>OY756210.1:42919824-44202833 GCA_963576795.1 Metopia argyrocephala
ACCAGTGGACAATCAACAAATCAGTCAACTCTTCAGTTAGAATCCAACGAAATGGCGTTAAGACCCAATGGCGACTTAAAGATGACATGGCATAACCTGATAACCATTCAGCGGTAAGTTTTTTGAGACCAGCATACATATATAGTAGAAAGAATTGAAATTTAATTATGAAATAATTCCAATACGGTACGGTTGAGGGTAATGACGGTGTTAAAAATTTATCTAATGAACTGTAAAGTTAACAATCAATTACATTTTAAATTTATAAATATGAAATCTAATTAAATAAATATACTCGTACGAACATACCAATATCGATTAGCTTGCGTAAACAATAACATTATAGCCACTAAACCAAATAAATAGCTGTGATTGTTCCAAGCTGGCTTGTCTAATAGGAAAATATACCAGTAGGGTATTATGAATGCTAAACAACTGCAGCGAAAACGATAACCCAACGTTATACCCAGAGCACCCAACCACATGCATAAATAAACACAGCCCATTAGGGGAAAACTAAGCGCTTTTATGCCATTAAATAGAGGAAAATGACAATGTCTTGGTTCCCCAAATCTGACGTCCATTTGACTTCCTCCTCTTTCCTCTGCTATATCTATTAACATAGCCGCTCCTTAATAGAAAATAATTTTAATTAATCAAATACACACATATTTTTCAATATTTTAATACTTACCATATAAAACGCGGAACACGCCCAATGCGGATGCGTCGACAGGACGATGCAACCATTTTGTAAAACTACAAAAGTTGGTAAAATTTTCTATATTGTTATCAGTCCAGACTTTAAATGATTGAGCAAATGCTGAATCGGCTTTAGCATCAGCAGTTTGTACTGTTTCTGAGGTATAATTTTTCTTTGCTTCTTTTACGTCATTAGCTGAAAGAAATTCAAGTTACGAGTAATTAGAAAACATACGTTACTAAAATCAAACCTTCATTGGTAAAAAAAACAAATTAATAAATAAAGAAAAAAATAGGTTTGTTCCTTTACTTCACATTGGGGGCCCATGGGATCCCAGTGCTACCGAAAAGCGTTCCCGTACATAAAAATTAGTTAAATGAGAGAGATTTCGAAAAAGTTATTTTCTTATCCTACTTGCCCAGCTTTATTGAGATCGTAGATTTTTGTATTTTATTGTTTCCTTACATTTGGAACGGTTTGCTATCTATAGACCTAAACAGGGGGGAAAAAGGTAAAAATATTGAATTTTTAAAGTTGTTTGCCATTTGGTTTTGAAGATTAAGTTTTTTTGTTCTTTACTCGTATGACAAAATCTACAACTTTGTCATAAAAATTCCGAACGGTTTAGAAGATATGAGCTTGAGAAAAGATTACTTTTTTGTAAAAATGACACCAAAGCCCCAAATGTTTGGAGGGCCATAAAAGAAACATTTCATGATTTTGGGCAAAACTGGGAGACACGGGCCTTGTTCTTTTTTTGGTCTTTTATCACGTAGTGGTTATATTTCCATCACTTACAGAATTGCACACAGTGTAATCAGCTGTTTGAAAAATAAAAGCTTTAGAATTATCAGGTTCCTATTGTGGTAAAAATTTGTTACATTCATAAAGTGTGCCATTACTTCCCATCGTTATAAAGTTGTAACTTTCATAAAGTTCCTAAACTCATACTTGAAATTTATGGCAATGCCTAGTGTTCCTTTTTGTATGTCAAATCAATTTAATGGGTATTAGCTGTCAAAACCATGCATTCATTTCATTTTGTATGAAAACTGTTGTATGACGAAGTGAAATTTTTTTTTTTTTTGGAAACAGTGTGAAAAAGTAGACACATGAGCGAAAAAAATTATTAATTACGGCCAGACTCCGGCATGAACCTGATTTTGTTAGCAAAAAGAGCAATGGAATTACTATTTGGGTAACAATCTTGTTCTAAATTTGTATAACTTGTTTTATTAAATCAATATTGTTAGAGGAATTACACTTAGAAATTGAAACCTTCAGTACTAGCGAATAACAAAAATACTTAAATTACTCTGTTTCACGTCCATATTTGTACAACTTTCTTTTTGTGAATTAATAGCAGATGTTTATTATAAATATTTTATACATATCCGCAGTTGCATTCCTTAACTCCGTTTTTATGCAAAACATATCTCTGCAATGCAAGGTTGCTGCTAAAGCATACATACTTTGCATTGCATATGCAGATTTTCAAATTATGCTTTCAAATTAGCGGCCTTTTTAATTAGTAAGAAAAAATTTGTGTTAATAAAAGACAAAAAAATTCATAACATCTATTGCCTGCTGGCTTAAATCTATATTTATGTATGTGTGTAGAGAGCGAAACCATATATCCACCTTCGTCATCAGGCGACAAAATTCATACAGTAGATGTGGCTCCCATCAGAGCAATGTTTAATGAGCTATCACTAAAAGAACGCATTTTATTAAACAACTACTCAAATCACTGTAAACAACTTCAGCAGTGGTCAGTATGTCGTCCACAAATTCGTCACTTAGCTTAGCTCAATGACAGTTTAAATATAGAGAGGGGGAAGTTTAAAGAAGTTTAATGTATTTTTTAGGCGTTATTGAATAATAATATTAGTTTTCTGCAGTTTATGAAATGGATTCTTCTTGGTTGCATTTTTAATATGACAGATTTCCGTCCAAGATGTATCACTTCTATCCAGGCTTTTCTACTCATGTGGTCTTTTTTTATTGAAGCCAGCACTCAGGGGATGATTCCTACTGATCAGAGTTTGGTTTATTGCATTGAATTTATAATGCATTATGGCTTCCACTACCACTAAACGATTTAGTATTAATGCAGAAATATTCCAGGCACCACTAAGTGCAGATGGAAATAATTAACCACTAAATAAAACCATTTTTGTGGTAGTGGAAATTCAGTGCACTAATTCTAAATGATTAGTTGCTGGCAATATTAACAGTCCGTGCCATTAAAATCTGACCAATGGTGAACTCAATAATTTAGTACATTTCAAAGTACTAAAATTCTTATTAAAACATTAACAACAATTATTTACTTTATACAGGCGGACTCAGTAAAGTAAGGATATAACATTCACTACAATTTATTTCGACATTGACTTAAGCAATGTATGCATATAATAATATTATATCCATGTATGAAAGTGTATTAAAACGACACTGGAACTGAGGTAGTGGAACTAAATTTCGATTCCACTATAGTGCCAATGGAGTTCTATTCCATTACCACTAATCATTCAACATTAGTGCACTAAATTTCCACTACCACTAAAATCGATATATTTAATGCATTAAATTTCCATTGCCACTAAAATTTTTATATTTAATTCACTAAATTTCCACTACCACTAAATTTGTTTTTTTTTAATGCAATAAATTTCCACTACCACTAAATATAAGGGGCGATAGTGCACTATTTTTCCCACTACCACTAAATTTAGTGGAAAATTAAATCTAATGCAATAAACCCAACTTTGCTACTCATGCAGTACATTGTGCTGGCCAAGAAAAATATGAGGGGAAGAGCGAAGGAGTGTTCGGACGTTTGATTTAAATTTACTAATATCGTATTTGATATCAGTCAGAAACAAACAAAGGTCCTACTTTAAAAATACGAACCACAAGGAAATCGATTGCTGTTGATCAGGCCTGTATGAAAATAGAAATTTCTTAGATAATTGTCCCTAAGCTTAACTCACATGTATGTATGTATTCTTATAATAATATATATTGTATATCTAAGAATATGTATACGCTCTAGCTTTTAGTCGGCACTAAAACAGCGACGAGTTAACATGGTTGTTGGATGTTGTACGCTAATTTAGTATTTACAGTGGTAACAAAATTAATAGCAATGCACACAAATATTTTATTATTATAAATGCGTTTGGTAATCCCTAATACCATATTTATCATAGAACACTTAAGAATATAATTTCTTTGCGATATTTTAATTCTTTTCATAAAGTTGGTTAAAAATTGAATGAAAATGTAGAAGAAAAACTTTTATGAAAAGAAAAAACACGTTCAGCTGTGTAATTCTCATTTTCTCAGCAACACAAATACAGTTTTACTTTTGCACAGGCCTGCTGTTGAGTGATTATTCAATGGCCAGTTCACCATTATTCAGGCCAATTCACCACTAAATATTGCAACAGCAATCAACCCCAAGAAGCCCTCACAGTAAAGTTGAAATTAGGGGAGGAATAAAAGGTGACAATAAAGATAATGTTGTTGTAGTTGTCATCCCCGATCCAGCAACTGGAATAATTCTTAGTAACTTCTCCTCAACTGCCCTTCTGGCATGGGAGGGAGACTCTGCCAGAGAGCTCTTACACTCCGCCAGCTTAGCCAGATGAGTCTTTGCAGTGTAAGCCTCTACACCACGACAAGGTGATTATCCGTGACTATATATTGGATAGACCGGCTGTAATGCACCTTTTACTGTAATAACGAAATTGTTCAAAGTCTTTTTAGGATTCCTTTTTTTAAGCTGCCTTATAGGTTACACCAAATCTTTTATAGAGGTCAGTAAAGCTGTCAGTAAACCAAGGTTATGGGTGCCACATAATTATAAATAAATTTAAAATCGATAATTTACTGGCAGGTAGAATTTTTATGTAAAAGATTATAATAAAAGAAAGACGTTAGTTTTTGTTTATTTTTTTCTCAAATTTATTTCTCTGTTTAAAAATTTGATATAAATAGTACATGCATGCATAATATTGTTGTTTTGTATACTAAATACGTAAATTGTTTGTGAATGGTTTTGTTTTATTTATTGTAGTTGTATAATTTTTTTGTTCTTTTGTTTTAAATAAATTACGACTTGTATTAAAAAAAATATATATGTATACTTATACATATATTTGAGATTTCACTTGTATTCCATTCCTTTTGGTTTTTCCCGCGTAATTGCAATGGAATATTTATTTTTTGTCTACAATAACTCAAAGGAAATTTGAAAAAACTTCAAATTTCTATAAAAAATTTTTTTTTTGAAGTTATTGTGAATTGCCAAGTTTTCATTCATCTTCTTTAATTGCAAAGTTCATTCGGCATTTGTTTATGCATTCATTGTTTTTTTTTATTAAATTTGATAAGATATTTAATTTTATTGTTAATAAGTGTTTAAAATTTCTAAAAATTTTTACGACAAGCTTTTAAGAAATTGCCTTCAAACTACATTAATATTTATTTGAATATTTTTTTAAAAATTGTGTTTTATTTCCATCTAATTTATGTTTGTTTTTTTTTTAATTAATATTTTGTTTGTAATATTTTGAAGAATAATTATGTTGTTGTTGTTTTATTAAAATAAGTTAAAGTTTTTCGGTCATTAAAATATTAAAAATTTCATAAATAAGTGTTTTTTGTTTGTTTGCTTTTGTTAATTTCTAAAAAATAAATAGAATTTGAAATTTTCTCCTTCATAGGAATGTTTTTTTTGTTCTTGTTTGTTTAAATAAATTGTTATAGAGAAAAAGTATTTGAAAGTTGAATCACAAAAAGGAAAAATTACATATTTTGAAAAAAAAAAATATAAATAAAAATAAAATATAATTAAAAATTAAATACAGAGACGCATTAAAGAGGGGGAATATACTTAAATTTAATCTTTGGAAATATTTTAAAATATTTTATATTTTTAATCTTTTTTTTTTCAATATTTCATTCATTATTTTATGCTCTAAATTGTTTGTGTTTTGAAAAAAAAATGTTGAGATTTTTTGCTTTTTGTTTAAATAGTTATTTGTTTGTTTTACTGTAATTACGACAAATATATGTAATTAATATGCAAATTTCTAATATTTCTTATTGATTGGGTTCTTTTTTTCTTGTTTTTCGAATAGAATATAGTTTATATTTTTATATCATTTATAGGTAAATGTCTAAAATATTTTAAAAGTATTTATGTATTTAATGTTTTACAATCAATGTTGTTTAATTGGTTTTAAGCTTTTAAATTGTGTTGGAAAAAAATCTCTCTCTTGTTTTTTTTAAGCAAATTCATTATTTTGTTTTCTTTGAATAAATTTATAATTTTACATTTTTTAATTGCAAATTGCAGTTATATTTTAAAAAATGTTTGAAATAATTAATGTATATATTATATACATATGTACATACTATGTTTTACAACGCCATTAGAAGAAGTATGAAAAAAAAATTATGTCTAAGAAAAAGAAAAAAAAACTTCTCGAAAATTGATGAAAAATATAACAAAAAAAAATTGAATAGTGTTTGCTATTGTTGTTATTGCCATTTTCGCATTTTCAGTATACCAACATATTTTATCGATAACCCATAGTCCATGCACTCATTCACTTAGCTAGCAGCTGTCCATATACGGTGTCTCTTTAGCTGCGTTCTCTTAAATCTCTCTTCTATAATTGGCAAACACCCTCAATTTTTTTCTTTTTTTTTTTTTGTAAATGAATCGAGAAACACGAAAACCACCCTCGTGTTACAAACTCTTACTCATTCTCTCGTATCACTTTCTCATCAACTTTTAAGCTTTTTTCGTCTTTATGGGGGGGTATGGCGTGCAAACACATACATACATACATACATACATATTTATCATTTTTTTTATTGTTTCCCTTAAATGCGATTCTGATTTAATTGGGAACGGGGTGTAAAAGGTGAGACCATAACACCACTAGGCCATATAGCCTCGTTAAACAGCTCGTTGAAGCGATAATCCGGTATGGAAATTTTAAATTTACAATACGATAATGCAGCCAAATTGGCATCATTCTTAACCAATTTAGTGCATTTCACAAGATTCTTATTAATCTTTAACTCTTCGGCTAAATGTTCAATAATATCATCCTCAGAGGTTGATGTTGCAAATTTGCCCACCTGCACCCAGCGGCCATAATCACAGACGACCTGTAATCGGTCAGAGTTGCAATTATTGCCGACGACAATAAGGCTGTTGGTCTGCTTTTTAACTTCATTGGCATTGTTGGCATTGCCAAATTGGAAGTACTGTTGGTACATGCGTCCCTGTATTTGATTGACACCATTCACAACCTTGTTCAATTTATCCTCCATGGCATGAACTTTGGCCGCAATGGCTTTAGGTGACTGCTGACGACATTCATCGCAGCTAAAAGAAATCATTGGATTCTTTTGTATGGCCTCATAAAGGGCGTCATCGATATTGACACAGGTGCGATGATATCGTTTCTGGCAATTACAGCTGATACTGCTCTCCTTAGAGTTAATTGATTTTTTGCATTTATGACAATTGTCAGACATTTTCGAACGTTTATTTGTGCCGGACGCCTTATTTGTGGTGGCACCTTTAGCGGCTACTGGTTCAGCCGGTGATTCCGTTGGTGGTGTTGGGGGTGCTATTTGAGCGTCCGTAGCGTTTTCTGCCTTTGGGGATTCCACTTTTATAGATTTTACAACTCACTGAGGAGTGAAAAGCTGACGTTAAAAAATTCCAAAAAAATTATTAATTAACACCCAAATGTAATAGATGAACGAAGAAAAAAGTCAAATTTTTTCTTTCCTTCTTTAGCAGTGTATTAATGGTAGGGTTTTCAAAATTAAACACCTCTCTTATTATATTTTTCTTCCAAATACAAAAAAATTAATATTAAAAACAAAAACTTTTAAATACTTTGTATTATAATTGCACAAAATTTTTTTTAATTATCGTTATAAACGCGTTTGTATGTATGTATTTTTCAATAGATACATACACAATGCACGAAGTTTAATAAGTGTTTCTTTTTATATATATATATAGTATATACACATATATGTATATGTATATTCTTTTTTTTATTTCTTTTTTTTCAAAACGTCTAAATTTAGGGTGTTATGAAATGAGAAGTGAGGGAGAATATATTTAAAATTGTTTAAAGAAAAATTTGCCGCTTCCGCCGAACTATATTTATTTGGTCCGTACGCTCCGAATGCCGCTGTTCAACTGTGGTAGAATTATTTCTTTTAAACCGGTTGCTACCTTTTCTGTGCTAATAAGTACATACCTACATCCATGGGTACATATGTATCAAGTATATGTCCAATATGAAATATGTGTAAAACTACCCTTAATGTGCAAATTGTACACACGTTGTAGAGCAGAATCAGTCTTTCTCTTTGGTTTCTATTTTAATAACACATATAAGTACATTCAAACATATGTACAATGTATATATATACATGCATACGTATGTAGTTTTAAACGTTTATATTTGGGCTATCCAATATGAGGGGTTGTTTTCGGCTTTTAAACGCTTTCTCACGCACTTACACATATAAACTTGTTAAAATTATTCAGTTAGTAACCACTTTTACATACTCGTATTGGTATCAATTACGATATAAAAAAAAATAGGATTTTAACTTTTTGAAAATTCGATAAAAACAATAAATTTTAAACTATATACATATGTATGTATGTGTGTATGTATATATTCATAAAACGATCACTTGGCTTTAAATTTCAAATGCAAACTTGTAAGCAGTTTTTATACCACCCCACCTATAGAAAATTATATGCTTTTTCCGCTACACAAGATCCAAGATATACGATATTATTGACAATATCGTATTTAAAAAATTTTTGCATACCTATCCACTTACCTACCTACTTATTTGGTTTTATTTATATTTTTAAAGTACATACACTGCGGGTCATCAGGTTAGCGCCCCTCTTTACACTCTCCGTTAATGTTAAATACTACCTAAACTACTTGTGCTATGAACTTCTATCAATTCTTCTAATGGCTACTGTAATGTTGAAGTTACTATTTTATTTTAAATTTTTGGAAAAAAAACCAAAAATTGGTCATCAGGATAGCGCTATTTGCGATAATTTCAATATACAGTGCACGCGCGCTAATGTGAACACCGCTTAATGTGAACATATTTTTTGCTTCATTGACTATTCTAAAATATGAATAAATGTAAAAAGCCCTATAATTTGAACAAAATTTTCTTTTTTTTTAATATGAAACGTTAAAATTCTGTGTTTATTAGTTGCGGGATCCCCGTTTTAGGTGTACATGTGCATGTATTATATGTACATACATATGTATAAGTATGAGTAATTATGAACATATTCATACGTATAAATATATACAAATTTAATTATAATTTGATATAATTTTAAAAATAAAAAAATTCATAAATATGTATTGATTTTTGTTTACAATATGGTATAATTCTGTTTTAAAATTTTCGGTATTCGGAAATGTGAACAATTCGTAAAAGTAAACAACGCCAGTTTTAATTAGTTCACATTAGCGAGCGTGCACTGTATTTAGTTTTTTAAGCAAAAATAATGCTTTTTATTGCCAGTTTATGATATTTTGAACACATTTAAATAAAATTAGTAATGTGTGGTTCCGCCCTTATTTCAAATCACCTCGAAAATTCAATTGGGAATGGAATTGTACAGACTTTCAATGTAATTCAACGAAATGGTGGACCAAGCGTGTTTGATGCCTTTAATTAGCTCTGTTTTTGTGCTGTATTGCTTTCCGGACTCGTATACTTTCCTAGCCAACCATCCCCAGACGTTCTCGATTATATTAAGGTCGGGCGAGTGTGGTGGCCACTTAAGGACGTCAACTTGTTGGGTTTAAATCCATGATTTTACGGATCTTTCAGAGTGGATTGGGGCATTGTCGTGTTGGAAATGCCACTTTAGATCCCCAAACATGTTTTGGAAGTGAGGAAAAGCTATTTCTAAAACGTTTTTATAGTTTTCCGCATTCATACGTAGCGTTAAAAACTGCAATTCGCAGGTGCCATAGTAGGATATAGCTCCCCACACCATCACACCTTCCTCTCGACTGTGCAAGCGGTCCAAGTGATGTTCCTCATTATGTAGATCGTGAAAGTAATAGTTATACCCATCAGACCCTACTAAATTGAATTTCTTTTCATCTGAAAAAACTACGTAAATACTTCCACTCAGCAGACCATGCCATGTGTATTTGAGCAAAATCTAAGCGCATTTCTTTTCTTAGCGCATTAAGTGATGGTTTTTTTCAATTCCAGTCTACGTAAATGTCTTGCTTTGCACCGTTGATAAGCTGACTTTAACACCAGTTTTTTCCTTAATTTTGGTAGACGAGTCATGCGAATTTGATGCTTTTCCCTTAGTATGGCTCTCCTATCTGCTTCAGAAACCACTCGATTGTTACATACATACATACATAACTGGCCTTTACAACCCTGTGTCAGGATTACGGCCTAGGTTCTCGCAGCACTCATGTTGTGTGTGTAAATTTTTATCCATGAGTACCGGGACCTACAGTTTAATGTCGACTCCGAACGACAGACTTGAGAAGATTGTTCATGGCAATTAATTATTCTCAGAGCTTTTGCCAGAAGACTGCTAAGAGGTAGTCGCTGAAAGAAATATTTTTTTTATATTTCTTTTTTTTAAGATGTCAGAGCTGGGTGTCGAACTCACGCCTCATGTCATAGTAAGCCAACACACTAACCACTAGACCACGGCGACTACACTCGATTGTTAGCGCCTTTAAAGTTTTTTCCATAGTTTTCCTTATTTTTAAGAAAATTGGCTATTGTTTTCCTGTGCCTTCCAGTTTTTTCTGCAATTTTATAGAAGGATTGTCCTGCCTCCCAATAAGCCTCAAGTTTCGATTTTTCCTCCAGAGATAAAACTGTTCCTCTTCCCATATTTTGCAATTGTTTGAAGATATTGAATTTGATGACAGTTATTGCAAAGGCAAACTAGATAACTTAAATTTAATTTGGGGGCGCTAATCTGATGAAGCAAAATAAATACAAAGTATTGTATTTTGACAAAAATAAAACAAAATATAAAATAATATATAACGGTTCTTTTATTGAGCTCAATTTCTTGCGACAGAAAACGTATAATGATGATTGCAAAAACAAAATAAAATTTAAGAAGTTGTGCCCAATATTAAAATAGAAAATGTAAAAAGTAAATAAGAAGTTAGGGGGCGCTAACCTGATGACGCGCAGTGTATGAACATTCACATTAGACAGATATTCCAACATGTTTAATTAAAATATTTATACTTATATTGTTAGCTAATATGCAAAACGGCGTAAGTAACAAACAAAAAAAAAGAACCCATATTTTTGGCGTGGAAATAGGTCAGTCAAAAATATCTGACAAAATACTATTCAAAAAAGCCTTAAAAATGTTGTGCAAGTGGTAGTGACTAAATTTCGTACGTTATGTATATATCACAACTGCTGTTAAGTAAGGATTGGTAATCATTAGTAATTGCATGTGTAATATGAAAAAGTTATGATTAAATTACGATTATTTTAAGTTTCGCATGATTACTAATTAACTACGGTTAGAAATAATCAAAAAAATAATATTGTAATACGATTATAAATGAAGAGCTGAAATCTGTCATCGTATATTTTAAGGAACCAGAAAGTTTTTGCTATAAACAGGGTATCGAATAGGGTGATTGACACGGTTTTTGGTAATCAGTTTTCTCCGGTTTTTTTTTTTTGATATGTTCATTGCAGTTTATTTGAAATCTTCACTTTTCGTATATCGAACCAACCGTTTTTTTCCATATAATTTACTTAAATGCTTCATTTTTTTTTTGTTATTCTAGCAACTTTCAGAAAGAAGTGTCTTAAGAAAAAATTGATTTTATAAAATCAATTGATTTATATTTTTCTTTAGTTGTCTTTGACATTTCATTATTTTGCAAATAAAACCGGTTAGCCGGTTTTTTTTACTGCATTTTTCACGGTCTCCGAATTTTTTTATTACGATTGCTTTCATTTCGTTTCAATTTTTCTCTATTCCCTTAAAGGAAGATTAACAACAGTTGTGCGTAAAGCTTTGAGCCAATGAAGCTTGAACCCAATATTGCGGTAAGGAAGTTGAAATTGCTTTCATTTTTTATTCGGTTACTTTGGTGCAAAAAGTCTCACTTAAAAAAAAAAAGGTGTAAAATGTAAAAATAGCATTGTATGTACATCACACATCCCCCTGTATAAGTAGACACATTGTAAAAATGTCGAAAAAAATCTTGCTACTTATTTAAGGGTTGTAAAGTAGCCGGTAGTAACTTTGCTTTACAATGAAAGGCAAAAGTTATCATTACCTTAAGGGATGTTTTATTACAAAGGTAACTAAATGTTTTTTAACAAAGGTAACTAAAAGTTTTTTAACAGTGCCAAACTTTATTTAAATGAGTTGGTTGCGTTTGTAATCAGTCTGTACAGAAGATTGTGGCATTTTAAGGTAATGAAAGCTTTAAAAAGTGTTAACTCATGTTAAATATTTTTTAAAGCTTTTGTAAAAAGTAAGAAATTTTGAAACAATACTTTGATAACAAGTGAAGAAATATTTTCTTACAATAAATTAGAATTAACGATAATTATAAGAGATTTCAATGGGTTATAAAATGGAACTTTCTTATGGACTATTCGTAAACTAAATTGCTTGGTTACGAAATTCGAATACTTTATATTTTGGAATTATATATTCGAAATGCTGGTTTTGTTTATTAATGTTGTAATCTACAAATACACGCATATATAAAAATGAAGGTTACTTTTGTATCTTAAACACATGAACCTCTTTCAACCAAATTTAGGAGGAGTATGGGCACTGCGACCTATATGGTTTATATTAATGTTTGGGTAAAATCCAAAATCGTATGGGTACGATAAGTATATCTTGAGAACGGTTAAAGGTAAAGTTTCTGAATTTAAGACTAATAAACAATTAAAAAATTGAGCGGAATTGGACAAGTTTTTTTGTATATCTTGAGTAGGGTTAAAATTAATTTCTTATATACTTAGTTTATGCTTGTTTTGAAATCAGTTCGACACAAAACAATTTCACGAATAGCGATAACTTCATATGCGTTTATGCCTATGTTTTGAGTGGAAACAGTTTTAAAACTGTTTTGCTAACAGCTAATTGTAAATAATTCTAATTCTATTTTTTTCATATTTTCTATAATAATATACAGAATAATAAAACTAACCAATGGATGAAATTGGGAACACTATCAAATTTGACAGAACATTCTTTACAGTTAATTTTCATAAAGGTTTCAAAACGGTATGCGTTTATACTCAATTTTGAAAACGCTTGGTATGACTCAAACAGGTTTAAAAAGCAGTTTCAGTGAAAATGTTTCGAAATTTCTAAACGGTTTTTTAGCTGTTTATGCCATGGGTTTGAGCGAATGAAAACGTTTTCAAAACGGGCATAAACATGACAATATAGAAAATTTCTTGTTTTATTTTCCTTAGCAAAGCAGGCACAGAGTCCGCTAGTGATTTATAAAATTATTTGTATGTTGCAAAAAAAAAAAAAAAAAAAAAAAAAAAACAATTAGAAATTAAAATGCTCAAAAGTAAAAAACTCACAAATATAAAAGACTAATTGAAATAGTTTTTCTACTGAAAACTGAAACCGAACACAATTTTTCGAATTATTTTAAAAACTGGTTTTAAATAAAAAACATTTTTTTTTTATTGCTCAAAATAAATTTGAGTGCATTATTTTATGTATTCTTATCTTCACAAAAAAAAATAAGCTGAAATTTCTGAATTCACTCCACTTCCGGACATTAGGGAATACATACATACATAATTGGCCATTACAACCCTGTGTCAGGGTTACGACCTAGCTTCTCGCAGCACTCATGTTGTGTGTGTTAATTTTTATCCATAAGTATCGGGACCTACAGTTTAAAGTCGACTCCGAACGACAGTTTGGAGAAGCTTTTTCATGGCAATCAATTACTCCCAGAGTTTTTGCCAGAAGACTGCTGAGAGGTAGTTGCCGAAAGAAATAATTTTTTCATATTTCTTTTTTCAAAATGTCAGAGCTGAGATTTGAACCCGGCGCTATCGTCTTAGTAAGCCAACACACTAACCACTAGACCACGGCGGGAATATCGTATACATTAAATCGGACAAAACCGTTGGGTTTGTGAATGCTTTCGTTAATTTTTTATAAATATATGTAGATAAAGCCAATAGAATACACACTACATTAAATGTTGAGATGGGTTTAACGGCATCCAAAAGGCATTAACTGCTAAAGAGGAAACAACGTAAGGAATTAACCAAATGTATTTCTTTTCGACTTACATTTATCGAACTGACTATCATTCAATTTTTGGGCCAATCATCTTACCTTAGACCATGTTGGCATTTAATGGCCGAATTTTAAACAGTTTCATATATAAAAGTATACAACCGAATGAAAAAAAAATATATATTTTCTTCTCTCCTTGGCTAGCTGTAGCTATGCCCTAGACAGATATAGTGTCCAACAACACGTCAGTATTGCTAGATTAGGGGATTTATCCCCTAAGTGGAAATGCGATTCATATTGAGGATAATCGACAAATTTTCCTTTTAATAAGGAACAGATGTGGAATTTGTTAAATATGTGTGGAAGAGCATTCCAATCAATATGTTTTAAAGACTTGTGGACTCAATGCCAAAACGCTGCTCCGACCTTATTAAAAATAAGGGTATTTCCACTAGGTACAGAGGTAAGTAAACGGTAATTAAATAAATAATTTGATTTCATTTATAAAAGGATTTTTCTTTTTTTTGAATAGCAAAATTAATTGATTTTACCAATATTTTTGAATACATGTTTTTTTTTTTTGTTTTTCATATTATTTACTTTATAATTGGTATAATATAGATGTTAATCACCACTGTAAACACACATACATATAAAATAAAATCTATATTTATATACCAAATATACACTTACATACCACCTTTTTATCTTCCAGACTGAGTTTTTGTGGAACTGGAAGGGTAGTTTAGAAAAGCATACATACATAACTGGCCTTTACAACCCTGTGTCAGGATTACGGCCTAGCTTCTCGCAGCACTCATGTTGTGTGTGTCAATTTTTATCCATGAGTACCGGGACCTACAGTTTAATGTCGACTCCGAACGACAGACTTGAGAAGCTTTTTCATGGCAATTAA
Organism: Metopia argyrocephala; assembly: GCA_963576795.1. Classification (NCBI taxonomy): domain Eukaryota; kingdom Metazoa; phylum Arthropoda; class Insecta; order Diptera; family Sarcophagidae; genus Metopia; species Metopia argyrocephala. Next base: position 42,934,801 of record OY756210.1, read on the forward strand.
TTACTCTCAGAGCTTTTGCCAGAAGATTGCTGAGAGGTAGTCGCCGAAAGAAATTTGTTATTCTCTGGGAATAATCTCAGATACTTGTGGGAAATCTTACCGGGCACTGCAGACTCAATGGACACTTAAAAGATATCGCTTCGAGTGATATGTGCAAATTCTGCGACGAAACTGGGGTAAATATTAAATGACCCTGGTTAAGTTGAGGACTGTACAATAGGTCTACGGGTCGAAATACTTTAGAACCTCCTTGAATATCAAATAAAACATATGTATATACATGCAAAATTATTTATGCATGGGGATTTTTTGGGGATAGGAACTTTGAAATTGGGGCTAAAGCTTGAAAACTATCTGACAACCCTGTAACACATGATAATGCAAAAGATTACAATTTACATAAATAAATTGTATACTCTTATCTTGATCGATTAAATGAAATGCTACGAATCGATATGACTTAAGGGTTTTATATCAATACCAGAAAAGTCATTTCTGAGGATATTGAAATGGTGACGTTATCCGTACATATTTCTTAAAAAAAGACGTTAGCCAGTCCAAAACTGCCAATGGGAAGCGTTAAAGGTCGACGATTACTGATTTTTATTATTTTTTTTCCCCTAAATTGAATGATAGGGGCAACAATCTTATGCAGTTTCAATAAAATTGCCCCGCGTGCTACACAGCTCATGTCACATTGAACCTCAGAGCTGTTTCCAGAAGACTGCTAAGAGGTATTCACCGAAAGAAATATTTTTTTTTTTCTATAATTCTTTTTTTCATGATGCTAGAGCTGACGTTTGAACCCTGAGCTATCGTCCTAGTAAGCCAACACATTAACCACTAGCCCACGGCGACATCTATATTTTACAATAATTCCTAATGATAAACAATAGTGAAATATTAATTTAATAGGTATATAGTGAAAAATTCGATCTTAATTTTGTAAAAAGAGAACAAATTTATTCATGATAAGCGTGATTACATATGTAAGTATGTATGTTTGTTTACTGAAATATTTATTTGAGCGTTTGGTATTCTAACCGGCGATGTTTGTTGATAATCGTTAAACAAATGTTGTACGATTAGCTAACATGAATTGCTAAAGTGACCAAAACAGGTCTAAAGAACCAAATTTAATCTGTGCCTTAAAGTAATTTTAATTTTGTGTATTTTTTTTTATTATTTGCATGTAAATATTTACTTACATTGTTTTTGTTTCTTCATATTTAATATATCTTTGTTTAAAAGTTTGTTTAAAACTATTGTTATTTCCTATTAATGTTCTACACAAATATTTTAGAAAATTTACGTTTATTTTTTATTCTTCATGTAAAACACACGAATTAAATGTTTTCGCCTTAACCAGTGTTATCAAACCAACTGTTTGTAACTAATCTTTCATTCTTTAAATGTTTGCTATTTATATACTTCCGAACTCTCCGATATTGCCAAATAGTTTGGAAAATGATATACTCGTACCTATGCAGCATCCTTTTTTCCCTTGCATAAGGTGTGAGAACATTACAACAAAGATTAACAGCGCATGTGTAAGAAAAAAATAAAGTAATTTGTAATCGTTTCTTTGGTTAATAATGTTTTTCGCAAAAAATTTTATTAATAAGGACATCCTTATTAAAAATTTAGTCACCTTACAGCTGTTTTTGTGTTAAAAAAAATCAAAATAATAAAGTCTACACACTTAGTAAACACTTACGTATTCTTACCTTCTAAATCGTCCCACATAAATATCTATAAGCAGTACAAAACAACAGTTGAGGTCAAATAATTTCAATTGCTACACATAAATTGTATGGAAAGCAGTTGGGATAGTAAAATTTAAGTTCAACAAAATTAATTAAAGGTGCTGCAGTGAAAAAACGGTCTTCCCAAACATATTGCAAATTGGCAAAAAAAAACTGATACACCCTCAACTTTTCCGTTTATAAATCCGTTGGTCTTTGTCTGATTTTAATTTGTTTTTCACGTGTTTTAAGTTTGTATTTGGCGGAGTCTAGTGGTGTGTTGGCTTACTAGACAAGAGCTCCGAAAGAAAGAAATACGAAAAAATATTTTTTTTTTGGACGACTCCCTGTTAGCAATCTTCTGGTAAAAGCTCTGAAAGTAACTGATTGCCATGAACAAGCTTCTCAAGTCTGTCGTTCGGAGTCGACATTAAACTGTAGGTCGCGGTACTCATAAATAAAAATTGAAGTACAGAACATGGGTGCTACGAGAAGCTAGTCCATAACCCTGAAATAGAGTTGTAATCGTCAATTATATATAACATGTATATTTGGAAAGAAAATGAATTGCGCTTTAAAATAACATGCTCTATCTGCCATTTTATATTTCTTGGGTTAAATAATATAATACCTTATTCTGTAGCATATTTGGTAGCTTTAAGGCATAAAAAACAATATAATGCTTCCATTATTGCTTACAATTTTATTTATTGCTTCCAAATCTTAAAAATTTTCTGCCGGAGATAGGCTGTCCGCCAAAATGGTATACTACTTTGTATTTTCGCCATTTTGGTAAACATTAGTTTTGACAGATCATATTTGGCAGTCGGGAAGTAAAGACGTGGAAAATTTATTATGGAAAAATATTCAGTAAACTAACGTGTTTTAATCGTTAAAACAATAATCGATTACAATGACGAAAGAAATTTACATGAAAATTTTGGGAGAAATAACGTGCCCACAAGACGTACTATTTATCAAGTAGTGTATGATTTCGAAGAGAGAGGGACTGCAGCTGATAGACCCAAGCATGGACCACAACGTACTGCAAGACCGGCTGAAAACATAACTGCTGTTCAAAACAATCCATCAACCTCAATTCGACGCCGTGCTCAGGAGCCACTTTGCCCACAATTTTGCCCAAAGATTTTCATTTCTTTCCATTTAAGGTTCCGTTGACATATGAACTTCTTCCAGAAGACCATTTACGCCGCTGTACATATGTTAATAGGATGCTACAGCTCTCCCATGGCAACCCCGATTTTCATGAAAAAATCATAATGAGTGGCGAGGCACATTTTCATTTGAATGGATATGTGAATAAACAATCGGTTCTGGGCAATGGAAAACCCTCAAATTATTCATCAGTCACCTTTGCATCCATTAAAAGTGACAGTTTGGTGTGCAATTTGCTTAGGAGGTATCATTGGACCTTACTTCTTTGAAACTGAAAACGGGGTAATGGTAATTGTCAATGGGGAGCGATATAGTGATATGATTGAAAACTTTTGAACGCCATAACTGCATGCTTTGGGCTAGACTAACATGTGGTTTCAACAAGACGGTGCCATATCGCTTACACCCAGGATTACAACAAGTTAGTTGAAAGAATAGTGATGTTGATTAGCCTCCGTGGTCGCCTATTATGACTGCTCGGGACTTATTTTTTTGGGGATATCTGAAAAGCAAGGTTTATGCAAACAAACCAGAAACGCTGGAGCAACTCAAACAATATATTCGTGATGAAATTAATGAAATACCGCGTGAAATGTGTGAGAATGTAATGAAAAATGTGGCTCGCATTTGTGAGGCTAACATACATAATTGTTGACATTAAATAAAACATTTATCAATATAAGATCCATTCTCTTTCTTTCTTTTACTCAAAAATTATAAACAAACAAAGTAGTAAACCTTCCCGGCGGACACCTTGTATATAGAAAAAAATGGTTCGATTTCGCTTCGCGTTTCATTTATACGATGAAAATAGGAAATTCAACACAGTGTTCTCATATTTTTTTGCTAATAGTTTGTGTTTTGCCCAAAACATTTGCCGAATTCACAAAGCCCTTGTATTCATTGTATTCGTTGTTTAATTGTATGGCAATACAATAGTTGTACGCGTGTTGTTGGTAATCTTCATATAAACATTTTATACAACTCATACACTATTTTAATGAGTTTTTAAACAATTGTAAACACATAAAAATTATTTTTATTGTCTGCAGCAAATTATATTAAAGAAAATTTTGGTTTTTGACGTTTAATGCACAAAATACATTCATACACATACAATAGGTGTTTACAAGTAAAAATTGTTTTCAATACAAGAAAAAACGATACAAAACTTGTGAATTCGGTATATATTGTTTAAAAAACATCGCTACAAACAAAGTGTTTCTCAGAATTCAATATTATAGTTAAAAAGTCTAATGAATTACTAATTAGTTGATGTCAACCATACAACATACATACTCGTATATGTAAGTTTGTTGATGTTCTTGGTTTTATTTTTAATTTTTGCCATTTTTCTATTCCGGTTGTAGATGATTTTCTTTTAAAATTTCTTTTAAAATGTTACAATATTTTGCATAAATTTTCCTTGTTGTCTACGTCTGTGTCCTAGAAATTAATAACACTGTTGTGTACATGAGTGCTAAACACACAAACACATACATACATACATACGGACATATCTAATAAAATACAGGTTAATAATAAATTTATATTAGGGCAAAGAATTATTTATAAATATTTATACCTATGCATAGTACACACGCATACATTATACACTCAGGTACTTACGTCCATATGTATGTGTGTATGCATGAACGTAAGCACAAGTAAGTGTAATTGGTTACATGTGTTTTTTCAAAGGCGCCATTACAATTTTATTTATTTTTATTGAATTTTATTAAATTAGGCGATTTATTAAATACTTGAAGAACATATTTTATACTAGTAACATACATACATACACGAATAAGGTTAGTGATACTTAAATATGTAAAAAATAGTAACCCAGAAAATATTTCACTGAGTAGTTTTATAGGCCCGTTTCTGAGGTGTCAAGTACATACATAAGGTGTGCGTCACTATAAACTGTAACACATCAAAAGTCAAATAAAAACTGACTGGAGTAAGCTAGAGTTAAAAATAAAACAGTTTTATTTTGCATTTTTATTACAGATTTATATTCTGTATTATTTTATTTAAAAATTAATTTAATTTTATAAAATTTTTTATTTTATTCATTATGCCATCCATAAGCAATGTTATAGTTTTTTCGGTGATTTTTTTGGTACCAGCTGTCCATTTATATCGAAAACTAGTAATGATTTTGGGAACAGATGTACTCTTCTTTAGTTCTCTTTTGACCAGAGCCCAATATCTTTCAATAGGCCGCAGCTCTGGGCAGTTTGGTGGGTTAGCCTCTTTTGGAACAAAAATAACATTATTTTTATTATACCAGTCTATTGCGCTTTTACTGTAGTGACATGTTGCCAAATCTGGCCAGAAGAATTTTGATATGTTGTGCTGTCTTAGAAATGGGAGCAACCTCTTTTGAAGACACTCTTTGATATAAATATCTGAGTTTATTGATCCCAATGTAACAAACGATGCACTTCTGTTGCCGCAGCTACAAATAGCCTGCCAAACTAGGAACTTTTTGGGAAATTTTGATAGTTTTTTAGTTTGGAACTCTTCAGAAACATTGCCTCTACTATCCGCTACATAAAACTCTTGGCCAGGAAGCTGCGCAAAGTCTGCAAAAACGTAAGTTTCATCACCCATTACACAACATTCGAACTTTTAAAAAAATTCTTTTTTGAGGAGTTTTGCTCTTTTTTTTGCTTCAATATTCTTCTTAGCATTTCTATCCGGAACTTTTTGGACTTTAAATGTTTTAAGGCCAGCTTTAGCTTTAACTTGGCGCACAAAACTTTCCGAACATTGCACGCGCCGGGCCACTTCGCGACCAGAAATGTTTGGAAGAGCCAGCAAAAGCTTCTCAACCTTTTTGGCTTTCGCGTCGTTCGTTACCAGTTTTGCTTTAACTGTTCCAGGCTTTCTTTCAATTTTTAGGTCTTTGTTGAACTTTTTGACCACTCTGGAAACACATTGCCTGGTCACGTGGACTTCCCTAGCAACTTTTGTATAACTCCAATATGGTTTTTTTGAATTATTTGAATAATTTTTGTATGCACTTGTCTTTGATTATCCATTGTGAACTAACTAACAAGTCAAATTTGACAAACTGATACATTTTAAAATCTGACAGATTTTTCAAAGATATTGTGATTAAGAAAAATAATTTTGATTAAAGGTGAAAAAAGTTATTAAGAAAAATGGGTGTTACACTTTATAGTGACGCACACCTTACTTACTTATATCGGGTGGTTAAATTTTAAGGGCCGATGTTAATGTGAACCATACCTAAACGTCGAGTTTTTTCTTCATTTTGTTTGACATTTCTCAATTTCGGACTAACTCAATTTGAACCATGGAAAAATACACAATCGATCAACGCGTTAAAGTTATTCAGCCTTATTATGAAAATGGACGTTCAAATCAAAATGCACTTTGTGATTTTTTCGGTAAATTTAATCGCCCAAATGTGCGTACAATTGGAAAAACTGTGCAAAAATTTGAGCCAACCGGGTCTGTAGGAGATGTGAAAATACAAGTGTGTGCTCGTTAGGGTGGGTCAATTTTTTTGCCTACTAAGCGTATATCAAAATCGTAATCTACGGGAAATTCTAAGAACTTTTCCCAAAGAAACCATGGTTCTAAAATCAAAATCGAGCTTCCGGGTTTTTAAGAGAAAATTTGGTGCTCAGGTCATCCGAAAATAATGATATTTTTTTGGAAATATTCATTGCAATTGGTGAATGGTTGACCTGTAACGCTGGAAGCGTTATCTATATCTTTCCTCATTTATAGAAAATTATTTACCCAAGTAATGGTTTTGGAGGTTTATGCCAAAATAATAATAGTCAAACTATTAAATAACCTAAAACTCTTACGATAACAAAATAAGAAAAAAAAATAATTTTTTTTGTTTTATTTACAATTATTTTTTTTTAATACCATTTTAACATAAAATCGATGAAAATAATATTTTTGGTTTTTTTTTTTTTTTAAATTAAATTTAAAAAGAAAAATTAAAAAAGCAAACAAAAATAAATAAATGAGTTTTAATAAAAAATCGATATTTTTTTTAAATTTTCAGTTTTGACTTAGGTTTTGTTAAATAAAATTTCTTTTAACCAATTTTAGATTCAATTAATTTTTTTTTTTATTTCAATTTTGAATACCAATTTAGTTAAATAATTTTTTTTTTAAGTTTTAGGTAGACAAATCGTAAGAGTTTTAGGTTTTTTAACAGTTTGACTATTATTATTTTGGCATAAACCTCCAAAACCATTATTTATGTAAATAATTTTCTATTAATGAGCACAGATATAGAAAGCTGAGAAAATGTCCTTTAAAATAAGCCCTCTTCCAGCGTTACAGGTCAACCATTCACCAATCGCAATGAATTGCAATGAATATTTCCAAAAAAATAGCATTATTTTCGGATGACCTGGGGCCCTATTTTGTAATTCTCCTAAGCTAAAATGCTAAAATTTTGGGTTTTTAAAACAGGCTGGGCGTTAAAATATATAAAATTAAAAGTTTTAGAAGTAATAGACATGAATCTTTTAAATTACAATACACGTTCAAGAATTGTATCCGTAGCCAAAAAGTCCTAAATCAAGGTTATAAATTTTTAGCGATAGAGATTTAGCTTAGGAGAATTACAGAATAAGACCTCTGAGCACCAAATTTTCTCTTAAAAAACCGGAAGCTCGATTTTGATTTTAGAACCACGGTTTCTTTGGGAAAAGTTCTTAGAATTTCCCCGAGATTACGATTTTACTATACGCTTTGTCATGTTTTTCGGTCCCGAACAAATTGACCCACCCTAATGCTCGTACAGCTCGTATTGCTGCTGTTCACGATAGTATGAACAGCTCTTAAACGCAAACTAAATGACGGAACTTGGAAAAATTAACCAGGAGTCTATTAACAGGTGGTACAATTCATATAACTTCGAGGGAAGTTCGAAAAGGCACACACATATTGGTACGCACTCGTATTTAGCTCAAAAATACAACTTTGAAAATATTGAGTAACTTCTTTTGGATATTCGAGTCTCCTAAAAGAATTCTCACTACTTACACAACTCCAATTCGAAATCGCTGCAAAGATTTTTATGCATATTTAGAATTTAGACGTACTATATTTATTTTACGCAATCCAACTTAGAGAATTAAAGAACGCTGTAACTGACAAAAAATCGAAATTACGTTTTTTGCATCATTTTTATCAGAAAAAAAATTACGCGTCGATTGGTCCCGGTCTCAGATTTCTGCGTTTTGAAAAATACCCGTGTCTTTGTTCTACTTTCATACAGGTTTTTTGGCTCTGGTGAACATTTAAGATTTTGTCAGTTACAGCGTTCTTTAATTCCATCGACGATATTGAACTTTTTAGTATTTACATTGTAGTAAACAATAAATATGTACATGCCTTGGTTAAGTAGGTTTCAGCTGTTATCTGCTTCTTCCCAATAAGTGGTGCTTTTACTCTTGATCATTCATTTTTTGTTCTTATGGTGGAATATAGTGGAATGTCAGGGAGCAGTTTCTTTGTAGATGGACTTTTTAGAGAGGGGGGGACCTCTTATTTTTCAATTATAATTCTGAAAAAACCCTAAACTAACTTTTTTGAAGGGTTATTTGGGTTTTTGTTCGAGCGCTCTATTATTTTAAGACTTTTCACGCAGCCGTATTCGAATGCAAAAGTAGAACACAAATTCAGTTGTACCAATTTTTTTTTCAATAATTTTTTTTTATTTTTTTTTTTTTTTTATTTATTTAAAATATTTATTCCTTAACCTAAATGTTATAACACAATTTACAGAGTTATAGTTTCAGTTTATCAACTTTTCATCTAGAAAATCTTTAGAACAAAGAATAAAGTTTTAGAGAAAAATTTAATTGACTTCAGAGGAAAATTAATACAAAAACCTCTGATTTAATTTCACCTATTTTTTATTTTTACTTATGCGTAAATATTGGATATAAGTGTGTTGTCCGAAAGACTGCAAAATAATTTAAAACGTTCTGTAATTATACTAATTTTATCTTTTATTAACTGTATATTATTTTCTCGGTGGAGGGATTTGGTTGAGAAATGCCAAGGTAAATTCAACATCATTTTCAATAGTTTGTTTTGACAAATTTGTAATTTTTTAATGTGACATCTTGCGCACACCCCCCAAACAGGACAAGCATACAATACTATTGACTGAAAAATTGTTTTAGCTAATATTAATTTATTCTCATGACTTAAAAATGATTTCCGCGCTATAATCGGGTATAACATAGCCTTAGCTTTATTGAACTTTTCAATTTGTTTTCTAATATGCAGATCAAAAATAAGTTTACGGTCGATATACACTCCTAAATATTTGACATTATCACTCCATTGTATCGGAATATCATTCACATTCAATTGGCCTTGTGGATAATAAGTACGAAACAGAATGTATCGAATTGCTTAGTTTCATATAAAATATGTGTTAATAAGACGAAAGAGCTGCTGTTCGGATTACGAAATACCAGAGAGTCTGTTTAAAAATTAATTCAAACGAAACATACTCGTATATGAAGTCAAAATATTTTATTAAATCTATTTCGGGGACTGAAGGCGAAGATCAAGACGACAGTGCAGTGTTATGCGAAATTAACGAATTGAATGTTTGCTTTTAAATATCACTTACTTTTTACATACCAGAGAACATTTGCTAAGTATTCATGCATTCGTTGCTTTAGCTATGTATTCATTCAACATTAGTTTGTACTGATGTTGCTTTACTCACACTCTTTGTTTTTGTTGATTGCCTTTTGTATACTCTTTTTTTATAATGCTGTTCGTGTTGTGCAACGAATGATACAATACATACGAGTAAATGGTTGGTAGGTTAAATGGCCAGTTATCAAAAAAGTTGACCAACTACAACTAGCACAAAGTGCCGTTTTGAAACCATTGCTGGATCAAACTGAAATCACCCAAAATAGTGGAGTAAAGCAAAGGGGGTCTGGGTTCGCACATTGCGCCAAGCTATCGAAAATCGTGACAATTGACGACAGAATACTTATTTTGTGTGAATACTTTCAAAGCTCATAAACGGGCAATTCGGTGATCTAATCATAAGGTGCCTTTGAGATTACAACAAGTAAAACAGGATCAAAAAACAACATGGCATTTTGATGTTGGTTAGGATAAAGGACTGTCAAAAGAACCACAGCAAAAATTATGAAAATAAAAACATTGTAATAAATCAAAGAACATAATTAACAACTCTATTTACAAATTGTCTAAAAAAAAATGGTATGTCAAATACATTATTATAATCAATACGGCATGCATTCAACCTAACTGCTGCCTGGTTTCCATACTCTATGTTCTCACAAAACTAATTTTACCTCTACAAAGTAACCGCTCGCTGATATTCCACTCTATTCCAATTTAAAGCGGCACAAATTGGGAAGTAGCAGATAACAGCTAAAAAAATCTACTTAGCGAAGGCACTTACCGCAATCAACATGCAACGATGGGGCAATTGCTGTTGATCATTCAAGGGTGAAGGTATAACACTGGCCTTTGAATGATCAATTCGCAGCAATTTGTCTCATTCCTAAGTCGCTTACTAATAATATAAGAAAAACAAAATCTATGTTCTGCTGTCATAATATACTGTCCTTTCCACAAAAAGACCAATACAATTAGGGTTGCCATTTTTGAAATTGGAAAAATCAGTACATTGTAAGAAAAATACCAGTACATTCGGAAAAAAACCAGTACACAAATTTTTAACCAATATTTTATTGAATTCATAAGTTTTAAACGATTATTAAAACAAAAAGAAATTATACGTTAGAAATAATTCATTTTTCTATTTTTTAAGGCAAGAACTTAACTAAATACATATGTATAACAAAAACATCACGTCAAATTATAGAAAAATAGATAGAAGTAATATCAGCGATCGGCACATTTGTTGTAAATGCACAAAAAATTATAAATTCATAAAATTATTGTCAATATAATGAGGGTATAGGTTATAATTTTAAAACCCCTTAAAATTTTTTGTTTTTGAATTTCAAACGAAAGCAAAATCAGCATTTTCTTTTGAAAAGCACTAATGACACTTCTATTTACATATTTGAATACAAAGTGTATGATAAGTTAAGAGTAAATAAAAATAAAACCTAAGACTGAATTTTAACTGGGTGTTTCTTAACAAAGCAAAAGTAATAAGGGCAGTAAACCAATAATAAACAAGTAAAATTATTTGGAGAAGAAATTTTAAAAAACCAGTACATTTGCGTACTGATTTTGGTGTTATGCATAAACCAGTACATTGAATTAAAACCAGAACGTGTACTGGTAAAATCAGTACGAATGGCAACCCTAAATACAATACATATCATTTACCTCTGAGTATTGGTCTCAATAAAAAAAATTAATTTAAAAAAACATTAAATCTAAATTTAGCTCTTTTTAGCACTTTTTTATTGTGCTCTTTTTATTGTGGCATTGCTGCTGTATGGGACAAAATACCTATAAAGACAAAATAGTTTTCTTTTCTTTTTATATTTATTTATATTTAATAATAATTTTATTTATTTTGAAATTAAATAATGCAACCATAAATAAATTGTTTATAATCATCTAGATTTTCTTTTTTCTGTTTTTCATTATGTTTTTTTTTCATGTTTTTGTTATTTTTCTTTTTAAGTTTTCTTTTGTTTTTTATACACCATTTTGTTTTCCATTATTAAGTTTATAATTATAATAATAATAATAATTTTTATAATATTGTATGTATGTAGTAATAATTCCCATTTTGTTTATATGTTTTTTTTTTTTGTTTTATGTTTTATGTTGTTTTATTATTAAATTAAATTTAAAGGATTCTTTTTGTTGTTTCTCTTCTTTGGAATCATTTGCAATAAATTTATTGAAATACAATTTTAGTTTTCTTTTTCTTTTTTTATTTTATTTTTAATTTTTATACCTTTTATTTTCTTTAAAAGTGTTCTTCAAATAGTATTATTATTTAGTTATACATTTTTATGTCTTATTTAATTTATTTATGTATTTTCGCATATAATTGTTGTTGCTTCATAATTGTAAATTTTTTATTTTTGGTAATTTTACTTCATGTCTTCCTTTCTTTAATTCAAGATATAAATTTGTTTTTTGGTTTATTTTTTTGAGGTTTTTCTATTACTGTTGTTGTATGTGTTCTGTTTATGGTTAAGAAGTTGTGAATACTTTTAATAGTTTATTTGTAATACATATTATATTTAATTATTTAGATATTATTTATTAATGATGTTTGTTGTGTTTGTTGTTTTTTTTTTCATTTGAAAAAAAAGGAAAATGTTGATTTTAAGTTAAAATTAAAAGTAAATGGATTATTTTTTTTAATATATTTATATATATTTTTTTTTGTTGTTCATTTTTTTAAGCAATTTAAACACTGTTCTTATTGTTGTTAATTGTTAATAACCAATAACATAAAATTCACTTATGCTCCAGTATGTGCCTGGGTTTTATCATCTCCAACCAATGATGATGTGCCACCAGCAGCTGCCGTTTGTGGTGGTGGCTGCTGTTGGGGTGGTGGTGGTGGCATATAATATTGTGGTGGATATTGCGGCTGTGGTTCGCTACCTATTAAGCCCAGTTTATCTGTCACATTCAGAAGAGTAGTAGAAAATTAAAGAATAAAAAAAGAGGTTGATTAATATTTAAGCAATTGTATATATATTTCTAATTCAAACACATTTATTTTTTATAATAGACAATTATAATAAATTACTCGCTTGTTAAAGAAAAAGCTTTACAATATCTACAATGTTATATATTATAAAAGCAATAAGTCATGTGTTAATTGTAATTTATATGTTAAAGTATTTGTGTACGAGTTCACACAAATTAGAGGAAAACATTCCTATTTTCAGCTTCGTACTTCCAAGTTCATTTTAACTGTTTCGAGGTCATTGCATGTGTACTTTGTATCATTAAAAGTTTTACATTTTATAACCAAATATGTATGTAGTATGTACATATTACAGGAATTTAGTATCATCTCAATTTTAAAGCTAATGGTGGTTTCTATTTTACAAAAAGCGTGACATTTATTATTATCCATATACAGTAAAACGAAAACGTTTATAGCGAACACGGTTATAACGAACTTTGCTTCTTCATACAAATTACAACATTTGTAACGAACACGGTTATAGGGAACTTTCCTAATAACAAACATTTTTTCTGTGCCCTTCAATAAATTTTCATGGAAAATAATACTTTTATAACGAATTCAAAAAACATTTTCAAATCTTTAAAAACGCTAAACAATTCGGAAATTTTTGAGTTCAAAAGAAAATTCGTTTAACGTTCTTCATAGTTTGATAGATTTGGAGTATTTCATTGATAACGAAATACTTAAAAGTAAAGTACCAAAACAATTATCAGTTTTTTCAATTAACTAGTTTTGCACATTGATTCGCAATAAACTAATTTTTTAATTCTGTAAACATTTACCTTGAATTATTTTTTGATTTTTACTTTATGTATGTATAAATAATTTTTTGTTTTTGTTTATTAAATGAATTGGTTTGGTTATTTAATAATTGTAAAACTTAACCTCCCTGTATTCATAAAAAAAAGATTTTGTTTTTTAAAGGCTTATTTTATGTATTTCTATGGGATAATTGTGAAGTAAATCCTTAATAAGCATACAATAATTTTTATTAATACAGGGGTAAATGCATAAAATCATAATATAATATGTATGCATGTGTAATATGTAAGTAAATACGTACTTAAACGTAAAATAATATTTTTGTCTTTTATTACGGATATAGCGAACTTCGTCTGTAACGAACTAAATTGCGCGGTCCCTTCGAGTTCGTCATAACCGTGTTTTACTGTACATGCATATGTATGAATGTACATTAAATTGGTCGCAAACAAGTTTTTCTCCTAAATTGGTATATTTTTATGGTCTAAAACATGAGGTTTCCTCAGTTTTTCCCTCGTCGATCCGACGGTGCCTACTGATGCCGAGAGGACCAAAGTCCTGGATAAAATACAATTCTTAATATCTAATAATAACAAATTATGGATTACTAAGGCATGAGGCTAGGGTTCAAACCCTAGCTTTGACATCTTGGAAAAAAAAAAGAAATATGAAAAAATTATTTCTTTCGGCGGGAGAGGGAGAAATATCCCCTGTATTGCCCCCCCTGAGTCCTTAAAAAAAAGACGTAAACCATATATGCTCTACGGTACGCAGATCTATGAAGTTTAAAATTTTTTTCGAAGTCCGTACGTTATTTAGGTGAGGCATAAATTTTCCCTTGGGGAGGGTCACCTTAACATTGAGGGTATGAAAAATAGATGTTGACCGATTCTCAAACCTACCGGGTAAGCACACAAAATTTCATGAAAATCGGTCTAGCCATTTCCGTGGAGTTTGGCAACAAACACCGCAACACGATAATTTTATATATTAGAAAGATGGAGACCATTTAACAATTTTACATACATAGTTACGTATGTCACCGCATCACGCTTGAACGCGTGGACCGATTTGAACCAAACTTATAAAAAGGGTAGATACTAGGTTTATATTAAAGTCTTATTAAAACCCAAAAAAATTTCACACATTTTGTTTTCATTTTAGTATATCTTGAGAACTGTTACAGATAACGTTTCCGATCTTAGTATTAAAGACTCTATAGCAACTGTAAATCGGTATGTGGTACCTCCCGTAACAAAATAAATAATGATTTTTGCGTGTCTTGTGAACGATTAAAGGTAAAGTTTCCAAATTTAGTCCGTATAACTCCATGGCCAACGCAAACTGTTTCTTAAAAATTGGACGGAATTGGACAAATGTCTGTCTTTACATGTCTGAAGATCGCTTAAAGCTAAAGTTTCTGAATTTGATCTTAATGACTTCATGGACAAGCCAAATCTTTAGTCAGAAAGTGTGAGAAATTGGGCAAATGGGCGTGGTACCTCTCATATAAACTAAAAATTAATTTTTGCGTGTCTGGAGAATGGTTCCTTATGTAGAAGATTTCTTATTTTAGTTTTCATGGCAAAGCAGGCACAAGGTCGGCTAGTGTAAAGTAAATATCGTCTGACAGCAGCTTAAACTGACAGTAAGCACATATACATATTTAAGAAGAAGTAACACGTTTTTGTGACATCACTATCGAAAGAAGAAATTTAGTTAAAATGGGTATATTTGGTTATAATTATACTTTGACAAATCTATGGTTCTAAATAAAACATACAATAAGAAAAATGAAGGAAAAAAATTATTAAAGAGTAAACAATGTTTAGTCCACCTAACGGGAAAATTGGTCTGTTGCAAAAATCGGGGGTTGTCCAAAACGAATTTGCGCGTTTAGAATTATTTTTTTTTTATACAAATTTCATATTTTAATAACTCAGTGGTATGAATTCAGAATTAATTTGGAAATTTTATTCGATATATTTGTATGTATGTATGTACATGTGATATTATGCTTATGTATAATGTATGGAGGGAAGATTTTTTAATTTGTTTTTTCTAATATTTAAAAAATAATTTATCTAAAAGTTTTATATTTCGTCCAATTTTTTTTTTTTCAAATTATTGTGCATTAAAAAATAATACTGGAACTGAAACAAAAAAAAAACATATATTTTTTATTATACAGACAAAAGCATGCAGTCCAATAATAGGCATAAAATAAAATGTAGAGTTTTAATAAATTGTTAATTTCAGTACGAACTCACGGCCACAAAAATTTATTCTTTTAAAAATTGTTTTAATTATTTACATTTTTTTTTATTTTAATGCTTAATTTTTGCATAAAAAATTCACACAATTTGGTCTTTTATTTTAAGAATTTTTCAAATTTGTTAAGCCATCAATTCTATTTTATGCCCTTTTTCTTTTAACCCTAGAACACTAACGCTAATTTTTACGCAATTTTTCAAGTTAGAAAATTTTCAATTTATTTACTTTAATTAAATTAATTTATTTATTTTTATAAAATAAATTTAATAAAAAAATAATTTTTACTATATTTACATTATTCAGTTATCGTTTTCCATACAATTTTGACAAATTAAAAAAAAAAGTGCACGTAAAATTTACGTAGGTTAGTATTCTAGGGTTAAAAACGATAAATAAAAATAATAAAAAAAAAAAAAATTTTAAACAATTTAAAGTTTTAAGCGTGCTTACAATTTTGTCTATAAAAATTAGAATAATTTTTTTTTTGTGATTGGAAATTTTGATTTTTTTTTTATTCTGAGTTGCTTGATTTAATGTTTGGCTGTAATTCAATCTCAGTGGGTGTTTTTTGTAATGTGTGTTCGGGTGGTGGTTGTGCTAACTCATGATTTTCGGATGGTTCATGTGTATGTGATTTAGGCACCGTGTCCAATAGCTGACCATTATTATTATCGGGTTGGTCAACAATGACATTGCTGGTAGATGGTAGTTGTGCTTGTGGACCACTGGTATCATTACCATTTGAAAACCAGGAGTCTATAGAAAACAAAATACGATTTTTTTTGGCAAATTTGTATAATGAGTGTCATACTTTTTTTTTCTTAAACTTTAAAAGATTAAAAATTTTTGTAATGATATGCGATGTTTTTACACTAAAAATTTTAAAATAAAATTTAAAGAAGAAAAGGAAAAAGGCAGACGAAAAAAAGAAACAAAAGTGTGTAAAATTAAAAGTGCACCTACAATTCCTATCGTACATATAAGTACATACATATAAGTATATACATATAAGTATATTCATTGTATGTACTTATATCTACCCGTACGTATATGAACGAATTGTTTTAGTTTAGCGATACTGGTTATTATCAGTCTTCAATTAAGTTTTTACCTGTTTTGTTTATTTCAAATTATTTAATATTATATTATTTTATATACATATTTAAAAAAAACATATTGTTTATATGAAGTTTTTGGTTTTGGTTTCAGTTTTGTTTTTTTATTTTTGCTTTGGTTTTGGTTTTGGTTATGTTTTATTCTTCATCTTTCTCTGTAAAAATTATTAAAATTTTTATTTATTTTTTTATTTTCAAACGATATTTTTATTAAAAAAAAACCATAATGTTGCATGTTACGATGTCGAGTATAGACTTTTTTAACTCAAATAAATCGTTTGAAAAAATTTGAATAAAACTGAAATGATGTCATTTTTTATGATATTCGATTTGCAAGTAATTATTAATTTTAATTCTAGCTCGTTTAATTATAGAGTACATTTTCATATTTAGTAAATTTACATACATTTACTTATTCAAGCTATTTTTTACTCAAAGCTTTTTACTTCAAAGCCATAAAAACGTATCTGTTTTGGTTATTTTACAATTTTAGTAATCAAGATAATAGTGTCTGTCAATGGTCATTAAGGTGATGAGTAAAAGCAAAATTCCAAACCTTTACGGACTTAAAAGTTACAACAACTTGAAATATAAAATTTTCTTTTTCAATTTCGTTTGAATTCGATTTCGATTATCGAACACAACACATCACAACATTTGTTCTTTTATTGATTATGATTTAATATTGCGCATGTTGTTCTTCAATATGAGTTTACTCTTGCCTAAAAATACATTCCGAAATGTAGAAAACTCTCAGTTGAAAGCTTAAGTTATTACGTTTGAAAAAATCTAAACGTACAGTTAATTAGCACTTAGGCTACTAAGAAAATGCTTATGGAAGGCATTAGAAAAGCAATTTGGTTTACATAGTTTCAACTTTTTGGAACTACTAGTTACTGATGAAGTTGAATTCAATTCTTATATTTAATTAAAAAGTTCAGCAATTATTTTTTGGTTTTATTTGTTTGCTTCAACAACTGAGAGATTTCTTAGAACCGTCATTAACTTCAGCAGTTTTTCTCCATTTGCTTCTTATTAGTTTTTTGTTGTTTTTTTTTTTTTTGTTTATTTATAGAACATTCTCAATTAGAGATAATTTTTAAAATTTGCAAAATATATATAAAACTATAGCGGTAATCACTCTTCGTTGCAAATGCCCTTGCAAGCCTTGCAAACGTAGCAAACATAGCATATTCGCCTTTATTTTGTTGTTTTTCCAAGAGAAACGGCCTTTGCAGGAGTAGTAGTTACTTTTCTATTTCTAGACGGCTAGAGTGCGAGAGTTGTAGATTGGTATGCCACCACTGTCACAATACACCGAGCATGATTCAGTCACTCTTCACGTAATAATAATTAGAATATAATATTGTATTGTAATTTAGTAAATGAATAAATAATATGTATTTACAGTTTACCGCGGCAACAACAGGGGTCTAATCACCGCATTTCATATCGAGTAAAATGTATCGAAATTTTTCATTTTGGTATCACGATACTCGATATCGAATAAAATCTGTCGTAATTTGAGATTATAGCATACGATATCGAATAACCACAAAAAAAACATCTGTCGTGTTGTCATTCGATACGTCATTTGCTCTATCGTATGCAAAAAAACAAATAATTTTTGCGGAAAAAATTGTTGAATATTTTGCAAAAAAATAAAAACTTTAAGTTTAATTAAATTATATTATTTTATACATAAATAGATATGCTTTATAAATTAAATTACATTTATTAAACAAGGAAAATGAAAATAAATAGGTAATAGAAAAGAATAATTTTTATCCCTTATTTGTTTTTTCTAATACGCACGAAACTATTTTCATCTTCAGAGTCTGATAATTTTACATTTTAACTTTAATAGACTTTTTTACTCATTACACCAAATTTTGTTCATACTATTTGTTTACGTTTAACATTGTTTACATTAAACATATGTTGTAAATCTATAACATTTTCTTAAAAATTACGATTCGATACATGTCGTATGCGATGATTAGCTTACTCGACACATTTTGAAATGAATGTTATTCGATACGATTGAATACTTGATATCGAATGCGGTGATTAGACCCCAGGTATTGAGCTGGTGTAATCATCATCGGGCTTAGACGTATTTCGCTTTTATTCAGGGTTTACTAGTTCTTCATTTAGCAAATTATGCTTCAACTCCTAATGTTTATAATAAATTTAAAAAGACATTCATACTTAGTTGTTATATGTCTGAAAATCCGAGTATGAATCCTTTTTCATGCATCTTATTGTATTGGCAGCACTAAACTGTTTATTGTCGCCAAGAAAAATAGAAATTAGCCTAAGTTGGCTACGGGCTACAAAAGTAGTCATGTGCTCGGCAACAGGACTAGCCACTAAAATAATTAATCTCATACATGTACTCTATTTTTGACAAGTTGTAGTTGATGGTCGGTAGCCTTTATTGTGTTTATAGTATAAGAGTGATTATTTTTTCAATTAATTTTCTTTGGTCAGAAACGCTTTTTTCACAATGATTTTGAATAATCAAAAATCTAAATTCTTAATATTCATACTTAGTTTTAGTAATTTTATTGACAATTCAATAAAAATGTATTTAATTTTGTATAAAAATTGGTGTTTATGCTATACATATTCCCAGCAGAAAATTTTTAAGATTTGGAAGCAATAAATGAAATTGTAAGCAATAATGGAAGCATTATATTGTTTTTTATACATTAAAACTTCCAAATATAGTATTATTTTTGATTTTTTGTACTATTTGCTTACTGGTTGCAATAAATTTCTATTGCATTTTAGCCCATCATTTCATATAAAAATCATGCATTATTGATGCGCACGAGTAAGTTATTGTTTACAATTTCTCCCTTACAAAATAGCTTATTGGTAAGCACTATTTTCTGCTGGGTTGTATGTACATACTTATGTATCTGAATTACAATTCTTGTGATATTTTGAAGACAGTAATTTATAAAAATATTGTATATTCAAGTGTTTTTCATCACACATTCGATAGAAGGGATGTTTCTTTAATGAATCGAAAATTTAAGCCTAATACGAGTAATAAAAAACAAACTTCACTTTCATACTTCGCTTCAAACGCTCTACAAGTCTTGCAAACTCAGCATATCTGCCTATATTTTGTAGCTGTTTAACATGGCTTGCTACGTTTGCCATACTTGCAAAAAGGTTTGCAACGAAGAGTGGTTACAGCTATAATAGGTGTATTATATGGAAATTTGTTTTTTAAAATCGAGTGTAAAAAAAACTTAAAAACTTTTACATAAATTGCAAGTTAATGACAATTTCTGCAATAATTAGCCATTGCAAATAGTGTGGTTATGCTAAATTTTTTGTTTTTTGTTATTTTTTCTTTCTTATACATGTATGATGAGTGAGATTTTTGAAAATGAATATCTCGTATTATTTATTTATTTGTTTAAGACAAAATTTATTGACTTTGTGATCATTAACAAAAAATGTTAGCTAACATCAAACTACATTAAGAAAAACAAGTTTAAGGGTTAAATTTGTTGAATTTTTGAACGGTTTTGAGGTGTTGGGGGAAGGTTGTCAAGGTACAAATGTATGTGGAATCACTACACAAATTGAACTAGTAATGTAAGAGTACCATCAAATATCGATCACAAACATTGAGACTCCAACCAAGTGAAACATTTTTATGGGAACACTAACTAGTTTTAAACTAACAAATAGTAACGAACGAACGAACAAACAAAAGAGGACAACTAAAGGATGGACGAACACAAAAAAATTACAAAGAAAAAATAAAATAACCAGTAATGGGGTACGTTCTGAAAAACGAAATCGAGTGAAATTGAAATCGAGTGTTCTTTCAAAAACAATAAAATTATGTTAATGGTCATTAGTGGAAAGAAGAAAAAATTATATCCGCATATTGTCTTATTTTAAAATTATACTGCGATTTGAAATTTTATTCGTTTTCAATTTCACTCGTTTAAGGTTTACACAACATACCAGAATGTTTTTTTTTTTCAAACTTCAATTCAAACTATACACAAACTAAAACAAACGAACAAACAAACATAGTAAATAAAATTTTGAGAAAAAAAATAAGAATTATTTAAAGAAATATTTTAATTATATTCTATACTAAACCTTTGCTGAGGGCAATTTAATTTCATTTTATGAGTAGTGCTCTTTTTGATTAATTGGTTTAAGTTTTTAATTTATTGTCGCTTAACAGAAAAAACAAAAACGGTGATCATAATAAATGATGATTGATAGGAGTTCTCATGAAGTTCATAATTCCAATTCATTTAGAGATTAATAAGAAAGCATTTTTGCTGATTTTTAAGTACTGGGTTAATTTCGAGCGTTTAGAAAATGGTTTAATAAATGATTTTTAACACAATCGTTGATAAATGTTTCGTGATTTTTAATTTTTTGATTTTTTTGATTTCTTGGTTTTTAAATATATAGATATTTGCAACCAAATTGATTAAATCAGTTTGTTCAATAGTTAAATTTTGTTTTAAATATTATGTTTAACTAGCAATCTACATAAAATTACCTAAAAATGAAAAAAAAAGAAAATATATAAAATTGAGACAAAAACAAATCAAAAATAAAATTACATGATCAAATTTTTAAATAAAAACTGTTAAGAATTCCTAATTATTTTACTTAAGTTTTAAACTATATTTTATATTTACTTTTCATTTTTTTTAAAACAACATAAGTTAGTTAAAGAAATTAAAAATAAAAAATTATATTTTAAATTATTATGATATGATCTGATATTATAGTAAAATTATTGCAATATTATAGTGTGTTACGAGAATGGAATGTATGTATGTTTGTGTGTAAATGCAATTCTTAAATTAATTGAAGCCCTTTTTGAATTTTTTTTTAAAAATTATCATTTCATAATCTACTTACTTGCAATAATACCCACAATAACTAAACCAATAACGCCCATTATAATCATCATCTAAAAATTTTATATAAAAAAAAAGATCATAAAATACTTTATGTTTTATAAATATTAAAAAAAACATTAAATACCTTTAAATTTTGCAACCAGAATTTTCGTTTCAATTTGCCAGCTTGTTGTTCAAATTGTGAGGCACCCTGCTGTAAGGCGTCAGCACGATCATCCAATTCAGAAAGTTTTTGATCTCTCTCAAGTACTTTCTCCACATTTGTTCGCATTATATCAACAACCTTAAAATTAAAAAAAAAACAAAACAAAATGAGAATATACGAGTAAGATTTGTTTTGATACTCGTACATTTACAGTTTAAAGCTAATAAAAAGGCGAACCAAACAAAACAACAAATTTTACTTTCTGTTTCGTCACTAAAGGCTCAATTAGATCACAGCTAATATGTTTCAAAGAAATATTGATTATTTTTTCAATACCATCTTCGTGCAAGATCTGATTTCTTTTAAAGCATCCTAATGATACCAGTAACATCCGAATATTAATTTTTTTTATTGAGGCCAATACTCAAGGGAGTAAACCCCTACTCAGGCTGGAATTTTTTTTTTAAGAATAGGGCAGAGTTTTCTTATTAAGCGCCTTATGAATAAGTTAAGTTGCAGACCCTTGACTGATCAACAGCAATTGCCCCATCTGTCGTTGGATGTTGATAGTGGTGAGGATATTCGCTAAGTAGGTAACTGTTATTTACTACTTCCCATTAAGTGGCGCCTTTGCGCCGATGCTCTAACGTATCGATAGTGTTGGATACCCTACCGTCGCTGATAAGTACCTTCGCCCTCTTCTGTACACGGTCGAGTAGCCCCAAAACAGACATGAGAGTTGTATTCCAATCTAGGTCGGATGAAGGTCTTGTAAATATTGAGAAGATCAAATGGAATGAATTATGTCTTGCACCGTTTTAAAAAACCGAGGCACTTGAATGCTTCTTTCGGCATTCGAAACATGTTATCATTCCAACGGACATCATAATTTATACTCACTCCCAGAACATTAAGAGCGTCCGCCTCTTCGATATTTACATGACCCATAGTCAGAGATGACAGAATTCTATCATCACCACCACGCCTATGCGTGATAAAACAACATTGAGTCTTATGCACATTAAATTCGGCCCTCTTTGCGCGACTCCACTCGGAGATTTTCTGTAGGTCATTTGTTAGTGTGTCATTCATATTCTGCCTTTTCACCCCAATCTCCAAATGGCTCGGCCTATGGTCAAAAGAATACGAATGGCAAATGTTGCTGTCATCTGCAAAGGAATAGATAGAATTGGAAGTTAAAAGGAGAAGATCGTTGAGGAAAATAAGGAATAGTGTAGGAGACAGAAGAAAGCATTACGGTACTACCGAATTTAACCTGAACTCGTTGGAAGGGACACCATCTATAACCACTCTTATAGGCGGTCTCTACGAAAGCTCGTTATGAAACGACAGAAATTAATACATAATACGTTTTTTTTATTATTATTTAGGACAGCACTTAGGAGACGACTCCTACTCATGCAGTACATTGTGCTGGTATAGGAAAAAATGTTATGGGAAGAGGGAAAGAGTAAGTAGTGCTTGTGGACATTTGATTTAAGCTTATTGATATCGTAAATGGCAAGAGTAACATTCGCTGGAAGATTGTTCCATAAACGAGCGGTGCAGCTAGGGAACGAATTCTTCTACAAAAGTATGTGCTCTGAAAGAGGTACGAGTAGTCCGTAAAAACATGCCATTATCCGGAATTAAGTATTTCATCAGAGCATCTCCCATGGTAGTACCGATGGAACAATGAAACGTACGCCACATTACGCTTCGCTGATAATCAACGATTGGAGTGAAGTATTTCTTGCATCATTTGAAATATCTGATCATTCCAAAGGACATCACAATTAATTATCATGCCCTGATCATCAAGAACGTCTGCAGTTATGGATAAAGAGTTGCTTATTCAATTGTACGTGGATTAAGCGTTCAAAGACCTTTAACAAATTTGAATGTATTGTGAGTTTTGATTAATACCTTTTATTAGTTTTTATTAGCAGTATTATTTTTCCATGCTTTCGAGAAAGGAAGGATATTGTGGTAATCATTCTTTGTAAAATTTTTTTTTAATGAATACGAATATCTTATAAATAAATCTATATATGACAGTTAGCATGTATTTGCCAAATATTTTCTCTTGTTCGAAAATTCGAATATTTCGATATCGAGATTATACTGTACATGTTTAATATTAAACTTATATTACCTCATCAACTTGTGCCTGGGTTTGTTGCAAACGTTTTTGTGCCGCTATTTGCTGAGGGTTACGTGGTCCTCCAACAATCTCTCCATCACCACCCTCTCCTGCTGGCGCACCCTCACCTGCTGGTGGTGCATCTCCGGCTGGTGCTGGTTCCGCCCTATATCAGTAAAATATTTTTATTAATCTTCATTTAAAAACAAAACCAACAAGTTTATTATAAAGTGCTCAGGAAATAAAAATTGGAAAAAGTCAACTAAAGATCAAACTAAATAAACTAAGTTTTACTTAAAAAAGAAAAAATAAATCAAAATAGCAGAAAAATATTATTAAAGAAAAATAAATTGTTTATAGTATAGAGTATATTATTGTATATTATTGTATACATTTGTTCTTAGAGTATATAGTATTTTATATGTACTTGCGCATACATTGTGTTTTATCTGTTTATACTTATGTTTTAGCCATGTTTACAACTACATTATAATAAAGCCTTTACGTATTGGTAAATATTGAATATAAAAACTTACTCTTCCTTCTTTTTGTCTTTCTTGCCCATTATTTATTTTAAAGAAATTTATAAAGAGTATATGATTTTTATCTTTTTCTAATAACTGTATAAAAAAATTAAATTAAAATTTTTACATTAAACGTTTTCATTAAAACAAACAAAAACATTGAATTAAAAATATTAAAAAAAGCAAATAGTTAAGCAACACAATTTTTAAACAAAATACAGTGCCATTTAATCCGAATAATCCAGTAAATCGAATTGAATTTATGACGTATTACTTGCTCTATAGTCCGCAATGATTGCAAGCTCAGTAATCCGAATTGAATATTTTTTTCAATTCAGAAATTTTTTTTTTAACAATTCAGTTTAAAAGATGTTTGGGAATTACATAAAAGATACTGGGACAATGTGCCCAATTCTTCCATAAAGTCTTGTTGTAAGCATATACATTCTCTGCGGTGGGATTCAGATGGTAGCATCTCACTTCCATTGTTACAGCAAGAACTACCTGAAAGTGATCGTGTCGAAGAAATAGAAGAATTTCGCACTATAACCAATTTATTTCACCGCAATAACTCTGACAACACTTCTTTTATAAGTATTAGTTCAGAGTCAAACCCAGATAATATGGAATCAAAGACTATAACAAAACACGATAAAAATCGTGAAGCTGTGCACGATTTAAATAGGCTTTGGAAGCAAACCTACATCAGTAATTATGTATGTTAAAACGAAAAACAATACTAAAAATTAAAAAAATTTGTTTTGAAATACTAGCTTGTGTTTTATTTTCAAATATAGCAAATTATAGTACATAATGACAGCACATCCACTAATCCGAATATCTCTTTAATCCGAATCAGGATCTGCAATCATTAATTCGGATTAGCGAGCTGGCACTGTAGTTTAAATTTTAGTAAAAATAACTACAAATTATGTTTTTAGTTAAAACAAAAAAAAAAAAAAAACAAAAATAGTCCATTAAAATTTATACAAAATCCATTACATAAGGTTTAATTGTTTTTCTTTTTAAAGGCCTATAACAAAAATTCAAATAAAACTTTCCTATGGAATTATGGATCTCAATTAAAAACCTCTCTTCCCTATAAAAAATTGCATAATTTAATGCTAACGGCAGTTTTATCAGTAGTGTTTTGTATTTTCAATTTATGAATTTAAAATAAAAATATAAAGCTTTGACTTCTGTATTAGAAAATGTTGCTTAAGTTTCGAATAGCAGATCTTGATATCAAGAATGATAGAACTAAAGATTAAGACATCCACGCACACAAAATTTGAATTTTCTGCACATCTAATTAGGTGAAAAGACGACACGAAAAAGTTCACATAACATTGAGGCAATTTTTTAATTTCTCTTTGTTTTCTCTCAAATAAAGGAGAATCTGCGACATCTAACGGGAAAACATGAGCATGGCGCACACTGGTACGGCTTCATACATTTTTGTGCATAAAATATAAGGAGTGGACGTAGAAACTTAAAAGTTGGCACGGAGTATTATATTGACTAAATTAATAAAAAAAATTGTTTCATGAAAATCAGCAACACCCATCGCCCACCACCCATACAATCAAAATGGATATTTTCATATAAAACCTTTCGTATAAAAGCAAAAGTCTTAAAATTTAGTGCATATACTTCTTAGGAAAGTCCAAAGACACATGCTAAGTCTCATTAAAATCTGCCACGCCTATCGCACCGTCTTGCACTCTGTGAAGGCGGTATTTTGGTGACAAAAATTCGATTTTTTAAAAATATTTTTACAAATCAAATAATTCCGTTCCAAAGAAGAGTGTTTCACTTAGGGAAATTCATAATTTATTTGATTAAAAATAATTAATATTGTGTCTTAGAAAAAGTCTACTGAAGCCACTTAAATATTGTAAAAGGAAAACTGAATAAAATGTTCTCACAATTCAGTAGCTTGCATATGTCAGATATTTTAATTGATAACTTTTCAATGCCGTTTTTATTGAAATACAGCACTTCCTTTATAATTCGTAGAAATAGTTGTTTAGATTGCTTATGTAGTTGTAGTAGATATGACCGAATTAAAATTGCCTTCTAAGCTTCAAAATTTTCAGTTTTTCTTTTACTTAAATAAAAGGCTATATATTAACCTTACTACTGGAACCGAATGAACCCTAAAAGCCTCTTCTTTGAATTTACCCAAAAAAATCCACAAGTTTTTACAGATCGTTAAACAAACTTATGAATTTTCTTAAAATGGCCGGAAAAACTGCAGACAAGCTGCAATAAAATCTGTTGCAGAAAAGTGCAATCCTAGGAGTATGCAACAGATTTTAATCTACTGCAATTACATGATTGTGAAGGACATTTTTCCTAACTATTTTTAGTTTTTTAAATCAGAATTGCTTAGGGGCAAAAACGGACAGCTGAAGTTTTAATAAATAATTAACTGAGACTTCAGGCTTTAATTTGATATAAGTATCTGGCTGGAGCTCGTTGGAGGTCAGAAGATGCAATCCACAGAATTTGGAAAAAATATATATTTTTGGACAATTTTTTGTAGTAAAAAAATTATATTTTTTTTTAAATTTGAAAATTTTTTTTATTTGCATATATATCATAAATAACGTCCAATTGTATGAAAAAAATCTTTATAGTGTCATTACAAGAGTATTTTAAAAGCATGAAGCGATAGAAGGTAGCGTATATAATACGGTCATTTTAAACGCATTCACTTAGGTCAACTTTGAATGTCTCTGGACAAAAAAGTAATAAAGATATAAGCCTAATATTTTTGGTATATGATAATTAGATTGTTTACAAACTATAAAAAAATCAGGTAGATCAGAAGGCATGAAAAAAATGATCATGCTATTTCGTTTTATCCAATATTGCATATTGAACACAATACGACTTCATCTATAGTTAAAAAAATAATATTTCAAAATGTTAAATATTAGTGAATCCTTTCTAAGTGAAAGAGAATGATGTTCAATTACGAGTATTATTATTACCTGCCATATTAAATTTCTCGTATGAAACTAAGAAATATAAATTTATTAAAAATAATAGTAATTCAAAAAATATAACATGCAGAATAATTATTTTATTATAAATACTTATATAGTATACATATATGTTTATCTATTACATTTGCGGTAATCACTTTTCGATGCAAACGCCCTTGTAAGACTTGTAAACATAGCAAACCCAACATATTTGCTTACAATTTGTTGTTGTTTAACTTTCTTGGCTACATTTGCAAAACTTGTAGGGGCATTTGCAACTAAGAGTAATTACCGTTAGTATTAATTAATACATAAATTCCAATAATGTGAAGATTTATTTGAAATACCCTACACCTCTGACATTTGCTCAAATACATTGGATTGTTGTTTACATACATATCTATTACACTAAAAAAAATGCAAATCCAATACCCAATTGTAATTATAAAAACAACAATTTATTCTAATTAAGTAATTTCCAACACAGGGTTTTTTATCTATGATTTTGAAGATGTTTGGCAAACTTCTATAACAGATACTTGTTACACTCAACAATAATAATATGACTTTCCAGTTCCTTTTTTTCGTCGCACCGTGTTATCAATACCAATATTTTTCGGGATCGGACTAAATTGTTTATGAATAGGTTAATATATTTTATTCAAATTTGTATCGAGTTTGATATTTTTATTGCTGATGTACGTGTAGGGTATCAAATAGATGGATTTGAGACTTTTTTCTGTTTGTTTTTATATTTTTACAAAATTGTTAATGCACTATATTATGTTCAAGTAAAAATATTTATAAAAAACATTCCATTATTTGCAAAATAAAAAAATATTCTCAGCTTGTAAAATATGCTTTCAAATACAATACTCGTAAGTATATATTTTTAAAACAGGCAAAATTATAAAAAAATGTCACTGAAATTTTTAGCTGTTCTTTTTTTAATAGCTTAAAAAAACTTTTGTCTAATTTAATTTATGCTTTTAGTAGATTATTTAAAATAGATTACTACTGTATTTACTTTTAATTATTTATATTAAAAAAAATATATTTTAAAATTGTATAGTTTTCGCGTGTAGAGATAGATGATACTCACTGAGGTTCACTTTCCTTTCCTTCTTTGGCTTCACCTTCCATATTTTTAGATTAAATTGTACGTTTTTAACAGAGTATGACCAGAAGGCTACTTATGAACCCAAAAATGTTTTTATTATTTATTATGAATTTATTGACATAAAAAAAAATTTTTTTTTGTTTAAAACATTTTTGCATATACATATGTATCTATGAAATTTTTTATGAAACAAGAGTTTTAGCAGTGCGTTTCCATATACAACATTTATTGTCGTGTGGTAGTTTATGTGCTCTATCCGCCATTTCATATTTTTTATATATCTCAAGTTAATGATGCCACTTTAGGTTTTTGACACCAACATTTTTTAAATATGCAATCCGTTTTCGGATATTTCGTCCAGTTTCGGAGATAAGTAGCCGAAAACGGATTGCATATTTTAAAAATGTTGGTGTCAAAAACCTAAAATGGCATCATTAACTTGAGATATATAAAATGGCGGATAGAGCACATAAACTCTCGCACGACAATATGTACTCGTACATCATACAAAACATGTATTTATTTTAAGGCATTTTGTTTTGTTAATTACACCTAATTCGGTTTTTACGCGATAAATACGTTCCTCGAAAACTCGCCTTAAAAAAAAACAGCATTGGCTCCACATAAGAAGCAAATTGAGAAAAAAATCATGCACTTATTTTATTAAAAAAAAAACAAGAATAAAACGATAATTATTGAATAACACACTCATTTACAAAAAGTAAGCCAAAAACTTATAAATAAAAAAATTTATTTATAATGGCTATCACTTTCGTTTACAAAAAAAAAAAATCTCGGCAATTGTCATTTAAAAATTTCAAGTTACATTGAAATTTTGCGGATTTTTCCACATTTGGATAATATTTGCGAAAATTATCACTCAATTTAGCTATACTTTGAAGACGTTCTTTAACTACCTAATGCCGCCATTCCCAACGTAATCTGGTAAGGGAAATTCCTATATTTATTGTTGTAAAATTTTGGTACCACACGATTTGCAATGCTGCCAACTATAAACGTATTCAATGTTCAAAATATATAAATTTTTAGACGGCATTATACTAAATCAAATTGCGTAAAAACAGAATTAGGTGTATTTATATCATTTTTGTTGAAAACAACATAAAAAAAATATATTTTTACTGATAAGAGAAAGAAGAGAAATAAGCAAATTACTTGTGAAAATATAAATAATACGCAAGCACAATACACTTTTGGTAATATGTGTACACAATCAAAAGGAAAAAAGAATCAGAGGGCATATTACGGTATTCAATATCAAAAATGTATGCCCTGCTATTTTATATGGAACACCTAGTTAAATATACAAGCTAAAGTGTGTGTGTGTGTGATATCATCGAAGTCATATTCGTATAAACGACCTATTCATGCTATAATTTAATTGCCCGCCACGGTTTCTCTGGGTGCAGCTCATCTAAAATGTCAAATATTCCATGACTCTGACACTTAAATCTGGCTGGATTTGAGCAATGGTGTGTCGCTTAATCTCATACACCTGCGGCTTAAGAAAACTCCATAAGAAAAGGTCTAACGGAGTCAAATCGCATCATCTAAAAGTGAGATGACCCAGCCCCCTAATCGCCCGGTTGAGACCACATGTCGTTTGTGTCCAGATGCTTAAGTTTAGGCCAAAAGATGACCTATAGGGCTCGTCGTTGACAGTAATGGCCCAATCAACATCGTTTCCAATCAACATCAAATAGCGTTTTTTTTAATAAATCGAACGCTTTTGAATCTCCTGTGGATTAGAGTGAATGTGAATGAATTCATTTAGAAATGCGCCTCATCGCTATAGTTTATTTTTTCAATTAAACGTTTATTTTATGCTTCTCGAACATGCATGTGATGCTTTATCCTCCTTTATTGATTTGATACAACAAACTGAATAAGTGACAACTAATTTGACAGTTGCAACAACAGAATGGCTGTTATTGCATTACATAAATTATAGCACTATAGATAAAACTGTTCAACACGAAAAAAAATTACGGGGTTACGACAATTGATCCTGCTAGAGGAGACTAAAAAAATATATTGTACGTGTGTCGGCGTTTTGACAGATCACATCGAAATTTTATTTTAGAGGCGGTTAAAATTTTTCATCTCTGGGCCACTCTTGCAGCATATCGGTGTATAAAACTATATTTTCTTACATCTAGGGTGTATGGTATGTTCAGC
The DNA here is from genome assembly GCA_963576795.1 of Metopia argyrocephala. NCBI lineage: Eukaryota > Metazoa > Arthropoda > Insecta > Diptera > Sarcophagidae > Metopia > Metopia argyrocephala. The sequence goes on from OY756210.1 coordinate 42,965,631, forward strand.
AACTTTGTAGAAAATATCACGACAAATATTTTCGTGGAGCATATTAACCCTCTAAACTCCCGGCAAAACTGCGTTTTGCTGCTTTATTCTAACAAATCGTAAAAAGCTCCCCGAAAAATTGGAGGGGCGGTGATGAAATGTTCTACAAAAATGTTGGCCTTAAAATTTTACTATATACATATGTCAGAACACACCAAAACCCAAAACTTAACATAAACATATAAAAAAATCAAAATCAAGATTGCCCATTTAGGATTAATTTAGTTATTGTTCAAAAATGTAGATCACCCCATTTATGGCGAGAAGTGAAAATCGGCTATTCTTGAAAGAAAAATCACAATACTCGTATATACACTCAGGGGAAAAAGCTGTAAAAAAATGTACACCATTTGGTATCGAAATTGAGTGATGATAAGACGTTGACATTCAATACTAGGCTATTTTTTCTAACATTGCCGGTCGTAGGTAAGTTAAAATATTTTTGCACAAGCACTTCTATACAAATAATTTTTATTTTTTTTTTTTAACTCAACAAACACTTAATTATGTACATATTTTGCTTATTAAGTATTTTTAGAAATTAAATGCCCTCTTTAATATTAGTACTTATGTATGTATACGGGTATGGCATTTTATGTAAACCAAAAACGAGTGCAATTGGAATCATATGAAATTTCAGATTACTAGAATATTAAAATATGACCAAGGCTGCCGCTATTCCATACATAATTCTCTTAAGCTAAAATAATAAACTTTTGTTTTTTTAGCCAAGGTGGGGTCGTTAAAATATTCAAAATTAAATATTCGCAATACACGTTCAGAATTTTATTGATAGCCAGAAAGCACTAAATCAAGTTTATCAATATTTAATAACAGAGATTTATATTATTATTGTTTGCGTTTTTCAAGGCATACCCGTCTGAACATACTCAACATAAATTTTTCTTAATTTGAAAAAAAAAAAAAATTAGAATAATAAAAGACAAACCGTCCACCTGATTTCGACGACCAAACTACGTTTTGCTCAAAACAATTTATTTTGTCTGTTATGGAAACGCACTATTATAGACTAATTTTTAATTTTGAAATCGTTTTGTTCATAAATATTTAAACAGATATTTACAAAAATCATTATACATATTAGGTATAAAATGTTTAAAAGAATTTCTACACTAATTCAGTTTTATAATTTTCTTTTTAATTAAAACCTTCTCTAAATTTAAAAGAGCCTGTACATATACAAAATGGGTGCCAATTTTTGTTTTTTTTTTAATTATTCCCCATCTTATAAAAATCGAATGAAATTCAGATCGAATAAAGTTTCATATACAGCTATAATTTACCAATGTGACATGGTTACGACATTCTTTTCCATTCATTCTTTCAAAGGCCATTAATATAACTTCTTTGATTATCAAAACTTAAGATAATTTTTAGTAATTTTTTTGTTTTTGTCTATTCAATTTCAATTCATTCGTTTTCTAGTATATGTGGGGGTACTTATTTATTTATTTATATATTTTTTTTAATTTGTAAAATTTCTTTTTTTTAAGTAATTTTCCTTTTAAAATTAACTTTTTTTGTTTTCTTAATTTTATTTCAACTACGCAATTGAATACATTTTGTAATTAATAAATTATTTAAATGTGACAACTGTTATATGCTTTTGTGCGAAAAGTAAAATGTCTTTGTGTTTGTATGTTAAAGTATTTATATGTATAGTATGTATGGGTGTTTCCATTTGGCAACAAACATGTATGTGTGGGTATATTTTCTTAAAAAATAACTTATGGTAAATTTTAAAAGAAATATTAAACCGAAGTCATATGCACATAAGTATGAATCATAATCATTATCGATTTATTACTTAAAATTTTGAAAATAATACGTTATTGATAACGAAAAAAACAGAGGAATGTAAAATCAATATTCAAAATGTTAATTTCTCTCTAAAAAAATTATAACGAATAATATATAAATTTGTTGATGGCTATCAATGAAAAAAGGTCCTATCTTGTGGCATTTTGTGTTCTCACACAACCATCACTCACGGGGGTGGGTGTGTTAAAAATTGAAATTTAGGTTAAGTGAAGAAAGAGAAAAGTAGGTTAGTGCTCATGCACTTGAAATTTAAATCAATTTACGAGCCCTAATCCGTATAACCTAATACAATAGGATATTTTTTAATCTGTAATATTAAAGACTGAATTTATATATGTAGGTACTAGGACCTACAGATATGCATCGTATATATTAATGTTGCGTTTAAACGTGAAATATCATGTGTGCCATATTTTTCGTACGTTGAGCAATTAACAAAAATATTTTGTTTATTTTGTCAACAAAGAAATCAATTCAATAAAAATTAAAAGCAATACAGATTTCTTTGTTATTAAGTTGTGTTGTTGCCACTTGTAGTATTTTAAGCAAATTAATTGCCGAATGTAATCGGTTCTTGTACTGGTATTGCCCTATTTTAAAAAATATAAATTTTGTTTTAAAAGTAAGTTGTAATAACGAAAAAACATTTAAAGGTCACTTTATTCCTTCCGTTAACGAAAGTTACCTTTTACTATCGGACACTTTACTTATATAGGCATGTTGTAATAATGGGCCTAACACATTCAGCATCCACCGACTGATTGGGGAGTTGCTGTTGATCAGTCAAGGATAAAGGTATAACACTGGCCTTTTAGTGGTCAAATTGACAGCAACTTTTCTCATCAACAAAAAGGCGCAAAATAAAAGAACATAAAATAAATCTATCCATGTATCTTTAAATTACAATACAATGCACTGTATTAGCAGGGGTTTATCCCTGAGTATTGGTCTTAAAAAAATTGTTATATATGTACTATATTTGTTTACATACATACATACATATCTGTGTAATTTTGAAAAAACGTCTTCTCTCGAAGTAAGACAATTTTCCATTTCCATTTTTTATAGTAAATATAGAATTTCCTTGACCTTCTTTTGCTCTAATCCCCATATTTCTACGACCTTTGGAACGCAAGATATGCAGTTTACTAATCGACCTCTTTCAGACTTTCCCCCAATTTCAATTTGACAAAACTACTTCTTTCAGAGAATTAAGAATAATTTGAAAAATTTAATGTCTATAAAAAATGTTATTTAATTTTTATTATTATTTTTTAATAATTTTCATATTGTAGGGAAAAATGAAAGTATTAATCAAACCAAAAATATATTTTCCAGATCAACTTCTCTCAACCTTTTTTTCATATTCCATTTTAACTAATGCTGTCAAATTCTGCTACTTTTCATTACTCGATAGTATTGAGTACCCAAATGAAAGTACCCAAATGAAAGTACTCAATACTACTCAATACTTTTAACGGATTTTATTTTTAAAGAGAAAACAATTTCATAAAGTATTGTGTTTTTAGACAGAAATTTGTTTGGTCGTTAAAATTTAACGGCCGTATGTATAATGAAAAATTAGCAACTCGTCAGTAAATGGGACAAAAAACTGGCAAGGTTATCACCACTTATAGACTGATATTATTAAAACTTTCCATAACCTCTATCAGGTAACATAAAAAATTAAATACCTTGTACCTTTGAGTAATAATTTAAGCGTATTGGAATAACAAACTTAGCCACTGTGTACAACGACCTGCTAATTTTTTATTATACATAAGGCTGTAAAGTTTCCATACAACTTCGAAGAACAAATACAACTCTAAAAGTATTGAGTAGTTATATTTAAGTATTGAGCATCCAAAAATTAGTTCAAATACTCGATACTCGGTACCCTTTACTCAATACTTTGCCAGCACTAATTTTAACAAAACAACATATCTTGACTTAAGCGATTAAGATAATTTTCGAAATTAATCAAAAAAATTTTGACAAAAAGACTTGTATGGTGGAAGCTAATTATTTTCTTTAAAATCTATTCCACAAAAAGTCTTAAATTAATTTTTTGTCGTTTTAAAGAAAACAATTGCTTCTAGAGAGAAAAAAGGTCGCATAATGTTCGTTAAGTACTTGTGTATAATATCCAAGTTCAAAATTTCTTTAATTTTCTAAGCAATAACTTCTATTAGCCTTTTTAACTGTTTTTTTGCTCTACTGAAAAGTTGTTGATTTAGAAAGAAGATGTTTTGTCAAATGTCCACAGATATGTACTTACTTAAGTACACGTTCGACTTTCCCAACCAATTGAAATTATGAAAAAATTCAATATTGAAATTTTTTTACAATGGAGCAATATTTTCTTTAAATATTACAATAATTTTTACATAAACAGTTTTATGTCTATCCTGAAAATTTAAGTATTTTGAGTTGTGCCCCTTTTGTATTTAGGGTGCGATATGTGTTATATTTTAATTCCAAAATTAGGCAAAAATAAAAAAATTCAGACTGACAAGAATACAAAAATTTCAAAAATGTTAGTTTTAGAGTACCCTTATTAATTAATAGATTATGCTTAAGTTATGCTTCAATATGTAGTCATTATTTTGAAAAAATAAAAATTGGTAGTGCACGTAAATTATTCTAACATATCGCTGGCTTAACATGTAAAGGCTCTAAGTCCACTTTTTTAAGAAATTGAGATTTTAATGCAGTAATGTGCAATAAGTAAAAATACATTGTTTACAAAGAAAAAATTACAGTTATCTCATTTTTTGTTGTTGTTTTGTAGTGATGAGCAAAAGCGCTAAGTCCAATTTATCACAAGAAAAAGTTCTAAGTCCCAATTAAAAGTACAGTTTAATACAGTTTTATAATAATTAATGTGCGCTAATTTTTTTTAATATCAACGTGGTAAATAAATTTTTTATAAAAATATTAAATACGCGTTTAAAAAAAAGTTTGATTGTTTTTTGTCTCTCCTGTAAAATTTTCAAATATGGACTTAGAGCCTTTACATGTTAAGCCAGCGATATGTAAAAATTTGTAAAATATGTCATAGAAATATAAAAAAATTTAGAAATGCAAAAGTATGCATTTATGGCAAAATATGCAAAAATATGCCTTAAAATATAATGGTGTAACGTCGTAGTTTTTCCTAAAATAGAATAATATTTTACTTGTTATCTTAGTAGCATCTAGAAATAAAAATGTTAGTGCATAGTTATGAGGACTGAAATATTGGCGAAGACATAACACAAAATGCTTGCGGGAATTCCCCTTTAAGACATTACATATATGTTTTTGCACTTGTATTTCGTTTTTTTATTAAAGCTGGATACATACTTATTTCAGAATATTCGCTGTTAATAATTTAAACAAATAATGAAGAAACATATGTATGTATATTGTATGAATTTACGATTAAGTTTAACCTGAACTCTGTTGGCCTTGTGTATAAGCAAAATGTTATAAGTTACATATGCACGTATGTACATACATATGTATGTACATATTGGTATATTTAATTGTTTAAGTTGCTTATATTTGCTCCTAAATTTCATTTATGTAGGCATGGAAAATATACAAATAAGGATAAATAAATTTTGATATGACACTAACACATTTTTTTTAATAAAAATTCAAAGCTGGCATTTCGAAACAACGTTTATGGAATTTCGCAACTTTTTTTTTTATTCAAATATAGGACCTTTTGTACTTGATGCAGAAAATTGTATATCCACTGTGTGTGTATTTTAACATTTTCTTGATTTTTTTTTTATTAAACAATAAAAATGAAAATTACAGAAAATCATAAACATTTTTGTTAAAAACATTGAACTGAATGAATAATAAAATTTGAATACAAGTGCAGATTCTTTTTTTATTCAATTTCAGAGTAGTAGAGTTTGAGAGAATAAAAATCGATATTCTTACTTACATTTTATTTTATGAAAGTTGTTCTGTTAGAAAGATAGTCAGTGAGAGAGCCTTCGTAAGTGTAGGATAGCTGGAGGATGTATAGAAAACTGCTGGATTCTCCTATTGACGAACTTTTTAGGCGATACTTGTGTTTTTCTTTTATTGTTGTTTTTGTTGTTACAACTGCTTGTATACCGTTACACTAGCTGACTAATAAATATGATGACGATAACGGACGAATGTGAGTACAACGACAAAATGAAATACGGCAAATTGCTGCCAAAGATAAAATCTGCTCTCACCACCAGTTGTTTGCTAAACTGAGTAATTGATAATTATTTTAGTTGTTTTGAGGTGGTAGTTAATATTACGGTAAATTTGATGAGAGAGCTTTATAGACAGTATACATATGTATGGATGTAGTATGTATGTTTGTATACTTTTCGTTGTTAAAATTTATTTTTGTTTTTTATTATAAGAGTTTTGTTGGCGTTGCTTTTTTACAGTATTTTCTTTCTTTTTTTTTTTCTTTTTTTTTCTTTAAATTTCATTCATTGAAATCAACTGTGGTGTTATTTGGTTAATAATAGGGATTTTTTGACAAAGACCCAAAGCGCACACACAGGCGATGAGAGTCCTTTAACAAGTAAAAGCGAAAAGCTTTTATACTTTTAGACTTATATTCGCCGCAAAAGTGTTATGTACTGGAATACTGTTAAAAAAGAAAAAAAATTTATATAAAAATAATTTGTAGGCTTTTATTTATTTATTGTTTTTATGTAACTTTTTATGTTGAGTTTTTTATTTTATTTTGTTTTTTTTTTCTAATCTAATATAAACTTTTTTTCTTAGATTAAAAAAAATATATTTTTAAAATTGTTTTCTTTTTAAAGCATTTCTAAAGTTTTTAGATTCAAATAAATAAAAAAATATTTTTTATTTGCGATGCATATTTTAATAATAATATTTATTGGTTTTCTAGTTTTTTTTTATTATTTTACAATTTAAATTTTATTGTTTTTTTTTTTTTTTGTCTCTGTGGTAGTTATAAAAAATCAATGAAAATTTTCACTAATGATGAACGTCATAGCGAAGAGAAATATATATGAAATTCCATAATTTTCCATCGATATGCCAAATTTTATTGTATTCGTCTATATATTATATAGTTAGTTCTTTGAATTTGTTTTATGCATATTTTTCTTAAATAAATTTATTATTTATTAATAATTTTTTTATGTAAATACATATGTATACATAATATTATTTTTTTATATATGTATATTTTTTTATAGTAATCTTACTAGAGCTCCGCTCAAGTTATTTTCTAGTTTTAGTTTCTTAACACTTACAGTAAAATTTTCCAACTGTAATTTGTTTTCCACTTTATTCACTGAAAAGCTCACTTTTGCAAGTTTTTATATGTCTTGGCATGTATAGCATAAAAATAGGCGAAAATAATACTTAAATATATAGTTGGCTTTTTCTTGTTACATTTTATGAATTTAGAGTAATAAAGACAGAATATTAGTCTTTATTGATAATGCATAAGCATGTGAAAATAATTCAGAAGGCAGGGTGTGGACGAAAACGTATATTTGTTTTTGAACAAGACAAAATGATTGTCAAACACCCTACACTAAAAAAAAACACAAGTATTTTAAATTTAAATACTCAAATAAATTTTAATAGCAATTGAGAGTTAACTGTAACCATATACCATAAATGTTTATTCTTTAAAATATAAATTTCTATGATATAATCAAATGTTATTAAGGTAGAAGTACGAAACATGCATCGCGCCAATTGTGTGTTTCCCATGTCTATCAAAAAAAGTTAAAATAGTGTATTTTCATAAAGCCAGTAACTCAGACGATTGACAACATATCTAACGTATAGAAGTAGGGGAAATTTTAAATGCGTTGACAGTTGAGCAGTTGACTTACATTGTACATTGTAACCGCTGTTAATGATGTCACGTCTTTACTGATTAAAGGCAGAAGTACATAGCATGCGTTGCGCAAATTGTATGCTTCGCACGTTTGTCAAAAATAGGTTAAAATAAGGAGTTTTTATAAAAAAAGTTATTGACACAATTGGCAAAGCATCTAGCGTATAAAAGTTCAAAAAGTTTTAACTTTTAGATTCGTTAACAGTTGAACAGTTGGCTTACATTGTGACCGCTGTTAACGACGTAACGTATGCTGTGTACGTCTACCTTTATTTCCATACAATACATATTATAAAAATTATTTGCGAGCTGAATCCGTAAAACATTGTACTTTCCATGAGCAAAACGTATTCGCAGCAATTTAATGAATGCATTAAGGCGAACCAAATTACGTCTACTATTTAATTCAAGAAATATACATATCGGCCTTCAACATACTTCAGCGATTTACGTCATAAAAATATGTATACATATACATATACTATATACATGTACAAGTGGGTAGCACCCAGCGAAATAGTACTTCTTTTTAATGTTCGCGATATTTTGCTTCAAAATTCTTATCACTTTTTTAAAGAGAAACAAAAAAGGTCCTGGTAAATTACAGTTTTAATGTAGGAATTCTTAATATTTAAGCAAGAGGTAAACGAATGTAAAGCGGTAAAAATATTTTATTTCTTTTTCTCTCACTTGAAATATAAAAATTAAAAAAAATTCTACTATAAAATGTTTATCGTCTAAATTGACCTAATCTATTACTGATAAAATAATTTAAGGGCGCCAATAACCATTCTTTTTCTACATTAGTCACATGAAAATATGTATCTTTAATGAAATTATTATATTAGGTGTGTATTATATGTAACGCAATTACATTCTTTTAAGATTTTGTTTTTATTTTTTGTCTTATATTTACATATATACAATTATCTGAATATTGAACAAAATAAATACAATTTATTTCATATGCATTTTTCCCTGCTGAAAATTTGTCTACTCCAGACGCGCATGTGAGGTGTACTTCATGAAAAACCAGAAGTAGTTCAAATGTAAATCTACACCAAAATCTATAATATGTCATTACACTTCTTGTACAAAAACTACTCAGGTAGTAATATGCTTTTGTTTTAAAATGACATGGTCATTGTTTCTAAAAATTGCTTAAAGCTGTCTGAAAAGTAAAAAAAAAAACTTTAAATTCTATATGTTGTGAACCTTTTCTTTATCTATATAAATTATACAAACTTTCGGCTTGAGGTTCTTATATATAAATTAAAAGAGTCTGAGAATAAATTACCCTATTTAGATGCCCTCGTCATCAGAGATGGTAATACTTTAAAAATAGACTGGTATCAAAAATCAATGGCATCAGGCAGACTAATAAATTTTTACTCAAAACATCCTAAAAATATGATAATCAACACAGCAAAAAATTTTATAAACAAAGTCTTAAATACTAGTAGCATTGAATTCCATAATAAAAACAAACGAAAAATATATGACATACTTATGAAAAATGACTTCCCAAAGCGGTTAATTAAGAACTTGTTAGAACAAACTAAGAAAAATGACAAAAATCGTAGTGACAACAAACCTGTGGATGAACCTACAAAGATATATTCAGCCATTAATTATGTACCAGGCCTGTCCGAAAGAATTAAACATTCTGATATATATAATAAAGAGAAATATATTCTGGCAATGAAATCAGAAAATACAACTAAAAGATTATTTACAAACATGAAAACAATATTAGACAAAATGGATGAAGCAAATTTGGTTTATAAAATAACGTGCAATGGTGACGACAATGATAAATGCCAAAAAGTTTATGTTGGTACAACAAAAACAAAATTAAAGACCAGAATATCATCACAAAATCGGACTTAAAAAACAATGATAAAAATTTAAATAAAAAAACAGCACTTGCAGCCCACTGTAGCATAACTGGACACAAACCTGAGTTTAATAAAGTGATGATATTGGAAAGAGAGAATAATTATAGAAAGAGATATTTCAAAGAGATGCTTCATATAATAAATATACCAACAAATAAACGAATAAACTTTAAAACTGATACTGATAATTGTGCACATATATATCGACACATAATAAATAAGCACAGAACTGAAAAAGGAGACACATGACAGTGAGTGACAAATAATATAAACAGATTGACGACACCACGGATAATAGTTATGTAAGATATTTGTTATGAAAGTTGTGATATTTTTCTGTTTGTGATTTTTATTAAATTTATGTTATATGTTTTAAATTGTATTGTAGTGATAATTTATTCCCTGAGGATGATCAACGAGGTTGATCGAAATATTGGAAAAATAAATTAAATAAAAAAAACACAAAAGAAAAGGTGTTAAACTTTTTAATTTATATATAAGAACCTCAAGCCGAAAGTTTGTATATATAAAAAAAAAAAACTGTAAATACTAAATGGCACAGACTAATTGCCTTTTTTAAGAATATATTGCTTTCTTGTGTAAATGCATTGTAAAAGTTGCTGAACTAAAACAGGAACGTCATATACCATATGATGTGGATAGCTCTAAGTTGACGTTTAAAAATTCTAACGCCGTTGGATATACATTTTGAAAAATTAAAAAAAAGGTTTTTAAATCGATTTTAATAAACATAGGGCACTGCTACACGTTCAATAAATATCGCGATATTTGGATCGCGATCCATTTTAATGGATTGATGGATCACAAGCGTATGCTACACGTTCAATATTTATCGCGTCAGTATTTACGTTTTTTTTGTGCAGTGCATATCGGTTATAAAAAAAATGTCGCGAGAAAACCAATTACAATTACCATTACAATTTATTAAAACAAACTTTTTACAAATGTAACACAATTTTTTATTTGTCAAATTTTTTTTTTGTCTTTTATTTTGTTTTATTTACATATATATTTATTTAACGTATCGCGATCTAGATCATGAAAATGCTAGACGTTCAATATTTATCACGCGATCCGCGATCTGGATTTCATATTTTAGGCCATTCTGCGATATGGATCGCGATCCATCAATATTGCATGCTACACGTTCAATAAATATCACGATACTGCAAATATCACGATATTTATTGAACGTGTAGCAGTGCCCATATAGTAATAATGTTACTTATTTTTAAATTTTTTTCTCTTGTTTTTTTTGTAATAAAATAAATAACTTGTAAATAAATGCAAAAATTTTTTTTACATTTTGACAGTTTTTTATAAGAACGCCGTTAAAAATGACATGACTGCGAAATCTGTCAAGTACAGCGACGTGTCAAAACACGATATTGTTAAAGAAGAAAAAGGAGAAGGAAAAAAGAAAAGTTTTTTGTGCTTAACAAATATTGTTAAAATTAATCAAAATACATAAGCGTGGAAATTAAACAAAAATAAAATCTATAATATATTAAGACTGCATCAAAATGGTTTTAGCAGATCTGGGTAGAAAAATCACCACTGCCTTGCATTCGTTAAGCAAAGCCACCGTCATCAATGAAGAGGCCTTAAATTCAATGTTAAAAGAAATCTGTGCTGCCCTTTTGGAAGCTGATGTAAATATTCGTCTTGTTAAGCAATTGCGTGAAAATGTTAAGGCTGTAATAGATTTTGATGAAATGGCTGGTGGCCTTAACAAGAGACGCATGATTCAAAGTGCTGTGTTTAAGGAACTTATTAAGTTAGTGGACCCAGGAGTTAAGCCATATCAGCCAATTAAAGGCAAACCAAATGTTGTAATGTTCGTTGGTCTTCAGGGTTCGGGTAAGACTACCACGTGTACCAAATTGGCGTACCACTATCAGAAACGTAATTGGAAATCGTGCCTGGTATGTGCTGATACTTTCCGTGCTGGAGCCTACGACCAGGTCAAGCAAAATTGTACGAAGGCCCGTATACCCTTTTATGGTAGCTACACAGAGATAGATCCCGTTGTCATAGCCCAGGAAGGTGTTGATATGTTTAAAAAGGAAGGTTTTGAAATGATAATTGTAGATACATCTGGACGTCATAAACAGGAAGATTCCCTTTTCGAAGAGATGTTGGCTGTAGCTAATGCAGTTAATCCTGACAATATTATTTTTGTCATGGATGCCACAATTGGCCAAGCATGTGAGGCTCAGGCTAAAGCTTTTAAGGAAAAAGTAGATATTGGCTCTGTGATTATTACTAAATTAGATGGTCATGCTAAAGGTGGTGGTGCTCTTTCAGCAGTTGCCGCCACAAATTCACCAATTATTTTCATTGGCACTGGTGAGCACATTGATGATTTGGAACCTTTTAAAACAAAACCATTCGTAAGCAAGCTGTTGGGAATGGGCGATATTGAGGGACTTATTGATAAGGTAAGTTCACTTGAAATTTTCCCATACTGACATACACAAGCATTTTTTTTAGCATATGTATGAACAATATACAAAATCATATTAACTTGTACGTAATATTTTAGATTCGCTAGCTAATTGCTTTCAAATATCTATAGGGTTTAGGTTTTTGAAGAACTTGAGTTCTTCAAATTACATATAAATTGTTGGAATTATTTTTTATCCTAATCTGATAGAAATTTTCTAGTATTTATTTGTTGTTTATGAATTCCGGTATACATATTACAGTTATATTTTCCTTAGTATGCACATTTTCTAGTCTTATTAATAGCGTTGAATCGAGAAAAGCTAAATTATAGCATTTTCAGTTTAAATTAAACCTTTTTCAAAATAAATGAAACCTTTTTCAAAATGAACGCAACCTTTTACAAATTGAACGAAACCTTTTTCAAATTAAACGAAACTCTTTTCAAAATAAATGAAACTTTTTTCAAAATAAATGAAACTTTATTCAAATTCATTTAAACATTTTTCAAATTAAATTAAACCAGTTATAGAATTTTCTAGAAAACAAAAGAAAAAAAAAACAAAACATTCATTTTTAATTATGGATAATGCCAAAATCCATAAAACCCAGGAAATTCTAAATATGGTGGATAATAGTAACTGTACGCTCAAATTTTTACCACTTTATTCTCCTATGTTGAACCCGATAGAGAAAACATTTTCTAAGATAAAATTCCACGCCCGATCATTATTAAAGTGACATTACCACAGAACATAACATAGTAAGTGTATATAATTGAGGAAAGTGTCGCACAAAATTAATCAAAATGATTGTGCGAATTATGTTATGGATATGATCATGTTAATTCCTAAAGCGGTCAGTGGACAAATTCTTCATTAATTTTAACAAGTATTATATTAAAAATGAATATGTTTAATATGTTTTATTTTTTTTTCTTTTGTTTTCTATTAAATTCTATAAGTGGTTTAATTTAATTTGAAAAATGTTTAAATGAATTTGAATAAAGTTTCATTTATTTTGAAAAAAGTTTCATTTATTTTGAAAAGAGTTTCGTTTAATTTGAAAAAGGTTTCGTTCAATTTGTAAAAGGTTGCGTTCATTTTGAAAAAGGTTTCATTTATTTTGAAAAAGGTTTAATTTAAACTGAAAATGCTATATTACAAAAACAGTCATTAAGTATTCGAATGGCTTGCTGACTAGCTCGAAAATGTTGACCGTAAAATGAAAAAAGTACTCTATGAATTTTTCGAATAGACTAATTTTTTTAAAGTAAATTTTCACAAATCTTAATCGGTGTTCTGGTGTGAAACGGTTAATGACGACATACTTACTAAAGTTTACTGACGAGAAATGACAACAAAGTTTAGCATTCGCATCCGCTAAACCATTGTTATCGATATCAACAGTTATTATAAAGCTAAAAAACACCTTTTGTAATGTGTATCACAAGTTGTAATATTTAATACTCGTAACTGTGTATGAGCTGTATTCATTTTAAATTTGTGAATATATGAAATGAAAACTGTAATAGATTAGCCCACACTAAAAAGAATTAGAAAGTATTTCTGATTGCGTTATCTTAATATGGAATGAAAGTAGACCGAGCTTTACTAAAATTTATTATAGGAAAACTATATCCAGTAGCATGATCTTTCTTTAAATTAGTCAGTAATTGCAGGGTTGAGATGCTACTTTTAAATTAGAAATTAAGGTCGATAATAGAAGAGATATACAGACGTATATTTGCCGAATTTAGCCCTGATGCCTAAAATCTCAGTATATATTACATCTTTCTTATCCACATATTCCATAGTAGAGTTCGAAAACAGGTGTATGACAGTAAATTTCGTTTATTTATTTAAAATACTATGAATGTAGGGCAGCTGCGGACGTCATTTGCTTTTGTAAGAACTCCCAATAGACGTCGTCTACTACAACATGCTAATTCAGATTCATACAATTCTACTCTCTTTTATAACCCGCTAACAGTTAACAATCATTAATTGGCACTATCTTATGGACATAATCATAAATATAACAAATATACTACTAGAGATTCGTTGCCGATAACATGTTTCATTATGTTTTTCAAATTTCATTTTTAGGTAAACGAATTAAAATTAGATGGCAATGAAGAACTTTTGGAAAAAATTAAACATGGTCAGTTTACTATACGTGATATGTACGAACAGTTCCAAAACATAATGAAAATGGGACCGTTTTCTCAAATAATGGGCATGATTCCTGGATTTTCTCAGGATTTTATGACCAAAGGTGGAGAACAGGAGTCAATGGCACGCATTAAGCGTATGATGACCATGATGGATAGTATGTCGGACAGTGAATTAGACAATCGTGATGGCGCCAAACTGTTTAGTAAACAACCATCACGTATTGTACGCGTCGCTCAAGGTTCCGGTGTTATAGAGCGTGAAGTTAAAGAGCTTGTTTCACATTATACGAAATTTGCTGCCGTCGTTAAAAAAATGGGTGGCGTTAAGGGACTTTTCAAACAGGGTGACATGACTAAAAATGTCAATCCCAATCAAATGGCGAAATTGAATCAACAAATGGCCAAAATGATTGATCCACGTATGTTGCAACAGATGGGTGGTGTAGGTGGCTTACAAAACATGATGCGTCAATTACAACAGGGAGCAGCTGGTGGTCTTGGCGGCTTGGGGAATCTAATGGGCTTTGGTGGGAAGTGAAGTTACTGCTATCAAGTAAAAAACTTCTTGTAGTACTTGATCTTTTTTGTAATTATGTAGTTATTATTTAGAAATATTTTCGTTTTTACTTTGTTAAGGGAATTGACCGACCAACGTTTACTTTTCTTCCTTAATTAATTTACATTTTGTACCCTACAGTAAGTCGTCTATTTCATTAGGCGAAACAATAAATCCATTCTGTGAATTTAACTGCGAATTGTTAATTTCTTAATTGTTTAAGTTAAGCGACGAGTTTTAATATTAAACATCAATGAAATAAAAAAAAAATGAACATTGAAAATATTCATAACTCATCTAAATGAAAATAAATTAAAAAAAAAAACTAAATTTAATAAAAACTACCTGTTTTGTAAAATATTACTAATTCTTATTTTCATTTAATGTTTGATTAGTGTTTGTCGAACTGAATGTTTGTTGTTTATTTTATATGCATTCAAGGGGTTTATTAACACTTGCATACTTAATTGTCTAGTTTATTTTTAAGAAATATACTAAGTATCGTTCGAAAGGTTTCAATCTTATTTTTCGCTATGTGAAAATCAAACTAAAAATTGGAAAATTTTGAAAACAGAAAAATAACATCACTTTTCATGCATCACTTCAACACAAACGATTAATTTTGTTTTTTAATCAAATATGCTATAGTAAATTAACAATTTTGTTAATATTATGGAAATATGGTATGGAAATTGTATATTTGTAACGAATACACACCAATGGTTGTACGGAACTACACCTGTTTTAAACAGCTTTTTTAAAATCTGGCATCATTAACTCGAGATATATAAAATGACGGATAAGAGCACTTAAACTCCAGCACGACGATATGTGTATGTCCTGTTTCTAGGGCAGTGATGTCCAAAAATCTCTTTCCCTATAACGCGTGATAGGAAAACAAATTCTGCTTACGTCGAAGTCAAACACGTACATAATAAAAAGAAATATTGTTACTCTTGCCATTTTTAGATTTTAGTTTCTCTCCAACATAGTGCAGGGAATGATTATTCATTATTTCCTCCAAATCTATATGACCTCGGTACTCCTTTATTCTTAATAGATCGAACACATGTCTATCGGACAATCGATTACGTACTTTACTCAGAATTATGAAGAAATAGTTATGAAGTTATAAACAGAAAGTAATTAAAACATTCCCATTTCTGGTAGAAGTAAGCAGAGCCTTTTCTCTGCTTCATACACAAGCGCAAGTGTGTTTATGTAGTAGTGGACATCACTGTTCTAGGGACACAACACTTGTATGGACATATAAAATACATTTTTGGGTTATTTTAGGATGAATTATACTGAAACTTTTATTAAAATTTGTCAACTTTGAATTTGCTTGGTAGTTAAAGCGATATATTTGAAAATATAGCAAAACTTTATTTTGTTTTTGCATGCTGTGATTTGCTACTTTTGCAAATACATGCAAGGGCGTTTGCAACGAAGGCCAATTACCGCTTATTTACTAATTTAATATCATATTACAATATACTACTAATTGAAATTGTAATTAGTTATAAACAAGGTGACGAACTGTAGTGGAACAGATTAAAGTCTCTGAAGAGAATTGAAGTCACAAAAACTGAAAAAAAAATTTTTAATTTTTCTCGATTATTCGCTATTTAATTCTAGCTTTTATCTAGAACTCCGGGCCACTGTAATGGTGGCCTGTTTGTAAATGCATGACTACATGCATACATACATACATAATTGGCCATTACAACCCTGTGTAAGGGTTGTCAATCAGTTTACTCTCAGAGCTTTTGCCAGAAGAAATAAATTTCTATTTTAAGATGTCAGAGCTGAGGCTTGAACCTGTCGTCTTAGCAAGCCAATAGACCATGGCGAATACCAATTGTGCATTGATTTATTTGTAAATGGACAATGTTGCCATATGCTTAAATTTTTTGTAGTACTAAGCAGAGTGGGCAAATATACAAATCATTTCGCAAACGTTACAACAAAGTCATACACTTTTCAAAATTTTTTTAATGGTATTGTACATGAGCAAAACTAAAATAAATACTTTCTAAATGAGAAAGAGCGCAAATGAAACAATTAACTTTTCGCTCTTGTGCTTGCTTTGTTATTCCGTTACATTCGTATAATTTGCTCTTTTTCTTTTCTTTTTCTTCTCATTAATTTTTTGTGGTATCTACGCACATTTGAGTTAGTGTATTTGTAATACTCAAAACAAAAACAATATACAAAATTAAATGGGACAATCCTTCTCACTGTTTCTGTTTTATTTTTGTTTTACTCATTGTAAAGAACACAACAAAATTAATAGATCAAACGTTCACTTTTGTTTATTTTCCTACTCTGGTACTAAGTTACAATAAGAATTTCTAGCCATCGATACTATTTACAAATTACAAATGTTTCAAAGCCGTTGAAGAAATTCAAGAGATGGATAGCAAAGGATTTAACAGACAAGTCCGGCTCTGATACTTCAGATAAGGTAACAAACGACTTAAGTTTGTGGAGCGATCAAAAGAAATTAGTTCACTAAAATTGAAAAAAACAAATAGAAATCAAAAGCTCAATCAGTTTTGTCACAGCAAAAACGTACAGCGCCGCAGGCTAAAGTGGTTAATAAAATATTATTTTTACAAACTCTAGACAAAAAAATATTGGGACTTGTTAAATTATAAAAAATTTTGGTAAAACAAAATGTATATTTTTATCGAAATTTGTAAATTTTTTGATTGTTTTGCTATTGTATACAAATTTGATACGATGCGTCGAAAACATCGATGTTTTTATTCGATACATCGCAATTAATCGATGCATTTTTTGTGAGCATCCCCTACTTTCGTTTAAGCAGATATAATTTTAAATATTTTTTTCAATCATTTGTGCAAATTTTATTTTATTTTACACCTACGAGTACACTTTATAAATTTATTTACTTTTTAACATAAAATAACAAAAATCGAAAAGTTTCTGTTATTGAAAAAAAAAAACAACTGAAAGAAACGGAGCAGAATCGAAATTTAAAATACAAAATTTGTAGAATGGAAATAATTTCGATTCGTATCGAAACGCAGAATAGAGGTGATTATTATCTTATTGATTGATTGAAGAGTACTTACTTACCATTCCAAGTGCATTATAAAACAATTAAAACAAATAAATTTTTGTTTTCTTTCAGAAAATCAGTGTGTTTTCTCTTTTATTTATTCAGAAAGAATCTCATTTTTTTTATTTTGCTCGATTTTTCTTTTGTTTGTTTTTCCCCTTTTTAATAATACTTTCAATGTATAAGTAAATCTATTATATTTCTGTTGTTGTTTTTAAGGACATTTTTTTGTTTTGTTTTTTGAATAAAGTTTTCAAATACTACAAATTTAAAATTCTTGTAAGAAATTTTGAGAACTTTTTTATAAAATGTTTCTCAATTTTAACTTTGTTTCTATAATCCTATGTATTCCTTCCTTTTTTTTCAATATTTTTGTTTTTTATTTTGTATTTTTTGTTTGGATGTAAAACAATTTGTAGTATTCTGGGATTTTTGGTTTTAAAGATTCTTGTTTTTAAATTCAACGCTATTTTATTAACACTGCAATTTTTATTCTTAATATTTTTTTATTCCTTTAATTTTTTTTTTTATTTCAATTTATGAATTGTTTGTTGTTTTAACTAGAAGAAGACCTAAGCAAAAATTAGCACAAAAAAGCTTTGCAATCTTATCTTAACTAATGTTGATTTTTTTTTTATTTTATTTTTATAATTTTTCTTTAATTTAATTTCTTTTCGTAGTACATTCACATATTTCGTTTAATTTTTTTGCATTTTGCTTAAAAGTAATGTTATTTGATGTTTGTAGATGAAAGTTTTAAAAGTTTTATTAAGAAGTTTAGAACATTAGCTTAGTTTTTATGCAAACAATTATTACCGTTAAATGTACATACATATGTATGTACGTACGTAAATATGTATGTACGAGTATATTGAAATATGTTTAGTTTCTCCATGTGTATTCTTTTTTAAGATCGAAAATAGTTCCTAGAAAAAATGTTTTATTTTTTTTTGTTTTTTGTTGTTTTTTTTTAATAGCTAAAACTAAAAATACAAAAATCTTTCAAAGATTCTTGATCTTAAGTAAGACTTAAAATTTTAATAAAGAGCAACAAGCGAAATATACAAGATTCATTTATTATTTATTTCTTAAGCTTTTAAAGTTTTGCAGAGAATGCAGTTATTTTTTGTTTTTTTTTTTGTTTTTTTTTTCTTATATACCTATACGATTTTCAATTACTTTTTTTTAATATTTTGTTTTATATTAAATATTTTTTAAACTTCTTTTTTTGTTGTTTTTGTATACTTTAAGCAAGTATTGTTGTTCTGACTTATTAATTATTATTTTTATTGATGAGCTGTTTTCTTGTCTTTTATATTCCTATTATTTGTTTTTTATTTTTTTTTTTTCATCAAAAAGTTTCAAAAAAATATATTTATTCCTCATTTGTCTCTAAAGTTAAAAAAAGAGATTTTTCCTTAATTGTACAACAATTCTTTTAAATAAAACAAAATTAAAAAAAATTAAAATAGTATATATGTATATACGTATAAAAAATAAAATTTACCAAAATAATATTTAACAACAAAGATAAATTAGTGCCTTTTTAACTACTCGTATATACGAGTATTATTAAGAAAAATATAACAAAGAAGTTTAAAGGTATTAATTATACTGTTGGAATATTTTTCAAGATATTCTTTTCCTGCATATTCTAGGGGTATACTCGCATAATCGAAGTTCTTCTGCTTAAAATGTCAACATATGACGGATTCTATGTGCATCGGCCTATTTTTGTTTTTTCTTGTTTTAGTGTCAGATAAGAAATATTTTTGGAAAAAAATGAGCGAAAAATAATTTGTATTGTTATTTTTAAATTCATAAAAAAATGTATGTATATATGTTTATACATACATATATAAATAATCTAAAAGAGTTTTTTCTTAAATTATATCACATACTCCAATGCAAGAATAAAATAAATTTTAGCAAAGACTATTATCGTTTCTGAAAATATAATAGCTTTAATTTTTTATTAATTTCGAAATCCGGTATCTCCGAAACGTGGGGAACTTGAGTTTTCAAAATTCCGAATACCGGGATTTTCGAAAACCAGTGTCGTGTGGCAGCCCTAATTTGAATGATGCAATTAAAAATAAAGGATTTAATGTTAATTTGCGAGAAATGATTACATTGAATCTGATTGCGAAAAGTTTGGTAAAATTGGCGATACATTTTCATTATAACGCAACATAGAAATTATTTTAACAAAGTATTGATAAAAAATACTGGGTAGTTATTCTGTATTGCGATGCGAAAGTCAATGCGACTCGAAAATATCTAAATACGAACAATTGCTATTCTGTATTACAATGTTCGAAAAGTAAATATTTACTCGCTGGTCGAAATAATGGGGGAATTTATGAATAACCATAGCTAATTGGAAAAAAGAAGATTTTGTCTGTTTTTTTCCTCGTCTTCGGAAAATCTTTTCAATTCATTTCTGTGAAACATCGCAACATTGCTGGCTGAGACATTCCAAGAAATTTGAAGGCAGCCGCTAATTTAATAATTGGCGGAATCGCACTTGATTTCGTTGTCTTGAATTCGGGGCTAATGCTATTTCAAACATATACATACAATGTTAAATTTAACTATATTTATTTTATTTTTAATACCTATATGTTTATTGTATAAAACTTATTGAATGGTTGAAAATGTATTATTTCTATTAAGTTTTATTTTTATGTCTAAATGCATTTCTTATGAAGCTTAGAAAACAAATATTTTGCATAAGTAAATAAATAACCTTTCTTTCAATCAAGCTTCTTCTCCCAGACTCCATTATTGGAAAATTACACAAGAATATTTGTGAGGACACCTCGAAATGAGTCGAGCCTCCTGGCCATTCTTTACAAGGTGGTCAGAAATCCAATTTCCGTCTTGGATGCCATGCTTTCCGAACTGTGCTTTGGCAAGAGATTTAAGGTTGAGGTACCGGACAGGGAACGTTGGTCTACTAGATTTTTGATTTGAAGTGAGTTCGACCTATGCTGGTACACCGATGATTCCAAAGTGGACAGTGGAGTATGGGCTGGCGTCTATGGATCCAATCGAAACCTGTCAATTCCACTAGGGAAGTCGTTGAATGTTTTTCAGGCTGTGATACTGGCCATAACCGATACGATTAATATCTTCTCGGATAGTCAGGCTACCTTAAAGGCGCTCGACTCTCATCGTATTACATCTAGGTTTGTCAAATATTGCTACGACACTTTGCAAAGATTATTGCTTAAAAACAGGGTGCAGCTGTTCTGGGTACCTGGGCATTGTAATATAAATGTAAACGAGGAAGCGAATGCATTGGCTAGGATGGGTCTGCGACGTCTTATATTGGGCCGACAGCCTGCTGTGCAGTACCGTTTCTACTGTTCTCAATCTAATTTGTGAGTGGGAAACTGAAAATTGTTTGGAACATTAAAACGCCCAGTCGGGTCTAAGGCACGATTTGTCCGCGATATTCTGATATATATAGACCTGAAAATCCTAATGGATGTTCTGACGGGTCACTGTAGTATGAGAGCGGATCTGATGAGAATGGCGATCACAGACGTAGATGTTTGTAGAGTCACAAGCATCAGAAATGGCAGAGCACATATTGTGTGAATGTGTGACTCCTGATAGATTTAGATGGATGTGTCTAGGGAGACATATGCACGCCTATCGCAAACAACTATTGCATTAAAAATTCCCAAATTTCCTTATTTCTTATTCTGAATCATTCCTAACATAAATTTTTTGGGAGTGAATTCACTAACATATGAAATATGGCATCGCCAATCTTTACTCCCAAAACTTACTTTGTAAAATAAATTCGCAACAAGTGCCAATGGGTACAAGAAGGGAATAAGAGGGAAACACGTAATATTTCTGGAATCTGTAAATAACACATCGTTTACAGCAAAACATAAATATTTTTGTACGTATAATTCTTACTTTATCTCCGGGAGTGATAGTAGATCCGATTCATCTGGAATAGATCTTCACTGCAACCTTTCCATGAATTGACATATCTACATAGGTTGGACAGACAATAGACCCAGGGGACACTATAGGTCTTATCGGTCGCAGTGTCCTGTATTAGTTGTGGGTCTGAAGCAATTAATAATAATCATAAAATACGCAAGTATTTAATTTTTTATTTAACTAAGTACATACATACATATATACATACAGCCTGATTTATAGTAAAAAATTAGCCGGTCTTTGGACACAGTGTCTAAGTTTGTCATTTCTATACGTGGAAATTCTTACTCAAACGTACAAAGTATTTATTTTTCTGGATTCTCTGACTAGTTATCAAATGGAAGATATGTAAACTTTTAATGATATCATACCGGGTGATAAACCTGCCAGTTTTTTGTTCCATGATTTTTTGAAATTTAGCTTTAATTTATTCACTTTTTTACTAGTGTTGCCAATGCTTTGCACTAAAATATGAATGCGAATAAAAAGATTTAAGATTTCGCATCGCATTTCATTTGCGCATTGCATTGAGTTTCGCATCGTAATACAGAAAAAGACCGCTGGAATTTAAAAACATTTTTGTTTTTATTTTTTAAAACTAATTAAACTTTTTTAGATGGTTATTCATTTTCCCCTTCCTTTTTTGTAAAAAAAAAATAATCGATGCAAAGAAAATATCGATATATTTTGCAATTAATCGATATAACATCTCTACTCATAAATTATAAATTGCCCCTAAATTTCAGACACTCTCTTAGCCAACTAAAGAAAAAAAAAAAAGAAAAAACACACATACAAAGAACATACTAAATAGTACAAATGAAGTTGTTTTTCTATAACTTATTTATTTTTAAGAAAGAAAAAAAAATAAAATTAAACAATAATTACTTATATAATAAATTTGTTATTCTAACAAAACAAATGAAGAAAAAAAAACTCTTCGTAATTACACTTTAAATTAACATATCCTTAAAAGTTATGACAAAATATTATTTATTTTACATTTAAACACAACAGACAAAAAAAAAAAAACGAAATAATTCCTTTTTTTTAATTTTTTTTTAAATTAACTTAAAAATATTAAATTGAAATTAAAAAAATTAAATAAATTAACTACTTAAAATTACAGCAAAAGTATGCCTTTAACTTTAGATATATATTTTTTTTTGCTACAAAAAGTCTTACAATTAAATTAAAAAAAAATATTTAAATTTCCCTTTTTTTAATTATCTGTATTAGTTTTTAAATTAAGAATCACCTAAAAGTAAATGTTCAATTACTTTATTTCTTTTCTCTTTTTTAATATGGTTTCGGTTTTTAAATTTAGCAGATTTAATACTTTTTAATTCCAAAGAATATTTTCTAGTTTTTGTTTTTTTAAGATTCAAGGAATTTTTCTTTTCTTTAAATGATTTTTCTTTTAAACACAGGCTGCTATAAATTTGTTTTCAATTATTTTGTGGTCTTAAAAATACATTCCATCTTTGATTACTTAAATCTAGCAAAAAATATTGTTTTTATTTCTCTTAAGAACTACAGTTGGTTTGTTTATTTTCAAACATATTTTTGTTTTTTTTTTGTTTTTCTTACTTAACATTCTTAAAACATATAAATTTATTAATAGAAATCTTAAATTATTTAATTATTTTCCTATAAATTACACGCTAAATGTTTTGCTAAGCAATTTTATAATAAACTTAAGAAGATTGCACAGTTACAATAATAAAAAAAATTAAATTAAAAAGAGAAATGAAATGAAACGAAACGAAGAGAAGTGAGGCTTTATTTTAAGTTTTATTTGTGATTACTTTCTAACACACAAATTTTTCTTTTTATTTTGTATTGTTCAATAGTTTACAGGGGGGTTACTTTGTAATTCGATTCGATTCAAAAATCTTATGAATTTTCGAAAAATTTTTGTATTCATTTATTATTGATTTTTCGTATGGGAAATTTTGTTCGAAAGCATTTTCGATTTAAATCGAAATACAAAGTTACCCTCCCGATTTGTTGAATGTAAAATTTATTGTTTTTTTGGTTTGTTTTGTTTTTTTTTATTTTGGTTATTTAGTGTTCAAGTGGGATAATTGTTTCTATGACGTTTCTATGGAATGTGCATTTTATGCAGCAACTAGTTGGGTTTCAATTTGTTTTAAAGACAATTTTAAGTTTAAATTTTCTTTTATATTCTTTTTTTTAATAATATAATGATTTTATATATATTTATTTATTTTTTATTTTGTTTTATAATCAGTCTAGTTTTATTTTATTTTTTAGATTTTAGATTTCATTTCATTTTATTGATGCTTTATATTATTTTTTTATGATTATATATATATAATTTTTTGTTGTTGTTTGTTTTTAAGCTTAAAAACTATATAAAAAGATGTATAATTAATTGTTATTCTTTCTTGTTTTGTTAAATACTTGTCATTTTAAAGAACGTCAAAATTAGGAAGACATTTGGCTTTCTTTTGTTTCATTTATATATTTTTTTATATTATTATAAACAAATCAAAAGTTTATCTTATATAATAAAATTAACAAAAATAAAAAAAAACTACAAAAGTAACAATAAAAAGAAACAGAAGAATTTTATTTTAAATAAAAAAGAAAAATTACAAAATTTAAAAATAAAATTGTTCAATATGCACTTGCATAGGAAGGGATAAGGGATTAAAATGAGCAGCTTTAAAATGAATTACATACTAAAATATCTTTATTTACTGTATAATTTTTAAGAGTCTTCAGCTCCTAATACTGGTATTCTTAAGAGAAGTAACATCCTTTAAGGAATATGTACTGTACTAGCAGTGCTGAACTAGTTTTCGACCCAATTAGTGTTTTACATATTCTTTAACGGATGCTAATTCTCATAAGAATACCAGTAACTAATTTACGAGGTGAAAATTGATGGCATACAAGCAGAGGTGGTAGTAAATTTTATTATTTTTGCATATAATAATGGATTCATATTTACATTATACAAGGTTAAAGGCCTCTAAACTCATATTTAATAAAATAAATATGGAAAATATTGTTATTTTCTGTGAAATTTGAAATTTTATGGACACAAAAAAAAAAATAGATGCATAATTTTCTTCTATATTTGAAAAATAAAAAAACTTTTCGAAAATTAAATAGCATGTTACAGAGAAGAGATCCACTACAAAGGTGCGGTTGCTCAGTTGACCATTAAAACGATTTTTGCCATAATAAAAACTAGGCTCACAGCTGGAGTTGTTATTTATTTCAGCTTGGTATTGGCGAGCTTCAATAACATCGTCTTCTGGCTGGGTCTTCCATGCCAGATAGACAATTGAGGAGCAGTTACTATAAATTATCCCAACATCATCTCCAATTTCATCTTTTACTCCATCCTAACTTAAACTTTACTGTGCGGGCTTCTTGAGGCTGATTGCTATTGGATTATTTAGCTGACCGATTTCCTTGCAGTTTGCATTTTTAAAGTAGGACCTTTGCTTTGTTCTGACTAATATCATATATGATATTAGTAAGTTTAAATTAAAAGGCCATACCCTCTTTCACACTTCCCATCATATTTTCCTAGACCAGTACAATGTACTGCATGAGTAGGGCTCTTAACCTGAGTGCTGGCCTCAATAAAAAAAAATTAAATATATAAAATCGCTGTTTATTTCTATTATTATTTCTACTTCGCTTTCCGTTTCCGTTGTCTAGAAGCTGTTTTGACTTAAAATTTCGGCGAAGAAATTTGGATCGACGACCTCATCACCAACTTTACTTCCATCATCATAAATCTCGTTATGGTAAGGATTTTTTCTAATATTTTAGAAATTTTCTATTTAAAATTTCCAATGTCGTAAGTTAAGGGTTAAGATTATTAAAAATTATAAATACAATATAATTTAGTATGAAATGTATTGCTTAAGGCCATGATACACTATTATACAAAGTCATATAATTCATTCACAAGAAAATCTTATCGATTTCTGTGACACTTTTTAAAGTCACAGACCATCATCACAAAATAAGATGCAAAGCATATGAAGAGTTGCTTTTTGCTAAAATCTTATAAAATGCAACCCTGATCACACGAAGAACAAAATGTTTATGTTTTTTTCAAAAGATTATGAAGTCGGACAGGCTTGTTAATAAATCTGTCTTATAGATACATTTTTATGCCAAATTTCGCAGGTCTGTTAAAAACACAATTAAAATTAGGAATTTCTATACAACCAGTTATTGGCAAAATTGGCGACGCATCTAATGTATAAAAGTTGAAAAAATTTTAACTTTTAGATGCGTTGGCAGTTGAATAACCGCTGTTAACGACTTATAGGCTTTTTACACTTGGTCAAATCTTTCATCTTTCATCAATTCACAAAGATGTTAACATCTTGTTATAAGAAGTATACGGGGCTGAATGTTCAACATCTTTAAAAGATGTTCCTATCTCATTTTGTTTCATTCAACATTTTGCGATAATTTTTGTGTCATCACTAAAAAAAAGGACACACAAAAAAATATACAATGAGCGTCATGGGTTTCCAATACGTTGGGCAAAAATAAATATTTCATCATCATCGTCTTTGCCCTCGAACATGTCGTTCACTAATTCTGCATATTGTAGTAATAAATGTCTTTGATTTTGAAGAGCAATTATTAATCCAATTACAGCAAAATTTTTAAATTCCATTTTATTTAATTTTTATTTCTTCAAATTTTTTTGCTTACGCAACTAGAAAAAAATATGACAGATGAAAGATGTTGCAATGTAAACAAGTTTTTTCAATTTTTAACATTTTCCACGCGTTCCTCTAAGATGTGAGCAAGTGTAAAAAGCCTATTAACGCATGTCATGTAGTACTGCTACATTTACATTCTCATTTGAAAAAAAAAACATAAAAAATTATTACAATTGATATTCCACGACTATATTTAATTGCCAAAATATGCAATTCACAAAAGAACTAAAGTATGTATAGAAAAATTAAAAGAAACATACGAGTACGAGTGTGTAAATAATTCGAAATAAAAAGTACTTCGAATCCTTAAATATTTTTGTTTTATCTTTTATAAAGCTGCTCATTTTTTTTTTTTTTGGAATATTTTTTATATTAATTTAAAATTCTATTTAATTTGTTTTTTTTATGCACAACATGTTTAATGTTAATACATAATAATTTTAATATGTTTTACTTTAATTTTTAATTTGTTTTTTTATTTTTTAATAGGAATGTAGTTTCGGTTGAAAAAGTAGTATATCTTTTGTTAGAAAGTAATCACAAATTCAAGTTAAAATATTGCGTATAAAATAAAATCCTAAAATTTGTAATCAATAATTGAAACAGAATTATTAATTACCGAAATGAAGGGTTCCACTAGGCATAGAAGACTGGATTTTTTAGACAATTATTTCCATGTGTAATTAAATAAACAAAAAAAAAAAGCAAAAAGAAATATTGAAATAGTTTTGTTGCTGTTACGAGTACTACACTTACAAGCTAAATTATTTTTCATATAAAACTACATTTTCATTTTCTGTTTTGTTTGTTTTCCTTAAATTGTATCTGTAAATCGTCGTCGTTTTTTCAGTTTTCTTTGTATTCATTCATGTATGTATTTCAAAATAAATGACCACTACTAAATGTTGTTGGGTTTTGTTGTGTTTGTTTAATTCTTTTTTTTTAATTTAAATTTAAATTTAATTTAACTTAACTTAACACCTTAAAAAGTCACAGTTCAAAAAATTTTCTTTGTTTTTATTATTTTAAATTATTTTTTGTTTGTTTTTTTTTTTTTTTTTGTTTTAATATTAAATTCTCATTTTTAAAAACTAAAAAAAGAAAATGATGTACAAGAAAATTTTTAATTTATAATTTTCTTTTTCTATTTGATTTACTTAGTATTTATTTTTTGTAAAAAAAAACATTTTATTTTTTATTTTGTTTAAACCTTATGCAAACTGCTAGAAATTTTAAATATTTTTCATTTAATAAAAACTAGTCTTTTTTTGTCACTTATTTTAAAACAATAAACAAAAAGGATTTTTAAAGTTTCAAAGCCATACACCTAAGATTTTTTTTTTTTATTTATTTTTTATTTTAATTTTTATTTTTTGGCATAACGGATTTTTATGCTAAACTTTTGCTAAAAAAAATTAAAAGTATTACACAAATTAGCTAAGAAAATATGTATTTGAATTTAAAAATTCATGTTCATTCGTTTGCTACTAATCCATCTTTTTTTTTTTTTTTTTGTTTTTGTTATTAAGTTTACTTTAATCAAATTTTAATTAACAAATAAATTTTTAAAATTTTATTTTTTTTTGTGTCTTCATAAAAAAAATCTTTTCTCTTTGTTTTTTAAGAATATTTTCATTTACATATGTATGTACATATATTCTTCGTGTGGTCTATATACATACATATATACGAACATACATATGCGTGCATGTCTATGCCAGTATTGTCAAATCCCTCTAGATAATAATCCCTAAATTTCTATGGAATTATAATATAAAAACCCCAAAAAATTTAAATTCCTATGACGTTAAACGTTTTTGTGTTTTATTAGAAAAATATTCAATTTATTTTTCAATTTCTAAAATATAATCATGATTTCCATCTGCTGCACGTACGTATATTAAAAGGAGTAGGTGAACAACTTAGCTCATATTTGAAGTGGCTCAAAAAAAAATGAATCTCTTATAACTGATTTAACTGTCAAAATAGCCATTCGATATCATGCTTTATTTTTGACTAGCCCAAATTTGGCGTGCCCACTACACCTACCGCTATCATTTGTCCACATTTTTCGACTGATGATTTTTCATGACTACATACTAAGATTTATTTTGTATGGAAGGTACCACGCCCATGTGTTCAATTCCGACCATTTTATGAGTGATGATTTTTCTTGACCGTGAAGTCGTTCAGACCAAGTATAGAACGTTTAACTGCAACCGTTCCCAAGATATACAAAAAATCAGTATTTAGTTTGTATGGGTGGTGACGCGCCCATCGCTCCTATTCCGCTCACTTTCTGGCTGATAATTTGCCTTGAATGTGAAGTCATTCAGGCACAAATTCAAAATTTTAGCTTTAACCGTTCTCAAGATTGTATGGAGTTTGTATGGGAGGTACCACACCCAGGTCGAATTTTAAAAAAAAAAAACATACGATAGATGAGTTCAGTCATTTGGCGGACAAACAAACAGACTTACAAAGACATTCATTATAGATTTGTATATGGATTTGTCACCAGTAATATTTTTAAAATAGACTACAATATCTGTCTTGTCCCTTTAAGAATTTTCGGCACGACAAAGGTAATATACTCTCACTTGAATATACAATTTTGAAATGGGCACAACTCGCATATTTTGCAAAAGTGTTTTGTATTAATGAGTCTCAAATGCTTCTCTGAACCTACAACTCTTAAAAAACTAACACCTCTAGCATTCGTTTTACTTTAGACATCATGGTAGATACAGAAAAAATTTCGAGAAGGTCACAACTCCAAGAGATGTGCCCTTTTCGAAATTATTGTTTAAACAAAAAGTACAAAAATGTGCATTTATTTTTGATCCAAAAATTCCGAGAGAACTAATTGCGAAAAGTGAGATAGATAAAGCCATATCCAAGAAAATCGTTGTGCTCAGTAGAGTAAAAGGTACTTGGCAGTAAGTTACCAACCAAAGAACATATTGCTATTTCTTCAACATCAATTTCCAGTGATGTTGCTTTATTCACACTCTTTGTTTTTGCTGATTGCCTTTTTTTTTTTTCTTCTAATGTTGTCTGTTATATGTAGTGCAACGAATGATTTCACACATTAAAAAATAAAAGCAATCGTCACATTTATTTGGGGTTTGTAAACAAGTTTGTGAATATTTTTGAAAAAAATATATATTCCGTTTCATTCAATAGGCATGTCAACCATTCATACCATTCGCTGTCCATTCATTGCTTTTTCTTTGAGTGTTTTATATGACTTTAAGAGAAAATAGAAATAATATTCGTTACATTTACTCTTGTATAGTGTTGTTTTGTGTGAATACATTCAATAGTCATAAACAGGCAATTAAACTGTTCTCTCTTACCAACCCAAGCCGATCGAGCTTATATAGGCAAAGTACCTATTAATTATCCTAAAATTGCAGATATTCTAAAACTAAAGTAATATATTCAAACAGAATTTACAGAATTTTATGACGAAATACTGCAATGGCTAGCTACAAATGATTTATTTTTTTAGTTTTACTTCAATACCAAATTTTTTCCTAAATTTTATTATTCCCAAAAAAAAAAATACCTCAGATCTAGGGTAAAAATCCTTAACTTGACAACACTGATCTATGCATACAAATGCATGTATATTCGTTATTCATCAATTGTTTTGTTTCTATTCAGAAAAACAAAAAATCAGAAAAAAAAAATAGAAAATCACTCTGTTGTATCCTGCTGAATTGGCATGTTAAACAACAATTTCATTTCAAAAAAACATTTCTCTAAATATACTACTTTTCATTTTTCCACTTTTCCATTTTCAATTTTCTGTTTTCTTTGTATGTATAGGTATGTTTAATATAAATATTTTTGTTTTGTTTTTTTCTATTAACCTTTTTTTTAATGCATGTTTTCTTCTAAACTTTATATTTTTGTATATTAAATGTGTATGTATGTATACGTCTAGCTGTTTGTATTTTAATGCTTTTCTTTCTTTTAATAAAAAATCTACTATTTTTGTTTCATTTGTTTTTAATATTAAATACTGTTTTGCTTGTTTCCTTTTGTTTTGTTTTTAACAGTTGACTTACTTAATTTCCCTTGATTTTATTGCATGGTTTTCAATATGTTTTATAATAAAATTTGTGTTTTACTTTCTTCCTAAAAAAAAAAAAATTAAGTTGTAATGCAACATTTAACGAAATAAATACATATACATAAGTAATAAATACTCGTATATATTATATTCTTCTCCCTAGTCCAGTAAAAGTAAATCTTAAAAAAAAGTTAAAATTTTCTGTTAAATTTTTTTGTATTACAATTTTTATTTGTGTTAACAGCGGCCCTATTCTGTAATTATCTTAAGCTAAAATGCTAAAACTTTGTGTTTTTGAAACAGGCTGGATGTTAGAATATATGAAATTAAAAAGTTTAGAGGTAATACGGATGAAGTTTTTAAATTACAGTAAGCCTTCGAGAATTGTATTCGTAGCCAAAACGTTCTAAATCAAGTTTATAAATTTTTAGCGATAGAGTTTCAGCTTAGGAGAGTAACAGAATAAGGCCTCTGGGGACTAGTTTAAAAGTGAACTATTTTAATTATTTAGAGAAAAACAATTCAATATTCATTCAATGAAAAAAGGAGTTGTATATTACGAGTGCGTATGCATGTACATATACAGTGAAAGCTCCCATAGGCGGACACCGACCGTCGAAGCATTTCTGTCCGCCTACGGGAGATGTCCGTCCAGGGGATATTTCGTTAAAATACAATCTAATTGACGGAACATATAAAATCGTCCGTCTATCGGATATGTCCTCCTATTAGAGCTGTCCGCCAGTGGAGCTTTCACTGTACTCGTAAACAGTCACATAAATTAGACTTTAAAGTGGAATTTAATAAAAATATATATAATTTTTGTTTCCTCAGCAACGCTTTAATTTAATCTGACAAAATTAAATTTCTGATGAAACACACCAGCAGAAAATTTTTAAGATTTGAAAGTAATAAATAAAATTGTAAGCAATAATGGAAGCATTATAATGCTTTTTATACAATAAAGCTTCCGCAAGAGCAACTTACTGGTAAGCACTATTTTCTGCTGGGAAAATTAATTAACAAAAAATGTATCATTCTTCCCGGGGCTCGAACTGCAGGATGTATGTGTGTATATACAGTCAACTAGCATGAGAAATTGTGCAGTGGCGATTTGGCGATGTCAATTGACCGCTTCTTTCTTGCGATTTAAGGCCGCTAAATTATTTTCTCTGCGACCATTTGAAAGACCGGGTTTTCCGGAAACAAACCACAGATAAGTAATGCTTTGAAAGATGAAATTCGGCGCTGCATTGACGAGATAAGCAAAGCTTTGTTCAAAAATTTAGTTCAAAACTTTGTAAAAAGTGCAGACGTCTGCCAGACATTATATTCCATTATTAATACCCATATTTCTACTTAAAAAAGTGTTTTTGAGCCAATTTACTTTCTAACGTCAAATTTGCCTACCCTTTCTTTTTATGTAAACACGTATGCATATACTCGTAACTTTAAGGAATATGTATGTATGCATTAGGGTGGTTCAACTTGTTTGAATAAAAAAAATTAATTCTACAAAGAAATATTGAGAAAAAAATTACTTTAAACGTTTTAGGAGACCCTGTTTACTGTTTGAAAAAATATCAGTGATTTAACAGAAAAGAACATGCTGTCATTCATTAAAATCTCCTATTATGTATTGTATTATTGGTTTGGGCTAGTTTAAATCAAAATTAAATTTTTTTTGATCATTTAACAAATAAGTTCTGGTTGACAAAATAAAACGCATTTCCTACGACATCCTAAACATCTATACACTTTCTTTTTAAATCTCGTAGCTTAGTCTGTGTTCTCACGTAGAGAGTCTTATTTTTAAAATTGCTAGTTTATAGGCGAGAGAGGAGAGGGCTAAAAAAAAAGACATACACTCTATGTTGCACTATCGATATGCTTTACTTTCTCATACGTAATTCCCCACATACATATATCTTGTAATAAATAAGACTTGCATTGTGTGAGCATGCCGTTAATAGCTCCTTCAAAGAAAAATAAGCCAAAATTCTAAAATAAAAGTCGCATCGTGTGAACACAGACTTAAACTGAATACTTTGTGTCTCTCTAGAAAACTTTTAGAGAAAGTATAGGCAAAAACCAATTGATCCATCCTAATGCACAGATATAAATACATATGCATGAACTCACATAAACTGATACGTAAGAAGTTGTTAATTTAGGAAAAAAAATTAGATAAAACATTAATGTTTTTTAAACATAATTATTATTTTTATGTGAACGTGGCTTCAGACGGTGACTCAAAGCATCCATTATTTTTTCTTTTCTTTTTCAATTTTTTATTTTTATTTTGTCTTTCATCTAAAACAAAAACAAAGTCACAAAAAACAATATTGGTGACCCTTTTTCAAACTCTCTCTGTCTTTTCTATTCTCTTCACCAACACAAAAAAAAAAAAAACCCTGCATTTGAGTCACGCAAACGGCCTCGTCTGAATCAACGCAAATATTTAAACTTAAACATAATAATTCCAGATAATTCATATTTCAAATTTTACTTTGCCTGGAATTATTCCAAAAAACAAAAAAACGAAATGATTAAAGTTTATTCCCACAAAATAAACGATTAATTTTATACTTAAAGCTACCTACACATTTGTCAAATATTTGATGAAAACAACGTAACCGCTATTTTATGGAAGCGTTTTATAAACAAATTCCATATGTTGTAAATATTTCTTCAAAAATAATTACAAACAAAGAATATGATTTAAATTTTTATACGTAAATAATAAATAATAATTGTTTCATAAAAATAGAGGATTAAGCTTTTTTCATCAAATATTTGACAAATGTGAACGTGCCTTAAATTTATTATCATTGTGATAATTATACATTTACATACATATGTACATAAGTACATATGCATGTATGCATATGTAAAAGCTAAACAATATTTTCTTTCATTATTTTCTCTAGTTTCTTGATCCTCTTTTTAAACCTTGACAAATGCTTGTCATTTTGAAAAATGCCTTTTTATACAAATTTTTCACATCTTTGTGTAGATTTCAGTTTCTTTATCTACTACCATTTGTTTAATTAAGTAAATTATTTCAAACAAGTTTTTTTTTTAATAAATAAATGGTTTGTTGTTTAAAAATTAGCAACTTTGTTTGTGTTCTTGTGTTTTTAGTTTTTGTTTTGTTTTGCATTTTAATCCAAAACTTTATTTTCGTTTGTTGTTATTTTTACCACATATTTTCTTTACTATTATTGTAGTTTTTGTTACTCTTGTTGTTCTTGTTGTTGTTGTTGTTGTTGTTGTTGTATTTGATATTTTAGTCTTTACTATTATGAATTGAATATTTTTCAACATTTTTTATTTTGGTTGTCGTTTTAAGTCGTCTTTTCTGTATGTTTGTGGTCACGTTTCCTTCTTCAAATTTTTAATTTCTTTTTGTTTTTCCTTTTTGCATATAAAAAATTTGTTACTCTTTGTTCTTGTAAAGTTGTGTTTTTTGTTTTGTTTTATAATATGTGTGTATGCTTTCTTTTTTTTTGTATTTATTTAAATAATTTAATTTTTATTGTTGTTCATTCCATTTTGTTTGTTTCTCTTTTTCTATGTCCGTTTTAGCCCCATTCCTAAATTGCCATGGGTTGTGGTATTAATAAATTACATCTGGAAAATAATAGTTATGATTAAAAAAATATGTATATATAGTATATTAGATATTATGTATAGAATTAAAAATAACATGCATACATACATATGTATGGTATATACTTAAAATTATTTCAGAAAATTAAAAACCTAATAATAATTAGAATGAGATTGTAAAGGGACAGGTATTCAAAATGGTTATTTCGAAATTTTAATGTGTACGAGGGCGGTTCGGAAACTTCTTAGCCTAGCACAAAAAAGTTAAGTGTTTTGGAAACTTCCATCTCTGTTATGAACACATGTTAAATTTTGTTTCGATCTGGAAACTCCTTCATATAGAAACAGGTGTTCAAAAAAGACGCATCCGCGAATTTTTTACAATGGAAAAATTAGAAATGCGTGCTGTCATTAAATATTTACATAAAAAAGATTTATCGTGACAAGAACTTCATAATGATATGGTGAATGTATTAGGTGAAAGTGCTTCTTCATATGCAACAGTAAAAAATTGGGATGCTGAATTTAAACGTGGTCGTATAAGCATTGAAGATGAACCACGTAGTGGACGTCCAAAAACAGCAACAACAACAGAAATTATAGCCAAAGTGCATGATATGGTATTGAATGATTGACGAATAAAAGTGCGTGAAATTGCTAATATCATGGGCATCTCAAACGATCGAGTCCATTTCATTTTGCATGAAGAACTACAGATGAAAAAGCTTTCTGCAAGATGGGTGCCGCATTTGTTAACAGTCGACCAAAAACGCATAAGAATGAACATTTCTTAAGCTTGTTTGGATCGTTTTAGGCAAAATAAAATGGATTTTAAGCGTCGTTTCATAACTGTTGATGAGACATGGATCCACCACTATACTCCAGAGACAAAAGAACAATCCAAAAAATGAACTGAAGCTGGAGGAAGTGCCCCAAAGAAGGCAAAAACAATTCAATCGGCTGGTAAGGTTATGGCAACGGTTTTTTGGAACTTCAAAGGTATTTTATTGATTGACTATCTGCAAAAGGGTAAAACAATAAATTCAGAGTACTATTGCAACCTTTTGGATAAATAAAATGTACAAATTTGAGAAAAACGTCCTGGCTTACAACACAAAGATATAATTTTTCATCAAGACAACGCACCAGCGCACAAGAGTGCTTTAACAATGGCTAAAATCAACGAATTAAAGTACGAGTTGCTTCACCACCCACCTTATTCTCCTGATTTAGCTCTCAGTGACTGTGACCTGTTCCCAAATCTAAAAAAATTGCTTGCTGGTAAGCGTTTTACCGCAAATGAAGATGCAATTACAGTTGTAAACCACTATTTTGAGGACCTTGAGAAAATTATTTTCATCAAGGGATAGAATTACTAGAAAAGGGTTGGACTAAGTGTATTGAAGTTTTAGAGATTATATTGAAAAATAAAAATATTTTTGAAAAACTAACTATTCTCTTTCATTGAAAGGCTAAGAAGTTTCCGAACCGCCCTCGTAATAACAGCTTACTTACACTTTTTCTGTAACATAAGCGTTAATCATTCTGCGTTGCCAACGCCTTTGGAAGCTTTGCAAACAAGTAATCGTAGCATATTTTGTGTCTTCATATTGTTATTATAATAATACGGCACCATGAATAATGACCCCAAAGAAAAATGGCCCCAACGCATAGAATGAAAAATGGCCCCATTTTCGGGGCAATCTTTCAAAATGAAAAATCGCCCCAATAATCATTATGAAATTTGGCCCCAAACTAAAGTCAAAAATTACCCCAAAAATAAACAAAGTTTTTAAAAAAAGAAAATAACTTAAAATAAAGTAATTTTTTAAAAATTAAAAATAGCCCCAATTAACACAAAAGGCCTTAAATTTTTTTTTTAATAAAGTTTTAATTCCATGAAAAAAAGAGAAATATTTAATTAAACCCTTTTAGGACAATTATTACAACTTGCCGTTTGTTAAAGGTAGGATTTTATCAGACATATATCTTTCTGTTTGTTGTTGCAAGTAAACTTTAACCTAAAGTGATCGATAAAGTTATTGGGAAGATTGCCTTACCTTTTGGTTAAAGTTTACTTGTAACAACAAGAAGCAAATTATCTGTCTGATAAAATTCTACCTTTAACTAACGGCAAGTTGTAATAATGGGCCTTATACGTACATTAATTTAATTTAATTTTAATTTTAGTTTTATTTACAAAAAACCACTAACAGAACAACGAATTCCGTAAGGTTTCTTGTACCTTTTTATATTTTACTTATTTTATGAAAAATGACCCCAAAATAATTTAAAATTATTTTGCAATATTATTAATATTTGGGGCCATTTTTCATAATCCAAAATAGCCCCAAAGCAAGAAACTAAAAATGACCCAAAAAAATAGAAAAATTACTCCAAAATTTCGTGTTGTTGTGCTCCATTAATATTTATGGGGTTATTTTTCATTTTCGGGTTGGGGTCATTTTTCTTTGGGGCCATTTTTCAGGGTGCCTAATAATACCCCTGACAGACATGTGGTATAGAAACTATAAAACGAATACTATACTATTACGTACTACAATACAGTGGCACACATACATATACCCAGCAGAAAATATTTCAAATTTGGAAGCAATAAATAAAATTATAAGCAATAATGGAAGCATTATATTGTTTTTTATACATTTAAGCATTCAAATATGCTACAGGATAAGGTATTATTCTTGATTTAATGTACTATTTGCTTACTGGTTGCAATAAATGTGCATTTCTATTGCATTTTATCGGCTCATTTCATATAGAAATCATGCATTATTGATGCGCAAAATAGCTTACTGGTAAGCACTAATTTCTGCTGGGTAGGTAGGCATAGATTGTGGTTTCATTTGACATTTGATCATATGTTATGAAAAATTAAAAAAAAATATTTCTTTTTAACGCTATTCAAAATGAAAATGCAAAACCAAATAAACGACTTTCTTCATTTCGTCGTGTAGTGAAGAACGCATTTGGCCATCTTAAGGCCTGATTCAGAAGAGTCGGAAGAGGCATGGAGGTTCACATAAAAAACATCAAAGTTATTCTTAAAGCTTATTACATTTTTAATTAATATAATAAACAGCTGATCAAATGGCATTTAATGGAATTTTAGCTCTGTTTATTGCTACTTTGCAAGTGTTTGGAAAATTATTTTTATTTATACAACGTACCTGAACGTAGTATACTAACTAGCTATAAACCAGTTTGTTCGATGCTATAATTGTGGTATAAGCTGACACATACAGTGATGTGCAAAAAAATAGAGCCAGATAATATCCAATGCTCTTACCACTTATAAATCCCTCATACAAAAAAGTACGCACAAAAGAGTTGTTGCATTCTTTTAACACATCACTTACAAATATAATCCCGTTATATTTCAAATAATTTTAGCGTCATTATTCTTTATTTTATTAATAGTATAAAATTGGATGCGAAAGCAGGTGTTCAAAAAAATAGAGCCAGTTTTGAAAAATAAAAAATTCTTATAAATTACAAGCCTTTTTTTATTAGAAGTGTATAAAAAGGTAAGTTTAGTGTTTCCTAAATACAATTGGAATGGAATCTGACAAAATTTAAAAATAGTAGAATTCACAATGGGCAGAGGTAAGCACTGTTCCTTTGAGTGCCGGGAGACAATAAAAAAGCTCCATAATAATGGAAAAACTTATAGAGAAATTGCCGAAATAATTGAATTCTCTAAGAAAATGGTGGAAAGTGCCGTCAAATATAAAAATAAAGCTGAAAACAGAGGAAGACCGTCCAAATTGACACCTCAAGACGAACGGAAAATTTTGCGTCATATAAAGAAAGACCCTTTCGTCACCTCTTCTACCCTTAAAAAAGAATATAGCCTAGATGTTTCTACTTCAACCATAAGAAGACTTCTTATTAGAAATAATTTGAAGGCTAGAAGTAGTAAAAAGGTCCCATATCTGACTAAAAACATCTAAAGAAAAGATTAGAATTTGCCAAAACTCATGTAGATTGGCCTGCAATCAAATGGCGAAATATTTTGTGGTCAGACGAAACAAAGGTAAACTTGTTTAATTCTGATAGAAGCCACCTATCTGTACGAAGACCATTAAACATGGAGGTGGAAACATAATGGTATGGGGCTGCTTCTCTTATTATTCTCTTATACAGGACCTCTATTTCGTATTGAGGGCAGAATGGATGCATCTTATTATACGCATATCCTTAATGACACCATGATGCCTTATGCCCAATGGGAAATGCCGCTTCGATGGGTGTTTCAAAAAGACAACGACCCGAAACACACATCGAAGCGGGCAAAAGACTGGTTTGAGGACAATAACGTCCAGGTTTTAAGCTGGCCGGCACAGTCGCCAGACTTAAATCCTATTGAGAACCTTTGGCAAAGTGTAAAAATAGGTCTCGGAGGAAAAAATCCATCCAATAAAGATGAACTTTGGGATTTAATTAAAGATGAGTGGAAGAATATTCCTATAGAAATCTGCCAAAAGCTTGTCGACTCAATGCCAAAGCGTTGCTCAGACGTTATTAAAAATATGGGCCATTCTACGAAGTACTAAAGTAAGGAAACAATAATTAATGAGAATGAGACCGATCAGTAAATAAAAAAACTTTATTTTAGGTAACTTAATTCTGTGGCTCTATTTTTATGTACAGGCTGGATTTGACGTTTTCTAAGAATTTTATGAATATAAATACATTTAAGTTTTGGATTTTCTTATTCCCATTATTTTTGCATCATTTATAATATTACTAAAGTGAAGTAAAAGAAAATGAATTAATTATCAAGATTTTTGTACATAATTTTTTGCTTGAAAAGTGTTAGATCAAGGTGGCTCTATTTTTTTGCACACCACTGTATGTATGTATGTATGTGAACCACATGTCCGTCAGGGGTATAAGTACTCACGAAGGATATTGCAAACTGTGTAAAAATACATGAAATTTTTTCAATGCAATTTGCATCAATTGCACTGGGAAAAACTTTAAATAAATTGAATATGTATTTTTGGTTAGAAACTTCTCACATTTCTGCAACCATATATTTTACGCAGCGAAGATACCAGCTAAGACACGAAAGCGACAATTGCATTTACAATATTTCATGTATACAAAACACGTCTTTTCTTTTTTCGTTAATGTCTTTATTTCTTAAAAAGTCAATTATTTTTTTCTTTTTCGAATTTTAATTACTTATTTTTTTTAAGAAATACGCGGTGTTTTTGACATTTTAGGGAAGGGATGCTAGATTTTTTTGTGTAGGTAAATCCGGTAGCACCATTTCAAATAAATACTTAATAAAATAAGTACAATTAATTGTAAAAGGATGCTCACGATCTATAGCCATTTGCACAGAAAATATGCTAAATTTTAGTTCGCACAGATTCAATCGTGAGTATCCTTATTGTTTGACATGGTTTGTAACGTTTGCAATACTTGCAAGAATGTTTACAACCAAGAGTGATTACCGCTATAAACTGTAAAATATTAAAACAAGTTTTTTCTTTTGAAATTTACAAAAAAAAAAAAAAAACAAAAATAGGCAGCGAAAAACACAAATTTTTTAAGAGTATACTTGGCTTGCAGAATATGATTTATTTAGAGTAAAATAGTTTGAATGGAACTTGATTAAAAAAACATTTCAAACCTCCTTTTTTTTTCTTGGATACGCCAGATAATATGTTATATATGGATGCACAAACATGAATTGTGAAAAATTTTTCTGAAACCTTTCCAAGGCAGGGTGCATTCAATTACACAGTGCAACACGAAAAAAAAATAATCATATACGGACACCACTACGTGATAAAAGACAAAAAAAAGAAGACTTATGTTTCCCAGTTTTGCCCAAAATCATGAAGTTTTTTTTTTAATGGGCCCCAAACAGTTACTTTAGTTAATTTTCGGAACCACATGTGGATGTTAACTTTTCCACATGTTTAACCTTTGCACGAGTTATGTTTTACGAGATTCTACTGTATATGCACGTACAAATGTAATGTACACAACACTGTATTTTATTACCAATTGGTGTGAACAAATATCAAATTAATTTTGAGTATAAAAATCTTAAGAAATATTGGCGCAGCTGGTGTTTATTAAAAACTAATAAATTAGAAAACAAACAGCAAAAAATAAAATTCTTTTATAAAAACTTTGTATGCATGTATGTATGTATGTATGATTAAGCATGTTTTTAATAAAATATTGTACAATAACTTTTATGGTATCTCTAGCACAAAATGAGTGACAATACAGATACTCAACTATTGAAAAAAAATATAAAACCAATAAAAAATTTACAAGTTTTTCTTTTTATTTTAATTTTGTTTGAATTTTTTTATTTATTTTTTTTTATTTTGTGAGATGAGCACAGATTTTTAAGCAAACAGGCAAGCAAAGCAGGCAGACAAGCAGCACAAAAATGAAGATGGCACGAGAGTTGAAAAAAATAATTTTAATAAGACTAAAATAACCAGTGTATGTAAAAAAAAAAAAATTAAGCATAAATGTCCTTAAAAACCAACAAAATAACAAAAAAAAAAAATCAATAGAATGGAAAAGTTTTATAAAAAAATCATACAAATATTGTACAGTGGTTGGTATCCAAATAAAAACTATTGTTAATAATATTTCCCCCTATTCTGTAAGGAGTTGTAGACATTGATTCAACTCGAGACCATAAGCTTGGCCAATGGCCACAAGTGTTGTCTAAAACAACTGCACATTTGGAATTGATGTCAACAACGCCTTACAAAATAGAATTACCCTGAAAAAATCATAAAACCTATTGATTATAATTAGTTGGCACAATCATTGTACACAACATTGGACCTTTTTATGGTCACCATAATTAGATCCATTAAGCAAGTAATTCGTGCAGTTATTGATCGTCTTTGCACTACGTTTACCTTTCCTGATACAAAAAAAAAAAAAAAACAACAACAAAATAAAAAAAATATGCATGTCGTAGAGAATACTGCTGCTGTAACACATCGTTCTTAACTTCGAAAACCTTGGCTTAAGTGTCGTATAGGACCATCTTTTGTGTCGCATTTTTAATGAATAAAGATAAGCATTTTTTGAGGATGATAAAGCTCATTTCTGATGAAAGGGACACGTCCGGTAATCCCCAGCTAAGAAATCACTACCCGTAAAATTGAATAGCAGCTGTAGTGCAACGTAACTTGTAAAATTACAATGACGAAATTCAAACAAAAATTTTGTAGCAAATAATAACAAAAATATATGGTTTTGTTGTCTTCATGGCGTACCAGTTAAAAGCAGACTAGGAAAATAAACAAAACTAAACGTTTGATCTCTTTTTGTTTTGTTCTTTACAATGAGTAAAACAAAAACAAAACAAAAACAGTGAGAGCGAATGTCCCATTTAGTTTTGTATATTGTTTTTGTGTTGAGCACTGCAAATACACTAACTCAAATCTGCGTAGGTACAACAAAAAATGAATGAGAAGAAAAAGAAAACAAGAATAGAAAAAAGAGCAAATTATACGAATTTAACGGAATAAAAAAACAAGCACAAGAGCAAAAAGCGAATTTTTTTCGTTTACGCTCTTTCTCATTTAGAAAGTATTTGTTTTGGTTTTGCTTATGTAAAATACGATTAAAAATTTAAAAGTTTATGACTTTGTGGTAACGTTTGCGAAATGTTTTGTTTGTTTGCCCACTCTGGTTAAAAGCGGCAAGCATTTTTTAAATGTCAAAACGTCCCATACAATTTATATGGAGCATCCCGAAATAACTCGGCTGTAAGGCGATGAGAATATGAATATGTGAAAAAAAATCAGGCTTTTGATATAAATATATCGTCGTGCGAAAGATTATGTGCTCCGCTATTTTATATACATATCTCTAGTTAATGATGCCATTTTAGGTTTTTGACACCAAAATTTTTAAAATTTTTTTTTAGGCT
The DNA here is from genome assembly GCA_963576795.1 of Metopia argyrocephala. Taxonomy (NCBI): domain Eukaryota; kingdom Metazoa; phylum Arthropoda; class Insecta; order Diptera; family Sarcophagidae; genus Metopia; species Metopia argyrocephala. Next base: position 43,007,908 of record OY756210.1, read on the forward strand.
ATTTATCTCCAAAATTAGATAAGATATCAGAAAACGGATTGCAGACTTGAAAAATTTGGGGCATCATTAACTCGAGATATATAAAAAATATAAAATGGTTGATAGAGCACATAAACTCCCGCACGACGATATGTACGTTGTTTGGCGAACTCTGTTTAATGGCAAAACGCAAAATGCTTTAAATTTGTTTTCATTTCATTTATTTTTTCTTTGTACAAAACTTAGTTTATGTCACAAATACCAACACTTTATTATTGAAATAGTCAGGTTTGTTATATAAACACAAGTTGTTTGAATAGCCGTGGTTTTAAGGTCTTGCCAAAGCGTTGCACTCTCTTATTTAGGTATGGCAGTTCAGCTTAAACGCTAAGCACTAGAAAACGTTTCGTTTGTCGAATTTATCTAGGGATGTTAGTTTTACATGCCAGTGGAGCTGCTTTTTTTAAGGTAAGTTGTGAAGAGAAATGTCATTTTTTTTCAAAAAACTGATTTTGTTTATACACTTATGCCCGTATTCATAAAAAATAAAATTGGCTTATAAAGTGCTTATTTGACATATTTCTATGGAGTAATTGTCAAATAAGCAATTAATAAAACTGTTTTATTTTTTATGAATACGGGCATTAATGTTTTGGGTTTTTGAAAGTAATTAACAACAAGCCATGTTGTTTTTTTAAAGTTCTTCTAATCTCAAAGACACCTTATAATAAGTGCGCTGTGGTTGGTTTTAAGTTGTGGCAAAATTAGTAACAGTTGATTTTAACTTTTTGAGCTGTCATTCGTTTACTCACTGAGTACTCTGTGGTACACAGTAATGAAACAGGGGGCAAATTACGGCATTCGATATCGAACGAAATTTCTATGTAAATTTTTTTAAATGCCGTAATTTGCCCCCAGATGACAGTTTTAAAAACAAAAATCAGCTGGTATTAGTTTTACTACCACATAAAACAAACAAGCAAACTTTTGTGTAGCTTTTTCAGGAGTAGCGAAATATCGAAAATGAAGAATTACTCGTAGAATTAAAACACCTTAAACTCAATTAATTTGTTGTTCCAAACTAAAATGCTTTTTGCTTAATGTTAATACAGAACTAAATTCTTATTATTTAATAAATGCCCTTGTCGTATACAGTAGACACTCGTAAATTAGAACCCGTTGTAATTTCAATCCTTAGGAAACGAACTAACGGCAAGCGTTTATACTTTTTGTTTGTTTTGAACACTGAAAAACTTTCAAACAATTTCATCAGTGCAGATGGAATCGAAATATGCAGCAGAAAATTTTTAAGATTTGGAAGCAATAAATAAAATTATAAGCAATAATGGAAGCAATGCTTGCCTCAAATCATCGATATTGTGGCATTATGTGAAGAAACTTCAGCTGACGACAAACATGCGAGTTGCATTGCAAAACGATCCATTTTCCGAAGTGTTCTCCAATCAACTGCTAACTATTGGTAATGGTCGTATTCCTGTCGACGCATCGAATGGATTGATATCCCTTGTTTTTTATGCATTAAAACTTCCAAACATGCCACATAAATAGGTATTATTTTTGATTTTGCATTATTGATAGGCAAGAGTAAGTGATTGTTTACAATTTCTCCCTTACAAAATAACTTACTAGCAATATTTTCTGCTGGGTAAGGAGACATGAACAAAATAGCGACGATGAAAATTCAGACAGCGGAGTATTATTGTCGTGTTTCGACATTTTTGTAAAAGATTAAATGACAAATTTTGCTTGATTTCTTTAATCTAGAACAAAAATGTTGAAATACGACAACGACTACGCCAAACACGATAGGGGTGATTGTTAGAGTCGCAAGTTACGAGTTACACCTAATGTTTAACCCACTGAGAGCGTAAATAATTTAATAAATTGGCGAAGATTGTGTTTTTCACAAAGTACTTTTATGAAATTTTTACCACAAATTTAATAAAATTTATGAAAGCAAAAGCTATTGCAAATTGCTACCCAGAATTCAAAATAGCTTAAAATCTTCAATCATGTTTTGTCAATCCGATAGAAAAGAAAACTTGTATGTGTAGTGTAAAATGGTAATTTTTTAATTGATTGTGATGAATTTCAATAAAATATTATGTTTTGTATTCGATTTACATACATACTCGTGTGTGTATGAATAAAATAAAAAATCTATGCGAAAATGTTTTTGATTTTCTGTACTTTTATGTTGCTTTTTATTACGGGCACATATAATTGGCTACTACAGCCCCTTTTCAGAGTTACAGCCTAGCTTCTCTTAACACACATATTGTGTGCGTCAATTTTTATCCATGAGTACAGGAACTTACAGTTTAACGTCGAAGCCAAACGATAGACGTGAGAAGCTTGCTCATGGCAATCAGTTAGTTACTCTCACAGCTTTGAAGGCTTTTTATTAGAACAAGAAAATCCTTGGGAAGAAAGTAACAAAGTAGTTATTATTTACGAGGGTCTACTGTGCGAATTTTTCATTTCAGGTAGATCTTTTCGTATTTGGCATTTATTTTATCAATCAAAGGATTATCAAAAGACGATTTTTTTTACTTTTTGTTGTTGTTTCCACTCTATTAAAAAAATGAAACTGAAGGACATGCAAAAATAATAAAATAATGAAACGCATTTCTAACATTTATATTCTAAATCAACAAAAAAAAAAAAAAAAAAAACAATAAAACTTTGGCTGCTTTTAATTTAGAGAGTTTGAGTTTAAACATGAGCATATCGGTTTTTGTTTTCCGTTTTTTTTTTACTCAACTACTTGAATGAAATAATGAAAGCAAAAAACTTAAAAGAAATAAAGACACACTCACGGCACTCACCTCGCGAAAACCTATTTGGGAGCAGCTGGATGTGGATACTGCGTATATGCCTCATCGGGTGATGCAGCTGTGCTAGCCTGTTCGGAATCTGTCATTGGCATTGTTGGTATAATTGTAGGTGGTGCATAATATGGATAACTTGGACTAATATACTGTAATGATGGAGAGAAATTCTAAAAAAAAAACAGAAAAAAGACGAAACAAGAAGAAAGAAAAAAAAACAAACAAACAAATATAAATAAAATGAAAATTTAACAACAATTAATTGAAAAATAGAAATGAAAATGAAAATGAAAATGAAAAGTAAAAGTAAAGATAAATATTATTGTTAGACTTGTGTGGTTTATTTTATTCAAGTAACGAAAAACTAAAATGAAATTAAAGTTTTTTTTTTAAATGTTAAAAATGAAATTTTCCTTAAATATTTACGTACATACATAAAAAGAAAATGGTAAATAAAACTGTTTTAATAATGAAAGGGAGGGTGACTATAGGTGGGTGTATGAATGTGGTGCTCTATACATAAATTATTATATATACATATGTACATCTGTACATACATATAATGTTATTGACGTTGTAATACATACATTTTTTTTAAAAACTATTGACACTTGACTTGACAACAAATGTCAACAAAATGCAAGTATTTCTTTGAAAGAGATTTTCAATGAAAAACCATTTTTTTTATTTTATTTTTCTTTTTTAATTAATAAATTTGTATGAATAAAAATAATTTACAAAAATAATTGGTTGATGAAAAACTGTTGAAGCTCTAGTTTAGTTCTTTTCTGTCACTTACCGAATTGCCAATTTGCAATGTTGCCAATTGTGGCATCATTGTGCCATATGGTACACCTGTTTCGCCGCTAACCATCATTGATATACCGCGTGGTTGCACCTGATTGACAGCATCTGGTTTATAGGAAGCAACACTTAACTGTGGTGCAGCAGCCATTTGCATATACTACAAAAGAAACCAACAACATTTTACAATATTTTCATACACATACATACATACATTGACATATTTACATATATACTACATTAACGTATCGTTCTAACAAGAATTGGTTGAATATTAAAAAGACAAAAAAAAGCTAAATTTTTTTTAACAAATACGAGTACACTTTCGAAAAACAAGTTTTTATTATACTTATGTATCTCAGAGATTCTCAAGTCTGTGGTTCGGAGCCGAATTTAAACTGTAGGTGCCGGTACTCATGGATAAAAATTGACACACACATCATGGGTGCTGAGAGAAGCTAGGCCGTAATCCTGAAACAGGATTGTAATGGCCAATTACGTACGTACGTATTACAATAATTTTACATTAAATTACAACAATTTTCAGAGTTACGAAGGCCTAACTTCTCACAGCGTCACACTTGAGAAGCTAGTTCTCAAAGCTTTTGCCAGAAGACTGTTAAGAGGTGGTCGCCGAAAGAAATAGTTTTTGATATTTCTTTCTTTCAATATGTCAGCACGATACGTCTCACATTGTCGAACGGCTTGAGAAATATGGTAGTTTGAAGCACCTGGTTCCATCATATCGATATCCATAAGGCTACCTGGATCTCTCCTGATTGAACTATCAACAACCAGATCGAACCAGTGTGCTAGACGTGCGCACATTTAGGGGTCTAGATATCTCCTCGGGCCATCATCTTGTTGTTGCCAAGATGCAACTATGCATACGCTCATCGAGTACGGCACGTTCTAGTGTTAGAGGAGAGCTGGGATCATTACGTCATTTTCCTCTCTCGAAAGTATTGTTAGACAGTGGCCTCACATCTCAAGCTCACTATGCACTACTATTAAAAGGGTTTTAAGTGTCCTCCCCGCAGAAACTAGTGTTATGTAGATGAGGGCAGTGAGGCCACTGCATCAAAGAACGCTGTTTACAAAAGAACATTGCAGTCCACCACTACAAGAGCAATGGTGGGCGTGTACATAGAGAAGAGCAGGGAAGAAGAGAAGATAACAAGAAAGGAGTGATCATGAGAAAATTGAGCTGTACAGAAGTAGAATTGATGCTCGAAATGTTTACAAAAAGATGAGGCGTCTGTCTACTGATTTTAAGCCCGAAGCAACTTCCTGCAGAGACGAACATGGGAATCTGTTTACAAATGCACAAGGGAATCTGAGATTATGGAAATAGCACTGAGATTATGGAGTCCAACCACCGCCACCCGATGCCGGTACCCACTAATCTCGTACATGCACGAGGGCATGGCGCTCAAAAGAGAGCCCATAGTATCGAGTTGGCAATTCAGCACCACCACTGTCTGGGTAGTGATACCCCCCTTGCTGAGGGGTTTCTACCTAGCACTACCACAACCACTACGTGTACTCCCCGAGGGGCCGCACCAAGCTATCAGGCCGATTAGCCTCACTTCCCGAATGACAGAGGAGCCCAGGCTAACCGGGGGCTCCTGATGACCGTAGTACCAGATTAAGACATCTCTGGTCAGTCCTTGAGAACGCCAGAAATGCTTGCCACGCGCACTTACAGAGACAAGCATCCGAAGAACGCGTGGCATAAAGGCCATGCACCAAACATTACCAACCATTCTCTACCTATATGAACTTCATATTCCCCGGAGAAAACAGGCCACTGAGGGGACATATCATCAGCAGCCTTTTCTGTATCCCCGGGAGTGGGGGGGTCAAGGTTGACATATGGCTATTGAAGTGTAACAAAGCGGCTGGACCTAATGGTCTGCCTGCTAACCTCTCCACCATTGACCAGATATTCACACTACACCAAACCCTGGAGAAGGCCTGGTAGACTTTAATTTCAAGGTTGTATCAAAAAAGTAGTTTGAAAGTAAATTTAACGGACATTTTATGTCTATATAAATATAGTCGAGTTAAGCTGCAGTTTTTAGAAAATAATTTTTTTTTGGGTAATTAAACGAGTGGTATTTTTTTGGGGAAAATGTATTCCAGTTAATTAAACGCATAACACAATTAAACGAAAGTTAATTAACCGTGGAATTTTGTTAGAAAATGGTAAGAAAAATATGGGGATTTAGAAATTGAGGTAAATAAGTGTGAAAGGCAATTAAGCGTGGGACAATTATCCGGGGAATACTGTAATATATCGAAAAAGCATTATTTTTTTCGCCCTAAAAAAGTAAAAAAAAAACAACTTAAATAAAAACAATATCGAGATATTATTATCGAAACATGGGCGACATGTTAGCAAAAATGAATTTTTGTTGCCCTGCTTTTTAGTACATGCATGTATGTACATAAAAAATACTCAAAAATTTTCGAAGAAATGATAGTTTCGCAAACAGTTTACTTTTGAGAAGTCTTCGTTTTATGTTAATTGAATTCGAATCTCAATGGTCAAGCGGGTATGTTCATTTCTATGTACACACACTTGTATATGTATTTGTTTTATAAAAGTTTGATTTTAAGCTTACCTGATCCTCTACCTGAGTGATCGGTTGTGTCATCATATAGCCAGGAATCCATTGTGAACCAGCCATTGGATAACCACCCACCTGAGGAGCACCAAAACGTGAGTATGGCACACCGATAGGAGTTCCAACATTAACACTGACACCATTCTGTTGCATAGCCGCTGTTGGATCATAAGTTACTGGTATACCTTCGGCCGAAACGTCGCGCCACGTTCGTGCACCCTGATCGGGAGCCTTAAAGAGATTCTTCTTTTTAGGACCACCATCGGCAAATTTAACAAGTAAAGCATCTTTGGCACCCGGTATAGTTGTACCATTAAACATGGCAATAATATGTTCACATTTCTCACGGCTTTCCATACGAGCAAAGCCAACACCTAAAACAGAAAAAGAAGATGGTTAAACCAAATATGAAATACACAGTTGTACAGTTGCACAGACGTACCCTTTGAATTCATTTGAGCATCACGTAAAATTCTAGTGGATACCACTTGGCCATATTTGGAGAGCATTGCTTCCAGATCGGTCTCTTTGAAATTTGCTGGCAAATTTGCAATATACAGATTTGTGGGATCCTGTTCTTGTTGCTGTTGTTGTGCGTGTTGTATAATGAAGGTGTTGTTGTTTTAATTTTTATTGGGCAGGAAGTGGAAGAGGTCAAGTAGGTAAGTATAAAAAAAATATATAATTTTTTTTGTGTTGTTTTGTTGTAATTTATTTTTGTGTTTTTAATTGGCCGTTTTTTTGTTCAACAATTATGCACAGTGACACAAAAGCATTATGTTAGAATGTTTAGGTGACATGTGTAGGTAAAATGCATAATACAAAAATGTAGGTATACATGTGTTTAATTAGAAGGGATGCAGGTGTCATAAATTTGTTGTTGTTTTTATACAATTTTAAGGTGTTGTTTATGTTGTTGGTGTTTTTTTTTTATTTATTTGTGGTAAAAATAATAGCAAAATTAGTAGTGATGGCAGCAGTATAGTTGCGTTGTTACAAAGAGAGAGAGACACACATTAATAATAAACAAAACAAGAGAGTTGATGATGCCAAAAACAAATTTTACAACGGGTTCATTATGTAAATTACATTTAATTTTTTTGTTTGTATTTTTAAGAGAATAAAAAGAGAAAAAAGAAAGAGAAAGAAAGAGTAGTTGAATTTTCGTTAAATTTGTTTGATTTTTTTTTTACATTTTATTTATTTGCAATTTTTACACATTAAAAGTTTTTAAGCGTATTTTTGTATTAGAGTGAAATTCTATGACAGATGTATGTATGTATGTATGTTTAAGTAGTATGTTGTTAAATGTAAAAAAGTGTTTTTTAAGTATGAGATTATGAACATGTGTGGCTGTGAGCAGAGTAAATTTTCATACCTAAAAACTTACTGTAGTACTTTTTTTATATTTTTGTGTTATTTTTCTGTTTGTTTTCATGTTACATTTGTAATGAATGTAAATGAGAGTAATTTGTGTATGCACAAATGTATGTATAAGGTATACGAGTATGTAGATATTTGTTTTTGCATGTAGTATGTATGCGTGTATGTACTTATAAGTGCTTTTTAATTAGTAAAAATGTACTTAAAACTGTGGTAAAAAAGTACATAAAAATAATATGGAACAAAAATTTTAAGTACCAAATACTTGTCTGTCAGTCTTTAGTCTTTTTTTTAAGCTGTATTCTGTCTGTCTGTCTGCTTTTTATAGGTACATACATACCTACATATGGACATAGTATTAACATTTAAATACCTATACAAAATATTTTTTTTCTTATTTTATAATTTACAAAATTTAGTAAAAGTATATAACTATGCCTACTGTAGAAGATTTGCTTTAATTTAGTTTTATTTTTACGCACTTTTGTATACTTACGCTTATTTATTAGTTAAACATACATAATTTAAAAAATTTTAGCTTAATTTCATAAAGTTAATAATTCAATGATAGACTCTGATCCTTTATGAAACAATAACATGCAGTTTACAATTCGTCGTGCGGGAGTTTATGTGCATTATAGAGCCTTTTTATATATGTATCTCGAGTTAATGATGCCACGTTAGGTTTTTGACGCCAACATTTTTAAAATTTGCAATCCGTTTTCGTCTATTTATCTCCGAAACTGGACGAGATATCCGAAAACCTAAAGTGGCATCATTAACTTGAGATATATAAAAAATATGAAATGGCGGATAGATAGTTCCGCACGACGAATAAAAAGAATCTTCAAATAAGTCGAAGCTGACAATAACGACATTGGTGATGATGACGACAACAACAAAGAACTTCCGATAATGAACAGGAAAGCAACATTTGTTGCTTCTGATAAATTACGGTCCTATATATCCTATCACAATGTTGATGAACAAATTTGTAATTTTTTAATAATCTTAAGAAGGAAATACATGGAATAAGAGACGCATTAAACTACAACATTTACAGCTTTGTGTGTTTTATTTTGGTATTTTTTTTCGTTCTAACAAATGAATAAAAAAAAACCCAGTTAATACAGAGTGTCCGCCGGAAAGGTGTACTTCTTTGTTTTGCCACCATTTGTCTTGACAGTTCATATTTGACAGTCGTGAAGTAGAGACGTGGCAAATTCATTATGGAAAAATATTCGCTAAACCAACGTGTTTTAATCGTTAAAACATTTAATCAAAATTATCGTCTATGGGACAATTCACACCGGATGAATATTTAAGCGAACAATTTTTGCTGTTTTCGATACACATAGGAGGAATGTTAAATAGCATTAAATGTGTAGGTATTCACAGCTTTGTATGTGTTAATGATTTTGTTTTATCTGATTGCACGCATAATGAAAAAAATACGTGGAATTCCAAGATGTTAACTCTACGACGATCGATGAACGACTAAATAAATGCATATGTATTATGTATCCATTAAAAGTGACAGTCTGGTGTACAATTTGATCAAGAGGAATCATTGGACCTTGCTTCTTTGAAACTGAAAACGGCGTAACGGTAAAGTAACTGTCAATGGAGAGTAATATCATGATATGAATGAAAACTTTTTACGCCACAACTACATGCTTTGGGCTTGACTAACATGTGGTTTCCACAAAACGGTGCCACATTGCATACAGTTTGGATTACAATGGGTTTACTGCCAGACAACAGCAAGTTATTTCAAGGAATGCTGATGTTAATTGGCCTCCATAGTTGCCTTATTTGTTTGCTCCGGACTTTTTTTAGTGGCGATATCTGAGACGCAAGGTTTATGCAAACAAACCAGTAACGCTGGAGCAACTCAAACAAAATATTCGCGAAGAAATTAATGAAATATTGCGTGAAATGTATGAGAATGTAATGAAAAGAGCGGATATTTATATGATATTGTATTCCATACATAATTGTCGAAATTAAATAAAACATTTATCAATATATGATCCATTCCCTTTCATTTAATCGAAAATTATAAACAAACATATATTTTACTTATTTTAACCTTTTTAAACCGAAAATCCGCTAAATCAAGAACCCAGCCCGTTAATTCGTAAAAAGTGTATGGTTCCTTGCGTTTATGAATTATAGGAATTGGACTGTAGTTTCTTACAAGAAGTCTCTACCATATCGTCGCAAGAATTAAAGAACGCTGTAACTGATAAAAAATTCGAAATCACGTTTCATTTTTATCAGAAAAAAAATCGACTCGATTGGTCTCGGTCCCAGATTTCTATGATGAAAAGAAATTTACTTACGCCGTCTGTGTTTTGAAAAATACCAGTTTCTTCTTTCTACTTTCGTACAAGTTTTTTGGCTCTGGTGAACATTTAAGGTTTTGTCAGTTGCAGCGTTCTTTAATTCTTGCGACGATATGTTAGATTGTGTTATAGTTTCCCTTAACAAATCATTAGCAGCTGTAGTTGTATTCAAAAGTTTTTCTAAAATTCTAAAGCTCTTATTCCAGACATTAGGTCTAAAGAGATAAATCGTAAATTTTGTAATACTCGTAATTTCTTAATATAGAAAAAATTGCCAAAATTTCAAATGCTTATGTTTAGAAGGAGTGGCTGATATGAGTTTATAACGGAATTTGTTTGGTATGTACATGTATATGATAAGTATGTATGTATGGCTGTAAGTAGGCATGTTAAATGAGTTAAAATATGCATTTTTAAATACCTTTGCAAATTATTAGTAACACGTTTTTAAATAAATATTTGTTTTTTTTTCTTTTGTTACATATATGTAATTAATATCATAAAAGTACTTATTAAAAAGATAATTATTGTGATTTAAATATTTTATTTTATTTAAGGCCGGCTCAAAAGTAGCGTTAAGAGAGAATAAATATTATTATTAAAATGAAAACAAAAAAAAAAAAAATTCGTTGTTAATATATTTTTATATGAATATGTTGTTGTATTAAGAAGACAAGTAATATTACAGGTAAATAGTATGTATGTATGCTACTCGTACTATTAACTACTTCCTCCTCTTCTGTTCACTATATTTGTAACCATTTTACAGGAAAAAAGAAAGAAAAACATACACACACACAGATACAAAATTACACTTGAAAGTAATTAATCTGCAGTTAAACTAAAATATTCGCAAAAAAAAAAAGGATATTAAATGGCTTTTACGGCCTACAATTGTATTCTATAGGATTTACGACTGTACATACATTTAACGCTTTTATTAAAATATTTTCTACTTTATTATGGACAAGTTTCATATGAATTACGAATATTTTTTTTTTTAATTTACACAAAAAAGAAAAAAAAAAAATATATATAGCATAAAGGGTGTTTTTTATTGAGGTATAGAACTTTAAGTTGGCATCACTTTTTTAACTGGCTGCCATTTTGTCAGCTGTCAAGTGATTAATATTTAGTTTGGTTTGCCATTTCATCATGAACAGGTTGACAAAAGAACAACGCTTGCAAATCGTGCAAATTTATTTCGAAAATAATGGTTCAGTTCGCGAAGTTTACAGCAAGCTCCGTCCATTTTATGGTCGACATAATCGTCCATCAGAGCAATTAATTCGGTTAACCATGGATCGTTTTCGCACTACGTTTACTCTATGTGATAATACGCATCCGCAGAGACATCGAACAGTGCGCACCGAAGAAACAATTGCCGCTGTAGAGCAAAGTGTTGAAGAGAACCCGAATGAATCGATTCGCCACCGTGCACAGCAATTTGAGCTTTGTCCATCAACTTTATGGAAGATTTTGCGCAAAGATCTTGGCTTGCGACCTTACAAGATCCAGCCTGTGCAAGAATTAAAGCCGTGAGACCATGTAATGCATCGTGATTTTGGTGTATGGGCCGAAAATGAGATTGATCTCGATGCTGATTTTCATCGCAAAATTTTATTCAGTGTTGAGGCTCATTTTTGGTTGAATGGCTACGTCAACAAGCAAAATTGCCGCATTTGGAGTGAAGAGAATCCACATGAGACCCTTGAGACGTCATTACATCCACAAAAACTGAATGTTTGGTGTGCTCTATGGGCTGGTGGAGTTATTGGGCCATACTTCTTCCGAAATAATGCTGGAGAGTCAGTTACCGTTAATGGAGACCGGTATAGAGCCATGATAACCGACTATTTTGTTCCCGAATTGGATGGCATGAATGTGGATGAGTTGTGGTTCCAACAAGACGGCGCTACATGCCACACAGCGCACGTCACAATCGATTTATTGAAGGAAACATTCGATAAGCGCATAATTTCGCGGAATGGAATGACACCATTGGATTATTTTCTTTGGGGATATGTGAAGTCGCTCGTCTACGCCAACAAACCAGAAACGTTAGGGGACTTGGAAGCCAACATTCGTGGCGTTATTGCCAACATACGGCCCCATATGCTCGAAAAAGTGGTTGAAAATTGGACCTGTAGAATTGGCTTTATTCGAGCTAGCCGCGGCGGCCACATGCCAGAAATCATATTTAAACATTAATGGCATAAAATTATGCTTCCAATAAAGCCAAATTGATGGACATTAAAACGATTTTCTTGTGTTTTATTTCAATTCGAAGTTCTTTACCTCTAAAAAAAACACCCTGTATAAGTAAGTATGTTTTACAATTATTTTCAAATAATTTTGTTTTCACAAATTGTTGAATTTGCTGATATTAATTTGATTGATTTTTATGTAAGTACATATGGTATACTCGTATAGTAAGTAGGTAAGTAAGTAATTACTTTTAATAATTCACTATCTAATTTGCTAAATGGGCCAGGATTTATTTGAATTATTGGCAATTGATTAAAAATACATTTTAAAAATATTAAAATGAAATGAAATATAAACTAATTTACATTAGAACTTAATAACTATTACCACTTAAATAATTAGAAAATTATGTATAGTATTTGCAAAATTAACTCTATAAAATAAATTTTATATTTATTAGAATAAAAATTAAACATTTAAATAAAATTCAAATATTAAATATACAAATAAGGATAGCAAGAATACTAAAAAATAAATAAGAATTTTCTCTAAAATTGTTTTCATTTCATATTGATTTCAGCCTTTGATGTCGGCAGAGGCGCACTTGAGCACTCATAGCGGCCCGTTATAATACCACATGAGGTAAGAAGCTCTGATAGCCAGAGGTCCCACACAAGAAGCACTTCTTCCCCAGAAAATTATACTGGAAACCAGCCAGAGAGCCTAATGAATTTGGCAAGTGATTTAATGTCCAGGATCGATAACTCAGTCAAGCTATCGAGAAAAGGAGATCCTAATGTAAGCAATCTACGTCGAGTGCTGTCGATAGTATTGAGTACTTTCATTTGGGTACTCAATACTAATCAATACTCATGATGGATTTTGTATTTAAGAGACACGAATTTCATAAAGTATTGTGTTTTAAGTCAGCATTTTGTTTTAGCGGTTAAAATTAAAATTTTCCACACAACTTCGAAGAAAAAATAAAACTCTTAAAGTATTGAGTAGTTACTAGGGTATTCAATTATTCGACTTTTTTCTTTGGTCGATTAATCGAGTGAGTAATTATTCGGGTTTTTTTCTTGATCGATTAATCGAATAAAATTTCAAAATTGATCGATTAATCGCATTTTGTTTTATATAAAATAACATACCAATTTTGTGTATTATTAAAACATTTTATTCAAAAAAACAAATAACCAAAAACATAGTAATGTAATAACTTTTTAAAAATTCATTAATTTTAGTTAATTATAGTGTAGAAAATGTAATGAGATCTCATTTTTTATTTTCAAACATATTATTGAAAAACTAAACCATAAATAATAAATTAATTAATTTTAATATTTGAGATCATATATATAACGATTTAATATATAAAAGTAGTAATTTACTACTTCGTATGCAATAAAAATATTAAATAAGTAATTAAAAATAATTCATATTATGAGTTAAAAATTAGTTTAAAAAAATTATGCACTTCTGTTAAAGTAGTCTTGTAATGTAATTTATATGTTTAGCTTTCAACCGATTGTTTTCTTTAGTTTTAATGAAACTCGATTTTGAAAACACTCTCTCGCTGATTGTACATGTTGGAGAAATTGAGAGAAGTGCATGGAAAAGAATATAATATTTTTCGGTTCTATTTTTGATTTTTTCTAATTATAAGAAATCATCATCATAAGCCTCCGTTAAGTTTTTTGAAATTGTGATAATCGATTATTTTCGTTTATTTCAATTAAATCTTCTGCAATCATATCATCATCTGACACATTTTGTTCCATATTTTCTAAAAACATTTTCAAAAACAATTTGTTTGCAAAATCTTTTTTTTCAGATTTTGTGCAATATTTTAAAAAAGTGAAAATGTACCAGAATTTAGATATATTTAAAATAAGTGTACTAAATCGTTTTACACGTCTTTCATTTATTCGAATCTTAAGCCTTTCTAATAAGTAAATAATTTGGAAAAGGATTGTTTGCATTTTCCATTGTATTAATAACAAATTGTATAATGCCTTCTAAATCTATCAATGTAGCAGAATCATTGCGTAGCTCTTTAATAGCGACATCAAGTGGTTTAAGGGCTTTATTCAAATTTGATAAAACGTTAATTTCCATATCTGTAAAAGTCGTCAAACCAAAATCAGATAGAGCGTAATTTACATATTTACAAATACGAAGAAAATTTTTAATCATGGTAGATAAAGACGACCATCGATGCTTTACAGCATGTGCAAGACGAATTTCTTTTTCTTTTCTTGTAGCATAACATATGTTTGCAATTTCTTTTGTTTTTCATTAGATTTATTAAATATTTTACAACACTTAGGAAGTTTATTAATACCATTTATTATTTCTATAAATAAAGTATTTTTTTATGTGGATTAATCGATTAATCGTAGGAAATTATTCGAGTTATTCGTTATTCGAAATTTGACTATTTTTAATTGTTCGAACAATTATTTGAACAAAATTTTTCGATTAATCGACTAACGATTAATCGTTTGAATACCCTAGTACATATATATATATTTGTATATACAAATATACAAATCAATAAAAAACTCAATTTCGAAATTTTCTGTAGTAACGGCCGTTTGCATTTAATATGACGATATGTATACAAAAAATAAAAATTAAAAAAAATTTATATACACAAACTTTTTCAATCAAAAATCTTGAAATTAGAACATAAAAATTTAATAAAAAAAAAAATATAAAATTTCTATCGAATGCGAGTATTTTTTGAACATTATTCTTCATTAAAAATAGTCGCTGTGCAACAAAAAACAGAAACGGCAATAAAACTAAAACAAACATACAAACATATCAACAACAATAGCAATAAATAACGATTGCTGTTGCAGTTTGGTGTGATAAACTACTATTGCCACAACATCATCAACAATAACGAAATATATTATTAAAGAAGACGAACAAAAAAAAAAACCAAGAAAAACCAAATCTATAAAATAAAGGGACGCTGCAAAAAGGACAACAGAAATCATTGAATCTCGTTGTACCGGAAAACATGCCAGCAAAACCGCTACAAAATTTATTTATAAAACTGGTTAAGATTGCGTTTATTTTCCTTTATCTTCAGCTATTGCTATGGTCTACACTGCTGCATCCTGTCATCAAGATCGATGAACACTGGGTGCCGAAATCATTTTTCTTCTCAACGAAACAGTCAACATGCATCATTCCCATGCATTATACGCCGAGAGCAGTCTTTGAGTCAACGTTCTTTGCGACAATCGCCTTATTTGGCTATTTTGGTGACAGTGCTGGTATTGAAGGCGTGGGCCATACAATTTATAATTCTATTTCAGCTAGTGCCGAACAGTCAATTATGGGCGTACTGAAAAAATATTACTGGTTGTGTATTTTGCCATGGATAATAACATTTACACAAAATTGGTTTCAAAATGTTGGCGAATTTCTGCTGTTATTTAGCCACACTACCGTTTATGAAGCTCTCAATGCTTTCCCATTCATGACAATATTTATGCTGTTGTTGTTTGTGCAAGCACTGCTTGCTAGCGAAGTCATCTATATGGCATTACAAGGATGGCGTACCATGAAGAATATTAACGATATGCTGTGAAAACAAAAGAAATATTTTCGAGACGGTGCTACTAGGGTATTCAATTATTCGACTTTTTTTTTTTGGTCGATTAATCGAGTGAGTAATTATTCGGGTTTTTTTCTTGATCGATTAATCGAATAAAATTTCAAAATTGTTCGATTAATCGCGTTTTGTTTTATATAAAATAACATACCAATTTTGTGGATTTTTAAAACATTTTATTAAAAAAAAAACAAATAATAATAACCAAAAACATTGTAATGTAATAACTTCTTAAAAATTCATTAACTATAGTTAGCTATAGTGCACAAACATATTGTTGGAAAACTAAACCATAAATAATTCATTAATTAATTTTAATATTTGAGATCATATATATAACGATTTCATATATAAAAGTAATAGTTTACTACTTCGTATGCAATAAAAATATTAAATAAGTAATTAAAAATAATTCATATTATGAGTTAAAAATTAGTTAAAAAAATTATGCACTTCTATTAAAATAGTCTTGTAATGTTATTTATATTTAGTAATTTAGTTTAGCTCTCAACCGATGGTTTCCTTTAGTTTTAATAAAACTCGATTTTGAGAAGACTCTCTCGCTGATTGTAGATGTTGGAGGAATTGAGAGAAGTGCATGGAAAAGAATATATAATTTTTCGGTTCTGTTTTTGTTTTTTTCTAAATATAAGAAATCATCCATTAAATCATTGCAGCCTCTTTTAGGTTTTTTGAAATTTTGTACACTTTTAATTGCTTCATTTAATTGTGATAATCGATTATTTTCGTTTATTTCAATTAAATCTTCTGCAATCTGACATAATCATCTGACACATTTTGTTCCGTATTTTCTAAAAACATTCTCAAAAACAATTTGTTTGCAAAATCTTTTGTTTCAGATTTTGTGCAACACTTTGAAAAAGTGAAAATGTACTAGAATTTAAATATAAAATAGGTGTACAAAATAGTTTTACACGTCTTTCATTTATTCGAATCTTAAGCCTAAGTAATTAAAAAAAGTAAGTAATTTAAAAAAGGACTGTTTGCATTTTCCATTGTATTAATAACAAATTGTATAATGCCTTCTAAATCTATCAATGTAGCAGAATCATTGCGTAGCTCTTTAATAGCGACATCAAGTGGTTTAAGGGCTTTATTCAAATTTGATAAAACGTTAATTTCCATATCTGTAAAAGTCGTCAAACCAAAATCAGATAGAGCGTAATTTACATATTTACAAATACGAAGAAAATTTTCAATCATGGAAGATAAGGACGACCATCGATGCTTTACAGCATGTGCAAGACGAATTTCTTTTTCTTTTCTTGCAGCACAACATATGTTTGCAATTTCTTTTGTTTTTTATTAGATTTATTAAATATTTTAAAACACTTAGAAAGTTTATTAATACCATTTATTATTTCTATAAATAAAGTATTTTTTTATATGGATTAATCGATTAATCGTAGGAAATTATTCGAGTTATTCGTTATTCGAAATTTGACTATTTTTAATTCTTCGAACAATTATTTGAACACAATTGTTCGATTAATCGATTAACGATTAATCGTTTGAATACCCTAGTACAGAGGTGGGGAACCTGCGGCCTCGAGGCCGCATGCGGCCTCCGCGAGGTTCTTGTGCGGCCCTTTGCCCTAGTACAAAATGGTAGAGTTCAACCCTTTATTTTTTACATTGTCTACTCTAAAACGTCAACCAAACCACAAAGTTCTAAAACGTCAACTTTAAATAAAAGAAAATTTTAAATTTAGCAACAGTTAAAATACACAGATTTGTGCACACACACATTTATTTTATTAAATTTGTTCAGAAATTCGGGATTCCCCTTATAAGTATGTGCAGTAGAAAAGAAATCTGTATTTACATATCTATAGTCTTTCTTATGTTTAGTTGCTTTTTTGTTTTTGTAAGTACATAACAGATTTTTTTAGATGCATAAGTATGTGAAAAAGTAAACAAAACTCGGTTTCAGATCTCCTATTTGAGTGTCACACCTTGCTTTGAGTGTCTTCAGCAAACTGTAGTTCACAGTGCGTGCTTATAACAATTACACGGTTTTATTGTATTTCTAGAAAGTATACACTTTGTTAAAGATATTATTTGATATTCGTTTTTTATCCATCATGTCAAATAGTAAGAGAAGAAAATTGGGTGATGAAAATAGAACATTTAAAAAAGATAAAATTATGTGTTTGTTGTGCAATACAGTTTTAAATACTTTAAAAAAACGAATGCAAATAAACACTATTTGACTCATAAAGAACATAAATATTTCGCTTTAGAAGGTGAATCACGAAAAGCTGCACTTCAAAAGTTGAAAAATGAGAAACATCATCAGCAAGTATCTTTTATTGCTTTTGTAAACCAAAATTCCGCTGCAGTTGCTGTTGCGTATAAAATAGCACATATACTTGGAAAAAGGGGCAAACCATTTAGTGACATTGAAATAATTAAAGAATGTATTGTTGAAGCAGTGAGTATGTTAGATCCAAGAAATGTCGTCAAATACAAACAATTACCTCTTTCAAGAAGAACTGTAACAGATCGACAGCACGAATTAGCGCAAAATGTAACAGAGCAACTTCATACAATTATTCAAAATGAAGATGTTTATTTTTCAATTGCTTTAGATGAAAGCACTGATAAAACAGATTCGGCACAAGTTTTATATTTTATTCGTGCTATAACTAAAGATTTTCAATATTACGAAGAACTACTTGCGCTGGGTACACTAACTGGAAGAACTCGCGGAGCCGATATTTTCGAAAACTTCAAAGAATTATGTAATAAATTACAATTGAAAATCAGTAATTTAGTCAGTGTCTGCACCGATGACGCACCTTCCATGAGAGGCAAAAAAGATGGATTCGTTGCTTTGTTAAAAAAGGAAAACTTAAACTGGAAAAAGTTGATATCATTTCACTGCATATTGCATCAGCAAAATCTTTGCGCAAAATCTACCATTTTGCAAGACACTCTGGATAGAACCATTGCCATTGACAACTATATTCGCGTAAATGCAATGCGTCATCGTGAATTTGGGCAGATGCTCTCTTTAGATGAGGAAACGTATAGTGTTAACCTACCATACTACTGCAAGGTTCGCTGGCTATCAACAGGTCAGGTTTTGATAAAAGTTTTGTCTTTACGACGACAAATTTTAAGCTTTTATCAAGAACAAGGAAAACAATGTGATCTATCACATGAAGTATTTCTCAGAAACCTTGCATTTTTGTCCGACATGATGACAAAACAAAAGAATTTAAATATTTACCTGCAAGGTGAAACGAGGTATATTTATGAAATGTGGCAAAAGATCCAAGCGTTTAGAAAAAAATTATCATTTTTCAAAACATTGCTTTGTCGATCAGAAATATCTGCGCAACACTTCCCGAAGCTAGCTAAAATGTTAAATGAGCAGAACTTTGAAAATAAAATATTCGATGAATATGTAGGTGTCTTGGATTGTTTAATAGATGAGTATACTAATAGATTTTCTGATTTTGAGGAGCACACTCCTGCTATGAAACTGGCATTTGAACCACATTTAATAGATATATCCGAGGCTCCTGCAGAACTACAAATGAAGTTAATTGATTTAGGGGAAGATAGTATCATCAAATCCCTTTTTAACGCTAGAAAGGATCCCATAGAAATCTGGAAAAATGCTGTTGAATATCCATGCCTTCGAGAACATGATCGCCGTTTACTTTCCTGCTTCGGAAGTACCTACTGTTGCGAGACAACATTTTCTCTCATGTCAAAACTAAAAACAAATTTAAGAACGCAAATTACAGATGCACATTTAGAGGATCAATTAAAGCTGTGTGTTACGAAGTTTGGTCCAAACATACAATTACTGTCAAACAAAAAACAAAGCCAAAAAAGTCACTAACTTAGTGAATAAAAAAATATGTTTTATTGTATTTTTTATAATACTTTTATATTATTTTATGTATATATTATACTTAAAATTTTTTGTATTATATATAATTTTTTCTATATAATGCAATAAATTGTTAAATCTATAGAAAAACTATAATAATTTCACAAAAAGTCACTTTCTTAGGTCAATCAGCTTATGCGGCCTCTCGTATTGCTGACTAATTTAAATGTGGCCTCTAATGGTAAAAAGGTTCCCCACCTCTGCCCTAGTAGTTACGTTTAAGTGTTAAGTACACAAAAATTAGTACAAATACCCAGCAGAATTTAGTGCTTACCAATAAGCTATTTTGTAAGGGAGAAATTGTAAACAATCACTTACTCGTGCGCATCAATAATGCATGATTTTTATATGAAATGAGCCGCTAAAATGCAATAGAAATGCACATTTATTGCAACTAGTAAGCAAATATTATAAAAAATAAAAAAAAAATACCTTATCCAATAGCATTTTTGGAAGCTTTAAGGTAAGAATAAACAATATAATGCTTCCATTATTGCTTATAATTTTATTTATTGCTTCCAAATTTGAAAAATTTTCTGCTGGGTACTCGATACTCGGTACCTAATACTCAATACTTTGCCAGCATTACTTGTTACTCATACTCATTTAATCCTAGGCCGAATCTTTTACAGATTGGAGTGAGAAGGCAGCATATGAATGACACACTCATAAATGACCTGCAAACAATCTCCGAGTGGGGTCTCGCCATCAGGGTCAAATTTAATGAGCGCAAGACCTAATGTTGTTTTATCACACATAGGCAGGGTGGTAACGATGCAATCTCCTCATCTGTGACTTTGGTTAATGAGAAGGCGAATGCTCTTCCAGTTTTGCTCAAAGTCATGAAGTTTTGTTTTTGATGGGCCCCCATACATTTGAGGCCTCAGTATAATTTTTCCAAAATGTTGATAATTTTCTCAAGCTCATATCTTGCAAACCGCTCAGAATTTTGATTACTTTCTGAGGCAAAGTTGTAGAAGAACAAAAATTGTGAACAAATAAAATCAAAAAATCTTCACCTCCAAGACCAAAATCGCAAAAACTTAAAAAAAAATTTCGATCTTTTTCAACTTTTTTTTCACCTATTTCCGTTTATAGGTAGCAAACAGTTCAAAATTTAAGGAAACAATGAACTCCAAAAATTTATCTAAGATTTCAGTACCTTAGCTGGAGTCAAAAACATGTTCAGTTTGTCAAGTGTACTATTCCTTCACGGACATCATTTTCTCCTTTAATTATCAAAAAAAAAAAAAAAAAAATCATTGCAAAGAAAAAAAGCGTTTCTGAAGAAATGTTTTTGTTGCATAAATTGAAAGTGAGTTTTATTTTGAGCGAAAAAAATAAAAATCATAAATAATGATTATTTTTGAGTTTTATTTCTTTTGCTCAAAAATAATGATTATGATTGATTTTTATTAATATTACTCAAGAATAATCATTACCATTGAAGAAAATCCTTAAAACTCATAATATAATTATCATTGTGTAATTTTTATTATAAAACTCATAATGATTACGGTCCCTGAATAGAACTTATATATTTTTTTTTTTATATTATTATTGAATGCCTTAGGAATGAGACAAATTGCTGTGAATTGATCATTCAAAGGCCAGTGTTATACCTTCACCCTTGAATGATCAACAGCAATTGCCCCATCGTTGCATGTTGATTGCCTTCGCTAAGTAGGTTTTTAGCTGTTATCTACTACTTCCCAATAGGTGGCGGTTTTCTCCTGTTCATTCGTTTTTCGTTGTCGTAGGTTAAGGTGGAATAAGTGGAATGTCAATCTCAACTTATAATTTTTCTCTCAAGTATTATTGTCTTTTTTGCTTTTAGTTCTGCTATAAAATTTGTGTTCTTTTTTGTCAAAAACTCACACAAGTTACTTTCTGTGTTTCAGTTAGAAAATACATACATACACGTATATGTAATCGGTTTAAATTTTAATCTGTGCATAATGAATAAAATCATTATTAAAGTCTTTAAAAACTTTCATAATCATTATGAAATTAATAGTAAAATCTAAATTGATTATTTAAAAGGAAATTAAATACAAAATCAATTTACTAAATTACTTAACTTAACGATTAAAGAAGTATTATATCATCCTTAAGATTTCAAAATTTAAATTTTTAAAATAACAAGTAAGTGAAGCAGACTACCATATGAAAATACTATAATTCTTTTTAATTACATAAAAAAGGCAATTAATGAAATTAAAACTACTAGTTCTACATACAAAGGAATAAGGTTTTTTGTTACACAATTGTTGGTAACCATGAAATTACGATGAAATCTGCTTAAAATTGTTTGACTACAAAACAAAAATAAAAAAGAAAAAATTAGAAGGAAATTATGAATTACTGGGTATAATGACATCAAAGGGAAATTTTAACCATAATACTTTTCTTTTAATTATATATGTACATATGTACAGACATATGTAGATACATACGTACGAGTATATGTGCATATTATATACATAAGTATACTATTTATGAAGTAAATGTAACAATAATAGTTTACTTTTTTGTATTTCTAAGTACTAAAGAAATAAAAGTACATTCAAAATGAAAATATTATTTTCACTTTGATTCATAGGAAAATAAAAATACTTAGTTTTGAAATACTCGTACATTTCTCTAAACACATAGATGTCAGCAGGCTACACAGCTTCAAGGCAACAAGTGCCGTTGGCAGCAATTGTCACCATGTAGTCAACTACTTAATTATTTTAAAACTTCAACTGACAGTGGCCACTTTGAAATAATTTATTGAAAAAAGAAAAACAAAAAACTTTAGTTTTATCCGGGGACAGCTCTAAACAAATAAAGTAAAAAAGTTAAATGAAAAAAAGGAGTTACCGATTTCAAAACCATATATCGTGGATTCTGTTAAGGATATCAATATCCGAGCATAAGTTCTGCTTCATTCATTCATTTATGAGGTACAAAAAGTACTTCGTCCTAAAGATCTATTATACAGCACTCAACTATAGTTTCTATAGTATCTCCCTCAGTTTCGATGCTTTGACGAATCTTTAAATTTCGACCGGTCCCTACCTTGATACTTCCCTATCGAATCTATATATATATAATTTCGATGTTTGTCCGGATGTATGTCCTATTCTCTTTTCGCAGCTTTTTGAAAGAGAAAGCAAAAATTTTGCATACCTAAAGCTCATTTGCTCCACATGTGCAAGACGGAGCCAGAGTTTTGATTTTCCGACTGTTGTCGGTGGGTTTATGTAAAATATGTTTACGCCTGGCAGGGATAAGCTTTATGTCTACTTTGCTTGCATCAAAGAATCTCCACAAACTATTCGAGACGTTTTCGAACTATTTTGTTTAAATGTCCATTGAGTCTGCAGTGACCACTCAGAACACTCATTAACATTCTAGGTTATAGTCCAAGACTCAAATCTATTTCAAATCTATCTTATAAATCGAATGAAAAAGTACTTGTTCTTTCTGATCTAGAAAATATACAGGAATTTTTATTTTGAAAAATATTAATGAAATTACTAAAGCTTGAGGTCGAGGCTTGATACTACTCCACCTACACATACATATAATACATACAAAATTGGCCATTACCATTCTATTTCAGAGTTACGGGCTAGCTTCTCGCAGCACTCATGTTGTGTGTCAATTTTTATTCATGAGTACCGGGACCTACAGTTTAAATTCGACTCTGAACGATAAACTTGAGAAGATTTTTAATGGCATTCAGTTACTCTCAAAGCTGTTGTTAGAAGACTGCTAAGAGGTAGGTATTTCTCTTTTTTCAAGATGTCAGAACTCATGTTGGCTTCCTGAGCTATCGTCTTAGTAAGCCAACACACTAACCACTAGACCACAGCGACTACTCCTTCACCTATATATTGCCAAAATCTTGTGAAGATACCACATGATTTCAAGACATAGCACAAGATTTACCTTTTTGCCATTAAAAATCGAAAAGAATAAACAATATAATGGAAAATCTATATGCAAACTACTTGTATTAATAATTAATTTACCTTAAAATTTCTTCGTTTAATTATCCAAAACAATTATTTTCTAAAAAGTGCAGCTTAACTCAACCATATTTATATAGGCATAAAATGTCCGTTAAATTTACTTTCAAACTACTTTTTTGATACAACCTTGAAATTAAAGTCTACCAAGTTTATGTATAAGTACAAAGTTACTTGCTTTCCGAATGTATTGACGGCAGTGTATGCAGGCAACTAAGCGTATACGTTTAATTACCTCAAAAAGGCACTTAATCGTATTCGTTTAAATGACTTCCACGCATAATTGCTCAAAAATTTTGACATTTTTGTCGAGGCAATTATCCGTGGAATACTGTAGAATTTGTAATTCAGTAAAGAAAAGTTGAAAGTCATATTAGCATTCTCTTTGATTATTTAATCAATAAAAAATCTTACAAACTTAACTGTATGCGAGCGATACTCAGACTTCGTAGCAAACTTTACTTAAAGTGTTGCAAATATAGCAGATCTATACAGTTCGTTTTTTTTTATTTGGTTTGCTACGCAGACTACGTAAAAACAATAAATTTATGGCGTTAATCACTCATCGTTGTAAACTACCTTGCAAGTCTTGTAAATGTATCAAACCGTAGAGTATGTCTGTCTATAATTTAATATTGTTTGTGCGTGGTTTGCTACGTTTGCAAACTTTGCAAGTTCCTC
Organism: Metopia argyrocephala; assembly: GCA_963576795.1. Classification (NCBI taxonomy): domain Eukaryota; kingdom Metazoa; phylum Arthropoda; class Insecta; order Diptera; family Sarcophagidae; genus Metopia; species Metopia argyrocephala. The sequence continues at coordinate 43,032,374 of OY756210.1, forward strand.
TGCAATGAAGTGTGATTACCGCTTGTGTGTCAATATAAAATTATTAAATTTTGGTTTTCTACAGTCCAATTATAAAGATTTAACTTTGGGAAAATACAATATACGTGTTATGAAAATTAAAAGAATAATATAAACACTTTACAGGTTATATACTTATACTATTTCTAAATTTATAAATAATTTTATATACGACTATATGTAATATTTATATCTAATAAGCTCTAATAATGTATTTTATAGTCTAAAATTTTTAATCGAAATACATAAATACATATATATGTACATACTATATGTAGTATATGACAAATATTATTGTACTACACGATTATGAAATTGAACCTAAAATGATGATTATGAGGATGTTTGTTTTTTTAATACAAATATGGGTTGATTTTTTATTTTTCTTTTTAAATATTTTGCTAAAATTTTTATTTCTAAACTACAATTCACAAGAAATGGAATTGATGGGAAGACTAAAAATAAAGAGGGAAAATATATAGGTAAGAGGATAATTTCAGAGTTGGGTTTATTGCATTGAATTTATACTGCATAATGCATTGTTTCCACTACCACTAAACGACTTGGTATTAATGCAGTAATATTGCAACCATCACTAAATGGAGATGAAAATAATTAACCACTAAATAGAACCATTTTAGTGGTAAATGAAGTTTAGTTAACTAAATGAACCGATTACAGTGGTAATTCTGTATTAATTAATTAATTAAATACAAAAATTTTGATGAACACAAAAACAACAATTATTTACTGTAAACAGGCCGACTCGGCAAATTAAGGAAATAACATTCACTACTATTTATTTGGGCATTGACTTAAACTATCTACGCATATAATAGTATCACGTCTGTGTATTAAGGTATACAGCGTGTCCCAATACTCAACGTCAAGCCGACCCCGGATGGCAGGATTGAATGTAAACATCATAAGAAAAGTCAGAAAAAAAATTTATTCCATGCAGTTTGAAAGTTATGGGCATTTAAGAAAAACCTAAAAGTTTGGTCAAACTGTTACCATTTTTCGGTTATTGTGGTTAATTTGGAACCGTAAACCTAAACATTTCAAGAACCAAAGTCAAAAATAATCACCCAATTGACCCAAGTTTTCTAGAATTATGACTATAGGTTAAACTATGAATTTAAAATTTTATTTTATTTTAAACTTGTCGACTGTGAAATGACCTACTTAGAAAAAAAAAACAATAACTAAAGTGCCTTGGCAAGTGCCATGAAAAGTTCACGCATTTAATCAGGATTGTAAAATGTTACAATACTTGTTAGTTTCAAACTGAAAAAAAACAAGTAAAAAAATTAAAACCTGGAGGAACCCGATTTTTCGTAACACATTTTATTCAGTTCACATGTTGTTCAATTCACACAAGCTCTTTTTTTACGGCCAAATGATGAGAGAGATGGATTCAGACAGGCAGGCAGATTCTCATGATGGTTATAATCAATCCTGTCAACCCGTTTTGGCTTGACGTTGAGTTCTGGGACATGCTGTATAAAAACGATAGTGGAACTGAGGTAGTGGAACTAAATTTACATTCCACCATAGTGCCAATGGATTTCTTGTTCACTACCACTAAGCTCTTTATTTAATGCTCTAAATTTCTATTGCCACTAAATATTAAAGGCGATAATGCACAATTTTTTCCTCCACGACTAAATTTAATGGACAATTTTATTTAATGCAATAAACCCAACTCTGGTAAATTTAAGTATCTAGTAATAGAAAAACATAAAAATTCTACTTTAAATAAATAAGAAAATGATGAAAGTAATTAAAATAAAAAAAAAAAACTTTAAACAAAAATTTTATAGTAAACGGCAAATACTCTGCATAAATATTGTTTTTGTAAAATAGAAAAAACAAACCAAAGCAATAAAATAAGACAAATATACTGAAATCCTTTTTTTTGTACTGGAAATGCTCTAGTGATGTAAAAGTATTGAGTATTTGAGTACTGAGTACTCAATATCCAAAAGAAATTATTCAATATTTTTGAGTTCGTATTTTGTAGCATTTATTTCAATTTTTTCATAAGAAATTACCTTTTAAGAGTTGAAATAAAAGACAAACAAACAAAACAAACAAGATGTCCGCCGGGAATGCATACTACTAATAATATTCTTGACAGTTCATATTTGGCAGTCATGAAGTAGAGACGTGGAAAAATATTCGTTAAACCAACGTGTTTTAATTATTAAAATATTTTATGAAAATCAATCATCGATAACTGTCACGATGAGAAACTTACGTGAAATTTTTGGGAGACACAACGTGCCAACAAGACGTACTATTTATCATGTAGTGTATGATTTCGAAGAAAGAGGGATTGTAGCTGACAGCTCAAGTATGGACCACAACGTACTGCAAGATCGGCTGAAAACATTACTGCTGTTCAAAAAACTGTTCAAAACAATCCATCAATTCCAATTAGAAGCCGTGCTCAGGAGCTCAATCTTCAAAGAACAAGTTTGGCCACAATTTTGTACAAAGATTTGCATTAGTTTCCATTCAAGATTCAGTCGACACAAGAGCTTCTTCCAGAAGACCATTTACGCTGCCGTACATATGCCAATAGGATTCTACAGGTCACCCATGATAACCCCGATTTTCATGAATAAAACAAAAAATGAGTGACGAGGCACATTTTCATTCGAATCCTTTAAAAGTGACAGTCTGGTGTGCAATTTGCTCAGGAGGAATCATTGAAACTTAAACTTCTTTGAAACTGAAAACGGGGTAACGGTAACTGTCAATGAGGAGCGGTATCGTGATATGACTGAAAACTTTTTAACACCACAACTATATGCTTTAGGCTTGACTCACATGTGGTTTCAACAAGGCGGTGCCACATCGCATACAGCCAGAATTACAATGGAATCATTGCGAGACCTCTTTCCACAACAAGTTATTTCAAGGAATGGTGATGTTGATTGGTCTCCACAGTCGCCCGATTTGACTGCTCCGGCCTTTTCTTTTGTGACGATATCTGAAAAGCAAGTTATATGCAAAATATTCGTGATGAAATTAATGAAATACCGCGTGCAATGTGTGAGAGAAAAGTTTTCGATGCGAAGGTCCTGGACGTCGTCGTAGAGGACGACCATGTTTACGTTGGAAAGACCAAGTTGATGAAGCCCTGTCACCAATTGGATTGACCAACTGGAGAAGGAGCGCGCTTAGCAGAGACGCTTGGGGACTAGTGTTAAGGCAGGCAGAAACCCGTTAACGGGTTGTTATGGTAAGTAAGTATTTCTTCATCTTCAAATGAACTATTTCATGCGTATTCTCCGTTAATGCCGCAAACATTTTAGCAGATATAAAAACTGTTGACTAGATCTGTTGTTTTTTTTCAAGATGTCAGAGCTGAGGTTTGAACCAAAGATCTCGTCTTAGTACGCCAACACACTAACCACTAGACCACGGCAACTACTTGATACTTATATAGATGGTTTAAAAAATAGCATCTAAGTTTACAATAAAAAAGGAAAAAAGCGCTTGCTTTTACATTCAAATCAGGCGTACAAGTATTGAGTAGCATTGAGTACTCAATTGAAAAAGAACCGAGTAATATTGAGTAGTCAAAGGTAGTAGTAGTAGTAGTAGTGTAGTAGTAGTTTACAACACTAAATTGCTCGCTTAAAAATGCGTTGTACTTCCTTCTGTCACAGTTAACATAACCGTGAACTTTATTAACAAGACGCTCCATTAAGAAAGTCTTGTGTTTTATAATAAAAAATGAAAAATCAAAATACCCAGAAAAACCATCGAGAGTTCAGAAAATAAATTATTATTTATAATCATTATGCTCGTAATGATAGAAAGAAAGGGAGGCTGAAGAGACAAATAAAATTCAACAAAAACTGTTTAAGTTTTTCTTATATTTTTGTTTTTCACAAGAATTGTTAAAAAAAGTTAAATATTTCGTTTAAGAAGTTGGAAGAAAAAAAAAATTAAAATAATTTTTGCTAAAAAGTCAAGGTTTCATAAGTATTTATCTACTCTTATAAAACCTCATAAAAGAGAGAGAGAGAGAGAGATAAAGACAAATGTGAAGCGAATAAAATAGAAATAAATCAAGAAAATGTATGCAACTGGTTGAGTTATTACAAGTCCATTAAGTAGATGTGATTGTCTTCAGAATTTACTTTTTAGAAGTTGAAAATAAAAAAGACAAAAAATGAAAGCTATCAAGAGTAGTAATTTTCCCATTTCCCTTTTTTTAATTTCTTACCATAACTTTAAAAAATATAAAGAATATTTAATTAAATGTAAAGATTTGCATATACTTTAGAATTCAGTCGTTTATAAACAAATTTAAATAATAAAAGTAAGTTGCCATACAGCAAGACATTTTAAAGGGACTATTAAAAGTACTTTTATTTTAAATTCTTGGCAAAATATACAAAAACATGTACAAGTGTATGTATGTGTGTATCTAAACGAAATTTTATTAGTTTGCCAGTATTCAACAGCCAACAAGAGTAAAACAGCGAGAGCGAGCGATGTGAGACGACATAGACATCATTAAGCATATTAAGCGATATGCCACCGCAGCCTTTAATGATATTTGAAGGGCGGCTGTCAAAATGGGTGTGGCGGTAAATGAGAGCAAAACGAAGTACATGTCGGGACTTTGAAAGTATCGGCTCCCAGATTACAACCGGCAACTATACATTCGATGTGATCAAGGAATTCATTTAGCTTGGCACCGCCATTACCAGCAAGAATGCTGTTAATTTGGAGATCAGGCGAAGAATCACACTAGCCAACAGATGTTATAACGGTCTAAGTAGGTAGTTTAGTAACAGAGACGTCTCTCGTGCGACGAAATTAATACTCTATAAGTTGCTTATTCTTCCGGTGCTTCTCTATGGTGCGAAAGCATAGACGCTGTCTTGTGTCGATGCAGCGGTCCTGGGAGCGTTTGAGAGGACAGTTGTTCGCAAGATCTTTGGTCCACTAAGTGTGTTACTGTATTCAAACAAGCATAATTGTTAACGGGAATACATTTTTTTCTTCTTTTCGAACACATTCCATGAATGTTAATTTGGCATAAAATGTACGAGTATACGTGTGTACACAGATTTACATGGATTAGTTATCTTTTGGTTTGTTTCGTTTTCATTTGATTACACGCATAATGTTGTTCTACGATATTAAGGCTGCGACTAGCTATAAAAGACCAGAGTGGGCAAACAAATAAAACATTTCGCAAACGTTACCACAAAGTCATAAACTTTTAAAATTTTTTTAATCGTATTGTACATGAGCAAAACCAAAACAAATACTTTCTAAATGAGAAAGAGCGCAGACGAAACAATTCGCTTTTCGCTCTTGTGCTTGCTTTGTTATTCCGTTACATTCGTATAATTTGCTCTTTTTTCTCTTCTTCTTTTCTTTTTCATCTCATTCATTTTTTGTTCTACCTACGCACATTTGAGTTAGTGTATTTGTAGTGCTCAAAACAAAAACAGTATACAAAACTAAATGGGACAGTCGTTTTCACTGTTTTTGTTTTGTTTTACTCATTGTAAAAAACAAAACAAAATGAGATAAAACGTTTCGTTTTGTTTATTTTCCTACTCTGTGAAAGACTGATTAAATGCAAACGTATTGGTTTTGTGCTTGATGTACGGGGTTGAGGACGGTTGAAACTTTACGCCACCAAAAAACCATTAATTTCTCTTCTTTTGACTAAAAACTATTATTTTAGTCCAACATTTTAGTGTTAGTTAGTGTCAAGCGGCTTAACACATACAAGACTACAGGCCACCGGCTACAACAAATGTCGCCAAATAGTCAGTCTCTTAATAGTACAAAATAAGCATTTGATCTATACACTAATTATTCTTTTTCCATAGTGCAACTACAGTCTTTTTGTATTTTGCGCACTTTTAACCTTTTAGACATCTATTTCAGGCATTTTATTGCACTTATAACACTAATCTGTACATTGTGGCCCATAAAAATAGAAACTAGCCTATGCTGGCCATAGCTACAACGGTGGTCAAGTAGTTATGTCGCTGTGTTGTAGTTAAAATAATTTGAAGCACATTTTAATGTCTGAATTGCTGTTTCATTTGGACTTTATATGGACAGAGGTGCAAATCAAACTTAGCTATAAGATAGGCTTAATTGTGTAGACTGTTCCGCCACACTTAAACTAACAGAAGCCATATTTACATTGGAACATACACTGTGGGCAATGAGGCATAGACCTGACCAAATTTGTAATGCTTCAGTCTTTTCACACTTCTTTAGAATCTTGTCAACTACTTGACCGCATAATTGCTACCAGGCCGCGTAATGCTAGCAAAGTTAACAGGTTCAAATAAGTGTGTTTGTATTCAATTAACAAAATGTTCTGCTTCCTTGAAATTCATAAATCTAATATTTATGATCCTATTAACACTTTGAATCTTGTGGGATTAGAATCAATAAATGGCCAAGCGAGTATATTTTTCTACCTTTTTTAATCAATGAATTAATTAAAGTTCAAGAAGTTCAAACATTATTATTTATTTCAAGCTTCTGTATATGGTATTGGAAAATAATTTTAAAAAAATCCACATTAAATCGGTTTCATTACGTAAAAATTTCTTTTTTATAATAAAAACAGAAAAAGACCCCTATCTTTCTGTTATAAAATTTTTTATAGACAACAACTGAAAGAAAAGTGTGGAAAAACGCATTTCAGTAAACCCACAAAAAACAAAAAAAAAAAAAGAGAACACAACCAGTGAAGTGAAAGCAATAGAAATACTTTCCGGAAACACAGCCACTCACTGTAAGTGGAAGAAGTACAACAACTTAAAATTACACAAAACGGAAACAGTTGAGAATACACAAATACTACAACAATTAAAATAATATACGAGGAGTATGTACCTATACATAATCGAAAGAATGAAATAAATGTAATTAAAATATTTAATTCGTATTTTTCTTTATTTAAATTGAGCATTTCCAGTAAGAACAAGAACTGAAAACCAACCAACCAACCCAACAGACAAACATAAAGAAGATGGTTTGAACAAATGATTTCTAATGAAACTTGCTAATTATTTTGATTGAATTAAACGTTTCATATAAAAAAAAAAAAAAAAAATAAAAATAAAAATTAAAATTCGTATAATAAAAGTAGAAAAGATTTTTGAATAATACAAAGATAAGAGTTGTTAGTAACCAAAACCAAAAAGAAATTAAAGAGGGCAGCAGAGGATAGTATGAATTTAATAATAAGAAATTAAATAAAAAGTAAAGAGGGTGAGGGTGGGGGTGAGTATTACTTGCATGCAAACAAACGTACAATGGCCGGCCTATGTAGTACCCAAACACCCACTTTGGCCATTTGAGCTTGAACGCCCTTTGCCTGTAGTCCTTTAACAGCTCCTTCAGCATATGCAGGACATTCAAAGTCCACAAATCCATAGCCTAAAAGGATTAATATTGACAATAAAAAAAAAGAAGGAAAGAAAGGAAAGAGAAGAATAAAAATTAAAGATTTTAATATGATTTATTATTAATTTTTATAATTTTTTTTTGTGTTTTTTTTTTTAACTGAAATTAACAAAATGCATACGAGTACAGTTTTAACAACATACAAACGAACAAAACAGCCACATACAATCACTACTTATTGTTTTTGTTTTTTCTTTTTCTTTTAATACTATTGGCAAATTCTGGTACATGCAATATCTAAAGAATTATATGAATCTAAAATAAATTCTCAACACAGTATTAGCCCCCAAGACGTGATTTTAGAGTTCCACTAAAAGCACTTTTGCTACTGTAAACTTGCCACTGACACAGCACAATCCAGGAATGGTTGCACGCAACTTCCATTGGGTCAATTTGAATGAAAGAATGCAAGCTTTATTTCAATGTGCCAGCGTAATAAAATAATTCTCATGCAGTTTTATATATAATTTTACAGCATTTCGTATGAAATTTTGAACACAATACCAGACTTTATTTTGGATGAAATAGAATAAATTTACACTAGCCTACAAAAAGTTTTTCTTTTTTATTATAATGAGAACTATTTATTGGGTTATTAATGGTTATATGGGATATTGAAATCACTAGGACCGCTCTTTTAAAACTTTTGTGATAAAATGCATGATATCCATTATAATGGAAACTCACTGCACAGCAGCCGGACTATTAAGGATTGCATTAAAAGTACAAGTTTTAAGAAGAAGAGATGAAAAACTGAAATACATATAGATTCTGAGCCCCAAACGAACGTATAATCAGTTCTGTCATATGCAACAAAAACCGTATTTTGTTGAACTGCATTATTTGTTGCGTGAAGTAAAGTGTTGCATGCTTTTAGGGATGTTTGTTGCATGAACAGAAAAATCAAATATGGTGGTTACACTTATTTCACAAAATTGAAGAGAGTACCCCAGGCTTACATACGGCCGGCCACTCATATAAAGTTTTAACTGAACAGTTTCAACTGGACGTATGTGGGTAATAATAACTCACAGTTCAACTCAACTGTTCAATTTAACTGAGAAATTTAAAATTTTTATATTTTTAACTTACAGTTTCAACTGAAGTGAACGTGTGTGGGGGTTCAACTGTACCGTTCACCGTTCAATTTGTGTCGAGCGAGAGTGCGTATCATGTCGCGTAAACAGAACCAAGTGATAGTTGATTTTATTGCAATATATGGCTCTGAACAATGCCTATGGCAAGTTAAATCTATCGAGTACCATGATCGCGCCAAAACAGATTCTGCCTACAAAAAGCTGGCGAAGAAGTTACAAGAAGTAGAACGTGATGCGGAAAAGAAATCTGTTTTGTCAAAAATAAACAGCTTAAGATCTGCTTTTCGTGTGAAGAAATTCCTCTTCTCATCACTGTATCTTTCTTCATAATCAAAGGGGAAACCAACGAAAGCAGTTCTTGGTACACTGATTAAGTCATGCGCAAATAATGGAGGAAATCTAATGGTTCTTCTCTCAATTCTTTTAATAAACTAATGTGGGAAGATAAATTTCGTTGTAATAACCTTTTCTTGCACCACTGTTTGCGCTGTTTACACTGTTTTTTTTTTTTGTAAAATTACAAAAAGTACACCGAGGTCGGTCAAACCGTCCTGTTCGTTCAAATCCATATTAATCCATGTGTACATCACAGTTCAGTTATAACTGAACAGTTAAAGCTGACAGTTAAAACTGTACGTGAGTGGCCGGCTTAAGTGTAGACTATGTTATAACGTATGAAAATAAACATTTTGCGAGAAACTTGTTGCAGTAAAAACATTTTTTTTGGTATGTAGTTAACACACGTTTTTGCAACAAGAATAGGGTACTAATTTAGCAAAATTATTTTACAAGTATTTCATACGAACGATTTTTTTATGTAATTTGATAGCATTTCGTACGAAATTTTGAACACAATACCAGGCTTAAGAGAAAAAGTTTTTCTTAATATAAAATGGGGCCTTATTCTAGTTTAATAGGTTATGGTCGATCATTGCAACTATTCGGTATATGCAACAGGCCAGATTGCTAAAATCTAGCACGCACTGTATGTATACACTTTAGGTTGTCCATACAATTTTCGAATAGAGTAAAGAAGAAGTAAAATACGGGAAATGATTTTAATCGGGTATGCTCTGAAAAACGAAACCGAGTGAAATTGTAGTCCAATGTTTTTCCAAAGGCAATTAAAGCTTAAATGTATCAATTATTTCAAAGTTGTGATGATCATAGAAGTTATGTTTATGGTTATTAAGAAAGTTATGGAAAAAGTATAACAATAACTTGTCGTATTTTAATATATTACACCGTGTTACAAAAACGAGCTTTTGTTCTGTCCTATAAACCATATATACTTTTTCGGAAAGGGGAGAAAAAATAAACATACACGTGTATCGGCGATTTTCATGTACACGTCAGAATGTTTTTTTTATGTATAAAGTATAAAGCTCGTAGTGTCCGTCAAATGTTTACAAGTACAAGAATAAAAGGCCTAAGTTTCCTTAAAAGCATTGAAATTTTTAATGTAACAATTTTGAAACTTAATATAACAAAATTAATAAAAAAAAAAATTCGGTATTTTAACGAACTGAAACTGTTACAGAAAAAATTCAGGAAAATCTGAGAATTGATAAAAATCTATTTTTTAATAAATTTGACTTGATACAGACATTTGCATAAGTCTGCCTGCAAAAATTCAGCTCGATTGGATCACGGAAATAGGGTTAAAAATTGATCCAAAGCCTTTCACACAGGCAGACAGTCGGATACTACCAGCTTTATACTTTATACATAAAAAAAAGGTAAAGGTATATTTGGTTCATAGGACAGAATGTGTGTAACGCGGTGTTATAAATATTTGTAATTTTATTAGATTTGAATTTCATTCATTTTCGGTTTACGGAACATACCCGAATTTTCTAGTTTGTATTTTCGATACCGAAGATAACTAATATCACGACACCGTATTCTATATAATTAATTGTTATATTTCCTACAAGCTAATACTGTATAGAGAGTATAGTTTAGTTATATATTTTTCTGCTTATTTTAGGGATTTTTATTGTTAGAAAGCTTACTGTAGTTAAATTACGTACATACATATATGTATACATAATTGGCCAGTACAAGCCTTTTCAGAGCTACGACTTATCTCCTCACGGAACCCATATTGGTTGCATCAATTTTTGACCATTAATACCGGGACCTACAACATAATGTTGATTCCAAATGATAGATTTGAAAAGCTTGTTCATGGCAATCAGTTACTGCTAGAAGACTGCTAACAGGTGGTCGCCGAAAGAAATATGTTTTTCATATTTGCTTCTGTCAAGAGGTCAGAGGCCTTATTCTGTAACTCTCCTAAGCTAAAACTCTATCGCTAAAAATTTTTAAACTTGATTTAGGAATTTTTGGCTACGAATACAATTTTTGAACGCTTATTGTAATGTAAAAGCTTTATGCCTATTATCTCTAAACTTTTTAAATTTATATATTCTAACGCCCAGCCTGTTTCAAAAACAAAAAATTTTAGCATTTTAGCTTAAGAGAATTACAGAATAGGGCCCCAGATCTTGTTTGAGACCGAATCTCTCGTTTAGTAAGCCATAACACTAAATTCTAGACTACGGTGACCACAATAATAGTTAAAAAAAACATTGTATTAAATAATTTTTTATTATTCCATACATACTCGTGCATACTTACTAAGTATGTGTGTATATGTAAGTGTACACATACCTGCATATATGTATAAGTAAAATATACATATTTTCTATATTTATATATGTATGTATTTACAATGGAAATCATAATCACTTTAAAATAATAATAAAGTAAACATACTCGTATTTAAAGAGGATAAATTGCCTTTAATTAAACACTGACAGACCAACCTATGACCAACCTAGGCTGTAAAGCACAACGTAATTTTGCGTTTATCATTAAGCCACTTCACATTGGATGCAGATTTAAGCGAACAATTTTTCTGTTATGAAATGTGTACGTATACACAGTTTTGTATGTGTTAGTAATTTCTTTTTTATATAACCTGCCAGCAAATTGGTAGTCGACTACAAATAAAGCTAACTTATAATTCACTTTTATGGGCTGACTATAAGCTAACTACATTGTAATCCAGAACTTACCAAAATCAAAGTGTTTATAGCTAGCTACAAAAAGTTAACTTTAAGTTAACGGATAGGTAACTAACTTTAAAGTTAATTGAAAGTACTTAATTGCAGAGTCGGACAATTGACTACTTCCTAGGACATCGCAATGTTAAAATAGTTAATTGTTTTCATATAAAAGTAATCCAAGTGTCAACCACCACTACTTGAGAAATAGTTAGTTTTAAATTAATTGAAAGTTAACTGAATTGCCTGCAGGGTATGAAAAAAAACATGTAATTCCACGATGTTAACCCTACAACGTTCGATAAACGACTAACTAATTGCATATGGATTTGTGTTGTGCTGTGTATGAATGGGTGGAGTAAAGTTTCAACCGGCAGAACAACACAAATACATTCACAAGACAATACCAATACATATGCATTTATTCAGTCGTTCATCGATCGTCGTAGAGTTCACAGAAGGACATGTATTTTTACGTTTTATCCGTGCAATCAGATAAGACAAAATCACTAGCACATACAAAGCTATGCAAACGTACAGATTTATTGCTTTTTAACATTCATCCAGTGTGTACCGAAAAGAACAAAAATTGTTCGCTTAAATTTTCATCCAATATGAATTGGCCCATTGGCGCTAATATGAGTAACTTACACAAAAGTGTCAATGTTATGTCGAAAGCAGTAATGTTTACTTACCTTGTTCGACAAAAACCGCTTAATAACTATAATGAAGAGAAGTAAAATCACAAAATAGACCTAAAAGTACCTAAAATTTCATTATTATTATACAAAAACAACAGCAACAGTTGATTTGCAACTAACTTCGCTTCTTTACACGCTGTCAAAATTGGATTTCCCAATTGCAAAGCGTTGCCGTTTAGCTATTTGAGCTATTCTCATACATTCTTTACGGGCATGGGAATTTTTGACAGATAGTTTGCGCTTTACGCTCTAATTTAGGTTGGTCTGTTACATACTCCAATTTTCTATAATATATGAAAAACATTCTCATATATGTACATATGTACTACAATATATACAAATCTACGCTATGCTTAAGAACAGACTAAATGAATACTTTTAAGTGCAATAAACATGATTTATGTTGTATGAGTTTGAAAATAAAATCAAAATTTAAAGAAAATAATTGAAAATCAGAAAGAATACGAGTACAAACAAAATCTAAACTAAATTTAGATTTACAATTTAATATATTATTATTAATAAATAACTAATAATGACCATAAATTGAGAGAAAAAACTAAAAGTAAAACCAGAAATCTATTTAATTAAACACTCATTAAATATTTTATAAATAAAACGAAAACGCTATATTAATAACACACATACTAAACCAATTGGAAAATAATTAATTCAATAGAAAAAAAAATTTAGTTTTTAAACTAAAAACACATATTTACCTATGCACTCACTCACACACCTACATCCATACATACATACATACATACTAACATATACATTTACATATACAAAAACACCAAATAACAACAATTAAATTAAATATGAACAAAAACCAAACAAATAAACAAAAAAAGAAAAAAAAAATATTTTACAATAAAAACAAAATTTTGATGGAAAAAATGGTGAAAAAAGCAAAAAATACCTTTACATTTATTTGTTGTTTTATCTAAAATAGCCTTCGTGGATATAATAGTTCCATATCTGTGTGAGAAAGAGAGATAAAGAGAGAGAGAGAGAAAAACAATATAGAGAAATTAAATTTTATAAATAAAAGGAAAAAATTTATGATATACATACATACACATGTACACCTAATTCTGTTTTTACACTGATTTAACTCGCTTTGAAATTAAAAAAATCTTAAATTTTTTTATACACGATTTTATTCCATTTAGCAGGATTAAAAATCTTTTGGCTCAATTATTTTTTTATTTTTATTTACAGCCAGGCCCACGATATCGAAAGAAAACTTAAGCGAACGAAACTCACTGTGAATCTAAACAGCGGCCCACTAATTGTCACTTTATCGTTCGCTTTGCTTATCAAAAAATATATACATATATATAATATCATATCAAAAAATAATCACCATTATACACGAAAAAAGCGCTGAAATGCTTAAATTGTACAGTAAAAAATGCAACCGTGTGCTAGTTTAACTTGACAGAAATGTAGTAAACAAACTTATTCCGATTTTGTTTATTTATGTATATGTGTGTAAAAAAATTTTGTGTTACCAATCGCATTTATTTTTGGCGACACAAAAATTAGTGTGCCGCAAATCAGCTGTTTGTCGCTTAAAAGTACACGATTCGATATCGTGGGCCTGGCTGTTAATTTTTGCTCAAAATGTTCATATCATAAAATTAGGGGAGTTCCCTTTTAGTGCCTACAATGAAATTTATTTGTGAAAGCAATTTTATACGCATTCGTTGCAAGCATATGGGAGTAAAACTGATGATGACACTAATTAATGCTATATTCCTGTATTTATGATTATCATTTAATTTTTGTTTTATCTTAAAAGTTGAATAACCTATTCTTTTTGTCAACAACATACTCAGCTGTTTTACATATTTTTGTAATTGGTTTTTAGTGCCTGAACTTGTTATATATTTTTTTTACATTCCAGTCGAATTCGGTTATAAGAAAATGTAAAAAAATTGCATTTGTTTTTCTTATAAGCGGAATTTTCCTTTAAAAGGACTTCGGATAAATGCAAAATTATTTCGTTTAAACGAACTAAAATATTATCGAAATAAAAATAAAACAAATAGATATATTTTAGAAAAATTCAAATTCTGACAAAGTTAACAGACAAATTATAAATAATTTTAGCAATAAATGAACAATCTTGCCAAAAAAAAAAATACTTTTTAAAATGAAGGCACATACATACATATGCACAAAATAAAAAAGAAATGAGCCGGTGCTAAAATTTTTTTTGTTGTCGATAAATTCTTAATACTCGTATTTGCCAATAAGTGGAGTTCTTTTTATACAATTTTGTACCTTTTAACGCTAAATATCTTTCTTTTAAGTGGTTTTTCTTTTAAACGGATTTTCTTTTAAACGCAGTTAAATACCCTTAAATTTAATAGAAAAGAAAAGTAAATGCATTTGTTTTGCTTATATCCGATTTTTTTATTTAAATGATGTGCTTGTATTCGAATTCGTCTATACTTTTAAGCTAAGAGTGCATATCTTTTTTTCCTTTATAACTAAGCTTGTGTCAAAAAACATTTTGTATCTGTGCCTTGGTACTAAAAGAGCCAATGTCAAAAAATAAGTTTTAGAAAACTGAATATAAAGTTTTTATTTTGCATACACATACATACATAAGCCTATAATAACATTGGCTACAAAATCTCTTATAAATCTGTTATGGATTGAATTAGAAATTGGCTGTTGGAGTAAAATAAAAGAAAGTTAAAAAAGGAACCTAATTCAACGACTAACTCAACGACACAGCCGTAAATTGACATTGACCCTTTTAGCACCAAGCCACATATATATACATACATAATTGGCCATTACAATCCAGTGTCAGGGTTACGGCCTAGCTTCTCGCAGCACTAATGTTGTGTGTGTTGTGAGTAGTGGGACCTACAGTTTAAAGTCGACTCCGAACGACAGATTTGAGATTCATGGCAATTAATTACTCCCAGGGCTTTTGAGAAAAGACTGCTGAGAGGTAGTCGCCTAAAGAAATAATATTTTCATATTTCTTTTTTTCAAGATATCGGAGCTGAGATTTAAGCCCGGCGCTATCGTCTTAGTAAGCCAACACACTAACCACTAGGCTACGCCGACTACTGCCACAGATATATATGTGATTTAATAAAATACACCCGAATAGCTGTTCTTAAAAAATTCTTGATTTTCACTAATTTGAATAGGAATTAATCACCTATTTTACCTGAAATTAATGTATTTTTTACATGGTGTTTTCTACACGGACTTTGCTGGAACCAATTACCTTGTAGAAACAGAATTAGGTGTATATGGGAGTAAAAACGAAATGTGGTCTAATTCACAGAAAGAGGAAAAAATTAAATCATTGAATAAATAAATTTGTTACAATATGAATAAAAAAAAAATAAATAATAAAAGCAATGGCATATTAATATGCACTAAATAGTTATCATTTTATGCATATGTATATGGCAAATTTTATTAAATTAAATGATTTTGTGTAATAAATGATTTTCATTAAAAGTATTGTTACACTATGAAATGCAACGAAAACAAGCAAAATGCAGTGTTGTCCAAATGTACATACATACTAACATACATATGTATGTACATACAAATATGATCATATATGTATATGAATACATACATAATTGGCCATTACAACCTATTTCAGGATTACAGCTTAGCTTCTCACAGCACAGCAGGAACTACAGTTAGCGTCGACTCTGAATGACAGACTTGAGTAGCTTGTTCATGGAAACCATTTACTCTCAGACTGCTAAAGGCGAGGTTAGACAGTAATACAAGTCGTACGACATGTCAATAGAATTTTGTGTAGAAGAGAAAGAATTCTATCGTGTAAACTTGATATGTAATGAGAGCGTACGACATTGAGCGAAAATGCGGATGAAAATTTGACAGTCGTACGGCTCTCTTTGTTCTTATTAAATTTTTTTAAAAACCAGCACACTTCATTAGATCAGTAATACATTTTATGTCTTTTTTTGTTTATCTTAAATGTATTAACAATGCATGTAAATTTAGTGTGCATGTGTATGTGCATTTTATGTTTTCATTTGATCTTGATTTGGTTTTTAACCAACCGTGTAAATGTAAAAAAAAATCTGTTGTAACATTTTTACTCCCATTTTTATTTTCTCTTGTCAAAAACTTCATTTGCAAAATAGAGTGCAGGCTAAAACGGGTTAATAAAATATTATTTTTACAAACTCTAGATGAAAACTGTTTGGACTTATTAAATTATACTAAATTTTGGTAAAACAAAATGTTTATTTTTATTTTATTTGTTTACAAAAAAGTGTGAAAATTTTCTGCCTAATTTTTATCATTTTTTTTTTTTGCAAGTATACCACAAATATTAAATTTGAAAACTATTTTATTTTGATATTTAAACTTTTTTTTTTTCAGAATACAATTTTTTTTAATTGTTGCTTTAAGTTCAATATACATATTATGTTTTTATGTTTTTTCCGCCATATTTATATAAGCCAACCAGACTTTTGAAAACAATAAAAACATTTAAAATGTAAACAAGTGGCAACATTTTACACCTTTATTTGCAAATAGTGTCGTTATTCACGACTTGTAATCGTGAGTTAGTAAGTTGCAATAAAACAATTATATGGCAAAATTTTTTACTCTTATTTGCAAATAAGTCGGATCTATAAACGTAGTATGTGTTTATAGCATTATAAAAAAATTTAATTTTTATGAAAATATATTTTATTTCAGTTGGACAACACTGCTGCTTAATAGCATTTCAATATTTGGGTGAAGTTAAGACAAAAAAATTTTTTTTTATTTATATTTATATTTTTGTTTGTTTTTGTTTAATAGAAAGAAAATGAAAAACAAAATAAATGAAAAAAGTACGATTTTAACTTACTGTGCACACATAGTAACTAAATCTTTATCGGTTGTGCCTTGTTGTAAACCCCTAATGTATAAATTTGTTTTTGACAATTGTTCGCCTTGTTGATTTTGTGTTGTTGTACCATTATTAGGACCCATTGTTGTATTTGTATTGGTATTGCTTAGACTAGTACTTAATGTTCCACTTTGGGATCCAGTATTTGATGAGCTGCTTGAATTTGTATTACTGGGTGAAGTAGCCGTAGGGACACGTTGGCCGTACTGTAATAAATAATAAAAAATAAATTTTTTTCCATTTACATATACAAATGCAATCAGATTTATTATTAAAAATTTAAACATTAAAACTTTTCCCAATAAGCTTAGGGCGTTGCAAAAAGAAAAGTTTTTTTTATTGAATTTTTATTTTTATCATCATGTAACAGATTTACTTGCACAGGTATTCCATATAATTCATTATTTACCTTAAAGGAATTTTTTTTTATAAAAAAAATCAAACACTGCGAACATAAAGAGAACGTAAAAAAATATAATAAAAATTAAACGGGTTACAAAACTATGACTATGAACAAGTAGTACTTTTTAAGTACTTTATTATGTTCGTGTGCATTTCTATAAAATATGCATTGAAGTAGGGTATGTACGTAGGTATGTATGTATGTGACAGGCAGTCAGGCAAAGAAAGAAAAGAAAAAAATTTGTTTTTCTTCGCCTCTTTGCTTTCTTTCGCTTAAAATACGAGTATCATTTGCAGGTTACCCATATTTTTTTTATATTTTTCCTTTTTTATATCCCTTCTATAGAACGAGTAGTAGTACTTAATTTTCTTATTTTTATCCAGATGGCTGCAGATGAAGAGTACATTTGCTGATAAAATATATGGAATAGATTAAATTTATTGATAATAAACAGTTTTACAGGATTAATACAGTAGCACAAGGAAGAAAGAAAAGGTCAAATAACATAATTTATAAAAGTGCGATAATAACAAGGTGCTACCAAATAGACTCTAAAATGGAATGGGCTGTTTAATTGAAATACATAGTTTTAAAAACTTTAAAAATCTCTTAAAATATTTGCAGTTAATTTGTTGTTAGATTATGTTATTAAAGAGGGGTTTAGGAAACTAAAGTAAGTAAAGTAAACAAGGCTTATCGATAACAAACACACTAGTAGAGAATTTTTATAGAATACTAGCCTAAACTCGAGAGTGCTACACTACACCCATCACTGCCACTTGTTAAAATTTTTCTACAATGATTTTTAATGTCTACGAAGTAATTCAGATTAAATTCAGAAACTTTAAAACCTTAAACCCCTACTAAATGCTGTGCATTATTGTATTGGAATTTTTATGGAAAGGACAGTACATTTTGTTTTCTTATATTATTAAGCGGCTTAGGAATGAGACAAATTGCTGTAAATTGATCAATCAAAGGCCAGTATTATACCTTTACCCTTGAATGATCAACAGCAATTGCACCATCGTCGCATGTTGATGGCGGTGAGTGCCTACTTTTTTTTAAATTATAATTTTGAAAAAACCGCAAACTAACTTAAACATTTTCCACCTTTACTGGGGTTCGAACCTGGGCCGTTTGAGTTTTTGTGCGAGCGCTCTAACCACTATACCACGCACACTTCAACACTTCTCAAGATATAATGAAATCAATATTTAATTTGTATGGAATGTACCATGCCCACTTGTCTAATTCCGCCTACTCTCTGAATGATGATTTTCGTTGACCGTAAAGTCATATGTATGGAGTTTAAAAGTTATGGTTACCCCTAACAAAATTATTATATAAATGATAACCCTATATATTTTTGTTTACCTATGTATTTTGATAATTCCAATGAATTCCTTTAAATAAATAAAATATTTTTAACTGCAAATACATTTCCTGTCACACGTACCAAAATGTAATTTGATATGTTGTTAACTGTATAAAAAAATAAAAACATAAAATAAAAATAAAATCAAAATTATATTTGCATTTCCTGTCTCACAGACAAAAAATGCAATTAGTCCAATTTCATAAAAACTTTAATGCAAACTCAACAAAATAAGGAATTCATTGGAAACGGTTAAAAGAAAACACAATTAAATTAATATATTGTTAAGAATTACATTAGTTTAGTTTAGTCATATTCTTTGATTCAATAAAGTAAGAACAAATAAAAAAATAAATAATTATTTTTTTACTGTTTTTAACAAACGAACTCTTTTCTGGCGACGAGGATGGGATATCGGGAATAATTCTGATATCAAAAAAAAAAAAATTAATAAATATATATAAGGAATAATCCTTAAGTGCTAAATAAAAAAAATTACAGGAATAATCCTGTATAAGTGAAAAATATATAAGGAATAATCCTTAAGTGCTAAAAAAAAAGTATAGGAATAATCCTGTATAAGTGAAAAATATATAAGGAATAATCCTTAAGTGCTAAATAAAAAATTACAGGAATAATCCTGTATAAGTGAAAAATATACAAGGAATAATCCTTTAGTGCGAAACAAAAAAATTTTTTCAGAAATAATCCTGAATAAATTAGAAATATTGTCTTAATACTTTTCGCTACAAAAAATTTTTCAAAAATTAATATTGAAAAAAAAGAACTGTATTATATGTGACTTGTGGAAAATTTTTTTTTTAACTTGTAGTGCTAAGAAAATTTACAAAAGAAAAAACTAATTAGAAAAAAAAGAGAACAAAAACAAAAAGGGAATAAATAAATGTGCTTGCAACATAAAATAATTGTGTAGCCTTAAATTAAAAACAAATTATCTTAATAGAAAAATCAACAATAATAAATACAAAGACAGTGTGTAAGAAAAAAAAAAATCTAAGAAAATACATTTAATTGTTTAATGGAACTTCAAGAAAATATTATTAAATTAAAAACTGTTTGAAAATAGTGCCAAGAACAAAATATTAAAAATTAAAAACAAAAAGACAACAAAAACAGAGACAAAACCATCAAAATAAAAATAAAAAAAAAATTAATTATAAAAAGGGATGAAATATAATATAGAAAAATAAGAAGAAAATTGCTTAATATTTATCAACAGACGAGAACCTACAAATCCAAACAGCCTAGATCCTTCAATCTAACGGGAAACAGCATCATACAACACAAACAACAACGATTGCAACAAGAACAACTACATAAGGACAACCAACCAAAGGCGGCATCAAAGTGAGCAACAAATCTTATATACATATGTATTATTATCCCTAATTTTAGTATTAAATATAAGTACATTATTGTTTGTGAACAAAATTTAAAAGATATCATAAATAATTTTCACTATAACTTTACCTTTTATATAATTAATTTGGAAATTATTAAATAGTAAAAAGAAAAATTTTTATAATGGCAACCCAACAAATACAGTTAGATCCAATAAAATACTTAAGTAATTTACCCTTATTCAATGGTAACAAAAATGATCTTAACACTTTCACTAAATTAATAGACAGAATACATCCTTTACTAGTTACATATGACGAAATTTCACAGTTAGTGTTTTCAGATATAATAAAAAGTCGGTTGGTAGGAAAAGCTAAGGAAATTATTGAAATTAACACACAGGCCCTTTCATGGCATGAAATTAAGACAGTTTTAGAAAATAATTTTGGCGAGAGAAAAAGTACTGAGGAGTTATTTGACGATCTTAGGTCGGTAACTTTTAATACCACCACACTTGAGTTTTACAACGAAATAAAATTTAGACTCAGACGATTAAATAATAAAGCAGCTATGATTATGGGGGAAGGTGAAGGATTGAACCAGGTTGCTTTAAACAACCAAAGATCTGCCCTTCATATATTTAAGAACAAAATGCCTGAACCAATGCGTACGATATTAGCGTGCAGAAATCCTAGTACACTAGAGTCCGCAATGGACATCCTATTCGAAAATGGATATGATAAAATAGGTAAAGACGGACTTCAAACGAAATACTACAAACAGAACAAGGACAAAGGACAAAGTACTAGACAACAAAATTCCAGCAATAGACGATACAAACATCCTAGGGAATACCAAAAATATAATAATAACAGTCACCAAGAATATTGGAATAATTATCAAAATGACAACCAAAGGAATTGGGCTAAGGATTCTAATTATGATCGTGGTCATTCATATGATCAACAAAATACAAGCAGAAAATTCTTCAACGGCCAACAAAATTATAATCCGAATAGACAACTGCAACAAAATCACGCTGAACCTATGGAGGTAAACACGGTTGAAAATTTTCGACCCACAGCCTCCGGGGGAAATTACCCTATATAATAATTAAGACAAAGCTAGTAAATTTAAAATTTATTCTCGATACTGGGGCTACCCATTCTATTATAAATCCCGGGATTTGTCACCCGAAATGGCGTATACCCTGTAACGAAATAATTTTGAAAACACTTCAACATCATATAAAATTAAAAGAAAAAGTTCGCATTCCTATTTTCGAGGAATTCAGTGGGAATTCCGGAGACAAAATTGAATTTCTAGTTTGTCATTTCCATGACCAATATGATGGCCTAATCGGAAATGATATCCTAAAACAATTACAAGCAATTATAAATTTAAGGGACAATTTTTTAGATATTAATGGTAAACGGATTCCAATAAAATATACCAATGATGGTATAGAATACTACTTCGAAAAAGGCGGTTTACATGAAATAACACTGCCAGTTGAGCAAAAAAATGGTCTGATATTTAATCCCAAAACCATTCTGAAAAATGAAAGCATAGAAATTATGGAAGGTATATACGAGGCTAAGGACTCGAAAATACGCGGTTTTGTTAAAGTATCAGGAAGTCTACCAAAAAGAGTAGTCCTGAACACAGAAAATACTTTCGAGATAAATACAGAAAATTTTTACATTAATACTTTTAAAGAAAATGAAGAAAATATAAGCAAACCAATAGAGGACCAAATCCGCATAGAGCATCTCAATGCAGAGGAACGAGAAAAACTTGTTCCTATTATAAAAAGATATAGGAAAATATTCTATACAGAGGATAGTGACCTCTCATTTACAAATGCAATTAAGCATGAAATACGTACAAAAAATAATATTCCAATTGCGGCAAAAACGTATAGATACCCTTATATACATAAGGAAGAAATAAACAATCAAATTAAAGAAATGCTAGAGAAAAAAATTATAAGACATAGTCATTCTCCTTATAACGCGCCTGTCTGGATCGTTCCAAAGAAATTGGACGCCAGTGGCAAAAAGAAATGGAGGCTTGTTGTGGATTACAGAAAGCTGAATGAAGAGACAGTCGATGATAGATATCCTATTCCAAATATTGACGAAATCTTAGAAAAACTAGGACGATGTCAATATTTTACCACTTTGGATTTAGCAAAAGGATTTCATCAAATTGAAATCTGTAATGAAGACATCCCCAAGACGGCTTTCAGCGTGGAAGGTGGGCACTACGAATTCTTACGTATGCCATTCGGATTAAAAACTGCTCCAGCTACTTTCCAAAGGTTAATGAATAACGTTTTGAGCGATCTTATTAATAAAATTTGTCTTGTATACCTAGATGATATAATAATATATTCAACATCTTTACAAGAACATATAGAATCTCTGGTAAAAGTATTTCAACGATTGAAAGACGTTAATTTAAAAATTCAACTCGACAAGAGTGAGTTTATGAAAAGATCCACAAACTTTCTGGGACACGTTGTTACCAATGAAGGTATTAAACCGAATCCAGAAAAAATTCTGTGTGTTCAGAAATTCCCATTGCCAAGGAACCAAAAGGAAATTAAACAGTTTCTAGGACTGGCTGGGTATTACAGAAAATTTGTCAAAGATTATTCGAAAATAGCTAGGCCAATGACGAAGTACTTAAAGAAAGACGTGCCTATGAATTTAAATGATACAGAATATATAAATTGCTTTGAAACCCTTAAGAAACTTCTTATTAATCCACCTGTTTTAATATATCCTGATTTTAACAAAAAATTCATATTGCAAACAGACGCAAGTAAATTTGCTATTGGAGCTGTCTTATCACAAGATAGTCATCCGGTAAGCTATGCAAGTCGCACATTAAATGGGTCGGAACAAAACTATAGCACAATAGAGAAGGAACTCTTGGCTATAGTTTGGGCAACGAAACATTTCAGACCCTATTTATTTGGGAGAAAATTTTTAATAGAAACTGATCATAGACCATTAACATGGTTGTTTTCTGTCAAGGAACCCAATTCTAAACTTGTACGTTGGCGATTGCGTTTACAGGAATACGATTATGAAATTAAATATAAGAAAGGAATCCTAAATGGTAACGCGGATGCATTACCCCGTATTGAAATAGAGAAAAATGAGATAAACTTAGTCGAAGAAAATGAGGTGATAAAGGAAGTAGATACTGCATTGAATTTCTTCAAACGACAATACGTTATTAAACAAACAACTTCAGGTTCACTAAAAATAAAGACAGAAACTATATTTCAAAATAAAAGAAAAACTATTTGTGGTAAAAACTTCGATGAATCTACATTAATAACCCTTTTGAAAAATCATTTCGATCCCGAAAAAACTAACACAGTAATGATAGAAAACGAAACGTTATATGAACAATTTAAGGAAATTGTAATCAAGTACTTTAGTAATAATAAAAAATTTAAAATCTATAGAACCAGGAAAATTCTTCAGGACATTATAGATGAGAACGAACTTACAGAAAGAATAGAAAAAGAACATAGAAATAATAACCACAGAGGTATAAATGAAAACTTCGCAGTGCTTAAATCAGAGATTTATCACCCAAAATTAAAAATGCGCATAACACAGTTCATAAACAATTGTGATGTATGTAACAAGGAGAAATACGACCGTAGGCCAATAAAACAAAAGTATAAGATAACCGAAACACCAGAAAATCCCGGTGAAATAATACATGCCGACGTGTACTACAGTTTAGAAAAGAAACTCTTTTTAACCTTTATCGATAAATTCTCAAAACATGCGCAGGCCATAAAAATAAACAATAGATCCTGGATTGAATTTAAAACCGCTTTGGCGCAGTATTTGTCATTCGTCGGAAACATCAAAAAACTCGTTATCGATAATGAACTTGGCTTTAAAGCCTTGCCACTTCTGGAATACTTACGCGAACAAGAAATAGAGGTACACTTCACATCAAATAATAATCATACTTCCAACGCCGATATCGAGAGGTTTCATAATACCCTAAATGAGCATATAAGGATTCTTAAACACGACTCTCAAATGGATATAGATACAGTGGAAGAAAAAATATTTAGATGCGTCAAATACTATAATAATACAATACACTCTACCACTGGCAGGAAACCTATAGACTTTCGAAACGGTGTGATAAGTAGGGAAGAATACCCCAACATAAGAGAGAGAATAGTTGCAGCAAAAGAAAGAACCATAGAAAAACAGAATAAGAATAGGGAAGAAGTAGAGATTCAAACAGGGCCAATATATTTAAAGGATGAAAGAGGCGGGAAAAACCATTCTAAATTCAGGAAAGTAACCGTTTCTCAAATAGATAATGATCACATAGAAACCAGTAGAGGTCACAAATACTACAAGTCTCATATCAAAAGAAAGAAAAAATTTCAGAATCTTAATGCCCAGGAAACAACTTAAATGTTTCTCCTCTGTTTTCAGATGATTTCATCTTTATTACTATTAATGCCCATTCTGGCTACTATAACCGCACAGATAATGGAAATAAAGGACCTATCAGATAATCATGGGTACCTTCCTATTAAACTCGAGGACGTAGAAATTATTGACAGTTTTTCAACAATTATACATATAATTAACACGACCCAATACCTAGAGACAGCGGATCTTTTGGAAAGAAACATTCACAGGTTGTCAGACACTTATACGAACGTGACACCACTACTTAAAAGTATAAAGAAAAATATGGAACTATGTAAAACCAAAATCAAGAATTTAATACCAAAATATAGACAAAAAAGAGGATTAGTAAATATAATAGGTAAGGGATTGAAATACGTTGCTGGGACCATGGACAGTGACGACGAGACGAAAATACTCCATAAAATTCAGACGTTAGAAAATAGTAATAGTGAAACCATGATAGCAATAGATGAACTAACTTATTTAAGTACTTCTATATCTAAAAAAATATCTAACATCACAGCTCACATTAACATACAACAGAAAACCGTACAGGATTATATAAATAAATTCAAGACAGAAATAGCAAATAGAATCCTTAATTTAGAAGATGAAACCATATTCCTAGAAAATATTTTTCAAATCAATAACGATATAAATCTATTAACAGATCACGTAAATGAGGTCGGACATGTCATTTTTAACACCAAACTAGGAGTAATTCCATCAGACATACTAACTACAGAAGAATTTAGATATATTGATAATACAAAATCATACATTCATACTAAAGTATCGCTTTCATACAGAGATAATCTAGTAGTTCTAACACTAAAAATTCCAAGATTTTTAAAAGAAACATTTGCTAAGGTCATATTTGAACCACTACCTGACAGACATAACAGATCATTAACTCTAAAAGACAATACAGTCCTAATTTACAAAGACGAAGTTTATAAGGCAGACAGTATAGAATACAAAGAACTTACAAAAATAAATGACGAATGTGTTTCGTACATAGCGAAAAACTTAGAACCAAAATGTTCAATGGACTTAAGAACAAATCCAGAAGAAAGAGAAATCTACCCTGGATTACTTATTTTTAAGAATTATGAAAACAAAATTACTACAAATTGTAAACATTCATACGAATTTAAGAATTTAAAAACTTATCTGCTAAAATTTGAAAATTGTATTGTAAAAACTAAAGTAAAAACATATGAAAATTACAAAATAAATATAAACGAAATATACGTTTTAGAAAAATTTGTTTTAAAAATTAACGGAAATAATATAACATACAATAATCTAACTACTAAATATCTAGACTATAATGAAACATTAAATATTGTAAACCATAAAATTACAAAAAATACCTTAATTAATACAACTAGTAACTTAAGTCTTACCATTATATTATTTTCTATTTTGACCATAATTTATGTTAAAACAAAAAACAAAACATACATAATTAACTCGTCGGAGCCTCGCTCTAACGGTGGGGGAGTTATGGTTACCCCTAACAAAATTATTATATAAATGATAACCCTATATATTTTTGTTTACCTATGTATTTTGATAATTCCAATGAATTCCTTTAAATAAATAAAATATTTTTAACTGCAAATACATTTCCTGTCACACGTACCAAAATGTAATTTGATATGTTGTTAACTGTATAAAAAAATAAAAACATAAAATAAAAATAAAATCAAAATTATATTTGCATTTCCTGTCTCACAGACAAAAAATGCAATTAGTCCAATTTCATAAAAACTTTAATGCAAACTCAACAAAATAAGGAATTCATTGGAAACGGTTAAAAGAAAACACAATTAAATTAATATATTGTTAAGAATTACATTAGTTTAGTTTAGTCATATTCTTTGATTCAATAAAGTAAGAACAAATAAAAAAATAAATAATTATTTTTTTACTGTTTTTAACAAACGAACTCTTTTCTTTTAAACCCGGAGCTCTCGTCTAGTAAGCCAACATACTACATATTAGACAACAGCCACCACAATAATTGGACGATTGTTCTTTTGTGAAATGATTTTATAATACAAAAAATGCTATATTTTTTCCTTTTTTTCAGAGCTAGACAGCGTTAAACAGAAACCAGCATTCAAACACCAGCCCAATGTTTTTTTCTAATTTTTATGTATTTTACGTTACGCTATGTTACATTCTAGAACCTTAACAATAAAATCCATACAGTATTATTTTACAATAATAATGTAATATGTATTTTCCATATTAATAGCTTCTAATTTATGCAATAAGCTCCTTTTCAAGCCAGTTTATTGATGTCTCTGGCACTTAATTTAACAAACAATTGGAATATTCTCTACCATAGTACTTTCTTTTTGTTGCATCTTTTGTTTTGAAAGGAAAATCTATAAAAATTTTTACAAAATGATGTCGGGGCATGCATAACAAAATAGATTTTTAGATTTCTTTATATGGAACAAAAGAATAATATTCTTTAAAATATAATCTTACAAGTATTTGGCCCAAATTTAATATTTTGCTTTTCTCTTTTAAGGGAATATTTTACGAAAATATTTAAATTATTTTCACAATGTGCGTTTAACGTCAAAAAAAAAAAACATGTCACTCAACCAGTTGCTAACACATCACATTCAACTCATTTAGCCAGTAAGTGGCAAAGGAAGAAAAAGAAAATATAATAGAATGACTGTTAGAAGTAAAAAGAAAAATCGAAACATGAATTCAGCAGCATACACAAGTGGTGTTTGTCTACTTGAAACTGTTGTATGTTGTTGTATGTCAATGAATTTCCAAAATGGTTTATTATGTCATGCATACTACACACACTGAATGCAAAACATCGCATACAGAAAATACTTCTTTTTTAATGCATGAATCGGTTTTAGTAAGTGAATGTATGTCTGAATGAGTAAGAATTCTGGAATTCCCATTAAAATATTTACTTATTTACTACAAAACGCAGTCAGCATTTTAAAAATTTTTTAACAAAAGCACACACATATGGGTCATTTTACGTCGCATACTTTTGCAAAATAAAATAAAATAAAATAAAATGTACTGTATTGTTGTAATGTGGTCTCAAAATCAAAATACCAATTTTTCTGTTCTCTAAACAATATCATGTAATGTAGTCGCCGTGGTCTAGTGGTTAGTGTGTTGGCTTACTAAGACGATAGCGCCGGTTTCGAATCTCAGCCCTGACATCTTGAAAAAAAGAAATATGAAAAAATAATTTCTTTCGGCCACTACCTCTCAGAGTAATTGATTGCCATTAAAAATCTTCTAAAATCTGTTGTTCGGAGTTGACTTGAAATTGTAGGTCCCGGTACTCATGGATGAAAATTAATACACACAACATGAGTGCTGCGAGAAGCTAGGCCGTAACCCTGACACAGTGATGTAATGGCCAATAATGAATGAATGTATGTATGTATGTATGCAAATAATATCATCAAAAGTTGCCATCGGAAGGTGTAGAGAAGAGTATACCAAATGGGATTTTTTTTTATACTCGTACAATATTATGTTGCATTTGCCTAAAGTTATCCCTAAAAGTATCTCTTAAAAAGTATGAAATAGTATGGAGAGAGCCACTTACACGAATCCCATATCATTCACTATTTTTATAATGATGACATACTGCATACATACATAAGAATATTAGCAACGAAGTTGTTTGTGCTTAATTTTGAAACTTTAATACGTTCTCAGTATACTTTCATTTATTCATATAGGAGGAGATATAAGTACTTCGACCTGAAGATCTATTGTACAGCCCTGAACTTAACCACGGTTTCTAAAGTGTCCCCTTCCCGTTGTGTAGCTCTGACGAACCTCGAATTGTCACCATGTGCCACGCTTGATAATTCCCGATTTAATATTTGATAATCACCAAGATATCTCTTTCTAATTTGCAGCAATTTTACACAAGTAGCTGGGTACTGTCCTGAAGATATGATTGCCTCATTACAGAAGCTACACAAAATACAAGAAATGATTCATTCTCAAATTCATGCTCCTTTATCAAATTCCGCTTAATTTAAACTCACATCCTCACCAAATAAGGCTTTACAATTTAAAGTTGAAGAATTTTTAACAAAAAACTGCACAACAAATAGAGTTAAAACTAATTAATTAATTCATTTTCTTATTGGCAATAAAGAAAATATATTAAACTTAAAACAGTTGGCAACACTGCCGATCTACTACTACTACTATCAAAGTTTAAACACATGTTCCTAAATAACTGTTAAAACAGTGTTGATTTTTAATAACGAGAGCAAACCCTTAAAGATACAGTTATAAAGTATTTTTAAAATGGAAAATTTAGCACAAGATAAGTACTTCCATAGTATATTTTTGATTTAAATAAATTTGAATCCTTGTCGCCATTCTTTATATTGTGATTATGCACTTTTGTAGTCTCAACATAACCTATAAGTTCCATGGACCAAAAGTTGTATTTTGCAACGAATTTGCATGGAAGTTTAAGTGCGTATTTGAAGTATACATTCATTTCTCGCCAATATCGCCCACTATTTTAATTCCCACAACTCTCATTTTATTTGAGCACAATATGGAAAACAAGAGAGCGCAAGTGATAATGTTCTAATAGAAAAAATCTGAATATGACCAAAAAAAAACATTTATAAATTAAATAAAGCGAGTTGATGGCACTTTATTTTACTTCCTCTGTCATCTGTATAATTCAATAAAATCATTAATTACAGTTTGGCCAGCTTCCCTTTTAAGTAGGCCTAGAGTGTTGTAGGCGTGGTCTACTGATTTTATTTTTAATTTATTTATATACCATGGCCATTAAATGCGCAAAAATAAAAATCCCTGATATGGTTTTGGTAATTTAGGAAAACACAGAATGGATTTGGAATCATAGTGCAGTGCTAAAAATTTAAAATTTTGAAATCATATTTCTATAATTACTATATACACAAACCGTTTGAGCTAAACTTTTGTATGCAAATAAAAAAACATGCTGTCGTTTAAACAAATTACTACTCTCAGTCATAAAACATTAGTGAAAGGTTAAAAGGCATTTAGCAGATTAAACGAACACCATTAATATTATACTACAGAATAATTCTGATAAAAGCATTTGTATTCCATAATGTATGTAGTATTTCCATATGTAGTATTTCCATATGTTAAGGTTAAAATATATAAACAAATGGCTTTTTGTTTGTTGATATAATCACGACTCATTGTATGACTGTACTCCTTATTGGACTACATAGGATATATTGGAAATGACTATTCTAGAAGTTGTTTAAAAGAAGAATTACACCGCAAGAGCGTTGACAAAAATTTTTCGCTGACAATCTTGATAAGGAATCGTTGACAGTCGATAAGAAATTATTTTTCCCTTTGAGATATCACAATGAATCTAAAGCTCTTCGAGGGAATTTGCTTTAGCGGATAACCTTTTCAGCTGTCTTATTAACCTGAAAAAGAGCAGACAGAGATTTTGACAGCAATAGTTTGTACAGCAGTTTATACATACATACATACATAACTGGCCTTTACAACCCTGTGTCAGGATTACGGCCTAGCTTCTCGCAGCACTCATGTTGTGTGTGTCAATTTTTATCCATGAGTACCGGGACCTACAGTTTAATGTCGACTGCGAACGACAGACTTGAGAAGCTTGTTCATGGCAATTAATTACTCTCAGAGCTTTTGCCAGAAGACTGCTGAGAGGTAGTCGCCGAAAGAAATATTTTTTTCATATTTCTTTTTTTGAAGATGTCAGAGCCTGGAGTCGAACCCAGGACCCATGTCTTAGTAGGCTAACACACTAACCACTAGACCACGGCGACCTATAAACCACCAGTTTATAGGTCTTTAAAAAAACATATTTGATTTAAATTGAATTGCTTGTAGATATTTATAATTGCTTGTGTCTATAATGTGTATCGGTTACAAACAGGGACTGAAACCGAACCTGAACCCGAACCGAAATGGATTCGGGTTCGGTGCTTTTATAACCATGAACCCGAATCCCGTTGAACCCCAAAACTCTTATAGATTCGGGTTCATAAATATAAAAAAATTATTTTTGTACATAAAAATATTATGTGTACTTAATAGAGGGCTGCGCAAGCATAGCTTAAATGTCTTACAAGCAATCATCCATTTTTTAAATATTTCATGTCAAGTACTTTCTCTTTATTATATAAATATTTTAAAGAGAAAATATTTTGAACTACAAATAAAACTACAAAGAAAATTTTATTAGAACAGAAATTTCTAGTTCTTCAGGAGAAGATGTGGATATTCTTGAACAAGTTTTAAAGAAGAAAGAAAAGTTTTCTCAAATTAATTCGTCAAATAAAAATGTTACCTCTTCAATTGATAGTTCAGTTAAAAATGAGATGAAAATATACAAAAATTATCCAAGGCTGGGAAAAGAAAAAATATTTTAAGATTTTGGGAGCAACATAAAATGCAAACATCATTATTATATCAGGTGGCCAAGATCATCTTCGCAGTTCCTTCAACGCAAGTAAGCGTAGAAATGGCTTTTTCAGCTTTGAAATTTAAAAGAAGAATTATTAAATTAAATGAAAATTTTTTGCAAAATAAATATATGATATTGTACTTTTTTTTCTAAATTTTGAACCCGAACCTGAACCCAAACTTTTTATTTTGATTTACCCGAACCTGAACCCGAACCCAATTTTTTCAGGGTTTCAGTCCCTGGTTACAAATATCAACAAAAACACTAAAAACTAAACAATGAAATAAGTCGAAATAAACAACGGAAAAGAGGAAGTAAAATACAAATATAAACATTTAAGGTGGAAGTATATAACAAGCGTTCTGAGCGCCATGCGTTGCAAGCTTATGTAAAAAAAAGTTGAAATAGTGTATTTTCATAAAGCAAGTTACAAGCAAAGTATGCAACACTGTTAACGCGAGAAAGTTGACCAACTTTTAACTTTTTTTTTACAAGCGTTGACAGATAAAAAGAAGTGTTTACGTTTATATGTAGAAAAAAGAAGACTGTTTGAAAAATATAAAAGAATTAGTTGTGGTTTTATGATTGGCTTGTGAGAAAAACATTTTGTTTAAAAAAAAATATAAAATTTTTGTGAAAAAATACATTTAAACTTAATAATAATACACATGTATACATATTTAAGTGGAGCCTGTATGTAACTTGCCATTTTAAAAGCATTAAACGTCTTAAAGTTTTAAACACGCTCAGCGGCTAACGCTTGTTATGTATTTCCACCTTTAGAAATTACTGTTTCACCAAACATTTATAAAGCTTGCACAGTAGTCTGAAGCAAATTAAAACAAGAAATCAATTAAATTAGATTTTTCAAAAAATAATAGTTAAAAAACAAACAGAAGTTAAATATTTTCACAACAGCGAAAACGTAATTACTGACTAAAATATTATAACTGTGCATGATTTGAATTTTAAATTACTATAAGCAGGAAATTAGGTATTACGCGTACAAATTAAAGCTGTAATGTGAAGAGACACATCATAATCACTATTCTGATCTCAACCTTATTTTAAAGTTCTTAATTTTTTCACAATGAAACCACTGTAAATTAGAACTATAAAAAGAGAGGAAGAACAAAAAATATACGAAATAAAAGTCAAAAGAATTTTTAGTTCATAAAGTGTTTAATAGAGTGTGTGTCATATTGTGTGTGTAAATGTAAGCATGATTTGAATGTGTTTGATATGCGTTGAGAATTATTATATTATTTTGTATCAAAATTTCTCGACACGTTTTCTCCCCTTTCCACATTTCCACAACAAACACATGTGCAAAATTAGATTGTGCTTCCCCTTTGTTATCTTTTTTTAATCCCCACGCAAGTATTAGAACCACAAAGTCTCATTTACACTTATAAAGCTTTAAATTTTTTTCAAGTGGCTTCAGTGATAGTATCTGCCAATACCCAGTAAACATCAACTCAAGCTTTTGAAAAATTATGATTTTGTGAGCTTTTATAGTTAAAAAAGGCGGCTTTCCGGTTTTTGTTTGTTTTTGGTTGTACACGTTTTGTAATGTATGTGAAGGTAGACTAACAAAGACAAAACTCAAATTTTTTTCAACAGAAATTCTTTTACTGTCAACTGTCTAATGTTAACAGCCATTAGCTAAATGAACAGATATATATAACTTGAGGATCGTTTAATATATAACGCCATACCTATTAGTTTCTGAGTAGGATTCTCTACTTTTCTGAAAGTGACACACAAAGATTTAAACCTAAAAATACTCGTAGCTCTGTTTTAAAAATTCAAAAATATTTTGGAAAAGTTGGGAGAGATTTTAAAAAATTTTGAAATTTTAAAGATATAAATGTTATATGAGTATGTATGTTTGTGCCTGGTGCTCCGTAAGTGAAATATTTGGAATAATTTAATACTGAAAATGTATTTAAAAAAAATTGTCATTCTATTCATCTAGTACAGTGCAGTATTGTCAGATTAGGGAATTTATCCCCAATATAGGGATTTGTTTCTGAAATGGGGACGAAAAAATTCATTTGGGGATGAGGTTAATCGAAAAATTTTCGGCGATTTTTAAACTTTTTTTGCTTATTTAATTATATAAATATTTTAGAGTTCTTACATTCGGAACACATGATGAGAGATTTTCATATGAAAGTATGAATTTATAAGCAAGACTTGCTCATAAACTTCTTTCTTGGTTATAATTTGATTTATTTTCTCATTTTCCGCCACCGTCTCTTATGCTTTTTATTGCGGAATAAATTCAGTATAAGAGGGTCTTTTTACAGTTAAATTACTTCTTTCGGAGATAAACAAACTAATTTTAGTTTCATTTGACCACAAATTACTTTTTCACATATACTTAATGGTATGGGATACGACCTCTAAATAAAATTGAAGGTACAATAAATGCCGTATACTGCACAAATATTTTGAACGACGTCATGATGTCTTATGCTAAATATAAAATGGCACATCGATGGGTGTTTCGACAAGATAATGATCCATAACATACATAAATATATCGAAGGGAGAAAAACATTGGTTTCAAAATAATGGCGTCAAGGCCTAAAATCCTATTGAAAATTTATGCCAAACATAATATTTTGTTGTAGTAAATAATTTCGTCGCCGTGGTCTAGTGTTTAGTGTTTTGGCTTACTAAGACGAAGGTTCCGGTTCAAGCCTCGGCTATGACATTTTAAATCTATGAAATATTAAAAAAATAGTATTTCTTTCGGCCACTGCCTCTTAGAAAACTTCTGGCAAAAGCTCTAAGAGTAACTGAATGCCATGAACAAGTTTCTCAAGTCTGTCGTTCGGAGTCGACTTTAAACTGTAGGTCCCGGTACTCATGAATAAAAATTAACACACACAACATTGGTGCTGCTTAATCAGGGTTGTAATGGCCAATTTTTTTTTAGCTAACATGAATTTTTTTTGTCATTGCAGTTGAGAACGATAACGGCCAGAAGGTTGGCAAAGGACCCCGCCAATTCGGCGAGCCACAGCCCGGCATACGCCAGCATGTCAGCGCTACCAGTACTCTGGGTCGTTAAAGTTAATATGGCAACTTGATTGCCTATATTATTTTAGTTTTGGTGTCGTTGACGCAAATCACTAAAGCTAATAATAGCACTATGGCAATTACTAATGCAAAAATAATACAAATTGCTTTCTTTGTTTTTCACAAGAAATTCCTGTTACAATAGCAAACAACAAAAAATTCTGTCAGTTGTTACGTTTTTTAAACAAAAAAAAAAGACGTTTGCTTTTTGTGAACACCAATGTGCTGGACGTTAATTTTTATATATATTTTGTAAGTAATTCGTATTCGATGAATAGGCTGTTAATTAGAGAAGATTTTTTCTAGCTGAGAACATTATCTCTATTCAGAATTTAAGTTCGTGTGTGTTTGCTGGGATTTAAATAAAAAACAAAATCTTTGTGTGTGTATGAGAGGGTATAATTCAGAGGGTGCTAGAGAGTAAATGATACGTTGAGTACTTGTATAAAAAAAATAATTTCATATAATATAATTAATTGTAAATAATGTGTATAGAAGAGATGTGAGAGGGAAGACATCGATGTTATACGCGATGTTGGCGGATGTCTCATCAAGTGGTTTATTATGTGCAATTGTGTATATGTGATAAATAGGTATGTAAATATGTATGTATACGTGTGGGTAACTGAGCATGTTGAAAAAGTTGTCACTGTGACACTGCAATACACTTACACTTGTACACACTTTATTTAAACTTATACTTTTATTATGAATAATATGAATTCTTTAAGTACTCTATACACACATACATACATACATATGTATGTGTGAGTCTGAGTATATCAAAAGTCTATGAGTGAGCGTTAGGGTTTTTATTTGATTTCAAAAACATTTTATTGCTCCATTTCCCTATTTACCTCTGGATGGAGGTTATGGGGAAGAATGTTGAATTGTTTTAATTGTTTTTAACTCAATTAAAACTAAATTATGCCACAGCCACTACTACTACCACATTAAATTATTATTATTTTTTTTTTCTTATTACATGTGGCATAATAACGGAAAATATCAACGTAATGATTAAAAATAATCAACATACTTTTAAGTGATAGAGACTTTCCTTATATATCGCATTTTGTAAAGAGAAAAGTTAAGGAAAACTATTAAATAAGTCGTTGTGATGATATTGCTTGCTATGTGTGTGTGTGAGTGAGTGAAATGGATTTTTTTCGTTTTTCGTTTTTTTTTTTGTAATTAAATAATAACTAAATAAATAAGCAATTAATGAGAAAATGTCGTTGTAAAGGAATATAACGCAAGAGAGTTATCTGATAACATGTTTCATAATATTTAAATGGATATTTTAGATTCCAAGGAATGTGCAAATTTAAATTATAGTTTTTAATTATGATTACATGAATTCATTTGCGGTACAAGTACAATATAAAAATATACGCTATCGTTCCCTGTTGTTTTCTGATTTAATTTTCTTTTAAATTGCTTTAGAAAAGTTTCGTAATATTTTATTTGAATAATAAATTTCAAATATAAAAATCGCCTTTGTAAGCCAATTTTTACCAACATGAGAAAAAACGTCCAATTAAGCTCTTAAATTGACATACATTGTGACAGGTTAGTGCCGACTCAATGGGCATTTAAACAAAACAAAAAACATTTTGAGCAGTTGATGCACAGTAGAAAGAGGCATTTTGGAAAATATCAAATATTGGATAGGGAACTGTCAAGCTCGGCACCGGCTGACATTTTTAAGTTCGTCAAAGCTATGAAACTGGGGATGATATTTAAAATAGAAAGCCTAGTCAAGTTGTGGGCTGTATAATAGATATTTAGATCGAAGTACTTTTATTACCTCCTCTATAAATGAAGGAATTGAGATAAACAATGGGTGGGTTATACAAAATGTTTTGATGCTTTTGGACAATCTTTTTGTTTAGTTTTAATCGAAATCTTACACTATTAATATACAAAGTCTCTCGGTTTTTTAAAGGCCATATACATAAAAAACAAAATGAAATAAAAAACGACACATAGGGATAAAATAGACGCAGACAACAATAAATGTTTCTGAACTGAGCGAAAGGTAGGGAAATGGAAATATGTGCCCGAGCCAGAGGTCACTTTGAAAGGATCACTTTGAAAGGATGGCAACCAGCAAAGCCTTATAACAAACTTTACCGAGCTTGAATATCAAATAATTACTATAAAGGGGATACTCCTTCTCTTCATCGTACCTAAATTTCTTTCAAAAGTCCCGCCAAGGAAAGATCCAAATCCTTGTCTGCGATCACATTACATATACCCATAAAAAAACCGACTATCATTCTTAAGTTAGGCTTATTATGTCCGACAAGATAACTAGACGTGACAAAGGCCCGAGGTTTCCCTAGCCACACGCCATTCAGAACAACCCTTCCAACGTTTCTGATCCTGCAATTAGAGGATCATAGTATTGGCTGATACT
Source organism: Metopia argyrocephala (assembly GCA_963576795.1). Classification (NCBI taxonomy): domain Eukaryota; kingdom Metazoa; phylum Arthropoda; class Insecta; order Diptera; family Sarcophagidae; genus Metopia; species Metopia argyrocephala. The sequence goes on from OY756210.1 coordinate 43,069,275, forward strand.
AAACTCAGCGACTGAGAACCTAATATAGCAATGGCATCAGCCCTTTCTTTTTTTCCGGAATATTGCAATAAAACCAAAAGTTGTACCCAAAGTGTTTAAGCTACGATCACATTAGGCAAATATTTGATGAAAAAAGCGGAACCACTATTTTATAGAAACATTTTATGCTAAACTTTTGATTTATGAAAGAGTGTTGATATGTATTATATTGTCAATAGCGGTAACCACTTTTCGTTGCAAATGCCCTCGCAAAACTTGCAAACAAACAATCGAGGATTGCTAGATTTTGTTATTATTATTTTTTTTTGACATGGTTTGCTATGCTTGCAACTTTTGCAAGGGTAATATTTTGAAGAAGCTAAGGTAGGTAAAAACATATTAACATTAATTTTATAACTAAGTTTTTAACTTCTTTTTATATTTTTGTTTTAATATGCATTTGTATTTATTTCTCTAAACTTGTTTACAAAAAAAAAAAACAAACAAAAAAAAAAACAACAACGACAACAAAAACAAACAAAATCCGTATTGATTTCATATTCATGGGAATGACGGAACATTTTTTTTATTTCAATTGCAATACATACAATATTGGGAGTAGCACACTAACCTCTAGACAGACCACTATAAAACCCAATATTATATAGAGTTTACGAAAATATTCACCAAAAATTTGTTAAGAGTTACATTTTTTTATATGAAAAATTTTCTAAAAAAACACGACCCTCGATTTTATTACTTACATTGAAAAAAAAAAACTTTATTTTCTAAAAATTTTCAATTAAAAAAAATATGCGAGTATGTATTTTGTTTTGTTTTAAAAAAGAAAGAAACCTTATAAAAATATTTTTTTATGTCTCTGTTCGTAACATTATGATGTGTTTTCCAAGTGACAGAGAGTATGACTAACGATGGGTGGTGGTTCAATAAATTTCATAATTTGTAAAACATCAAACATTGTATGGTTGTGTCACTGACAACAAATAGAAATGAAAAATTGAAAAACTGCAATACACACACACATACATTCATACTGTATGTACATGTCTGTCTGCTGTAGTCATGGTTTTATTTGTTTCATTTCGCTAAATTTGCTATATAGAGATAGAAAAACAAAATCTGTTACAATAACAAAATATACAGTAGAGAGCAAAAAAACAAAAAGGCCATACAGATACTATATGTATAAAAAAATTTTTAATAACAAATCAAAAGAAAACTTTCCTTTTATAAAAAATTGCATTTAGGCTGGCATATGTATTTATGTTACATATAAGGTTGTTACATTTTCAGATTTATCTGGTTTTCCAAGTAGAAATTAAATTTTTCAAAGAAGTTTTTTTTTTTTAAATTCATGAAGCAAATAAGTACATAATTCCGAATTATTCAACAGCTTTTGTTTTTAGCCAAGGACTTAACTGGGATTTAGCTCCTGATAATGTCCGAAAATATAGAAAAAAAAGGGTGGGTCGTGGTATAGTGATTAGAGCGCTCGCACAGAAACTTTAACGAAGGACAAAAAAAAAAATTAAATAAAATTTTCGTTTTTTTTTAATTATAATTTTAAAAAATAAGAGGTTTCTCCCCCCCCCCCCCCCGCCTTAACAAGAAGTCTATCTTCAGGAAAACGCCCCCTATTCTGGGAATCCAGTCTATCCAGTCTATTCTGGGAAGACAACAGCAAACTTACTGAAGACGCTTGCTACTCAAATTCTCAACATCCACTGACAGATGGGGCAATTGCTGGTCGATCATTCAAGCGTGAAGGTCCTTGAAAGGTCAAACTGACAGCAACTTGTCTCATCAACAAAAAAGGCGCATAATATACGTATATACGAGGATATCTATGAAAAACTAAAAAAATCTGTCCATCTATCTTCAAAAATTTCAATACAATGCACTGCATGAGTAGGGGTTCAGCCCTAAGTATTGATCTTAAAAAAAATATGCTTCAATTGTGTAGTTTGGGCCGAACATAATTCATATGAAACATACTCATCACTAGGGCAACCAAAAATATGCTCTAAAAAATTAGTTTTAAGCGCCTAAAATATGCATTGAAAAAACAATTTTAAGCGTTAAAAATATGCTTTAAAAACTCACAATGCATACATATGTTGATATAAAATTACGTGAATTTTTTTGCAAAAATTTGAAAACATGAAAAATATTAAATAAAATTAGCCACCAACCAAATAAAATAAAATTCCTTTATGTTTACATATATGGGTTAAACCATATCAACTCAACTTAAAATATGCCGTTTTTGAAATGACTGTCTCCGAATTTGCTAATTTTTAGTATGAATAAAGTATATCATAACACTAAGACAAATATAAAATTTAAGGGCACTGACACTTCTGGATCCGGAAATATGAGGTCTTAAAAATCGGAAAACAGTACAAAAATGCACAAAGTTACACTTACTTAATTGTAATTTTCTTGAAAAGTATTATAGCTACGCATCTCGTAAAAGTCGCATTTGGAAGGGTATTAAATTATCTTTGATTTAATATGCAACATGATTTTTTCTTTGAAAAAGTCAAAGGTCAATTTTCTTTATCTATAAGTCGAAAGCCTATATCTCCGAAAGCGACCTTTTTAAAAATTTGAAAAAAAATTATGCCAAAGATAGTTTCGTTCTCTACAGCTGTGAAAAATTTCAGAGTGGAGGTATTTCTGGATCAAGAAATAAAAATCAAATCGCAAAAGAATGTGATTAAAACTAGTCTAATAGTGGTGGGATGGTATACGATTTTTCGATTTCGATTAGCTAGAATCGCTTATTTTGTGAGTTTCAACAAAAAAATATATAAGTCAAAAAGAAGGGATGTGGGATGGAGGCAAATGGCTCTTCATCGGGGTCAAAGGTTGGGTTGAAGGAGTAAAAGTCCACAAAAAGCTCCACAACTTCCCTGGATTAGCCCCTAGAGGGATAAAATGTAAGACCGACACTTACTAATATTTTACCCCCAACTTTTTTCCGAACATAGCTACCCCGTATCTCCAGTCCCTAAGGGGGCTCCAGTTCAAAGTTTATAAAATTTGCTCCTACCACTCTAGAGAGTGGGAATAGGGGTTAGGTATGTTCGGAAAAAAATTGGGGGTAAAATATTAGTAAGTGACGGTCTTACATTTTATCCCTCTAGGGGCTCCTCCAGGGCAGTTGTGAAGCTTTTTGTGGACTCTTATTCCTTCAAGCCAACCTTTGACCCCGATGAAGAACTATTTGCCCCCATCCCACATCCCCCGTTTTTGTTTCATGTTTTTTTTGTAGAAACTTACAAAGTAATCGGTTCCAACTAATCGAAATCGAAAAATCGTCTACCATTCCACCACTATTATACTAGTTTTAATCTCATTCTTTTGCGATTTGATTCTTATTTCTTGACCTAAAAATACCTCCACTCTGAAATTTTTCACAACTGAAGAGAACGAAATTATCTTTGGCATAATTTTTTTTCAAATTTTTAAAAAGGTCGCTTTCGGAGATATAGGCTTCCGACTTATAGATAAAGAAAATTGACCTTTGACTTTTTCAAAGAAAAAATCATGTTGCATATTAAATCAAAGGTAATTTAATACCCTTCCAAATGCGACTTTTACGAGATGCGTAGCTATAATACTTTTCAAGAAAATTACAATTAGGTAAGTGTAACTTTGTGCATTTTTGTACTGTTTTCCGATTATCAAGACCTCATATTTCCGGATCCAGAAGTGTCAGTGCCCTTAAATTTTATATTTGTCTTAGTGTTATGATATACTTTATTCATACCAAAAATTAGCAAATTCGGAGGGGGTAGGTTAAAACCATTGGTTGATTTGACTTGGAAAATCCCATATGCATTATAAATATTTTAATTCCAAAATTAGGCAAAAATAAAAAAATGTCAAAATATTCAGACTAACAAGAATACAAAACAAAAGAGTAAAAAATAATTTAAATTGTTGTTGCAATAAATGACAAATTTTGAAACATGAAATTTTGCCTGTTTGATCGTAAAACGCATCTTTAATTGGTGCAAATTTGAAAGCAAAGGTTTCCTAGATTCAGTTTTTGCGTTGAGCCCAATATGACTTGCGAGCTGTTGTTTTACGATAAATATTTTCATTTCTGACAGTGGCTTATTACAAACTTTACAAAACAGAATTTTCCTATCAGTTTTAAAATTTGGAGCTTCATGAATCAGTCCCGCAATTTCCCCAATTTCAAAAATGATGGTTTTAAGCGTTTTCAAGAGTAATCTTGTTATTTAATAGATTATACTTAAGTTATGTGTCAATAGGTAGTCATTATTGTGATAAAATAAACATTAGCAATACACGTAAATTCTTCAAACATATGAAAAATTTAAATAATAAATATGCCATACAAATATAAAAAAAAAAATTTAAAATGCAAAAGTATGCATTTATGGCGAAATATGCAAAAATATGCCGTAACAAATAGTGGTTAAACGTCGTAGTTTTTCTTGAAATAAATTAATATTTTGCTTGTTATCTCAGAAACATCCGGAAAAATTAAATGCTAATGCACATTTTTGGTTGCCCTACTCATCACACAGATGACGAATGGCGGGAGGTTCTCCATTCTTTTCTATTTTATTTACATATTTAAAATAATTCTAAATAATGACAGTTGCCATAGTTTAGAGCTTAGTGTGTTGTGTTATTATACAAGGGCTCCGGATTCAAAACCCAGCTCTGACATTTTAAAAATAAAGAAATTTCAATTAAATAGTTAATGATTTTATGAAAATGTATTTTCAGAACACAAAGAACTGTGATGAGATACAGCTGGTGTACAATTCTTCACGAACATTATTTTCTCTTTTGATTATCAAAAATCATTGAAAAAAGAAAATTACATTAATTGTACAAACATCGCATACTGGTTCAGCTTCATGCGATTGGTGGCGTTAAATATAAGCAACGTTTATATTTAATATATAAATTGTTATAGAATAATATTTGGTTGTGATAAAAAAATACTGCAAATATGAAAAAACTCCGAGTGCAACCACGCCTACTTCCCATATAACACAAAAAGTTAAAAATCATTGTCGAATCACAATTTTTTGCTCTTTGCAATTTTATGATATTATTAATCAATTGTGAAAAAAATTAACAAAATCTGCTAACAACCACGCCTACCTCTCTCACAAAAAGACCACATAAAGTGCAATATTTTCCTTGTTAACAAAGCTCGATCGCTTATAAAAGCTACAAAGGTTTTAATTTTCGTGTTTTTTATTTGATTAAAATATAAATAAAATGCAACAACAGTCACTCCCATATTTAAAGAAAATATCTGTAAATAAAAAATATTGAACTTTCAGCAACAACAAAAACAGCATCATCTTGCAAGTGCTACGAAGTGCCATTATTGGAAATTGCTTTAACTAATGGCAGGATTTTAACTTTAATTAATTAATATTATTTTTTTTTTGTTTAAGGCAAGTTGTAATAATCGCACTAAATGCATTAACTTCTGTTACATATTTCATTTGATTGTCTTTTTTACGACACAGTAACATAGCAAGCCAAACAAAAAAGATGTTATTGCATGCGCAATTACATGGTTGTGAAGGACATTTTTCCTGATTTTTTTTTTAGTTTCTTATGCCGGATTTGCTTAGGGGCAAAAATGGGAGCTGAATTTTTAATAAATCATTTCCTGAGACTTCAGGCTTTAATTTGATATAAGTTTCTGACTAGAGGTCGTTAGACATCAGTAGATGCAATCCATACAAGTTCGAAAAAATAAATATTTTTGAAAAATTTTTTGTGGTAAGGAAAATTTTTGTTTTTTAATTTTGAAAATTATTTTTATTTGCATATGTATATATCATTAATAACGTCCAATTGTATGAAAAAAAATCTTTATAGTATCATTACAAGAGTATTTTAAAAGCATGACGCGATAGAAAGTAGCATATATAAAACACAGTCATTTCAAACGCTTTCACTTAGGTCAAAACTTTGAATGTCTCTGGACAAAAAAGTAATACGGATATAAGCCCAATATTTTTGGTACATCATTATTAGATTGTTTATTACAAACTGTACAAAAATTAGGTAGATCAGAAGACATGAAAAATGTGAATTAATGCCTCTCTCGAACCAGTGTGCATCGCTTCTACAATAAAAATTACTTTAAAATTTCAGATCTAAAACCAATGTTAGCTTATAGGTTATAAGGTAACATAAGTTGCTTTCTTATCTGTTAAATATTTTAAATTATTAACCATTTTTTTCTAATTTTCTAATTTTTAATGTCTTTAGTGCAATTCGAAATAAAAAGTTTATTTGTTTCTCAAAAATTAAAGATTTTTAAAAGAAAAAAAAAATTACAACTCTGGTTATATATTCATGTGTCATATATGTACATGGCTACCAATACCCAAATACATGACCATGTTAGACAAAGTAAAATAAAAAAAAAACAAAGATAAAGATAAAACACTTTCAAAAGGCCTAAAGACAGACACACCGACTGGCATTATACAAATGCAACACATTAAAACAAACAGTAGTCATGCCAATGAACTGCTGATAATGAAATTAAATCATTGACGTCTGACTTGGAAATTCTCGTATTGTTGCCGCACAACACCACAAAAAACAGAAAAGAAAAGCATGACTATAGCCTGTATTACTACTAGAGTGAGTATACCCACCATCACAACGCCACCATTATTGTAAACAATTGTTGGTCTTCTCATATTCAATTTTAATTTCATTTCATTTCATTTTTGTTGTTTGTTTTTAATTTTATTATAAATAATTCTATTGAAAAAAAACACACTTTCAATATATTTTTTAGATTTTATTTGAATGTTGTTTTAAAAATAAAACAAAATAAGTCTGTTAAAGTACTTGACTTTAATGGTTTTATGGACTAAAACAATTGAATGATTAATAGACTAAAACACATACAAAATTATTACTTAACGAAAAGGGGTTTTTCATAAATTCAGTAGAATTGCCATCAAATAAAAAAATTCACTTATTCATTGAAGTCTAAGAAGTGCGCCATATAACGTAAGGCGGACGCAAAATGTACTAATGTTTTATTAAATTGTTACGTATTCAGCCTGATGTCTTCTATGAAATAACTGATAAACTAAATTTTTTTAAACTCTTGACTTAGACCACTTTCATAATTATGGGCACCTATGACGGTATATAAACTAAAGAAGTGCCGTCACGAACGCTATGCGAACGAACACTGGTGATTGGAAAAAAAAAACGTAATTCAAGGCGTATACTTACGAGAGAAAAAAACATTTTTTTTTCTTATTATTGCTAATGGTTTTGAGATTAAAGAAAAAATAAATCATTTTTTATTATTTTTTTATTTTCCATAATATATGTATGTATTATGCTGAGTTTTACAAAAATGCCATCCCCCATTGTGTTTCATTTTAATTGTATATAAAATAATCCAATAAAATTATTTGTTATTGATATTTGCAAAATTTTACTTTTATTTCAACAGTGAAACTTGTGTCGTTTCGTTAATATTTTGGCATTTTGTCACGTAATTTTGTGAATATGAGGATACAAGTTTATTTTTCTTTTTTTTTTTTGTTTATTTGTAGCTCACTGACATATACATATGTATGCATGCATATATGTATGAAACCATGGTGTAATGATTATAAGGTGCATTTGACATACCAGGTGAGCTCTGTTTCTTTTAGACAAATTGTGAAGAGAATTTTCACTTTTTCCTTAATTTCATATAATTTTTTTTTGTATCCACACTTTTTGTTTTTTGACAGTTCTTTATTCCAACCAAAGGCACCTTATAATACGTGCTCCGTGTGTGACGCGATATGAAAATTCACAACAAAATTTTGCAAAACAATATTAAAAATTATAATATACATACATATAGAGTAGGTCTGTACAAAAGCTTTATAAAAATAAAGTTAAAAAGGTATGATAAGCGAAATAGCAAGTAACTACAATACAAGAAATGTGTCTGAATTCTAGGCATATAAAAAATTTAAAAGAATTAGTCACGTGAGAAAATGCTCTCATCGTTTTTTGCGTTTATTCATGCCCTCAATTTGTCTTTTTATTATTCGTTTGGTTTTTTTCTCTAATAAAATCGTTATTGAAGTTTTGAAACATGTTTTCAATAAATAAAATTTTTTTCTCTTCCTATTTCCCCCTGCCTACCAATTTACTATATTGTTATGTGCATATTAAATATTCTTAATCAAGTTAAGCTTTTAAATGTGTTATAAATGGCAAAAGATGCGCTCCTGTTGGGTATATATTTGATCAAATATTTGATGACAAAACGTAAATAAGATTTTATGGAAGCATTTAACAAAAACTTAAATTATTTCGAGGTTCCCTAAATTTAAAAAAAAAGAAAATTAAAATTTAAAGGGGAATTTGAAAGAACATTTTTTGACATTTTTTGAAGATTATGTCTATCAAATGTTGGCCGTTGCTTCGTTGCGGATGGTCTATCCGTTCAGTCCAATTTACGATGACTCGTTCGAGCATTTCGACTGATAACTGGCGAATGACAATCGTGATGTTTTTCTCCAAGACCTAAATCGAAGCGGGTTTGTCCGCATATACTTTAGACTTTACATATCCCCACAGGAAAACATCTAACGGTGTGATACACGATCTTGGTGGTCAAGCAATCAGCCCAAAACATGAAATTATGTGTTAACCGAAGGGTTCTCTCAATAAATCCATTGATTGACACGATGTGAGGGAAGTGGCGCTGTCTTGCTGAAACCAAATGTCGACAAGATCACGAGCTTCAGTTTCAGGCATCAAATAGTCGGTTACCGTTCGCACCGGCATCATTTTTAAAGCCGCTATATTTTCCTTACAGCGTGCTTGACGTGGTCTATTTGGTCGAATATTATCCAATAATGAATGCTGGGTCTCAAAATGGGTGATGATGTTGCAAATAGTATGCTCACTAAGTCTTTACATTATGAAATGCCAAACAATACTAAACAAAAATAACATGACACGACTCATACGTGATCTATCAAAAAAGTCTATCGAAAAAAGTATCTCTACTTGAATCATCCGTTACTTATGCATGTATATACAATACATACTTATATCCCCAATATTCATTAAAAATAAAAATATTTTAAATCTATTTTAGAAATTTTTTTTATTGAAATTTAACTTAAAACTCATTTAAAATATATATAATTTTTTTATGAATACAAACAATCATACTTACATATATATAATTAGCCATTACAACCCTTTTTCAAAGTTACGGCTTAGCTTTTCGGAGCAGCCATGTGGTGTGTGTAATTTTTATTCATGAGTACCGGGACTTCAAGTCTAAAGTCGAATCCGAACGACAGACTTTAAAAGTTCTTTCAGAGAGCTCTCGTTTAATAAGCAAAACACATTACATACTTGACTACAGCATATATCTTTATATTCCGCGTATGTATGTAATAGCCATATACTTAGGCTCAAAACAATAAAAGAAAACAACTATTTGATAAATTTTACGAGAACAGTATTATATTTATTATTCAATTTGGTCGAGCACAGTTCTAAGACACTGCGGCCTGGTGTGATCCTTTGAATCTACTGTTTGTTTAGCAGATCTACTGCCTTCTTAATGAACACCAGTATGTTTGCATCTTCATGTGAAGACTATGTCCACTATTGCCTTTCTAACAATAAGAACAAAAACCTAGGGTAGGAATTTTTTTCCTTTAATTTTTAATACATATATGGGCAATTTCAAAAATTTTCAACATTTGATGAAACTGAGTTCAGATGCTTATTATTTCTCCAGTTTTTCGAATTGACCAAAACGGTCAAAAGGGAATGGTAGGCCACACTAGAAACCTGGGAAATTCAAAATTTCAGACCATCAGTTCTTTATTTTTAAAAGTTATGGGCACTCAAATATCGAAAAACTAAAAAAAAGGCTTGAAATTTACAAGAGTTTTTTCATATTTCATCACTTTTCTACTTTTAGTTTTAAACTTCCGATGCCCACTGAAATAAAATAAAGTCACTAGACTTAGTAGATATTTATACTATAAAAGTTATGCCCATACAACTATTTGGGAAAAAGTTGTACAGCGGTTCATTTTTGAAACCAAAATTTTCCGATTTTTTAATTTTCGCAGTTTTTTCTATAGCGTTTTTGCGCCGTTCAAGAAAATTGCATTTCGTCAACAGTATTTCAAAGATGGTATAATTTGCTAAAATTTGCGCCATATCACGTCGATGTCAGGCTGCTAGTTGCTGAGAACGATGACCTCAAACTTTTATAGAATTGGCGTAAATTTTTCAAAAATGACAGTTTTTCGCGCCTGACATTTGCAATCTTATTTAAAACTGGTTTCTGTATTGCGTGATCTAAACTTCTTAGTAAATGGCACCTCAACGTCAAGAAGGCGTTAAAATATTTTGAAACGCAAAAATTTTATAAAGAAAATAAATCTTTTGCGAAATTTCATGTTTTTGTTTCGCGTTTTTTTAGTTAATCAGTGGTTTAAAATCAATGTAAAGTATTGGAAATGAAGTGCGGCGGTGAACTAAAGATCATATATAAATACAGTTGAATTCGGTCCATATTTAGCGGGCACAGCGGCATTTTTCTTCAAACACATTTTGCTTTGTGACATCTGCAGTTATGTATAGATTCCGCCGTGATTGACACCAAATGAAAGGTTTTTTGAAGCTTGATAATAAAACCGAATAGGCATTAAAACATTTTCATGGTTTTAAATTTTACAGATCAAAAAAAAAATCCTAACCTCAAAAATAATTCTTATATAATTTTTGTTGTTTTTTAAATTTGCAAGTTAAAACATTGTTTTTCTGTAAATTAGTTATGCGTTATATAAACACATATTATAACAATCGGTGAAACATTCATATTTTTGCAAAAATTCGCGTTTTTTAATGTTAAGGAATTTTAATTATAATTAATATTTTTTATGTATTTTATCAGTGCATTGATGAATTTGGAATGCACTGATGAATTTGAAATGCATGCATCATGCATCCATACAACATTTATTAAAATAAACCAATATATTTAACTTTAAATATTTTTAAAAAAATTTAAAACTTAAAACCTCCATAACTTTCGCGCCGTTTGCAATAAATGATTAACGCGAACTGTTTTGGTATGCTAAAATATCACCCTTCACGTGACCAAAGCGTCATTCGTGTCATCCAAAAAAAAAAAATTGGAAAAAAAAAATATCAAAATGTCGAAAATTTTTGAAATTGCCCATATACGAATATCTGTGTCGGTATGGAAGAATTGCTTAAGTCCAAAAGTTTAATTTTTGAATATTCCTTAAATCTTTGTATTTTATTTTATAAATATTTTTTTTTTTATTAAATCTATAATTTATTATACTGATAATAGACTTATTACACAACAAATATATGCCATAATACTTTGCATTACAGATCCACACTGTTTTCTATGAAGCTCCTAATATATTAAATTACTTAAGTCGACTTAAGCTATTCTTCCATACTGTCACAGATATACATATATTTCAAAGATGGCGTAAAAACTTGCAGTCTTATTTATAATATACAGTTAGCAGCTCGTTGTATGTTGCGACAAAATTTGTAATTTCTAAACGTGGAAATTCTTACTAAACGTATGAGGTCTTTAATTTTTTTTTGGTTCTCTGACCAGTTATCCAATAGAAGGTGTTTAAAGTTTTAAATTTGACAGCCAGTTTTTTGTCCTATATGCTAACGAGTAGCTAACTTTTCATTATAAATACAGACGTTGATGTTTTAGATCAGGGATTGTGGTGGGAATTCTCAACCTCGACCCTCAACTAAACACACTATTTTCACTTATGGCAACATTTTTAAAATTTTCCATTGCACTTTGATTAAGAGGAAAATTTATGCAAAAACGATCAAATATGTTTCATATGAAACATTGACGTTTTTAACACTTTAAAGGGTCATAAAACCAATATAATGCACTACTTGTTGTAACAGTGGGGTGCTAAAAACAAAACTCAAAATCTATAAAATACCCCACAAACAATACTCGTATTTAATACACCAATTTATTGAAGGGCATGGCACAATGAGTTACAGTAACAACAACCACGAAACAAAACACATTCTATTGTTATACGAAAAATAGTCATAAACACGTACGAGTTCATTTCAAAATTTGAGTGCGTGAGTTTCAAAATGTTTGATTGTTGTGAGTGTGTGTGTGTGTGCGTATGTGTATACAGAACTATAAATGGAATTTATAAATGTTTTTCGATTTTTATGGAAAATTTTTATGTGGATTTTGTGAATTTTGATTTTGCCATTTAAAATGATACAAAATATCCATTTATGAACTTAATGCTCATAATGTTGTTATTTGTTGCATGTTATTTACAAATAAATTTTTATAAAACGCATGAAAAATATGATCCATATTTTTTACTTTCCTATTTATCGATTTCAAATAGGGGGTTGGGTTACAAGTTTTTTTTATATTTTTTGTTTACGAAGAAAATTAAAAAGAAAATTTAATGTGCCCATAAAAAATGTTTTATAAATTTATGAACGCATTACAAAAGACTTTGAAGTATTTTAAATTTGTTTTAAGGGGATTATTATAAGTATTTATGTTTCATTTTTATTTAAAACCTGCAAAAAGTAAGTATTTTCCTTTTAATGCTCTTAAGAATTTTGTTGTTAAAGAAGAAATAATTTTCTTTAGAAATTTTATGAAATTTTAAGCAGAGTTTAACTTTTATTTAAGCGTGTGCCACATTGAATACATTTGAAGTTTTCCATAAATTTTCTGTATATTTCAGGTTGTTTTTACTTGATTTGAATTTTATTTTTTTTGTGAATTTATTTAAGAACATAAACGTATTTACCCCAACAATACCAGTTTAAAAAATATTGTTAAAATACTGAATTTAGAGTGTGAGTGTGCAGAAAATTTTAAAATGTTTGTTAATGAATTCGTTCTATTATTTCGTAAACTACAGCATTTTGTTTATTGACGTGCATAAAACGTTTTTGTGTTTCAATTTAAAACTTCTTCCTCCCTTAACTTTCATTTATTACTGTAGCACTCTAGAATTTTGATTAAGGGGCGTGCATTCATTTGCTTTTAATATAGTGCTGGAAAAATATTAAGTAATGGGTATCGAGTATTTGTACTAATTTTTGGGTACTCAATACTTTTAGAGTTGTATTCTTACATCAGGCCTGTGCAAAAGTAAAAATGTGGTTGTTTTGGTGAGAAAATAAGAATTACAAATCAGAACGTGAGAGTAGCCAATATTAGCAACTGCATGAAATTCTTTTTTGTTAAAAAATTGAATGTAATATTTGATCTAAAAATTTAAATTACTGTATGAAAAATTAATAAATACTTACTACTCTGTTGTAAAAAACAAACACTTTTAATTTTTTTTAAGGAAAGATATCCAAGTTTTTCCTTGGGAAAGCACAGAGCAGGTGGAATTCCATCACTACCTGTGCTGTTTCTTAGACATTTTGGCCTTGATGTAACCGGGTAAGACTCAGGGAATCTTATGGAAAGATCGTCAGTCCTTGTTTAAACTTACAGCGGTATATAAGTGTCACTGGCTAATCGGTAGACACGCAGAGAAGTTGGGCCTTCCCTTAAATCCGCACTGCAGAAGTTGAGGGAATTCTTCTGAGAAGGAGACTGTGGAACATTTTCTTTGTGATTCTCCAGGTTTGGCAGTCAGACGTTTGAAGTTTTTTGGGGTGCCATTTTTCGACGGCTTGGCGCAATGTTCGAACCTGGACCCCCTTGCTTTACGTCATGTTATAGGCAGCTCCGGTTGGCTGTAGTTCTTTTCCTGCTTTTAGGTAACTTCAGTTTGGTCCTGCAATGGTTTCAAAACGGCACCTTGTGCTAATTGTAGTTGATTATGTTTTCGGATTAACTGGCCATTTGACCTACCTACCTAAGGAATTCTGTTATTTAAAACGCCAAGATTTAAAATGGATAAATTGTTGAGAAATTAAATGGCATTTATCAATAAATAAACAAATACATTTTATTGTAATATTAGAGTTATTGAACAGCTCTCGCGTTACATTCGGTTTAATTAAAAATCAAAATTCACAACAACAAAATTTAACTTTATAAACATTTGCTTAATAGGATTCATTTCTATATAACTTTATCTTTTTGACAGCCATGACATTAACAAATTCATCATTATCATTATGTTTGTTTGTCATCATCATTTAATAAATTTTCGTTGATGGCTACAGAAAACAAATTAGCGGTAGGGAAAAGAGAAAATAACTCTGTAAATGTCAACTAATCGATTTGACATATTTATGTGAGTCTCCAAAGAGTGTATTACCCAGCAAACATGAACAACATGTCAATATTTTTGTGAGTTAACATAAATTCAAATTGAACGCCCTTTTTTTTAGACAATTCTTACTTAGTTTGCGTATTGAATATTTACGATTGCAACACAAGCGATAGTATCAATTAAAAACTTAAATGGAATCATTTATTTTTTCCAATTAATTTATTAATTAGTTAATACAAGTAATTGCCTTATGAGTCAATAGCCAATTATGGATAGCAAACAAACTTTTGAGAGTTACCAGTTATCACAAATGGTAATGCAGACGGCAACTGGTAACAAATATACATATATTTTAATATTTGACTTGAAAAAGAAATTTTTTTCCGGCAACTACAAATTTATGGTTGCCAGCTGGCAACGCAACTGCTTTGCCATCCATAATCCACCCAATAATTGAAACATATAAATAAAAATGTTTTTTTCCCTAATATTTTTTACTACAATTATGTTGCAAAACTGGAATTAATATTGTTCGTAACCATAGGATTAGCAAACAAATTAATCGGCAAATATACAAAAGCAAAAAGTTGGTTACAATTAATATTTGTTTGATATTACTCGTATGGACGAAAACTTTTGAAACAATTATAGCTTATTTCACAATGTCAAAAGGAACAGTAACTGGGCGAAAGAAAGACGAACGAAAGAAACATATTTTGTTTTTCACTACGAATTTCACCCGTTATTACGTTCCACCATTTGTCTTTCTTACGTATAGTAAAAATAAAGTGTTGCCAGATGAACATTTTTAGTGAATTTATTTAAAAATAGCAAATAAACTACATCGAGTGAACAAATGCAAACACTGTTTAATAGTACTCGTATATACTTGTTCATATACGTTACTACTTTCCTCCAACTATTAATATATTTTAATCGTTCATTTAAGCATACGCATTGTGACTGGGTCAGTTCCGAGTTGTAATTTTAAAGTGTGTGGCCAGCTTAATGATGTAAAAACTGACCACCTAAAACCAAAACAAAAATGTTTGTGTGTGTGTGCTTTCGTATTATAAAAAAAAAATGTAAATTTTTAATATTGGAATTGGCATATTTTTTATATTTCTTGTAAGTGTTTTTGCATTACACGAAAACAAAAATATAAGTGACTTAGTTTGACATTTGCCCTCGCAGTGTTGACAATGCATTCGGCATTCCATTTCTTCTTCTTTTCGTTCTCATACAATTTTAATATAGAGAAACCAAAATAAATTTCTTTTCTCTTAACAAGCAAATGAAAGCTTTTATCGAGAGCCGCAAATAATCCTTCGAACAACCGTATGTGGTCTGCGAGCTGCAGTTTGACCATCCTGATTTATTGTATTATTTAATAGTGAAGAAAATATATAAATTTAGAAAATACTACTGTACTATACTGTACTGACAGAAAGTTTTAAAATAAAATCGTAACATGTTTTTTTTTTCTCATTTAAATGTAAATAAATTTAAATAATTCAATTTTCTTCAAAATCCATCTAAATAAAAATTTTATGTTTGACACTTTAAAAAATAATCATTTCTTGCATTCAAAATTTTTGATTATTAAAAGAATGTTATTTTAAGGTCTTATAACTTCTAAGAATGTTTTAAAAAGAAAAGGAGTTTAAAACTGAGGTTATTTAAATGTTGTTTAATTTTATTTATTGTTGTAAATTTATCAAAACAAAATATATACATATATTGTATATATTTTTAGAAACAAGTTGTTCTGAACACAACCTGAACAAACTTCAGTTGTCTATCAATAATACTTTTTAATTTGAGAATAAAATTTGAATACCAATTTTAGATTATTAAAAAATAGGGGCATTAACTTGAATTTAAACATCAAATAACCAAGGAAATCTAGACTTAAAAATATCAATATGAACATAAATTTGTGTTTGCTGGGTAGGTGATACGCATTAATTACTGAATGTGTGTATGCACATGGGTGTGTGTGAGTAAATGTTTATGTCTAGGCTGAATGGTTGGTTGGTAAGCTGGTTGTATAGTTCGTTGGTTAGGTTGTAAAGGTACTTGCCACAAATGCATGTGGTACTTAATTAAACTTTAAGCCGAATTTATGTTATACCAGGGTATGTTGAGATGTTGTAAAACTTTTTGAACCAAAAAAAAAAGCAACCACGTAAATTGCACTCACAAACTCGTACATACAAATGTGACATCATCATCCAAATTTTTTTATATTTTATTTTGTTTGTTTTTGGTTGTTTCTTTTTGTTTTGCTTTAAGTTGTTTATTTTGTTTTTTTTTGTCTTTGTAAACAATATTAGAAGGAGAGAGCGAGAGAGAGAGAGATTGAGAAAGATAAAAATTGCTAAAGGTGTGAGAAGTTTGTTATTCTAGACAGGTTGCTCGTTTATTACTTTGAAAATACAAATAACGGTGAAATGTCAAATCAAATTATTCCAAACGACATTATGACACACGCTTTTGGAAATTTATAAATATTTATTATTTTTATTAATTTGGTTTGTTATCTTCTTTGAAGTTGCGGAAATCTCTAAAAAGTGTAGATTAAATGTTGAGCGGATACAATAAATTTTAATTAAAAATTTAAAGACTGGGTTTAGCCAAAACATTGACTGCAGTTGCAAAAAATAAGCTCTGAGGTTTCACCAGACCAATGGCTTTCATTCAGTCTATGTAACCTATTAAAAAAAATTTAATAAACTGCCTGTAAGTAATCTGTAAAAGTTCACTTTACAAATTAAAAAAAAAATTGACTGTAGAAACGAAGCATTTTTGAACTAATCAGGGTGCGCTGAATTCAAATCTGGCATTGGGCTATCCCGTCTGGTTAATTTTTTCTCATATGCTGGCAATACAGTAAAATAGGCAATACTGACACACTACAATGTCACAATTATTAATTTGGCAGAAGCCCCCATTCATTCTATATCTTCGTAATACGAGTAGTAGCATTTAAGCATGTCAGAGACATCGGGTGTTACTGATTAAAGCTATTTTTGCTTTGTGTGTGGTTGATATTAAGTGAGAAGAAAGAGGATATGCAGTATCAGAATCTTAAAAATAAGCAAATTTACATCATTTTGGTTTTGCTGTCAGATACTTGGACAAAGCGTGGACACAGAAAACATTTCGCAATACATACTTTCAAAACTGTTTTATACAAGTGGTCCAATGGCAAGAAAAGAAGATCTATTTCAATTCCAGTATTTTAGTGAAAGCCAATAACTACCAAAGTTGCTGGATTCAATGTGAAAAATCGAAAGAATATTACTTACGCCAAACAGTTTACAAACCAGTTCAACGTCCATTACCAATCATTCCCAGTGCTACGAGCTGTCAATTCGAAACAACTTTCACTAGCAGTAGCAGTTTGCATGAGGCTGATGATGAACGCCATTTAGTGACTCGACTCAAGTTGAGCTGTATGATATAAATAATTCGGTATTTACACTTAAGAGCGCAAGACGCAGAATAACTAACTTCACACTTGCAGCAGTGAAAACTTCTTGTAGTTTGAAATCAGGTGCATATTTTCAAAAGAAACATTTTATTCTATATTGTACTGAAGTTGGTGGTTTATTTCTAAAAATGAACTAACCTTCATTTGCAACGTGCTCACATGGATGGAATAAAAGTTGAAAGAAATTATGAGGAAATTTGGAACAAAAGCATGCTGGCAGACTATTACTGGACTTTAATACATAAAACCGAGCCAACAAAATACAAACGACGCCCATATAACGCCATTAACTTTAATTTTTTTTTAGGACCAATACTCAGGGGTAGACCCTTACTCATGCTGTACATTGAATTGGAATTTTATGGAAAGGACAGAAAATACTTTTTCTTATATTATATTATTATTAAGCGCCTTAGGAATGAGACAAATTGCTGTGAATTGATCATTCAATGGCCAGTGTTAGACCTTAACCTTTGAATGGTAAGAGCCATTGCCTCATCGTTGATTTTGAAGACACATACCTAGATCGATTTAATTTTTTTTTATTATGAGCCTTTTTTGTTGATGAAAGAATTTGCTGTCGATTTGACCAATCAAAGGCCAGTGTTATACCTTTAACAGCAATCTGTCAGTAAATTTTTTTTAATAAAATCTTTTATGATCTTTTATGTAAAAAACGAATAAAGCCATTTATTTCTCTTTTTGTTTGTATCTCGAAAATTTCATGCGATAGAGAAACTCAAATTACAGAATCAAATTCAGCCGACCAAATTAATTTGCTGCAGTTTAAAACCTTAATGGCTAGTGTTAGTGAAATAAATTTGTTAGTTTCTTTTAGGATTCTCTTTTTAGGAATCGAAAATTGTTTGACCTGATGCTCTCTCGCACAGTTGTGCCAGTGTGAGTGAAACTTTTCTTTAAGTTTATAAGGTTTTAGTTCATGTGGTCTTTATTAGCGACAAACAAATATGCCATTTATTTTGCTTTATAGTCCGTTGGTTTGCTCATCTCATACCCTTCAAGGTAGACTGAAGGAAGTATGTGATTATGGGTTTCAGTCATATTCCTACGAAGACACTTCTCTACACATACAAACATACAAATCTAGATGTCATAAATTTATGCCTCAACACTTGCAAATATTCAAAAGTTTAATAACACAAGTGTAACATGTTTCGTTTGATGTCTTTACCGTTTTATTTTCTTTGATATGCAAAGACTTTTTATTTAATTAAAGAACCGAATTGGTGCTTCAAAATCTTAGAAATGTTGCAAAAGTGCTTTATGGTATATTTTGTACAGAGAATTAGAAGAAAAAAAAAAGAAATAATAAAGTACTTCAACCACTTGCATGATGAGGAGCTGACGTTAGAGCAAGCTTTGGATGACCTAAAATATTAACAACTTTTTTTTCTTTTACAAGATTTAAAAGAAAAATTGTATCCGTAATTATTATAAGAGATGCTAATAACGACTTTTATGTTACGACTCGTATATATGAAACTAATGCTTCCAAACAACACTTAATTTTGATTAAAATTGTAAAAGAGCACAGCTTACAAATTTATTTCTTTATTATAAGACTGGAGAAGAGCAATTATAGAAATAACATCGAAATCAATGTAAGAGAAGCTCACAAGTGTCAAGATTAAAAAGTAGTCAAGGTTGTGTACACTATTTGCTTTGACTATTGTACGCGTTAATTCATTAGAAGTATTATTTAATTATTTATGTCTTCGGATAATACGAGTAGTTCCTAACAGACCAAAATAGAAGATACAAACATTATTGATATTGAATAATTAGTGATTAAAGTACAAAATAATTTTGTTAGTTTAAAAAATCATTACTCTAAGAAAGTTCAATTAAATGATAAAGATGATTGAATTTCAAACATATTTGGCGAAGGGAGTCGTTGTTGGTGTAGACTGAATGGTGAAATTCTAAATTTAATAAATGAGAATGCTTTATGGGACGGTCTATTTGGAACAATGTTATTCAAATCTTCAATTTCTGTACACAATTATGCTACAGATGCATTTCCTTTATTCAGAGTTTTGGTTAAGTATGATTTGGAACATTAAAATTAACTTTACATAACAAATACTCAGAACAGACGTCACTACGTATTAATCTT
Source organism: Metopia argyrocephala (assembly GCA_963576795.1). Taxonomy (NCBI): domain Eukaryota; kingdom Metazoa; phylum Arthropoda; class Insecta; order Diptera; family Sarcophagidae; genus Metopia; species Metopia argyrocephala. The sequence continues at coordinate 43,089,235 of OY756210.1, forward strand.
AAAAGAAAGGAGAAGTGTTCTTTTTTTTTTATTTGAGACCAATACTCAGGGGTAAACCCCTACTGAATGCTGTGCATTGTATTGGCATTTTTGGAAAGGACAGTACATATATTATTATTAATTATTATATTATTGTTAAGCACCTTAGGAATGAGACAAATTGCTGAGAATTGATCATTCAAAGGCCAGTATTATACCTTCACCCTTGAATGATCAACAGCAATTGCCTCATCGTTGCATATTGATAGTGTGTGGTGAGTGTGCCTTCGCTAAGTAGGTTTAGCTGTTTTTTCTTGATTATTCGTTTTACGTTGACACTGGTTAAGGTGGAATAGAGTGGAATGTCGGGGAGCGGTTTCTATGTAGATGGTCTTCCTGGAGGAGGGGGGGGGGGAACCTCTTATTTTTTTAAATTATAATTTTGAAAAAACCGCAAACTAACTTTCTCATTTTTCACCTCTTCCGGGATTTGAACCTGATTCCTTTGAGTTTTTGTGCGAGCGCTCTAACAACTATACCACGCACCCCTTCTTCGACTTTTCAGCACAGGTAGCTTGATAAGAGCGAGTCTGCTTTTATATGAAGGGAGAAACATTTTTAATATCTTCTTAAAGTGTTGATTGACCAGATATGCCATCAAACAAATTATCAGCATACATGCGTATATTACGAGTACAATGAATAATAACAATGTGAATAAAACTAGACCAAGTTGGCTCCCTTGAGGCACTCCGAAGTGCACATCGATGGCATTGGATGGAGAATTTTAAAATTTTACTTGTTGCGTTCTTTCAAAAAGATAAGATTTCATCCAATGACAAGTCTGTGCCATTTCTATAAAGCGATCAAAAGCATATAAAACATAAAACACACTGTCTCAGGTTTTTTTGATTTTTAGATCAAGAGTACTGCATCATAATCATGTCTCAAGATATGTGGACCTCTTTTAGTTTTGGAAAAATGTTAAGACACATTTAGGCTTCCTTTTATGGACGATTATAAAGACATTACTTACATATAGCTCAGAAAGCTTACGACTATGGTAAAATAGTTTAAAGAGTGTTAGAAGAACTGTAGGGTGGTTATGTAACGCTTTCAATATTACGTGTTCGGAAGAGTTCAGTTACACCTTCGGTTAAAAATTAAACACTTTGTGTGAAATAATTGCCTGATGTAACCGAAGCTTAAGAATATACGAATGTTTTTTTGGGCTAAATGTGAGAATACGATTTTGTTTTTGTCATATTCGAACATTTTTCATAACTTGTACATTCATTATATAGCAGTAAACGAAACGATTTTTAGTGTGCTACTGTAGTTACATACATACATACATAATAGGCCCATACAAGCCTGTTTCAGGGTTACGGCCTAGCCATGTGTGTGTTAATTTTTATCTATGAGTACCCGGACATACAACTAGATTGAGTTTATCGTGTGTATCCGTCATAAGACACACCACACGCCACCCAGTTGCATGGGTGATGGTCAAATACGACGCGTCTGACCAGCGCCATCCGAAAGCCGATGACTTCTAATCTCGGTCATGCCAAGAAGAAAGCTGCTCAGAAGAAAGCTCATGGACATCAGTAGTAATTTAGTAATTTAGCATACCAGTGCCTGGGTAGTAGTACCCCCCTTGTTGAGGAGTTCTATCAAGCATTACCACAACCACTACGTGTACTTCCCGAAGGGCCGCACCCAAACCATCAGGCCGATTTACCTCATTCCCCGAATGACAGGGGAGCACAGGCAAACCAGATAAGATAAGTGTCTCTGGTCAGTCCTTGAGAGCGGCAGTAATTAATTACTAACCACTCTCTAGCTATAGCGAGTGCCAGGCCACCCAGAGCTAGGTGAACTCCATATTCCCAGGAGGGTACAGGTCCCTGGTGTGACGTATCACCAGAAGCCATTTACTGTACTCCCGGGGGGACCCGGACTTACAATTTAATGTAGACTTCGAACGATAGTTTTGAGAAGGCCATTACTTACTCTCAGAGATTTTGCCAGATGACTGCTAAGAGATAGTCTTCGAAAGAAATTTTTTTTCAAATTTCTTTTTTTTTAAGATGCCAAAGCTATGATTTGAACACAGAGATTTTGTCTACCAAGCTAAAGTTACGAATGATGGCTCACATAAATAAGTACCATTGTTGTCACTAACGTGTCCCTAAATGATGCCCACTAATAATGTTCATTTCTCCTCTCTTCGTATGAAGTCAAGAACATCTGTAAGTAAGTAAGTAAGTAAGAAACAAACAAATCTCGATGGATTCAGTGTCTTCTAAACTCAGCCATTACTACGTTTTATGAAGAAAATTCAACCTACTGGGAATACTTTTTTATAAGAACTAGGCCTCAACAGCCATTTAGCCTTATCTTTCTTTCAGTATAATACTTTGATGCCTGTTCGTACATCACTATGTACAAACTTTTATGCCTGCCTTTTTAAAAATATGTACTATCTCTGTAAATACAAAAAAAACTGTTTTCTTTTTTAAGTCTGAATAAAATATTTTTTTTATTTTATTTTTTTTTTTTTTGTTTATTTTTTTTCCTCTTTAACTTTTATTACTTGTAGTAGCTTGTTTACTTTTCTAGGAATTTCCCCATCATATAAATGATTTATTTTTACAAAGAAATTAACTGGAAATTTAATATTCAAAACCAATTCCAATTATAATAATAAAAGCCCATAACAAAACACTAGAGAACAAGTACATATTTATTTTTTTAGTAGATATTCGTATTCGTAAATATTAAAAATAAAAGGTAGAGAAAATAAAATATAAAAAATTGAAAAAAACACAAAAGTAAACAAATTGCAAACTGATTACAGTCGTAGTTGTTTTTAAGTCTGCAAGATTATTATGAGGCCGTTTGAAAATAAATTTAAATGATCACCGTCACAGTTACGGTCACGGTCAAGGAAAATCATCAGTTAGAACTTGGATGCAATTGAAAAAAATATTGATTTCTGTATATCTTGAGAAGTATTGCATCTAAATTTTCTTAATTTAGTGTAATTGTACGAAAAAGGGCGGACAAGTAGGCGTAGTATCTTCCACACAAACTAACTATTGACTTCGTTTACAGCCTAACCTTCTGAATTTAATCTGAATTACTTCGTAGCTACTAAAAGTCATCAGTCGAATAATGTGGACTGGACACTGGCTTTAGACTAGTATTGTATAAAATTATATATATATATATATTATTCTAGTGGTTAGTGTGTTGGCTTACTAAGCTAAGAACTCCGGTTCAAGCCCCGGCTCTGACATTTTGAAGCAAAGAAATACAGGAAAAATATTCTTTTCGGCGACTACCTCTTAGCAGACTTCTGATTGCCATGAACAAGCTGTTCAAGTCTGTCATTCAGAGTCGAACTCTTTAGGTCCCGGTACTCATGGATACAAATTAACACACACATCATGGGTGCTGCCAGAATATAGGTCGTAGTCCTGACACAGGATTGTAAAGGCCAATTATGTATGTATGTCGTCCAGAAAAACCAGCTCCACACCAGAGACTAATTAAGTGAACATGCATTTAATTACCAGTAATTTTTATAAGACAGTGTCATAAAAGCCAACCAACATGTTATTTTAATTTAATTTTCATGTAATTGACATTAAAAGATTCCATTCGAAACCAGTTTCAAAAATAAAAAATAAAAAAAAGTAAATTTTTTTAGCGCCACAAAAGATCATTTTCTATTTTTATTTTAGATTTATTAAAGTCAATGCAGCCCCAGTAAAATGATTCAATTACTTTAAACGTACAATTATTTCATTTAAAAATCTACAAAATACAGAGGCATTACCTTAAACGTTTCAAAACATGTACGAGTATGTACTCGTACTATGTATGTGCCGTCCGTTTCTGGCGATGATTTTGTGAAATGATCACTTGTTGACAACAGAACTTTAGACTGTCTAAGCAAATATTTTCTTTTTTTGTTTTTTGTCTATTTAGTTTTAAATTTTTTGAAAGTGTAGACATCAACCACAAGCTGTTTGAAATATAGTTTTCCCTGCTGTTGTTTTACGATTCAGACAGATAAATGTCACAACAGACGGACCACCACATTGAAATAAAGAAAAATATTTTACAAATTATGAAGATGTTAACGATAATTTAAATGTAAATTTAAGTAATTTATTAAATTGTTTGATTTCAATTGTATTTTATTTGTTTAAATTAGATTTACACACACATACATACATACATTTGAACATTTACATACACATACATATCTAAACGAGCTATTTATAGTGGTTATTTTTACTCGTAATTTTAATTTGATGATAACGTGTCACCACTTTATTTCTTTTTAATACAAATTAAATTTAAACAAAACTAATTTTATATGAAAAGTTTATTTTTAGAAACGTACAAATAAATACAATTTTCGAACAAATTAATCGCAAAATTCTTGTTTAAAATTTCTAGAAATTCTTAAAATATTTCATTTAAAATGTAAATACAAGCATTTTTGCTTTATATGCGAAACAATAGTTTTGTTTTATGCATACGTTCAGACCACGAAGGACGACGGTCTTTTCAAACTGTTCAAAAAATACAACAATGCTTTCAATTGAAATCTAGGGTTACACCGTCTGATTGTTAACCTTTGCAGCTCTATTGACAGTAATGTTTGCACTGCAAAGCCACATCCTGCTATTCATCATCTACGACCATTTCTACTTATTATATCGCTTTTTCGAAACAACAAATATTTCAATAAGAAAATTTTCAAATCAACAACCAATTAATAGGCTACAAAACAATAGAAGAATAGAGTGTAATAGAATTGAAATGAATACTATGAAATATGAATTAAAATACAGCAGCACTGAAACAAAGTTCAAATACTATAAACAGAACCCTAAACTCCTGCTATACATACTTATGTGTGTATGTATGTTGTTCAAGTCTTGTTAAGTCAGTGGCTCCCAGTGGCTCATAGTCATACACTAAAGTCGGGCCTTTTTAAAAACAACTTTAAACAAAAAGCCTGTTTTTTCTATTTCTGCAATTATAATGGAAATTAAAATATATTTTAAGTTGAACTAACTTTAAGTGGGTGCCACTTCAAATTTGAAAAATTTAACAAATTGCTAGCAAGTGGCATCACTCAACAAAAACAGTATGACAAAAATGTAAAATATATATATATGACATCTTGAGAAAAAGAAATATGAAACAATTATTTCCTTCGGCGACTATCTCTCAGCAGCCTTCTGGCAAAAGCTCTGTCGTTCGGAGTCGACTTTCAACTGTAGATCCCGGCACTCATGGATAAAAATTAACACACACAACATGAGTGCTGAGAGAAACTATGCCGTAACCCTGACACAGGGTTGCAATGGCCATTTATGTATGTATCGTTAGTTGACAGAAAAACTTTGGCGACCAGTGCGACTTTAGTCGCATAATGAATTGTCTCTATTATGAATTGTGCGATTCACTGGACAATCAACTACAAAAGGATGTGCTCTGAGAGAGGTATGAGTGGTACGTAAGAATATGCGAGTATTACGAATTATTATTCCATGGTAGTACCGATAGAACAGTGAAACGCACACCACATTGCGACTTGGACTTTTACTTCATCGAGAAGCCCCAAAATGGACTTTATAGTGCCGGCCCACATATGAGAGTTGTATTCCATCTTGTGACGGATAAAGGTCTTGTAAGTATTGAGAAGAGCAAATGGGGTGAAGAATTTCTTGCAGCGTTTTAAAATGTGATCATTCCAAGGCATATTGCAAATAACATCGAGACCAACTGCCTCCTTAGTATTTAAATTACCCATAGTCACAGATTACAAGATTGCATCGTCACCACCACGCATATGAGTGATGAAAAAGCAAAAAAATTTCAGATTTTCGATAAAAACAAATTCATAATGAAAGTATATGATAGTATATACTATAATATATAATATTTACTATTAAAATTATAAGCGAGGTTCTTAACAGGAATACGAGAAGCCAATAGAGTGGGAGGCGGCCTATAGCATAGATGAAAAATATGTCCATTAGGGTGGGTCAATTTGTTCGGGACCGAAAAACATGACAAAGCGTATAGCAAGGTCGTAATCTACGGGAAATTCTAAGAACTTTTCCCAAAGAAACCATGGTTCTAAAATCAAAATCGAGCTTCCGGTTTTTTAAGAGAAAATTTGGTTCTCAGGTAATCCGAAAATAATGCTATTTTTTTGGAAGTATTCATTGCAATTGATGAATAGTTGACCTGTAACGTTGGAAGAGGGCTTATTTTAAAAAAAATTATCTCAGCTTTCTATATCTGTCCTCATTTATAGAAAATTATTTACCCAAATAATGATTTTGGAGGTTTATGTCAAAATAATATTAGTTTTAGGTTTTTAACAGTTTGACTGGGAAAATCGGTATTCCTGCTAAGCTGATAAGGCTATGCAGAATGACGCTGAGCAACTCCTGCAGCTCCGTCAAGGTAGGAAGAGACCTCTCCGAGCCTTTTAATACCGTGCGAGGTTTCAGACAAGGCGATCCCTTATCCTGGGACCTCTTCAACTTCGTCATGGAGAGCGTTTTGCGAAAGGCAGGTGTGCATCGTAATGGCACTATTTTTAATAAAAGTGTCCAGCTCCTTGCGTATGCCGACGACATAGACATCATTGGGCATACCAAGCGAGATGTCACCGCAGCCTTTAATGCTATTGAACGAGAGTCTGCAAAAATGGGTCTGGCGGTAAATGAGAGCAAGACGAAGTACATGTTGTCGACGAGTAGGGACGTTGATCGTATCGGCTCCCAGGTTACAGCCGGCAACTATACATTGGGGGGGCCGTGGCATACTGGTAGAGCGCTTGCACAGAAACTCACACGACCAAGGTTCAATTCCAGCGAAGGACAAAATTATAAAAATAAATATTTGCGGTTTTCTAAAATTACAATCTAAATTAAAAATTAAATTTAAATAAAATAAGAGGTTCCCCCCCCTCCAGCAAGACCATCTGCAAGAAACCGCCCCCTGACATTTCTAATCTATTCCACCTGAAACCAATGATCAGGAGTACAGCGCCACCTTCTGGGAAGATAACAGCTAATCTACTGAAGACGCTCACTATCCACCGACAGATGAGGCCATTGCTGTTTGATCATTTGAGGGTGAAGGTATAACACTGGCTCTTGAGTGGACAAATTACCAGCAACTTGTTTCATCAACAAATAAAAAAAAGGCGCGAAAAAAATACAAAAATCTATGAAAAAAAAAAAAAAAAAAAAAAAAAAAAAAAAAACTACTATCAACCATCTTCACATTCCAATACAATGCACACTGCATGAGTAGGGGTTTACCCCTGAGTATTGGTCATAACAAAAAAAAAAAAAAAAAACTATACATTCGATGTGGTCAAGGAGTTCATCTACCTTGGCACCGCCATTACCAGCAAGAATGATGTCAGTCTGGAGATCAAGCGAAGAATTACACTGGCCAACAGGTGCTACTACGGTCTCGGTAGGCAGTTTAGTAACAGAGACCTCTCTCGTGCGACGAAGTTAACACTCTACAAGTCGCTTATTCTTCCGGTGCTTCTCTATGGTGCGGAAGCATGGACGCTGTCTTGTGCCGATGCAGCGGTCCTGGGAGTGTTTGAGAGAAAAATTATTCGCAAGATCTTTGGTCCACTGAAGCAAGGCGATGAGTTTTGCATTAGGACCAACTATGAGCTGTATGAGCTCCTCGGCGACATAGATGTTGTCCAGCGCATTAACATCCAGCGGCTGCGCTGGCTCGGCCATGTTGTTCGGATGGAAGAATCTGCTCCAGCGAAAAAGGTTTTCGATGCGAAGGTCACTGGACGTCGGCGTAGAGGACGTCCATGTTTACGTTGGAAAGACCAGGTAGATGGAGCCCTGTCATCAATTGGTGTGACCAACTGAAGAAGGCGTGCGCTTAGCAGAGACGCCTGGAGACTAGTGTTGAGGCAGGCCGAAACCCGTTAACGGGTTGTTATGGCCAGCTAAGTAAGTAAGTAAGTAAGTAAGTTTTTTCATTTATTTATTGTTTGCTACTCGTAAGTAGTTTTAAAAATAACTTCAGATTGTTTAAGCTTTAAAATATACTTTTACATTTAAAATAGGCTTTTATTTGACTATAGTTGGCAACATTGTGACTTTTAACAAAAGTATACTTTATAAAACTTAAACTATACTTTTCTATGACTATGATTATGGGCAAACTTATTTACGTATGCACATAGCGTTAAATATGTTTAACAATAAATATCGTAACGTGTCTGGTTCAAACGTTATTTAATATGAATACTCAGTAGTATAGTGTGACGGCTTACTAGACAAGATCTTCAGGTTCAACTCCCAGCTCAGAGAAAAGAAAAAATATTTCTTTCTTTCCACCTCTGAGCAGTCTTCTGACAAAAGCTCTGAGAATAACTGATTGTCATGAACAAACTTCTCAAGTCGGTCGTTAAACTGTAGGTCCCAGTACTCATGGATAACAATTGATGCACATAATATGGGTGCTGTTAGAAGCTAGGCCGTAACCCCAAAAAAAGGTTGTAATGGCGAGTTATGAATGTATGAACTTTACCCTACTCTTTACATACATATAACTGTATGTATTTACATATAAAAAATAACTCGGACATCACTTAATAAAGCTTTTAATAGGGGCATTCGTTTAAACTGTTAAATACATTTTTACAAGTTTAAGATGTTTAACAGATATAAAGCAGATTAAATTAATACTCCAAACGTTTTCATATCAGCCTCTGGTTAATATTTGTTATTAAAAAATTAACAAATTTAAATAGAGCTTTATTTTTTAAACATTTAACCAAACTAATCTTTAATTCATGCATATATTTAAATTTATTGCATTTTATTAAAGAAATACTCGTATTTAAAACAGAAAATATTAAAAGAATTAAAAAAATACAATTTTTCTTAAAAATATGTACTACTACTCGCACATGTGCATTTCAAATACTTAAATTAAAATCTAAATAAAAAATTTTTAAATATTTGCTATTAAAATATTTTATACGTTAAAGGGAAATTCTTTTAATTGTTTTAATTTTTTATTTTTCAGAAATTTTTATAGACATACGGACGGACAGACAGACAGACAGGCAGACTATAAAAAATAATGCTGCAACAATAATTAAAATAATAAAAATGATAGTAGTCGTAGTCATAGAAATGAAAAAAAAAACTAAAAAGTGAACACATTTTCCCAGTCAATAAGTCAAGAGTGTCTGCCTCATAAAAACATAAAAAAGAGACAGTAAAAGCTGTTTGGGATAGACCATATATACATATGAAAGTACGTAAATGGTTAATGCAGGTACCGTAAATAACAGTTATCAGTTGAAATGTAAACCAAACGAATCTTATACGAGTAATACGTTTCCACTTACTGGTTTTGCTGCATAAAACCAATTTTTGAGCAAAACAAGTTTTGGTTACTGGTTCTGCCATACATTTTTCATGTTCGAAAAATATAATCTAAAACTGGTTTTGCTCTAAAGCACGTTTGAAATTGTCCGTGCAACACTGTATTGCCCTTATGATTACATATTTGAAAAAGTGACATTTAGTTGTTAAAAAAAAAGAAAGAAGAAATGCTTATGGAAGAAAATTTAGCTTAAGGCAACATAAGCTTAATAGATCCCAAGGTAATATTATAATGTTAAATACACGCGTTATAGAGAACATTTGTTGTATCATAAGTCCATTACCTGTAGGAAAAATTACCGATTATTTGCAAGAATTAACTCTAGTAAACTTCAAAAAAAATTTGCAAAATTTCATAATATCAGCTTAATTTAAGTGCACGCCCCGACGGAAGAGAAGGAAAACATAGCTAAAGGACGTATACGATAGGTGTCTAGCACATGACGTAAAAATTGTTCTCGGCGATTTTAATGCGAAACTTGGACGTGAAAGTATCTTTGGCCCCATAATTTTATCTCGCCGAACGGCTTGAGAATGATCGAATTCGCCACGGTGCGAAACATGGTAGTTTTTAGCATCTCTATATCTATAAGGCCACCTGACTCTCTCCTGATCGATCTACAAACAACCATATTGATCACATTGTGATTGATGGTAGGCATGTTAACAGTATACTAGACGTGTGCTTATTTAGGGGTCCAAATATCGACTCAGACCATCATCTTGTCGCAGCCAAGATATGACTGCACATATGCGCATCGAATACAGCATTTTCGAGGGTCCGAGAAAAGCTGGAAATCAAAATGATGCGATCTCCAGGTCGTTTTCCATTCGACTTTCTAATGAGCTCCAGCTCTTCCCATCCTCTCTCGATAGTATTGGTGGACAGTGGTCTCACATCGCTCGTTCATTAAGCAGTACTGCTGAAACAATTTTTGGTTTTGAGCGTACTCCTCGTAGAAAAGAATGGTATGATGAAGAGTGTCCTGAGGCCACTGCAGTAAGTAACGCTGCCTACAGACGACCATTGCAGTCCACCACTACAAGAGCAAAGGTGGAGTTGTTTAGGAAGAAGAGGGAGGAGGAAAGACGCCTATTTATAAAAAAAGGAAAGATAGCGTAGTCGTGAGGAAATCGAGATGTGCATGCGTAGGAATCATGATTAAAATTTTTACAAAAATATAAGGCGTCTTACTGCAGGTTTTAAACCCGGAGCAACCTCTTGCAGAGACGAAAATAGTAATCCGGTTACAGATGCACAAGGGACACTGAGATTATGGAGACAACATTTCCCTAACAAACTGCAAGGCAATGACGACACAAATTCCGCCTTTGGAGATCCTATGCCCGTCGAAAACAATGACGAAGTTAAGATTCTATCGCCCAGCTATGAAGATATATTAGACCCCACGATATTTATTAACTACAAGGGTATAAGCCTTCTCCCTATCGCATATATCGTTGTTTAAGTGGCAAAGTACTGTTGTTAGGTTTCTTTTACTGAAATTACCGGTAAAATTGAAAAAAATAAAATTAATTGAATTTTAACTGCTACTTTTCGTTGAAAAAATACAACATGAGTTAAAACTTCTAAAACGAAAGAACGAACCAAAACGAAAAATGTATAACCCTGTAAAAATTACAAAATAAGTAACAAGTGCCGAAAATGGCGATGGTTTGATTGATTTAAACCTTCTTTAATGCTTGCCTGTACGTCGGCTACAGTTACAGTATTTCACGGATAATTGCCTCGACAAAAATGTCAAAATTTTTGAGCAATTATGCGTGGAAGTCATTTAAACGAATACGGTTAATTGCCTATTTGAGGTAATTAAACGAATACGTTTAATTGCCTGTATACACTGCCTTCAATACATGTGAATAGCAAGTAACTTTATACTTATACATAAACTTGGTAGGCTTTAATTGCAAGGTTGTATTAAAAACGTAGTTTGAAAGTAAATTTAACGGACATTTTGTGCCTATATAAGCATAGTTGAGTAAAGCTGCAGATTTTAGAAAATAATTATTTTAAGAATTTTAAGTGAAATTTCTCTTTGGGGAAAATATATTAAGCGTAAAACGCAGTTAATTATCCGTGAAATTTTATTAGAAAATGTTAAGAAAAAATATGAGGATTTAGAAATTGAAGTAAATAAGCGTGAAAGGCAATTAAGCGTGGGACAACTATCCGGGGAATACTGTTCTTGACTAAGAGTGGTACGACAGCGATTCGCTGCAATTTTAATTTTCCATTCTGGAAGTCGCTTTTGCACACTTTATGTACAAGCGTTGCTCTGTCAAGCCAAATAAAACAATCTACTATCAGCTGTCAAGCAAGTTGTTAAATAAGGCATTGTTGTTATAAAAAGTCTCAAAGAAGGTTTACATGAGCATAAAACGATTTTAGGAATTGCGCGCACTGAGTAGGAGTAAATTCTTACTAAGGTAGATATGAAAAATAGGCATTACAGTAAGTTTAGTACTAATATTTTTCAACATAATATAAGCATATTATTTTAATATAAAAATCAGAAGAAAAAAAAAAACAACAAAGAAATTTTCAATGAAAATAATTTCATAGAAATCTGTGGAATTTATATCTTCCAAATAATTGATGTAAAAAATATCCGACAGATTTTGCTGCAAAAATGCGTACGCACTGCACTTCATAGTTATTTTTATTTTGCTTTCATTTCCTTTATAAATATTTTATATTCTTTTCTATACGAACTCTTCTTTCATAATAAAAATCAATCAAATTACAAAAGTGAAACAGGTAAAGAATTGTTTGAATTATTTTCTTACTTCTTTTATTCGGTTTGTTTGTATACACACCGACATACATAGATTGATGGACAGACAAACATCTAAAATTACAAACAATATGTTTTTCAAAGCAGAAATCATTTTTTTTTTTAATTTTAAGTAAAACTGATGCAGAAAACAAAATGCTCTTTAAAAGATTTTCATAAAAATTTAAATATTAAAAATGTTTTTATTCATTGTATGAAACTATCTTTTATCAGCAAAAAGATTGGATTTAAAATGATAACAATTTTGTTTCTTTTTTTTTAATTCTGCTTTTTTTATAGGCAAAATAAAGAAAATTTATGCCAAACAACTCATTATGAGGCAACATAAAAAAAAACCCACCCGACCCAGATATTTAAGCATGAATGCCAATACAACAAATGCAACCAGAGACAATGATTTATGCAATTTTAAAAGTGCAGCCAATCACAAAAAAAAAAACCAAAATTATAAGAAAAAAAAAAAATTCAGTACATTTGAACAATTGTTTTAAAATCCCTTGAGAGTGATTCAGATCAGTGCATTGTGAATATATTTCAAGAATTCTTGGCGATTAACCTAATAAAGATGCAAACAAGTAAGTAAGTAAGTAAGTAAGTAATGGTGATCAAAATAGAGTCCAAATTTGGCAAAGACACACAATAAGTCCGTTGTTGGATCCGTACTCTGGTGCTTTAGAAAACCAAAACCGAAAAAATTTTCAGAATAAAATCATTTTAAATTACCTAAATTAGCCTTTTCCCTGTCTCTATGTTGCTTAAAATTTTACATAGATTTCATTAAAGTCACTATAAACAAGCATACAAGCATATACATTTAAACATACATCTGTAGCAAGAATGATAAAACTAAAGATTACTATATGCTCATGTTTTCCTTTCAGATGACGTAGTTTCCCCTATATTTGAGAGAAAATAAGTAATGAGAGAAATAAAAAATTATCTCACTTTTATGAGTACACATTGAACTTTTTGGTGACGTCATTTTACCTCGATGAGCAGAAAATTACAATTTTGTGTGAGTGATGTCGTAATCTTTCTTTTGTATGTTTAGCATGACAACAGAGAGCCACATTATGCTTTGCTAGTTGAAAATGTTGAATATTTAGGCTCGATTATAATCGGTCGGTAGTCGCCGTGGTCTAGTGGTTAGTGTGTTGGCTTACTAAGACATGGGCCCTGGGTTCGACTCCAGGCTCTGACATCTTAAAAAAAAAGAAATATGAAAAAAGTATTTCTTTCGGCGACTATCTCTCAGCAGTCTTCTGGCAAAAGCTTTGAGAGTAACTAATTGCCATGAACAAGCTTCACAAGTCTGTCGTTCGGAGTCGACATTAAACTGTAGGTCCCGGTACTCATGGATAAAAATGGACACACACAACATGAGTGCTGCGAGAAGCTAGGCCGTAATACTGACACAGGGTTGTAAAGGATAGTTATGTATGTATGTATGTATGTAATCATAAACAAACAAGATTTTTTTCTATGATTACTTGTGAATAATTAATATGGCACAAAAGCAAAGGCGAGGTGAGGAGAAAATGCAGTTCTTGGTGTCTTCGTGAGAAAAATATTTCGTACAATAGAATATACCTTTACATATAAACCCAAGCATAGATATCAATTTAATTTATAAGCTGTATGAGCTTTATACCAACGTTGGTGTATTTGGACTTATTAAATACAATGGCTGTGTGTCTATTAACACCTAAAAGAAATAACGAAATTAAGACGGGAAAATTATAAATTGATCACTTATAAAACTTACTATCATGAGATTAACTGATAAACGGGCTCACACTATTATCAAAGCGCATCAAAATTCAATCCAATCCTGAATTAAAATTCAGGTTTCTAAAAAATAATAAAACACTGTAATACTTTGATTTTACTTTAATTAGTATTTATTTTTCTTGTCATGAAGAACAAAAATTGTGAAAATCGAATAACTTCACCTTCAATATGAAAATCCCAAAAAAAACTTAAAAAAATTCGATCTTTTTTACCATTTTTTTTCTGTTTAGGTCCATAGGTAGCAAACCGTTCAAAATTTAAGGAAACAATGAACTACAAAAATTTCCCTAAGACCTCAACAGCTTTTTAAAACATATGAACTTCCTAGGAATGACTCTTAACTCCGTTCATGTAGCGTTTAGTTAGCCGCAAAAGTAGCTGCGTCTCTTGATGTGTGTGCTGAGCTTTCTGTTTTGCCTGTGCTGCTGCGGTCGGTGCGTGATCGCATGAGTTGAGCCAGAGAAAATTTTCACTTTTTTGAAAAAATGACAACGAGGCTCCAAACGTTTGGAGGGCCATGAAAAAAAATTTCATGATTTTGGGTGAAAATGGGAGACACGGATATTCTTTTTTTTTGTCTTTTATCACGTAGTAATGTCCGCATGGGTTATATTTAAATGACATAAATTAATAATAATTACGCACAGTGTTGTACTTGCGCGAAATAATTTATTAAAAAAAAAGATTGCAGGGCAACCTCAAACTGTATAATTAAGAACTTGACTTCTACTGTATTTTACAATACAGTACCAAGTACTGAAAGTATAAAATTTGGTACTTTTTTATTAAAAACATTTTTAAGTACACTGTTATAAAAATATACACAAAATATAAAATAAATAAAAACCTGTTACAGTTGTATATTACATATCCAAAGATTCTTACCTAAAAAGAGAGAAAGAAAAAAAATATTAAAAAAACAATTGTACACAGAGAAAATTTGTATATAGTCAAGTATAGTACTGATGTTATTCATAAGTTACAAGAATAATAGAAGCAGAGATTAGGGATGCTCATGTTTTTTCCAAAGAGATGCATCCTAATCTTACTTAATTGGGCTTGCAAAAACTTTTTTTTTAAATCGTGGATCAAATAGAAAAATTGACAAAATGTCTGTCATTTAATTTCCCTTAGTTTAAATCCGGACTAAAGAACAATTTGCAAGTATATATACGTATGTATGTGTATGTATATAAAAAATTAATTACAACTTTTTGTGATTTGTAAATAGTATCGATAATTAGAAATTTTTCTTGTAATCTAGTAAAATAAAAAATTTATACTGCAATATTCTCCACTTAAGCCCTGGATATAATACACAGTTTTAATGAGCGTTCAAGCAGGGCTGCCGGATGACCACAAAAAAATTATAAGTATGGTTTTCGATGCATGGAATGATATCAATATTTTAGCGATGCATCGAATTAAAACATCGATGTTTGCAATGCATCGACAAACATCGATCATCCCTTGTAAAGATTACTCATGAGTAAGTTTTCCCGTTAGATTACGTAGATTCCCCTATATTTGAGAGAATTCTTAATAAGTTAAACATGAAAATTTTTTGGGAGAGCAATTTGAAATTTTTACATAAAATTCCGAACAACATTTTTTTTCTCGTACTTCTCTTAGGAGTTTGGTTTTTTCACTTTCATTAGCCGAACTTCTATTAGCTTCTATACCATTAAACGCCCCTTACTATGAATTTACGCATTTCAAGTATGTATACAACTTTTTTGTGGTAAGTTTAGTATATTTTAATCTACTACTTTCCATAAAGAGCATTTTTCTTTACAATGAAAAAATGTTGCGGATGCAAATTTTATTAATGAATTGTCTTTCTGTTAAGCATAATAACAACTTTGTTTGCCGGCAGGACAAAACATAAAAACAAAAAGAACGTGCATACCAGAAAAAAAAATTTCAACAGCAAATGCCCGTGTGTAGTAGACACAAATGTCGTAGAGTATTAACATTTATTAATAATTAATAAAGTTGCAAAAGGTGATGTATGATGATGAAGATGTAATTTTAAAAAATTTAGAAGATAAGCAATAAAATACTAAACGCAAAAGGCTTCGAATCTGCCTTTATTGAGGATATTGATGAAGCAATGCTTAAATGGATTACCGCCGAGCATAGTAAAAATCTACACATATCTGGACCATGAAATAAAAAAATTTTATTTTCTCTTAATGCAGTTTCTATAAAATGAAGTAATTTAATGATCTCATGCAGTTTCATTATAGGGAAGCTCGATTGTATATGTTTTTATTGAAAAAGAAACGACTTTTCTATTGTAGAGTAACAGTAACTTTAGATTTTTACGACTTAAAACAAAATGTTAATACAATATCAACAATGATATTTAAATTATGGCTCAACTGAGAGGAATGTGTATTTTAAATTGATTCTCACGGTGTTTAATCGCAACCTTTTGGCGGCCAATTGACATCACATCAGCAATTTGGCTAAATAAACGGAGATTAAATGTTCAACGCAATAAATCGATTTTATTATAAGATTTGTGGCAAGCTATGTTTGTTGTAACCAAACATTGTTCACATCAATACCATTAAGAACAAGACAAAAAAAAGATCGGATATCATGGTGCGATAAGTGTCTTCATTGACTGCAATGGTTGCGCCGTTCTCATTTTCAAAGAAATATGAGCCAATGATGCCTCCTTTCCACAGTCACTCCTAATGAATGCATTGGCTTCTGTAAGGTCAAATAGGTCAATTTGGTTTATTATTTCATCAAGATGAAAATGAACTTCTTCCGAAAAGATGATTTTTTTAAATTTAATTTTCGTGCAATTTGAGAGCAATTGTCTTTGTCTTGGAAATAAATTTCCAATAAATCCCAACGTTGTTCAAACGTAAATCGTTTCATTTCGTTCAGTCGAGATAATAGACTTAATTTTGTGACAGAATGGAATGACATAAGTATTGCCAGATACGAAATAACCCGTGTACCAAAACCAAGATAAACCGATAGATGGCCACCCAATATAATCAGAAATTTTTAATTACTTAATACATACGAGTATGTACATATGTTTCATTAGTCATAGCATGTCAATACGGTTACGAAGCGCCAAAAAGTTGATCATGCACATTATGAAAAAGACTGCACTAGTTCTACAACAATTTATAAAATTATAACCACTTTCAGTGTCTGAACTTCCGTCATGTCTTCTTTGTTCATGTCTCGATGAATATTCAAGCATGTAAATTTATATTTTTTATAGGTTGCTATATATATTATATATATAATTCGGTAATCATTTGCATGTACCAAACCCAAACAGCTGATAAGTTACGTTAAGGCTGCTTTGAGCAATTTTGTCAGTGTCATCATAACTTTGTAAAATATTTTAAATTTTTATTATATTTTAATTAATATTTAAAAGTTTTATAACATTATAGAGATGCAATTAAATTAAAAATTAATCAAACATATGTATTACAAAAGGAAAAAAAAACAAAATTCAAATACAAATCGTTTGAATGTCATGATGAATTGAAACAAATTGAATATGAAAGCAAATGCAATTGAAATTGACGTCAGTCTATTATTATTTTATTACTTTTAATCAAAAATTAAGGAAAATAGCATTAAAAAATAAAATATCAATATTTACATATGCATGTGTAGTATATGTATGCATTTGTATGCCCATTGTATGTATGTATGTATATGTACTATACATATGTATGTATGAATAACGTAATTAAACAAATGTGAACTGATAAATATTTAAAGAAAAAATACAATTAAACAATACATTGTATTTTAATATTAGCGGTAATCACTCTTCTTTTTGCATAAAAACTTCGCTCGTAAATACACGAATCCTCTTCGCCCAAACAATTACTACTTGTTTTAAAATGATATGGTCCATGTCTGCATTACAATGGACTATGCTGTAACTACTCCCTATAAACTTAAATGGATTATGCACTCCAATATTTTCTGCAGGTTATTGCAATTTTATTACGGGTATTATTATACGATTTAAAATTTAAAAACCTTTTCAATATAATTTCACTCTACAAATTTGCTTTAAAAGCATATTTAGTATGGGCGGAAACAAAAAAATTATTGTTGTTGCTATTTTTTATATATTTTTTTTTTGGTATTATTTGGTATTTTGTTTATTATTATTGTTGTTGTTTCCATAAAATAGTTATTTTTATTTGTTTATTAATTCTTTTGTATGCATATATGTATATATGAATATGCATGTATGTGTGGTTGTGTGTGTGGTTTTTGTTTGAAATTGTGGGGGTATAGCTGTGCATTGAATACAGTATTGCCAGAATTTTTTGCCACAAACACTACAGACATATTTTAATAAATTTGCAAAATCTACTATATATTGTTTTTATCTCAAACAGACATACAGTGGGGTGCAAAAAGCAAAATTGTATGTATTTTTTTTGCAATTATGAACAAATTTAAAATATTAAAAAAAAAAAAAAATAAATTCGTTTCGTCAGAGACACTTTAATTCATAAAAACTATTGTAAGTTTATTAAAGGCCAGGATACACTATCATACACAGTCGTACGATTAATTCACAAGAAAATCTTATGGCAACATTACTGCAAAATAAGATGCAAAGCATATGCAGAGTTGCTTTTTATTACATCTTATCAAATTCAACCCTGATTGCATTGAGAAAAAAATGTTTATGAAGTCGGACAGGCTTGTCAAGAAATCTGTCATCAGATATTTTATGCCACACTGTTATACTTTTTTAACACCACGATTTTATTGACCAATCGTACGATTCGATGGGATAGTGTATACGTCAAATAAGCTTTTAAAAAACATACAATATTTTTTTTTACAAATATAGGGTTTAAATTTTACAATTATTAAATAACCAAACCAATTCATCTAATAAACAAAAACAAAAAATTATTTATACATACATAAAGTAAAAATCAAAATACCTTGAGTACACGGTTACAGAATTAAAAAATTAGTTTATTGCGAATCTATCTGCAAAACTAGTTAATTGAAAAAATCAGTTTGTTTTTTGTTTTGTACTTTTCTTTTAAGTATTTCGTTATCAATGAAATACTCTAAATCTATCAAACTATGAAGAACGTTAAACGCATTTTCTTTTTAATTTGAAATTGCCGAATTGTTTAGCGTTTTTAAAGATTTGAAAATATTTTTTGAGTTCGTTATAAAAGTATTAATTTACATGAAAATTCATTGAAGGATATAGAAAGAAATGTTGGCTATTAGGTAAGTTCACTAAAACCGTATTCGTTATAAACGTAGTAATTTGTATGAACAACCAATGGTTCGTGCTTGGGACCTTTAAAAACTGTTCGCTAAAAGCAATATTCGTTATAACCGTGTTCACACTATAAACGTGTTTTGCTGTATTGGAATTATATTTTTCTTTTTTATACATACTCGTACACATATAATGAGATAGTCGAAGTATTGTCAAACACAATACATTTTAGCCTATCTCCTCTTATCACTATCATTACATTTTTTGTAAGTGCCATACGGGTATGTTCTGCAATACGAAAAGGAAAGAAATTGAAAACCAGTATTTTTTCAAATACAAATAAAACTATATTGTGGAAATTATATTACAGTTTTCATAATTAAGAATGGTAGTTATGTTAATATACATTAATCCAATTAATAAAAGAGTATATCTAAATGTCAAATTTGAAAGTTATAGCAAATCGAGTTTTCGTGCGATTTCAATTTCACTACTTTTCCATTTACAGAACATATCTAATATTGTTTGAATGAATCAGAATTACAACTTTTTTTCTTTTTGGCTTCTTATTTCATTTTACCCACATTAGTTGACATCGACGACATGTACGAGCGAAGCCTGTGGTGATTAAAGTGCATGGCGAAAGCAAGCGTATTAAAGTGTTGTTATATGGGCTGGAAATCCAAGTTCGTATTCGATTTTTAACAAAATTTTGTGTAAATTTGTGGTGTAACTTCTAAGCATATTACAGTACATATATAAGTACATTTTAAAAGAAAAAAAAAAAAAAAGAAATAATTTAAAATATCTTTAATTATTATATATTTTATCAAATTTAATTCGAGTATTTACTGGATCAATATTATACTTATTGTATTAGTTTTATCGTAATAGTCTTAAGATCCTTTTACTGGTATTCTTATTATTCCTTAACGGATGCTATTTCTCATAAGAATACCAATATTATGATCTTAAGACTATTAAAATTCTATCTTTTGTATGTGTTCTAATTAGCAAAAAACTTATGTCTATTACTTTCGTTTCAGAGGTCTTATTCTGTAATTTTCCTAAGTTAAAACTCTATCGCCAAAAGTTTATAAACTTGATTTAGAACTTTTTGGTTACGAATACAATACCTCTAAACTTATATATTCTGTTTTTTATTGTAAGAATTGATTTAGTGTTCTTATAGATTGTAGTGAAATGTTTAAGATATTTAAATTTTGGTATAACCTAAAAATAGAAAAAAATCTCTACTTCTGGCAACACTGGCTCTAATATATGTATGTACGTATATCTAAATAAACACATCTATCGGTTTCTATCTATCGTTATTCTGACAATGAGCGGAAGAGGGTATAACAGAAAAGAACTTGGCGTGATAATTGCAAATTCAAAATGTGTTTATCATATACGAGTACACACTTCCTTCCTCTCACACTCATTACTATTCCAAATTTTAATAACACATAAGCTTATTTTTTATTGCTTTTGTTGTTTATGTTTTATGCTTTTTTTTTGATATTTATGTATAAGTATAACTGTTAACTAAAACCATAGCTTGGTTGTGGGTCTTAATGTCATTGATATTGAGAGTGATTTATTGTTTATTGTTTTCTTTTTTGTTTTTTTTTTTAAATTTTGAAATTGAAATGCCGTTAATTCGAATAAATTGCAATATTTATTGTATTCTATTTATGAATTCATTTTCAATTAAAAAAAAAGAAAAAAAAAAAAGATGAATGTGTGTGTATGGAGTAAAACATTAAATTCAATTTATTTTTCCAGTGGGTATTTATAATTCATCTCTGTGTGCTGTTTTTATTTTTTTCTCACTAAATCAATGTTCTCACAAGTGTTACTTCCGTTATGAGCATAAGCACTTGTTTCCCCATAGACATGCATACACACAAACTAAACCATACACACACACACACACGTAAATATTTAATTTAGAAAACAGACACGTGTTTTTTTTAACAGAAGAAAGAGAAATAAGACATGAGACTTTATTAACGGCTTCATGGGGTTACAATAAAAAAGTTTTTTTATTAAAACTCCGTATACATCACATACTATTTGTTTTAAATAAATTTTACATATAACTTTATGAAGATACATTTTATTTTAAACTGTTATGATATATACATATATTAACATTAAGTATAATATTTGAAATGTATTGTTTTGGGCATAAACATGTCTCTATGACCATTTCGTCTATGCTTAAGAGACTCGTCAGGTGACTTTTTCTCAAAGGTGTTAATCAAAACTACAAATACTTACATATCGTCGTAAGAATTAAAGAACGCTAAAACTGACAAAAAATCGAAAATACGTTTTTTGCATCATTTTTATCAGAAAAATAAATATGCGTCGATTGGTCCCGGACCCAGATTTCTACGATGAAAATAAATTCACTTACGCCGTCTTCGTTGCAAAAAATACCAGTGTCTTTGTTCTACTTTCATACAGGTTTTTTGACTCTGGTGAACATTTAAGGTTTTGTCTGTCAGTGCCATTGACGATATATTCAAATATATAAAAACTTAATGCGAATCATATCCCATTTCAGCATATGGGAAATTCCAAGTCAAATCAACCAAAGGGTGTAACCCACCCCCCGAATTTCATCATAGAACTAAATGAAATACAAAGTTTGGGGGCAGTGACACATCTGGATCGGGAAATATGAGGTCTTGAAAATGGGAAAAAATACAAAAATGCACAAAGCTATACTTACTTAATTGTATTTTTCTTATATTAGTATTATTGGTACGCATCTCGTAAAAGTCACATTTGAAGCAACATGAAAAAGTCAAAGGTCAATTTTCTTTACCTATAAGAAAGCCTATATTAGAGACCTGCATGACTCAAATCATCTCTTTAAAACACAGTGAATGCAGCTTAACACTGTTACAATACTTTATGTATCCACACACTAAATAAAGAATGTGAGTAACAGAGGAAGAAAATGTCATTCAACAATGTGTCACTCATAATAGCGTGTGTAGTACACACCATACAGCATATCAATAAAAAACAAAAGAGACCACCAAATCAAAAGTATGAATTCACTGAAAAAAATATACATCCACTTAAAAAACTAGCACTCATTAAGAAATTGGTTTTTGTTTTCTTGCCAGACGCCTTTTGTACAAAGACAGCTTTGAAAAATTCTTTCGTCATTGAGAAAGAGACTATGTTTAAAATGTAAATACATACATACTATGTATTTGCCCTCTGCTTTGCTCTTTTTTAGGAATGTTAAACTATGTATGTAAAAACAACAAAAACACAACCACAGCACAGTGAATGCTTACTGTTAAGAATGTGGTATTCATTGTTATTTTGAGTTACTGTGATTATGATTCACTCACTCAAATTAAATGAATGCAGTAAAAAATGAATTTGGTACACTATTTAGTCTGTTAAAGAGATATCCACATTTTTACAGATTGTGAATGATGAGTGAGAGCACAATAATGAGTCATTTAAAAGCATGTGCACAATTTAAGGTTTTTTCACATTCATTGCAGGTCTCTAGCCTATATCTCCGAAAGCGACCTTTTTAAAAATTAGAACAAAAATTATGCCAAAGATAGTTTTGTTCTCTACAGTTGTGAAAAATTTCAGAGTGAACGTCTTTTTGGATCAAGAAATAAAAATAAAATCGGAAAAGAATGAGATTAAAACTATTCTGATAGGGGTGGGACAGTATATGATTTTTCGATTTCGATTAGCTAAAACCGCTTATTTTGTGAGTTTCAACAAAAAAAAAAAAAACACATGAGTCAAAAAGAAGAGATGTGGGATGGAGGCAAATAGCTACTCATCGGGGTCAAAGGTTGGATTGAAGGAATAAAAATCCACAAAAAGCTCCACAACTGGCCTGAAGTAGCCCCTATTTTGTAATTCCCTCGGTAGGATATTAAATTCATGTAGTCCAGCCTACGTAATAAGTTGTTTGCTCTAAACGACATCTCGAGCATCTTAGGGTTTCCGATTGTCTGGTGTTTCGTTGAGTATATGTTATATTTTGAAAAAATGGTATAGATCACTGATTATTCAAGAGATTATTTTTAAAAATAAAAATTAATAATTTCTGTTTGCACTGACATCTGACAGGTAGGATATTTATATATTTTTATATAAAATTTGCTCCTACCACTCTAGGGAGTGAAGTTTATATAATATATTTACATAAGTATGTATACATGTATTAAAGATCTGCAAGATAGTAACAAGTGTCACTTCATGCAATTTTTATGCCATGTTATGCATGTTACGATATCAGTAAGTTTTAATCAAATCAAATCATCGCCTGAGTGCTGGCTTTAATTATAAAAACATTTTTTACACATCGACATGGAAAATTCACATGTCAACACATTCAACATATGCAGCATATGTTCTTAATGATGAATTCTGATCAATTAATTGAATTACTACACCTAAAAAATAGAATTGTACAACAATAATTTGGACAAAAGCAACACTTTTATCATCATAGATCCGTGAAAAGTAGCCACATTACTAGTAAGGCAACGCCCTAAATTAGTCTACTGACATAGTTATAAGGCTTAACATCTATTGCATAATTTACATAGAAAAACCTCAAGTCTTCAGTCAGTTGAAGTGAATAAGCTCGAGGTCATTATACATACATATGTATGCATATGAAAATACAAATATACCTTTAATGTTTAACTACTGAGACGGAGTTGAATTTTACCCTCTCTTTAGATTTTTTAATATATTCTCTTCGGTTGAGCGCTAATACATACATACATAACTGGCCTTTACAACCCTGTGTCAGGATTACGGCCTAGCTTCTCGCAGCACTCATGTTGTGTGTGTCAATTTTTATCCATGAGTACCGGGACCTACAGTTTAATGTCGACTCCGAACGACAGACTTGAGAAGCTTGTTCATGGCAATTAGTTACTCTCAGAGCTTTTGCCAGAAGACTGCTGAGAGGTAGTCGCCGAAAGAAATATTTTTATCATATTTCTTTTTTTGAAGATGTAAGAGCCTGGAATCGAACCCAGGGCCCATGTCTTAGTAAGCCAACACACTAACCACTAGACCTCGGCGACTACCGTTAGGTTAATTCCCATTCTTTTTTTTAATGTACAATTTTGTATTCATTTTTTATTTTATAAACTTGGCTTGTGACAACTGCCTTTTATGTTGCTGATTATCTTTTAATAAATTATTATTTTTTAAGTTTTTGTATGTACTGTTTTTTAGGTTTAAGAAAGGTGAGTGTGAAATAAAGGCCTTGTTTTACTGTACTAAATCTTTTATTTTTTTATTTTTATAAGTTTGTTTATATCAATTTTTATGATTCTATTAAAAAATGTTTTTTTTGGTAAAGTAAAAGATGGTAAAATTTACCCCCACGTCAATAATTATCAACAAATATTTGACCTCAGTAGTTAAAGGTTAAATAATTATTTTTCTGAAAGGTGAAAAGATTATAGTTTAATGGTTATTTAACGGTTATGAACCCTCTATTTAAAATATTTCTGTGAATCATAAATAAAAACTCTACTTATATTTAAAGGGTCTGTCTTATTTACCCCGTGTCAACTGTGGCAAAGAAATAAAATAAAAATGAGTAAAATATTAATAGAGTAAAAGTAAGTAACACACAAAAACACACACACACACACACACACACTTATGCTTATAAAGAAAGAAATACTTATAAACATATAACGGTATTTAAAAATGAACCAAATTATACGAGTACATACATAGAAAAGAAGAAAAAGAAAAATGTACACAAGGGTGCAATGACTGGTAAAGACAAGGTTAATAAGAGAAGAATCCAAAATAACACACAAACAGAAAGGGAATGTGGTGAGAAGAGAGAATATTTTTTACTTTCTTTTTTTTTTGTCAAATAAAATTTATTTCCAGTGGGAAGAGGTAAATATCGCTTGATATGGTTAAAAAAAAGTAAGTAAATAAAACGGGAAACAAAGAGATACAAAAGCAACAACTAAAAATGAATAACACCATAGTCAACTAAAAAAAAAAACAAAAAAAAAAAAAAAAAGAGCAAGATATAAAGAAAACTTTCTTTGGCAAAGAGAAGCAAAAGCAACAAAAGATAAATATTATGTGCCTTTGTAAAAGCAAAAAAAAACAAAAAAAAAAAAAAATTGAATAACAAAACAATAGAGTAAGAAATTCATCAAACTGAGAGTAAAGTACGTTCACATTTGTCAAATATTACCTAAAACAAAAACGTAACCACTATTTTATTCTAACAATTCTTTTGTTTATTGTTTGTTGCTTCCAAAGTAATTCATTTAACATTTAAATGTTATTTTTTGGTTTTATGTGTTTTTAACTATTTTCTCAAGAAATGTTTAGAGGAAATAAAATTTACATACAAAAAGTGTTTCTAGTAAAATAGTGGTTACGCTTTTTTCCAACAAATATTTGACAAAAGTGAACGTAGTTCAAGTCTTTACAACAATTTGTGTATATTAGAAATACAACAAAACTTAAAGAAAGTACGAGTATTTTGAGAAAGAGTACAAGAATTAACAAAAAACAAAAAAAATTATCCAAAGAAACAAGTAAAAGAAAGTCAGTCTAGACTTTCTTTATACATACACGCGTAAACAAATTAAAGTACTCGTGCAATATGTTTGTATATGTAATTCGAAACAAGTAGTTTCTAGTTATTATGCCTTTTGTTACGTCTCTTCTTGAGCAATCAGTTGTTAAAGTGTGTAGCTTTAAAGAATTTTTCCTAATGAAACGCCTTTTAAAGTGAATGCAAAAAATATTTATTTATACGAAACAAAAATAGAAAACAATTGAAAGAATGTATTCATTGTAGATATCCATACTCGAAAAACAAAACACTTGTGTATGTATGTATTTACGTACATATAACACTTTTAAACAAGTGTTCATAGAATAAACATTTGAAAATAAAACTATTACTGGTTGTATTCATGAGAAAATAAAATACGTTTATTAAGGGATTATTTGACAATTTTTTATGCAATACTTGTAAAATAAACCAAAAATATTTGTTATGAATACTGCAGTTAATATTAAATAAATTATACCTCTCACAGAGCACTTCCTTTTATAGTTTATTGTTCAATGAATTGCACAATGCCTTATAAAGAGAATTCATTCATTGCCTGAACTGTTCATTTAGAAAACAATATACCAAATAATGTTTTCTCTGTCAATTACGATATGAACAATTTCAAATCAAATCGTATCCACAAACTCTACTCCCTTTTTTCTTCTTCTCGTAATATATTTTTCTAACAATACTGCAATGCACTGCATAGGTGAGGCTCATCCCCTTAGTTTGTGCATATGTAAGTATATAAGAAAATTAGAACTTTTTTTAAAATTATATTGTTCGGGTATGTTCTGTAAACCGAAAATGAGCGAAATTAAAATCGAATAAAAGTTCAAATCGCTATAATTTAAAAAAACTACAATACATTTTTATTCATTTCACTAATAACTATTAACATAACTTCTGCCATCATCAACACTTTCAAATAGTTGGCGCAATTAAGCTTGAATTGCCTTTGAAAAAACACTCGATTTTGTTTTTCAGAACATACCCGATGGTTTAAGTAACAGTGCTTGAAGATCCTTTTAAAAAAATATCATTTGTATTTAGTTATTATATATGTAGAATGTACATACACACATACATACATATGCACATACACGCACATGTGTATTAAAAGGCGAAATTTTTAATTACTCATACGCCTTATTAATAATCGTTTGTGGCGTATGAGTAATGTGGTCATTAATTATACGCAACCCATAAGATAAGATTGATGTACGAGTACAATGAAGGGATAACAAAAATAATATTAAAAAGTTTCACTAACGTTCGATAGAAAAATAAAAAGAACACTATTTGTTAAAGCTTAAAATGCTTATTTGCTGAGTTGAACATATAATTTTCAAATAAATAAAATTTTATTTTAATTTAACTGATCAATTCTTTGTAAAAACTTTATATTTTTACTATTCGTATTGTTATTGAATAATTTATACAGTAGAATCTCGAAAAAGTTAACTTGCATGAAAGTTAATGACACCTATAAACCAACAGTGTAGTTGCTCTAAAAACTTAAGTAAATAGTTAGTTTTTGCCTTTAAAAAATGGCAGAGGAAAATGATAATGGGAGGGGGGTAAATTGTCTTACCAGATATTTAGCAATCTAAAGTAAGCTTTTTGAAGGCAAATAATAGCAATACAAACTAGATGACAAACCTTGTCAATATCCGGTCGGAGGTAGGTTACCTACAGTGGTGAGCAAAAATGCAAGAATGCTTTTTAATTTCGTAATTTTTTCATAGTGTTCTTATTTTATAAACATTTATTTTTATCTTACAAAGTATGAGAAAAATAAGTGCTGAAATTGAAAATAGAGCAGTTAATTTAACAGGAAGTGGTCACTCGTTAAGGCAAATATCAAAGCAACAGGGAATTTCATACTTTACACTTGTAAGTGTTCGAAAAAGAAGGAATGTAAAGTCCTTCTTATCGCTATAGGTTGCAAATTGATGGGGATGCTCGTTTAATGAAAAGTGTGCTGAGAAATAAAGATACAAGAACCTTAAAATTATCTGTTAAGACAAAAAGTAAGAATTTTATCGATATGCGGCATTAAACAAAAAAACAAAAATCAAAAAAGATGCTTTATCGGAAAAAAATGTAAAAGCTTGCCTTCAATTTTGTCAGACATATAGAAAGTGGATCATAAATGAATGGAAACATTATGAATTAATAGATAACAATCAGTTAATCAGGTTAAGCAAACAGTAAAACATGGTGGAGGAAGTTTATTGGTTTGGGGTTGTTTCAATTGGTGGAATGTTGGTCCATTAGTAAAAACAGAGGATATAATAAGAAAGGAGAACTATCTTTATATGTCTGAAGCGAACTTACTAGGTGTTGTACAAAACTGTACTTACCCGGTGGAAAAAGTACTTTTTTAACTTGAAAGAAACCCTAAACATTCGACCAAAATTAAACATAAATGGTTAAGCCTGGACTTCAATTCTATTCAAAACTAATAGGCACTATTAAAAAGGAGATTGAAAACTTATGAAAGAGCCCCAACAAAATTGCATGAGATTTTGGAGAAAATACAGAAGGAATGGATGCTAATAAGAAGTGATGGAGTCTTTGCCCAGGCGAATTTGTTTGTTTCTTTGAGTTATTATATCTCTTATTGCTCCCCCCCAAATTCTCCAAAATTAAAAAAAATGGTTAAATTGGTCTTAAGAAATATGTAATTCGAATACAATTTTATTGAAATAAACAAATATATATTTAAACAGTTTTACGCTATAAATTAAAATCGGATTTCATTTTTTTCTGATGTACTTCTATATTTTTATGGGCATAACTAATAGGATAAGATACACAAACTTTACATGCTATTCTAATTGATAACTATTTAGCAAAGTAAACATTGCTTAACGAGCATTTAAGTAGTACAAAAGTTTTCAAGTACTCGTACATTTAAATGCTTAATGTTACATTGCGTGTGACAGAAGAAACATACCTAAGTAGAT
The DNA here is from genome assembly GCA_963576795.1 of Metopia argyrocephala. Taxonomy (NCBI): domain Eukaryota; kingdom Metazoa; phylum Arthropoda; class Insecta; order Diptera; family Sarcophagidae; genus Metopia; species Metopia argyrocephala. Next base: position 43,118,163 of record OY756210.1, read on the forward strand.
ACCCAATATTTGGTTTCCTATTGGTGGTAATCGTTGTTCAAAAACTACTTTTTGCTAGCGTCCATCAACACTAGTATCCCTACTGTAAAAAATATTATCCCACTTATACTAGTGCTTGCTAATGCAGTATATAATTGCAACATATGTATGCATGTTTAATATCTTATATAAATAATATGTGTTGAAATATTTTACAGAATTCTTATTTAAGCATTTTTAAATATTTTTTGTTTTTGAAAATCACAAAACGCCATTTTATCAAAAACACACAAATAAACAAAAATTTGCTGCAATAATAAAAACACATAAATATTATATATGTATGAATGTATGTATAAACAATTAAAATATATACATACAGACTACGTAATCTTGAAAAAATTGTGTTTAAAATAATAAATAACTGATGAGTCAATGTGTTCTTATCAGCAAAGCAATTTAAAAATGTATTTTGAGGGGTGGCCATAAATATAAGTATTTGCCATAAATATTTGCTATACAACAATAACGAATCTAACAAATTAGTTAAAACGAAAAACTTTGCTTTATTTTTAGTATTTTTTTTACAATTTTTATAGTTTGTATGCCACTGTTTCTTTTTATTATTTTTCATTTTTCTTTACAATTGCATTTTTTTAATAAAACTCTTTTATAGGTAAATTCTCTTCTAAGAGAGCAATTACAGTTTTTAATTTTTACTCAAATGAACGAGTAGTTGCAATAGCTATTGTGTTATATTATAAGAGTGCTTATTAAAAATATAATGTCTCTATAAAATTGTTGTTGCAACCAGTAAGTTAGGTTTTATTTACAAAATCTGTGGCTTAGCATCAGCGTTGCCAGAAGCTTTGGCAAAGAAATCATCACTACAAGAAAAAAAAAATAATTTTTTGAAGAAAAAATCATTTTATTCCAATAAAAAAAGTAATAATATTTGATTTGAATATTATAGTACTGCTCAGGGGCCTTATTCTGTAATTCTCTTAAGCTAAAATGCTAAAATTTTGGGTTTTTGAAACAGGCTGGGCGTTAAAATATAAAAAATTAAAAAGTTTAGAGGTAATAGGCATGAAGTTTTTTAAATTACAATAAGCGTTCAAGAATTCTATTCGTAGCCAAATAGTCCTAAACCAAGTTTATACATTTTTAGCTATAGGGTTTTAGCTTAGGAGAGTTACAGAATAAGGCCTCATATGTCATATTTTTAATTATATCTTTATCTATTTTCAATTTAACATGAGCAATTTTTTAATCAACAAATGTTTTATTCATTTTAATTTTATTCAGGTAATATTTTCATTATAATATATGTGCCTTCAAGCGTATTGTTTGCAATTATTATTAAAAACATATCGTCGATGGAATTAAAGAACGCTGTAACTGACAAAATCTTAAATGTTCACCAGAGCCAAAAAACTTTTATGAAAGTAAATAGAACAAAGACACGGGTATTTTTCAAAACGCAGACGGCGTAAGTGTATTTATTTTCATCGTAGAAATCTGGGACCGGGACCAATCGCCGCGTATTTTTTTCTGATAAAAATGATGCAAAAAACGTATTTTCGATTTTTTGTTAGTTACAGCGTTCTTTAATTCTTGCGACGATATATTCTGTCATCATTTACAGAAGTAATTGGACAAATTTTTCCAAGGTCGGAAAAACCAAGTTTTTATCAGTCTGAGTAATTTTATAGATTTCTGACCAAAAATACTCGCAGTTAATATTTTCCAGGATTGAAAAATTATCACCAAAATTCACAAGACGAAATTAATTTAGTTGCAATTTATCACAAATTATTTGTATTTGAGGGAAGTTGCTATGAAAAATTTTGTTTAAATTGTTCACAAGGTGCAGAATGCATTTTAATATGCACCCACATACATACATGCATACTAAATTGGTCATTACAACCGTGTTTCAGGGTTAGAGCCTAGCTTCTCGCAGCACCCGTGTTATGTGTTTTAATTTGTATCAATGAGTACCGGGACCTCCAGTTTAAAGTCGATTCCGAAGGATAGACTTGACTAGCTTTTTATGGCAATCAGTTACTCTCAGAGCCTTTACCAAAAGACTGCTAAGTTGAAAGTGGTTTTTCATATCGCTTTATTTCAAGATGTCATAGCTGAGGTTTGAACCCGTCTTAGTATCTATCGGCCTCGACTACAATTCATTTTTGTCGTCTAAAGCATTAAACACATAGACAACAGCTAGCAGCATGACAGCAAGCAGCAAATGTTGCCGACAATATTTGCTGCCATGCTATCGGCTACATAAATATTTTGAAGGCAGCAGCAGCAAAACTATAAAAAAACAAATAAAATAATTAACATGTGTTTGTTGTTGAAAAAAATATTTCAGTGATACCACTTTCAAGTGTACAAAATCGCAAAAATAAAACCGCTTGTTTGAAATGTACATATGTGAATATATTTTTTTTTTTTATTTTAATTTTTTTATATATTATTAGTATTAAAAAACTTTACCAAACTCATTAACAAAATATATTTAATTTTACACATACTCTTTAAAAAAAAAAAATTAAAATTTTGCTCTAATCTCAAATTATTTGGCAATGTTGCCCGTTGAATTTTGAAATGCTGTGTATTTCTCAATTGGTACGGCTGCATATTCGTCAAATATTTTTGAAGTTTCATAATCTTTATCATTTAATTGATCTTTTTGAGAGTAATGATTCCTTGAAGAGAAAATTATTTTGTATTTAAATCATTAATTATTAAATATTGTTTGTAAATTTTACTTTAGTCTGTAAGAAACTATTATCCATAGACATAAGTAAATAAATAAATAAAAAGAAATTGAAAATAAATCTTCTGTTCACAAAGATATTTCGATGCATCAAAACGTGTTTAGTTCTTTGTTTTACATTCAGCTACTTCATCGCATTTCGCATCATACTAGACAAGCATTTTTAACAACAATGCATATTGATCCCTGTGGATCGCCAAACATAACTTTAAAATCTTAAATTTGATTAAATAAATACCGACTTGTAATGTTAAAAGTGTTTAATTGGTATTATCTTTATTATAAATAATTTTTTTTTTCTTTGTAATAAAACATATTTTTTAAGTCGTATTTAATTAACATTTTATATTGTATTAGCATCACTAAATAGTTTTTGCTGTGTCAAAAAATAGAAATTATTCTAAGTTGGGCAGCAGCAGCAAAGGTTTTTGTCTAGCGTTTTGCTGTGCTGCCTTTAAAATAATCGTTTCCATATAAACGTGTGTATTCTAATTTTGACAACTTGCTGCCTGCTGCTTGCTGTCGTCTATGTGTTTAATGCTTTACTTATTTTTTATAGACTCGACTCGCTATCTATGTTGTTGGTTTATATTAGGCGGGTATGCAAAATATATTTTAAGGGGTTCATACAAATCAATAACTCGAACCACAACCGCTTCTAAAAGCAGCCATCATATTTCTGAGGGATGTAACTTTTTTTTTGCTTGTATTCTAACATCGTTGAAATTTTCTGAAATTATGAATTGCGTTTTGGGCTATTTGCTATGTCTCTTACTAAGGACTTTACTTCGGCAAGAAGTTTAAGACACGAGTACGAAGAGCAAAGGCCAAGGGAGAGGAAATTGGATTTAAAAACAAATAAATTTGAAAGTTCATTCCTAAATAGTCTGGCAACAGCATGATTTTTGCCTGTCATATTTGGAGAACCACCTGCAGTGAGTCCTAGTAAATTTTGTTTATAAGTTGACTAATTTATATATAATGAGAATCTTTTTTTTGTAATATATTGCAAACCAAATCAAATTTCAGGATTTAACTAGTCATGTCGTTTTTGTTCTGTCACCATGCAAGAAAATGCTAGATTGTGCTCTTCTATAAATGCACCTATTCGAAGCTCTAAGTCTTTCCTTCAAATTGCTTATCACGTTTTGTTTTGTCGACAAAACACAAACGAATCTTTTTATATACATACTTCTGAATTGACTGATGCTTATCATATACTTATATTATTTCTAAAGCACTTTTTTTTGTCGGTTGCAAATATCTCCCATATCACCACATCAAATTTAATGAATGATATCTCATTTTAAAGCTTATTTCTAACACTAATGACGAAAAATAATTAGAAATTGAAAAATTAATATTTTCATTGATAAAAATTATATTTTATATAGAACTGCATGATAATACTGTTCTCATTTTGATTATATGTTTTTGTTCAAGTGTGGTAATACAGGGTCGCATAATAGTAATGCAGTTCTACATAATATAGTATGTATATATTAAAATCCATTCTGGCAATACCGCTATTTACTATAAAAAGCTGTTTTGGCAATACTTTGTAGTAGTTGTTATTATGATTTCTAATATTTTTATACTTTTAATAAAATGTATTGAAGTTACTAAAATTTCTATTAATTATTTTCATTTTATGTTACAAAAGTGACAACTAACGATGCGAAATATTGTTAGTATATAATAGGCAACAAGCTGTTACATATCTTAAGGCTGTTAACAAATTTTAGAAAAATTATGTTTTGTTCACAAGCATACTTAGGTTCATTATTACAAGTTGCCGATAGTTATAGGTAGGATTTTATCAGGCAGATAACTTGCGTTTTGTTATAACAAGCAAACTTCAGTCTAAAGTGACCGATAAAGTTATTACGAATTTTGCCTTACTTTTAGATTAAAGTTTACTTGTAATATCGAAAAGCAATTTATCTGTCTGATAAAATCATACCTTCAACTATCGGCAACTTGTAATAATGGGCCTTAGACTGCAAAATTATAATTTTTAAATATAAAAAATAAAAATTTAAATATAAAAAATTAAAAAAAATTTAAGAAAAAAAAAAAAAATTCATAAAAAATATGATAAAATCATCTTTCTGGCAACGCTGCTTAGCACGCTTGTGTATACACTGCTGTTTAATTGGAATAACAGAAACAAAAATAATTACCATCAAGTAATAGTTGTGTCTCAAGAAATCCACAACAACCACTTGAATTGTTATTGCTATTGTGTTTTTTACAGTTAAAAACTAAAAGACAAGTTGTTTGGTACCATAAGTAGGAGGAACAAGAAGGGAAAGAATTAAACTGTCGGCTAAGTTATGAGTGTTTAAATTGTTGTTTTCTCTTGTAGTTTTTATGCAATTGTATGCACATATGTTATATATATACTTATGTACGAGTACCTGTACATTATGCAGTTGGCTAAAGTTTATTTTTTTTTTTGTCATTTGTGTTTTTTTTTTCTCTTAATTAATTTTATTTCATACCTATATTTTATTATACATTTACTTTACTTATATGTATGTATGTATAAATGCATCCATACATACGTACACATATCCATACGTATATGTATGTACATGTAGGTATGTAACTAGAATGGTTAATATTTAGTAAAAGTGTACACACATCTGTACGTACATATATTTACATATTCCTATATGTACGTATGTTTGTATAAAATCTATAGTAAATATAACAAAAAAATAATTGTTCAACAACAACTACTATACAATAATAATAAAAATTAAAAGGAAAAACGCTCTGCAAAGAACAAAGGCACTGGAATATAAAAGAGCAAAATATTACAACATTAAAGGCGTTTAATAATTACAGAGATGCCAACTACTTACAGCCGAAAAGCGCCTACCAAAAAGGAAAAGAGTAAAAAAGCGATAAAACTAAGATTGAAAGATTCTTTCTTTCTTTCTTTTTTCCATTATATACATACATACATATATACATACATAATTGGCCATTACAATCCTGTGTTAGGGTTACGGCCTAACTCTCGCAGTACTCATACTGTGTGTGTCAATTATAGTCATGAGTGCAGGGACCTACAGTTTAATGTCGACTCCGAACGACAGACTTGAGAAGCTTGTTCGTGGCAATTGGTTACTCTCAGATCTTTTGACAGAAGTCTGCTACGAGGTAGTCGCCGAAAGAAATATTTTTTTTAAATAATATTTCTTTTAAATATTTTTTTTAAATAATATTTCTTTTAAATATTTTTTTTAAATAATATTTCTTTTAAATATTTTTTTTAAATAATATTTCTTTGCTTCAAGATGTCAAAGCCGGAGCTTGAACCGGAACTCTCCTCTTAGTGAGCCAACACACTAACCACTAGACCACGGCGATTATTTATATTTTTGTTCATAATTTTACGGAAATGTTGCCAGATAATAATATGTGTACATAAATATTAAATATGTATGTTGTTACCACATAGTAACAAGTGCCACATCATGCAATTCCAATGCTATATTATGCCGTTCAAACATGTTCGACAAAGATATATTATGACAATGTAAAATAGGTTGGAGTCGAAACTATGCACTGCTTTAATACTCAAATTTTACAAATCAACATGTCAACACACGCGACACATTCATCATAATGATGAATTCTATTATAAAACAAACATTGTATTATAGATTGTATATATGTATAGTTTTACAAACTTACACTCTATAAATAAATATACCCTGTAAAACTGAGTTATATAGCAAATATTTATACAGCAGTATTAAAAACATTATGCACAATAAATATTTAAAGATATGCTGCTACAACAGCTTAGGCAATTTTCAGTGACATGCTAAGATACTATGATGACTTAGCACGACATGGCATAACACTGTGTTTGAGACGACATGACACAGCACAGCATGGCGTTTAAAAACAAGGCTTTTTTACACTAAATGTTGCGTTTCACAGTATTGTAATACATACATATCGTTCACTTACGCCGTCTGTATTTTGAAAAATACCGGTGTCTTCTTTCTATATACTTTCATACAGGTTTCTTGACTCTGGTGAACATTAAATGTTTTGTCAGTTACAGCGCTCTTTAATTCTTGCGACGATATATACTTGTATATTATATTTTAATGTTTTTTGTTCTATTTACTGACTGACAAAAAAAAAATAAATAAATAAATAAATTTTGTCCAAATGACCAAAAGCTTTGACATTTCTTAGTGTCCTACTTACTATGCAACGAGATAATTATAAATTTGTTTTTAAAATGGTCCAACAAAGTCTAAAAATATTCCAAAAAGTTTGGCAAATTATGAATAGTGAATTTAATTTATTTATTATTTATGTATTTATTTCATGCATCCTTAAATCATGAAGTTTTATAGTTATAGTTCCAGTCCACATATTTCACATGTACCCATAGAGTGTTAAATAAAATTTATTGCAATATAAAAATAAATATAAATTTTTTAATATTTACCTCGTTTTTGTAAACTTTATTACTCGTACAATGAAAATCCAAAGTTTTATAAAAAATTCAAAGATTTGATTAAACAAAATTAAAATACTGTGGCAACTCTCAAGCGTATTTATAAAAGATTATTTATTATTTGTTTTTTATTTTTTTATTTTTTCTTATTTATTTACTTTTAAATTTTTCTTTTTCAAGATATATTTTGTATTGTTTTATTAAAAAAATGCCGCACCATAAGAGATTATTACACACATAAAAACAATAAATTAATTTTATGCACTCTCACCAACACATATACGTGCGCACACAAAATACTTTTAGAGAGAGAAAGAAAGAGAGTAAAACACGAATTTGTTCGCAAAAATTTTACGGAAATGAGGTTTGAAATGGCGACGACCAGCGACAAAAAAATAATAATGAAAACAAATTGTTGAAGCAAAATGCAAAGAAAGTAAACACGTCAACAAAACACTGTATTTTTATTTATTTATTTATTTATTTTTTTCTATTTAATAGGAAGATAAAAACTTTCTTTTTATTACCTTTTGTTTAATATGAAATTTATACAATTATTTTTTTATTTATTTTTTTTTTTTTGCTGTATTTGATACAATTTTCTTTTATGTATTTTTATTGCCGATATTTTCCAAAATATATACAATTTTTCTTTAAATTATGTTTAATTTTAATTATTATTAACGCTATTGCTATTATTTTCTTAAGCCACTTTCATCAAACGTTAACAACGACCTTTAAAATTTGGTATGATTTTTTTTTATTATTATTTTTTATATTAAAAAATTTCGAGTACCACTTTTTTGTTTTATTTTATTATTTTTTTTTATTTTTTTAATTTTTTGCTCCTCTTATTCTTAAACGACAACCCTGCATGCAGTTCAATTTAGTAAAGACTGAAATAATTTTTTGCTATAGTCCCCTCAAAAACTCACAAACATAAACAGCCGGTTGTTATCTTTTGTGCTACACTAACAAAATGTCTGTACAAATGCAAACATTCACAAATAACCACACAAACATATGGACGATAATGAGGATTCTCTCTCTCTCTGAAACAAAAATTATTCACTTGGTGGCTCTTTTGGTTCATGCGCACTCGCATAGAAAAACTAATAATAATCTAATACTCTTAGTATTGTATTTCTCTTTCTATTTAGCTTAAGTCAACTTTAATATCTAAAAAAATAAAAAAAGTAAAACCGGCATATTTAAAACAGTAATGCCATTGCGTTACATGTAATATAGTATACATATACATATGTACATACATATGTTTGTATTTATTTAATAATCGTTCCCTACTTCTAAACTATTTCTTTAAAAAAATATACAACATATATACTTATGTATATCAATGCAACAGTTTTCTTTAAGGGAGTCTTAAAGGGCGTTATAGGCTATTTTGCCAAACAATCTTTTATGGATATGATACAATCAAGGGTATTTTTTTTCTTGTTGAACAAACCTTGTTTTTTTTAATCACCACTGGCAACACTTTTTTACATTAATAAAAATGTTTAAATTCAAATACAGTTGTATACGTAGGAACTCATAAGCTTCCCATAATTATATATGTAGTCCTCTTATAAATAGCAGAAACATATTTAATTTCTTTACTGTAATCTATTTAAAGCATTCTTTATGAAACTAAAACCACTAATTTGTATTTTGTTTTTTATTTTTAATTTAAAACTTCCTAAATATTTGCTTGTTTAGAACATTTTTTTATAAACATATGTTTGCCACTTTTTATTTCTAATTGCTTCTCTTATTTTTGTTTGTTTTTATGACTCTCACCATACACATTTGCAGTTGTTATGGAGCAACTTTCTTTTTCTTATTTTGTATGGCCTCTCTCACTGATACATTTCTTCTTTTAGTTTTGAAGAGTGAGCTAATACAAAAAGAGCATAATATACATACCTACATATGCATATTATCGTATTATTTCGTTTTTTTTTTCTCTAAAAACAAGTGTATTTGTTGTTTTTGTTTTGTTTGCTATTAAATAGTTAAGTTGAGTCAGCCCAGCACCACCCAAATTTCACTATTACTGCTGACTGTAGCAACAGTAGTTTCAATGAAAAAATACACAATTAAACTGTAAGCAAAAAACAAACAAAAATTAGAAGAAAGAGAGTATTTTTTTATTTATACAAAAAATTTTATGTAATTCGTGGCTATTTATTATACATATATGGGGGTTTTACAAAAGATTTTTACATTCACTGTGTCTTACAAAGAAAATATGGTGTTTTTCTACAAAGTTCATACGCTCATTAAACCCAACGGTCCACACATAAGTACACCGTTAAGTAAGAGAAAAAATAAACAACATTTTTCAAGTAGGCATAGGTACATATGTATGTATGTCATCATAATTGTTATCAATGTTGAGTAAAAATGGAAGAAAAATAAAATTAATAAAAACGAAAGACTTTTAAATATCAACAGTAGCACAGCAGCAGCAATAAACACAATTAAATCCAAAGCAAAATAAATAAAAAAATATGTGTATAAAAATATCTACAAAGAGAGAAAAACGCAGCAACAACAACAATTTCAAAATAAAACTCATCTAAACAGAGTTGAATGCAAAAACAGCATAAAACAGAATAAAACAAAAACAAAAATATATTTATAAATGAAAAAAAAATAAAAATAAACAGAAAGAAAAAGTTAGAAGAGTGAAAAGCACTATTACTGACTGGCACAAAAATTAAAAAAAATACATACAAGAAATTAATTATAATCAAAATAATTTCATATACAATATGTATATACGAGTACATATCTACTAAATGGGGAAAAATTTGGGTTAAATTTTATTTTCAAATTAGAAGAGCAACAAGTAAATAAACAATAAAAAGTAATACAGAAACCAAGAGAAATTCCACTTTTAAAGAATTTTTATCAACACAGTTAGTCAGACAGACAGAGCAACCAAACAGCCCAGCACACAATTTATTGTATACATATGTATATACCTACATACATAGAGAATTAAATAAAACGAATTTTTTTAAATAAAATATTTTTGCTTGCTATTTTACAAAATATTATTTTTTTTATAAATTTTGCAAAAAAAAGAAAAAAAAAAGTTTTTATTTAATGTAATTAAAAAATAGTGTGCCTGTAAGTACATACATAAAAACAACAATTTGGGTGAAACCTTAGAAGTAAATTTATTTCTTTAGTAACACATGAGAAGAGAAAATGTATTTGTACATTAGACCATACCTCAAAAAAAAAAGTTTTACTGCACCGCCTCTAATATAATGTATTTTTACAAGGTGGCTTCAAAAAACATTTTTTTTCTGTTTTTTGTCGAATGTAGGGTTCGCCATTTTAGTTTTTTTGCTATATCTTAAGCATTTGCAGTCCGATCTTAAGGTATGATAAATCAAAGTTTTTGTCTCCAGAAGACCAGTGTTTTCCTTTAGAGGTCATTGACCTCAAGTATCTCGTTCTAGTATTTATCCACCAGATCTCTTTTTGTACTACCCTAATGTACAACCCTAATGACAGAAAATTAAAGCTCGAAAGAAACGATGAAACTTTTGCTGAGGAAGCAATTCCATAGTTTCAACAGAAATATATATACAAACATACATTTAAGGACAAGAAAATAGTGTCACCTTCAACTTATTGTAATAAAGAAAGTAACAAAAATTGGAATGGTTCTTTGTCGGTATATTTTTATTTTATTTATATACTAGCTGACCCGGCAAACGTTGTTTTGCCTAGAAAAGTATTGTTTTTGTGTATATTTAAAATACAGGTACAAGATCAGGTACAGGTAATATTTTAGGTAGAACAGTGCAGATAATTTTTCTTTATAATAAACCATTGAATGAATTTGAATTTATTAAATAATTGAAGCACTCTGTGATGAACTATATTTTTGTTTTGTTGTCATACAACATAATTTCGGTATTCTTACCAAGCCTAAAAGTATTATTTAAAACAACTATTTAAATAGACGACAGAACATAATTTACCTGTTTGGGGGCATAACTTCCCCTGCCCCTAAAAAATATAATTCTAAGTATTTCAACTAAGCTTGAAAGTTTTTTTTTGGTACATACATACATACATAACTGGCCTTTACAACCCTGTGTCAGGATTACGGCCTAGCTTCTCGCAGCACTCATGTTGTGTGTGTAAATTTCTATCCATGAGTACCGGGACCTACAGTTTAATGTCGACTCCGAACGACAGACTTGAGAAGCTCTTTCATGGCAATTAATTACTCTCAGAGCTTTTGCCAGAAGACTGCTGAGAGGTAGTCGCCGAAAGAAATATTTTTTTCATATTTCTTTTTTCAAGATGTCGGTGCCGAGATTTGAACCCGGCACTATCGTCTTAGTAAGCCAACACACTAACCACTAGACCACGGCGACTGGTACACTGCTTTAAAAAAGCGATTAAATGTGTTCTACGGGAATACCCCTTCCTCTACCATTATTCCGCTCGCATTAAGCATTCGTACCATGTTTAAAGGCTTTATGAGGAACGCAAACAAGGTTTTAAGTTCACGGAAAAAGTTTGCGGTAAAGCAGGCGTGGAGATATAAAAATAGAATACGGTCTATAGTCAACCCTACTGAATATACAGATAACATTTTATAAGAATCGGCCAGACAACCTCGGGGAAGTGAGTGAGAAGTGACATCACATCATACAAAATGTATGGGAACAGTGAATTTTCTTTATAATTTCGTTTTTCTGAAATATTTTAGAAATTTTTTTCTATTCTTTTATTTGGCCAGAGATCATTCCGAATTGATATGAATCATCGAAATCGGTCCAGGTGTTTTTGAGTTATAAGCGTAATAACTAACGCCATTTTCTTTTATATATATATATATATATGTATATAGATTTACAGTCTATTTCACTTTGTCGAAGGAAACAGTTACTGAGCGAAAGAAAAGCTACCGAGAAATATGTAGATAATTTGGATTTCCGAATCTAGTGTAAAAAATGCATATGCATAAACACTTTTGCGTTTTTTTTTATAATACGAAATTACACACACACACAAACGCTTTTGTTTTGGTTTTAAATCATCATTTTTATATAATTAAGCTGCCTATATACTTACGTTACAATTACATTTCGAAATTGCAACCAATTACAATTCTTTTTGCTTAGAAAATCGATTAAAATATGCGAAATGTTAGATGAAAGTTGTACAACTATTTGTAAAGGATATGTATGTACAATTAGGCACTATTAAACCATTGATGCCCAAGGTAGTAGTATTGGTGAGATAAAAAAAATAAGACACAGAAGTTCTGCAAGTGTAGTTTGTCTCTCTCACTCAACATGCTGATTTCCTATTGGTTGATTGCCGATCAAACAAAAGAGCGTAAATATACGTGTGAGTTTAATTTGCTGATATCAGTCACTACTGGGCATCTTTGTATTAAACAGAGTTGCATTTGCTCACAATCAAAACATTACTTTATGTTCTATTTTTAAAACAAAGTGTTCATCAGGCAACACTTTATTTTTACGATACGTAAAACAGAAAAACGGTGACAACGCAGCGAGAAGAAATTGATTACATACATACATACATACATACATAATTGGCCATTACAACCCTGTGTCAGGGTTACGGCCTAGCTTCTCGCAGCACTCATGGTGTGTGTGTTAATTTTTTATCCATGAGTAATGGGACCTACAGTTAAAAGTTGACTCCGAACGACAGATTTGAGAAGCTTTTTCATGGCAATAAATTACTCCCAGACCTTTTGCCAGAAGACTGCTGAGAGGTAGTCGCCGAAAGAAATATTTTTTTCATATTTTTTTTTACGATGTCGGAGCTGGGTGTCGAACCCAGGTCTCATGTCTTCGTAAGCCAACACACTAACCACTAGACCACGGCGACTAAAAATTGATTACCTTATTTTATATTATATTCTGCCTTCAGAATATTTTACTTTTGTTATTGAGAAGTAAATTTCATATGGCACACAAGTAAATATTGATTACCATGTGTATTCCTATGATCTTTGTTAAAGGTAATGGTTTCCAGAATCAACAGATTATACATTCCTTGTATTACCTTCTTGATTCTCATTGATTACCAGTAGTCTAGTAAGTTGTATGTCTGACTACTAGTGTGAGGGTTTAGGGTTTGATTTAAAGACGTGCAAGAGTATACCATAAAGTATTGCCAAAACAAATATACCATATACTTCTATGTTACTATGGATATAAATGAGAGAACGAGTGTAACCAATATTGTATGCTTTTGCTTTTTCACACACACTATATTCCTATAAACAATAACAGTTGTTTATGGTTTTGAGTTGAGTATGGTATAGATTTTTTTTTTTTGCTCTCAAATACTTATTGTCACCATAAGTATTTTCAAAATACTACTGGTGAAGCAAATATACAAGATAGCTCTGATAGTGTTTTTGGTTTTCTTTACTTTTGTGAACTGATCTGAATTCGTGCTTTAGGAGAATGAATGAAAATGTTTAAGTAGAATTTTGCTAAATTTTTCAACTCTAAAAGAATAATAATAAAGTATAAACATATTTATGTATGTACATATAATTTTTAAAAAAAATTTATATTTTATGTAATTAATAAATTATATCTAATTAAGATGTTGTTTATGTAAAATTTATTTTATTTCGTTTTTCAGTTGATATAAAAGAATAAATAATTTTTTTACAAATTTAAAAAAAAAACTAAAATTTAGTTATAAAATTTTTTTAATAAAGAAATAAGAATTAATTTATAAATATGTGAAAAAAAAAACGATGCTCAATTCTATTAAAAAATTATCAAATAGGACAATCCATCACACAACATTACACAATATTATAGAAATAATCGAAAAATCCCAAAATTTGTAGATAAACGGTTTACTTCAAAATAAAGCAGGTAACAATTTGCATTTTATTTAATTTAAATTTAATAATTAATTAAATCATCTCCAGAAAAGATACGTCTACACCGCTTAGTCACTCCAGGTCCCAAAACCGTATCCTCCTCAGACGAAGAAGGCACAGCAGGACTCATCTCTCGAACATTCAGCAACTCGGAGGCCTTAGCCTTTGCAGGCTTCCTCTTTTTACCCATATAGACAGCGAGGGTGACACACAATCAACAAAACAAGCCAAAAATAGTAAAAGAAAACCTATCAATAAATACACACAATAAAATGTCAGCAGAATACCTACGGCGAGAAGCTAGGGCGTAATCCTGACACAGGGTTGTAAAGGCCAGTTATGTATGTATGTATGTAGAATACCGACGGCAGATAGGCAAAATTTAAAAAAATAAAATTTGCAAACAATCCGACAAGCCGGCACCAAACAAAACAATGAAAAACGAGAAAAGGGTTGTAAAATAAAAAACAACAAAAACAAAGAAGACTGGAAAATTTACAAAATTAAAATTTTTAATTTAAATTACTATTAATATACATATAGTAATTTTATTAATTAATTAAATTAAATGAAAAAATATTTTTTTATAATAATTCAAAATAGTAATCAAAACCTACATATAAATATATACCTACTTATATGATTTTAATATTAAGTAAAACATAATAAAATTTAATAAGATTTTTTGAGACTATTTTTTGGTAAAATTTTTGTAAAACATGCAATACGAATTTTTATTTGCATCGCACAATAAGTTACTTATTGTATTCCACCAGTATCTACAAGTATTTGCTTGTGCGAAACATAGGAAAACAAATGTGTTACTCTCATTTTCTCTTTATCCACTCACACTATATCTGCTACAAATAATAACAATACAAACCTATAACAGAAACACAAAATTACTCATCTATACTCACAGACATCAGTAAGCACACACAAACTTGTACAAACAGTTGTAACTGTGCACGTCTTTATACTATGTTCAGGTATACACCTTTATTGCGTAAATCGCAATAAACGCCATTATTGAGCTCAATATTCCATACAAAATCTCAATTATTTATTGCGTAATAATACGAATATTTTTATAATATTGTGTAAAATTTAAAATGCAACACTGTACATTACCAATAAAAACGAACAAATTTCGTTGATGGTTGGCAACTCTAATGTAAATAAGACAAATAAAAGATGGCTAGTCAGGTGGAAGGTAAGTTTATTTTTATGAAATTTCTAATTTGATAAAAAATAATGATGTATTTATGTTTTAAATAGGTAAAAACAAAAAGAAAAATAGAATGGGGTGGAGTGCTGCCAGTGAGGCAGCTTTACTTGATTTGTGGCCAAGCAAAAAATTATATATTGTTGTTATTTGTCAGCTGATTGTCATATGATGATTATTGAGAAAGCTAAATTGCGTATACCTGAACACTTAAAATAATGTTGTCAATTAACTAAATATTGAGTCAATAAAAATTTATACCTGAACATAGTATTAGTTTGATTCCCATCCGAGACTCTGGTAACAATTAGAATTAAATATTCATATTGTACTATAATTCAAGAAATAAAAAATAAAGCATAGAACCCTTTTAATGCAACACATACATGAATCTGCCTTTACATATGAAGTGTGCTAATCTAATGGCCGCCACTGTATGTATTTACATATGTATGTCTATGTAGTTGCCTACTTAATACTAAAGAGTATTGTAATTACTTTTTTTATACAAAATTAAGTGTAAGAACGTGTGCACGTCTGCGAGGCATTGGCTCAATTATTTACATACATGGGGTAACTGTTGCCAAAGAAGTTTCAAAGTTTGCAAACAATTTTTAAACAGTCTCAAGGCTATACGAGTAAAGTATTATATAGTATTCCACAAAGGTTTTTTCTGGACTTTAGGTCGGTTGCCTATACTTAAAACGATCAATTATTTCATTATATTGATGAGAGCAATACAAATACACCTGGCGAAATACATGCTCCTAATCATACTGGATTATTTAGGAAGATATATTCACCGTTTATTAATATACCACTGGCAATTTCCCTCACTTAAAAATAAAGGAAGGATAGGCACTGTCCTTAGTAAATTTGTATATAGATACATATGTATGTACACACATACATATGTTCATATATATTTATATTTTCTTCATGCTTTTGTCTTTAATTTTATTCGTATTTCATTGACATATTTTTATAATGAATTATTACGAAAATTAACTATTGAATGGGCCCATATGGAAAATCTACAGCAAAATAAAATAGAGGCCCTTTTTCAGTAGCAAAATAAAGCACATACACATGCAAACACACTTTCATTCTCTTTACAAATGAGTTGCAAAAAAAAACAATTTAATGGTGAGAAAATATAGTTTTTGTGCTGGTGTTTTGAGTGTAGTTCTATTTTGTGTATGTGTGTGTGTGAATGTGTGAGAAGGCCAAGAAGAAAGCGGGTGTGTGCTTTTTTGTCGTGTTGTATAGGAAATAAAAGTTATTTGTGGGTGATGTTAGAGAAATGATGTTTTTTCAAACCCAATCAGAACTGATAAGAAAACCTAGCAATTTTGTTTTAGGCACTTCCGCATAAAGGTTCTTCATTTCAACAAAATTAATATTAAAATTTGTATATGAAAATTATATCGGATTATATACTTAGTGGTTTTATAACCCTTCGCTTGACAGTGTGGTCCACTGTTAACTGTCTGTCATCTGAATTGTCACTCATAAAAATATTTCAAACTTTTACTACACAAGTGTTGGCCATCATAATCGATATATCGTCGATGGAATTAATGAACGCTGTAACTGACAAAACCTTAAATGTTCACCAGAGCCAAAAAACTTTCATAAAAGTAGAACAAATACACTGGTTTTTTCATTTCGCAGATGGCGTAAGTGAATTTATTTTCATCGTAGAAATCTGGGACCGGGACCAATCGACGCGTATTTTTTTTTTCTGATAAAAATGATACAAAAAACGTATATTCGATTTCTTGTCAGTTACTGCGTTCTTTAATTCCATTGACGATATGCACATATACTTGTATGAGCTAGTCGAAGTAAAGTCAAACAACAGTTTCTTTCATATTCTCCCTTTCTTACCATCATTGCAGTTTTTGTAATTGCTATCTTATTTGGATGAATCAGACTTACAACATATTATTATTTTTGCCCTCTTATTCCATTTTATCCACATTAGTCGACATAGACGACATGTGCTACTTCAGCCGTTGTAGTAAGAGGGCATCACAAAGCCAACGCATTTTATATGATAACCTGGACACTCGAGTCCGATCACATAGCAGGCCTATTATACTTTGGCGTTTAAGTGGCACAATTGCCTATACATACACATGTAATGAGTTAGTCGGTTATTTAAGGCAAAAATTACTGTCAAATCTGTTGCCAGAAGACTGGTGATTGGTTTAAGTCTAAGAAATTATCTAACGACCTACGTAACTAAACAAGTGTTGCTTAAGTAACAAACAATACGGAAAACAAACAAACATTTTAAAGCACAACTACAGTGACTTAAATAAGCATTACAATGGTGATGAACAATTCAAGATGGTGTTGATAGAGATGCTGTTACTGGCAGCCTCAATATAAATTTGAATGAAACCAACAACATTATCAGTAATAATTAAAGCAACAGCACACATTTGCCATCATAACCAAATATAATCGTACATTTTTGTAGTTTTTATTATGCGCACAAAACCAGAATAAATGCCAATGCCATCCATACACATCATTGAATATGCCCCTACTTTTCCTTTTTGAAAAATTCCAAAGCATTTTAAAAGCAAAAAGCAGCACTCCTAGTGCTACGAGTGTCACATGATGCCATATCATAGCAGTCGTCAGCCCTATTATTTTTGTAATTCTCATATCGCTTCAAAGCATTACACCCTCATCGTCAGCAATGTAACATAAACGCCATCATACAGGAAAAAGTGAAATATCGATACTCTGATACGAGTACTGATAGCAGTATATCAATGAATGAATAGGGTTGGAAAAAACTAAGTCTCAGTGATTGGAATAAAAAAAAGTGGCACAGAAGTTGATACTGTCGCTATCACTATCACTGTTGTTAAAGCGGGAAATATGGTGAAAATGAAATTAAATTTAATAAATTTTCTGTTTGTCGTTATGGTGGAATTTATTTTGTTTTTTTGTATTTCGCGGATAACATTATAATAACGGGGGTTTGGTTTTCAGTTTTCGTGTAAAATAAAAAAATAAAATGAGGAAAAAAATCTACGAAATTTTTTAATGCAATAAAAAGAAATAAGAAAAAACAAACGAAACTAAACTAAAAATAATCTCAGCTTATGAGTAAATATATACTTGTAATATACATACGTATACAGGGATGTCCCCCCAATATTTTAAAAGCAATATTGTAGCCTGGTAGTGTGAAATACTTATAAATGAATTTGTTTCCCACCACAAACTCTAGTCCAAATCAAGCCTGGGGATTGTAACTTGTGTTCTAATTTACTGGCAACATACATACCCGTTCTTACGTAATTGGCCAATACAACCCTGTTTTAAGTTTATGGTCTACCTTCTCGCAGTAGAAATGTTGTGTGTGTCAATTTTAATCCATGAGTACCGGGACCTATAACAACGATAGAGTAGTTTAACGTGCGTACCCGTCCGTAGACACACCACACGCCACCCAGTTGTATGGCTAGAGAGGAAATAAAATGCGTAAAACCAGCGCCATCCAAAGCTGGAACTCCCAAATTTCGGATATGCTGTAGACAAGCCGCAATTTTTCTACTACCTTTGCCTGGGTAGTAGCCATACATGGGCATACTGCATTACTGAAAAACTGCATTTCGAAAAAAATTAAGAACTGAAAAAATTATTTTATTTTACATTTTTCAGTATATTTTTTGAACTTGAAGTCTCAGCTATATAAATCAATTTTTATTTACCCAATAACACATTTCATAATTAAAAAAAGTAAAAACATACAAAAAAGAAATATTCCTCGAAATGCAGTTTTTCAGTTATGCCACTATTCATGTAAGTGAGCAATGCGTACATATCATTTTTAAAACACACAGTATCTACTATCAGTCATTTAATGATTACTGAATTTTTTTACACAAATCAGTACTTTTTACTGAATACTGATTTCACTTTTCAGTAATCAGTACTTTTTACTGAATACTGATTTCACTTTTCAGTAATCAGTAAAATTTACTGAATACTGAGTTTTCTTTTCAATAACCAGTAAAAAAAGAAAATACTGAAAAAGTACTGGTACTGAAAAATGCCCATCTATGGTAGTAGCACCCCTTTTTTAAATAGGTTGAGTTTAATTAAATTAAAAAAAAAAAAAATAAGATGTACCGCCCCCCTCCCCCCATCCAGCAAAACCATCGGCAAGAAACCGCTCCCTGACATTTCTAATCTATTCCACCAGAAACCAATGATCAGGAGTACAGCGCCACCTTCTGGGAAGATAACAGCTATTCTACTGAAGACAATCACCATTCACATTCAAATATCCACCGACAGATGAGGCCATTGCTGTTTGATCATTCGAGGGTGAAGGTATAACACTGGCTCTTGAGTGGACAAATTGTCAGCAACTTGTTTCATCAAAAAAAAAAAAAAAAAAGGCTCAAAAATATTCAAACATCTTTACCGTACTCCTCGAATAACAGGGGAGCACAGGCAAACCGGTGGCTCCTGATGCCCGTAGTACCAGGTTTTTCTGGTCGGTCTCTGAGAGCGTCAGTAATTTACCAACAACTCTTTGTCTATAGGCTATCGCCATAAGCTATAATGTAACCCCGTCGGGGGGGGGGGGGATACAGAGACCTACAGTTTAACGTCGACTACGAACTACAATCTTGAGAAGCTTGATCATGGCATTTAGTTACTTTACAGAGGTGTTGCCAGAAGACTGCTTACAGGTAGTCGCTGAAAAAAATGTATTTTCATACATCTTTCTGTCTGACGCATAGGGGTTTCAACTCGTAGCTCTTGTCTGGTAAGCCAACACACTAACCACTAGACTACGGCTACTAGAGATACATACTATATCAATGTACGGTATAGTAGTAAAATTAATAAATTCAAAGGTTTTATACAGACCTTGTTTTTTCTTATGCTCTTGACTGTTGTTGAAGTTTATTTTGTATACCGATAAACCCCATTCCAACAAATTTTTTCGATTTTTTTAAAACCTCAAAATGTAAAACGTACTTTAAGATTTGAGTCTATAATTTGAATAGAAGATATTAAAGAGAAAATGAAATAAAATTCTAGTGTAGTGGTACCAGTTAAGGACTTTAACATTTTTTTGTTTTTTATTAATTCATTTAGTTTGGGGAAAAAAAGTAGTTTTTTTTACACCCAAACACACACACACACATGCACATCCATAAACATAAAAAAGAAAAAAAAAAAGAAAATAAATGACTCTGTGTGTGTGTGTATTACATTCATAAATAAATGCGGTGTGGTAGTGTTGTATGATGTGGTATAACGCCGACCAGCGTTATTTAGTGACACACTTTAAGCCCCTACAATATTTAGAATGACACATGGATGAGTGGTTGTCTGATTGGATGGAATAAATGGTTGGATGGTAAAATAGTTGTTGGTTTAATTCTTTTGGTTGCTTACGATGATGGTGTTAATGGTTTGTCGCCGTTGTCATTACTGTCATCAAATGTTCAAATTCATGTGTGGCTTCAATTTGCCATTTTACACATTAAACACCAAAACGCTCCTCCCTTTGGTTTGGTTTAAAAAAACAACAAAAATATTCGCACACACACACAGAGTTTGGTTGGTTGCATTAATATTTCAGTTTCTGCAGTATATTTGACAAGCTGTGTGTCAGAAATATGATGAAAAATTATTTGGATTTTTATTTCAGCAACATTACATTCATCATTCATAATGGGTTTAATTATGAAGAGATGGAAATTAGTTTCTTACTAAACACTTACAGCCTTATGTATAATAAAAAATTAACAGGTCGTTGTACACAGCGGCTAAGTTTGGCATTCCAATACGTGGAAATTATTACTCAAAGATGCAAGGTATTTAACTTTTGGATTATCTGACTAGTTATCAAATAGTGGGTATGGAAAGTTTTAATAATATCAGTCTATAGCGGGTGATAAACTTGCCAGTTTTTTATCCCATATACTAACGAGTTGCTAATTTTTCATTATACATACGGCCGTTAATTCGTTTTTAATTTTCTGTAAGAGTTTTAAGGAAAACTTTAAAAACATAAACACTTTATGACTTAAATCCACTCAAAGGCAGGATTTACAAGTAAGAGTTTCTTTAGGATGATGAAAACGAGATAGCAGTGAACGGAAATTCTTCTTTAGTTGAGTACAAAATAGCCTGTTAAGCGCAAACTAAATTAACTTATGAGCCGTGTTATAACATGGATTTATTACAACAGTTTAGAGTAGGAAAATTATGAGTTTTCATGTCAAAGTCATTCTGCATTCCATATTTAAATCCAACGTTCTGGTTGGTTGGTATGGTCTGGTTGGTATATTCAATTGAGTATACACTTAACACGCCGCCACGTTTTTGTAGCACAAGACTTCTCGCTACTCTTGATATCAGCTGATGTGCTCTACGTTTCGCTTTAGTTTGAAAGTTTCTAAAGGCAATAATTATTTTCGGTCTAATGTCTGCAATGGTCTTTAATATATCGAAGGGTGGTGAACCCAGTATAAGAATCTTCTTGATCCCCTGCTGACTACAGTTTTAATACGAGAATTTTCGTAGTTTAATGATAAATATCTCAGCTCTGACATCTTGAAATAAAGATGTATGAAAAAATTATTTCTTTCGGTGACTACCTCTCAGCAGTGAAAAAGCTTCTCAAATCTGTCGTTCGGAGTCGACTTTAAACTGTAGGTCCCGGCACTCATGGATAAAAATTAACACACACAACATGAGTACTGCGTAGCTAAGCCGTAACCCTGACACAGGGTTGTAATGGTCAATTATGCACGTATGTATGTATGTAATGATAAATATGTTATTCAATTATCTACCCAAAAGTCCAGTGTTCGCAGCATAAACTATGAGTATTACTGAAGATTCTATTTTGTAATTGACTCATTGCGATGTTTGATGACTTCTCATAGAGCTGCGCTTAAATTTGCTTATTAAGGGAAAAAGTTGTTAAACTACATATTTCAGTTACTTTCCTTCTCCTTATGTTTTTCTATCCGTATGCATAGGATTAAGGGATAGATTTTTTTTAGAATGGTCTCGGGAGCATTTATACACCGTTGGTATTCTATCACATAGGGGGCTGAGTTTTCAATGCAGAACATTGGCTATAGCCGTTACGGCTGCGAGGTCAGACTAAAAACGTTAATCTGTTATCAACACTGCTGGGAACCCTAGGAAACTCTAATGCTACCATATTATGTGAGTGCGTTCCTTTAGGTTGTACACGTGGCGGCTGCGGTTTGAAACCTAGTTTTAGAGAGGGGCATTGTTTTCTGTTACTGTTGCCGAAAGGAAATTGAAATTTATAGAGTCGTTAACCTTTGAGCAAAGATAAACGAGTTGTATCGTTGGCTTATTATTGTTGTCCACGGTTAGTTCAAGTTAGGCGCTGGCGAAACGCATTGTATTTTGCCCGTGTCTAGGGAACACATGAGATATAAAAGCGTGGCTTTGCTCATGTAAACCATTGAGAACATTTTCCCTTTAGTTATTCATTTGTCGGTTTTTTTTTTGGGATGACCCCTACTCATGCAGTACATTGTTCTAGTCTAGGAAGTCTAGTAAAATATATTATGGGAAACGGGAAACGGGCAAGAGTGAGTAGTGTTCATGGATGTTTAATATAAACATACTAAAATCATGGGTAGATTGTTCCACAATCAATTCCATAAAGTGTAACGGAAGCTAATTAATAATAATAATAATACAAATACAAAATTTCTTTTGAATCGGGTGTTGTTCCCAACACTGCTGCTTGATTATTAACATTTATCGTTATATTTTTTAGTTATCTTTGCTGTAAAACCCATTGGCGTAATTTGAAAGTTTGCTTAGCATTTTGTAGAAAACGGATCTACAGTTTAGCGTCGAATTCAAACGCAAGTCTTGAGAAGCTTGTTCATGGCGATCAGTTGCTCTCAGAGCTTGTGCTAAAAGACTGCTAAGAGGTGGTCGCCGAAAGAAATATTTTTTTATACAATCTTTTCTTCAAGATGACATTGCTGGCGTCTAGTAAGCCAACGCACTACATATTAGGCTACTACGCTCACAACTAACTGGTTACTTTACACAAAACTGATTTGTTTTTGAGTCTTTAAATATAAAAACTAAAAGACAACCAAAGTCGTAGACTCGATATTTCACGCTTTTGAATACATTTTCATTTCAAATATATTAAAGCAACTACCTCACGTGCTTAACTTTACTTTAGACATTATCGGCCGTATGTATAATGTAAAATTAACAACTCGTTAGTATATGGGAAAAAAAGCTGGCAAGTTTATCACCCGCTATAGACTGATATTATTAAAACTTTAAATATCCTCTATTTGATAACTAGTCAGATAATCCAAAAAATTAAATACCTTGTAACCTTGAGTAAGAATTTCCACGTATTGGAATGAAAAAATTAGCCACTGTGTACAACGACCCTCAAATTTTTTATTATGCATAAGGCTGTATAGGTTTAAATAAATAATTTCCACTGCAAATTACATATTCTCAGTAGGAATAAAATGAAAATTCTGCCAATTTAATCAGTGATTTATTTAACAACAATCTGTAATGCTATTAGAAATTCAAATATAGAAAACCAATCTTTTTTATTTCAGATTAAAACAAAAAAATGGCAATAAATTTGTTACTCTTGAAAAGTGTCTACTTAAATAAAATGTTTTAATACTCGTATAAAGCTTTTAAAATTCTTAGAAAAACTACTAAAAGAAATCCCATATCGTAGTATGCTATCTGCAGTATAATATTTAAACCCTTTTTTATCAACCAGTCTCCTTTACATAGACTTTGTTTTTTTTTCGTTTTTTCGCCCTCTTTGTAATCCACCATTTGCCCTTTTTTTAAGCCCTTTTTGTATTATTTCTAGTACTTTGTTGTTGTGAATAAACAAATAATTAAATTTATGAAACTCCAAGAGAATAAATCGAATCTGACTTTTGAGAATAAAATACCTTCAATACTTCCTAATGACTGTTGCCGAAGGGTATTAATAACAGGTGGTGGTTGGAGGTAGAATGGGAAAAACGATGATAAGAAGGAACTAAAATGATGGAATATTTTGTCGTTAGATATTGTATTGTATGTGCTTTTTTAAGGATTGTTAAGTTTAGTTTAGAATGAATTCAATAAAATGAGTGTTAAATTTTTTCATATCAAGTACGTTGAGTACTCTCAGCTTCATTACTATCGAGCATGAGTATGAATTTCATAATACTGAGAATACTTCAAACACCTTCAAAGGTACTTCAATTGAATATTATTTTATTTGTATTTCATATGGAAAGAGCGTAAGGAACATTAAAAAAGGGTTTTATTTTTTTTTTAAATAATAAAGTCTCTACGTGTACACAGATTAAGAGGGAAATCCAATTGATGGCATATCCTAAGCTTTTTAAATGGCTTCATTAAAACTTATTTGTCCGAAACAGCAAAAAGGAAATAGATTTTTTTTAGATTTTGCTTTTTGTACATGAATTAATAGTGCGAAGTGATGTTTTAAAAAAATTACCACCTTTCCTATAAGAGAGCAATTTTAAAGGTAATTAAGTAGTAGCGAAAAATTTATTTAAATTTTTTGTAAAAAAAGTTAAAAAAAAAAATTACGGGGTTCTGTGTGATTTGACACCATTAGAGTATTTCCTTTGGGGCTATGTCAAGTCTATGGTCTATGTCAAAAAGCCAGCGACGATTGATGAACTTCGTACGAATATCGAACGTGAAATTGCAGCAGTATCGGCTGATTTATGTTTGAAAACCGTAGAAAATTGAGTTCAGCGTCTGGACTCTGCAAGTATGAAAAACCCGATGTTTTACATAAAATAGTGGTTATCTTTTTTCTGATCATCCAGTTGCAACTTCACTGCTTGGAGAGTTTATTATTTATTATGATAGTTCGTGCATACAGCAAGAATTGATCTGATACATCATTGTTGTTTAAATTAATTTTGTTTCTTTTTCTGGTCACGCTATATTTTGAAATCATTTAAAAATGTTGATTCCAATCGACAACTGAATGTTATATTTCGTGTTCGATGCAACTTAAGTAATCTATAAGTATTTCCGTTAAAATAGAATAGGCATGGTTTTGAGTTCTTTATGCAGATTTTGTGACGAGGATATCGAGTTCAAACTGGGCATTTGTGTAGGACAAAGACACTTTGGTGGAAAAGTAGGAGAATGTCGATATTATCACTGGCTCACAAAAAGGAAAAATCATGGAAGATACTATAGCAACCGTGGTCAATAGACCTGCATTATCTTTTGAGTGAAATGTCTAGAGTGATAATCCTACCGATATATACGAACCGTTTTAAAAGTATTTTGAAACTGATAGAAACGTGTCTCCCTGGATAGTATTAATTGATAGGGTTGTCTTTGATTGTTAACAAGTAATAGAGACCATACGTACATTGGTGTACAGTAACAGAACAGAGTCTCTAATAGGAATATGTACATTATCCGCTTCACAATTTTTGTTTATTGAGACCAACACTCAGGGATAAACCCCTACTAAATGCTGTGTATTATATTGGAATTTTTGTGGATAAGGCAGTACATTATGACAACAGAACATAGATTCTGTTTTTTCTTATATCATTAAGCGCCTTAGGAATGAGACAATTGCTATGAATTGATCATTCAAAGTCAAGGGTTACATCTTCACCCTTAAATGATCAACAGCAATTGGCCCATCATTGAGTAGGATTTTTTATCTGTTATCTCCTACTTCCAAGTAGATGGCGCTTTTCTCCTGATCATTCGTTTTTCGTTGACAAATGTTAAGGTGAAATATAGTGGAATGTCAGGGAGGGATTATTTTGTAGATGGATTTCTTGGAGGAGGCGACCTCTTATTTTTAAATTATAAATATAAAATATAAATTGAAGCAATCAGACAAAGATATTCATAAAAAGTTCTTAAATATAAAAAAAAACAAATTCTGATTCAAATATTTTACAGTGCTCCCCCTTTTCACACTTTTAACCAATTATAGGGTTAAAAATATATGTAAATACCAATATATATGTAAATACAATAATTCTTTTGTTTTCACTGTACTGTTGTACTGTGGTACTGTTCTATGTACTTTCCACTTTAAATAGTAAAACATTGTGATAAAAAATTTGACGCCCCTGAATAGTAAGTCATGAATTTAATGTTTTTTTTTTATGAGTTTGTTGTTGCTATAGTACGACTACGACTAAATCATTAGCAATTATTTTCTATTATTTTTGTATTCATTAATGCATTTCATTTACAAATATTTGCTTTTACGTTATCAACTGTAACTGTGAGATTTATTATTCGTAGTTGCTGTGTTTTATCTTTTTTGTTTTTTTGTTTTTTTCTTTTTGTTTCTCTTTGTATCAGTATTTTAGGGATTTTCAGTCGTCACGACAGACAAACAAACAGAATGTCAATTTGTTTGACTGGCTATTTGTTTAAATATTAGAGGAAACACAAAAGTTGATTTCGATCTGCTGCTGTCTATTTTTATTTTTTTTATTTTTGTGACAAAAAAAAAGTCCCTAAAAAATTAAATATTTTGTGACAGGGGCAACACTCAAATCTCAAACACGTCAACAGATAAATTTGTACGTGAAAAAAAAAGTGATAAGTATTTAATTAATAATTGAATGAATGAATAAATAAATCAACACAAAGTGACTATATCCACTAAACGAATGAATGCAATGACTGATGAGCAACGATTGAGAATTTATTTTTTCTCTAGAGGTTGAAAATATGGAATGAAAAGGGAATGAAATTTTGTGCACTGAGCATTTCAGTAATTATGTAGCTTATTTAAAGTGCTAAAATGAGAACGTACCTCTTTTTAGCACACGACCAACTGTTCCATTGGGACGACCACAGAAAATCACAGTTTTATGTCGAGCAATCCATGATTTTCTACAATAGATGAACTATAAAAATATTTGTAAACTAGCAGATCATAGCTTACAATCTTAATTAATGAACTGATCTCGATACTATTTTGAGACTCATTGTAGGGAACCTGCAATTCAACACCGCAGCCAAACGGCATAAATAACGTTTTTCATGGCATAATACTTATAACCAGTTGCTGGTTAATGTAAAGATCAAATGCATTGTTGCAAATTGTAGACTGTTTAGCCAGGGATTGAACTGAGGACATCTTCTTTGGTAGGCGAGGTGTCTTATCTATCTATACTATCTAACATTATTTATCAATAATGAAAACTTTAGTTTAAAGGTTTACTCAAATATATACTCCAGCATGACTCGGTAAAATAGTGAATGATGTGCTTGTCTGTTAGACTATATTGAGTCTTCGACACATTTGCATATTTCTTATCTGACACAATAAATCATAAATATATCATGCATTATAGGATGAAATATTACTGACAGACAACAGCTGACATAAAATACCATTGTTTCAATAATTATTATAAAAGGCAGTGCAAAAGTTATCACCTAATCGGAATGTTTTATAATTTTTGTAAAATTCTATAGAGATTCAGTACTGCTTTGTCGTTTCTGCAGTGAACAGATACACAATAATGCATTAGTGCTGGCAAAGTATTGAGTAGTGGGTACCGAGTATTAGGTATTTGTACTCTTTTGTGAGTACGAAATACTTACTAGTGCTTCTGCCCCAAAATAGACTGTGAAGCACCGGCAGGCACAAAAGACTTATATTGTATTTCATCTTGAATAGGAAAAAGGTTTTGCAAATACGAGTATTAAGTAGGTCATGTCAAAACAAACAGTTTCTGAACCTTTAAAAACACGAAACACTTCAATGCTTTTTTTAAAACAAAGAAATATGTGATCATTCTAAAACACATCATAATTAATTCTCATGGTCAGAACATCAAGAGCATGCGTGTCCTCAATATGAGAGAAAACAACATTGAGTCTTGAGAACATTTAATTCGAACCTGTGGAGGTATGGTATGGTATGGTATGGTATGGTATGGTATGGTATGGTATGGTATGGTGTGGTATGGTATGGTA
The DNA here is from genome assembly GCA_963576795.1 of Metopia argyrocephala. Classification (NCBI taxonomy): domain Eukaryota; kingdom Metazoa; phylum Arthropoda; class Insecta; order Diptera; family Sarcophagidae; genus Metopia; species Metopia argyrocephala. The sequence goes on from OY756210.1 coordinate 43,146,613, forward strand.
TGGTATGGTATGGTATGGTATGGTATGGTATGGTATGGTATGGTATGGTATGGTATGGTATGGTATGGTATGGTATGGTATGGTATGGTATGGTATGGTATGGTATGGTATGGTATGGTATGGTATGGTATGGTATGGTATGGTATGGTATGGTATGGTATGGTATGGTATGGTATGGTATGGTATGGTATGGTATGGTATGGTATGGTATGGTATGGATAAGTATTGATTTCTTTTATATCTTGAGAACGACTAAGGCGAAAGCTTCTAAATTTGCTGGGACGTCATTGTATTCGCTGTAGTATAGTGGTTAGTGTGTTGGTTTAATAGACAAGAGCTCCGGGTTCAAACCACAGCTCTGATATCATAAAACCAAAGATATATGAAAAAAAAAATATTTCTTCGGCGACTACCTCCAACTAAGCTTCTCAAGCCTGTGATTCGGAGACGACGTTAAACTATAGATCTTGGTACTCATGGATAAAAATTGACTCGCACAATATGGGTGCTGCAAGAAGCTAGGCCGTTACCCTGAAACGGGGTTGTAATATCCAATTGTGTATGTACGTATGACTGCATGGCCAATATAAATCATGAGTCCAAAACTGGGCGGAATTGGGCACGTAAAGGTTACAATTTTTAAATTGAAATTGAATGTTTCGAAATTTGATACAAACAACTTCGTTGATAATATGATACGAGTATAGGGTTTTTCAACAGGAACGCTACAAAAGTAGAGCGACAGGGATAGCAAACGACGCCATATTTCTAGCCGCTCTTTTGACATTTCGACTTGCGGGAGTTTAAGTGCTCTATCCGCCATTTCATATTTTTTATATATCTCGAGTTAATGATGCCACTTCAGGTTTTCGACCCCAATTTTTTCAAGTCTGCAATCCGTTTTCGGATATTTCGTTCAGTTTCGAAGATAAGAAATCGAAAACAGATTGCAGATTTTAAAAATTTTGATGTCAAAAACATAAAGTGGAATCATTAACTCGAGATATATTAAATGGCGGATAGAGCACTTAAACTCCCGCACAACGATTTATCTTCAGTAAAGTTTGCCATTTCATGATGGAAAATTACGAGCTAACAACGAGTCGAAATTATTAAAATTTATTACCGAAATTCGGAGTCAGTGGCCTCAACGTTAAGAGCGCTACGTCCAATTTATGGTCGTCATAATCGTCCTAGCAGATTAAGATCTAGTGGAAAAATTTGAAACCACAGGCACAGTACAAAATGTTCCCGTGCCAGTACGACAAAGAAGGGCCCGTAGTGTCGAGAATTTTGCTGCCGCTGAGGCCTCAGTTGAAGAAAGCCCAAATGTGTCTCTCACACGTCGTGCTCAAGCATTGGGCATCTCTGTGACATCGTTGTGACGAATTTTGCGAAAAGATTTTGGCCTACATCCTTACAAAATCAAATTTACGCAAGAACTGAAGCTGCTTGAGTGAGCTGAGCAACAACTTGAAAATAATTCAGATTTTCATCGAAAAATCATCTTCAGCGATGAGGCTCATTCCTGGCTGAATGGCTTCGTCAATAAACAAAACGTGCATTATTGGTCAGGCAGCAATCCACACGTACTCCATGAGTCATCATTGCATCCCGAAAAAATTACCGTTTTTATTTTATTTAAAATACTTTTGTAGCGCTCTTATTGAAAAACCGATACATCGTCATACAAAATATGGGCGTTGTTGCATTCTTTTTTATTTTATTCAAATATATGTAGGTGTGTGTGATATGAATTTTTTTAATTTTGTTAATTTTCTAAATATCTTTTTCAAATATTTTTTTTTTAATTTTATTTATTTGCTGGTGATGCGAAACAAAGAAGTAGCGAAATATCGGGAAATCAATATGGCAAATATTTATTCAATAACTACCTTGAGCTCAAATAATTAAACCAATAAAATTTTCAAAACTGCTAAAATTTGTAGGTATGGCTACGACTACTGTAAACAGTTACCGCTTAATGCTTTATAACTTTCTGGCGAGACAAATGGCCCGAACAAACTGTTTTAGACTCATTTTTGGTTTGTATCTCAAAGTCATAAATCTATGCCAATAATTGCCAGAGACTCTTAAAGCTGTTAAAAGGACTATCTATTGAAATACATACTTTACTAATCGGGCCCCTAGGGACACTAATTCCTGCGATTTGTCTATTATTCTTATTTTTTCTTAATAAAAAAAAAACAAACTACTTATATTGCGAATATGAAATAAACAAGAAACAAAAGTAAAATTCTTTATTTAAAAAAGACTTACCCAGCCAAAGAACAATGGTTGCAACTTTTCACCTTACCTAATTCAATGTGAGCACTGCACTGTGCAACATTCAATGGTCAAATAATAGGGAAAATTAAAAAAACAGAAAAAATAAAAAATACAACAGATGCAATGTTGCTTAAAACACGAATCCTTAAAAATATTTTTTCTTAAAAAAAAAAAAACAAAAAAAAAAATAAAAATATAATCTGCACCTTGGAATCGTAAACACGCTCAAGTATATTACAATTATGTGTTTAAAATTATTCACATTGAATTAATTATTTCGTTTTATTTTAGAGGGCTATTTTTCTGTTTTTATATATAAAAAGATAAGAAATGATTGCACATATAATTTCGAAAATTAAAAACAGTATTTGCTTACAATGTTTTCCAGGTAAAAATCGTGAGTAATCACTAACAATTCAGCTTTAATATTAGCATATATGCGTAATAAATACCCAGCAGAAAATTTTTCAAATTTGGAAGCAATAAATAAAATTGTAAGCAATAATGGAAGCATTATATTGTTTTTTATACCTTAAAGCTTCCAAAAATTGCTGCATTATTTGCTTACTGGTTGCAATAAATTTGCATTTCTATTGCATTTTAGCGCCTCATTTCATATTAAAATCATGCATTATTGATGCGCGCGAGTAAGTGATAGTTCACAATTTCTCCCTTACAAAATAACTTACTGGTAAGCACTAATTTCTGTTGGGTACACGTTAAAAAAGGCACTGCATCATTTAGAATAATAAGATAGCTCTTAAATATACACGTTTTAGGTGTTATTTTGTTTAAAAGAAGATTAGTTTTCAAAGCTATTGTCCTGAGTTACCTTGAGTTTAGTTCATTGAAAAGACTTCTTAATTTTTTTCTACCAGTCGAATCTATTAGCCCTGTACTTTTCTGAAAACAATAGAATAACGACTGTATTCATAAAATATATTGTAGGTTTATTAAGGGTTTATTTATTTGAAAGGTAGTACATAGAAATTTGTGTTTTTTAAACTTTTAAATCAGATGAAGTAGCAACTATATGACTACAAAACGCAAAATTTGGTGTAAGAATGTCAAAAATGTCATCTCAATCACAGTGTTGTGACATGTCATGTTAAGTCATCATAGTGTTTTAACATATTATTGCAAATCGGCTAAGCTGTTGTAGGTAGCTATGCTGAATACCATGTCTATGAATGCTTTTTGTGCATAATTTTTGTAATACTGTTGAATAAATATTTGGTACATGACACGGCGATACAGAGGATATTTATATAACTGGAGTTGGTAAAACTATTTATACAATATATGTATAACATAATGTTTGGTTAATGCTAAAACAAATATTAATATAGACTAACGGCCGCTAGCATTATGCTACAGTTTATTTTATTCATATTTTACAAAAATATTTTATTATATTTACAATACAATATTTTTATTTAAGACAATATTTTTTTTAAGACGCCACTACATAATAAAAGACAAAAAAAAAAAAAAGAACACCGTGGCTCCCAGTTTTGCCCTCTTGTAATTTTTACAAAAAAGTGATAATTTTCTCAGACTCATATCCTGCAAACCGTTAGAAATTTTGATTTACTTTACTGACACATAGTTGTAGCTCTTGTCATGAAAAAAAAATCGTGAAGATATAAAATCGAAAAAAACTTCACCTTCGGACCAAAATCGCAAAAAAAAACTTTACAAAATTCGAACTTTTTTCCCCTGCTTAGGTTCATAGGTAGCAAACCGCTCAAAATGTAAGGAAACAATGCGCTACAAAATTTTACCTGAGATCTCAATAAACCATTCGCGGCATTGCGGTGGGCGCGTGATCGCGAGTTGTCTATTGAGATCTTAGGTTATTTTGGTTATAATTATTTTTTTTTTTTGGGTGTTGCACTGTGTATTTAATAATAATCAATTTATTAAAAAAAATTTTAAATATAAAAAATTATTGCATTAAGAACTCTGATTTAAAAAATGTCCAATTCATGTGCAATTTTATTTTATAGTTCATACAAATTATCAGAGTTCATCAATAAAAACATATGAACATATGTCGCATGTGTTGACATGTTAATTTTCCATGTTGAAGTTGTAACGTAGTATTGTATTACGTATTGCTACTTATACGTTTCTTTTTCGCTTAGTGCTTTTGCTTCTCATACTATTGCCTCTATACATGAGGATACAGTTATATTGTTTATAATATACCTATTACCGATAATTTGCCATATGTACTACATATATGTTAATTCATTTGATGCATAATTGTTGAATGCTGGCCGTTTAATTCACGTTGAGTTCATTGGATTACTTGGATATATAGTTTAGATTAGCAGAACAGAATACAGAAAGAAAACACAGATAGAACCTCTGGTGGGTCTTCAAGTACACTTTATAGTTTAAACCGAAGAAGCCCGACTGTAACAACCCGATTATATGCCGACTGTAAATCTGAACCGCAGTAGACCAAATACGATCTAAATATCTCCGCAATAAGTTTGACCGGAAGATCTTATTATTGCCGAACCAGCACTATCCGATTAAAGTTACCATCTGTCGTTGTAACAAAATTACAAATTTTTATTAATAAAACTAGAATTAATTTTCTCTTAAGAACTAGAACGAAATTGTAATTGTTATTATTTACTTAAAATTCGAGGAACAGTAAATAGACCCTGGACGTGGTTGAATAACCTCATGTAAAAAATGAGTATAAAAACAACGCATAGGCTAAACGGCAACATATTTTTTATTGTTTTAGCATGTCATTGTGGAACATATTTGAACGGCATAATATGGCATTGCAATTGCTTGACATGACACTTGTTACTGTGTTGTATAAATCAACATTTGCAGGGCTTTAGTAGCAACTGCAGTAATCTATATAATACAGGTAAACCTCCTACAACGCGGTGAATAGGTTCCTGAAAAACTCCGCGTAATAGGAAATCGCGTTGTAGGAGACTCTAACTCCATACAAAAATCAGAGTTTGCTTCCAAATAAAAAAAACTTTCAATAAAATATTGGAATTTGTATAGTAAAAATATGTGCTTAATATAATTTTGTTTGTATTATTTATTTTGAACGTTTTGTTCGTTCTAGTTCAAAATCTAAGCTTAATCCACTATCAGATTCGGGAATCCTTTCGACGATTATTGGTTTGAAAAAATCCTGCATTGAAGTTTGTTTGCTCTTATTTCGCAAATTTTTATAAAGTTTTTGATAGGGAACAAAATTGTTTTAAAGATTTCGTTTAAATATTTCTGCTCTGTTACTTAAGGGGTCGTTCTCCAAAATGTATTCTTCCAACTTACTTATTCACCTTACAACAATTTTGTCAAAACTCTTTTAGGAAAAACAACAACTGTTTCACAAATTTTTTATAATTTAACTGGAATTTCGCAATTTTTTACACGCTTTAGATTGATACTTTTATTTGCAATGCCGATAACAAACTAACAAAAAAATTATTACATCAAATGCAAGTAACGTAAATCGAAGTATGGACAAAATGCAAAGAATTTTATTTAGGCAGGAAAACCTTTTTCAAATTAAAATAGTAAATACTTAGTTGAAAAAATTTTCGTAAAAATCGCGTTGTAAGAGTAGCGTTGTAAGAAAATGTCCGCATTTTGGGAACCGCGTTGTAGCGAAAACGCGTTATAGGAAACCGCGTTGTAAGAGGTTTACCTGTAATTTGCTATTTATTACTATTTATTAAATTATTATTATTTTAATTATGCATGAAATACCATATAATCATAGTTGTGAAACTTAAGGTAAGTAGTATGAAAAGAGATGTAATTTTTCATACTTTTGCACTAAAAATGATCTGTTTTCTTAAGTGTGGCAACTTTATTTCCTTTGGTGTTGGTAATGGGAAAAATTCCAACTTTTTATTTTGATTTTTTTTACATGATTTAGATAAAATAAAAATGTATCTTTTGATGACAATTTTTTTCCTTGTGTTTGTTGTAAAAAAAATTCCAGTTTTACATTTTTACTACCTTTTTTCACAAAAAAAAAAAAAAAATCTGAATTGAATATCCTTCATTAAAAAATTGCTAATTGCATCAATAATGATACTTTTAAATATTGCAGTGCTATCAACATGATAAAAATTTTTTATTTGCTGTATATTTTCAATAGCATGGCACTTTTCTCCCAATGTCTCTCAAGCATATCGATATAAAGCTACACAAGACCATATTGAATAGGGCTATATATTATTCCATAAATTATAAAGTTAACAAAATAACGATGTTTTAAAATTATCTTAAAAATATAATTTTTCTAAAAATAAATCCGAAAGTACACAAAATAAGACGATATTTTACAAATCGTATTTAAAGCGATAATTTCTTTGTTTAATTTGTTGTTTAAATCTCCCGTATAAATTCAAAATTTATTTGTTTTCCATATTTTTATTTTTATTTTTATTTTAAATGTATCGTATTTGCCTATGCCTGTGTATGTACATACATATGTATGAATGTGTATAGATAGAGATTTGTTATATTTGTATGAGAATTTCTTATCATCGCCCTGGGTATTTACAAAGCATAAATATGTATGCAAATGTTTTTTTATGCTTAAATAACACACACATACACACACATGCATACATATGTAATATACATACCCAATTGGCACAATCGTCGTACACGACATTGCCGTATGGCTTTAAGACATGCCAATAATGATTGTCGACAATATCGCGGCAGTGTTTATGCACTATCCCAGCAGAAATTAGTGCTTACCAATAAGCTATTTTGTAAGGGAGAAATTGTGAATAATCACTTACTAGTGCGCATCAATTATGCACGATTTTTATATGAAATGGGACGCTAAAATGCAATAGAAATGCAAATTTATTGCAACCAGTAGGCAAATAGTACAAAAAATCAAAAATAATACCTTACCCTACAGGCATTTTTGGAAGCTTTAAGGTATTAAAAACAATATAATGCTTCCATTATTGCTTACAATTTCATTTATGGCTTCCAAATTTCAAAAATTTTCTGCTGGGATGTTCTGTAGTCTATTTCCTTGAAGTTATTGATCATAAACAGAATATTGACGACACGCTTGCATAGTTTATACAATATGTGATTGACGACAGGCTCAGTGACATTGTCGCTCTGCCAGTCGTGGACGATTTTTCCGACATTTGTTTGAAAACGACGCTGAAAACCTGCTCTAGCTATCGTCTATAATTTGTGCAGGACACTCTATTGTCGTACACCCCTCCCGGAGGATGTCTTGAAGACAGAGCCAATTGGGTATGTATGTATGTACATATGTATGTAGGCAACGTTATATTAATGATAATTTTTGCCTCTTTTTAAAGGTTATTTTTATTGTTGATTTAATGCAGAACATGAATTATAATCAAACGTAAACGCCTCATAAAAAGCCATACAAAGTTAATATACAATATGTACATACATATACTATAGAGTGATATAAAATCATATAAAGATATGTATATACATGCATACATATGTACATACATGTGATTACATGTATTATCTATAAATACAATATAATGCCAATAATAACAACACCAGAGCCCATGAACAACATTAGCAGTTACAATCGTCACTTCAATGAAAACACAAAAACAAACAAAACTATACCGAACAGAATAGAACAGAGAATAACAAAAATCCCTTTTAATCGTTTTATATTGCTCGTTTCCACATGCAGTTACGCACGCCGTATTGAATTTACGTCACATTAGTAACACTAACAACTATAATAGCGTTGACAACAACTATAAAAAAGGAAACAATAGTCGCTTTGACATTATTATTAAATCACTTTTGTTTTTTTCTCTTTTTTCTCTTTTTTTTTGGCTTTTATCAATTGCCTTTTTGACGCTTCTATTGTGTTTTTTTTTTTTTTTTTTGAAAGTACAGTAGGTCTTGGCGATATAAAATTAAGGAAACCTGTTAAGTGACGTTGTCCAGTATTGTTAAAGAAATATATTTAAAGAAGTTTAGAACTGCATTAGTCGTAACTCGCAAGTTGTTCTGACAACATAGGTCAGGGAAAGTATTATCTCACCAGAGAATGTAGAGAATAAAAATGTGGCAGGTTTAATTTTTAGAAAGGTGACCGGCGAATTTGCCAAACCTAAGGATTATTAAAACCCTTTCCATATATAAATGAGAGTTGCAGAGATTAGGTAGATCGGTAATTAGTAGGATGGAAGAAGATATAATTTTAATAAGTGCTGGCGTTGCTTGAAATATGATGAAATTACAGACTATATTCTCTGTAACGTTATCGCTTAGTCTAAACTAGGGTGGATCTGTAGGGCTTATCTGAGAATACTAGCGGGCCTTCTGAGTGGGCACTGCAGACTCAATGGACACTGAATTAAGATTGTGAGGCGATCGCGTCATTAGAGCACATAAAATATTTTTTCTTATATTATATTATTATTAAGCGCCTTAGGAATGAGACAAATTGCTGTGAATTTATCACTCAAAGGCCAGTGTTAGACCTTAACCTTTGAATGGTAAAAGCAATTGTGTTCAATGTGTGGTGAGCACCTTCGCTAAGTAAGCATGACTCCTGATCATTCGTCTTTGTTGTTTGTTGTTGTCAATTAGATTAGAGTGGAATGTCAGAGAGAGGTTTCTTTGTTGAGGGATTTCTTGGACGGGCTTGGGGGGGAGCCTTTTATTTTTTTTAAATTATGATTTTGAAAAAACCATATACAAAATTTTTATCTGGGGTTTGAACCTGGGCTGTTTGAGTTTTTGTACGAGCACTCTAACCACTACATCACGAACCCTCTGGATATTATGCAGCATTGATGTACAGTAGTGTTCAGATAGGAAATTCTCGGGGTAAGCACCTGCCCATATGTTAAATTTCGTCAGAGCGACGAGACTGGGTAAGATATGTATTGTAGGAATCCGGGTCCAGTTGAAGGATGTACAATAGATCTACAGATCGAAGTACTATAGTACTTCATATTAGAATGAATTAATCATTGTCATTCCTCCCCAAATTTAATATGTACTCTGCGGGCTTCTTGGGATTGATTGCTTTTAGATTATTTAGTGGCGAAGGCATAATTCTGACCATTGAATAAACAATTTGCAGCAACCGACTTCCATTTTTAAAGTAGAAACTTTGTTTTTTCTCACTGAATTTTTCAATTTGAAGGAATGAAAACATATTTTCTAATGATAAAAGAAAAAAATTGACTTTAGACCCACTGTGCTTCCAAAGCTGTTTTATATATAGTGGTTTTAAATAAACTGTTACATATGTGGAATGGTGTTTCACATTTTAAGCCTTAACTCTATATGTTCGTTTACTAAAGTATATGTATCACTTTCTCAGCTTTTCCTATAATTGTAGTACATGCAGGGCTGGATATTAAAACAAAAGTAAAAAAAAAGAAATAAAAACTGAATATAATGTTTCGAGAATAGTTTCCATTTAACATTAAACGCAAGGACAGACAGACAGAATGTTTAGAAGATACATTCTTAGAATGATATCAGATCGTTTATAGACAAAAACTAATACTCGTAATGAGAATTTAATTTATTTATGAGACAATAGCAACGACAACCATGACAACAATAGAAAAAATGGTGTGCGTAAAATTTCACACAAAAAAAAAAGGAGAAAAAATCATATTAAATACTCGTACAATGGCATAGTGTGGCTATAAAACGCTTAAATAAAATGCTGTTTAAATGCTGACAATGATATAGAAAATTAGTTTCTTTGTTTGGAAAGAAAGGAAAATGAACAACGAACGCTACACTACTAAATGACTTTAATTTGCGGTAATAATTTTGAGAAATACATATTTTGAATCATTTTATTTTTTTTTTGCTGCTCTTTTTCTAACAAAACTTGTCTAAGGAGAAGATATTACTTAAATTAGATCTATAGATTAACTACTTTACAAACAAAGATAACCACACTATGCCATAAAACTGCAAACAGTTGGATTGGGTACTATCGACTCGTTGCTATTTTTCGAAATTTTTTAGAGCACAACGTGAATGCTACAAAATTTGTTTATTTTTATTTTAAAACAACTAATTTAAGTTTAAAATACACAAATTTTATAAATTTGTTTGATTTAGCGTGTTGTTTGTTTTAATATCGCTGGTGTGGCAAGGCCGTTAGATTTTAATTGTTTGTTATTTAAAGTGCCGTTTATATAGTGAAAGGTTTACTATTTATGAATATGAATCTTTTAACAATCGAATGCCTTAAAAAAGTTAAATATTTCACTACAAAAACAGTATTGTTAGTCGCCATAATCGCTCTACTGTAGAAGGGTTTGACAAGACGAAGCATTAGTGATGTGGTCAGGGCTGGGCATCATTACAATGCATATACATACGATATCCTTTGCTTCTATTATGTATGGTTTTGCAATTCAAAAATTTAGATTTTTTTTATATACGAATCAGTTTATCATTTATCATGAATACCAATCATGTGATTTTAATATGGCCATCATATTAAATATTTCTTTTAGAGACTACCTCTCAGTGCATTCTTCTGGCAAAAACTCTGAGAGTAACTAATTGCCGTGAACAAGCTTATCAAGTCTGTCGTTCGGAGTCGACTTTAAACTGCACGTACCGGTACTCATGGATAAAGATTAACACAAACAACATGGGTGCTGCGAGAAGCTAGGCCGTAATCCTGAAACAGGGTTGTAATGGCCAGCTATGTATGTATGTATGTCATATTTATTTTAAATTATTATGAACGTGAATTGAACATTAAATTCGTATTGATTTTCATTCAATGGATTTATTTTTTAGGGGTAAAACTCCTACTCATGCAGTGCATTGTATTGGAATATGAAAGATAGATAGACAGATTTTTTTAATTCATATATGTATATAGTCGTACATATATTATACAGACAAGTGCAGTGTCATTTCTTTACCCCTAATTGGTCAACAGCAATTGCTCCATCTGTCGTTGGATGTTGAATATGAGTGGTGAGCGTCTACTCTAAGTAGATTAGTTGTTAACTTCCCAGAAGATGGTGCTGTACTACTGACTATTTGTTCTGTTGGTGGAAGGGAGCTGTTTCTTGAAAATGGACTTTTTTGCACGGTGGTGTGGGGGGAGGGAACCCCTTTTTTTAAATCATAATTTTCGAAAAACAGCAAATTTAATTTTTCTCCTTTGCTGGGATTTTAACCCATGTCGTTTGGGTTTCTGTGTGAGCGCTCTAACCACTATACCATGACCCCCCCCCAATTTATCAATTTATTTTAAAAAAATGTTACGCAACTTTACCATTTGACAGTGTTTTAATTTCATATAAATATTGATCAAAAATAGAGAAAGTTTTTCTACAGACACGATATTTAGCCCCTTACTTAAATTGATACAAGAGGTTCAAATCCAAGATTTGAAAAAAATCCGGAATCAATATTTGTGTCGTTCCCATATGTGAAGATTAAAACTTAAATACGTTAGCAAAGACAAAAACCATTTATTTTAGCATAATTTATTTTGCAGATAACAGAGAACTAATAACCGCTTAAGGGGGGTTTAGACGGTAATACAAGTCGTACGACATGTCAAATTTTTGTGTAGAAGAGAATGAATAGTATCGTGTAAACTTGATATGTAATGAGAGCGTACGACATTGAGAGAAAATGCGGATTAAAATTTGACAGTCGTACGGCTCTCTTTGTTTTTTGAAATTTTTTACAAAACCACCACATTTCATTAGATCAGGGAAGCATTTTTAATTTTTTGTTTGTTTATGTTATATGTATTCACAATGTCTGTAAATTTTGTGTGCATGTGTATGTGCATTTTGTGTTTTCATTTTACTTTGTTTTGTATTTTACCAACCGTGTATACGCAAACAATATCTGTTGTAAGATTTTTACTCTCATTTTTAAAATACGGATGGAATTTCGTAATATATTCTCTTTGAATTTACGTACGACTTGTATTACCGTCTAAAACCCCCTTTAAGGTGCTTTTACACTATTCTACAAGTCTTAAGATTTTCATTGGATTTTGTCGAAACAAAATCTAATGGTTTTTGGTCTGCTTGTCAACAAATCCAACGTAAAATGTTTTTATTACATTTTGCTTTTACACTATCACATTTCAAATAAAATGGAAACAACAGTTGTTTGTGTTTTTCTCTTTCTCCAACGATGGACATGTTGATACGGCAATATTTGTGTTATTAATATTTCATAATATAAGCCATATTTTAGGATTTTTTACAACAAATATTTCTAATTTATTTTATATTAAAGGGAAAAAAACTTGAAATGTTAGCTATATTTTATATTTTTGTAGTTATTTAATAAAAAAAGGAATAAGCAAAATTATTGTGAATAATTTCCAGTTTTCCAACCCTGATTTTTTCTTATATTTGTGTAAAAAAGCAACTCTGATAAAATGAAAAATCTAATGGTTTAGAAAAATTTCTAAAAATGATGAGAGCCATACGACTGTCAAATTTCTATCCGTATTTTTTGACAATTCATTACATATCGTTTTCACACTATTATACTTTTTCGTTTTATTTCACCTTTACAGTTGATGTTGCAGTTTAGCACTTTTTTTAAGACTTCGTTATGAAACATATAGAACTTCTAAAGATATAAAGTTATATGTTCTTCCATATTCCCAAGGGTATTCTATTCATCTTGAATAACTTTGGGAGGTGATATATTTCGCATTGGCATTTCCCAATCAGCCCATACCATGACATAGCCTCCTTCATGTTTAACTATCTTAACGCAATAACCATTCTGAACTCGTTTTCCTTTTAGTCTTCTTAAGTAGGTTATGGCATCTCTAGCGATAATGTTAAATTTCGATTCGTCACTAAAAAACACTTTTCCACTTGGTTATGGTTCATCCGGCATATTCTTTAGCAAATTGCAGCCGTTTCAATTGGTTGCGCCTTAAGATAACAGGCTTTTTAGATGGCCAATACGCTTGCAACCCAGCATTAACGAGACGTCTACATATAGTCCTTGCCCTTACTGGCACTTTAATTTTTTTTTGCTAATATTGGACGCGATTTAAACTGAAACTTTTTATTTTTAGCCTCTCTCACTATTAACGAGTCTGTTCTTGGGTCAGTTTTTCTTGGCCGACCAAGGATTAAGTTCTTTAAAAACGTGATAAAATTCGACAAATCAAGAAATATAGATCATTATAGAAAATAGAACTTCTACAGATAATTGTAAGCTTTATGTGCGTGGTACTCCCAAAGCTATTCTATCTACCTTGAATAGTTTCCGTGTGGAGTTCTCCCAGCCTTCCATCGGACGCGTCCCCAGGTGGCGGATAGGGGAAATCTCGGCAGGTCTTTTTAGATCTGCAGGGAAGGTGGGAAATAAAATACCACCCGTGGACCATAAGCTGGGCAGACTCATCACACCTGATGAGGCTGACGATGATGGACGGCTTTTATTTATTGCACGAGGCTGATGATACTTGATGGACGTTTTGATCCAGACGCTGCGAGCTGACGGGTGCAGTATTCTGGCACCTCAGTAAGCAAGAGTGAAATCTTGCCGAAATGGCTGCCAGGCTAATGCTGTAGCCGCCTCCGTCCCGTTAAAACTGTGGCGAGGCTTCGGGTACGTTCCAACCGCGTCGTCGTTGAGTTGACGGTACAGGTGTAGTTGAGATGACTCCTACTTGGCGCCGAGATCCTGGCTCTGAACACAGGTACTCATGAGGTCCTGTGTCAACCCTCGCGTGGACCTCACTGCTTGCATAGGGACCCACGGGGATCGTTCGAGGCAACTGTATAATCCGCGGAAGGATAGCGGCTCGGAGCGGGGACCCGAATTACAAAGATGATGAGAACACCCCCAAATATGAATGTAAATAAAATTACAAATGAGGAAAGAAGAATGTTGTCGCAAAATTCTCCAGAGACGGTGTGCGGGAAAGCGGGCGAAATGCTCAAAACTTCCCAAGGATGTGTGACCGGAACAGATATCCGTGATTGGTTGAGAAGCACGCAGTCAGCGACGAATACTCCACCCTTTAATAAGGGAAGGGAGACTGGAGGATCACCCCAAACCGAACAAGCTGGGGCAGTCGGTAGAAGCCCCAAAGTCATGCTTGATAATCCCACCGGAGAAAACGAGACTACTCGCGTGGACTGTGGAAAACCCGAAACTCGTGCACTTTCTCCGATGGCATTGGAAGAGGAGCTCATTTTCAGGGCAAGAACGGCCGAGGAACAGAGCCTGCAAAAATGCAAAGCAGTTTTAAACAAGATGAGGCTAGCCCTCATGAAACAGAAGAACATCAGCATGGACATCAAGAATGGCGTATCGGAACTTGATGAACTTTTAGATGTAATAGAGGATCACAGGAAAAGATGGAAGTTAGCCGAGGAAGCACAGAGAACGCGTAAAAGAACTCTAGGCCTGTCTGGAAAAGCGGAACAGACTACCAGCGATGAGAAATGCGACGTACTCATGTCAAGCAAAAGACCTGCATCCAGCCCAGCCAAGAATCACATTGGTAAGAAACATAAGGTCGGTGGACAGGAAAATAGCTTGCTAGCTACTAACACAGCTGAATCAAAGAAGCGAAACGAGAAGACTCCTAAAAGGGACATCTCCCAAAGGGCAACCGGCGGAAAGACGGAAGGCATACGAAAGGAAACCGGCAGTAAGCAGCCGGTGAAGTCCCAAGGAGAAAAATTGGCAGCTAAGAAGAAAACCAGAAAAAGGATGCCCAAACAGAGATCAAACGCAGTGGTTGTTAAACCAGCTGAAGGTCATAGCTACGCAGATGTTCTGAGGACACTGAAGGCCACCGTGAAACCCGAAGAAGCGGACGTAACAGTACGCTCGATTCGCAAAACCAGAACCGGCGCGTTACTTTTGGAAGTGGCGCAGGGTGGCAAAGTGGGAAAGTTTTCAGAGGCCATAAGAAAATCCCTGAAGGAAGCCGCGGAAGTAAAGGACCTAAAACCGAAGATAACCATCGAGATTCGAGATATAGACTGCACCTCCACCGAAGAAGACGTTATTGCCGCTGTGTGCAAGATGACTGGAACAACAGATGCGAACATAACGGCTCGACTCACAAAATTAAGTACATGGGACCAAAGAAGAGCATTTGTGCAACTACCAACAAGCGATGCGAGAAAACTGTTGAAGGCGGAGCGCATAAAAATCGGATGGACAAACTGCAGACTGAAATACCGCGAGGAAGACAAACGCTGCTTCAAGTGTTTGGACTCGGGCATGAACAAAGAGAATGCCGAGGACCCGACAGGAAGGCAAGGGGAATATGTATCCGGTGCGGCGGAGAAGGCCACATGTTGAAACAGTGTACAAACCCGGTCAGGTGCTGTATCTGCGCGGAACAGGGTAAGACATTGACGGATCATCTTCCGGGATCGAGAAGTTGCAAAGCTGATAGACAATCATGAAGATCCTCCAACTGAATATGCACAGGGGTAGAGTGGCAGACGCGCTGCTACCACAGATCATGATAGAGGAAACAGCAGACATCGCCATTATAAGCGAGCAATACAGCAGGAAAAGCGGGCTATGGATTGAGGACGATACCGCTACGGCAGCAGTATGGATTCCAGCAACAAACTATTGCACTCCCGCTAAAAGCGGGAAGGGAAACTGTTTCGCATGGGTGCGAATCAAAGATGTTACCCTTGTTAGCTGCTACCTTACACCGAGCGACAACATCGAAGATTTTGAAAGAAAACTGAGCGGTATCGAGGACTTTATTCGCACTATACGAGGCCATTTCATAGTAGCCGGAGATCTGAATGCTCGAGCTGTCGACTGGGGAATGCAGATTACTGATGCAAGAGGCAGGAGAATCGTCGAAATGATGGCCAGAACTGGCTTGGTTGCAGTAAACAATGGAAACACTCCCACTTTTAGGCGACCCGGATGCCAAGGCACTATACCTGATTTTACCCTTGCATCAGAAAGGACATTGCGCCAGATAACGGACTGGAGAGTACTGGAGAATTACACAGGCAGCGACCACCAGTACATATCGTACAACTTCGGCATACATGCTGTAAGAGGCGAAGCCACGAGGCGACGACACGCAAATGGAACGCTGGAAAGTTAAACACAGAGATACTTTTAATGGAAGTGGAACAAAGGAAAGACGCGGTCCCGGAAATGCTAAGCGCCTCCAGAACTGCAGAGGTTCTGATGGAATTAATACAACAAAGCTGTGACAAAGCGATGCCCAGAATCAGAACGGCGAGACAGAAGAGAAAAGCGGTACACTGGTGGAATGAAGACATCGCAAGGGCAAGACGCGAGTGCTTAAAATGTAGGAGGAAACTAACAAGAGCTAGGCGGCGAGGAAACGCTGAAAATGAGATGAACACCTACAAAGCGGCAAAGAGGAACCTGAAGCATGAAATTTTTAATAGCAAGAAGATACTATGGGAGTCGTTGCGTGAGGACATTAACTCTAATCCCTGGGGAACTGGCTATAAACTTGTCATGGGAAAACTCTGCGCCAAAGACTCCACCCCAATAATGAATGATGACCAAATGACTAGGATTATTAGATCACTTTTCCCATCGCATGAAAGCTCAATAGAGGAAATGGCAACCACGGAAGATACGGCCATCCCGTTATTCACAACGGAGGAACTAATCGCAGCTGCCTCGAAGCTACAGCCTGGAAAGGCGCCAGGTCCCGATGGTATACCATCAGAAGTGCTAAAGGAGATTGCACATAAATGCCCCGAAATACTTCTGGGCGCTTTTAATAAGTGCTTAGTAGAGGGCACATTCCCTAGAATCTGGAAGGTCCAGCAACTAGTGCTTATACGTAAGGGAAAAGGTGACCCAAATTCTCCATCAGCTTACAGACCACTGTGCATGCTGGATACGGCTGGCAAGCTACTGGAAAGGCTCATCAAACCCAGACTGATGGAGGCCGTAGACGCAAAGGGAGGTTTATCGGAAAGGCAACACGGTTTCCGACCGGGTAAGTCCACCGTAGGAGCCTTAATGGATGTCGCTCACGCATTTGAAGACGCGCAACGAAGGAACCATTTCAGTAGACCACTAATACTACTAGCTACTCTGGACGTGAAAAATGCCTTTAATAGCCTTAGGTGGAAGGATGTCTTTCAAGCACTGGAGGCCCGCTTTCAGGTGCCAGTATACTTGAGGCGGATAATAAGAGACTACCTTAGCGAAAGAGAACTAATCTACAACACAAGTGATGGCAAACGGAATATTCAGGTCACATCTGGTGCGGCACAGGGCTCTATTCTCGGACCGGATCTGTGGAATATTAGTTACGACGACATACTGCGTATGGAAATGCCACAGGATACTTTCCTCGTCGGTTACGCGGATGATTTAGCAGCAATTATTAGCGCCAGAGACACGGAGGAGGCACAACGAAAGCTGAGACAGGTGATGATCAGAACCCGGACATGGATGGACTCACGTGGGCTTAGTTTGGCCACTCAGAAAACTGAACTGATCCTACTCACCAGGCGACGTATTCCCACTGAGATTGGCTTCAACGTTGGAGAACTCACGCTACGTACCAAACAATGTATCACCTACCTGGGAATAAGGATGGATCCAAAGATGACGTATTCAAACCAGATAAAATACGCAGCCATGAAAGCGACGGCAATAACAGCGCAGCTAAGTCGGCTAATAGCAAATATAGGTGGCCCTACTCAGAACAAACGCAGGCTCTTGATGGAGACGAGCAATAGTATCCTTCTCTACGGATGTGAAGTGTGGGGAGAAGCAATAAGGTGGCAAAAGAGAGCAAATGCACTGCTAGCAGTTCAACGAACATCCGCGCTGAGGATAACATCCGCATACCGCACAGTTTCGGGAGCCGCGGTACTTGTCATAGCCGGAACAGTCCCCATTGATCTTATAATACAAGAGAGGAGGAGGATATGGCTCAGAAAGCAGGAAAGCACTCTAGCACAAGGCGAAGTAGAGCAAATCAAGCGCAGCACTATGCAAGCTTGGCAAAGGAGGTGGGCAGCCGAAACTAAAGGCAGATGGACAGCCAGACTTATTCCAAATCTGGAAACCTGGATTAAAAGGACAGCGGGAGAGGTGAACTACTATCTGACTCAAATGCTTTCGGAACACGGATACTTCCGAAAGTATCTACACACAGTAGGCAAATGCAGCACTCCTTACTGCCTATACGAAGAGGATGATCAGATCGATGACGCAGAACACACTTTTTTCAAGTGTGTCAGATGGACACGAAAGCGAGAGGAACTAGAAACTAAAATAGGATGCATCACTGTGGAAAATCTAGTTCCTAAGATGATAAGAAACGAAGCAAACTGGAAAGCTGTGTGTAAGTACTGCGAAGAACTACTGCGGCTGAAAAAGATTGACCTGGATCATGCAAACATAATCGAAATGGAGACAAACGATCCAACTGGCAATGCGGGCGATGGCTAAGGCGGCCGATCAGGGAACCACCCCGAAGTAATGCTAGACGCGGTCCCGGGGTTGATCGATTCCCAGGGGAGGAAGAAAAGGAGGTTTTTTAGTCGGTATGCCGCAAGGAGAATCCGACATAACACCTTGAGTGTATGTGTAACCACATTTTTACCCCCTTACCCCAAAAAAAAAAAAAAAAAAAAAAAAAAAAAAAAAACCTTGAATAGTTTATGTTAGAATTCATTTTGGGAGCTGGCATAATTTGATGAATAATAAAATTATTGTAATAAAAATGTCAAAGCAAACAATACAAATATGTTTGAATTTTTATGTTTTTTGAAGTACAATGTCAATGTAAAACAAAAATATAGGTAAGATGTTAATTCAAAACCGTGTAAAAATAGAATTAAGTGTACTTGAACTTTCCACCGAGAAACAATTATGTACTTTTAACACTAAAAAAAAAACGAAAAATATATAAAAAAAAGTCTAAAGAACATCAAGTGCAATATTATTAAGTTATTCAATGTATTTCAAAGCATATTTCTTGAAATTATTTATTAAAAAAAAAAAAAATATGGCCTTAAGTTTATATAAAATTTTGTTGTTAATAATAAAAAGAAAATAAAAAAATAGAAAAAATGGGTCAACAAGATTAATAGAAAAAAATTTTTTTTTTCACTCAAATTCAGTGAAAAAGGCTTTTGAAGACAGCAAAGCAACACACGCTTTAACATATTTATTAAAAGAAATTTAAATTAAAAAAAAAACAAGAAAATCTGGGTTTATTAATGTGTATAAGAAAAGAAAAAAGAAAATAAAATCTACAATTTTTAATAAAATAAAAAATAAAAAACGAATAGAAAGTATTAAAAATAATTTCGTTAAATAAGAAATAACCCATATTTTATGCTTGTTTTCAAGTCAGTCGCCAGAAGACGCTTAAAATTATGAAACGTTTTAGTGTTTAGCAAAAAAAAAAGAATTATTGCTTTTCTACGTGATTTTATTTCAAGGAAGAAAGAAAACAAAATTTGTGCAAAATAGAAGTATTAAGTGCTGAAAGAATTATTAAAATGGAACAATAGAATCAAATTTTTTTTAAAAGCAACATGCTGTGCGGGTGACATTTTAATCAGATTTGTTTATGTTTTTTGCTTAAGAATTTTTATTATACAAAATAATACAAAAAAAAAAAGAAAAAAAGTTAAGAAGGATTAAGAAGTTCTCTGCATTAAAAACATTAAATGACAAGTTTTACCTGAGGCAAGATGATTCGAAATTACTGTGGCCCTGTTCAGCAATTCTCTTAAGCTAAAATGCCAAAATTTTAAATGTTTGAAACTAACTTTGGGCTTTAGAAAATATAAAATTAAAAAGTGTAGAGGTAGTAGGCATGAAGCTTTTAAATTACAATACGGTTTCAAGAATTGTATTCGTAGCCAAAAAGTTCTAAATCAAGTTCATAAATCTTTAGCGACAGAATTTTAGCTTATCTGAGTAACAGAATAAGGCCTCTGACCAGAGACACCTATCTAATCTGGTACTTCGGGCATCAGGAGTTCCCGGTTTGCCTGTGCTCCCTGTAATTCGGGGAGTAAGGTAAATCGGCCTGATGGTTTGGGTGCGGCCTTCGAGGAGTACACGTAGTGGTTGTGGTAATGCTGGATAGAACTCTTAAACAAGGGTTGTACTACTACCCAGAAGGTAGAATTAGCCGAACGTTCATGTAACGTAACGCAACGTACGTTGGTTTCTAGCATATGAAAACAATGTAAATGGTTATCCAAAATAAATGTCACGTTGACGGAACGGAACAATCTGTATAAAATAGAATTTCTAAACGTTTTTACGTGACATTTCAATGCGAGTGATGGGACTATTGTATGTTAAATGGCAATGTGGCCTAAATGCCCTTTTTGGTACTTTCATGCTTATTTGAAAATCATTTTCTTTTATATGTGTACAAAAAGACTTTTTAATTTTTGAAGTCTTTAGATACATATTATGATATTTATGTGAATAATTAAAATTGTTATGTGAATATAAAGTTTGTTTTTAATTTAAAAGTCCCATGTTTTACTTAACATATCTTCGACAGACGAATTATATACATACCAAATGAAAAATTATTCAATTATCTAAAAAGAAGAATATGGGATGCATGATTGATTTACGTGCTAGCTAAGTAGTTACCGAGTTAATTACAATTTTTTTTAAAGAGTTCTACTTAAAAATTAACTTTTTTCGTTTCCGGTCCACAATGGACGAATGGATCCCATTCAATAAATAATGACTTTAAACCAAAAATTGAATATTCAGTAGAAGTATAAGAAAAAAATTTTAGGAAGCATAATATATAAGAAGTAATTATAATATGCTCTTATTTAGGTACTTCTGGTACCTTTTTTAATTTTATGTTAATTTAACAACCGTCATTACAGCTGGCTTCATATTGCCATTTAAAATTTAAAATTTTTTATTTCGGCTGTGTCTTGTGAAAAATAAGTAAAAAAATATAATAAACTACATAATCAATATTAATAAAATAAAAAATTATTATATTTTGTTTTTAGTGGACGACGAAACATTGGTTTGTTTTGTTTTTATTTACATTTTCTGTTGACATATGACACGTTTTTATAATTGCACATACGTACGTTAACGTACGTTCCGTTTTTACGACATCAACGTTTGGCTAACCAGGCCTAAACAGTGGTATGCCGAATTGCTAATCTGATGTCCATGGGCTTTCTTCTGACCAGTAACTTTGGATGACTCTGGTCAGACTAAATTACTCTATGGTTGTATTTAGAGTCAAGAGCAACCAGAAGCATAACAAGAACTGCCAATTCATCCTGAAAAATGCACTATTTGGTGTGACTTATGGGACGCTTGTATTATTGGACGGTACAGAGACTACGAAGGCAGGAATACTACTGTGCAGGGCAAGCCCGCAACGCTTGACGCACTGGAATGCAATATTAAAGAATTGGCTCTTGAGATAGCGGCCGATGTATTACAGTTAGTATGCTAAAACTGAACACAGCTATGTACCATTTGAAGTTTAGCCACGATCAATAATAAATATTGGATAATATAGACCGTTCTATCGATTCAAAGATTTTAATCATTTCCCTAAATTTTGTGTGTTTCCCGTTTTAAATCAACCGAAAGCTCACCAAAGCTGCCCTGTATGTGTGGGAAAAGTTTTTATCACGGAAAAACACTAAATAGGTGAAGTTTCATCACTGTGTTGTGATCATCACAATCATTTAGTTTCGGTACAACCAGAGCAGGAAATTGTGGGGAGCCTTCATCAAACTCCAACTCCTCCAACTTTTTGCGGTGTATGTATATAGATGATGATTGCCAAAAACCTGGAAACGTTGGGTTTAGCCTTTAATCCTCTCTATTGTAAAATTGCTCTTAAGAATACATTCGTATACCATTCAAGACATTTAGGGAGTCTACAACTGTATATTGATTTAACGTGCGCACCTGTCCGTATACTTAATCACACGCCGCCCGTTGCCGGGACGGTAGTCGAATTCAATGCGTCCGACCACCGCCACCCGATGACGGACCCTCTAATCTCACCATGCCCGAAGGCACAGCGCTCAAAAGAGAGCCCATAGCAACGAGTTGGCAATTTGATACCATTACTGTCTGGGCAATGATACCCTCCTTGCTGAGGGGTACCTATCTAGGTACTTCTACAATTAGGGAGTCTACAATTCGATTCAAAAAGCACAAGCGTTCATATAAATTTTTGGAATCGAAAACTAAATTGATACTTTGTATTTCATTTAAAGGCAACGCTGAGTTTTAATTATAATTTAATGGAATATATTGTAAAAAACTTGGCAGCACTTGAGTATAATATCAAAAAAAAAAATATCCCAAGCAAACACCACAGACAGATAGGTTTGTGTGTATATTGGGTTATAAAAGACTCCGAAAACAAAAAACAAAAAAACAAAAGTGAAGTTCTTCGAAAATTATAGCATTTTCACTGAACACCAATGCAACGGCCGTATTTAAAAAAAAAATTTAAATAGGTTTACAAACCTTTTTTAAGCTAAATTTCTTAAGGCCGTAAATAAACCTTTTGTGAGGCTTTATGAAGTCTCAAAAATTTTAAATACATTTTATCCTGTAAACATTAGGTATTATTGGGGCTTAAACGCTTGGGCCAATTCAAACCAAATGTATGAAATGGGTATTGGGGCCTATTTGAAATGGCATCTACATCTAAAGTTTCTGAATTTGGTCTGAATGACTTCACGGACAATGTTAAAAATAGGGCGGAAATGGATAAATGGGCGTGGTACTCCGCATATAAGCTAAATATAAATTTTTCAGTACTTGGAATAAGTTTAAGGATATAAGTATCTGAATTTGGTCTGAATAACTTATTGATAAAGGTCATCAGTCAGAAAGTGAGCAAAATTGGGCAAGTGGGCGTGGTATCAACCATACAAACTAAATCTTGATAATTGCATATATTGAGAAAATGATTTATTTTATTTTGCCTGGCAAGACAGGCACAGAATCCGATACTAAAATACTAATTCGATCAGTGTTGCCATAACTCTTTTAGTTGGCAAACAAAAAGCACTCAGTAGTCCATATTAGACACACACTCGTAATCCCCAATATCCAATATCCTTATATTTTAATAAGGACTTGTGGGAATAGAATCTGTATATTTTTTTAATTTGTTCCTTTTAAGCAAAGCTGTTCTTCATTTAAAATTTAAAATTTATTGTCTTTAACTATAAAAGCATTTATTTTTAAAATGTTCTGTGTGAGTTTTCCTCTTAACAAACAAAGTTAATAAAATTTTTCATGTGTTGCGTGCCATAAATATTAAAATTTTGCCGAGAATTTAAAAAAACTTTTATTGTCACAAGAATGACTAATAAGTTGGGCTAATTCTGTGTTGTTACTGTTGTTGTAATTCTCATTTTAACACGGAACCAGAGCATTCAAAATGTCAATTTAAATTCTAAATTTCCATACGTTTATGTTTTAAGAAAGAGTTTAAAATGTGTCTCTGTTCATTGTCTTTTCTTGTTATTATTGTGCCCTAAGGAATGTTTAATATGCCATGTATACAACATATCAGCTAAAGAAGAGTGTAAAATTATAGTACAAATATATATATATTGAATTTATACTTCTATACAGGCCAACTATGTAGGCCATTACAGCCCTTTTTCAGAATCACGGCCTAGGTTCTCAAAGCACTCATATTGTGTGCTTCAATATTTATTCATGAGCAACAGGACCTACAGTATAACGGCGACTCCGAATGACTGACTTAAGAAGCTGGTTTATGGCAATCAGCTACTTTCAGGGCATTTGACAGCTAAGAGTTGGTTGCCCAAAGAAATATATTTTTTTTATATTTCTTTCTTTGAATATGTCAGAGCTAGGATATAAAACCGAAGCTCTTGCCTGGTAAGGCAACACACTAACCACTAGACTATGGCAACTACATATGAACGGAAAAAACGACATCTTTAAAACACTGTTGCTTTTTAGGAAATACTCTACGCGATGGTAATAAAACTTTTGCTATCTGTAAAAAATTTAAAATGATATGGCCTACGAAAAAGTGGTTCTAATTATCTGATC
This sequence comes from Metopia argyrocephala, assembly GCA_963576795.1. Classification (NCBI taxonomy): domain Eukaryota; kingdom Metazoa; phylum Arthropoda; class Insecta; order Diptera; family Sarcophagidae; genus Metopia; species Metopia argyrocephala. The sequence goes on from OY756210.1 coordinate 43,171,000, forward strand.
AAGAGTGTATTTCTTGTGGCATTGTTAGTATTTATGAAACCATTGTAGTAGCATTTATGCGGATATTTAAACTAAAATTAAATTAAATTTTCATTCAGTTTTCTCAATTAACATTAACTTATACATTTATGCAGTATTTATTTTTTATTTTTAAACTTTTCTTTAGAATTTCATTTGCCTTCATATACAAATGTATCCTAAAAAGAATATCCATTCATATCGAGCTAAACTTTTATTACAAAATAAGTCTTTTTCTAAAAACTGTGCTACATTTTTGAACATTGCAAAAGATTAAAACATTATATCTCTTGCACTTTCTACATATAATCTGGTATTGTATTGTGATAAGAGTGTCTATGGAAGCATTTTCTTTCGAAGTGGTGAAATGCCTGGAAGGTCTAGTGTTACTGATGCTGATAACAGGATACCACTTTGTTAATATGTTTACTTCTTTACGGAGCCATTACCAAACTCATCAGCAGCACTTCTAATGTTAAAAATAAGAGAACGAAAAAAAAAAAAAAATCATACCAAACGGAAGTAGAAACAATAAAAAAAAATGTACAATAAGTACACATATCTGCCAGTGATGTACGGGTTAGTACGATCGTACTTTTCGTTTGATACTTTTGACTTCAACGCAAAGAAGCTGTTTGTTATTACTGGCAAACAGTTTGAGATTTTTTTTACACTGTTTTGTAACATATATTCTAATTTCTCTATTATATAAATATCTGAACAGAATCCTGAGAAAAATTTAATACTTGAGAAGTTTATTCATGGCAATCAGTAATTCTCAAAAGATTTGCCAGAAGACTGCTAAGAGGTGGTCATCGAAAGATATTTTTTTTATAGTTTTTTAGTGTTAGAGTTGGGGTTTGATACTGTAGCTCCCGACACACTACCTACTAGATTACGGCGACCGACCATATATAGCTATTTTTTTTTTGAGAACCAATACTCAGGGGTAAATCCCTACTCATACTCTACTACTCATTGCATTGGAATATTGATAGATATACCCGTCTATATCTTATGCGCCTTTTGATTGATCAGACAAGTTGCTGTTAATTTGACAACTCAAGGGCGATTGCCTCATCTGTCGGTGGATGTTGAATGTGAATGGTGAGCGTCTTCAGTAGGTTAGCTGTTAACTTCCCAGAAGGTGGCGCTGTACATTTTTTTTTTTTTTTGTTAATAGAATATACGAGTACTTTAAATAATATATTTCTTTTTAAAATACATACGAGTATTCCATGGGCCTTATAATATAGAGAAAAAAATAAAATATTGAGAAATTCGAAGTCAGCAGGCTTGTAAAACATTTTTAAAGATTCATTACTTCAAAAGTCCAAATTTTTGTCTTTGAAAATTCAAAGGTCGTCCAAAAACTGACCAATCCGACTTACTGACTAGGTTGTTTTTACTTTGAAACATTTATTTTGATCGTTTAGTTTTTTTTTTCTACTGCGAAAAAAAGCAATCACTGTGCATTTGTCTGCATGAAATAGTTCAATACCGAAGTGTATCAAAACCGAACTCTGTCTTTGGCTTAAGACTATGAGATATTAAGTAGTGTAAGCAAACTAATATCCTACGAATTGCCAAGACGAAAACCCTGGTATTTGAACAATTAAGATGTCTACGAGTATGTTAGAAGGTTAGGTTAGGCTTTAAGTGGCAGAGACCCAAATCAAAGCGTACTTGGGTACTTTAGAGAATCGTTGTAATAACACTATGCCATACATAAATAAGTAAGTACATACATAGTTGGCTATTACCACCCTGTTTCAGAGTTACGGCCTAGCTTCTCGCCACACCTATGTGGTGTGTTTTAATTTTTATCCATGAGCACCCGAACCTACAAATTAAAGTCGAAAGAAATAATTTGTTCACATTTCTTTCTTTCGAAGATGTTGAGGCTGGGGTTTGAACCCTGAGCTTATGTCTTAGTAAGCCAAAATACTAACCACTAGACCACAACAACTACTACACTTTCACACATTCCATTATAAATATTTTTCAGTCCTTTTGTCAATGGAATGAAAGTGGAAATTTAATGAAATTCAACTCTGACCAAAAGGGTTCTATAGTAGCTCTAAAAAATCTTTCGTCTCATATGCTCAAGTGTATGAAAATTGCATAGAAAATATTCAATTTTTTCCTCTTCTTTTTTTATTATTTTTTTTTAAGGAAAACCTTTTAAAGATGAGTATGATGACTACTTATTCCAATGTACAAAAGATGAAATAGTGAAAAAAAAATTGTAAAAAATTATTAAATTGGTACCCTTTGGAATCAAAAAAGTACTTCTAGAAAAAATTTTTTTGGTATTGAAATGAAATACTTATTTGACGTCACTGTTCACTAGCCATACCCCACTAATCTCATGGAATTTAGATTAAACAAAAGAAGAAATAAAAAAGAGATTTTGATGTTTTTGGATTAAATTTAATAAGAAAATTCTTTTGACACATCATGTTAATATCACAAGGATGTCATGCCATCATCATATGGTATTTCATCCTTTGGCGTTTTTTCCTCTCATTTACTCTTCTTCTGTTTCATTAAAAAAAGTTAAAATATTAAAAATGTTAATGAATTGCAAAGCAGTAGCAAAGTAGAGAAAAAGCAAAAAATAACAAAAATCTAAATTAAATGTTCACCATTTAACTTCGTTCCTAATGTTCTTAATGTACAGTAAAGGAAATTGCCATAAAACCTACTCCTTTATTTCGTATTCATGACAGGTTAACTTCTATAAATAGAACAATATTTTGTTGAGTTGAAAGTATGCTTCAGGCTATACCTTAAATACAGAAATTCTTTAGATTCCTTTAAATTGATTTCTGTAATTAAACTTTTATTGAAACAACAAAAAACAAAAACAAAAAAAGTATTCGCTTCCAAAGCTTGTGACAGAATGTAAAAATTTTTCCAATAATTTTTGATGTGGTCACTGTAAATTAAGAACCTACCAATGCACTATAATATGTGTAGAGGCCGTTTGCGTAGCAGCAGTATTACTGGCAGCATTTATTTATTTATTAATGTCTCTGACGGAAAATGAGAAAAATAAAAACCTTAATGAAAGTCTGGCTTTATATGTTAACGAATTGCTGTATTTATAGCCACGTTTACAATTCACAGCCATTGAATTGTGAACGACAGAAGTATAATAATTATCTGTCAAACCGCAATAAATTGACAGCGAATTTAATAAAATTTATAATCTGGTGAAGGAAAACGAAAAAAGTTAAAAAAAAAATATATTATATAAGTATGTGGCAGCAAAAAGATTAAATTTATTTTCGAATTTTAATATGAAAGATAATAAAAGTAATTATTCAAATAGTCAAACCCACATACATATCGTCGCAAGAATTGAAGGACGCTGTAACTGACAAAACCTTAAATGTTTACCAGAGCCAAAAAGTCTGTAGGAAAGTAGAAAGAAGACACTGGTATTATTCAAAACGCAGACGGCATAAGTGAATTTCTTTTCATCATAGAAATCTGGAAGCGGGATCAATCGACGCGTATTTTTTTTTTCTGATAAAAATTATGAAAAAAAAACGTATTTTCGATTTTTGTCAGTTACAGAGTTCTTTAATTCTTGCAACGATATGTAGTAATACATTTTATTAAAAAAGAGAATAAGTAATTTTTTCTTTATCTGTTTAGAGGACCGCATGTTCGACGATTGGAACCGTAACACTTTAATGAGCTACACAAAACAAAGGAGACAAAACTCTGTAGGTCAATTATAGCAGCTTCACTTGGGATATACATTTCTGTTGCGGGTTTCATATAAAAGATTGAAAACTAAACTAAAGTAAGTAATACAAATGAAGTAAATGTTCTCCAACTTTTTTAAAATCAAATTTCAAACAAGAAAATGCTAAATGACAGCTGCAGATTTGAAGAGGCATACAGTAAGTTAAACGATAAAATGATAAACAAGCATTTAGTAAAACCAAAAAAAAAAAAAACAACAATTTAAACTGAATTGACGAGTCTCTTGAGCAGATATGAAATGGCCATAGAGACATTGCTTATCCCCATAAAAAATATAAAATACAGTGCGAGCTCGATTTTCGCAACTTGAAAAAATCTGGCCTGTGGCAATTACCGAAAAAGTTGCAATTATCGACCACTTTTTATTGTACCTGAAAATACCCCATTTTTAATAAAAAGAAACAAATTATTTGTAAAAAAACAATTTTTTTATTAAAAAACAAAAAACTAACTGTTAAAAAACAGTCTTCTTGTTGAAACATTGGCGTAGCGAGCAATTTTTGTTTTAAAAGGAGAAATTATACAAATATGTTAGCCTACGCATCTGTGTAAACATACATATGCTGCAAAACAGAAAACTGATGGGTTTTTATTTGTGTTTTAAAACGTGTTTGGGACAGCACTAACGTAGGAGAAATGCTATTGAAATGGGATTCTTTGATATATGATTACTTTTATAAAACTACGTTTCTGAACAAGAAATACAAACAGAAATCATTGTAAATATATTTTCAAAAAAATAGTGTTGCACTTATTGAGACTCATTTTTGAAAATCGTTGCACTTATAAAGACTCTAATGTAAAAAATTTGCATGTTGCACTAATCGGGGTGTTGCGTTAATCGGGGGTTGCGAAAATCGAGCTCGCACTGTACATAAATTTTTTTTAAGTTTAAATTTTTATTTTAATTTTAAATTCAAAATAATTTTTTGTTTTCTTTTAATATGTTACTCCTCCACTTAAATGTATTTTAAGTTTTGATTTTAATGCAAGTTACTTACTTTGTTTTATTTATAGATAAAATGTAAACTTTTTTTTATCTTCCAATTATAGCGAAAGGTACCATAACAATGCCAGAAAGTACTCAACAAACTGAAAAACTTACCTGTAAATAGAAAAGAAAAAGAAAAACACACACAAAGAGCATAAGATGAGATATGAAATACTAATAAAATAGTTTTTAATTAATTATACGAATGAAAGACAGAAAAAAAGACACAAAAATAAAATTCTTATACAGAAATAGAAAAATGTAATTCAAAAATTAAAAAGAAAAAAAAAAAAAACTAATGGTTACAGACCAAACCATACCAACCGCTGGTATGTACATACTCGTACATAAGTACACTGAAAAGCTGTTAAAAGATTTCTTTTTTCGGTTTTTTTTTGCAATTGTTTTGTTAAATAGAAAAGTCAAGCGAATTTATAATAAAATTAATCTTTTTTTCTCTTCTCTTTTCTTGATTAAATTTTAATTAAATTAAAAAAGAGCACAGTTATGTTGTTGTTGATGTGCATTAATATAGATGATGATGATAAAGTAGATTATGAAGGCAATGACAACATAAAAAAACATAGTAAAGGATGAAGCAGTTTTCTAATAAAAATGAATGGCTATGAAAGATTTAAGCTCCTTGACAATTTCCGGCTACAATTGCAATAAATGTGGGTGAGAAAGATAAGATTTCTGAATGTTGTTGCAATAAATGTGGTTACAACTTTTTTATTTTTATTTTTTTTTGAGTTCATAAAATAACCAGGGATTTGTTATCTTAAAATAAAACAAACAAAAGAAAAAAAAATTGTTTTTATAACTTTTCTTCAAATTCTCAAGAATTTTTTATGTTTTTTTTTTTCTCCCACTTTATACAGAATATTTTTTCTATTTAACTAAACGTACTCGTAGTTGTCAGTGTAGGAACACAAATAATGTAACTGTAGTTTGCAGGTAAAACAAAAAGAAAAATCTGTGAATGTAAGAAATTTCCAAGAAAATTACATTTGCCAAGTTAAGCCGGATAATTATTTGACTTGGCTAGTTGGAGTTTATAAATATAGAAACACAATCTGAGAATATTTTTAAAGTATGCCCTTGCAATGCTAAACAAAATATTAAAGTTTTTTGTTTTTTAATTAATTTATTTTTTAAAGTAAAATATTTGAAAAGTAAACTTAAATAAAACATAAGTTGGGCAAGTAAGTATTTTGGTTTTTCCACTTAAATCTTGATAGTGTTTTCTCTTCAATTTGGAATAATCATTGATAAATTTAAGTAGAACAGCTTTGAGAGTAACTGATTGCCATGAACAAGCTTCTCAAGTCTGTTATTCGATGTCGACGTTTAACTGTAGGTTCTGGTACTCAGAGATAACAACTGATACACACAACATGGGTGCTGCGATAAGCTAGGCCGTAATCTTGAAACAGGATGTACATTTGACTGCCAGTTTTATTTTATTGGCATTTTTCGAATATTCCCTTTTCAAATTTCCGGTGGTTCCTTAGCAATAACTTAACTGTAGCTATACAAAAAAAAAAAAAAAAAATTCAACTGCTAATTGACAAATTTCGCGACCAAATTATTTCCTCATACCGCAAGGCTCTGTTCTGTTTCCTACTGTACTTTAATTTTTCTTACAGATATTCACCTTTTAACTTTAAATCTTATCTACTCTTTCGCAGATGACAGCTGTAGGTCGAGCATTTTGAAGATTGGGGTAAGAAGACAAAATATGAATGACTCACTCACAAATGACCTGTAGACAATCTCTGAGTAGGGTCGCGCGAACAGGATCGAATTTAAGGCGCGCAAGGCTCATTGTTGTTTTATCACATAGTGATAGCGTAGTGGTGACAATGTAATCTTGTCATCTCTGACTAAAAGTAATGCAAATATTAAGGTGGCGGACGTTCTTGATGTTTTGGGCATGAGAATTGATTTTGGTGTATTCCGGAATAATCAAATTTTTCGAGTGTCTAATGCCGTGGTTTTTTAAAACGGTGTAAGAATTACTTCATTTCGTCTGACTTTCTAAATATTTACAAGACGTTTATCCGACCCAAGATGGTATACAACACTCATAGATGGGCATTTTTCAGTACCAGTACTTTTTCAGTATTTTCCTTTTTTACTGATTATTGAAAAGAAAAATCAGTATTCAGTAAATTTTACTGATTACTGAAAAGAAAAATCAGTATTCAGTAAATTTTACTGATTACTGAAAAGAAAAATCAGTATTCAGTAAATTTTACTGTTTACTGAAAAGAGAAATCAGTATTCAGTAAAAAGTACTGTTTACTGAAAAAAGAAATCAGTATTCAGTAAATTTTACTGATTACTGAAAAGAGAAATCAGTATTCAGTAAAAAGTACTGATTACTGAAAAGAAAAATCAGTATTCAGTAAAAAGTACTGATTACTGAAAAGTGAAATCAGTATTCAGTAAAAAGTACTGATTTGTGTAAAAAAATTCAGTAAACATTAAATGACTGATGGTAGATACTGTGTGTTTTAAAAATGACTGAAAAACTGAATTTCGAGGAATATTTCTTTTTTGTATGTTTTTACTTTTTTTAATTATGAAATGTGTTATTGGGTAAATAAAAACTGATTTTTATAGCTGAGACTTCAAGTTCAGAAAATATACTGAAAAATGTAAAATAAAATAATTTTTTCAGTTCTTAATTTTTTTCGAAATGCAGTTTTTCAGTTATGCCACTATTCATGTAAGTGAGCAATGCGTACATATCATTTTTAAAACACACAGTATCTAGCTACTATCAGTCATTTAATGTTTACTGATTTTTTTTACACAAATCAGTACTTTTTACTGAATACTGATTTTACTTTTCAGTAATCAGTACTTTTTACTGAATACTGATTTTTCTTTTCAGTAATCAGTACTTTTTACTGAATACTGATTTCTCTTTTCAGTAAACAGTAGAATTTACTGAATACTGATTTTGCTTTCCAGTAATCAGTAAAATTTACTGAATACTGATTTTTCTTTTCAATAATCAGTACTTTTTACTGAATACTGGTTTACGTATTGCAGTAAAAAAGTAATGCAGTATGCCCATGTATGACAACACTCATGTATGGACCGTTCCTCAACCGTATACAGGATTCATTTTAGCATCGGCGCAATGTGGCATGAGTTTCACTGTTCTATCGATACTGCCATGGAAGGTGCTCTCATGAAATATGAACATTAATTCCGAATAATCGCATATTTTAAGCTTAAATAAAAGGTCTACAAACAATACTCCCTGTTTCCCCCTTTCCATAATATATTGTCCTAGACCAGCAACATTCACTACATGAGCAGGGGTCGTTTCTTGAGAATTGGCCTTAATAATGAGAAACAAAAAAATAAGATAAAGCTAAAATTGGTTGCGTATATATTATATAGTTTTTAATCAACAACAACAATATCAGCTAAAAAGCAGTCTGTTATGGTACGGCTATAGTGCTCTGAAAGGTTCTTCCAGCGTCATATTCGTAAAAATCCAAGTCAATGACAACAACAGGATGAAAAAAATTGCCCACAATTGGGCTCTTTGAGTCCCATATGTTAACATTTGGCTTGTTGTTGTATCCCCCGGGTAAGAATTAACCCACAAAGCTAAAGATAATTTTGCCAAAAATATCGACATATATATTGTTTAGTATGCTGTGCGGTCAAGCTCAAAATCAAGCCTTCGATATCGAGCAAAATTTCATACAATTTTCATATAAATTTCGTACGATATCGAAAGCCGTAATTTGACCCCTATCAAACTCTGTGGAGATATCTAGAGTAGCAACCTTGCTCTCAACAAATTGATGAATAGGTAAAATGCACCTCTCGTACAGCTATGCCAGTAGGCCATTACTGGAGCCTTATTGATAGTTAATTAATAAGTTATTGAGCTCTTAATACCTCAAAAGGTGCTGATTAATCATCATGCACTAGGTTTCATCAGTATTCAAATTTCGTTTGTTTTATCGTTTTCATTTAAAATATTGAAAGTGGTTGTTCCTAACCTGGAACATGTTTTTTCTATGTTTTTAATGTTAAATTTGTTTTCTTGGCACATAATTAACATACAATTTTGTCTTTTGTCTTTCTAAAAAGGATGTAACAAAAGTGATATTTAAAACTAATAGGCAAAAAAACTAATAGACTGACAACTGGCCGAACAACCGGCTTTCTCTCTCGCACTCTGCAGGTATTTAAATGCTTAAAAAACATGCCAACTTTATCATTCTGACAGTCTGTTGTACTTAAAGGTCTATTAATTGTACAAGATGGATATTTCCATTGCATTTAAACATTCGTAATCTTAAGTAAATAAGTGCTACAAAGTATTTTGATGGTAATATAGTGTGTTTTTCGTTTAATTTTTTTTTTATTTTACTTTCTTTCTTTTAAAAACAAATAAAAACATACAGCTGGAGTAGATGAGAAAAAGCAAAAGAAAGTTTGTGTTAAAACTTTAAACCCTGGCTGTCACTTGACAGTGTTTACGAAAAACTCTTCTAAAATAGACGGACACACATACGCAGTATGGTATGGAAGATGCACAACATGCAGCAACTTGAAACTCATTGGTTTTGCTTGAAAAGTTTTCCAACTTCAAACATGTTTGGTAAAAAACGTGAAAAGGGAATAAAAACAACAAATTGAGAAATTTTATGTGTTCCAAAGTTCCGTCTTTTTAAGCGCTTTAAATTAAGCAGTAGAAGTGGTTTATAGGAGAGAGAAAAGGTACTGTGCTCCGTGTTGCCTTCAGTATTTATGTTGTTGCCTTTATTTTTTGGTACACAACTTGTCAATTATGTTGAGGTTCATTAAACTTTTTGTCTACATGGTTTCTCAACATCTACTTGCAACGATATCTAACGTTATTGTTCGTTTTACACTGCTAAAAATTTCGTTTAAATACTATATTTCTATCAAATTCCTCAATTACAGTTTATTCTGTGAGGTTACCTTGCAACACTACCACCACTTCTACTTCCATTTCCATAGTCAGTGGTACTCAAGTGTAACTTTAGTCAACCTTTACAGTTTTCCCATAAGGAGTTGAAGCAGAAAAACTTTTCTCTCAATTTTTTTCCTTTTTTTATTTTATTTTATTTGTTTTTATTGTTGCTGCTCTCGAAGTTGGCAAGTGAAAAGTTTTTCACAAGTAGTTTGTTTACTTGTTTGTCTATTTATTTGGATTTTTCTCTTTCAATTTTTCCATTATAAAGTCATACAGAGATTTTAATTTTTCTATAATTATTTGTTTGAGTAGGTGTTAGACATACTGAGATAAAATGCAATCAAAAGATAAAGAATTCTTGCAATGTACTCGTAGATGAAAGTTTTTTTTTTCTTTTTAATGGAAAATATTTTCTTACTTTTCATTATTACAATACAACAAAAAGAAATTGAAAAAAAAAATAAATAAAAAAATAAAAATATAGAAAAAAGGACAAAATAGTTACTTTTGTTAACGAATCCTAAGAGTATGCTTTCAAAAGTATTAATTTTTGAAGCCTTGTGTTATACATTGTTTTGTTTTTTTTTTTTTTTTTTTTTTTTTTTTTTTTTTTTGAAGCATTAAAAAAAGTTAATAAACAAAACATGTATAAATTTTTTTGTGATTTAAAATCATAAAATAGGTCAAGGGTTATTTCTACTTACAAAGAATATTTTTGTAAACCCGAAATAATTTAGCAATATTAGATTGCCTGTCAAACGAACTAATTTGTTTTGCCTAATTTTTAATATTTAGTATTAATACAGACATAGTTGGCTATTACAACATTTAATTTTTCAGAGTTACGGCCTAGCTTCTCACAGCACCCATATTGTGTGTCAATTTTTATTCATAAGCACCGGGTGCTGGAGTTTAACATCGACTACCAACGACAGACTTGAGAAGCCTTAGAGCCTTTGCAACAGGTAATTGCTGTAAGAAATATTTGTTTTTACATTTCTTTCCTTCAATATGTTAAAGCTGCGGTTATAACCCAGATGTCAGAGCTCTCGTCTAATAAACCAACACACTACGCACTGGACTATGGTTGAGTGGTTGTCGATTTATAAAATTACTGACATAGAAACTAAGTTCTGTAAGTCTTTGGAAAATTTCAAATTCGTGTTGTGTTGAAAATTTTGGAAATAATTATTTTCAGTAGCCAGTGTTATTTTTCGTAAATTTGAAATAAAATGTTTTTCTTTTCCCAACTCTCGTATTTTTTGATTTAATATTTTATGAGAAATTATTATTGTTGTTCATCATTATTTATGATGATTTTCTTTGTTACTTTCTTTTTTATTTATTTATTTTTTTTTTTCAAATAATGCTTATCAATCTACTGACTATTAGTTCTCTATAATCCATGAAGTCAATCTAAAAATCCTTTTTTTCATTGCGCCTTTCATTCATGTACCATCTTTTATTATCCAGAACATAAATTCCGAACAAGAAAAAAATTAATTTTTAAGAAATTTTTATTTTATTTTTTTTTAATAGAAAAAAAACTGAAAAACTCTTTTTTTTTAATATTTAAAATCTAAAAAAAGACGGTAAAAATATCTAAAGAAATTTCTTTTATTCTCTACGTTTTTGAGTTTTTTTTTAATATTCCAGCAGCAAATGGTCTGTTGAGTTGAATGTGTAAAAATAAATAAGAAATACTGCACATACAAATGAATGTACAGTGCACTCGCGATAACGTGAACTAATTTCTACCAAGGCAGTTTATATTTTCGAGATTGCGTTAATGTTTTAGAGTAGTCTGTATAAAAAATTGACACGTTTCTGAGACATTCACCTTTCCGGGAGTTGACTGTATATACTTTAGTAGGTTCATAAATATGGTTCCTACTTGGGAACATACCCATTAAATTGGTAAAAGTGAACATAACCTTTTGTTGTCGCATATTTTTTTAAAGTTAACCTCAATGGTATTAGTCATTTAAGGGTATTTAAAATTGTATTAACTTTGACGATAGAGTGGTCAGATAAAAAAAAAGGGTGTATGAAATAACTTCCACGAAATAAGTACCACTTTTAAAAACGAAATAAGTCCCACCAAAAATTGCTTAAAAAATGAAATAACTCCCACGAAATAAGTCCCACTTTTGAAAACGAAATAAGTCCCACCAAAATGAAATGATTTAAAAATTCACTTGAAATGAAATAACTCTCACTCAAAATGAAATAACTCCCCCTTGAATAATATATTTCTTAAATGAATTAAGTCCCACTTTCATAAAGGAAATAAGTCCCACTTTTTCACTGTTTAATGCGATTTCAAATAAGAAGTATTTGGCTCTTCGAAAAAAACACACGTCGAATAATATGAATAATCAAGGCAGAGGAATAATAAAGAAAAATCGTATGCAAGCTTGCAGAAGGCTTCTTAATGGAATGGATATTACGAATTTTGATAGAGTTCTAGAATTTAATATTAATTCCTTTTAGGTCAAAGAACGTATAGAGAACGCCTACTAGTAACAGCGTTTTGATTCGTAAATGGATTAAGTACAGATCAATTGTTCTTATTATTAAGATGGAAACCGTTTCGGAAGGACCATCAGATTGAAGTTATCGACCTTTATAAATGGCTTGAAGATCCAGTGCATGGTAGACGGTATTATAGTTTTAACGAGGCATTGGGATTAGTTGTATTTTGTAATGGTGATATAAAGACAAAAAATTATAGTTGTCCCTTTTAAAAAATGTCCATATATAACTTTTTGCATAAGAAAAAAATTAGAAATAAAGCCATAATGGCCTTATATTTCATGGCTCTATCGCACCCCTCCATAAAAAAATAATTTATTTATCAGATAAATATTTGAAGGGTGTCATGAACTTCTGCACGACAGAATGGACATACTAGTTTACTGGTTTGATCAATTTTGTGAGTTTGCAATGTAAGACAGTATTCACTGCAAATTTTGGAACGCTTTTTCCTATGACGCTATTGTAAGCTTCTTTTGCAGACGTAGTGCGGATTTCAGAATCGAAAACTGAAAAGTTATGTGGACCGATCTGTAATAATGAAATCATAACACCTTTTTGTAAATATTATGTAAAAGGGAATATTGTACCTTTTGCATCCATTGATTCTCAAAATATTTTATAAATGATTTGAATCTAGGGGTATGAAATAACTCCCACTTTACAAAACGAATTTATTCCCACTCAAAACGAAATAAGTCCTACTTAAAATAAAAACACGCAACGAAATAAGTCCCATCAATTGACGAAATAAGTCCCACTTTTAAAATCGAAATAACTCCCACTTTCAAAACAGCAATTTTTGGTGGGACTTATTTCGTTTTTAAAAGTGGGACTTATTTCGTGGGAGTTATTTCATAGACCCAAAAAAAAAACCATAGCTCAGTTATAACACTTTTTAAGTGTGTAAAGAAAAAAATGATATTTTCAAAGCGCATACAATTGTTCGAGACCACCTGAGATATAAAATATCGCCCCCGGAAGGGCCGCTTATATACCGTTCAGACACAGTAAGTTATTAAAGGCGTCAAAATAAGAATTCAACGAAATTCTTTCCGGATTTCAAGGAAAGGTCGTGGTATAGTGGTTGAGCGCTCGCACAGAAACTTACACGACCAAAGCTTAATCCCAGCGAAGGACAAAATTATAAAAATAAAAATTTCCCGTTTTCTAAAGTCATAATTTAAATTAAAAATTAAATTTAAAAATAAGAGGTTGCCCTCCCCTCTAAGAAGTCCATCTTCACGAAACCGCTCCCTGACATTTCCAATCTATTCCACCAGAAACCAATAATCAGGAGTACAGCGCCACCTTCTGGGAAGATAACAGCTAATCTACTGAAGACGCTCAACATTCACATTTAACATCTACCGACAGATGAGGCAATTGCTGTTTGAATGGTCAAATTGAAAGCAACTTGTCTCATAAAAAAAAAAAAGACACACAATATTCAAATATCTATGAAAAAAAATCTATCTATAAACCATCTTCACATTCCAATACAATGCACTGCATGAGTAGGGGTTTACCCCTGAGTATTGGTCTTAAAAACAAAATAAAAATCCTTTCTGGAAACAGAAAATCATGGCTTGTGAAAACCACACAAAAGTCCAAGAGTCGTATTATTAAAAAGTCTTGGGTCTTGGAGATTTATGGTCAAATGATTTACCATGTATTTGTTTACTGCAACTCTAAAACAATAGGATAGAAAAATCGAAACATTTTTTGGTGGAGCACACTAATAACTTCCACAGAAAAATCTTGTTTACAAAAGTTTAACACACAAAATGATAGAGTTTATGGCCGGCCAACTAAACAAAGATCAGAACTCATTCGACGGGTCAAAAAGGGCCATCATCCAGTTGCAGTCATGGTTTGGTGGGGTGTCTCTTAGGGTAGGGTGACTGACTAAGCTTTATGTGAGCAAAGCGTCAAAACAACGTCAAAAGTTTACCAAGAAACCGTTTTGTAAACAGTTGTGAAGCCGCTTAACCATTCCCTGCATTGGGCTCTTCAACAAGATTCGGCACCAGCTCATAAGGCAAAAACGATCAAGACATGGCTTCAAAAAATTTGAGCTGTTTTAATAGGCTCTGAAGAATGGTCATCTGATAGCCGTGATTTTGATTCTTTAGATTACAAATTGTGGACGGTTTTAGAGGATATGGTCTTCCACAAAAGTTGCCATAACACTGATTCTCTTATGACATCTCTGGCTCGTGCTGTAGCCACTTTTGCAATGGATAAGGAGCGTGCACATATTGACTGGCCAATGCGACTTAAGGCGTGTGTGAAAGCCAAGGGCGGACTTTTTAAATAAAACTAAGATTTTTGCATAGAGTACATACATAAAAAAAGTTTGTTCCAAAACCATTTAATAGTTTTTGTTTTATAGCCCAACATATTAGAAACAGTACTTATTTCCCTACTAAGGACGGATGTTTATAAAGCAGAGATAAATAATTTTATTATTTTTATTTTTTTTGTTTTTTTTTTCTTTTTTTCGTAGAAAAATATATAAAAAAATTACAATAGTAGCAGTCGGTTTCCATAGAAAAGAAAAGGTATACCATATCAGCCACAAATTCTCAAGGATGTTTAGAGAGAATACAAATACGAGTAGAAATAAATTTTCTTTATAAAATACCAGATAATAATTCAAATTATAATCACAACCATTCTTTAAACTTTTTACCACATTTGTTCAATTTATCAACTTATGCATAAAACCATACTGATGATTTAATACGTACAAGTAGGTGGGAAAAAGGACATGGTTGTTTTGTTGTCAGTAAATATTTGAGGGATTAAAGAAAATTCAATAAAAAATTAAATACTTGTCATCTTTTGTATGAAGATTCAATAGAAAACAAAAAAAAAAAAAAAAGAAGTATCAGTAAATGCCATTTTTTTATGAGAAAAATATAAATTGAAATTGATATTCAAGAATTTTATTTTTATAAAGCCAAGAGAGAAAACAAAAAAAAACAAAAAATGGTATTCAAATATTTATGGTTTAAAATATTAAATAAAAGAAATTTCTTTGAAATATAATAAAATGAATATAGCAAATAGACTTTGAAAAGGAAAAAAAATATATCAGAGTATTAAATTTAAAAATTATTCGAAAAATACAATAGCGGTAATCACTCTTTGTTGCAAACGCTTTTATATATCTTGTAAAAGTAGCAAACTTAGCAAATCTGTCTGCATTTTGTTATTGTTTGATGCGGTTTACTATGTTTGCAAGTGCATTTGCAATGAAGAGTGATTACCATTAATGATTGCATCATCATTATTATTTTAAGATACTTACAATAATAACTGCATAGATATGCACTAAACGCCTGCATAAATCTACCCGAATTTCGTAAATAATCGTTTACAATAAAACATTTTCGTGCAAGCAATTCACAACTTCTGGCAAACAACTACTTACAACAAAACAAGTCAATTCATAAATTATTCGTTCATATAAAAACAATTTCGTGCAAGCAACTTACAATGTTGTTTCAAAGCAACTCAACTCATAGTTTTATGTTTGAGTTTGAGTTCAAGCGTTCGAATAAATAATCGAATCATTTACTGATGTTCGGTTTGAGTTGAACTGTCGGAAGCAAGCAACCAAATCATTTAAATGCTTTGCTGATAGTTTGTTACAGTTTCTTTATACAATTAAAAATAAAAAAGAAAAATAATTTTTTGTCTTTATGTGTTTTTGAATTTGAAGTCTAGAGTTTACTTTTTGTTTCTTTTTTTTTTTCATTAGGCGTCAGTCAGTTGATCACTTAAAGGCCAGGGTTTATATTATACCTTCACCCTTAAATGACATTCAATGACTTTGAATTGGATGTTTTTCTGGTGAGAAGCTTCGCTATGTATACGTTGCTGTTATATCTACTACTTCCCAGTAAATGGGATGTTTCTCCTTATTTGATGATTGGTGGAATAGAGTTTCATTTTAGGGTGCGGTTTCTTCGTGATGAACTCCTTGCTGTGGAGGATAGGGGGAGGGATTCTCTTATTATTTTTTCGAAAAAACCGCAAATTAAATTTTTAATTTTCTTCCTTTCGCTGAGATTGAACCTGGACTGTTTGAGTTTTTGTGCCAGTGCTCTAACCACTATACCACGAACACCCCTAATTTATGTGATTTTATTTGTTTTTTATGTAATTTATTGTTGGATTTTCTTATATTCTATGTTTTACCCGAATTATTATGTCTGATATTGATAGCTGACATCTGATTCAAGTCAATAAAAATAAAAATAAAAAAACTTCATTGTTTTATTAATAAAATTACAAAATTGAACAATTGAGAATAATTCTTTTGAATTGTTCATCATTATCTCGTTGCCTTTGCCTTTTATTGAGAATAAAATTTTATTAAAATTTTTATAATTTTCATGTGAATGAATATAGAAATAAATAATTTTTTTTTTAACGTTCATTCATTTAAATTAATATCCCAGTTGGTACAATTGTCGTACATGACATTGTCGTCAAGGATGATGTCTTTAAGACAAATTACTAACGGTTGTCGATAACTTCTCGGAGGTGTTCGTGCACGATAATTTGTAGTATATTTCCCTGACGTTGTCGATGGTTAACAGAATATTGACAACACGCTTGCATAGCTTCTACAATGTGCGGTCAGCGATAATCTCAGTAAGATTGTCGCTCAGCCAGCCGTACACAATACTTGCGACATTTATTTGAAAATGTCGCTGATGAATTGTTTTTCCTGTCGTTTATGCATCGTGTAGAATAGTCTATTGACGTGCACACATACTCAAAGATGTCTTTAAAACAGAGCCAAGAGAATGGCGTTTAGAAATTTACAGTGGAACTCCTATAGTCTGAATATTATGGTCTGAGGCCTTATTATTTAATCTCCTAAGCTAAAACTCTATCGCTAAAAGTTTTTAAACTTGATTTAGAACTTTTTGGCTACGAATACAATTCTTAAACGCGTAGTGTAAGTAAAAAGCTTAATGCACATTATTTCTAAAATTTTTAAGTTTTTTATATTCTAACGTCCAGCTTGCTTTAAAAACTCACAATTTTAGCATTTTAACTGAACAGAATTACAGACTAAGGCCCCTGGATAAATTTACTTACACGGATATGTTTAGGGAGGACAATGATAGCTTCTATTAGAAAAACAAAAGATCTGTTGAACAAATAGTAGACGCAAAAGAAGACGATAGATTTTGTATGCCAGAATGTAATTCTCATTTAGTGAATACTTTTTAGAACATGAGAATTTGGGAAAGTCTAGTGACGAGTCTTTTAATCAGAAAAAAAATGGCCCTAGAGACATGCTTATCACCATAGACCATTGATGCCCAAGGTAGTAGTATTGGTGAGAGTGACGAAATGTAAGACACACTCTCTCCCACTCAACATGCTGATTTCCTATTGGTTGATTGACGATCAAACAAAAGAGCGTAAGTATATGTGTGAGTTTAATTTGCTGATATCAGCCACTACTGGGCATCTTTGCCATAGACAATACCATACGTATTTAGTAATTATTTAGTTATTATTATTACTTTTGTTTTTTAGTCGCCTTGGTCTAGTTGTTAGCGTGTTACCTTACTAAGATATGAGCCCATAGTTCAAACCCCAGCTCTGACATGTTGACAAAAAAAAGAAATATGAAAGAATTATTTCTTTCGACAACTACTTCTCAGCAGTCTTCTGGCAAAAACTCTGAGAGTAACAGATTACGATGAAAAAACTTCTCAAATCTGTCGTTCGGAGTTGACTTTAAACTGTAGGTCCCGGTACTCATGGTTAAAAATTAACACGCACAACATGAGTGCTGCGAGAAGCTAGGCCGTAACCCTGACACAGAGTTGTAATGGCCAATTATGTTTGTATGTAAAGTAAAATTGTTTCGGTTAGAAATAGAATATTATTTTAGTCATAAGGTTGTTTTCCAACATTTTTTCGAGTGTATCTCGACTATGGCATCACGAATGTTCTCCTTCTTTTTTTGTCGACATGACCCTTTTCTTCAACTAAGCTCCACAGAAAATAGTACAATGGTGTTAAATCTTAGCTTCTTGGCGGCCAATTGTCATCACTATTTCGGCCAAATAGACGACCATTAAACGTTTGATGCAATAAATCGGGTTTGGCATGAGATCTGTTGCAAGTTGCACCAACCTATTGAAACCAAATATCGTTCACAGCAATACCATAAAGAGGAGATAGAAAAAACTTGGTTATCCTGAGGCGATAGGTGTCTCTGTTGATCGTAATGGTTGCGCCATCCAGAATTGTAAATTCTTCTAAATCCACAAGTCACACGTGAAAATATAGGACCAATATCATAACCAAAGTTAAGAAACTGATCTAATGTGCTACTAAAGCACTTAATAGACTGAAAGTTCATTTGGTTCCAACTACAAGTAGGAGAAAGTTGCCATGCAGCGTGATGAACAATTCCAGAAGTGATCCTGTTCACTGAACACTCATTGCGTGTCTTAACTCTCTGTGAGTACGAAAAAACAGCAACTCTTGAAGCTTTGAAAGTCAATATTCCTGCTACCATTGACGCTACACATACAATGGAGCATGTTACTTGTTGCCGCGGCAGTTACATATAAGTATAACGCAAATTATACATATTTATATAAAAAATAAATGCCATGAAATTATCTATCAACTCATAATAAAAAAGCATTTTTGTATTTTATTTTAGGTTATCAAGTTCTCAAAAAAAAAAAAAAAAAATACAAGCTTTTCATTTCATTTTGATTTAATAAAGAATTTTTCGAACAAAAATAAAAGTGTATAACAGCAAAATAATTAGAATTTGGCCTCGTGCAATTCTTTTGAACTACAGGAAAAAGTCTAAAAAAGGAGGCGGAATAAATAAAGAGACAAAAACCCATCACAAAATGCTGCGCGAAATAAACACTTCATGTGGGTGTTAGTGGATGTTCCCAAATGTTAAATATTTTTTTTTTCTTTTTTTTAGTTAACAAAAGGCGTTTTAGTTTTTAGTTAAAACTAAACTAATACCACTATATCATAATCAAATATCCTCACCCACACACTCACACACATACATTCTTATGAAAACATGCACCCACACAAGTTTGTAAAGTGTTTGCTCTAAAAAACCATTCAAACCACTAACTGACATAAAACGGTATAATATGTATTTGAATGAACGGTATGAATGTTTGTGAGATCTAAATTGTGGATGTTGGTTTAGAAGCCAACAACTATGAAAAACTCAAAATATGGCAACAACAAGAGGCTTTAACCAAAAATGTCAAAATTATTTTAAAATTCAACAACAACAATAACAAATACTTTATAAAGAAATAGAAATAGAAAAACAAAAACACAGTCATCCAAATCCCAGTATTAAAATCCATAGAAGGATTACGTGTTTATATGTAAACACTGGTATATGTCACACTGTATTGAAGGCAACACCATAAATGGATACAGTGTTTGAGATATATTTTTTTTGTGTTTCTTATGTTTCTTATGAAAATCTAGGTTGTGATTTTTCTTTGAGGGATTATTGTATGACGTTGTAGGCCAAAGCTCTAAGTTACGATAATACATTTGAAATTGAAAGTAATTTTACAAAAAGAAAAACAATTCGGTTTCCATAAAGTTCTCAAAGCGAGAGGCCAGTTGAATAAATAGTCACATAGTGATAGGGCAGCTTAGTGCTGCTATCTTCACATATCGTCGCAAGAATTAAAGAACGCTGTAACTGACAAAACCTTAAATGTTTACCAGAGCCAAAAAACCTGTATGAAATTAAGAAGAAGAGACTGGAATTTTTCAAAAGTCCGATGGCGTAAATGAATTTATTTTCATTGTAGAAATCTGGGACCGGGACCAATCGACGCGTATTTTTTTTTTTTTTTTTTTTGATAAAAATGATGCAAAAAACGTATTTTCGATTTTTTGTTAGTTACAGCGTTCTTTAATTCTTGCCACAATATAAAGATTAATGAGTTTTAAGATCATACCTAAACATTCTGTCAGCTTAGGAAAACTTTAAATAATCTTTTAGTCGAAAACTACGGGAGTCTAGAGGGAGTTATGTGAATATTGGCACAATAACACAATACATGTTGCTCTGATGCACTACCAACAATTCACAAGTGCAGTGCGGCCTGATTGCAGTTCAAATTTAAATATAAATTTTTTTATTTTTTGTGTCGTCAGAAACGCTTTAATGAGATTAAAGTTAACGGCAATGAATATTCTTGGTAATTAAAGAAGAAATGATGTCCGTGAAGGAATATTACACTAGCCAAACTGAACAATTGTTTTCGACTCCAGCTACGGTAGTCTCATCAGAGTTCTTTGTGTCTTGTGCGTATTCAAGACCAAACATCAAATATTTAACTCACATACTTTAAAAAAAAACTTTATATACTGAAATGCCATTGAATTATTGGACTAGATAGTGTTGCCATAAAATGTAGCTTCGCCTTATAAATGATTTTCTCTGCAGTACTGCATTGAAAACTGCATTAATGAAGTTAATAGTGGCTAACGAATGATGAAAGAAGATTGCTTTCTTCATACAGCTGTATACTATTTTACGTAAAACCGACTACAATTCGGTTCTCAGGTACCCACTGAAACTAACAGCCTGTTCATAGAAGACGAATGGGTTTCTGACATTCGTCTTTTTATATGAGAAATACAAACAAATTTAAGTGCTTTTCTTGTTGTTGCACATATAAAAAAAACGAATTTCAAAAACCATTCGTGTTCTATGAACAGGCTGTAAGACGTCATTTATTGCTGTATTTTGGATTTGTACAGTCGTTAGAAAATAAATACAAGTTTTTAAAAAAGTATTGAAATAAATTTGTCTGAAATAAAATCGATTGATGTTGAATTTTGCATCATACCCGAACCATTTTTTTTCCCAACAGTCACGTTAATCAATAATAATAATAATTTGGGGGGGTCGTGGCATAGTGGTTGAGCGCGTGCATAGAAACTCAAAGGACCCAGGTTCAAATCATAGCGAAGGAGGAAAAATAAAAAAATTAATTTGCGGTTTTTCTAAAATTATAATTTAAAAAAAAAAAAATAAGAGGTTCCCCCCCCACCTCCAAGAAATCCATCCTCACGAAACCGCTCCCTGGCATTTCCAGCCTATTCCACCAAGAAAACGAATGATCAGGAGTACGGCGCCATCTTCTGGGAAGATAACAGCTAACCTACATAAAAAAAAAGATGCTCAACACTCACATTCAACATCCAGATGGGGCAATTGCTGATGATCATTCAAAGGTGAAGGTATAACACTGGCCTTTGAGTGATCAAATTGACAGCAATTTGTCCCATTGACATAAGGCGCTTAACATGACTTCTTCACATCTATGTATCTATATATTCAATATTCCAATACAATGCACTGCATTTAGTAGGGGTTTACTCCTGAGTATTGGTCTTAAATAAAAAAAAAAAAAAAAAAAAATATGCAAGCGGTTCCTTTTGATAATCTTTAAATATTTACGAGTATTTGCTTGA
Organism: Metopia argyrocephala; assembly: GCA_963576795.1. Classification (NCBI taxonomy): domain Eukaryota; kingdom Metazoa; phylum Arthropoda; class Insecta; order Diptera; family Sarcophagidae; genus Metopia; species Metopia argyrocephala. The sequence continues at coordinate 43,192,836 of OY756210.1, forward strand.
TTTTATTTTTGCTTATATGGCGAAAAATAGTTTTTGTGTTTTTAAAGTGTAAAAATTTGAATTCTGCTCTAAACAGAAAATGCTATAAATACGACTGTTACACTAAAATTTTTTAAAATTATTAATTTTTACTAAAGTACCATGGGTTAAGGAAGATTTTTTTTCTGAATCAAAAAGAAAAGTTTCGGTTTTTTTTTTAATTTTACACACAACCTTCGTAAATGATACAGTAACCGCTAACATTGCCATTATTACAGCAATAATATAAAAGATTTATTTAAAATATTGTATATACAAGATAAAAAGCTACAACGCCGCCTACAACTAAATACCAACCAACACCAAAGCAGGAAGAACAAAAGGAAGAGATTTTTGAGAAAAAAAAAATAAATAAAAAATAAAAATAATGCATCTGGGGTAGATATTTTGTTGGTTAACCTCGATAATCAACATTTGGTTGGCATTTGCCAGTAACAGAGCAGAGCAAACACTAAATATACACACACACAAAGTAACATGCACACATATACGTGCATACAAATGCAATAATGCAAAATGTTAAACCTTTTCAAAAACACAAACGCAAACATGTCAACATACGCAATATTGGCATACCCAGCAAACATTTGCTTGATACCTTTTTTGTTCTGTTTTTATATTACAATTTCCAATTGTTAGCATTGACTGCAAGTTATTTTGACAGCTTTTCGGGTTTAAAATTTTTATTTTATATATAAAACTGTATGTTCTATAGGCAGCTAAACGACTAAACTGGTATTCTTGAAATGTTTACCGTATTTCTTTATAAAATTCCTACCGATCGGTGTTACCCCCTCGCCAGGTACTTAATTATTTGCTTATGTATTTAAAATGGTAAAAATAAGTCTCAAAATTTGATACAAATTACTACAAAGTCAATACAAATCATAAGTGAAAAAGTGAGAGCAGAGTCATATAATTGGGCATGGTATGAACTAAATGGTCGAAGCGAAAGTTTTAAATTTAGTCTAAATTGTCAATACAAACAAACAATTAAAGAGTGGGCGGAATTGGGCATATTGGGTATACAAACTAAGAATTGGCTTTTGTACTTCTTGAGAGCGGTAATAGTAAACGTTTTTTTTTTTTTTGTTCCTTCTAAAGTTCTAGAAGTTTCTAATTTTGGCCCAAATAGTTTCACAGTCTTGACAAAGTCAGAACAAAAACAAAAATCAACATCAACAGATGAGGCAATTACTGTTGATCTAGTGATTTGTTTCTTGTGAGATTGTGATTGGTTATGTAGTTTATTTTACATCAGTTAAGTTTGAAGAACGTTAAATAGCAGTTTATTTACTTGATAACATCACATTCTAATAAAAGCAATATAAAATGGTTTAGTTCGTATAGAATTTTTTGAGCTATAGCATATTAAGTGCTGCTGTACTAAGCTTAGTACACCGGAAAAAACACAACTCAGAATATTTTTTTTTGGTTTTTTTCTTTTACTGTACTGTAAAAAATGTTGTTTAAATCTAGTAATAAATATTGAATTTTAAAAATTTTTCTTGGTTTTCATTTGGGCGTTAATGGGTTAAGAAGAAAGAGTAGGTACTTGTATAGTATTTTGCAGCTCTTGAATACAGCAATAGCACACTTTTTTATAAAATAAATCTAAATAACTTTGCTGTGCTGGTAACGAAGCATACCAATGTTGGGTAAGTACGAACGAGTATATATAGTTTAAAAAAAGCCTAAGAATTCTCTATTTGAATATGTTTGAAAGTTTTAAATCGTAAATCCGAATACCGAGTTTTAAAAGTGCTACTCAAGAAAAAAAAATTGAGTTGTACTCCATTAAAACTATTACAGACATACATACATACATAAATAGAAATTACAACCCTGAGTTAGGGTTGCGGCCTAGCTTCTCGCAGCACCCATGTTGTGTGTGTTAATTTTTATCCATGAGTACTGGGACCTACAGTTTAAAGTCGACTCCGAACGACAGATTTGAGAAGCATTTTCATGGCAATCAATTACTCCCAGAGCTTTTACCAGAAGACTCCTAAGGGGTAGTCGCCGAAAGAAATAGTTTTTTTTTTTCTATTTCTTTTTTTCAAGATGTCAGAGCTTGAGGTTGAACCCTGGGCTAATGTCTTAGAAAGCCAATACACTAACCACTAGCGACCACGGCGACTTTTCGATTTTGACTTCACACAAAGAAAACTGCTGAGAGGTAGTCGCCGAAAGAAATAATTTTTTCATATTTCTTTTTTCAGAATGTCACAGCCATAAAAACTATTAGAAATTTATTTTTCTGTTATTTTTTTAACAAATACTAGAACAAAATATTATTTTCCATTTCTATTTTTGTTTGTTTGTTTTTTTTTTTTTTTTTCATTTCTTTCATCAAATAGTTTAATCATTAAAATGTGTGCTGGGTAACATTGTAATACAGTCATCAAGGTTTTTTTGAGCTATGAATGGGTTGTAACTAAAACAACAAAAAAAATATATTTTTAGCATTTAAATAGGAAACTATGAAGAGCATTATTGTTAGTGTTTGTTTAGTACACTCTTTGCAAGAGTATATGTAGAGGATCTTCTTCCGAGAGGATTTAAAAAAGAAAAAAGGTATTTTTTGTGTAGTCCGCTCTATCATATACACTTTCCACCACATGAATAAAAAATTCTTTATAATGGAACTTTGGCTAAGTCGCCAGTTACCAAAAATTTTGCAATATTTTATTTGTAACGATAAATTTTTCGCTAACTGGCCATGCAACAGACTGTTGTGTTGGTTGCCATTCATAATTAACCCCTTTTAATAGTGATTTCTTTTTTCTTTAAGACAAAAGCAAACAGAAAAAAATATAAAGGGAAACTTTTAAATGCAAAGTTTTTCATAATTTTATTGAATGTAGGCGCAACAAAGTTACAAAACAGAGAAACAACACATAAAATGGTACCTTATTCATGTGGCGTGTAGTGCAAGCAAATACAGGCAGTTGTATGTGCGCGTATGTTGCAATAAAATAAAATTTATTTGTTTGTTTACCGTTGTACGTTAGTGTGTAGGTGAACACCACTTTAAAATAATGTTTTAAGTGCGTTTGTTCAAAATTTATGTCCCCAAAAATGTGTTCCACCTCATCCACAATGTCATTAAATGAGAAACATTTCGTTGATTTTCTTTTTTTAGCTATTTTTCTGTGAGTCTTTGTTTGTTTGCAGATTTTCATTTATCCCACTCTCTTATCAGTTCTGCTTTCATGGTCATGTTTACACAGAGCTACACACACAAGTAGTACCACATTCAAAAAGTCAACTGCGCATTTTGTCATTGAAATCTTTCAAGTGTGTACTTGTTGTTGTTTTTACAAATGTTGTTGGTGTGATTGTTTTTAAAGTGCAGTCAACAATGACTGTTGTAGGTTTGTGTCATTGATGTTGTGTTTTAACAAGAATTGGTAGCAGTTTTAAGTACTTCTCGTGTTTTTATGTTTTAAACTGCTGTCACAAATCTCCTTTGTCTCTTTCCTCATCTGTCGGAGCTAATAAAAATCCAAAAACAAATCATAAACTCACAGTTTGCGTGGAATTTATCCATTTAGTTCTTTTTTTTATGCATTATTTGTGACGTATGGAGAGCAAAATGAGCATATTAAGTAGGTATGTGATTATAGCCATCTTTATAGAATCAGTTTTTGAAATTTGACAGTAAAGAACAATTTTTTTTGTTATGGCCCAACATCTTTGTTTCAGTGTTTGGCAAGTTCTACAATGTAGAGGCACAGTACTATGTAGAGGCTGAAGTTTTTTTTTACGAAAATAAGTGTTTAAATTGAAATGCATTTCGTACACATTTTGATTTGTTATGTCATCCCAATGATCTAAATGTGTTCATAATTGGGAGAAGGGTGCAAAAATTTTAGTAAAACATTTCTGCTGGAAATGTGGAAACATTTGTGCCTGCTCGCCTAGTTCTTTCTCCTGAAAATACTGCTGGTGTTTACGATGCTGTGACAGAAAACTCAATAAAGTCGATATGTTATCGTGCCCAACAATTAAACATCTAATTGACATCATTGATGCAAATTTTAAATAAAGATTTCGATTTACACGCTAAAAAGGTTCAATTTACTCAAGAGCTGAAGCTTACTAGTCATTTGAAGCGTTGTCAACAGACAGAAGTGAATGGTGACTTAACAAAGACTTAACAGCCTTGACAAAGCTGGATTCTTTAAAAAGCAGAATTGCCATATTTAGGCAAATAAGAATCCACGAGTAATTTTTTAAAGGCCGATGCATCAACAAATAGTGACTGTTTGGTGCGGTTTCTGGGTTTATGGAATATCCCCAGTTTTTGAGGTCGAGATTTCTAAGATCTCGGAATTAATCCATCTCTGATCAGATTTCCGTAAGTGGAGACGAAAACATATTCAGTTCGATTGGTACGAACGACTTCGCCCCCTCCAAGTAGTCCATCTACAATGAAACCGCTCCCTGACATTCCTCTCAATTCCACCTTAACAATTGACAACAAAAGCGAATGATCAGGAGAAAAAGCGCCAGTTATTTTGGAATTAGCAGATAACAGCGTAAACCTATTTAGCCGCGGCACTCACCACAATCAATATGTAACGATCACCACAACCTGTCTGGGATACGAACTCTGATTTTCAGAGCGCAGTGTTGTCAGATTAGGGGATTTATCCCCTAAATGGGGATTTTTTTTTCTGAAATGGGGATAAAAAAAATTCATTTGGGGATGGGGATTTAATTGGGGATGATCGACAAGTTTTCTGCGATTTTTAAAATTTGTTTGCTTGCTTAATTATATACTATAGACTTCTTACATTCGGAACACACTATGATACAATTTCAATAGAATTTCAATTTTCAAGATAATTTTTGCAAAGTGTGCTCTTGGTTTTAGTTTTATTTATTTTCTCACATACATACATAATAACATCCCCATATGACTATGTTTCCACCACCGTTTTTAATGGTTTCTATTACGGAGGAATTTAGTGTTAGAGGGTTTTCTTACAGCTAAATTACTTCTTTCGGAGATAAACAAACTAATTTTAGTTCCATCCGACCACAATTAATTCTTCACTTATATTTTAGGTTATGGGAATGTTTTAGATACTATGGCACAGGATATCTATTTAGAATTGTGGTACAATTCATGCCGTATACTACACAAATATTTCAAACGACATCTTGATGTCTTATACTGAATATGAAATGACACAGAGATCTGTATTTTAACAAAATAATGATCCGAAACACAAATCGAAGCGAGCAAGAACATAGTACATGCAAAATTATTGATGCAGTTTATGAGGGAATTTTCGGAGATGAACTAATCGAGGTTTTGGGGATTTTTGGGGATATAAATTTCGAAATTGGAGATAAAAATTGAAAACTAACTGACAACCCTGTCAGAGCGTACAGAAATGAATTAACATACATATATAGAAGCCATAGAATGTTAAAGTAAATTAATACTACACCTGCATAATAATAAAAAGTCGTACTATTTTAGCGTTTAAAGTAAATTCATTATTTTGCATTCTGATGGCTACATTTACATAAATGGGGAAAGCCTAATATGGCGAATTTTTACACAATCTTGCAGTTAAATACGGAGGAGGTGAGATGGTGTAATGGTGTGTAGTTGCATATAGTTTTTTGGTATCGTTGAATTTGTTTTTATAGAAGACATTGTGGATGTGCTCGTTTATTTAAATTTACTGAAAAATAATGAGACCAAATGAGGAGGGTAAAAAAGTGCCCAATGTCAAGTAAATCTGAATTACAAAAAGCATTAAAGGAAAAGTGTTTAAATATTGGTTAATAAATCATACACAGAATGTCGTGGATTCTACCTATATAGTGAAGCTTTTCAGTGAGTTGATAAAGCAAAAAGTCCTGCCAACAAGATATTCAATTTTAGCACAAATCTTGGAAAAAATGTTGGCTTAAAAAGTTTATGAATAGGATATGCCCATACTTTTGTCTGCAACTATACATATCTACAATAATATTTGTATTAATACAAGTCCGTAATGACCTCTTTTCTATTATACTTTTAAGATTTTTTTCATGTTTTTGTTAAAATATGGTTCTACTTTTTTATATACTTTTCTCGTTTGTGCTGCTTTCAAACCATTTCAATTTATTTTATTTGCAGTTTGTCTGCGGCTGTTCTTATTTCACAATTTCTAAAAATAGATTTTTTTTTTATTTACTTTTTGTTTTTCAGTTGAAGTACTTTTCAAACAAGTCTTTTAATTTACATTCGTAAATGTCATCTCGACTGCTGTCATCATAATTGTTAAAAAGTTGATTGAGAGCGCTTAAATAAATTAGTTTTGAATAAAATTGAAGAAAAAAAGAAAAAAAAAACACAAAAAAGTTTATTCAAATTTTGACAAATTACAAGAGAAATAATGATTCAGACAATCTGGATTTACCAACAAGATATTAAATATTTAAAATCACAAAATATTTTCTATTTTAACAGAAATATAAAGTTTAAAGGTATGGTCGCCGAAAAATGTGACTGAATGAATAAATTTTAGTAAAAAGTTGAGTTTATTTTGTTTGTATTGACTTCGAGAATTAAAAAAAAACCAAAATAAATATTTGTTTCCATTAAAATATGATGGTGTCGGATTTTTCTTTTGTTTTTATGCCACATTGTAGAAATAATCAAGTATCGCGTCTTTTTTATAGAGTGTCAGAACTTTGAGTTGGCATCACTGCTTTATGGGACCACCCACTTAACAGCTGATAGTTGTTTTTTGTTAAGTTTGCTTTGCAATTTCAATATAAGTCGACTTACAACGCTCGTAAATTGTTACAGCAGGTCGATGTAAACAGTGGCTAAGTTTGTCATTCCAATACGCAAAAAGTTATAACAATATCAGTCCGTAGCAGGTGATAAACTTGCCAGTTTTTTGTCCCATATACTAACGAGTTGCTAATTTTTCATTATATATACGGCCGTTAAAATATATAATCAAAATAATTGTTCTATTCGTCAAACTCCAAGTGCCCTTCTTCTATTTTATGGCGTACATAATCGTCCTTCAGAGCGGCTTATTCGAAGAACAATAGATCGTTTTCGGATAACATTTACTGTCACTGATAATGTCCATCACGTGAGAATCCGAACAGTGCGCGCGGAAGATGCTGTAGCCGCTGTACAGGAAAGCATTGAAGATTATCCTAATCAATCAACCAATTTGTCGCCGTTCTCAGCAACTATGGTTATGTCCTTCCCCCTTGGCTTAAAAACTTACAAGATACAACTTGTGCAGGAATTAAAGCCAAACGAATATCCTATGCGCCGCCAATTTGGCGAATGTGCTGAAGCATAATTTTGAATTTCCATTCAAAATTTTATTTTCCGATGAAGCCCATTTCTGGTTGAATGGGTACGTATATAAGCAGAATTGTCGCATTTGGAGTGAGGAGAATCCACAAGCTTTTGTCGAAACACCATTAAATCCACAGAAAATTACTGTTTGGTGCGCTTTATGAGCCGGCGTAGTCAATGGCCTATATATATTCAAAAACGATGATGATCAGAACGTTACTGTCAATGGTGAACTGTATAGGAACATGATTTGAGCATGATGCCACACAGCGGGTGCTTCAATTGATTTATTTAAATAAACTTTTGATGAAAGAATAATTTCACGTAATGACGTAACTCATTGGCTACCAAGTTCGTGTGATTTAACCCAATTTGGTTTGGTTTCTTTGGGGTAATGTTAAGTCACTTATCCACGTCGATAAATCACAAACAATTGAACACCTGGAAAGCAAAAATCGAAGAGTTATCTACAAAATACGACCGTAAGTGCTGCGAAAAGTTGTTGAACATTGGTGTTTCAGATTGCGCTTTCCACGAGCCAGCTATGGCGGCCACACGGCAGAAATTATATTCAAACATTAATTTCATAAAATATTCTTTTCAATAAGATCCGTTATATTAATATTGAAAGTATATTTCGTTGCTTTATTACGATTGAAACTTGTGTCACTCTATAAAAAACATCAATTATGTAAATAATGTTCAGCAGAATTTCTTTGGCAGTATAATATTCTGTGTGATTAATGCCAGATAATTAAAGTACGATAAATTTTCTAATTATGTCCCTCTATCGTCCATCATAGATAGTAACATTCCTGTGTAGGTCTATCCATAAAGAAAGGTCAAATCAAACTAAACAAAAAAAAAAAAAAAAACGTTCAGTTGTTATATCGGTTGTTAAAAATAGAGCAGTTGTGAGCCTTTGAAAGAAAACATCCATTATATAAAGTAATCTTATTTTTCTACAGCTATCATTTTCTACAGAATTACTTAAGAGATTGAGTTTATAAGAATATTTATCTTCATTTCTTTAAATACGAAACAACATCTGAAGAAAAAACTTTTAAAACTTGTATGCCAGTTAATTGATATTTGAAAACTTACTTACAAAATATTTTTCTTTTTTTCATTTTAGCATATGTTAAAAAAACTGTATAATAAACTTACTTCAAAGAGCACAAGTATTTTATATATACTTATACATATGTACTACATACATACATACATATGTATGTATTTTTATTTAAGAACTAAACAGAATTGAATTGCTGGCGTATACGCAATATTTGAATACAAACGCAATACTCATACGCACTGGTGGACATGAATAAAAACTAATATTTGCTTTTTGATATATTTTTAATGAAATTGTTTTTAGAATTTTATTAAATTGTATTACAAATTAAATTTATTTTGTGCGTATATAAAACAAAATCAAAAGAAAAATTAAACTTTATGAACCGTATGTAATGGCCATACATTGGCAACTAAAGTTTTCAAACAGCTGTTGCTTGAGAGAGAGCGAGAAAACAAAAAAAAGGATGAATCCCTACACATAATCACCATTACAAAAAGTGTCCGTCATGCTACGCAGTAGGAAAAATCACATATTTTCATCTCAGTGTGAAGGGCTGGCTGGATATTGGTCTGCCTGCCGCCTGCCTTTTTGTGACTCCATAAACAACTTGTTGCGTCAAAGTTGTAGAAGAAAAAAAAAAAACAAAAGACAAAAATGACAACAATGCTAGAGTCACCATCATAAATACGCACTTTCGAGTGAAACAGATAAAAGAGAAGCAAAAGAGAGAGCACAAAAAAAACTCAATTTAAGCATATGGGTTATTTTGCTAAAGGCAAAAAAAAAAAAAAAAAAAAAATAAAACTTCGACTAATAACTAACAATAACTACCACAATACGAGTACTTATCAATAATTATCTTGCCGCTCTTTTTGCATCTCCTCAGAATATATCAATAGCTTCATACTCCACGTTTATTCTATTTACCTATCGGGCTTAAGTAAGAGCATAACTCATTATTTAGATAGCATTTCGGTGTTCTAGAGAGAATGTAATTTAGAGTTATCAAGTTCAAAGTCTACGGTATCACTCTTCACTTCCTGGACAAAATAAGAGAATGGAGAGAACTTGATATATTTGTCGAATATATATTACACTCTTCAAACTCCTACAATTCTCGGGGTTTCATTTTTTCATCGCACGACTTCCACATCATGCAGAAAGTGAAAACTCAAAACAAAGTTCTTATGGCCCTAGCCGGCACCTTCTGGGGCATGTATAAGAACATCATTATAAACTCCTATAAAGCAAAAGGCCGATCGCTTGGTAACTATGTAGCAATTATTTGGACCTCATTTCTAAGTGACACCCAATGGCGAGTTTTACAGACAGCTCAGAACAAGGCATTTCGAATTGCCACTGGAAAGTGGAAAGTAGGAAATTGCTGTTAGACCGTTTAATCTGATATTGACCGGACAATACCTGAGCACTTGTCAATTGCTAACCCACTCTAACCAACAAATAACCATGGAGGATCCACCCGTTGGCACATCCGAAAAGACTTTCGTTGCTTTAAAAGTGCCATCTAAGACATCATCTAATCGGAAGTTGATCGAGTCTCAGTATTTGTTGCTCAGAAGACTCTGCACAGTTTTTTTTATTTTGACTAGTACTCAAGGGAGTAAGCTCCTACTCATGCTGTGCATTGCAGTGGAATTTCTGTAATGAAGGATATAGTTTTTTTTTCCTATTAAGGACCTTACGAAAGAGACAAATTGCTGTCAATTTGTCTATTCAAAGGCCAGTGTTTCTATCTTTACCCTTAAATAATCAACCGCAATTGCCCCATCTGCCATTGGATGTTGATTGTGGTGAGGATCTTCACTATGTAGGTTGCTGTTATGTACTACTTCCCAGTAGCTCTTTTGATAAAAATGCCAAAGGTGGAATAAAGTGAAATGTAAGGGAGCGGTTTCTTGTAGCTGGACATCCTGGAGGAGGAAGAGGGGGGACCTCTTATTTTTAAATTAAAAATTGTGAAAAACCACACATTTTGACTTTTAATTTAAGCCTGGGCTGTTTGAGTTTTTGTGCGAGCGCTCTAACCACTATACTGAGGCGATCAATGGATACAGATGCCACAAAGTACTAAATGAGCATCCGCCTGTGATTTCGGATAATAAGATAATAATAACAGACAAGCCAAACCCATTCCATTTGGCACAGTTAAGATCTGGCTGGTCCAGTAATCTTAATTGCCATCAGGAAAGAATTGTTCTCATTACACATAATCGTTTCCCTACCCGCCACTAAAGCCCTCATGAGACTGGCAACCCACCACCTTACAGCCAGTGGAACTCTGGCTGGGTCCAACTGTGGTAGCCCAATTTCTTTAGTTGGCCACCACCTGATACTGACATAAAATTTGATAAATTATTTTTGATATATTTTTTTTTAATTTTCCATAGAGAGGAACTTCAAATAAGAGCAGAGATGTTGCAAGAACAACAATAATAACTAAAATTTATTTTTTTAAATTCTTTGCCGCAAAATGATTCATATGATTTTTTCTCTCAACATAAATCCTTCTTTTTCTTCTATGGTATGTGTGTGTGTGCTAAATGCGCACATACAAAAAATGGCACGTCAATTGGCATTTGCAAAATGAACATTGGCTTGTTGTTCCTTTACAACTGTTAGGGCTGAAGGAAAGCAATAATTCTAGTGAAAAGTACACTTGGCAGGAATAAAAATCATTGGTCGTTTCGTAATTGTTTGTGGGTTTTTAAAAACCACAATAAATATTTGTTTCAATAACGATTCTCAAGTGCACAACAGAAACTCAGAAAAAAATTTTTCATAAATAAATTGTATTTTATTCAAATTTAAAACATGCGTGTCTTCAAATATCAACATTTTAAATTGATTTCTTGATTTAGAAAAATTCAACATGAATTTTCTTTATGACCATTCAATAATTCATGCTTTTCTTGAACACTTGATTAACAGACTAGTGGGTGTTTGAGGCCTATTTGAAAACATACAAAAACCGTTTCCAAAGTTATTACGATTTTGTTCATCAAATATTTACCTTATGTGACCGCAGCTTTACGGCTATTTAAGAGTTTGTTTTGTGGTCGATGGAAACTGAAAAAAAACTTAAAAACAATTTGAACACCATATCTTCCCTAAAATTTTATTAAAATTGTTAGTGTGCCGATTACTCACTAATAAATTTTGGTGAAGTTCAGCATGTGGTTGCGATTGATTTAAAAAAATTGTTTTGCTCAGATAAACGTGCATATGTACGCACATGTAAAAAAATTTTTATATACTATAAACTAAACCATCTTAGATTTTTCTCCCATGTAGTCAGTATATAAAATTATATCTTAACTGTTAAACTAGTATAAGTACATATATTTCAAATACATTATTTAAAAAAAAAATTATAGTAAGGGTTGATTAATACAAAATTTCTTAATTATTTCTATTACAATTGTGATTTAAGTTTTGACTACTTGTGTTCCAATAAAATAAATTTTAAATTTAGCTACAAAAATCTAAACAGCGTTGCAAGACACTCTAACAGCCTGATAATAGAATAATGGTGTACGACATTCGCTTTTTATATGAGAAACACTAACACCACTGTGTATACTACAGTTTACTCTTATTTTCCATCAGTACAATCATTTTTCTGAGTATTTTGCTTTTAAACAAAATGAAAAAGTGCCTGATACTCGTATAGTGCTAACAGCTAACGACTTAGTAAAGACGCTCACTACTCATATTCAACATCCACCAACAGAGGGGGCAATTCCACAGGCATTTGAGTGATCAAATTGAAAGCAACTTGTGTCATTGACATAAGGCGCTTAACATCTTAACATTTATCTATTTATCTACATATCGTCGATGGAATTAAAGAACGCTGTAACTGACAAAAAATCGAAAATGCGTTTTTGCATGATTTTTATCAGAAAAAAAAAAAATACGCGTCGATTGGTCTCGGTCCCAGATTTCTACGATGAAAAGAAATTCACCTACACCGTCTGCGTTTTGAACAATACCAGTGTATTTGTTCTACTTTCATACAGGTTTTTTTGACTCTGGTGAACATTTAAGGTTTTGTCAGTTACAGCGTTCTTTGATTCCATCGACGATATATTCAACATTCCAATACAATACACTGCATGAGTAGAGATTTATCCCTGAGTGTAGGTCTTAAAAAAATAATTATAAGCAGTAATAATTATAGTAGTCGCCGTGGTCTAGTGGTTAGTGTGTTGGCTTACTAAGACATGAACCCTGGGTTCGACACCCAGCTCCGACATCTTAAAAAAAAAGAAATATGAAAAATTTATTTCTTTCGGCGGCTACCTCTCAACAGTCTTCTGGCAAAAGCTCTGGGAGTAATTGATTGCCATGAAAAAGCTTCTCAAATCTGTCGTTCGGAGTCGACAATAAACTGTAGGTCCTGGTACTCATGGATAAAAATTAACACACACAACATAAGTGCTGCGAGAAGATAGGCCGTAATCCTGACATAGGGTTGTAAAGGCCAGTTATGTATGTATGTATGTATGTAATGACGTTTGATTTTCATAGGCTGTTGTTACGATCTCTTCAGCTTTTGTAAAGACTTGTTCAAAATAAAGTAGTGGCCACTCCTTTATAAAAACATTCGCCGAATTCAGAACACCATTGTATCTCAGAATACAATAGTGTATCCTTGTTGTTGGTAGTTTTCATGAACAAATTTGATAAACTCATACAATTGTTTCTCATGTATGTTTAAAAAGCTGTATTGGTTTCTATGCTATTAATCTAAAGTGAATGCCTATTATTGAAAAGAAAAATAAAAATACAAAAACAAAAATAAAAAAAAATATTTATTGTCAGCAGCAAATTTATTTAAAAGAAAATATAACAAAGTGTATAAATATAGAAATGAAATTAATGCTGATAAAGTAATAAAAATACAAATTAACGATTCACATTTCTTGTGAATAGTGCTTTTCTTCTTATTATTTGATTTTTAACATTTTCAGTGCAACGTACGTGAATACAGAGATACACTTGGTGTTCACAAGCAATTAAACAAAATCTGTTTTTCGTACAGTATACAACGATACAGAATATTTGATAATTGCTGAATTGTATTCTAACATCTTGAAAAAAAAATATTTCTTACGGTGACTATCTCTTCGCAGTCTTCTAGCACAACTGATCGCCATGCACAAACTTCTCAAGTCTGTCGTTCGGAATCAAATTTAATCTGTACGTCCTAGTACTCATGTATGAAAATTGACAAACACAATATGTCTACTGCGAGAAGCTAGGCCGTAACCCTGAAACAGGGTTGTAATGGCCTATTATGTAATTGTGTATGTATGTATAGTCCACATTCGACACACAATGTACACACCCAGTCAGCATTTTTGGTCAATTATGAGTCTTTTTTGACTCCTCTGGGCGATTAAAATAGTCACTTATGAGCTTATTTATGAGTCGAAAATGAATGTTTTGCCGGGAGAAAAATGTACCCTTGCCGCGACTCCCCTGAACGAGTCATTTGTGACTCCGCACACTAAACGAGTTTTACTTATCTTTTTATTATCTTTACAATAATAAAAATATTGTATTTTGTTTAAAAATGTAAAAAAAAACAAAAAAATAAAATAAATTCATCAAGCTCAACTGAATTAATTCTTTTTTTTTATATGTATATTATGCGCCTTTTATTGATGAGACAAGTTTCTGGTGGAATATACTGGAATGTAAGGAGCGGTTTCTTGAAGATGAACTACGTCTTATTTTTTTTAAATTATAATTTAGAAATAACTTAAATTTTATTTTATAATTTTTGCCCTTTGCTGGGATTGAACCTCGGTCGTTTGAATTTCTGTGCGAACGTCTTACCACTATACCACGACATCACAATAATTGCATAGCTCTTATTCTTTCAAATAAAATAAATCCCATTGTAACGAAATGCAGAAGAAAACAATAAAATACGACGCAAAATAATTATAAAAGCAGTCGTATTTCGAACGTCTGCACGATTATTTTATGATTCCGCACATTTAATAAGTTTTTGATCACCTAAGGGAGTCTTAAAAGACTCATTTTGGTGATTTATGAGCAAGCAATCTTCCAATTGCTGACAGGGACAGTATCTATATAACTCGTAAACATTTGTATGTGCCAGCCAACAACTTGTCTAAATATTTCGTAGAAAATCCTACATTTTTTACCTTTTATTTGGCACAATTACTTATTTATTTCATATTTTAATTCTTGTTTTCAGTCTAAATGCTTTAATAAATTGATAAAAATTTGAAAAGCAAATATCGCTTTTAAACTATTTTAATTTAATATTTTCAACTTTTTTTTTTGCCTGTTAATATTTCTACAGAAAGCTCTCTAAAAAAAATGTATATTTTCACAAGAATTCCATACATTAAAAATAACAACCTTTTCTTTTTTTTTCTAATTAAATGTTTCAATTGAACTTTTACTCGTAACTACGATTTCTTAAGAAATAATAACACACGTATTCATATGATTGGTGTTAAATGATTACTTTTGTTTTTTGCTTGTCTTTAAAAGAAAACGAAAAGAAACAAAAAACACACAAGGAAGTGATAAAAGAAGATAAAAATGGAATCCATGTATAGCAGTGATACATGCTGAATTTTAATAATGAAATCTTAGGAAGAAAAAAAAATATTAAAAAACAACATTACAACATTCGTTGTAATAATTGAGAAAATAATATGTCCCCTAAGTAAAGAGTTAATGAACTCCTACAAAATAAAATAAAAAGACAGTTAGCTTTTGGAATTGGAAAACTTTTTTAATGAAATTAAAAGGCAATTAACGCTGGCATTGTGTTTGTGTTTCTCTTCTAATTATAAGTAATTTCTCACTCTGTTATAGTATAACTTGTAAACTTTTCTAATTTCATTTTATTAATCATTCATTTGATTGTCTATGGTAGAAATAAAATTTTAATTTTGTTTAATGGAATATTTGATAAAAAATTTGTTCAACAAATTGTAGAGCGGTAATCAGTTTTCGTTTCAAATGTTTCAAAACTTTGCATACTTTTAGTAATACTTATTACGAATTATATGGTAAAGTATTAAAGAAATTAGTATTCAAGTACTTACTTTAGCAGACAATTTATTTCAAATGCATAAAAATATTACATTACAGCAAAACTTACCTGAAAATAAAGAAAAAATTAAAATTTAAATAGAATTTTGACAATAAAATAATAATCGGGCATGTTCTCTAAAAAAAATCTCCAGCAAAAACTAAGGAAATTGAAAAATAAGGCTTCAAATAAAATAAACAAATCCAGCACAAATCTCAAATAATTAATTGGTAGTAACTTTAAGAATTGCATCACTTATCCTGTAAATTAAAGTGTTTAAGTTCTTAAATTTTAATTTCTTACTAAAGTACACCTCAAACTGTGAGAATATAAAAATGTTGTTGGCATCTTAAGCACATACAACCATTACAAAGAATGGCCTTGTTGTGTACGTGCCCATAGCCAATGGTCTACCAAATTGGCTGCCTTCTCAAAAAACTCTCCATGTGATGAACATCCCTTACTGATTGATGTTTTATGGCATATTTCGTTATAAACGAAATTGTAAATCCTTTTAATTGATTTCGATTGAACGTATGAATGAACTGAATGATTCATTAAAGGAATACAAAACGTAAGAAAAATTAAATCATAAAAATTATACCGAGAAATTATTGAATTTATTTTTATACTATATACTCGTATTTCTAGTTGATTTTCTTACAATTGAATGAGAAATAAAAGATAAATATCGAACAAAAATTTGTTGAATTATTTAAATGGAAGACAATCAGATTATTTGATTGTCTGTCTTCGCTTTTATTTTCAATGTGATAAATTTAAATGACAAATATTGAACTCGTATGATGTTAAAAAAAGAATAAAATAAAAAAATTTTAATTGTATGATAAATATGAATCGAACATAATGAAACGGTGTAAGTTTTTTAATAAGAACATGAGAGTACAATAATTAAGAGTAAGTCAGAAACATAATGGAAGAAATGAAAAATTTATAATTTCGTTGTAATTAAAATATTGAAATAAATATATGAAAAATCAGTTTGCTTCTCTATAATGTCGTAAGAATTAAAGAACTATTAATCAGAGGAAAAACACCATCTACTGGGAAGTAGTAGAGAATAGCTACCTACTTAGCAAAGATCCTCACCACTTTATAATTAATCAACATCCAACGACAGATGGGTCAATTGCTGTTAATCATTTAAGGGTGAAGGCCTTTGAGGTGATCAAATCAATTGACAGAAGCTTGTCTCATGCGTAAAGTTCTTAATGATGAGAGACAAAAAAACAAACTCTTCTATACTGCACTGCACTGAGTATTATTATTATTATCTGATTGAAGACTTTGCGACCTATAAGATCTATTGTGTCCTTTTGAGTCTACTGTTGGTTTAGCAGACCAACTGCCCCCCTACGGAAAACCAGTAGGTCCAAATTTTTAGTCTGCCAGCGAGACCATATCGTCGATGGAATTAAAGAACGGTCTAACTGACAAAACATTTAATATTCACCAGAGCCAAAAAACCTATATGAAAATAGAAAGAAGACACTGGTATTTTTCAAAACGCAGACGGCATAAATGAATTTCTTTTTGTCATAGAAATCTGGGACCGGGACCAATTGGCTCAAAAAACGTATTTTCGATTTTTTGTCAGTTGCAGCGTTCTTCAATTCTTGCGACGATATGCCCCATTGTTGGTAATGTGATAATAGAATTGTATATTTACCCAATAGAGTATTGAATTTGTAATCCATCTCGCCTGTTACAAAACAAACAAAACATCTATTAAACATTGAAAAGTATTCGATGAGAATGTATGTATGGAATACAATATCAGATAAATGTCCGCCACTGTTAGCCTCACAAATGCCAGGCCTTTTAAGCACATTTTTCATTATATTCTCATACATTTCACGCGGTATTCCATTAACTCCATTACGAATATTTTGTTTGAGTTGCTCAAGCGTTTCTGGTTTGTTTCCATAAACCTTGCTTTTCAGATATTCCCACAGTTAAGTAAGTCGACCGTGGAGGCCAATCAACATCACCGTTCCTTAAAATTACTTTTTGTGGAAAGAGGTTTGGCAGTAATTTCATTGTAATTTTGGCTGTATGCGTTGTGGCATCGTCCTGTTGCAACCACATGTTAGTCAAGCCCAAAACATGCAGTTGTAACGTTAAAAAGGTTTCAATCGTATCACGATGTCGTTCCGTTAAGCCGTTTTCAGTTTCAGTCAAGTAAGGTCCAATGGTTCCTCCTGAACAAATTACCACCACATCAGACTGGTACTTTTAATGCATGCAAAGATGATTGATAAATAATTTGAGGGTTTTCCATTCCCAGCTACCGACTATTATGTTTATTCACCTATCCATACAAATTAAAATGCGCCTCGTCGCTCATTATAATTTTTTCATGAAAATCGGGGTTATCATGGGCGAACTGTAACATCCTATTGTCAAATGTACGGCGGTGTAAATGGTCTTCTGGCAGAAGCTCTTGTCTCAACTGAATCTTTAATGGAAACAAATGCAAATCTTTGTGCAAAATTGTGGGCAAGCTTGTTCTTTGAAGACCAAGCTCCTGATCTGATGATTAAAATACGTTGCTTTACGAATAGTTTTCTATAATAAATTTTCCACGTGTGCCAAATGTGAACTGTCAAGAGTAATGTTTACCAAAACGGGGGCAAAACAAAGTTGTATATCTTAACGGCGGATACCCAGTACATTAATAAAATATATACATGAGAAGATAATTTATTCTTTAAAACAGGTGCATTAAATAATTTAACCTGATAATAACACTTAAAATGTCAATCGGTGCCCATCAGACCATTTATCTATATTTCCCTGTTAGGCATCAAAGATACGCAAGTACACAGAATGTATGTGTTTTGAGATTTGATTGCCTCGTCACAGAATCTGCACGAACTATGTGAAACGATTCCTATTTCGATGCCTATTGAGTTGGTAATGTTTGCTCAAGAGTCAAAGCTTGGCAATTCGAAGATCTGTCTGGCCTAAGGAACGTAAGGGCTTGTCTTTGTTATCACTTTTTCTTGGTATGCCCTTTCATCACCACTAAAAAGTTGTGCCTGATTGACGATTTTACTTCCCTAAATAAAGTAAAGGGCTTGATTCCGGATAATCGCATATTTTTGTAGACTACTCGTACCTCTCTAAGAGAACATGCTTTTGTAGTTGATTGTCCAGTGTATCGCACAATGCTGTACGTTAATGGAACAATCTTTCCGCAGGAGTTTTTCCAGTCAATTACGATATTAACAAGTTTATATCACTTATATCCACTACTCCCTTTTTCCCACTACCCATAACATATTTTCCTAGACCAGCACAATACACTGCATAAGCAAGGTCGTTCCCTTAATAATAAAAAAATGTGTGATCCTGATGTCACCAACCAGTCGCATCTTTCAATGGCATAATCTTCTGTCTGGAACATGCCCGCATTCACGCTTTCGATTGAGTTGTCTTCGGCGTCAGTATTCGTTTGACATACGTAAGCAGGCCAAACATTTAATTTTATTATTTTATTAGCGCCGGGTTCACATCTCAGCTCTGACATCTTAAAAAAAAGAAATATGAAACATTTATTTCTTTCGGCGGCTACCTCTCAGCAGTCTTCTGGCAAAAGCTCTGGGAGTAATTAATTGCCATTAAAAAGCTTTTCAAATCTGTCGTTCGGAGTCGAGTTTAAAACTGTAGGTCCCGGTACTCATGGATAAAAAATCAACACACACAACATGAGTACTGCGAGAAGCTAGGCCGTAATCCTGACACAGGGTTGTGTAAAGGCCAATTATGTATGTATGTATGTATGTATTTTGCAAATATTTTAAAATATACCCTCTGTAGATTTCATCCCTTTTCGTTGATAAATTTAATATGAAACAAGTGAACTACGATAAAAGGATCAAATTTAAAAGTTAAAATTTAATGATATCAGATTTTCAATGAAATCTGTCCCTCTTGTTTTTTATTTTTATTTTTTTTTCTATTTTTCCTATTAACGAATGAAAATTGAATTGTAGTAACGTCTTCTGTTTGTTTTTTTCTTTCCATTTGACTTGCATGACAGGATTTAAACTGTGATTATTGTTTAATGCCATTTCATTTGTCTCCCTTTTTTTTTGACATTTTAAGGATAATTTGCTTAATTGAGGAATAAGCACGATGCTTGACTACCATTAGAATTTTTTATAAATAAGAATTGAAAAGATGCCATCAACTATTAAAAATATATATAAAAAAGGAGTGTAGGATTGTAGCTTGTCATGGTGTCCTTGTAAATAACATTTTAAATAATTTAAGATGCTGGAAAGGCATATTTCAACAAATTTTTTTTTTATATTTGTATAGCCTATTTTAATTGTAATTCTTGATGCTTTAAAAAAAATTAAATACTCGTATCACCAGTTGGATACAAATTGTTTTTTGTTTCTATTGCTTCTGAAATTATAATACCCTGTACAAATTAGGGAATTATTTAATTTATTTTGTATGTTTACGTTGTGCAATTAAGCAATTTTTTTTATTTTATTTATTAACAAAATATATATATTTAAAGAACAAAGATCGCTATAAATGGGCTTCATAAAGCAATTCATGTTTTTTTGCAAAAATTTTATTTTAAGTCCAACTGGTGACAAATTCAGATAATCAATATCGGGAAAAGTATATAAAACTTGAAATAATTTTAATGACGTCGGCGCACACATATCGTCGTGCGGGAGTTTAAGTGCTTTATCCGCCATTTCATATTTTTTATATATCTCGAGTTAATGATGCCACTTTAGGTTTTCGACCTCAAATTTTTCAAATCTCTAATCCGTTTTAGGATATCTCGTCAAGTTTCGGAGATAAATAGCCAAAAACGGATTGCAGATTTTAAAAATTTTGGTGTCAAAAACCCAAATTGTCATCATTAACTTGAGATTTAAAAAATGACGTATAGAGCTCTTAAACTCCCGCACGACGATATGTA
Organism: Metopia argyrocephala; assembly: GCA_963576795.1. Classification (NCBI taxonomy): domain Eukaryota; kingdom Metazoa; phylum Arthropoda; class Insecta; order Diptera; family Sarcophagidae; genus Metopia; species Metopia argyrocephala. The sequence continues at coordinate 43,213,366 of OY756210.1, forward strand.
TTTGTAATTAAGCATAATAACTTCGCTGACAAACTCACATGGGCCATGGCAATGCTATACTTTGCCTTTCTGGTAACACTTTTTTTGAATAAATGAATGAATGTGATCGTAACGTCAACAAACCACAGCCAGCTTTACTCATATTCTGAGCAACAAGCAAAGAGAGGCTGAGGGTAACGTAGAAAATTAAGAGCAACTAAAAAAAAATTCGTAAAATTAAAATGTCACAGGGTCTCTGATGGGAATCGAATTAAATAGCATCCCTATTATTAACAGCCTAGTTCTACCCACTAGACTAGACTACTGAGGCAGCCAGTAGCCATAAATTTGTATTCTCTTGTACTCTCTTTAAGACTAAATTCCCAGCGGGAAATGGTAATCAATGAGAATCGAATAGATAATACAAGGAATGTATAATCTATTGATTACAGAAAGCATTACGCTTAACACAGATCATGTCCTACGAAAATAATAAATTCTTTTACTGTCTCCCCGTTATAAGTATTAGAATTCATTATTGGTAATGCATAAAATTATTATCTATTAATGATTTGAAGGAATAAATTCTATGATACATTATTTGTATTATTAATGTATTTATAATATATTATATTATTAATAATAAATTTAAATTAATTTGCCCCACTAGAAATAAAATAATAGTAGCTAATTGGTAATACTCGTTTCACTATTTACCATTTTATATCACCTGTAATTGCGTTCTTGTTATTAAACTCCAAATTTTATCACGTTCTTATCAAAAACATTTTGCAAACATTAAAGTTTTAAAATAAATATATAAAAGATACGATAAGCTATAGGTGACAAAAATGGTAAACGGTCAAACAGGTATTCTCGAATAGCTACTAATTTACATACATATTAATTAATCTTATACATTAATTTTGTGTCTGCACTTCTGCGCATTTAAACATAAACTGCATTTTTTAATAAAATTCATTTTTTTTGCGTAAAAATTAACGGATTTTTTAACAATAAAAACAAAAAAAAAATAAAAAACAAAAAAATCCATAAACAAATATACGCGGAAACAATAACTTCTTTCTTCTCTATATGTTTATGTGGGAATGTACATGGTGATCGTTATGTAAAATAGAAAAAAACCAAATTACAGTTTTTTTCAACAAAATAAAATATAAAAAGACAAAAACCAACAAACAATAACTTTTTTCTTCTATAGATGTGGGAATGCACATGGTAATCAATATTTACTTGTGTGCCACGTGAAATTACCTTCTCGATTCCAAAAGTAATATATTCTGAAGTAATATATTATTTAATGGATTATAAAATAAGGTAATCAATCTTTTCCCGCTGGGTTTATAAATATACATTATATACATATGTATCTGGTACATTCTCCTATGTTACTTCTAAACTGAACAGGATTGTGAATATGATTGTACGTTATGTCTTTTGTATTTATAGGCGTGAACATATATCTGCATATGTGAAACGATTTCTTGGCTGTTCATTTCTGAATTTTATACGCTTTCGGAATTTATCTTTCTTCTACAAACTAATTAAATGTGGATTGCCTTCAGAGCTTTGTTCTAAATTCTCTTTTACTCGTTCAATAAGAAACCCTCAAATCGTGATACCAAGAATAAATAACGTCTTCTATGAAAAATCATTTATCGTTAGAATAGCGCGCTTCTGGAACTATTTACCACTGGAGCTTAAGATTTTTTCTCATACTAATAATGCTTTTCGACTGAAACTTAGAAATTTGTTAAACTACTAGAATCTTTGACATACTTAGTTTAATCTTATTAGTAATCCTTCAATATACACTGCTGGTCGACTGTGGCGGCTATCCAAGAGGTAGTTAATGCAGGTAGGAGCACGGAACGTGGAAACCACTTTTCACGTCTCGTATGTTTGCTGGTCACACTGGATGTGAAAAACGCGTTTAACTCTGTCCGCTGGCAGGACGCGTTATACGCTATGGAGAGAGATTTCAGGCTCCCAGGGTACCTACTGCGTATCATGGGAGATTACCTGAAAGATCGATCCATACTCTATGACACGGAGGATGGCCGAGTGACGAAAGTCTTATCGGCAGGGGCGGCCCAGGGATCCATACTGGGACCCGACATATGGAACTATACCTATGACGGGATTCTATGTATGGAGATGCCCGAAGGGACATTCCTGGTTGGTTACGCGGATGACATCGCGGCAGTAATTATTGCCAAAGATGTCGATGCGGCCCAACTGCGACTCAACCAGGTTATGCGTCGAGTTACTCTCTGGCTGAGTGACCACGGGTTGGAGTTGGCACTGACTAAGACCGAGCTAGTGCTTCTTACTAAGAAGCGCATCCCGCTCATTAGAAGCATGCAGGTAGGAGAGGTTACAGTCCAGACGAAGAATGCCGTTCGCTACCTGGGGGTTAGTTTGGACAACAGACTAACCTTCTGGAGCGAAATATCCAGCAGAGCGGACAAAGCGGCCTCAGTAGTGACGTTGTTGAGCAGGGTAATGGCCAACATTGGGGGCCCTCTTCCCTGTAAAAGACGTTTGCTGCTGAGCACCGCCCAGTCTGTGATGTATGGAGCTGAAGTCTGGGCTGATGCGCTCAGGGTCGAAAAGTACCGAAAGCGCATGGCGGCAGTGCAACGGAGAGCAGCGCTCCGCATAGCGTGCTCCTACCGCACGGTATCGGAGCCGGCTATCTTGGTGGTCGCCGGGGTCATACCCATCGATCTCCTCGCCAGGGAGCGACAATTCGTCCACCAACACAAGGACGAAATTGGAAGAGAAGGCGCACAATCTGTGGCAAGGTCTCAGTCCCTCCGTGACTGGCAGTTACGGTGGGATACTGAGACACGCGGAAGGTGGACTTACGCCCTTGTCCCTCAAGTGGACGCTTGGCTAAATCGTCAGCACGGTGAGGTAGATTACTACCTCACGCAGTTGCTGACGGGCCGTGGGCACTTTCGGTCTTTCCTGTTTAAAATAGGAAAGGCTGTAAGTCCCACATGCGTCTACTGTGGAGCACAATCCGACTCCGATTTCCACACATTTTTTGAGTGTGAGAAGTGGATGTTGGAGAGGCGTGCACTGGAGAGGGATCTTGGCATCTTGACTCCCAATACCATCATGGGAGTCATGTTAGGAAACCTTGCTGCATGGAGAAGGATCGCCTTTTTTGCGAGGGGGATCCTTCGTCGGAAGGAGAGAGACCTTGCAAGGTCGGTGGCACCGTAGGGTCCAAATGGACCGGAATATAAGGCTCCATCCTGAAGTAATGTCATAAATTAACGGTCCCAGGATGGAGCCGGGTGATATAGAGAGGGGTTTTAGCCGGTAGGCACGCAATAATTGCGTGGAGTCCGGCACGACGGGTGGCAAAAACCACCTAAGTGCGTAAATGCATTTCCCCTCTCACCAAAAAAAAAAATATACACTGCTGGGATCAGTATTATTTCTACATTTCTATCTATTCCCTTTTATTTTCCTTTTGTGTGGGACCAATGAATTAAAGACAGTGCTAGTTTGTATTTTCTGTGTCACTAGCGTTTTAGTGAACATATTCTTATATTTGTAATATGTACATATATTATTTTCTCTTTTCATATTACTTATATTTATTATAATTATTTCTTGTAATATATATTAAATTGGCCAAAAGTGGCTTTATATTACTTTTTAATAAATAAATAAATAAATAAATAAATAAATAAATAAATATTACTGTACAGGGGAATTTTAAAATCGTTTTATAAACTCTTCTTATTCGCTCTGCTATACTTTAAGCTCTAACTGTTTAATTTTATATTTTATATTTTAAATTCCTCTCTGTTTTCTACTGTCACTCACGGACAGTGTCAATTAAATATTTTATAGTAAAATAAAATTTTTATGATTTTGTTTTTCATATTTTTTAATGTTTTAATCCAGCGTATAATAAAAAATCATATTTTCATAATACGCCAATTCAATATCGTACTTCAGGCTAAATTTAAAGTGCAATAAAAAAGAATTAAAAATAATAGGAGGAAAACATTAAAGAAGAATTATATTTGTAACCGATAAAAAGGCAATATTTCAGTTACTGTTTATTACACCAATCATCTTACAGATAAATTTTTAAAGTCAAATGCAGCTTTCGCCCTTGGTATAGGCTAGTAAACCAAAAAATAAAATCTTAAGGTTTTTTGTCCATAATAAGAGGAGGCCACTGATTTATAACAAACTTTTAAAATAAAAATATTTGTACAAAAAATTGTTTTACAAATCTTTTATAAAAAAAGAGGGGGTTTTATGTTTGGCTTAACGATTGATAATTAATTCAAGGTATGTAACATTTTAGAGAACCGCTGGAAGGCAGTTTCGTAACATTCCTTTTTTATGTACAGGATCTCCGCCGGGAAGGCATTCTACTTTGTTTTGCCGCTCATTTGGTAAACAGTTTCATATTTTGCAGTCTTAAAGTAGAGACGTGGCAAAATTAGTCGTATTATGGAAAAACAATGTGCTTTACTGTGACGATGAGAAAATTATGTGAAATTGTTGGGAGAAACAACGTGGCAACAAGACGAACTATTTATTGTGCAGTGAATAATTTCGAAGTAAGAGGGACTGTAGCTGATAGCTCAAGTAAACAACTTACTTAAAGATCGGCTGAAAACTTTTCTGCTGTTCAAGAAAGTTTTCGAAACAATCCAGCAACCTCAATTCGACATCTTTCTCAGGAGTTTGGTCTTCAAAGAACAAGTTTGTCCACAATTTTGCACAAAGATTTGCATTTGCTTCCATTTAAGATTCACTTTACACAAGAGCTTCTTTTAGAAGACCATTTAAGGCCGCCATATATATGACAATAGGATGCTACAGTTCGCATATGACAATCCCGATTTTTATGAAAAAATCAACAAATGAGTGACGAGGCACATTTTCATTTGAATGGATAATAGTCGGTTCTGGACAATGGAAAACCCTCAAATTATGCATCCCTTAAAAGCGACAGTCTGGTGTGCAATTTGGTCAGGAGAAATCATTCAAACTGAAACTTCTTTCAAACTAAGAATAGCGTAACGATAACCCAGTAGAAAATTTTTAAAATTTGGAAGCAATAAATAAAATTGTAAGCAATAATGGAAGCATTATAATTGTTTATTCATACTCTAAAGCTTCCAAAAATGCTACCGGATAAGGTAATATTTTTGATTTTTTATACTATTTACTTACTGGTTGCAATAAATTTGCATTTCTATTGCATTTTAGCGGCTCATTTCATATTAAAATCATGCATTATTGATGCGCACGTGTAAGTGATTGTTCACAATTTCTCCCTTACAAAATAGCTTATTGGTAAGCACTAATTTCTGCTGGGAACTGTCAATTGGGAGCGATACCTTGATATGATAAAAACACCACAACTGCATGTTTTGGGCTTGACTAACATGTGGTTTCAACAGGACGATGCCACAACGCAAGAATTACAATGGAATTACTGCGAGACAATAAGTAATTTCAAGGAATGGTGATGTTTATTGGCCTTTACGGTCGCCTGATTTGACTGCTCCGGACTTCTTTTTGTGGGGATATCTGAAAAGCAAGGTTTATGCTAACAAACCACAAACGCTGGAGCAACTCAAGCAATGTAATGAATGAAAAATTTGCTCAAAAGAACTCACATTTGTGAGGTTAACGGAAGCGAACACCCTGTATGAGACACATAAAACATTTTATTGTTTTGCTTGAATTTTTTTCTTCCTCTTGAGAAATATAGCGATTTATGTTCTAGTGAAGTGAATTTTGTATCGGCTTTTCTTACATATGTCAACCTTAATTAACGTCTGCCATTATTATACCATCTTTCGATAGGATCATGCACTCAAGTACCAGCCTACAGCTGTAGTAGTGTCACCTAAAACTAAAGAAGAGCTATTCAAAGGTATCATTTACTATATCTAAGACCCTAAAACGGCTAAAAATTTTAGCTGTACGTATCTGTAGGGTACTAAGTTACGTTGAAACAGTGTCTGTTTTTATTATTCATTTTTGAAGTGATCACCTGTTTTGATTAAATGCTACTTTAACCCTTTCAGACGTGCGGGTGGGTTTAGGTCTCACTATTTTCGTTTATATTTGATCAACATCAAAAAGACCGACATGCATCGATTGCGCTGATTGTTCTTTATACTTGTTTCTCACACTATTCTGCCATTCGATTTACCGTTATTTAAATTATTTCGAAAATCTTGCGTCAGATTTTAGTTTTGTCAAAATGAGAGGAAGGAACAATTTGTGTTTACAAGTACAAAAGTACTAATGGCTAATAAATAGAGAATTGGGGCATATTTTAACTAAAAAAATATAAATTTTCATGTTTCAAACTATTTGAAGTCATTTGATGCAATAAATAAGCGTTTCAGTTAAAAAGGTTAACGAGTGCATCAATTGTGTGTGTGTGTCCTGAAAGTCCTTGACGGATATAAAAATGGTAAAATCTAAACATTGATTATATTTTCGTACGATATGAAGACCATATATTCCAAAAATCAGTAAAAAATTTCCATTAATTAAGTGGCAGGTCTGAAAGGGTTAAGCATTTGTTTTAAACGTTTTCTGTTTTTTTTTGTTTCCTTTCTACAATATATTTCATTTTCCTTAGAATTAAGAAAGTTGTCTAAGGGATCAGTAACACAAAAACTCAGCCAATTATCAAATTGTTTGTATATCATAAAACATTTTTTATATTATTTTTAGTTTGAAAACTATTTTGTTTTTATTTTTTTATTCTTCTTAATTGTACAACCATAGGCATATTTACGTACTTCTATTAAAACGTATTTAATAATAACATTTAATGTACAAATTGCTTTACAAATATACGTTACGGTTGTGTGTGGTATCATTGAAATATGTTTTCACACAAAATGCCACAGGACTTTTACTTTTGAAATTTAAAACGAATTTACCAGTAAATAGACATTCATTTTCTGGAATTTCATTAAATAAATAATTTAATACTCCACTTAAGATGTAGGGTGCGCCTAATTTTTAAAAATTCAAAATGGTACTTGAACTTAAAGAAATGGTACTTGAACTCAGAAATGTTCTCCGTGACCATTATGGGAAACGTATCGCATCCGCTTACAAAATGTAAAAATTGAGTTTTTTTTTTGATGTTGGCCAGACTCCAAAATTTTGTGATATATAGTACTGATCTTAAATGACAGATCTAACGTTGTGAAAGAAAGAAATATGAAAAAATATTTATTTCAACGATCACCTCATAGCAGTCTTCTGGCAAAAGCTCTGAGAGCCACTGATTGTCATGAACAAGTTTCTCAAGTCTGTTGTTCGGAGTCGACGTTAAACTGTTGGATCCAGTACTCCTGGATAAAAATTGACGTACACAATATGGATGATGTGAGAATATAGGCTGTGACTCTCTGTATGTATGTGTGTGTATATATGTTTATTTTCTTCTACAAACAACATTTTTTTTTTTTTTTTTTTTTTTTTTTTTTTTGGTGAGAGGGGAAATGCATTTACGCACTTAGGTGGTTGTTGCCACCCGTCGTGCCGGACTCCACACAGTTTTTGCGTGCCTACCGGCTAAAACCCCTCTCTATATCACCAGGCTCCATCCTGGGACCGTCAATTAATGACATTACTTCAGGATGGAGCCTTATATGCCGGTCCAGTTGGACCCTACGGTCCTGTCGACCTTGCCAGGTCTCTCTCCTTCCGACGAAGAATCCCCCTCGCAAAAAAGGCGATCCTACTCCATGCAGCAAGGTTTCCTAACATGACTCCCGTGATGGTATTGGGAGTCAAGATGCCAAGATCCCTCTCCAGTGCACGCCTCTCCAACATCCACTTCTCACACTCAAAAAATGTGTGGAAAGCGGAGTCGGATTGTGCTCCACAGTAGACGCATGTGGGACTTACGGCCTTTCCTATTTTAAACAGGAAAGACCGAAAGTGCCCATGGCCCGTCAGCAACTGCGTGAGGTAGTAATCTACCTCACCGTGCTGACGATTTAGCCAAGCGTCCACTTGAGGGACAAGGGCGTAAGTCCACCTTCCGCGTGTCTCAGTATCCCACCGTAACTGCCAGTCACGGAGGGACTGAGACCTTGCCACAGATTGCGCGCCTTCTCTACCAATTTCGTCCTTGTGTTGGTGGACGAATTGTCGCTCCCTGGCAAGGAGGTCGATGGGTATGACCCCGGCGACCACCAAGACAGCCGGCTCCGATACCGTGCGGTAGGAGCACGCTATGCGGAGCGCTGCTCTCCGTTGCACTGCCGCCATGCGCTTTCGGTACTTTTCGACCCTGAGCGCATCAGCCCAGACTTCAGCTCCATACAACATCACAGACTCGGCGGTGCTCAGCAGCAAACGTCTTTTACAGGGAAGAGGGCCCCCAATGTTGGCCATTACCCTGCTCAACAACGTCACTACTGAGGCCGCTTTGTCCGCTCTGCTGGATATTTCGCTCCAGAAGGTTAGTCTGTTATCCAAACTAACCCCCAGGTAGCGAACGGCGTTCTTCGTCTGGACTGTAACCTCTCCTACCTGCATGCTTCTAATGAGCGGGATGCGCTTCTTAGTAAGAAGCACTATCTCGGTCTTAGTCAGTGCCAACTCCAACCCGTGGTCACTCAGCCAGAGAGTAACTCGACGCATAACCTGGTTGAGTCGCAGTTGGGCCGCATCGACATCTCTGGCAATAATAACTGCCGCGATGTCATCCGCGTAACCAACCAGGAATGTCCCTTCGGGCATCTCCATACGTAGAATCCCGTCATAGGTATAGTTCCATATGTCGGGTCCCAGTATGGATCCCTGGGCCGCCCCTGCCGATAAGACTTTCGTCTCTCGGCCATCCTCCGTGTCATAGAGTATGGATCGATCTTTCAGGTAATCTCCCATGATACGCAGGAGGTACCCTGGGAGCCTGAAATTTCTCTCCATCGCGTATAACGCGTCCTGCCAGCGGACAGAGTTAAACGCGTTTTTCACATCCAGTGTGACCAGCAAACATACGGGACGTGAAAAGTGGTTTCCACGTTCCGTGCTCCTACCTGCATTAACTACCTCCTGGATAGCCGCCACAGTCGACCTGCCCCTTCGAAAGCCGTACTGTCTTTCGGAGAGGTCGCCTGCCGCTATTACTGCAGCCTGCAGACGTGGGCGAAGAAGTTTCTCCAGGAGTTTCCCCGCGTTATCAAGCAGGCATAGTGGTCTGTATGACCCAGGAGCGCCGACTGGTCCCTTGCCCTTGTCAATAAGTACAAGTTTAGCCATCTTCCAGCGGGAGGGAAACACCCCGGCCTTTAGACAGGCGTTGTACATATTGAGCAAGAGCTCTGGATGACTCCGTGACACGGCTTTCAGCACCTCTGCTGGTAGACCATCAGGACCTGGTGCCTTCCCGCTGCGCAAACAACGAGAGGCACACTCCAGTTCCTCCAAGGTGAAAGGCGGGATTTCCGTTTCTTCCGTGACCGATGTTCTATCGACCACTGGATGATCCGGAAAAAGGGCTTCCACTATGGGCCGAATAGTATCCGCATTCAGAGAAGCGTTTGGCTTAAACGCCCTCAATTTGCGGAGCACTATTTTATAGCCCAACCCCCATGGATCCCTATTTAGGTCCTCCGTTAAGTCCTTCCAGCATCGGCGCTTACTTCTTTGGATGGCGCGGCGAAGATCTTTTTTCGCCGCCTTATACTCTTCGGCTTTTCGGGCTGCGTCATCTGCGTTTCCATTAGCGCGTTGAGCCAGCCGTCTACGACGGAGACAAACACGCCTCAGATCCGCAATTTCGGTCGTCCACCAGTAAGCAGGACTTCTCCCTTCGTTCGGACCCCTCCTCGGTACAGCGCTTTGACAGGCCTGATGTATAAGACTCATGGTTGAGTCCACAAGTACATCAGCCCTCTCAACAGGCGGAAGATCATTACGGATCCCCTCTGTGGTCACACGTCCCCGTTCTAGGGCTAGAGACAAAGCTTCAACGTCCATCCTAGCGGCATTCCACCTAGCTGGTCCATGATTTTGGATGGACCGAGCTGGCGCAATATCACGCACACGGAATGTGATATACTGGTGATCGCTGGCCGTAAAGTCCTCGATCACCTGCCACTCCTGCACGAGTGCCGCTAGGTTTTCTGTTGCCAGAGTGAGATCGATAATAGTCCCCCTTTGGCCAGATCTTCGAAATGTGGGCACGGAGCCGTTATTTAATACAACCAACCCCGTCCTGGACATAAAGTCCAAAATTCGCCCACCTCTCGAATCGGTTCTAATCTCGCCCCACTCTACTGCTTTTGCATTGAAGTCTCCAGCCACTACCAGATGACCTCCCATGCTCCGTAAGACATCCTCCAAGTCGTCTAACTTGGTTTGGAAGTCCGAAATACCCTCGTTTGGAGTAAGATAGCAGCTAAAGTAAGTCACCAAGCCGCTTCTCACCCAAACGAAACCATCTCCAGAGCCATGGGCCGAAACACAGAAGCGTCTCGGGTCCGGGATCCATATCGCCGCTGTACCGAGGTTGTCCCTAAACCACGTAGGCGCACATCCGTCTCGGTACTGCTCACTGATCAAAATAAGATCAGCTTGTTTCTCGAGACGGATCTGCCCCATCAGGTCGTGAGCAGTTCTGCTGCGGTGCTCTACAAACAACATTACTGGTAGTAGTTACGACCGCAATTTTAAGGAAATAATTTCGTTATACATAGAAGGCTCACCCTAATATACACACGTATGTACTATGTTCTTATCATAAATAAATGTAATTATTTACATACATAATTATACGTTATATAAGTATATATGTATGTATGTATTATATACAAGCATACATATGTTCTTAGATTAAATTACTTAAATCTACACCCAAAACCAAGAGAAGAAAAGAGCGTATATTTAATTATATTCTTGTATTATACAATACAGTTACATGAACTTGTGAAAAACTTGATTTTACATATCGATATACGAGAGCAGATTGGTAATTAACTTTTGAATTTTTTTAGTACTGCTACTGGTAAATCTTTACCTGTTGCTTTCATAATCTTTATTCATTATTTGAACGAAAATTCAAAATAAAACTAAATTTTATGCTCTTACTTAGAATAACTGGTATATTTAAGATAGAAAAAACATGTCAAACTTAGAACAAGGCTTGATAAATGCTACTACACACTTTCAATTTAATGAAACAAAATTAATTACTTAATAAAGTTTAGTTGTTAGACGTGTACAAATAGTGTACATCTAAAACACAATGACAAATAATTTGTTTGAATAACTAAAATGCCAGCCAAAGTTTTTGAAACTCTATCATAAATACTTTTTTCGTATTTTCGATGTTTGTATCTATTTATAAACGAAACTTTAGATTATTTTTTAAAGAATTATAAAAACATTGAAATTTTCCAGAAGAATCCACTACCAACAAGACAAACATTAATTTATAATAATCAACTGCAAAGTTTTCTTAACACTTCAATTCCCATATTGAAGGTAAAAAAAAATTTGATTTTCTTTTTGGCAGAAATAGCGTAGATATGTTTTATAAAACAGAAGAAGAAAAGTAAAATTTCTAAATAAGTCCGCCCGATTTTCTTTTTAAGGGCAATCACCTATAGGTGACACTGGGCACTGTACAAACTTAATGGTTTCAAATACCCGTTTTTTTTCTCAATATTTACGTAGAAATAACGCATTAGTTTTTTAATTATTCATATAGATTTAAAAGAAAATTTTAAAAATTATTTATTAAGGAAGCTGTACCAACATTTTTGGTATATGCAAAACAGCACACATCATTGTTAAGAGCAGTCGACCAGCAATTGATCATCCACAGTTCCTCCGCTTCTTACCTCGATAGGTAAATAGGAATGCCACAAAAAGAATTTCGGATTGGAGGCTTGTCATATCATTCTAATATAATTTGGCGTCAAATATCCTGTAAAGGGGGGTTTAGACGGTAATACAAGTCGTACGACATGTCAAATTTTTGTGTAGAAGAGAAAGAATAGTATCATGTAAACTTGATATGTAATGAGAGCGTACGACATTGAGAGAAAATACGGATTGAAATTTGAAATTTTTTAAAAAACCATCACATTTCATTAGATCAGGGATGCATTTTATGTCTTTTTTTGTTTATGTTAAATGTATTCACAATGTCTGTAAATTTTGTGTGCATGTGTATGTGTATTTTATGTTTTCATTTTACTTTGTTTTGGTATTTGACCAACCATGTAAACGCAAAAGATATCTGTCGTAAGATTTTTACTCTCATTTTTAAAATACGGATGGAAATTCGTAATATTTTCTATTTGATTTCACGTACGACTTGTATTACTCTCTAAACCCCACTTAAGCAACAGTATTGCGTTGTAAACTCTCATTTCATCAACTGGCACATTCAGTGTATGATTTCTTTGTGAAGCATACAAATCAGCTATGGAAGGAGGAGGAGGAAGTGGTAGCCTCGTAATGACAAGGCACACTTTAGCACGCATAGCGGCATGTTGTAAATCAGCTATGAAATTAAGAAGGTTTTCATTATAAAGTAATTCAAAGCATTCCACGGCAGTCACATCTTCCTGTAAGGTAGTAAAATTTCTTCTTCACAGTCTCCTTTACCACAAGAAGCAGATGAAGTATTATTTCTAGTGCCTTGCAATTTTTTGATAGTGCAGTTGTTCTTCTCTTTCTTCTTGGGCAAAGTTTCGATAATTTCTTTATGAACACTATTTTCTGTATAAGCACATGTAGGCGCAATTTGCAGTTCTGCTTTGAACCGAAGCATGCGAACAAGAAGATGAGTAATACTAGCTTTATTTTCATCCCCACTGTCTTCATTAGTCACTTTGCCATCATCAGGTGGAAATAAATAATCATAATAAGTACATACACACATGCATAATTGGCTTTTACAACCCTATGTCAGGATTACGGCCTAGCTTCTCACAGCACTAATGTTGTGTGTGTTAATTTCTTTATCCATGAGTGCCGGGACCTATGGTTTAAAGTCGACTCCGAACGACAGATTTGAGAAGCTTTTTTATGGCAATCAATTACTTCCAGAGCTTTTGCTAGAAGACTGTTGAGAGGTAGTCGCCGATAGAAATAACACAGTGCTACAAATGAGCAACTTTTTTTTATACTTGGAAAGTGACCTAGTGTAAGTTATAGACCTTATTGAGTAGATCATAAATTAATTTTTAAATTTAGAAAAAATAAAATTAATATCAGATATAATTAAAAATAACACTACAAAAATTTAATATATGTACCAAAATGTGTACATTTTTAAAAAGGCACATATTTCTTCTTTCTAAAACCGTTTAAAAATTGAAAATCGGATTAAAATCAACTGAGTTACGTGTTCATAAGTACTCGAACCTACCCGAAAATAGTTTTTTCGGAATAACTCCGAAATTTGAGGGTGTTTCCGAACATTTAAAAATTAATTTATGATCTACTTAATAAGGCCTACAACTTACACTAGGTCACTTTCCAAGTATATTTTCACTGTAACACCGTGTAATTTGTTCATTTCAATTTGTGTCTTAGTAAGCCAATACACTAACCACTAGACCACGACGACTACGTCTCCTTCATAATGTGGTTAAAAACGCCAGTGGTGTTCAGCTTAGATTTTGCAGGATATCATAATGCAGCGTTCAATTTACGAGTGCACTTGGGCGACTTACTACACCTTTAAAGTAGGCGGTTGGTAAAGATTTGAGATTTATGAAAATTAATTTTTAATTGAAGGGAAGTAACAAATCTGTTTGTTCTAGATATAGACATTCTCAAACTACCCTCGTATGTGTAGCCAGGATATTTTAAAAGGTATTATTAATCTTATGACTGATGATGATAAATCATTTCCTCTTTTTTTCTCATTTGTTTTTTTTTTGTGCTTTTGTGCTGTTTATCATATAAGAACAATCATAGTGAAACGAATGAGAGAACTAATGAATGTCCGTTTGTGTGTTTATTATCAGGATAGAAGTGCGTATGATTATCATAAATCATTATGGCCGATTTATAGTTTACGGTTTATTGTTGTAGTTTTACTTATTTGTTTTAATGTCAGCAGCAGATAATTTATAACGGTATATAATTACAAGCGAATTGCATACCAATTGAAATTATCTTTTAAAAAATTCATATAAATTCTTAGAATTCTAATGCTCATACTCTTGCATACTATAAACGTATTCAAATGTTTTATTGTCTTTGCTGGGCAGTTGGAAGATATGGTGAGAAATTTTCGTTGAAAGGGTGAGGCGAGGTGAAGGCAAGAGTAAATACATATTTTAAAACCATAATTTATTCAATATTCGTTTACAGTGACCAAGTAATAGATATAAAACGCATTCAAACATATTTATGTCGGTATTTTATACTTTTGTTTCATACCGTGGTCTTGTTACATACAATTCATGCCTTAATATTTATAAATTTTGTTGAATTTAATTGCGGTCATACACCGAATAATTTTTAAATAAATTTTTAATTTTTAATAAACGATTACTGAGTGGCCCTTCAAGTTGTAAATTCTAAAATGCACATCCTTACCGTGTAAGCAGTTCCTTTTTCATCAACTTTTGAGGGCATATTTTGTTTTGTTTTTATTTAGGAAGAATATTTTAAGCAGTTGAAAATATGTATTGGTTTCAATTTCTATAATTGGCTTTTTCTTTCTCGTTTTTTAATATTTTGTCTTTTAATGTTTCTCTAATCCCCAGTATAGCATTGTTAAGAATAAAATTGCAAAGTCATGATGAGTTACTGATAAACTGAGCTGCTGTAAACTGGTCAAAATATCATAATTTTATTACAAAACTTCAAGTTTCAATCAATATTTCAGAAATCATAACTTGAATTTATTAAAGTTATCAAGCTTAAGCCTTAGAAAAGACCTCAAAAGTAGTCTATGCATGACAGTTCCGGGCCACTTTTGGGATGATTAAATTTATCAAGAACGGTAGTTAGTTTATATAAAGCGCAGCAAAATTTTTGACGAAGAAAAACGACTGGTTGTGATGGTGAAAACGTTTTTTAGAATATATAGAAATTGAAAAAAAAAAACGTAAGCTTTCTACTTGTTCATCCCTAACGTATTATAGAATTAAAAAATAAACTCTGTGTGCGTATTTGAGGTAAAAGCGAGAACAGGAATTGCCCTGAATAATTGAGTGCTAAAACAAAGCATGTATTTTTTAACAAATATAAGGGTGCTTCATTCTAAATCTGTGTAATCGTAGCGTTTAGGCATATTAGGGAGAACGTGTGTTATTGATTCTAGATATTTCCAAACAAATTCAATGTCCACGAAATGATCCATTACCAGTCATTCATAGTGCTACGAGCAGTGAGTTTGACACATCTTTCACCAGTAGTGATAGTTTCAGGATTCACTCAGCAAGACGCAGAATTACTAACTTCACGCATGCAGCAGTGGAAAAATCTTACAGTTCGGAAGTGCTGCATATTTTGAAAAGATACACTCTTGCAGTGGTACATTTCAGTAATATATTAAATTAAAATAAAAAGATTAAAATAAAAACAAAAGTTAATCAAGTTAATAAAGATTTTCTTTTTTTCAAGCGTTTTGCTTCTGGAAAAATAAATCTTTAAAATATGTTGGAAGTGGTTTGAAGTAAACCTCCAAACATGTAGAAAGAGGTTTGAAGCGGACCTTCATACATGTCGGAAGTGGTTTGAAGTGGACCTTAAAGCATATCGGAAGTGGTTTAAAGCGGACTTTCAAACATGTTGGAAAAGGCTTGAAGCAGACCTTCAAACATGCTGGAAGATGTTTAAAGTGGTACATTACAGTAACATATTAAATTAAAATAAAGAGATTAAAAACAAAAGCGTTTTGCCTATGGAAAAATGAATCTTTATTTATCTTAAAAAAGATTTTTTTTTTGTCTATGGAAAAAGAAATCTTTATTTATCTTTAAAACATGTCGGAAGTGGTTTGAAGTAGACCTTCAAACATGTTGAAAGTGGTTTGAAGCGGACCTTCAAACGGGTCTTAAATGGACCTTCAAACATGTCGGAGGTGGTTTGAAGCTGTCATTTAAACATGTTGGAAAAGGCTTCAAGCAGACCTTTAAACATGTTGAAAGCGATTTGAAGTGGACCTCCAAACATGTCGGAAATGGTTCGAAGTTGTCCTTCAAATATGTCGGAAGTTGTTTGAAGTGAACCTTCAAACATGTCGGAAGTGGTCCTCCAAACATTTCGGAAGTTGTTTGAAGTGGACCTTTAAACATATCGGAAGTGGTTTGAAGCGAACCTTCTAACATGTCGGATGTGGTTTGAAGCAAACCTTCAAACAAGTTGAAAGTGGTTTGAAGTGGACCTTCAATCATGTCGGAAGTGGTTTGAAGCGGACCTTCAAACATGTTGGAAGTGGTTCGAAGTGGACCTTCAAACATGTTGGAAGAAGTCCATAAAACGGTCCGTCAAATAAAAATAGGAAATGTTTAAAAAAAAGTATATTCATATATTGTAAATATTCTACTTGATTGTGTAATGGATTGCAAAATGCATTATAGAAAGAATTCAGTCTTAACGATATTAACAAATTGAAATCAAATATCAATAAACACTACTTTCTTTTTCCTCGTTCTCATAATCTTATTTTCCTAAAACTAGTACAATTCACTGCATGAGTAGGGGTCGTCTCCTGAATACTGGCCTCGTGAGAAAAAAAAACAAAGTATTGAATTAGAATTGGTTAATTGTGTTTGAAAAGAGCTACGGCAGTTCAATCTGCAGGAGTGAGATGTGAGTGGTGTAGTTTTTATTGATAATCTTTGAAAACGGGGAAAAAAAGGAAAATATTATGCGGCGTATAAGTGATAAAATTAAGAGAAAACTTTGCATTCTATCGAGACAATACACCAGTTCACACATCCTTTATTAAGATATACAAAATCAATGAACTTAAGTTCAAATTGCTTTTTTATGCCCCTTATTCGTCAGATTTAGCTTTAATGGATTACATTTTATTTCAAAACATAAAAAAAATTGTTCGGTCATAGAATATTTTTCAAAAATTAAGAGGTGGAGTCTGCCTTGTAGCTTTTAAATATCACTGGGAAAAGACTATCGAGCTATAAAGATTTTATATTGAAAAATAAATAATTTTGTTTTTCCAAAGTTTTTTGTATTTTCGTTGTTAATTTTCGCTAATTTTGTAGCCGCTTCAGTGCATTGTATTCATTGCATGATAGCAAAAGCAATTGGCAATTAAAATTAATGCTCGCCTAAATCATGGCCCAGACCGCTGCGTTTACGGTTAAGTGAAAGTAATTGTATCAATCATTATGCATATACGGCATGTTCAGACCAGATGTCTATAGTCTTATGTATTTAAACACACTTTGAGATTTTGTTATTGCCTCTCTCCTTTGTTTAACTTTAATGTTTATCATCATTTGCTCAGGTATAAATATAATAAAGTTTCATAAACCATTACTACATGGTGCAAAGCCCTTGCCATTGATTTCATTTTTAATTTCTATCAAAAACAGATTATTCGTCACAGCTTGCTAAAAATTTGATGTATAAAACGGTTCCAGTAAAATACCTCTAACACCTGTGGCGTGTGGTGAAGGTTGACACTATGGTAGAATAAATTTCCTGCTTTTCTAACTGCGTTGCTATTTCTATGAGTGGGTTTTATAAATAAGAACCCTCCGCCAACAATAAATACATTTTTCGTGCAGCTCAGTTAGTCATCATAACAAAAAAAATTTTTTTTATAAGTTTTAGAGAAAGCAAGTAAAACAGTTTCTTTGACAAAAATTCCCTGTAAATAAAATATTGTTTAGTAGCTCAACGAACTGTTATGTTTTAAAATCTTTTTTTTTTTTTTTTTTAAATGACACTGTGTCAGCCATCAGTGGCAGTTTACAATCATAACTTTAAATTGGCAACCTGACGTTAAAACCAACTTTGGGGGTTTAGAAAGAAATACAGTTCATGTGCTGCCATTTAAATTAAAGGTAAACAAGTATTCTTTTAAAAAGGTTTATTTTTCTGTAGTTTTATGATTTTCTTGATGGCACAAATAAAACAACAATTAATGTACAAATAAAATATTATTAAAAATATGGAAAAGTTAAATTCGCTAAATTTATTGGTTATTAGAAGTAGTAAAGTTTGCAAATTTTGCTCATTACAGACACTTTATGCTAAGGTTTTGAGGTACCCGTGCCGAGGGCTTAATGACTGGTAGTGTCTAATAACAACCAGCCCTTAATGGTCCCCTCTGATGCCCGGGAACCAAAGCCCTTTAATTTGAGGTATCTCCCATTCCATGTTTGAAGGACCGCTTTAAACTGCTTTCAACGGACCACCTCAAACCAATTCAAACATGTTCGAAATACCGCTCCTAACTTTATTAAAATACCGCTTCAAACTGCTTCAAAACGCTTCCAACATGTTTGGAAGGGCAGCCTCAACATATTTGAATAACCCCTTCAAACCATTTCAAACATGTTTGACGGCTTAAACCAGGTTAAATAATTTCTTTTTTTTTCATTGTTCGTCTATTTCTTGTGCCACTTATTTGTTATTTGTTACTTTATTGAGCTATTCTGTTCATTTTTTTTTTCCTAATTTTTGTGTGTTTTTAAGCATTTAGTGTTTCACTTCATTTTCCTTTTCTTTTTCTAATTTTTGCTTAAAATTAGTTTTTGGCTTTATGACGTTTTTCTTTTATTATATTGATGAGTTTATTTTTATGTTTCTTTTTCGTTTTTTTTTTTCTTTGCAATCGACCTCAATTTATAGTTAAAGATAAATGGCATTTGATTTATAATTAATGATGCGTTTTTATAAATACTTATGCTGAAATAATAAAACTTCTATAGTTTCCTAGTGGAAAAGAAATCGTAAGTAGTGCCAAAAGTTCGTGTTCGTTGTCGCCGAAAGGTGAACATATCTATTAGCACTTTTGAAAGGGTTAAACAAATATTCAATTCAGTAAAGCATCACTATATGTAGATAGAGATCTGGAGAGGTTTTCTATAAGACCTATAAAAACGTTTAAAATGGTGTCAGTTAGTCCCTTCCTATGACATTGCCATGCAAAACTGACATCCCGCCTTCATATAAAATGTTAGAACTCGTTCTAGCCTCTGCCACTTAGAAACAAGTCATGGGATTATTGCAGTCAAATATGTTTGAAATTTAATAATCTTTATCATTTAATTGATCATCCCGAGAGTAAAGACTTAAAAAAAATAAAATTGAATTTGTACTTAAATCACTAATTATTAAATATCAATATCGTTTGTAACTTCTACTTTAATCTTCTACTTTAATAGTGATAAAAAAATCGTATTCTTGGGGATCAAAATAAGAAACTTTGCACAAGGAACAATACCTCTAATATGAATTCTGATGTTCCTTATTTTGACCCAAAGGTTAAATTTTAAACAACTCCACTTTGACCCATTTAAAGTGCCCCAATCAAGTCTAAATGTATGATCGGCTCCCACTGTCATTGCGTTCATATAAGATAAGCCTACGTTAAGATATATGGTATGGGTTGCCGGCAATTATTAAAAGCACTTAGAGGCACAACCTCTTAGCAGACTTCTGGCCAAAGTTACAAGAGTTACTGTTTGTCATGAAAAAGCTTGTCAAGTCTGTCGCTTGGACGCGACTTTAAACTGTAGGTCCCGATACTCTTGCATAAAACCTAACACACACAATATTGGTGCTGCGAGAATATAGGCCGTAGCTTTAAAACAGGATTGTAATGGCCAATTATGCAATACACCTCGAATTAAAAACAATCCAGTTTATCTGTAAGAAAGCTGTATCTTCACTGCTTCTTATTAATATTAATAGTTTAATTGTTATGAAAGCAATACATGTAAAGAAATTTATAAAACTGAACATGTCGAATACATGCTATGACTGTTTTTACGCATAACGAGCCATTTTATTGAAAAACTGCTAAAATGATTTTATCACTTAAAATGATTTATCGCATAAAAATGTTAATTTTTTTTTTAGAATCTTTTGCAAATGATACAAAAACCATTACAAATGTACCTCTTTTTTAGTTTTGTTTTGAGAAACTTGTATTTATTTTTTTACCACAGGCACATAGATGACGAATCCATAAATATGTTTTAGAAAAAAGAAAGCAAAAAAACATACAAATAACAGACTATTTCAAATATTTATTTTTGGAAATCCTATTGACTAGAAAGGTTTGTATGAAAAAAAAGAAAAAAAATGAAATTGAAATTGAAACATCGACACACTGTCCAAATATGTGGAATATTTTCAATTTGTTTAAGTGGTGAATTCTGGTTCCGGAACACGTGCTGGTAAATGTGAAAAAACATATAAAAAATTATCAATTTTCTGTAGGCCATAAAATAATAATAATCCATCAAATGCGATATTTATTTGTCAAAATTACAAATAAAAGAAACAAAAAAAAGTAAGAAAATCACTTTTGATGAAGTTCAACATAAAAGTTGTGATTGATTTCTTTTTCAATGATTATTTATTTTGTGGATTAAGAATGTTTTATATATGAAGTAATGGAGTTTAAAATAAATAAGAATTGTATGTATTTGTTTATTAAAGAAGTAGTATTTTTCATATTAAAATAAATAAATCAAAATTTAGACTGTTCAACTTGTACAACAAAATAGGCTCAATAGCCGTAGCGTTATTTTTGTCATGTGTGCACTCAAATTAAAATATATCGAATGGTTACATTTTAAGGACCGTTGTTGAATATGAATCACACTTACACGTCAGACTAACTTGGTTTGAACCATGAAAAGATAAACAATCGAGCAATGCGTTGAAGTTATTCAGGCTTATTATGGTAGGTAGGTAGGTTAAATTGCCAGTTAATCCGAAAACTTGATCAACAAAGTGCCGTTTTGAAACCATTGCAGGACCAAATTGAAATCATCTAAAATAGCAAAAGAACTACAGCCAACCAGAGCTGCCTATAAAGTGAAGTAAAGCAAGGGGGTCCAGATCCGCACATTGCGCCAAGCCGTCGAAAAAGGGCACCCCAAAGGGCTTATTATGATAATGGGCGCTCAAATCAAAATGCATATCGTACACTTTGTGATTTTATGGGTCAATTTAATGGTCCAAATGTGCGTATAATCGTAAAAATCGCTCAAAAATTTGAGCAAACTGCGCCTGTAGGAGATGTGAAAGCACCAGTGCATGCTCGTACAGCTCGTATTGCAGAAAATATTGCTGTTGTTCAAGATAGTGTGGCTATAGAGCCGTTCACCTCAACTCGTCGTTGTGCCCAACAATTGCACTTCTCACTCTCGTCGTTCATGAACATTATGATGTAGACGATATGAGATTTCAACAGGACGGTGCCACTTGCCACACAGCTAACGAAACAATGGCTCTTTTGCGCGACAAATTCAATGGCCGTGTTAACTCACGTGGTGACGATGTGAATTGACTTGGGCATCTTTTTTTAGGGTTATTTTAAAGAAAACGGGTACGACGATAAGCCAGCAATAATTCGAGAGCTAAAGGATAAGATAATTGGGCACATTAATGGCATAGAACCTCGATTATGCCTCAGCATAATCAAAAATTTGGATCATCGTATGGATGTGTGTCGCCAATTTCGGCGGTGCCACTTGCCAAACAGCTAACGAAACAATGCCTCTTTTGCGCAACAAATCCAATGGCAGATGACAGAAACATTTTTCATTCATATTCATTTGACCGTAGGCCGAGCCTTTTGGATATTGGAGTGAAAAGGTAGAATATGAATGACACACTAACAAA
Source organism: Metopia argyrocephala (assembly GCA_963576795.1). Taxonomy (NCBI): domain Eukaryota; kingdom Metazoa; phylum Arthropoda; class Insecta; order Diptera; family Sarcophagidae; genus Metopia; species Metopia argyrocephala. The sequence continues at coordinate 43,235,209 of OY756210.1, forward strand.
TGACCTACAGATAATCTACGAGTGGGGTCGCGCAAACTGGTGGTGGTGATGGTAGAATTTTGTCATCTGTGACAATGAGTAATGTAAATATCGAGGAGGCGGACACTCTTGGGGCATGAGGATTAATTGTGATTTGCGTTGGAATAATCACATATTTCGAGTGTCGAAAGAAGCATTCAAGTGCCTCGGTTTTTTAAAACCACCCGACCTTCTCAAGTTTTACAAGACCTTCATCCGACCTAGGTTGGAATACAACTTTCATGTACGGACCGGGCCAGTTAAGACATCGGTAAATTTAAATCAAATGTCCACAAGCACTACTCATTCTTTCCCCGCTCCCATAACATATTTTCCTAGACAAGCACAATGTACGGCATGAATACGCGCCGTCCCCTAAGTGCTGGCCTTAATGAAAAAAAAAAATTCAATGGCCGTGTTATCTCTCGTGGCGGCGATGTCAATTGGCTGCCAAGATCATGTGATTTGACACCGTTGGACCTTTTTGTAATATATATAAAACCATAATATAAGTTGAAGAAATATTCTCGTGCAAATCGGTAAAAAAATGGTCTTGTCTAAATTGGCCCAGTGAAGTGAAATCACCGTAAGTATGATGGTAAGAAAAGGAGAATATGATAGAAACTGCTGTGTGACTTTACTTAGACTAACTCATACAAGTGTATGTACATACATATGAAAGAAAATAATTTCAGTATGTGATTTCTTGAAAAGTGTGAGTTAAATAGTTGATGTTTGGGTTTGAATATGCACAAGACACAAAGAACTTTGATGAGACTACCGTAGCTGGAGTCGAAAACAATTGTTCAGTTTGGCTAGTGCACTATTCCTTCACGGACATCATTTCTCCTTTGATTACCAAAAAATTCATTGCAGTTCACTTTGATCTAATTAAAGCGCTTCTGACAGAACAGAAATCACCGTAATTTTACAAAATGTCTGTATAGCTACAAAAGCAGAAATATAATCAAAATGTATTGTTCTACGAATCAAAAAAAAAAAAAGATTCAAATCGATTTATTATAATGAAAAAATAAAAAAAAAAATTGGGTTAATGTTCTGTTTAGGCTACCCTGTGTACGAGTATAAATAAAACAAATATTGGCTTTTAAAGATTATTATTTCCACATTTCAACCAAATCCTTTTGTAAAAATTACGTAGACACCTACAAAAACAAATTGATTTAATAAATATTTAACAGCAATACACACGCATATATAGCCACAAGCCCCCACCCACTACTCTCACATATCCATTTATATTTACAAAATGGCATTTGTGCGTGTGCAATCATTTAAATGAATGAATATTTCCGATTTAAACAAATTGGTTTTGGAAGAGACTTGACGGAATATAACAACCATTGAATACCAAATAAAATACACGTATATGTACATGTACAGTGTAGAGTATAAAACAAGGTACCCAATAATTATTTTATTAAAAAACATTTTCTTTTATTTTTATTTGATTTTTTTCTATATCAATATAGAAGACGAAAAAGAAAATTATGCTTTCTTGTTACTCTACTTCCCATTTAAATATGGTACAAAAATTACTACAGAGTTGAAGGACTAATTAGTCTACATAATATTCGCAGAAATTTTACGCAGCTCGACTTCAAAGAAACCGGATACAGTGCTTGACAAACACACAAGAAGCTATAATTCAAAAGTCAACAAACAATATTGCTAGATTATACAAAAAACCTTGGGTCTTTAATTCCAATTTTATAATATCCATACTTTGTTCTGTAAGAGTCACCGTAGTTTAGTGGTTAGTGTGTTGGCCTACTAAGACGATAGTAGCTCAGGGTTCAGACCTCAGCTCTGATATCTTAAAAAATGGAATACCAAAGAAATATTTTTTCGCCGACTATCTCTTAGCAGTCTTCTGGCAAAAGCCCTGAGGGTAACTGATTGCCAAAAGTCGTTTAAACTGTAGATCCCGGTAATCATGGATACAAATTAACACACACAACATGAATGCCGCAAAAAGCTAGGCCGTAAAGGGACACTAAAATTTAACTTCAAAAGTTAAAACAAAATGTAAACCTAAAACTTAACTTTTTCGTATCAATGCAATCAGTTTGAGCAGATGAATTGTAGCCTCATAGTGACAAGTCCACAACTAAAGGGTCCGCCATCTAACGTTTCTTTTTTTTTCAACTAGTGCTTATTTCGTGAACGGTAACACTTAGCTCATGTCTGATTTGACAGATAATTAGTTTTGTTCTTCCGCTGAACGAATATGGTTGTGTATACGCTTGAACAACGCTGGGAAATATTGCGACATTACTTTGAAAATCATGGTAATGTTGCAGAATGTGTGCGATGAAGCAGGTCTTGGCAGATATATAAACAAATGCAAAATTGTCGCATTTGGGGCACAGAAAACCCGCACGCATACATTGAAAAGCCGATGCACCCAAAACGAATCACTGTTTGGTGCGGATTTTGGTCCAGAGGCATAATTGGGCAATTTTTCTTTGAAAATAAGCAAGGAGTGGCCTTTACAGTCAATGGCGATCCTTATTAGGCCATGCTGAAGAGAATTTTTGTTCACAAAAATTGAAGAGGAGGATATTGGCAACATGTGGTTTCAACAGGACGGGGCTACGTGCCACACAGCCGAAGCTAGACTAGATGTTTTGCGCCCTGTTTTTGAAGATCGCATTATCAGCCGCAGAACTGATGTCGTTTGGCCACCTCGGAGCTACGATTTTACACCATTGGACTACTATTTGTGGGGTGCCGTCAAAGATAAGTGTTACGCCGACAAGCCAGAGACAATTGACGCTTTAAAGGACAATATTCGTGGAGCCATTGGTGAAATACAGCTGCACACAATCGATAATGTGCTTAAAAATTAGACCGATCGTGTAGGCTACTGCATGGCCAGCCGAGGCAGCCATTTGAATGAAATTATTTTCCATTATTAACCGGAACGATTGTACTTTCAAATAAAAAAAATTTGAGAAAATATTTAGTAGTTTTTTTATAGCATTTTCAAAAAAGAATAATTTTCTCCTAAGACACCCAGACAGAATAATAAAAATTGTCTCCGATTCTGATTAAAGAGATTCTAAATAACTGATGTCTACCTCAGAATCGCTACAACAAATGAGATTTTGAAGTAAATTGTCGTAAGTTGTATGCGAATACTAGAACGGCCTTTTGCAGACGCCATACTAATATGATTACAAAAGACAGTTTTTGACCAGTGATTAAAAAACTACAGTCAAAGTAAGCAATTGCAAAATAAGTAGCTACTGCATCTTCTTCTTTTCCCATTGAAAAAAATGCTTCTTAAAAATCAAGCAGTTGCAGTTAAAGCAACAGCAAAAACAGTTGACCTGTTCGAAAGTTTTTTCTTTCACTGAATTTAACTTCAAGTTGACTCTGAAAATAATCTGCAGCAAAAAACAGACTACAGAACTTCAGCTATTGTTTAGTTTATCTTAGATCGAGTTTAGCAAAATTGGTGTACATTAGGATTTTACCATCATAATTTACATCAAGAAGGTAGTAATGAAGTAATGGAATGCCAGAGAAACAATCCCATATCTACACGAAAAATTTCTCAATTTCATGATTTCAAAATGAAGGTAAAAACCTATACAGTCCATCAGCAGCACTAGTACCAAACAATTCTACTAAAATCAGTATAAATTACATCCATTCGAGCACCAGAAACAAAGCTTTTGCAAAGGTTAGCGACACTCGAGTTCTCCCTATCAAACAACCATTCTACATTAGGCGGATATGTGTTGTAACATGAAATCACGTGAAATTGTTAAACAATTTTTTATTTTTTTTTGAGACCAATGCTCAGGCGTAAGCCCCTATTAAATGCAGTGCATTGTATTGGAATTTTTGGAAAGGATAGTATATTTATGACAGAAATGACATATTTTTTTATTTGCTTTATTTTGACGTTAAATATTATTTGTCTTTGAATAAAAAACACTCGATTTAAATTTCTCGTGATATCATTTTACAGCACATAACCGATAGATTTTATTACTGGCAAGCTTGTTATAAAGAAACATAAAATTTATAAAATTCTTTATGCCATTAGGGTAGACGGATTTATGCTACACACTGTACACATTTTATATAAATACATATATACACGTATCTGTAGGTTACAGTGTTTATTTAAGTGAAAGTAAATACCTTTTGGTTAATATTTTATTTGTTGCAGTGGCTGTAAATCGCAGACAAGTGATATGGCCGTCAGTCAATGTATGAGTACCATCCATAACAAATACAAAAAGAAAATCATAAAAAAGGCAAAAAAAAAAAATTATGTGATAAACTGAAAACGATAAAATGAAAAAGAAAGAGAGAAAGAGGCTATAAAATGAGTAGTACATGACATAAGTAGTTGTTTCCGGATTTTAGATGTAAAAAGAAAAAAAGAAAACAACAACGACATTTACTTCTCTAATGCATTGAGGTGTAAAAACACTGACTGCAATGTATGACTTCCGTTTTAGGCACAAGCACTGAATACAATTTTTGTCTATCTTATCCTTAATTTGTATTTTTCTTTTTGCTTGATTTACCTTCTACAAGTATACCATATTGAGCTTTTTTTTCTACTTCTTGTATTTTGTTTTTTTTTTGTCTATTGTACTAAATGGTTCGTTTTATGGTTGTTTATTTCATTTAAGGGATGGTATTGTCTTTTAAGCTGTCAGCCATTAACATCATAAAGATACCTGCTTAGCTATTAATATTCATGCTTTCCCTCAAAAGTTATTATTTTTTTTTTTTTTTTTGAAGCAAACGAATGATAAAAGAGAGGTAGTAAGGAAATGATAATCAAGTAAAAAAAATTAAACACGAGTATCACACAATTTAATAAATTATGTTTTAATTAAAATAGTTTTTTAAAGCAAATGTTAAAATTAAGTTAGACACACTTTTGTGTACCACTATCAAATTAGAAAATGTCTGTTCATAAAATTTAAGAGAGAGATATAGCTGATGAATGAAAGTTTAAAGATTTATACAGAAAACGATTGCCAAAAAAATTTCGATTCTAAATAAATAGTTGAGGTAGAAAAATCATAGGCTGCAGCTCTGTAGCTCTTTCCACTCACAGTAGTCATTTGGCTCACGATATTTTCAAAGCAAATAAAACTCAATAACGTAGCAAACGTAAATACTTTATAGAGCATAGGTCGGCATTTCATAGCTGAATTCAGCCGGGAGAGTTCACATGTATTCTTACGCTCTTTCATTTTGTCCTCTCTTTGCATTAGTTTTTTTGCAAAAACACTTAAAGAAATGTATCATGTTACGAGACAAATGTTGTTTTATGTTTTAGTCGTCAATGAACTGCTGACGAGTGCACATATGTATCGGATGTTTTAATTTTTTGTTATCAAAATAAAATTATTTTTTAGATAAATTGGAAAAAAATTTATGAAACTCTAAATATATTAGATTATTATTATTAATTCAAGATATTTGAGTGCATTTTTTTTTCTTTTTAATAAAATCACACAAAATTTCTTAAATTATTATAATAAATGTGACTTGTAAACTAAAAAACAAGATATTATAATTTTTTTTAAGATCTTTCTTCAGCAAACGGTTAGAACTACCGAATTTCACGTACCCGAATTAGATATACCCGATATGTTTCCTTCAGACGTAAAAGAAAGTTCCTAGTTCACGCCTAGTGATATGTAAGTTAATAACATACATATATATGAATTCACACATTTTTTTGTTCAGTGCAGTTCTCTTCCATGCTCACTAACACAATTACAAATCAATTTTGCCGACCTATGTTATAGAGTAACTTTGAGAGGGTACTGTTACTCATGTTGTGCTCTGTGTGGTTTTTTTCTGTCCAATAGCGATAATTCTATCAATAGGCAGTGGGGAAATGTCTTCAAAACTTTCACAAGAATTTTCTTTAAAGACCAGCTATTGTTGCTTAAATGTCCCCCCGGGGATACAGTAAAGGCTGCTGGTGATTACATCCCATCAGTAGCCTGTATTCTCCGGGGAATATGGAGTTCACTTAGCTCTGGGTGGCCTGGCACTCGCTATAGGTAGAGATGTTAGTAATTTATTACTGACCATCTCAGGGACTGACCACAGAAGCCTATCTAATCTGGTACTACGGACATCAGGGAGCCTCCGGTTATGCCTGGGCTTCCCTGTCATTCGGGGAGAGAGGCAAATCGGCTTGATGGTTTGGGTGTGGCCCTTCGGGGAGTACTCGTAGTGGTTGTGGTAATGCTAGATAGAAAACCCCTTAACAGGGGGTGGGGGGGGGGGGTATTACTACCCAGGCAGTGGTGGCACTAAATTGCTAATTCGATGTCCATGGGCCTTCTTCTGACCGGGGTGTCTTGATATTTCCGAAATTAGAGGGTACCGGCTTCGAATGGCGCTGGTCAAACGCGGCGTATTTGACCACCATCCTTTGCAACAGGGTGACGTGTGGTAAGTCACTGACAGGAACGCATGTTAAACTCTATACAGTTGCTTAAATGCAAGGCATGTTGCCTGATTGATACTTCAGAGTCCTCTGCGATGGCTTTAGTCACAGCTGCTACATTTTAAACACAACTGTTGTTCCGATACTACTCAAACCCCATAGCAACTTGTAGTATTCCCAAATCTTTAAGATTTTTGTTTTAAAACAACCAAAAACTGATATAATATTACAGTGATTGATATTTTATTGACAAGTACTCGGTAGCTGATTACTCCACAAATGTCACAGCAAAATTGCTAAAATTATAGCATCATACCATAGGATTGATAGCTTTTGTCACACTTTTCTACAATATGGCTTTAGTTCTTTTTTTTATTGAGACCAATACTCAGGGTTAAACCCCTACCTAAATGCTGTGCATTTGCTTTGCATTATTGGAATTTTCGTGAAAAAAACAGTACATTATGCCAACAGAATATATACATATTTTGTTTTCTTATATTATTGACACGTTTCCTGCCACGTGTACCGAAAACGGTACACACGAAGCCTCATTTATACGCCAAGCTGTTTTTGAATTTAAAATGTTTTCATCGAAAATTTTTTTTTATTTCAATTATCCAATGCAAAATAGATTTAATTTTTTATTGTTATTTTGCGCATTTTGTCCTTTAATATCTATAATTATGATTATAATATACGTTCTTTCAAAAACAAGAAAAAAATACCTATATATAGAAAATTATTAAAGTGGTTACCGTGCGCCGAAAATGGTACACGTGGCCTAGAAATAACACCTTCTCATTTACAACTTGGCAGGGAACGTGTTAAGCACCTTACGAATGAGAAAAATTGCTGTTAATTGATAATTCAAAGGCCAGTGTTACATCTTCACCCTTGAATGTTCAACAGCAATTGCCCCATCGTTGCATGTTGACTGCGGTGAGTGCCTTCGCTAAGTAGGTTTTTAGCTGTTATCTGCCACTTTCCAATAGGTGCCGTTTTTTTCCTGATAATTTGTTTTTCATCGTCAAAGGTTAAGGTGAAGTAGAGTGGAATGTCAGGAAGCGGTTACTTTGTTCTTACTTCGAAACTACGATCAAATGTGTACTTAATTATATCGTAATTATTAATTACTTATTAATCCTTCGTAATTATTATATTCCGATTTATGTTGCTCATAGTGACGTTTAACTTTATATAATTTTGGTGCACTGATAGCACTATTACGTATCAAGCAGATGATTTTATCGTTTATTTCAGAGCAAAAATATGACAGTTCCACACACTTCTTGGAAATTTCGATGCTTTTGAGCAATTTTTCGTTGAGTTTTACTGCCACTTGGTGACGATAAAGACATACGAAATTCAAAGGCTTGAAATAAATCAATAAGAACTAATCTTTTCTGCCATAACTTACTTACGACGCTTTCAAAGCGACTAAACGACTGTGACTTATTGCAAGACATTTATCTTCGCTCCGTAACCAAATGTGTAGGTTTTCGTTCACTTAGTTCTTTGTTCAATGGGCGATAATAACTAAATGTAACAATTATATATGATGATTCCACAATTAAATTTTCGTTTTGTTCTTTTTTACTGTAATAACGAGTGGGCTGCAAAATTATACATCGCGGGCCGCATGTTTGACATCTATGTTTTATACCAAAGCTACAGAGAGCATAAAATTTAAATCATTTAAAGATCTGAGTTTAGATTTTGTTATACATTTCAAAACGAAGCATTTTAGTGAAATTCGAAACGACCCAATGTGCAATTTATATGACAATTTTTGTTTTTTTTTTTTTTTTAGTAAAAAAAATTAATGCCTCTCTAAAAGCATCAGTTTTTATAACGCTTTTAGCCACTTTCTTTAGATTTCCTTTTATTCTCTGCTAAAATGGCTTCGAATGTATTTATTTTATTTCATTTCATTTTAGATTTATAAATGAGCACAAAAAAACGAACACACACACACACACAAAATTGTGACTTATTTTATGTTTCCTATAATGTATGATGATGACTGCAAATGTCTGTCTGTCTGTCTTGATTATTGCTACAGCTGCTGTACGTTTAAGGCAGTTTTTTTGATTTATTTTAACAGATAAACAAACATTAAAACCCATTTAAACGTATTATTTTGTATTATTTGTGCCTATGCTCGTATTAAGATTTCCTTTTGTCTCTCCCACGACTTCATATCCAAGTGAGGATATCCTTATCTATTCATTTCAATTCTAAAAGTATATGCCTCTACATTTCAATGTGTTGCGCCATGCATTGAAGTCACAATGATGGTATTTATGAGCCCGTACTAGTTAGTACGGGAATGTTTGAAAGCGTGCGTATGTGAAGGAATTTGATTGTGTTCAAAGGCATTAAATTGATATTAAAAGAAATGAAATGAACAAATAAAAATATCGTAAATTTAAGTCTTGCTATACAACAATAAAACAAATAAACCAAAAACACTGTGGGAGTCTTTAAGGCTTTTCATGATTATATTTAAACGAAACGAAAGCTTTTTAAAAGGGACCAAAAGGGTTTTAAAAGAATTTAAAGGCATTGGTAAAAGTTTAAGAATATATTTTGGGTTAAAAAAACAAAGAAATAAATACTAAAAAGGATTTTTAATTAATTTAATTCGAATTATAATATTGGGTGGTTAAATTTTAAGGGTTGATGTTGAATGTGAACTACAGCTAAACGTCAAGTTTTTTTCTGCACTTCATGTGAACCCTGGAAAGATACACAAGCGAGCAATGCGTTAAAGTTTATCAGGCTTATTATGAAAATGGGCGTTCAAATCAAACTGCATATCGTGCACTTGGTGATTTTTTCGGTCAATTTAATCGCCGAAAAAATCGTGCAAAATTTGACCAAACCGGGTCTGTAGGTGAAAACACCAGTGCATGCCTGTACAGCTCGTACCGCAGAAAATATTACTGCCATTCGCGATAGTGTGGCTTAAGATTGCATCTCTCACGTTCGTCGTTGATGATGTGGACGATATGTGGCTTCAACAGGACGGTGCCACTTGCCACACAGCTAACGAAACAATGGCTCTTTTGCGCGACAATTTCAATAGCCGTGTTGTCTCACGTGATGGCAACGTCAATTGGCTGCCAAGATTATATGATTTGACACCGTTGAACTTCTTTTTTGGGGTTATTTGAAAGAAAAGCCTGCAATAATTCAAGATCTAAAAGATGAGATAATTCGGCGCATTAATTAATTCCGCTAAACGCAAACGCTCTGAGAGTAACTAATTACTATGAACTTCTTCTCAAGTCTGTCGTTCGGAGTCGACATTAGACTGTAGGTCCCGGTTCTCATGGATAAAAATTGATACACAACATGAGTGCTGCGACAAGCTAGGCCGTAACCCTGACACAGGGTTGTAAAGGCCAGTTATGTATGTATGTTATGTAGGCGCTTTATTCAGCGTTATTTCTTTAAGAACAAAATTATTAACAGAAATCTCAAAATACCCACAAGTAGAAATATATTTAAGGGCCTGCATTAATGATTTTATTACATTCGTCTTTATATATGATCTTACAAGTCCACATATAGACTTAAAAGAGAGTTATTTTATTATTATTTTTGTTTTTTTTTATTATTGAAACAAATGTATGAATAAATGAATGAAGGAAATAATGAATAAATAAATAACTGTATTATAGAATGAAATACATAAGAAATGAAAATAAAATCAATACACTCTCAAGCAATAAAATATACGTAAAAAATAATTTACATCCTCGTATAGTTTTATTTTATTTTACCATTTGGAAAATCATTTACGATACATCGTTATAATCAATCTCATCACACATGTTTTTTTTCCAATAAATGGGATTTGGGAAATACAAAAGGAAAAAAGTAATGGCTGTACAGGCTTTCTTAAATTCAAGAATTTTTTTTTTGTGTGTTTAAATATTTTTTGAAATCAGAGAGATTACATGATAGACGTTTATCAATATGTAAAATCATTATACATGTATGGGTATATGAATTTAAAAATAAAAATTGCTAAAAATTGTTGCCGCATGTTTAGATTTTAGAAGAAAATTGTCGAACTTAAATTGGAGATCAACAGATGTGTTCTATTGTTCAAAACCTTTTAGCTTAAGCTCGTGTTTAGGATTAGAGGGCTCACAAAAAACTCAAACAAAACCCAGTTTCGAGTCCCAATGAAGGTGAAAAAAATTTTCCGTTTTCTTGTGCTCCCCTGTCATTCGGAGAGTGAAGTAAATCGGCATGATGGTTGGGTGCGGTCCTTCGGTTGCTGCTATCCAGGAAATGGTAGTGACGAAATTGTTAACCCAATGTCCATGGGCTCTCCTCTGCCCGGTGTTTCTTGAAAATATGCGAAATTGGAGGGTACCGGCTTTGGGTGGCGCTGGTTGGATGCTTAAATTCGACTACCATCCTGACACGGGCGGCATGTTATATGTCTAAGAACGGTGCGCATGTAAAACTATCTATTCGTCCCCCCCCCCTCCAAGATGACCATCTACAAAGTATGCGCTCTCTGACATTCCACTCTATTCCACCTTATCCTTTGAAAACGAAAAACGAATGATCAGGAGAAAAGCTCCACATATTGGGAAGTGGCAGATAACAGCTAAAAATCTACTTAGCGAAGGCACTCTGGCTTTTTAATGATCATCAATTCATAGCAATTTGCCTCATTCCTAATACGCTTAATAATAATATAAGAAACAATTTATATGTACTGTTCTTTCCAAAAAATTCCAATACACTGCACAGCATTTTGTAGAGGTTTACTCCTGAATATTTGACTCAATTAAAAACAAAAAGAACTGATTTACAAAGGACTCAACTGTCTAAGCTGGCTGAGAGCCAGCTCCATCCCCGTAATATAATTTTTACTGTGCGAACTTCTAAGGGTTGATTGCTGTTGGATTATTTAGTGGTGTAGGCAAAGAGTGATTTTTTAGCTATTATGTTTTTGGCAACACTGGTTTAAACAGCTGACGCACGTTTCATGTTTTTTTTCACTGTCACACATCGTCAGTTTGGTCTATAATTTAACCATGAATTGTCTTACAAACGAACAACGCTTGCATATTATTGAATTTTATTATCAAAATGCGTGCTCTGTTAAGAAAGTTCATCGCGAGCTTCTTCCATTTTATGGTCAGTTTAATCGACCCACTGAAGCGGCCATTCTGGCTATTGTGATTAAATTAGGACTAAAGACCAGAAGAATTTCAAGAGCTACCAATTTATCTAGAAAAAGTCACAGTTTGGTGCCGTTTATGGGCCTGTGGCATCATTGGACCGTACTTCTTCAAAGATGATGCGAATCGTAGCGTAACTATAAATGGTAAGCGCTACCGTGAGATGATATCCAACTTTTTTTTGCCCAAAATGCAAGAGCTTGACTTGCATGAAATGTAGTTCTAACAAGACAGTGCCACATGCCACACAGCACGCATAACAATGGACTTGTTGAACGGTGAACATTTTATTTCACGTTCGGGACCGGTAAATTGGCCCCCTAGATCGTGAGATTTAACGCCTTTAGACTATTTTTTGTGGGGCTATGTTAAAGCTCTTGTCTATACAGCCAAGCCCGCTTCAATTGACGCATTGGAAGACAACATTGAAGCATTTATTCGTGTGATACCGACCTAAATGTTGGAAAGAGTATGCCAAAATTGAACTAAGCGGCGCAGTCACGGTTTATTTTATATCAAAGTATATTATATGGACTGTATTATCGATTCAAATAAAGTTTTCATTAAGTTTTCTTTGAAAAACTTTCCTATAGCTCTTAAAAAATTACGCTTTATAACACTAACGAATTTTGGTTTCCATTTTATCAAACAAAACTTTAAATTTTATCACCACCGTTATTTTCCTTTTGCTATTGTCGCTTCGACTGCCTTGATAAAACCGATAATAATGAAAAAATAATATTTCATTGTGGATACTATTTTCCTTTCAAAATCGCGAACGCTCATATCCATATGTGTTTGCGATAAGTGTTGACAACCGCAGAGGTAATTCCTTTATTTCGTTTTCCAACGATCAATGCCAGAAGGCCGATTAATATAGAAAAAAAGAAAAAATAAAATTAAGCCAAAATATTTAATTAAAAGTTCTTAAGCAATTTTTGTTTTCTTCGGTGTATTCAAGAAATATAAATCTTTTACATTTAAAAATGTGCACAACTTTTGGGCCTCTATTTAATAAAACATAATAAAGACTCTCCCATAAAATACAAAACTTTTGGGTTGATTTTTGCATAAAATATTTTAACTACTATTGCCCCCTCCCCTTTCCATCCATATCACTTACATTTCCACTCGTTTCATTCATCAATATGGCATCGTTATGATGCCCGTAAAAAATTAAATATGTTGCACAGCGAAAGAACTTTTGTAGTCTTTTTTTTTTGTTTTGTGCCACATTTTTATTACTTAAAACAATTCACAGAATACTTTGAAGGTCTTAAATAAAATATGCTGCTCGCTGAGTTAAAGGGAAAATTAAAATTTTTATTAAAACAAAAATCGAGAGAGAGAGAGGAATTATTTTTATATTAAAAAACTTTTTCACAGACAAATTACGAGTATATGAACACAAAAGTAGGATGACACAAAAAGAGCAAAAGCTGAAAGCTGTTTGTTTTTTATCAAATGTTAAAAATAAAAATAAAAAAAAAATTCAAAGAAAAAAGATACGCGACAAAAACCCATTTCTAAAGTTCATATGTTTGTTTCCATGAAAAAAGAAATTAAAGAAAAAAAAATTATAAAAAACTGATTAAATAATTACACGTTATGTCACAATATACTTTTCTTAGAACTTAATCAGTTCATTAATAAAATAAACCCTTTCAATTTTTCATTATATAACGGCGGCACCAAAAGAAAGTTGAACAAATTCCTTTTTCGAAAATTTTTGAAAAATCTTTCTTTAAAATCCAGTTGAAATGTAATTGAAAGCAAAACCAATTATTCATGGTTCTGTAAAAATTAAATCGAAACTTTATAAAAATATTTAAAAACTTTATTCATAAACTTTATTCATTACATGCGACATAAAGCTCGTAAATCTTGCAACTTTACATTGCCTCCGTCTTAAAGGTAGAGCTCTTGTAGAAATTATTGGAGTAGTTAATCCAATTAATTTTATAGAGAGTAGTTACAAAATAGTCCATTGTAATGCAGACATTGGACGACAACCTTTTGTTATTCGCGAACGCAGATTTTACACAAAAACGTAACTGACTGGGCAGACAACTGCAAAAAAAAGCAGCACAACTAAACTATTCTGTGGAGTATTCACATAAAGCGAGAAGCTAGGCCGTAACCCTGACACAGGCTTGTAATGGCATATTAATAATAATATACACCATGGAGTAGTAACATAGAGCAGTTATGAGATTACATACATAGCTTCTCGCAGCACTCATATTGTGTGTGTCAATTTTTATCCATGAGTACCGGGACCTACAGTTTAATGTCGACTCCGAACGACAGACTTGAGAAGCTTGTTCATGGCAATTTATTACTCTCAGAGCTTTTGCCAGAAGACTGCTGAGAGGTAGTCGCTGAAAGAAATATTTTTTTCATATTTCTTTTTTTTTAAGATATCAGAGCTGGGTGTCGAACCTAGGGCTCATGTCTTAGTAAGCCAACACACTAACCACTAGACCACGGCGACTACTCTTATGAAATGGATAGCTGGATTACGTAGTCCTCGCCTAGGACATTGCAATGTTAAATGGAACACGTTTTTTTCACATAATTGGGTTATGTTTGGACTAGTCCTACTCTTTTATGTACTACTCTTTACCAGCGTGTACGGAGTTAAATGGTAATCGATCACAACAACACATCGATAAATTAAATTGTCATCACACTGATGTATTAAAATTTCTTAAATGAGGCTGAATTTGTTCGTAGGGATGGGTTAAGTTATAAAAACAGACCAACAGAATCAAATAGCACGATCACTGTTGTGAAATTGTCTCATCTGCACATAAAATGACAACTGCCTTAAATTGCTAATGGAAACTGTTCAATATACCATCGCAGCAGAAAATAGTGCTTACCAGTAAGATATTTCGTGAGGGAGAAATTGTGAACAATCACTTACTCGTGCGCATCAATAATGCATGATTTTCATATGAAATGAGTTGCTAGAGAGCAATAGAAATGGAAATTTATTGCAGCCAGTATGCAAATAGTACAAAAAATCAAAAAGAATACCTTATCCTGCTTCATATGTGGAAGCTTTAATGAATAAAAAAACAATATAACGCTTCCATTATTGCTTACAATTTTATTAATTGCTTTCAAAACTTAAAAAATTGTCTGCTGGGATGTTAATTGTGGTTATAATATACAATTGAGGCCAAGAGAAATTGTTATACAATCTTATTTAGTACGCGGCTAACTTCATTTCACAACATATAGAGCCTTTGTCGGAAAGAATACACGATTTATCTGCTGTTTGTTTTGTTAAAAAGTCGACAGCGAGTCGTTGCTTTAGATAAATTTTTTTCTGCACATTGGATACAAGTAGAAGTAACCTTAATAATATGGCGTGACCATCCAAAAAAAGAGAGTCTTCTTGCTTGTTAAACGCTTTCTTTATTAATCCCCCGCTTTCACCAAAGTTTCACTCAATAGTAGATAACAATGGTTGTATCAAATTAGTAGTTAACAAAGAGGTTCTAATCGTAGTATATTAGTAGTTAATAATAGTTGTATCAAGCAGGTACTTGGGGATGATACTACAATGGCCCTGGAGTTCCCTATTGGTAGTCGATTTATTTTCTAGAAAAGATTTCTAGACTTCGATCAGTTAATGATTCGAGGAGAAACCAAAAGTATTGCTTCAAAGAAAACGATAAGAGTGACACTAACGATTAGTGACACTAATGCGAGTATATGCTGGGCCTTAAATCATCCCCTAACATGTGACCCTACGTAAAATATATATTAAAAGCATTGCTTTGTCATTAACAAAATATGCTCAAATTTAGGTTGTTAAAGCAACTGCATCCGGTAAGAGGAAAGATTCTTAAAATTAAAAATATACAGGTTTTTTCACGGCTTCAGAGATTTTCTTTAAAAACAACATTTTTTGTTTTGGTGGACTTGTAAACACAATTTCAAATATCAGCTACTAGTAATTTTAATAAACGGTCAAGAAACATAAATTTTAAATGACTTACCGTTGTTGTTGCTGGTGTAGTTGTTGTATGTGGTGTGTATGCAGCATAAGCTGGTTGGGGCAATGGTGCCGTATAACGATATGCTTGCTGTGCAACGGCAGCAGCCGCAGCTGCAGCGGCTGCAGCTGGTGCGTAACCTTGTGGTGTCCAAGTAGCACCGCGATACGGTGCACCAGCTAAACCGCCAGCAGCGGCAGCAGCAGCAACAGCTGTGGCTGGACTAGTCATGGCCGGTGGTCGAGGAGCCCCTTTTAAAGTGACCGTCGGAGCTGGGGGCGGAGCTCCCGGAAATACGTTACGCGGTGGTGGTGGTGGTACAGCTGCGGCAACGGTAGCAGCGGCTGGTGTGGAAGAACTTCCCTATAAAAAGAAAAAAAAAATGTTTTTTGTTCGTTTTGAATTTCAATGATTTTAAATTTTTTTTTTAGCTTTATTCAGCAATTCTATTGAATATTTATTGGTAATCTGCTAAATTAACCCCACGAAAATACATCATTATCAAGCTGTTTTATTCAGCTATTGTTTGTTCTCTATTTTTGTTGTTTTTTTTTCTTTTTTCATTTAACAATTGTTTTACCTTTTCCCTACATTCATACATATTCTGAATTTTTTGTTAGTTTTCATGCAACTGCAGCTGTATGTTAACGTTTATTGTCTCTAAAATAACATGATTTTACCGTTTAGAAACTGTTGTATCATTGATAATTACATGCCGCCCACTTACAAAATACAAACCTTGCGTCAAAGACAACAACTACAACGGCAGCATTACCAAGGATATCGATAGGATTTTGTACATGCAATTTCCTGTTTCGACATTTGCCATTTTGCCACTTTGTAAGCAATATATTGCTGTTCTCTTTCAATCCGATAGTTTTAAGTTTTACAAATACTATACAGTAGCAGATAAAGAAGGTGCACGAAAAATTTTTACGTTTTAATGTGTACAAGATATGGGATAAATGTAAGTAAGCTATACATACACACATACATAATTGGAAATTACAATCCTGTTTAAGAGTTACGGCCTAGCTACTCGCAGCACTGATGTTGTGTGAGTCAACATAGTTTTTAAATTGGACTCCGTACTATAGACTTGAGGAGCTTGTTTCTGGCAATTAGTTACTCTGAGAACTATTGCCAGAAAACTGCTAATAGGTGGTCGTCGAAAGAATTATTTTTTTCATATTTCTTTTTTTTCTTTCCAGAGGTCAGAGCTGGGCTTTGAGCTAACAATACTAGACTACGTAATTTTTTTTTACCAAAAAATAAAATAAAATTTTTTAAGAGTATTTTTTACTTTCTTACAGCCAAATTCATAAGTTATATAACGATTTATAGAAACTTATGACATGATCGGACTAATTGTTTCAGTGAATATTTATAATAACCTATTACAGAATGCATTGTCAACAGATTATTCAAAATACAGAATTGTTTTATTGATACGAGTAGCTCATGAAAGAAAACTATTTTTCATTTATTTCATGATCGCAACAAACAGTTCATTTTACGGGAGATACATATCGGAAGAGAAATATAAATTTATGTGTGAATGAAGTGAATACCAAACGTTTTCAATAATACTCAAAATCGTTTAACTCAGTTAAATGGGAATATTTATCTACACCTTGTATATTTTAAAGGTAAAATGCAGTTGCTTTCCGATATCACATTAATTTTTATTAATTTTATTACGCAAAAAAAGCTGAATATCACTCTCTCCAAGAAGTCCATCAGCAATTAAACCGTTCCCTGATATTCCACTCTAATCTAGCTTAACCATCAACAATAAAAACGAATGATCAGAAGACAAGTGCCATCTATTGGGAAGTAGCAGATGATAGCTAAACCTACTAAGCGAAGGCACTAACCACACACTCAACATGTGGCGATAAGAAAATTGCTGTTGATCATTCAAAGGTGAAGGTATAACACTGGCCTCTGAATGATCAGTAGGGGTTTACAACTGAATATTGGTCTCAATAAAAAAAAAAACAGTCTATTTAATGCCTAGCTGTGTATAAAGGAGAAGGCATTGTATTCAGGGTTGTGGATATTGTTACATTATGTTTTTGTAAATCTTTTTTTTTAAGGACGACGATAAAGAATTTATCGCTAATTTATTTTTTTTAAGACTAATACTCAGGGGTAAACTTGAACTGCATTGGAATTTGAAGATACATAGATAGATTTATTTAATTGTTTCTTATTATGCGCCTTTTTTGTCGATGAGACAAGTAGCTGACAATATGACCACTCAAAGGCCAGTGTTATACCTTCACCCTTGAATGATCAACAGCAATTGCCCCATCTGTCGGTGGATGTTGAATGTGGGTGGCGAGCGTCTTCAGCGGGTTAGCTGTTATCTTCCTAGAAGGTGGCGCTGTACTCCTGATTATTCGTTTTTGGTGGAATAGACTGGAAATTTCAGAAAGCGGTTTCTTGAAGATGGACTTCTTGGAGAAGGGGGAGGAGGGGAGGGGGAAACATCTTAATTTTTTAAATTGTAATTTAGAAAAACAACAAATTTTATTTTTATTAATTTTGTCCTTCGCTGGGATTGAATCTCGGTCGTTTAAGTTTCTGTGCGAGCGCCATCTATCTATCAATAAATTATTTAATTTTTTACTAAATGAACAGTCAAAACAATCATTAAAGATTGATAACATTTTCATTGATACCAGGTTGTTGTACCGCAAAAAAAAATAAAATATTATTTCCTGCACATTCCTTAAACAACTAAAATTCCAAATCAATTTTTTTTTTGTAATACTTTTATTTTGTAATTGTATTTTTGTTTCAAAATTTCAATTGCAGCTTCCCTATCTGTGTAGAAATATACCGATAGAAGAGACAGTGTTTTTCCTTTTTGTTGGTTTATTCGACTGCCTGTATATTCGTTGTTGCCTTTTGCAACAATGCAACCATATTCAGTCACATCCGCTATGGAAAAAAAATAAACCACGAAAAACTGCAGAAAAATATTTTTTTTTTGTAATAAAGCTCTAAATTAACAAATTTCTATGAAAACAAAACACAAATTGTTGAAGTGGTCACAAATGATTATTTTTTTAGCCCTTAACCAATAAGAAAAAACAAAAACCAACTGGTTATTCATTCATTTTTATCGAACTACTAATAGCCAGTTAAGAGTCGTTTGGCGGTATACATATACAGAGAGACCTGAATTCTGAATTTATGGCAATAAATTTATGGCACTATCTTCCTCCACGAATTAAAAAACGGAGCTGCCACATACTATATAACCTTTTTAAAAAAAATATATATGTTTAAGTTGTTGTATGTTTTTTTAAGATTTCAAATATTATTTCCTTTTTTTATTATTTTTGTTTTGTTTTTGTAAAATGGTTTAATGACCATATTGTCGGTGTAATATTCTAATGGCGGTAATAGAGACCTACACTAAATGGGCTGCTCAAACTATTTTTATCAATAAACCTTCAGCATTATGCCACAAATACGTTTTTCAATAAGTGCTGTGGAGCACCTGATAGTGCAATAAAGGGGAAACATTTTACAATTCAACTGATATTGAATATAAACATTTGAAACACAGCATCTGTGCAACTGTGCAACTGTGAAGGTTGTGCATGAGTATATGCACACCTGCAATTCTGCCCATTCATGCACTTATCGAGTAAGAGCAAAAAAAAAAAAAAAACAAATACATGCCTGTACATGTAAACATAAACGTTATCGTGTTGTTAACGGTTTGTTATGTTTTTCTTTCATTTTTGCTAAAAACGGATATTGTAGGCAAAAATAAATGATACATCAACGGCGATATTTGAAATGTAGAAGATAACACTGGCACAAGCTAAACAGAGTCAAACAATAATAGATTTTGGTTAAAATGGTTTTTCTTTTTCGTTTCATTTATTGCGCTATTTGTTATTTTCACAAATGAAACAATTTTTAGAGACATTTTGGCACATCTTTTCATTATGGTCGCTTATTCAACTGCATTGATGTTCCTAATAAAGTGGTGGTGTACACTGTAAGGGAAATTTGATAATGGTTTCTGACACACAATTTTGATTCTACATTATTTTGAATTTAATAATTTATACAAAAACAGAATGTTATAAAATAAAGTTTTAAATAAATTTTTGGAAACCTACACAGAAAAAAAAATAGGATGTTTTCCAAAGACGAATAAACTAGTGATGTTCGATATTTATCGATGAATCACAAACATAGATTTTTATAAATTCTATACATACACATATAGTAGTATAGACCGGTGGCGAAAATCACACTGAATCATCGTAACAAACGCTGACAATGCTAAATCATCGATGTCTGTTGCTGAATTTTATTTGAGGTCATACATGAATTTTGAAAGCATTTATCCAAATACATCATATATGACTGAAGTTAATTTTGTCTCGTAGAAGTCCGGGTATTGGTAAGTTCTGATAGACATTATCATCGAGAGTCATACTGAATTTTTACATAATGTGAAGCTAATGTAGAGACAGTATCGAAAAATATCGCTTTGATTCACCTACTCGTATGAACCTCTTATTTTTAAATTATAATTTTTGAGAAACCACAAATTTTATTTTTTAATTTTTCTTCTTCGCTTGGACCTCGGTCGTATGAGTATCTGTGCGAGCACTCTAACCACTATTCCATGCATGACGCTTCAAGTTAGCAAAGCATCAAAGTCATCAAAACAGAAAGCAGAGATTAAAAAATAAAATTAATATTAAAACCTGTAAAAAACAAAACAATCAAAACTATTCCGTTATTTCTGCTTAATTCATCAATGGTACCCTATAACAGACAAAATTCTTTAGAGTTCAGCTTAAAAACGACTCATAACAGACAATGTCGCCAAGTTTGGACATTCTTAGGTAAAGTGTCGCTTTAATGAAATTTTCATGCATAAGTGTCATGCATAATGTTCATAATTGAAAATTTCATGTAAAATGCGACTTGATACTGATTGTGTGACGATGATTCGTCCATGAAAATTTGTAAATGACCTTGTTAGGTTAGGTAAGGTACATATGCATATACAACTGGCTTTTACAACCCTGTGTCAGCACCCATATTGTGCTGCTAGAAGTTAGGCCGTAAACCTTAAGCAGGTTTGTAGCGGCTAATTATGTATATCTGTATGCTATGAGGGTACTTTTAACTTATACTCGTACTTTTATTGTACTATTTCTAACATGTTTTCTTATTTCAGCAACATGTTTCACAACTACTGCTTCTCTGCTGTTTTAGCAACAGCTTTTTTTTTTTTGGCCTCCTTAAAATTACTTTTTTATTATTTTTTTATAAATACTTTTGAAATTTTTGTAATAATTTTTTTCGTTAAAGTCATCTGATGTCGAAATGTCACAAATATTTAAGGATTTTTCTTTCTTTCGTTGTTTTTTCAATGTTTTCCCTCTTTTTTATAGCCACGACTAATAAATGATTTATGGAACCAACATTCGCTTCGCTTTGCTTTTATGTTGAGTTTTTAAAAACCAAACAATTATAGAAACAGATGTGAAGCGAAAAGTAAATACTAAACAGGGCAGTTTAAGTAATAAATGTGTAAGTGAAGTCGAAAGTATTATTTCATAGAAATATGATAGACGCTAATTACTTGATTTTTTATAACTCTTTTATGATTGTGTTTAAGGCAGAAATTAGTGAAATTTTATTACGAAAATTATCTAAAAATATTTACGCATTTTAGCGTATTTTTAACTACTCTGCCATTAGTTTAACTAAAATCAAATTCTAATCTACAGCCTGTCAGTTACAAAATATTTTGAGCCAAGAGGGATTTGCTCAATTGCTTTTCAAAAATATTCATGTAAAAAACTCATTAGAATCTGTTTTGCTTCTGTAGTGGATGGATAAATTTTTGGCTGGTAAACTATCAGAATATAAACGAGTCACTCGCATATTAAATGCATAACAAAGTAAAATTATTTTATAAGCAGTTGTCTATTGAAAATTAATCGCTATTTGTCTGCAGTATTTGTTAGGAAGATTGACTAGAACACAATAGTATATGTATAGAATAACCGAAACATTATTAAATGGTAAATAAATTTTATGAAAATATCGTCGTGCAGGAGTTTATGTGTTCTATCCGCCATTTCATATTTTTTATATATCTCGAGTTAATGATGCCACTTTTGGTTTTTGTCCCCAAATTTTTCAAGTCTGCAATCCGTTTTCGGATATTTCGTTCAGTTTGGAAAATAAATAGCTGAAAAAGGATTACAGATTTTATAAAATGTTGGTGTTAAAAACCTAAAGTGCCATCATTAACTCGAGATATATAAAATGGCGGATAGAGCACATAAACTCCCGCACGACGATATGTCTTTAAAATCTAAACTCATGGTAAATGTGAGAGCTGCAACCCACGGACACTATACTGAATGTATACCATGATGGTCAGAATAATTGTGAAATACATATGAGGTTATTGTCTGGGTCAAAAAGCTTAATAATATACAGACACTGGTGGGCATGAGCAAAACGCGGAGCTATGAAAACTAGTCCCACAGCTGCACTGTAGACTATATTAGTTTTAAGCCTAATACATATTATAGTGGGCAGGCCATAGGGGATTATGAGGGAAAGGTTGATTCGTCAACTTTTGAGAAGATATGGCGACCTGTTTAGCCTGATTGGTTGGCCGTTCATTCCTTGACTCTATGACTTTGAGAAGCAATTTTAAACTAAACAAAGTAATAAGAGTGGAGCAGTATGAAGGCTATATTCTCTTTTAGGCAGAGAACTATCGAATCTGGGTAGATACTATAGAAGCCCTAGTTAAGTTGAGAGCTGTGCAATAGATCTTCAGGTCGAAGTACCTACTTTTATTACCTTCTATATAAATGAATTTATGCAAGGGCCTTTGTAAACATTGCTGATGATCCACGTGACATAGTCTAGCATAATCTAACCGAAAAACTATAATAAAATTTAAAAATGTGCATGAAAAATTACAAAATATTAAAGAAACTATTGGACGGAAAATTCAGTTAAAAAATTTAAAAAAAAGAAAACCGTGCATTCTTGTTGAAGAACTTATTTCTTGAAATAAGTGCTCTAAAGGAATGAGCTCCAAAAGCTCAAAAGTGCCACTGGTGCTAAACTATTTGAAAACCATTCTTTTAGGGAATTTCGGATATTTCCTGATTTGTCTTAAAGTCGAAGTGTTAAATGAAAAATTACTCACACCAGTTATACAAACATTACAAACAATCACCACAATTACACCACAACCATTAACCCACATTTGCATATTTTTCTCAATACAATACATGCACGTCATTCTTTTCGCATTTTGGCCTTATTAAAAAACATATGTTTTACCATTTACATTGTTGCCGTTGTTGTTGGTTGGTCTATATGACAGATTAAATGTTGGCCTTTATTCGTATTCGACAAATAAAAACAAAAACAAAAACAAAAACTCAGCAGCCACATCAATACCAACAACAACAAAAAAACAAGTTAAACAAAGACTAAAGAAAAGGAAAAAATCGAAAATGTAAACATTATGTATGACAGATGGATGATTGCAAGGAGGATAGGGGCGGTATGAGAACAAAAAAATTTAAAGGTCATCAATAAAGCACAGCTGACGCATAAACAATTTTTCTTTAATAAAAAGGAAAAAAACAAAAAAAGCAACAAAATAAAAACAAGATTTAGTTTAACTCGTATATTATTTTGGATTTTGTTTTTGTCATTTTCGTTGTTTATGCCGCTGTTGTTGTTGTTGTACAATGCCTGCATGGACTTCCATATACGATATATTACCCTATACCCTAACAAACTGCCTCCTCTAACCATATTTACCATTTAAGAAATCCATATGGCAATATGGATATTTAATATTTTCTGATGTTTCCTCTCATTTAGTTTTACACTATTGGTTTTTGTCCTGCCTCTCTTCCTACACAATCCCTGTTTCCAGGGTAGTATGATGATTTCTTTCTTATTTTGTTGTTTTTTGTTTTTCTAAACTAAACCATAGGAAACATTAAAACAACAATAGCATCTACTCACTCATCCAAATACATACATACATGCACGTTGGACTGCATATGTATGTTTCACAATATGTTTGGTGTGATTGTGTTTGTAAATAAAAGGACATTTTTGCAAAAATAGACATAAACGATATTAATGATGATGATGCCAATGAGAATAATGAAGTTGTTGACGTTAATAATGATAATATATAATGGCAAAGTAATTTGATGTCAACACACACTATACATACCACTACCACTACTAATGATGACACAATGGTGCTTTTGTTTATTCTTTCCTTTCAGTTTTTCAGAATATGTATGGATGTGTTGGTATGTGTGTGTATGTATGTATTCGTTTATAAAGCAAATTGTCTAAAATTCAAAACAGATTGAAAATATTGAAGAGGTTATTTAAATGTAAAATTTCGTATTCAAGGAACTCATTTGTATTTGTCATGAAACGTTGAATAGTTAAGCTGAAGAGAATGTCATTGATTCGATAATAAAATGCATATCAGGCATAATGCTACGAAATTATCATTAACCCCTTCAACTCACAGATTACTGTGTTTAAGGTCCATTTTAATTATATTCGTGGAACAGTCTAACCTGCTTACCGCGCTTAAATTAACTAGAGTAAATAACTTAAAATTCTAAAAGAGAAAAGTGTAACATTCGATCGACACGATTAAGGCTCAAGCGATCTCTTTGTGTTTATCGAAGTAGAAAATTGTCACTCTCTTTCTCTCTTCTCTACTTCTTCGAGCTATTTTTTTATAGAAATAAGAGTGGGCAAACAAACAAAACATTTCGCAAACATTACAACAAAGTCATACACTTCTCAAAATTTTTTTAATGGTATTGTACATGAGCAAAACTAAAACAAATACTTTCTAAATGAGAAAGAGCGCAAGTGAAACAATTAGCTTTTCGCTCTTGTGCTTGCTTTGTTATTCCGTTACATTCGTATAGTTTGCTCTTTTTTTCTCTTCTTCTTTCTTTTTCTTCTCATTCATTTTTTGTTGTACCTACGCACATTTGAGTTAGTGTATTTGTAGTACTCAAAACAAAAACAATATACAAAATTAAATGGGACAATCGTTCTCACTGTTTCTGCTTTATTTTTGATTTACTCATTGTAAAGAACACAACAAAATGAGATCAAGCGTTCAGTTTTGTTTATTTTCCTACTCTGGCTCTGACATTAAAAAAAAAGAATAAGAAAAATAAAATATTTCTTTGGGCGACTATCTTTCAGAAGTCTTCTGACAAAAGCTTTGAGAATAACTAATTGTCTTGAATAAGTTTCTTAAATCGTCGTACAGAGTCGACTTTAAACTGTAGGTCTCGGCACTCATCGATAAAAACTGGCACAAACAACATGGGTGCTGCGAGAAGCTAGGCAGTAATGTATGCATTATTCCTCAATTAAATAAATTAATTGCATTAACGAATAAATTAATTGTAAACAATAAATGATACCAATTAAATTTTAATTGAGCATATGATATGCTGAAGAGCCGAGTTCGAACCTCAGAAAGAGTGGTAATTTTTTTAAATTAATTCTATTTCATCGGAAACCATCTAATTAAAGTATTTTCCAGGAAAATTATTTTTTTTTTTTTTGCTATGGAATAGAAATTTAAAAAATTAATTTTTTATGCCACTTGCACTTTTATTTCCACTATTATCTCCATTTACATCTCTTATTTAAGTTTATTGTGACATCGAATTCAGACAAAGGAAAACAGCAGAAATAAAAAAATAAAAATAAATTAAAATGGAAACCGGAAACACTTTGTGCGCACAAAAGCACTCACTACTTATACGACTAAACAAAGACAAATGAAAACAAAAAAAGTGTTTTTTTTTTTATACAATTCTTATGAATTAATTTAAAGAAAATTCATGAAAAAAATATGCACGAACATAAAACTTTTAATACAACAATTGCATAAGACTATGAATAGATGAGAATGTTGGCACTCATTTTCTTCTTATTTTGTTGTTCTTTCTTTCCTTTCCTTTAAGAAGCTTTTTGCCTTTCTTTTCTTAAGAAATAATTTTTATTCATTCTTTTTTTAGACAATTACCTGACAATAAACAAAATCAAAAGCAAACCTGCCGACTATTCTTTTACGCTCAAACAACAAATATTATGAAAAAGCAGTGCGAGAAACGAAGATAAACGGCTGGCTGGCTAAGAAATGCAAACTTTGTTTTGCAATAGGAAAGAAAAGTGGAAAAGCTGACATTTTCTTTGTGTTAATTTTCTTTGTGAGAATAAAAAGCATTCATTAATTGTCCAAACAATAGATAAAAAAAAAACGTTTCATTCTCGTACATTCGCAATTTAAATGGCTGGCGTTATTATGCAAAGGCGATTGAAATTAAGAAATATATCATGGAGAGGTGAAAATACGAGACGCATTATCAGTTGTGAGTATGTCAACGTCTTTATCGAAACATCGAACATTAATATATAAGTAGATAAAGGCTTTTAAAATCTTAGATTTACGAATCATCGTTACCATATGGTCATGCGGGAGTTTATGTGCTCTAACCGCCATTTTATTTATCTCGAGTTAATGATGCCACTTTAGGCACTTTGACACCAAAATTGTTAAGATTTGCAATCCGTTTTCAGCTATTTATCTTCGAAACTGGACGATATATCCGAACACGGTTTGCAGACTTTAAAAATTTGGGGTCAAAAACTTAAAGTGGCATTATTAACTTGGTAAAATTTTACACCGGTTAAGAATGAAATTTGAAAGAAACCATATTAGAAATATGGTCAAAATACATTTGAATCTGGCACTGTGTGACATATTAAATTTGATTATAAATAAATCACATTATTGAATTGATCAATTAAGCAACCATTAGTTTCCTTAAAATATTAAAAATTTTATGCAAAAACAAACACCATGAATTTAAATACTTAAAATCCTTTTTATATTGTGGTGAAAAGCCAGCAATTAATCATCTCGAAAGCAAACTGATTAAAATAAACTTTCTAATTGACAAAATCCATAAAACTTTCTTGAAAATATTTTCATTAAAAGAATTAGACTGTAGGGAAAGCGGATAAAGAATTTGCTGATTCATAATATTTTTAAAACCAGCAGGCTAAACACAGACACTTGTGGAAACAGGCAAAAGGATGGAAATGGATGGAAAAAAATCAATATTAAGAGATACATCATGTCATAGAGAAAACATCAGAGAGTCGAGAGACGGCCTTATAAACATATATGGTATTGTTTCATAATAATAATAATGACTACACACATGAAACAAATAGCATCTATTAATTTTGAAACGCATTAAATCAGTTGCACGAATTTATGAACGAACTCTCTTAAAAGCATCTGCTCTATTATTTTGTATTGTTGCAGATATTAAGGAAGGATTGTTGGTTTCGCTGATAAAACGAAGTACTTCTGACAAAACTTCTAATTCTGCCTTCAAGAATTAACTTATGACTAAAATATTTAACTGCAGTAATGACGTTGGCTGCGATAGTAGTGTATAGGTCATTTTAGCATTAAGGAGCAAGGAATTAACTGGAATTCAAGTATACACTAGTGCTGTCAAATTCTGCTACTTTTCATTACCCGGTAGTATTGAGTACTTTCATTTGGGTACCCAATACTACTCAATACTTTTAACGGATTTTATTTTTAAGAGAAAACAATTTCATAAAGTATTGTGTTTTTAGACAAAAATTTGTTTAGCCGTTAAAATTTAAATTTTCTATACAACTTCGAAGAAAAAATGCAACTCTGAAAGTATTGAGTAGTTACTTTTAAGTATTGTGTACCCAAAAATTAATGCAAATACTCGATACTCGGTACCCATTACTCAATACTTTGCCAGCACTAGTATACACTGAGAATGTCAGGAAAAAATTCAATTTTCACTTTTAACGATTAGTGGAATTTGGTAAATCTCTGCCAGAAGAGTACATGCTGTCAACAATTTCCACTATTTTTCACACATTCGGACTAAAAGTTACTCAATGTTTTTAATAGACCCTTTTCGCGGGCTAGATCGAATCTATGTATCTATATGTAATGGGAGAACGTTATTTTAATTTAAATTAAAAAAAAATTTAAAAATTTAATTTAAATTATAAAAAATTGAGTTATTAGTAAAGCCAAATAATATAAAATGCTCGTACTTTGAAAAAATATGTTTTTAAAAAGTGCTAGACTGCTAGAAGAAAAATAGGAGAAGTTCTAAACAATGTGGCATCTTATAACCTAAAACACATGGTCTATAAGGTTGCCACTAGGCAGCAAGATAATGAATGTGAATGGGCCAATTCACATTGGATGAAAATTTAAGCGAACAACTTTTACTCTTTTCGATACACACTGGATGAATGTTAAACAGCATTAAATGCATACGTATACACAGCTTTGTATGTGAAGGACTGAATAAATGCATATATATTGGTGTTGTCTTGTGAATGTATTTTTGTTGTTCTGCTAATGCGGGGTTGAAGCCAGTTGAAACTTTACTCCACCCAATCATACACAGCACAACACATCTCCATATGCATTTATTATCGATCGTTGTAGGGTTAACCTAGTGGAATTACATGCATTTTTTTCATGATTCCTACAATCAAATAAAAGAAATTACTAACCAATACAAAACTGTGTATACGTACACATTTCATAACAGAAAAATCGTTCGCTTAAATCTTCATTCAATGTGAATTGGCTAAATGGCACCTATAGACATCTATTAGTATGCTTGCAGATATAAACGACATCTAATAAATGTATACATAGGTACATCCATATATCATTCCTACATTTGTAGTTTTATATACATATATCAACATAAACATACACCGATCATAGAGTACATATTAATGTTTTAAAGAATTTGATGCCCATATTTAAGGATTTTGTTTTTTGCCTGTAATGTAGGGTTTAAAATGCCTTCGCACTTACAGCTGATCATCACTAGCTGCTGGTGAGAAGAGAATACCTTCCCGGAACCGCTTTCCGCTAGTAGTTTTAATATCTTATCAACACATAAATTCTTATTCCCAAAAAAATATGGGAAAAGTTTATTTATTTCCTTTAATAATTCTTTCTTATAAAACGTTCTTTTATAGTTCAAAAGGATATGCACTACTGTGTCGTTAACTGATTCTTTGTAAATTTAAAATATTAAAATTTAAATAATCCCCTGTTTATGAGCTGAAATACAATTTCTTTTGCCTCTATATTATCTCGTCTTTAAAGTGTTAAGTGTCATCATTATTACTTCTTTACTCACTATACAACGGCGTTAAATGTTACTCGTATTTCAAAGAAAATATTTAAGCAATCAGCTACAAAACAAAAAAGAGGAAAATAAAAAAATAAAATAAAATGCATACAATTAAACTCATTAATTTTGTAATGAATAGGCATTAATCAAGTGGCAATAACTAAGGGGTGTGAAGATGAAAGCGGAAAAACAAACACACAAATTGAGAAGTAGAAAAAAAATGTATAGGCGAAATTTACTGTCAACTAGCAGCGTCTATAAAATACTCTATAATACAAGGGAATAATACAAGGGAAGCTTTAACTCATAAGCTAAACAACACATGTCGGTAAAACGGAACTATCAAAGTGGGAACAAAAAAGATTTTTCACTAAATTAGATTTTTATTTGGTAACACTTTAATCTTATTGACACTCAAATGTTTTCCATTTTCATAACTGGCCATTACAACCCTGTGTCAGTCGACTCCGAACAACCTACTTAAGAAGCTTGTTTATGGCAATCAGTTATCCTCAAACCTTTAGCCAGAAGACTGCTGAAAGGTAGTCGCTGAAAGAAATCATGTTTTCATATTACTTATATTTTCAGAATGTCAAAGCTGGGGTTTAAACCCTGGGTTCATGTCTTGATAAGCCAACACACTAACCACTAGACCACAACGTGGATTAAGTTAATGAAAAACTGCAGAGTATACTCGTAGCGTAAGGTAATGTGTTGTAGGGTACCCAAAAAGAGAAAATCAACTTATTAAAGTCAAATAACCGAATATCTGAAGCACATTTACATGAAAGCTTTAAAACCTACGAACACTTATAAAGTTGTTAACTACCCAACAAACATTTACGGCGGTGTTTATAAAAAAAAATAATTTCGATTTATAATAACTTCATATAACGAAATTACCTATAGAATAGGTATGTACGTCTTATAAACCTTTTATTTTTTCAAAATATTTTTTATGAATAAGGGTTTTAAAGTTTAGTTCTTTTTTTTAATTTTTCATTAAAGTTTACTGACTGCAGTTCTACTTTTTTTTAAGAATAAATAACAACTTTTTCGAAAAATATTTGCTGGGCTTGGCTTAGTTGGTAAAACGTTTATGGTTAAAATGAATATAAAGGTTGTTTTTAATTTTTCTTTTTCCAAAAGATGATTTTTGTGTTGCTTTCAACTGTACTCGTAAACTAAAAATAGCACAAGCATGCACAAGTATAGTTTAAAATTTATGATTTTTAATATACAAGTGCAAATAAAATAAAAAGAAAAAATAGTAATTACATACTAAGCAAAAAATTAGAAAAAACAAAAAAGAAAATCCCAACCCATACACGTGATAGCTGTCTGCCTTATTCGCAAAGAGGCTTTTTGCCATATTTTTGAAACATGTCATCACAGCCATCAACATCATCATCTACACCATGTCAAAAGTAATAATTTTCCATGTTTGAGATTTAAAGTAAAGTAAAAAGGAAAATATATACATACATACACATAATACATATGTATGTACATATGTATGTAAATAAATAACTAAAAACTATGGCATAATACTTGTAATTATGACGAAAACATAAAATAACTATTTTTACCTGACACAGTTCACTGAAAGAGAATACAGGGCTTTAATTTTAAATTCCAATAAGATTTAAGATAATAAATAACATTTTAAGCAATATAAATATTAAAAATACAAATAAGAGTCGGTCAAATTTCAACTCAATATACGTATGTACAGTGTACACACTTCTCGGTTTCTTTTCTTTACCTACCCAGCGTTGCTAGCACTGTAAACGGTGTAGGCTATCTGCAGAGCTATCCGTTTCAATAACCGGCATACTACGCTATCTTACTCTGTTAATTACGATCAATTCGCTTTTACCATTCCCAACATATATTAGTTGGTATGGGAGTTACCACTCCCACTTATGCATTTATATACACTTTATTACTGATTATTTGCCTTAACTATGACTTCATGTAGTCACCGTGGTCTAGTGGTTAGTGTGTTGGATTACTGAGACAGAAGCGCTGGGTTCAAATCTCAGCTCTGACATCTTGAAAAATAGAAATATAAAGAAATTATTTCTTTCGGCGACTACCTCTCAGCAGTCTTCTGGCAAACGCTCTGGGAGAAATTGATTGCTATGCAAAAGTTTCTAAAATATGTCGTTCGAAGTCGACTTTAAACTGTAGGTCCCGGTACTAATGAATAAAAATTAACACACACAACATTAGTACTGCGAGATGCTAGGCTGTTACCCTGACACAGGGTTGTAATGGTTAATTATGTATGTACAATATGTATGTATTTTATCGACCAACGTATACCTCTAGGTTTTTTCGGTTTTGTGTGGATGTTTTTTGGAAATATCTTTTAAGTTTTAACCAATTTCACCCTACGATCGTATTTTCTTAGCTAATGATAATTGAAAATCTCTTATAAATTTTTTATATTTTTATTAAAAAAAAAATTGAATTTTAAAGAGAATTTAAATTAAAAAAATATAAAACTAAAAGTATCAGCTGTTTTTTGAATGTGTTCTTTTTTTTGCATTGAGGCTAGCACTCAGGGGATGTATGTATGTTTGTATGTATGACTTCATTTAGACTAATTCTCTCTAATTATTCTCAAGATTTGAAGTACTCGTTTTCATCAGTATTAAGTTTGTATAGGGTAGCCGACGTAAACTAATGATTAGTGTGTTGGCGTTCAAACCCCAGCTCTGACATCTTGAAAAAAATATGTTTTTTTGCCTATTACCTCTTAGCAGTCTTTTGGAAAAAGCTTTGAGAGTAAATAAACAAGCTTCTCAAGTCTGTCGTTCGCAGTCGACGTTAAACTGTAGGTCCTGGTACTCATGGATAAAAATTGCCACACACAACATGAGTGCTGCAAAAAGCTAGGCCATAATCCTTAAACAGAGTTGTGATGACCAATTATGTTTAAAAACATTTGAAAATGGTACTTAAAACAAATCAAAAATCAGAAAGTCATTAACGCTTTTTATCTCGATTTAGGAATTTTGGCTCCTGTGACTTTCTTCCTTAGAAGTGCAGTACACCAATGCACAGTGGCCAATTTGGCTTCGCTAGCGGCATTTTATTCATAGCTTCCAAAGTAAAGAAGATATCTTCAAAATTTTTTTTTCTCAATTCAGAAAAAAATGAAACAATTTTGGGAAAAAAAATTAAATTTTTTTTTTATTAAATTTTTTTTTTTTTTATTTTTAAGTTTTTTTTTTTAATCATAAATTTTTTATTTTTAATTTTTTGTTTTGTTTTTAATTCAATAAACATTTTCCACCATATATTCATATATAAAATAAATGAAAAATTGTCAACTCAAAGAGAAACCATATTATAAAAGAAATATTAATCAGATTCTTCAGTATCAGATTCAGAGAAATCATTTTCAAAATGATGCATTATAAGCAAGCTTTTAACTTCCTTATCGAAAATAATATATCTAGAATAGGAAATTGATGAGCCGTTGGACAATGAAGATATTAAGGCATCAGAAGAAAAAAAAGAGCGTTAATTATATCTTCCATTGTATTTTTCCTGTAATTTTTTCTGGTATTATTTTCACGGATGTTCCGATAATCTTTATTTCTGGCTTCAAGCGCTTCCTCGGACATCATACCAATTGGAAGCGAAAAATGATTGATTATGTCTGCTCCATGAATTAAAATTCTGTGAACAGACGAGGGCATGTAAAACCAAGGGTATAAACTAACAAAAATTTCTGCAGTTTCCATTGCATAAAGTCTGAATGCCTCCGTGTTTATAGGTTGTTGAAAGAACCTTCTTGCCGTATTTCCGTTGTTGGTATTTCCAGTAACAGCCATTGGTATGTCGACCAACAAATGCACTTGGAAAGCTCTTTTTTCGGTCGTCCAATATTTTCATTTGCTTTTTTTTCCCAATAATACCAATGGTGTATCTAGCCATTCTTGGTTAATTTTTTCGAAAAACACTTTACTTCTGCCACAGGCCTTCCACTTTTGGATAAGCCTACTAGCAAAATTTCGCAGTTTCCTTCCAATTTCGCACTGCTCCTTCTCAGTATAGGTAATTTTGCTCAACACGGTACCAAGAACATAATTTTCCACGGCGAGAAACTTCTTGGTGGGGATCGCTTCTTCATGCCATATTAAAAAAAGGGTGCGTTTTGTCACTGACATTTTGCCTAAAAAGTACAATAAATTGAAGGCTCGCAGGTACTCGCAGTAAATTTTGGACATTTTGGACACACAATGGTTTACATATATTGGAAAATAACAATTACACTGAATGCAGGTGAATTTTGTAAGTTCTACTCCATGAAAGACAGGTGTATGTTACAATGGGCGAGTTGCTAATACACTTAAACACGATTACGTTTTATAAATAACATAAGTATACACAGATCACAACCACAGTTTTTTTTTATATAATACATACCTTGGCGTTAGTATATAACATGAAAATAATAAAATTTGCAAGTTTAATACGAATAGCAAAACGATGATCAAAAAGGCGGAAATATTTTGCACAATGCTTGCAGAAACATATGCTGACTTTGACAGCTCACAGCTGTTCATCACCTGTAAGCTGAGCTTTTAAAAATCGATACAAATCTAGTGAATGTATTTGTTATCGATTTAAAAAAAAAATTACGGTTTTTCAAATTTTAAAATTTGAATTTAATACCGCTAGCGAAGCCAAATTGGCCACTGTGCAATGGCTTGATAAAATTAGTTTTCTTGGATTTCAGGATGACCTTACTTTCGATCAAACAGCGATCAGTATACAAAAATTAAGTTCTGATGCTTCAATTGTTACAGCCAATATGTAGAAAAGTTTTTCGTAATACCGTACTAACGTATTGTATTGAGGCGCCTGTGCACAAGATCAAGCGATTAATAGAAATTTCCTTTTAGAAAAATGCTAAGCAGAGAAGGAAGGCATTGTCTAAATTTTTCATTTTAACACAAACATGGCCATCAAACAATTAAAGTTAATCTAATTGTAAGAATCATCCGAAATAATTAGTGGTTTATCTTCTTTAATAATGTCATACCTACAAGTAGGTAAAATGCCTACTGGGATTACCTGAATTTTAATATGGCGTGCTGGAATTAGACCCGATACTTGGGCTAGAGCTTTGGAACTACATACTTAGACAACCAGCGAAGCATGCAAACTCCGCTTTGATTTCTTCCAATCATTAAAAAATAATTTTTCCAAAGTTGAATAATTAGAATTTGAATTTCCAAACTAAGTTACGTTTACTTTTGTTTTACACTGTACTTTATTCAACAACATGTTAAACAATATATTCTTTGGCTAAAACGTTTGGCATTTTAATACAAAATTACTGAAATATTTTACAAGAAATTCCTTTAAAAACAAATTTATTATCGCATTTGGCCACCTTCAAAAACAAGACGTTAAACGTAAAGTGCAAAAAAAAAAAACAAAAAAAAATTACTTGAGAATTTCCATTGAATTATGTTGGGTGGGTAAAACTTTGAGGGTAAAAATATGCGGTTCTAATATGAAAATCACCTTTACGTGATTAATGACCAAATTGTAAAGAATTTCTTTGAAAAATCGTAGATAGCCTGGCTGTGCAGGAGAAAGCGGGACGAACAGTTTGCCAAAGAAAATACATGAAATGAATGGATGAATTGTGAAATATTTGCGGTGGTTTTATAAGATTCGATAGATGGTTGTTTAATCATTATGAAGGTTGTTGGTTGACTGGTTGGCTGCTAAATTTCAAGAAATAGTGTTTTAATGCTGATTGTTTGTTGGTTTCTAGTACTGGTGTATTGTCACATATTGTAGCCATGGAGTTTTAAACACATAATGTGAATACATTTCACGTTTTAGCTTTTTTTTGTCTTTTAAAAATTTTTTAAATGAATAGAATTACTTTAAACGAGTATTTCATGAATATCATAATTATCATTATCTACAGGTGCTTTATCGTTTACAAAATCATCGTTATCCTGTTCTTTAAAATGTTTTTGAGCCCAAAAAATGCTTTTTTTCTTCTCTTTACAACCACTTTAAGCACTATTTACTGCCTTTATTTCAGCAATTTTGTACTCGTATTGTGTTGTTGGTGTTGCATGTAGAATTGGGAAAATATACGAATTTCGTTTTAGAAAATCTCAAAGTATAGTTTTTTGCCTTTCTTCCTTTAACTCTAAATGTCTGTTCTGTTCTGTGCTGTTTTTTTTTTTAATTTGACTGGAAAATTTAGAGATAATAAATTAAAAATGAAATTTACGACAGCCAAGGTGGCCCTACATACTAAATATTTGGTTGCTGTTGGTTGCTGTTTAGTCAGGTTCTGGTACACTGGCTGCCTAATTTTATGAGTTTAGTAATGAAGACTTTTTTTTTGCTTTCCGTTGTCTGCTGTTTGTAGGCGCAAAGTTTGTAATATTTAATGAAGAAAATAAAAGGCTGAATTTTTTACTTTGCTTAAGCAGATAAGATTTTCAGTTTTTTAGATTTCTTTTTTGTTTTTTTTTGTGAAAGTAATCTTTTCTATAGAAGCGAGTACAACTCGTATCTTTCGTACTGTTTTTCAGTATTTAATTGTTTTCATGGTAACACAAAAGGCCAAACAAAGAATACCCGAATACTGAATGCACACCAATGATTTGTTAAATAGATAACACGGTGCTACAAATGAGCAACTTTTTTTTATACTTGGAAAGTGACCTAGTGTACGTTGTAGGCCTTATTGAGTAGATCATAAATCAATTTTTAAAAGTTCGGAAACACCCTCAAATTTCGGAGTTATTCCGAAAAAACTATTTTCGGGTAGGTTCGAGTACTTATGAACACGTAACTCAGTTGATTTTAATCCGATTTTAAATTTTTAAACGGTTTCAGAAAGAAGAAATATGTGCCTTTTTAAATATGTACTTATTTTTGTATATATATTAATTTTTTGCAGTGTTATTTTTAATTATATCTGATTTTAATTTTATTTTTTCTAAATTTTTTAACTTTGGCGCCATTTTTTTAAATTAGATTGTTTAGAAACATACGCTTATGTATATACTTCATTAAAGCTAATTTAGTTCTGAGTTAAACAAGCTTCCAATAAATAAAGTCAAGTAAAAAATAAAAAAGTTATTAAGGTTTTTCAAAAGTTAAAAATTTTGCTTTTACAAATATGTATTGATCAAGATACTACATTTTCTTCATTTTTTAGTCTTATGATTATGAATAAGTAATTTTGCCACCATTATACTTCAAATTGCGATACATGAAGCAGTTCGTGAAACGTCTGGATAGGGAAAGCGATGCCTTTTTACACTTAAAATTAGTTTTCCCAAGAATAAGTGAAGCAAAAATAAAAGAAGGTACAATTCCTTATTGATTTCTCAACATAATTGTATTATTTTTTTATTTTTGTTGGACCTCAAATCCGCAAAATCATGCTTGACGAAGAATTCGCAATGAAATTAAATGTGTGGAAAAAATAGCATGGAGAAGCTTTATTAGTTTATGTGAAAATTTTTTGGGAAATGAAAAAAGTGAAAATTATATTGATGTAGTAAAGGAATTTCGTGAGACTTATGTAGAAATGGGATGCAGAATGTCCATTTAAGTTCATTTTCTGCATGCACATTTAGCTTTCAATGAATGATTTCAAATTACTGCTGGTCACTTAAGCAAGAAACAGACGATTTGATGTACAAGCGAAAGAGGCCTAGCAAGCACTTTTAATCAAATATTCAAAATTTCTAAATAGAATAATTTGAATACTGTTATTTTAAAATATTTATATAATCATATCATTAAAATACTAAAAAATAAAGAAAATGTAGTATCGTGATCAATACATATTTGCAAAAGCAAAATTTTTAACTTTCGAAAACCCTTAATATCTTTTTTATTTTTTACTCGATTTTATTTATTAGAAGCTTGTTTAACTCAGAACTAAATTAGCTTTAATTAAGTATATACATAAAGGTATGTTTCTAAACAATCTAATTTAAAAAAATGGCACCAAAGTTAAAAAATTTAGAAAAAATAAAATTAAAATCAGATATAATTAAAAATAACACTGCAAAAAATTAATATATATACAAAAATATGTACATATTTAAAAAGGCACATATTTCTTCTTTCTGAAACCGTTTAAAAATTTAAAATCGGATTAAAATCAACTGAGTTACGTGTTCATAAGTACTCGAACCTACTCGAAAATAGTTTTTTCGGAATAACTCCGAAATTTGAGGGTGTTTCCGAACTTTTAAAAATTGATTTATGATCTACTCAATAAGGCCTACAACGTACAATAGGTCACTTTCCAAGTATATTTTCACTGTAGCACCGTGTAATAAATAAAAAATATTTAAAAATCCTGAGACATTCAAAAAGTAAAGAAAAAAAAAATAAAAAAAAATTTTTAATTATTTTCAGAGACTACTAAAGCAAAAAGAAAATTTATAAATTTAATTTTATTCAATAAATTATATAAAAAAGAAGAAAATAAGGCAGTTCCTATTGAGGACCACAAAACAAAAAATCACTTCATTAATTGTATGATTGTTTGCAAAAAATTAAAAAATAGCATACTTTTAGGCATTCTAATTTTTTCTTGTTTCAGTTTAATCAATGCATAAATATTTGAAAGCCCATCAAGTGTCATCTAGTAATACAAATGCAAAAAAAATTAACTGGATGTAAATATAAATGAATATACAGTAGAATCTCGAAAAAGTTATGTCGTTAAAAGAGTTAATAGTATTTTATTATCAACTTACGTCCATACGTATATAACTGACCTTTTAAATCCTGTGTTGGGATTACGGCCTAGCTACTTGTAGCACACGTGTTGTGTGTATCAATTGTTTATTCATGATTATCGGCACCTACAGTTTGATTCCGAACGACAGACTTGAGAAGCTTGTTCATGGCAAGGGGTAGTTGTCGAAAGAAGTGTTTGTGCTCTACGCCGTTAATGTGACGAATTATTTTATCCTTTAACTCTTAAATACACTTTTTCTTTCAAATAACATCAAAGAAAGAAGTCCAACGGTGTCAAATCACATGTTATTGGCGACCAATTGAAATTTATCATTCACTGTTGCCATTTTTTGCCACTATTCTAACCATTGACGACGTTTGGAATGATTAAGAGGCTGTAGTTGTTGAGTCAATTGGAACTTGTAAGCGTGTAATAATGTTCATCAACGACGAGCGTGAGATGTATAATTATTGGGCACGACGACTAGTTAAGGTGGACGGCTCTTCAGCCACAAGATAAAAGAGCATTCATTGGTATTTTCACCTCTTCTACAGACCCGGTTTGCTCAAATTTTTGCACGATTTTTGCTTTAGACGAAAAAATCACGAAGTGCACGATATGCATTTTGATTTGAACGCCCATTGTCATAATAAGCCTGAATAACTTTAATGGCTTGCTCGAGTTAGTCTGAAATTGAGAAATGTCAAACGAAATGCATTAACAAACTTGACATTAAGGTGTGGGTTACATAAATATCGGCCCTTGAAATTTAACCACTCGATACAAACGAAGAAACCACACCAGCCGAAAAATTGTAAAGGAAAGAATAGCATTTTTTTTTTGTGCGCTAATGGAAATAGTTCGTACAAGGTAAAACCGTTGGTTACCGTTACTTTAGGGGATTTTAAAAATCTATTAGACCTTATACTTCGAAGAAGCCGTGGATGAATTCACTTCGTAGAAATTAATTTTTCTGGCTTAAACGGTGATTTTGAACTTTTATACAGCCAGTACATATTAAACTAATCCAATACTAAAAATGTAATTCGAGTATGTTTAATGAAAAAAAATTATTAAAATGCTTAGAAAAGCTAACAGTTCGAAAAAGTGGAAAACACTTTGGTTAACTTTTTCGAAATTCTACTGTATTTTAATAACGATTGAAAATCTGAATAAGATATGTATATATGCATATATATAAATATATATAAATTTTGTCAAATAATTGGAGTAATTGAATAATTAAAATATTGAATATAAAATAACAAATGAACAATTGAATATGTATGTATATTTGCATGCCGAAAATAAAACCACAAACTCAAAAGTTTAAAACTAAAAAAAATAAAGCTTTAAAAAAACATTACAATAAATTCCTACCATCAGTTTATATTTCCAATAGTTAATAAAATATTTTCTATTCTTCCGATCAAGCCTAAATACATAATTGTCATGCAGTGGAAGACAATTGATGTTTAAAAAGTTTTTAATTGCGTTAAATATTGAGCTATGATAGGCATTTAAAAATATTTTTTAAAAACGCCCAAAAATATGCTAATTTTTAATGCATTTAACTTTTAAAGTGAGTTTTGTAAAACACATATCGTCGTGCGGGAGTTTAAATTCTCTATACGCCATTTTTTAAGTCTCTAGTTAATGATGCTAATTTAGGTTTTTGACACCAAAATGTTTAAAATCTGCAATCCGTTTTCGGCTATTTATCTCCAAAACTTCACGAGATATCCTAAAACGGATTACAGATTTCAAAAATTTGGTGTCGAAAACCTAAAGTGGGATCATTATCTCGAGATATATAAAAAATATGAAATGGCGGATAGAGCACTTAAACTCCCGCACGACGATATCATGAGAGAACAGCAAATTCGTTAAAAAAATTCTACTAAAATGTGCTACAGAAGTAAAGTAAAATACTAAATTTAAATTCGTATTTTCATAATAGATCATAATTGATTGAGAGTATGTATTATTACAAATTATTAATTGAAAAAAGAAATTGATAGCAATTCCACGTAGTAGGTAATTGAGAATTATGGTTAAACAATTACTAGCTTTTGTTATCTGTAATTGCAAGAGTTTAATGTAATGGGAGTTGTTATCGAAAACAAATAATCATTATTTGCATACAGTAATCAGTAATAGACATTGTTATCTCGCCTATTATATTCAAATATGTACATAATTTACAAGTAATTGCAACACGTACGACTTTCCTATATTAACACTATTGGCAATAATTTTTTCCCATAATCGTAGTCTGACCTAAGATTGTTTCATTTGCTTTGTCAAAAGGACATTTTTTTTCTCCATAGTTTACAGTTCGCAGTTTTATAAAAATTTTCAATTCACAAAAAAAAAAGAAAATGTTAAGCAAATGTAGTCGCCTTGGTCTAGTGGTTACTCTATTGGCTTACCAAGGCAATACCCCCAGATTGAAACTTCTTTCGGCGACTACCTCTTAGCAGCCTTCTGGCAAAAGCTCTAAGAGTAACTGATTGCCATGAAAACGCTTCTCAAGTCTGTCGTTCGGAATCGA
Organism: Metopia argyrocephala; assembly: GCA_963576795.1. Taxonomy (NCBI): domain Eukaryota; kingdom Metazoa; phylum Arthropoda; class Insecta; order Diptera; family Sarcophagidae; genus Metopia; species Metopia argyrocephala. The sequence goes on from OY756210.1 coordinate 43,275,562, forward strand.
CTTTAAACTGTAGGTCCCGGTAGTCATGGATAAAAAGTAGCACACACATCATGGGTGCTGCTAGAAGCTAGGCTGTAATCCTAAAACAGAGTTGTAATGGCCAATTAAGTATGACATATATATGTGCGAATGAGTTCATAATTAACTCTGTCCGCGAAAATCAAAACAAAACTCATGTAGGCATTTGGATTGTCATTTAAACCAGCATTTTGAAAAAGTTCTGAGTTTAAGTAAAAAAAAAAATTGTACTCGTAATAGTGCTAAAAATTTCCAAACACAATCGAGGAAATTGAATACAAAAGAAAAAGAAATCAACAAAAACATGTTTAAAAAAAAGAACAAAAGAGAGAAATATATGGTGATGACCATGACAAAGACAGTGTAATCAAGAACAGTCACTATAGCCGACAATGATAAATATTTATTATCGATAAAAGAGAGGCAGCAGGCAATTATATTTTTGCAAATTTTACGCACTCAATACATTGCAGGGTGATATAAAACTTGACTTTTTTACTATAAATTAACGAAAGTACTTTAAAAGCCATTACGAAAAATAATTCATTCAAAGAAGCCGTTTCATTTGTGAAAATTTATAATTAAACAATATTAGGAAATTTTAGAATTTGGAGCCTGTAGGGCAACTTAAGAGACTTTCGAATCAAGCATGTAATGAAAATCTGTAGCAGAAACCTCCGATTTGGAGCAGAAGAAGGCGCGGTTATTTGGTTCTATTTTTTGAAAAAGTTTTCATAAAGGCTGTTGGATGGTCGTAGCAATTTTGAAGTGAAAATTATAAGCATAAGAAGACTTCCCCAGCAGAAAATTTTTCAAATTTGGAAGCAATAACTAAAATTGTAAGCAATAATGGAAGTTTTATATTGTTTTTTATACATTAAACCCTCCAAATATGCTACAAAATAAGGTATTATTTTTGATTTTTGTACTATTTGCTTACTGGTTGCAAAAAATTTGGATTTCTATTGCATTTTAGCGGCTCATTTCATATTAAAATCATGCAGTCTTGACGCGCACTAGTAAGTGATTGTTTACAATTTCTGCCTTACAAAATTGCTTATTGGTAAGCACTAATTTCTGCTGTGTCTGAGGTAGAGCTGCAAAACTATCGATAGTCGGCGCCATCGATAGTTTCGATAGTTTAAAAAGAACTATCGATACTATCGATACTATCGGTTTTCTGTTTTTCTGAGAAAATTAGAATCGCAATACGAATTTTTTGATATATTTTTACTAGGTTCTTCTAAAAGCTAGTGGAGAAGTAGAATTCAATTTGTATTGGAAGTCCAGTAAGTAAAACTCTATTAAAATATAGCAAGTACCATGTATGTATGTATATGGGTTATTATTCGCTTTTAACTGTCTTTCATAATAAATGTATTAATTTAAATAAAAGACATACATATGTATACTATTGTAACATAAATTTCAATTTTATTACAAAATAACAAAAAAACGAAAATTATTTGCCAAAAAAAAAAAAAAAAAATTAATTGAAGCTGTTAATTTGAGATAATTTTTTTAAACTAACGTTAACCGTAAAAGACTTTAACGTTCAAAACGTAAAACATACATTCTACATATGTAAATATCAAAATTCTAATTAAAAGGGATTATAAAAAACAATTCATAAATAAAATTAGGTACAGAAGCATTAAATTTAGGTATTTATAAGTTATACCAGGTTTACCCAATAATTTTTGTTAATGGACAAGAGTTTATCGACCATTTTTGGTAGATGGTCTTAATTGACTTTTCCGCTTCTCTGAAACTAGGGTGCGAACGTTTAAGGTGATCTAATAAATTTGTAGTATTGCCGCTAGTTTTATAATATTTGCCACATAAACGGCATTTAGCACAATTTTTATTTTTGGTTATTTTAAAATAAGTCCAAACATCTAAATACGTCCTACGTATCTTTTTTGGAATACCCTCTTCATCATCGTTGTCTACCTCAATGTTTTCGTTGCCATTTTCTATTAAACACAGACAGACATACACACTCCTATGGATGTGTCCAATGGACACATATGTACATGCATTTAAATAGTATTGCAATAATACTTACTTTCTGCTAATTGTAGGAACCTCTCCATTTTTTAAAACTGTTTTTTATTTAAATATTCTTTATTCTCTCAGAAATACTATTAATAATACAAGAAACTTCTACTTTAAAACTTCTTTATATTATTTTTGTGTTTATGCACTTCTATAAATTGCAGGGTCTTGTATATAAGGAAAAGAAGCCAATTACGTTGCCGTCAATAATTCGCCATTGTCGCTATTAATGTACCCGTTGCCGCAGAATAAAAATAATTAAGTTTAAATAAAATTAATTACCCTAAGGAGTTTAATAGGATAACACTTTTTTGAAATATTGACTCTATTTTATTTTACATTAAATAAATGCAAATATATTATTTTTATTGAAAAATTAGAACATACATACAAACATTTACCGGCGGCAAAAAAACTGCGTTGAAAGAGTTTACTTTTAAAATTTTCCGATAGTATCGCTACCGATAGTGAAACCATCGATAGTCGGCCAAAAATAAAACTATCGATACTATCGATAGTACTATCGATTGTTTTGCAGCTCTAGTCTGAGGTGTCTATTAATGTGTAAAGATAGACCAAAATATTGGCTCTGAAGGGATACTATATCATGTGTAGGCTAGTACCAGTGTGCAGGCTAGTATTAAAGATATGACTGTGTCGGGTTCCAGGTCGTTGCAATACTCTCCGAAAATGGATAATTGTCCTATAAGTTCAAAATAACCTGGAAAGGGACATGTCTTGGACAGAGGAAAGTGTGAGAATTTCTTTCAAGTTACATTTTAGTATTATTATGAATTAATTAGTGGCTGTCAAGAGCTTAAAGACCCTATATAAAATTTGATAAAAGCCTTCTGGAAATAAGTGGCGTTAATCCAATTGTAAATGTGAATGAACTACTAGTGCAGTACCTGAAAGAATCTAAAACAAAATATAATTTCTACTATATGCATGGGCTCCAAGTTTTGATATACTTATGAAAAAAATGGTAATAGTTTGGCAAATTTTATTACATACATACATACATACATACATATATGAATTACACTCACTAATAGATCGTTTGTAATCTAAAACAGTTCAGTTTGATGCAGAAAAAGGATTCTAAAACAATTGACATTAATCGTCTTTTGTTCAGGCCACTACTAAAGTATAATTTTAAATTGCTAATGGTAATTGACTGATTTAAAAATAGTTTTCCAAAATGAAATTCTATTGAATTTTTGTTAAAAATTGTAAAAACAAAATAAACACCCTGTAAGGCGAAATAATGCACGAAATACTTCTAAAAACAAAAGACATTAAATATTGCAATTTATTTAATTTCTCTCCTCTATTGTTTTTACTCTTCTCCTACTGTTAAAAGGTGCTGAATACCACAAACCAAAAGAGAAAACAAACAATATTCTATAAAATAAACAACAACAATAAAAAGAGAAAAAAGAAAACGATGACAACTAATTAAATGATGAAAATCATTATCAAAAACAATCTCAGGAATAGTCTTTACCAGATGACAGTCAAATGATTCATAGAATAGGCAAGAACGAATGTTTTTATGCACTAACATTTGCTCTTCTTAATCTCTATTAAGAATTACTGTATATGCCAGTTTACAAAACTACACATATAAAAGTTAAAGTATAAGATGAGATCCACACTAATGACTAAATTAAGAACCATTTTTGCGCAGTTAAGAGGAACTTTTCCATTTGCTACACAAATTCGGGTAAAGTTCGGCCACAAATCAAACTCTAACTGTTTACATGTTTAAACAATAATTCAGAAAAAGTTAAGTTCTTTTACAGAACGAAACAAAACGTACAGACATAGTTACAGCAGGATTTGTATTCCTGCTGTGCATACTTCTTATATACTTTAGTGTAGCATTATACTCGTACTTCTATTACTTTAATAATATTTTTTGAAAAAGGATTCATGTTATGGTATCAGAAAGCGTTTCAACTAAAACTGTGTTAAGTTTGCTAGAAAACAAGAGTATTTTTAACTTGACTACAAAACGTACACTTAGAACTTGAATAGATAATACTGTACAGTAGAAGAAAACAGTGTACACTTTTAATGTTAAAATATTAGTAAAAAAGTCAATTATAAAGGCATATTATCAAAAAAAAAGTTTTTTAAGTTAAAATATATCTTCTTAGGATTAAAGTGCATGAGCTCTGGTTTATTCTTCTCTATTTTCTGTTGCTGGGCTTCATGACTTAAATCTATGAAAAGCAGATGCATGTCTAAACGTCACTCACCTATAAGTTTTCTCAAAATTGTGCTTTAATAGAAATATTTGATGTTTTTTGTGGAAAGCTTGTATTCTAAAAAAAAAATCACGGGATCGGGGATATTTGGCCCTAAGACGAAATATTCTGAGCCAATGGGAAAACTCGCTAGATTCTCCGGGCTGAGCTTTATACCATTGAAAGATGCGCTCAATTCAACCTGGACAGAAAGTAAAGGGGACAGACAATAGCCATACTATCTGACAGTCAGGCTGCCATTCGAGCGGTTGGCTGTTATCAAATCGACTGTAAGCTAGTATGGGACTGTCTGGTAAAACTGAACCGGCTGAACAGGGACAATAAGGTTAGCCTATGCTGGGTTCCTGGCCATACGGGCATTTAAAGGGATGAAATCGCGAATGAGTGTGCCAGGAAGGGTGCAGCTATGTCATTGATGGGGCCAGAACCCTTTTGTGGAATATGAAGGGAAGTTTGGAAAAGCATACTAAGGGAAAAAGAAGACAGGGAGAGACATGTGTTCTTATTGGGTCAGCCTGGCCTTAGACTTTCCAAACTTTTTCTTAGTAACTATAATAAGAAACGATTTGAGTCGTACATTAAATTCTATAGGAATAATTACATGCTGAAGACTTGAGTCCCAGTAAAAGTGATCAATTTTTTTAAATTTTAATTTTGTTTCGTCAGAAACGCTTTAATTAGATCAAAGTTAAATTCTATAAAGAATTTATTCTATATTAATTCTGGGTACTGCGATAGGAATCGCTTCGAGAGACATGTGCAGATTCTGTAACAAGGCGGTCGAATCATCAGAGCATATACTAGGCTACTGTGCAGCATTGATGCATAGTAGAAAGAGATACCTCGGTGATTATCTAATAACAGATGGGGTTTTGTCAGAGTTGGCACCAGCCGATATTTTGAAGATCATCAAAGCGATGAAACTGGGGGAAATACTATAAAACCCTTGAGGTTGAGTTGAGGGCTGTCGAAATATTACTTTAGTACCTCCTTTATAAATGAATGAATTGTATTAACCAGAGTACCCTGCCGATGTAACTAACATAGATGACAGTTATAATTTTTACAAATTTGCTATTATTTATAAAAAAAATCTAATGAATTTTCATTTGTATAAAGTTACAAACTCCTAAGTGGACACAATCTACTGCATAAACCTAATGTAGCGCCTTTTAATTGAAAAATTACCTCAAAAGAAAAGGACAAACAAGCAATTAGGCTTGGTTGGTTGGTTGGTTGGTTGGCTAGTTGGTGAGTACTTCGAGTGACATTTTCAAATGGTTGATTGTCTAGCAAATGATTTTTAGCAAATTGTTCATTATTTTTCTTTATTTTTATCTTTTTTTTTTTGTGATAAGAAAAGAAAATCATGAAAACAAACAAGTATGGCATTAAATTTGTGTGTAAAAAAGATATAGAAACAAAAATAAAATAAATTGTTGGTTTTGTTGTGTGTGTTGTGAATATAATAACAGTAGTGTTGGTAATTAAATTTGTGAAAAACACTGCAAAGTTAGTAAATAACTACCCATCCACATTGCAGAACGATAACAAAAATATTCTGATAATGTTCGCTTTTAATAGCATGAGTTTTCTTTTATTTTTTAGTATTTTGGACTCTTAATCTGCACCAGATACAGAGAAAAGTTTCTCTTTTCCAAGAATAAATAATAAAAAGAATTAATTAAACTATTAAGGGAATGATGAAAAACCAAAAGTAAAATAATCATAATTAAGAAATGATTTTTAAATACAATGAACTTAAATTATGAAATTAAATAGTTGAGATAACTATTAACTTAAAAACAATTGCGCATATTCATACATCATAATTAAAGTTGGAGCTTGAAAAGCTGAAACCATAAAATATTTAGTTAATGGATAGTTATAAGTCTATAACGTAACAATTTCTCTCAGCTGGTATATGAAATGCAGCTCTGCATGCTGTTATGCACTATAGAGATGATAAAATGGCGATAATATTCTTAACGATATACGACGGCAAATATGTATATACTCGTACTGTAACTGAATTCAAAACTTGGGGATCTATTTAAAAATAGTTTTTGCTTAATAAAATAAATAAAATATTTTATTCCACCCCCCTAATTTAAACTTTACCGTGCGGCTTTCTTGGGATTGATTATTCTTGGATTATTTAATGGAGGCGGTTCGCATTCTTAAAGTAGGACCTTTGTTTCTTTCTGACTGTTATCAGATACGATAGTAGTAAGCTTAAATCAAGGGTCTATACAGCTTTCTTTCATATTTTCTCAGATCATCACTTTGTACTGCATAAGTAGGGGCTTGCAAAAAAATTATTCAACAACATGTTATCGACATTATCGATAGACAATATAAATTGGACAACTATAACGATAACCGGTGTGTATTCGGCGTGGTCTAATGGTTAGTTTGTTGGCTTACTAATACGATATTAAAAAAATTATTTCTTTCGGCGACTACCTCTCAGCAGTCTTCTGGGGGTAATTGTTTGCCATGAAAAAGCTTCTCAAAGCTGCTCTGTTGTTGGGAGTCGACTTTAAACTGTAGGTCTCGGTACTCATGGATAAAAATAACACACACAACATGAGTGCTGCGAGAAACTAGGCCGTAACCCTAAAACAGGGTTATAATGGCCAATTATGTATGTATGTTATCGACCAACGTATACCTCTAGGTTTTTTTCGGTTCTATGTGGATATTTTTTGGAAATATCTTTTAGGTTTTAAATATTTTCACCCTACGATCATATTTTCTTAGCTAATGATAATTGAAAATCTCTTATAATTTTTTATATTTTTATTCAAAAAAATTGAATTTAAAAGAGAGTTTTAATTAAAAAAATATAAAACTAAAGGTATCAGCTGTTCTCTGTATGTATTCTTTTTTTTTTGCATTGAGGCCAGCACTCAGGGGGTGACGCCTACTTATGCGGTACATAGTGCTGGCTGGTCTAGAAAGTTGACAATCATTTACAGTTTTATTTTTCATTGTAAAGTGCAAGCTTACCGTGCTGAAAGTAACGATATATGAATAACTTCAAAAGAACTCACTCACCATTTCTGAATGTCCGTCAATATAGGAATTTTAATGTCTGTACTCAGCGCATTGTCCAAGCAAGTCAGAATTGAAAATGTACCTTTTTGTGAAAGTTTTAGTTCAATTTGTTACCTTGAATACCAGTCTCTCAGTAACAGTGTTGCAGTTTAACATTTAGAAGAATACATACATAAATACATAATCGGCCATTACAGCCCTGTTTCAAGGTTAAGGCCTATCGTCGCGCTGCATTCATATTTTGTGTGTCAATTTTTATCCATAAGTATTGGTACCTACAGTTTATTGTCCGCTCCGAACGACAGACTTAAAAAGCTTGTTCATGACAATAAGCTACTTTCTGAGCTTCTGCCAGAAGACTGCTGAGGGGTAGCCGCCGAAAGAAATATTATTTTCATATTTCTTTTCCTTTTTTGAACCCGGAGATCTTCTCTATTAGGCCAACGTACTAAACACTAGACTACGACGACTACAGCAACTACTAAAAATATACAAAATTCTGTAAATTCGTCTGTCACGTAAATTCTGGTTTTTTCTGAGGGTATGGTTCTGGTTAAAGTCAAGCAGCTCATTATTTATTTCTCTGGCATGTAGGGATTTAAATAACGCCACAAACTCAAAACAAATAGAACAAATGAACGCAATAGAACAGCATGTGGAATTCTGCTGCAATAAATGTCATTAAAATCTTGTCGCTCTTTAAAAAAAGTTTTATAAGTTTTACCAACAAACAAAAGTTTTGCACCCAAAGTTTAAAATAAGTGAAGATAAATCAGGAAGAATCTACAAAAACATGATCTGAAATTCAAACACCACCACCATATCAGAAACTTTACCAATGTAAACGCTGAAGTAAATATTGGGTTGGTAACTAAGTAATTGCGGATTTTTTTTAGAAAATAAAAGTCAATTTTTTCATGGAACGAAATAACTTTATTATGTAATGTGTTGCCCATATTGAGCAATGACCTCTTGCCATCTATCAGGCAGCATCATAATTCCACGTTCATAAAACTTCTGGTTTTTATGAGAAAAAAACTGAACAAGGTACGATTTGACATCATCATTATTGAAATTTTTACCATTCAAGGAGTTTTGCAAAGATCGAAATAAAAATTAATCAGACGGTGCAAGGTATGGACTATATGGTGGATGTGGCAAAACATCCCAACCAAGCTCCAATAATTTTTGCCGAGTGGCCAAAGATGTGTGTGGCCTTGCATTGTCATGATGGAATACTACACATTTTCGATTTGCCCATTCGAGCCGGTTTTCTTCAACTGCATTGTTTAATTTTGTTAATTGTTCAATGTAAACATCTGAATTTATCGTTGGATTGGGTGGTAAAAGTTCGAAGTAGACAATTCCTTTGTAATCCCACCAAACTGATAACAGAACTTTGTTTTGATGAATATCAACTTTTGATATTGTTTGCGTTGGTTCACCTGGCTTGCTCCACGATCTTTTCCGATTGACATTGTTGTAAAGAACTAATTTATCATCACCAGTTATCAGTCGTTTTAAAAATGGATCGTTTTCATTACGTTTAGTTAACAAATCGCAGATGTGAATGCGTTGTATTAAATGAATTTCTTTCAGTTCATGAGGAACCCATACATCAAGTTTTCGTACATAGCCAAGTAACTTTATGCGATTTTCAATGCATGTATGCTATACATGAAGCTTCCTTGCAATCTCACGTGTTGTACTGTGACGATCCGAATCAATTATTGCTTTGATTTGGTCGTCGTCCACTTCAACAGTGAAAAATCACCAGAACGAAATTTGGCAAACCAATTTTGATACTGCCGTTCTTTTAAGGCTACTTCACCATAAACAGCACATAACTTTTTATGAGCTTTCGAAGCGTTTTTTCCTTTCCGGAAATAAAAAAGCAAAATATTACGAAAATGTTCCTTTTGATTTTCAATTTTTCAACAGACGCCAAACAAAAATCACGCAACCGATCAAAAAATTTTTTTTTACTGATTGACAGCTGAAGTACCGACTATCAAATAACAAAATGTATTTGATATTTCAATTACGTCATCTAACCTAAAAATTCAACTAATGCCATCAATGAGTAAAATCCCCATTTACTTAGTTGCCAACCCAATACATTATTCTGTACCATAACGTTTTGTGAGTTACAAAAAAGTGCAAAATCTACTTTGTTTTATCTCATCTCTAGTAGATACGAGTAGTAATTTTTTTCTTCTAGTAATTATTTGTGTATCTGTAAGCCATTTCTAATTTAGTCTTTTGTCAGTCAGTTAAACTTAATTAAATGTCAATTTATTTTTTCTGTTTGCTGTCAAATGTCACTCACACCAAATGCTGAAATAACAAACATGCACAAATAAATTTGTGGAAAATTAAAAAAAAAAAAATAAAGAAAATAAAACATATTTTATTCCCATTATTATGTGTGACAATTAAGTTGTCAATGTACTATTCTGCTGTTCGCTGTTTTAATGAGAATGAAAACAAAACCACTGTTCTTCAAGCCATGTTCTTTGAGTGCAGAAAACTTTATTAAACGAAATATCTAAACGGCATTGTGAAAGTGTGTACTCGTATGTATGATTTTTACTTAAAAAAAAATAAAAACACAAAAAAATTAGAAGAAAATTTTTGGTTGACATTTAATTTACACAAGTTTTTGCTTTGAAATGTTCTATAATTTTCAACAACCGCAAATCTACACAAACTAAACCGAACTTTTGTTTTTACTTTTGCTTGTTTGTGTCTTCATGCTAGAAATTATTATTGTGTCTAGTTTTAATCTAAACCGCAACTACAAACACACATATTATCAGTCATACACACACACACACACTCACACACACACAACTACTGCAAAATTTATCTAAAACATCTTTTTTTTCTTCAAGGATATTAAAAAAAAGGATGTTCTACAAACAAAAACAAACTTTTCTTAGTATTTTTCGCCACATTTTAATGTTTAAAACAATTTCAAGTTGAGTAGAAAGAAACATCAACGCACAGAGACGAGTCTTGAAGGCAATAAAAAAGGACATTCGAACGGGCGAACAGCCAACAGGCACTTGAGTACGAGAGCAAGAAAATTTTCAAAAAATTTAGTTGTCATTGTTAAAAATATTTATTTTTTATTTTTTTTTATTTTTGGTCTGTTGGTTATTTTGCGCATATTTTTTCTTTTTTTTTAATTTTTCTTTCTCGTTTTGGTTTCATGCTCTTCAAAAATTTTAAATTTGTTTTGGGAATGACAGTTCATGTAGTGTTTTAGAGTTTTACACTCGTACTTCTATTTTTGGCCACTTTGCTAAGAGAATTTGCTTAATTGAGCAAATTTCAATTGTAGGGTGTTGCTTTTTATTTTCTATGTTCAAGTGTGTTTAAATTTAATTCTAATAAGAGAGAAAGAAGTGAATATTAAGGACAATTTTTCATGTTAAGCACACATTGAAACAAAGTATAGAGAGGCACCGGCCGATAGTTTTAAGTTCATCAAAGCGACGAAATAATATGAAACCAAAGAATATAAATCATATAGAATGGGCATCTCAACACTTATCCAAATATTTTGTCAAAATTTTTTCAGACGCGGGAAGGAAGGGCAAAAGGCAAAACAAAAGAAAAGAGCGTAACAAAATAAGAGAAACTAATGTCACAGTGTATGCACTGTGCTAATGTGTGTTTTAAACTCCAACAACTATAACAAGAACATCACACAGCAAGAAGCCACAACAAAATTTTTGCACACACAACATCACAGTGTATAAGACGATAGCCACAACAAAATTTTTGCACACACAACATCACAGTGTATAAGACGATAGCCACAACAAAATTTTTACTTCCTGTCTTTTTTTTTTGCTTAAGTACAGAAACGGTTTCATGCTAACAACAATATTCACATACAATACAATTTAGGTGTTTGTGTGTCTTATTCATTGTGAGCTGTTTTCGTTTTTTAAATTTTAAAACTTAGAGAATAATGTTGTTGGTTCAAATATTTTTGTGTATTAAAGAATACAGTGCTCCGATACGACTATGTAAGCTAGTGTAGGGCAAAGCATATTTAATTTGTAGTTGCGCGAAGGAAAATACATTAATCTACATCGAATATATAGCGCCCTATTTAATATCCTAATAAAAGTGTATTTAGAAATATATTTTATTATTATTATTTATTTAAGCTCAACAATTGATTTTATATTTATTTGAAATAAAACGTAACCTAGACCAAAGAATGTAATTCCAAAAATATTAAAAAAACACAAGTACATATTCATTAATGAAAAATTTTTAAATGATAATTTGATGATTTTTCAATTATATGAAATTCTATTTTTATTTTTATTTATATATGTATGTATGAATTATACGTACGTATATATACATTTTTAAAAGAAAAGACACTTTAATTTTTTTTATGTTAAAAATAAATAATAAATAAATAATAATCAAGATTAAAATTATTTCTTATTTTATACTTCAAAGCATCAAAAAGTATGTATATTTTGAGGATTTTCATCTCCATAAAAAGGCTAATAAAGCTACTCTTTTTAAAGATTATTTATTGAATAAAATATCTAAATTCAATGTTTTCGAAGGAGTACCAATAATAGAAAATCCAATACCTCTATTCTGTGTTGAGAACAAGTGTCGGCAAACCACTCTGGGGTCATTCGTTTACATGACTCAATAATAAAAGATTTTATACCAATTTTTTGCATTTCAGATTTAAAGACATTATGAAACATTAAAATGTGTTTTTCGCTTGTATCCATTAGTTTATCTGATGGGGCAGCTAAATTTTCAAAATCTGTTAGCGATTGATAATTTTTATAATATATGAAAAGCTCGCTTGGGGCTGTTAGAAAAAAAAAATAATCTGCATATACATATATTACTGTCGAAATCAACGTCATCAATTTTATTGTAACTTGGTTCTTTATGTTCATTATATAAATCTGCTTCAAAGTTGGCATCAACTTGCGTTATCTCGTCTTGTAAATGCAGACAACTGCTGGACGAACTTGACTGAATTATTTAAGTTACCATTAATTTTGCCAAAATGTTATTCAATTCGGCTACGGAAGGGTTGTTATTGTTGCCACCTTTTTGCCGTAATACAGAAAAAGTGTTTTCTAATTTGTCTTGATTGAGGGACTTTGTCATTAAGAAATATAAATCACCACCTTCCCTTAAAATTTCATTTGTTAACATAAGAATTGAATTTAGGGTGAGTTTCATTTTATTTGAAAAGAAAATACGCTTGTTTTGATCTACAAACTCCACCTTTTTTAAATATTCTAAAAAGAACTGAATATATTTATGTACTTCATTGTTAATTTGAATTGCAGATCTGTAGCAATTACCTCGATAAAGGGAGCCACTATTAAGACAATCAAAAATTTGGCCATTTTTTCCATAAACTGAGCTGTTGATAAAGCCAATTCTGCGGAACATGTCTTAAATTTTGTGGTTTCAGACGTTGTTTTAATAGCAGCAGAAACAGGCCTGCTGAAAATTTGTGTGGCAAATATTACACGCATTTTTCAAAAGTCTTAGGAAAAATATGTTGCCGTGTTAGTTTGGGGCACATTTTTGTTTTTGCATTTGCTTCCATTTCTTACAATTCCTTAATTACCTGAAAGCTTGCCGTCCCATCCGGGGTTTTTATGTCACATTTTAGCCACCCCTTCCGCAAAGGTTTAATTGAGTGTGGAAAATTATAAAGTCAAAAAACTTTTTTAACGCTTAATTCAAAAAACGGTTTTTTAGCAGATACTTTAAGATTGGAAAAGCATTTTCGGTTAGTCGAGCACATATAAGGGCACAAATATTAATACCAATGCTTTTTAAAATATAAATATTTTCTTTAACAATTTTACTTAAAGAATCTGCAGATAAATCACTTTGGGAAGTAAAATAATTTAGAATGATAGCAAAATGAATGGAAGCAAAAAACACATTTCAATATTTCATAATGTCTTTAATTCGGAATCTAAAAAATTGGTATAAAATCTTTTATTATTGAGTCATGTAAACCACTGATCCCAGAGTGGTTTTGCCGATACTTGTTCTTAACACAGAATAGAGGTATTGGATTTTCTATTATAGGTACTCCTTCAAAAACATTGATCTTGAAGTACAGAAAAATGAAGTTCCAAAAAAAGAAAATTAGATATTTTATCCAATAAATAATCTGTAAAAAAAGTAACTTTATTAGCCTTTTTATAAAGAAGTAAGAAATAATTTTAATCTTGATTATTATTTATTTATTATTTATTTTTAACATACAAAAGTTGAAGTGTCTTTTCTTTTAAAAATGTATATATATATATATATATATATATATATATATATATATATATATATATATATATGTACAAATATATAATACATACGTAAGTACATACATATATAAATTAAAAATAAAAATTGAATTTTCTTATAATTGAAAGATCATCAATTTATCATTCGAAAATTTGTCATTAATGAATATATACTTGTTTTTTTATATTTTTGGAATTACATTTTTTGGTTTAGTTAACCTTTTATTTCAAATAAATATAAAATCAATTGTTGAGCTTAAATAAATAATAATAATAAAATATATTTCTAACTACACTTTTATTAGGATATTTAATAGGGCGCTATATATTCGATGTAGATTAATGTATTTTCCTTCGCGCAACTACAAATTAAATATGCTTTGCCCTACACTAGCTTACATAGTCGTATCGGAGCACTGCATTCTTTAATACACAAAAATATTTGAACCAACAACATTATTCTCTGTTTTAAAATTTAAAAAACGAAAACAGCTCACAATGAATAAGTCACACAAACACATAAATTGTATTGTATGTGAATATTGTTGTTAGCATGAAACCGTTTCTGTACTTAAGCAAAAAAAAAGACACGAAGTAAAAATTTTGTTGTGGCTATCGTCTTATAGACTGTGATGTTGTGTGTGAAAGTAAGAGAATAAACGAATTCTCTTTGCTAAGTAAGAGAGTAACAATTCTTTTTGCGGGTTCCAACATTACGACCCGCCATAAGAAATTTTACTTGTACGTGATGCACATTCTATATGATTTATATTCTTTGGTTAAAGGCTGTACAATAGATCTGCAGATTGAAGTACTTTTATTACTTCACGAAATTCATAATACAAAAGGTTATAAAAACAAGAATTCACTATAAAACTAAAATATGAAAGTGAACGTCTTACTGTCAGTGCAAAAAAAAAGCGTCTACGATGTCTAGTGGTTAGTATGTTGGCTTACTAAGATGAAAGCGACGGGTTCAAATATCAGCTCTTACATCTTGAAAAAAGAAAGAGAAAAAAATTATTTCTTTCGGCGACTACCTCTCAGCAGTCTTCTGGTAAAACCTCTAGGAGTAATTGATTTCCATGAAAAAGCTTCCCAAATGGATAAAAATTAACACACACAACATGAGTGCTGAGAGAAGCTAGGCCATATCTCTGATACACGGTTGTAAAGGCCAATTATATGCGTATGGACGTATGACATTTAATACAAGACAATACTAAATTTTTGATACGAGACTGAAGAACTTCAAAGCCTCCGTAGCATATTTAGCTGTTTCTGATGCCACAGTTCTCAGTGCCCATAGTGTTAGTAGAAAGCCCCTAAGCGCTAAGACTTTAGCTTAGTTCTTAAAGTATTATTTTCATAAAAAATTATCTAACAAAAACACTCGTACATTGGTAACAAGGGCCCTTTGGAAAAAGCGCTCCTCTTATAGTAAGACATGCAGTCTTACTGCTATTGTTCAGTTCATAATCACTTATAGGGCGATAGCTTTGTATGGGAAGATTAAAAAAGCTGTCATCATGAAGAAGTTAGACAAGATAAAGGTACTTGTCTGCCTTGGTGTAACTGATGCAGTGACAATAATCCCTATAGCGGCTCTAGATACCCTGAATAGTTTAATACAATTTCATGTTACTTGGGAGCAAAGATTTTTAGAACACATATGTCGGGGAATTTGGATATTCTTTACAGTTTGGAAAAGGATTTCGCGAATTGTGCTTTGGAGAAGGTTTCGGTTTGACTATTGCAAATGTTTTCAACTGGGCGCTGATGCTCATGGACCCAATTGAGACTTGTCCAGATGAAAAGGACATTAAGAGCTTTTCAGTTTGAGATGGTAGCCATTACAATATGTACTAACACCAACCTGAACATTGAGCTCAAGTGCAACACAATTAATATTTGCTCAGACAGTCCGATTGCCTTAAAGGTTTTTTGCTTCAGTGATGAGGTACCGGATCGCGAATGCTGAACTACTGAGTGTTTGGTTATAAAAGAACGATGGTAACCATGAATCTTGCTTAGACTCATCAATTCATCTTGGGAAATCATTGAGCGTTTTTCAGGCTGAGATCAAGGCCATTGTCATTTATGCTGAGATCAAGCTGAACAGTGCAATCAAGGGCGAAACAATTAATATTTTCTCAGACAGCTTCCGTAAGAACTGTTGCCTCTTATCCTATAATATTTAAACTTGTCAAATAGTGCTACAACAAGTTACAAAAAGGGACACTTAAAATGCAGTCCATTCACCTTAGGTAACTGAACTTTGTTGGCTAAGAAGCAGGGAAGCTGTGAATACATTAGCTAGTAAAGGTATACAAAATTGTAAATTAAGTGGCGGCGCATTTGCTAAATTATTGTCTTTTTTTGACATACGAATGAAGTTCAATTTGTGGTTTATTATCATACATCTGTGACTGAAAGAAACCATATACTCGTAAAAAGGAGGAAGTGTAATGGGGTAAATTAACATCTACATTCAAATTTAAATTCAAATCGTCCATATAGAATGTTTAACGTTACATGAGTTGTGTGCCCTAACGGTGATGACCTGGCCTATGCTGCACTCAATGATATAGGAAATGATGATACCGCCAGCCTTAAATGTACGCAAAAGTGGAATATGGATTTGTAGATGTAACTTATTGCTGAAAATTATTTTTCAATGAAATTATACTCAGTTTTCTAAATAAACCTAATGATTTAAAGGAAATAAATTACAGAGAGTTTGACAAATGTAGCTTTAAAAATATGATCAAAACTCGCTAAATATTATCGTCTTTCGTAAAAGTCAAATTTATTTCTTTTAATCCTTTAACCGTATAAAAAATATGATTAATTTAACCCCTTTCAATCTCTGGTAATAAGTGTTTTAAAACACATTTATTTATGTATTTCCTACTCCCTTCCCCCCTTTCCTATATTTTGAGCTTTAAAACTTTTATTATTGAAACATGAATTATCTTTTCGTAACAGGTTGATGGAAAAACGAAAAAAAAATAAATATTTAAGCAACACTTGTAGCCCTTTAGCTAAAAAAAAAACAAAAAAGGTTTCTGTAAAAAAGGTTAAAACGCTTTTAATCTTCTTTAAAAACATGACAAGGAGAAAAAAGAATAATAACGATAAAGAAAAACCATGGCATTGAAATAAATTGTAACACTTGTAATAACAACGCATGTGAAAATAAAAAGGGACTTCAA
The DNA here is from genome assembly GCA_963576795.1 of Metopia argyrocephala. Classification (NCBI taxonomy): domain Eukaryota; kingdom Metazoa; phylum Arthropoda; class Insecta; order Diptera; family Sarcophagidae; genus Metopia; species Metopia argyrocephala. The sequence goes on from OY756210.1 coordinate 43,292,515, forward strand.
ACAAGGGCAAGAAAAAAAATAGACATCACTTTAGTCCAAAATATTTTCGTAATTTATTTTGCAAATGAAAAAGTTAAAGTGAAATGTAAAAAAATAATTTTCTATTTAATAAATGCTCATTTATACAATATTTGAGCAGAAGTCCAGACGCTAAACCCAATTTTCGACGGTTTTCAAGCATAAATCGGTCGATACTGCTGCAATTTCACCTTCGATATTCGTACGAAGTTCATCAATAGTCGCTGGCTTGTTGGCATAGACCATAGACTTGACGTAGCCTCACAGGAAATAGTCTAACGGCGTCAAATCGCACGATCGAGGCGGGCAATCGACTGGACCATTTCGTGAGATGACACGTTCTCCAAGCTTGGTTTCCAATAATTTGATTGTGACATTCGCTGTGTGGCTTGTGGCGCTGTCCTGTTGGAACCACAAGTCCTCCAACTACACATCATCAAATTGGGACCAAAAATATTCGGTTATTATTAAACGGTAGCGATTCTCATTCACAGTAACGTGCCGGCCTTGATCATCACGGAAGAAATACGGCCCAATGACGCCGCCGAGCCATAAACCGCACCAAACCGTAATTTTTTCGGGATGCAATGATGACTCATGGAGTACATGTGGATTGCTATGATACATATGTTGTATTATTGTACTATTATACGATTGTTTGATGATTCAATGAAAGAACTCGATATACTAGATAAAGAAATTATTATTATTTTATAAACTGACGACGCACACAATACAAGAGCTATTGTCGTGTCATAGCCACACTTAGCTAAAACAACCTGTTTATTGTATAGTTTTCATAGAGCTTATGAAAATATAAAAAATGTTCCTTAAATCTCCTGTAAGGAAAATATTACTAGAAATGGCTCCCTCTACCAAAATGAGTAACAATTCGATGGTGCACATGGAAAATGGCTATTAATTATACTGTGCTCAAATTTGAAAATTTTTTATAACAAGCTGGGCACCCTACTGGTAGCGATCGTAGTTGTGATATTGACGATTTAAAATTTGTACACGATCTTGGTGGCCAATTAATTGGGCCATTACGTGAAATTATTCTTTCATCAAAAGTTTCTTTGAGTAAATCAATTGTAGCGCCGGCTGTGTGGCGTGTAGCTCTGGCCACGTAATTGAGGTACGAAAAAATTTTAAATCATGTTTCTATACCGTTTCCCATTGACACTAACTTTCTGAACACCATCGTTTTTGAATACATATGAGCCAATGACTCCGCCGGCTCACAAAGCGAACCAAACAGTAATTTTCTGTGGATGAAATGGTGTCTCGACAAAAGCTTGTGGATTCTCTTTACACCAAAAGAGATATTCTGCTTATTTACGGAATTAAAATTATGAATGGAAATTCAAAATCAACATCAATAGAATAGAACAGTTATTTTGATTCAAAGTTTCAACAACTTGCACGCATTTCTCTGGTGTAATTCGATTCATATTGAAATTTCAAAGCAAACTTAACAAAAACCAACTATCAGCTGTTAAGTGGGTGCCAACTCAAAGTTTTGACACTCTATAAAAATACGCGATATATACATATACGTATACATACATACATAATTGGTCATTACAACCCTGTGTCAGGGTTACGGCCTAGCTTCTCGCAGCACTCATGTTGTGTGTGTAAATTTTTATCCATGAGTACCGGGACCTATAGTTTGAAGTCGACTCCGAACGACATATTTGAGAAGCTTTTTCATGGCAATCAACTACTCCCAGAGCTTTTTGCCAGAAGACTGCTGAGAGGTAGTTGCCGAAAGAAATAATTTTTTCATATTTCTTTTTTCAAGATGTCAGAGCTGAGATTTGAACCCAGCGCTATCGTCTTAGTAAGCCAAAACACTAACCACTAGACCACGGCGACCACAAGCAGTATATTTTAATGTTTTTAACTGTCAAGCAGTGTATCAAGCAGTTTATAATGCCAATGTATAATGCTATCTTTGATTATCTATTTAAAAAAAAAAGTGTTTTTTCGTTTAATACGTACTGCTCAATAAAAGCCTTTTATAATAATTTTAGACCATCAAGTGGCCAATGATTGAAAATGATGATCTATGTCGTTGAAAACTACTGATGGTCTATAAAAGCCAAACAAAAACGATTATTTGTTACTTTGCACAGTCAATCACCACTACATTATATGTGTATATGACACATAAGCATAAAATTTCAAAATTAAAAAAGGAAAAAAAAAAAAAAACAAATTAAGAATCATACCACTATTCAAAAGAAAAAAATATTGTTGATTTTATAAAATTTATTTACGTTTTTCTCATATTTTTAGAAAAAAAAAACAAAAAAGACACATTGTTTTAAACATTTTTATTCATTTCTATCAAATGCATAAAATAATACAAAACTGAAGAAAAAGTAAATAAAACAATACACGCGAGTATCAACTAAAAATAAATATAAAAATTAAAATCTAAATTTTAAATCAAAAATGATGAATGTGCTACAGTCAGAGACCGAAAAAAAGTTGCATTTATTTTTTCTAATTTTTATTTTACGATTAATATCGAATAGAATAGAAATCATGGCGAGGTTTGTTGTGGCTACGACTGCCTGTATTAAATGATAAAATGCGATAAAAATTGCAGTTGAGCAGAATGTAGTGTTTTTTCCTTAGTTTTTGTTCGCTTGAATAATAGAGAGGTTTTATAATTTCATACTTCCTCCACATTGAATTGTTAGAAAAATTCTTTTCAAACAAGTTGACAATTTTTTATGCCACCTCTGCTGTACTTATTAACACTTTAACGGTAGTTTAAAAATCTTTTTTATTTTATAATTATTGCAACATAAGACATGGTAGAAGTCGTTGTTAAAACAGCAAATGACAGACGTTAGTAGAAAAACACTCCTTCCATATAATTTTCTATCATATTGCCACTTTGGCTTATCTAACATGTATGTATGGATTTAATTTCTTATTTAAGTGAGTACATCAGGCACCGAATCAATATTCTGACTGATATATTTTAAGCATTTTGACGAATTCCCAGATATTTGTTCTTGTGCTACTTAAAATTTATAGGAAAATATTGAAAGAATAGCTTTTCAAAATGCTACCTTAAGGGGGGCTTAGACGGTAATACAAATTGTACGACATGTTAAATTTTGGTGTAAAAGAGAGTGAATAGTATAAAAAAAAAACCATCACATTTCATTAGATCAGGGATGCATTTTTAGGTTTTTGTTTGCTTATGGTACATGTATACAATGCATGTACATTTTGTGTGCATGGATATGTGCATTTAATGTTTTCATTTTACCAACCGTGTAAACGCAAAAAATATTTGTCGTAAGATTTTTACTCTCATTTTTAAAATGCGGATGGAATTTCATAATATTTTCTCTTTGATTTTACGTACGACTTGTATTACCGTCTAGCATTATATTGGAGAAACTTAATTGAGTATCAAGTCGTCGACGTGTACACTCACAACGATCTTTACATACAGAATCTATAGTTTTCCCAGTAATACACAATTCCTTGTGGTTCATTCTCTACTGAAAACTAGCTCCCAAATCCATGGTAATTAAACATTTTAGTATGGGAGAATTTTGCAGTGATCGTATGGAAATATAATAAAAAATTTAACAATTTTTACACATTTTCTAATGGAACACATATTGACATAAAATTTTATTTATAAACCAATCCAAAATAAAAATTCTGCTTTTGCTATTGTACGATATAGTTTGTATAGAAAAGTACGCCGTATTTGGTCACTATTTTCGCTCCATTTTGTAGAAAATCTTGACAAATTACTTTCTGTCAAAACAACGCTTGCACAGAAATTCAAACGACCGAGGTTCTAATCCCAGCGAAGTAGAAAAATTAAAATAACAAATTTGCGGGTTTTCCAAAATTAATATTTAAAAATAAAAAGAAAGAAATCCATCTTCAAGAAAAACCGCTTCATGAAATTTTCAGTCTATTCGACCAGAAACGAATGCCCAGGAGTACATCGCCACTTTCTGGGAATAAAGATAACAGCTAATCTACATCCAATATTGAGCAAATGTTGTATTTCCTTGAACTTACTAATTGAGGTCAACGATAAACTGAGTCACATTACAGCCCATATTATAGTGCATTTTTATGCAACATTTGTTTTGCAAAAGTCGTTAATGATTTGTCTTAAATGTCGAACATTATTATTGTTTATTTAAGAAAATGGCAACACGTTGTTTTTAAGAAGCATTAACATTTATAAAGAGTATACATACCTAACTGGACTGTTTCAGGATTACAAACTAGCTTCTCGCAGCACCCATGCAGTTTGTATCAACTTTTATGTCAAGTACCGAGACCTACAGTTTAAAGACTCTGAATGATGGATTTGAGAGGATTCTTTATGACAATAGTTACTCCTTTTTTTTATTTGAGACCAATACTCAGGGGTAAACCGCTACTAATGCTGGAATTAGAATTTTTGTGGATAGGACAGTATATATATTTTTTATATTATTATTAAGCGCCGTAGGAATGAGACAAAGGCCAGTGTTATACCTTCATCCTTGACTGATCAACAGCAATTGCCTCATCGTTGCATGTTGATTCTGTGGTGAGTGCCTTCGCTAAGTAGGTTTGATAGCTTTAGCTGTTATCTATTACTTCTCAAAGAGCTTTTGCCAGAAAACTGAGGCAGTCGACGAAAGAATAATTTTTTTAATATCTTTTTTTTTCAAGCTGTCAGAGCTTAGGTTTAGTAAGCTGTAAGTGTGTTGGCTTACTAAGACGATAGCGTCGGGTTCAAATCTCAGTTCTGACATCTTGAAAAAAAGAAATATAAACAAATTATTTCTTACTGCGACTACCTCTCAGCAGTCTTCTGGCAAAAGCTTTGAAAGTAACTGATTGCCATGAACAACCTTCTCAAGTCTGTCGTTCGTTAGGTCCCGGTACTTATGGATAAAAATTGACACACAGAACATGATTGCTGCGAGAAGCTAGGCCGTAACCCTGACACAGGGTTGTAATGGCCAGGATATATTTTTTGTATGGTGGCCCTAGCACGCGTTGTTAATTTTCTTTATTTGTAATTTTATGAAGCGGCAGAGGCAGTTAGCTGTACTCTGTTTTTTGTTTAGAGCATGAGGGAGTTTATGTCCGTCGACTTTAAATTTTTTATTTTTTTTTTTATTTTAAAATTATTTTAAATTCTCAACACATACTTTTGTTTGGTTTTCCTTGAATATCCATTTTTATTTGATTTGCTTTGTAAGCGTTTAAATAACGGAAAAATATGGGTTTTCCTTTTAATTATTTTTATGCTGATTATTAAGGAACACTTAATATAATGAGAACCAATTGAATTTGCCTATTAGCCATTAACTTCCGTTTCCTGTTATTTTAAGTACATATTTAAATATTTCATTCAAAATCATAACCTCAAAAGAAGCAAAAACCTGAAATGTAAATGCATGCTAAATATTTTAAAAGCTAGAATATGCAAAATATTGTTTTCTACAGGTAATGGCCAATTCAATAAGGACCTGAGAAAATTATGCTTTATTGTTTTCTTAAAAAAAGAGAAAAAAAAAAACCCAATTATTTTATTATTTCGGAAGAAGTTTGTTAAATTTGTACAACGTTTTTGGGTACCAATTAAATTGTTAGTGGTTTTTAGATTATATCTATAGATGTATGTATGTAGGAGTATATGTACGAGATCCTGTTTTCTATAGTTGTTTGCATATATAGGTTATCGAAATGGCACCTCGGTGTGACTGGCATTTATTACTTACTGCTAAATACCTGTTGATTAGCCCACATTTTGTTTTTTAGTTTTTAAATAATAGAATTTTAAATGAATCATTCTTTAGTTTAGATTTTCTCTTAGTTTTTGTGGATGGTGTTTTTACCAAATAATTTGTTAAGGGCTTGTTGTTGAAGTGATTTTGTATTCATGGTTTTGAAGCGTAATTCAAAGAAGAAAACCCAGAAAGAGAATATGAAACTACTTTGCAGTTTTTGCTAAAACTTTTCTTCTGAGCACACATTTATGTTTAAATTTATTTATTTTATTTCCATTTTTTTTGTGTAGTTGGGTTTCACAGGTTTTGTAAAACACCCAGCAGAAAATTTTTAAAACTTGAAAACAATTAATAGAGGAATTGTTTATTTATAAAGTGCTACATGATAAGGTATAATTACTGATTTTTTTTTAACGCTTTGCTTACTGGTTGCGACTCATTTCATGTAGAAATCATGCGTTATTTATTCACACGAGTAAGTAATTGTCCACAACTTATTGGTGAACACTATTTTCTGTTGGGAACATACAAAGAAAATAACTTTAAATAATACGAAATTGCCATCCGTTGAGCTTATTTTCAGAGCTTTTTAATTGACATTGAAGCTACCTAGCGCTAGATGGCAGCACAAATACAAAAACTTTTTCTTTCTTAGAAATTACGATCTGTCAAACGTCAGCTGTTAAAATTTTAGCCAAATTCATCGATTAGTTTATTTTCTGTAGTCGTTTGAAGTAAGCAACTTTTGTGTTTCTTGGAAAATGGAAAAAAGTGAATTAATGTAGTGATTAAACACTATTATTTGAAAGGCAAAACGGCAAAAGAGACAAAAGAAAAGCTTGATAAACATTACGGCGAATCTGCTCAGTCAGATTATATGGTAAAATATTGGATTGCTGAATTTAAACGGGGCCGAACAAACACTGCAACAATACAATCAACAGGAAGGCCAAAAGAGGTGGTTACAGAACAGACATATCTTGTTAAAATTAATTTTTGTAATATCATTTGATGGAGGGAATTATTATTACATATTATTATTATCTGGTCTAGACCCAGCACAAATTCAAGACACTGCGATCCATAAGATCTATTATGTCCCTTTGAGTTTACAGTTCTTTAGCAGACATCTGTCCTCCTTACGAACTAAAGTAGGTCCGAAACTTTAGTAGTGGATATGTCCGCCAGTAAAGACCACATGTCTTCCTAAACACATCCATCTAAATCTATTAAGAGAGGCACATTCACACAATATGTGCTCTGCTAACTCTGATGCTTGTGAGCATAGTCTACAAACATCTACATCTGTGATCGCCATTCTCATCAAATGCGCTCTCACACTATAGTGACCCGTAAGAAAATCCTTTAGGATTTTCAAGTGTGGCCCTCTATACTTTAGAACATCAGACTTACCACCAAATCGCAGACGAATCACAGCCTTGTCTTGCCTAAGACCCGACTGGGCATTCCAATGTTCCAAAGGTTTGCCAGTTTCCCATTCACTAATTTGATTGAGAATAGTAGAAAGCTGTGCTACACAGCAGGGCTTCGGACTAATATAAGGCGTCGCAGACCCCCTCCAAGCCAATGCATCTGCTTCTTTGTTTCCGCTTATACCACAGTGTCCAGGTACCAAGAACAGCTGCATCCTGTTTTTAAACGTGTCGTAACAATTATTGACAAGCCTAGATGTCATACCATGAGAGTCAAGCGTCTTTAAGGCAGCCAGATTATCTGAAAATATCGTCGCAAGAATTAAAGAACGCTGAAACTGACATTTAATGTTCATCAGGGCCAAAAAACTGTATGAAAATGAAACAAAGACACTGGTATTTTTCAAAACGCAGACGGCGTACGTGAATTTCTTTTAATGAGAGAAATCTGGGACCGAGACCAATCGACGCGTATTTTTTTTGTGATAAAAATGATGCAAAAAACGTACTTTCCATTTTTTGTCAGTTATAGCGTTCTTTAATTCTTGCGACGATATATTAATTGTTAACCCTTGAGCCCGATATCCAGGTAAATCTCAGCACATGCGGTTATGGCAAGGATTTCACCCTGAAAAAAACTTAGCGACTTCCGTAGTGTAATTGACAGGTTTCGATTGGGTACATAGACGTCAGCCCTTACTCCACTGTCCATTTTGGAACCATCAGTATACCAGTTTAGATCGGACTCACTCCAAGCCAAACACTCAGTAGACCTCAACCTAAATCTCCTGCCAAAGCACACTTCCAAGGTCATGGCATCCAAGACCGAAGCTAAATTCTTGACAACCTTGTGTAGATTGACCAGGTTTCTCGACTCATTTCTAAGTGTTCTTACGAAAATTTTTGCCGCCGATGGATGGCATTAAGTTTTTTAATATATAATAATACGAGTATGTACGTCATCTATCCGTTAAATTTGTGACAAACATTTGCAATACATCAGGCCGTATAATGAGGCATATAACTAAAATAGCAATGCTTTAAGTAAATTTGCTGTTTTTTCGCTTCATATAGCCCCATTAAGAAAATCCATAGAAACTTACGCTATCTAGTTGACAACAAACGTGGTTGATGTTTACCTAGTTAATTTTTGGAAACAAAAGATCAGCCTGGGAGTCATCTCAGAGAAAAGTTTTTTAAGACTTTTGATACCATCTTTGGTAAAAAGTCTCCTGACGAGTCTCTTAAACAGAGGCGAAATAGCATAGCAAATATTCAATGTATTTGTCTAATAGCGAAAAGTATTTTTTTTTTTGTGTTTAATTTTTTAACAATTTTGTGATTATGGGGCAATTAGGACCAGTTCAATTACAAATTAGAAATATTTTTTTTCTTTTTGCATGTGGAATGCCATTCTTTAACGATTGATGTTCTATTTAGAATAAAAGAAAAATCTGCAATATTCCAAAACATTGGAAAAGCTTACACTTTGAATACAGTTTTGCTTTTATGCTTAAAATGATTTTGGAAGGAACCAAGACTTCAAGTTAGCAATCTTGTGTTAGATTTGTTACCCTATTTGTATGCTTTTCAATAAAAACTTATTTCAGAAACATTTTTAAATGGTTTTCAAAGAAAATTTCATTTGTGAAATTTACAAAATTTTCATAACAATTTTCAGTTAAAATACATTCAACTTTTTAACCCAAAAATCCTATAAATTCTTTATTCAATTTGGCAAATGGCAATTTTCCTATTTCCAGCGCAATTACAAAAAAAAAAAAGAGAAACATAACGAAAGGAAAGGAAGAAAATGAACTAAAAATATTTTTACAATTCAAAATTAAATTAAAATGTTTTTCAACAATAGTTTTACAAGTGACTCTTCTATGTGTCTGTCTAACAATTGCTTTTCTATAAATTCACTCAGACAAATGTGTGTATTTTGATTTCATGGAAACGAAATAAAAGAAGAAAAAAAAACAAAAACTTAAACTAAAATTTTTGTTTTTACAAACATTTTTGGAAAATAAATTTTTGTTAAAATTTCTCAACAATCATTAATTTCACACAATTGCACTTTTCAACTTGTCGTCACAAATAATTTGCAAAAAAAAAAAAACAAACAAAGAATATAAAAGAAAAGAACAGCAAACATTTTATTGCCCATAAAATACATCACTTTCTGTCAGCCATGAATATATATATTTTTTGTTTACCCTTTCCCTACTCCACCGACTCATTACCTACTGACTTAACTAAGTTTTGACAGTGAATCCACACTTTTTGGTATTTTGGATTTTCATAGAATGCAGTCGAAAGAATATTATTCACTCGTAGATTTAAAGCTGACAGTAAGACAATGAATTGTTTGTTTTCATAATTTGTTGGTTTGTTTCTTACTTTGGAAACGATTATATGTTTGGGTGATAATATGCATTTGAGTGTGTGTATATATGTATGTGTATGTGTGAGAGAGAGAGTAAAATTTATGTAATTTGATTTGTTTGAGTGAAGGTCCTTTTACTGTCTTGTGTTTTTGTAGGAGTGATTTTGATGTTTGTAAGTGTTTCCCAGCATAAGTTTTTATTTAGAAAACTTCGAAAAAATTTTTGGTTTAAAATCTTATTCCAACGAGTTCAGGTTAAATTCGGGAGTACCACAAGGCTCTGTTTTGTCTGCTACACTATTCCTAATCTTCCTAAATGACCTTCTCCTTCCATCTTCTAACTCTACTTATTCCTTCGCAGATGACAGCAACATTTGCCTTTCACATTCATTTAATCGTAGACCGAGCCTTTTCGTGAGAAGGCTGAGTATGAAAGCCACACTTACAAATGACCTGCAGATAAACTCTGAGTGGGTTCGCGTAAACAGGGTCGAATTTAAAGCGCAAGACTCAATGCTGTTTTATCACGCAGAGGCGTGCTGGTGATGATGCAATCTTGTCATTTGTGACTTTAGGTAATGTAAATATCGAGGAAGAGGACACTCTTGATGTTCTATTCATAAGAATTAACTGTGATGTTCGTTGGAATGATCACATATTTCAAGTGTCAAAAGAAGCGTTCAAGTGTGTTGGCTTTTTAAAACCTTCACTCGCCTTCTCAGTATTTACAAAGTCTTTATCCGACCTAGGATGGAATACAACTCTCATGTATTGGCCGGTGCTTCAAAGACTATATTGGGGCTTTTCGCCCATGTACAGGAACCGTCCAAAGTGCTTATCAACAACGGTAGGGTGTCCGTCTCTATCGATTCGTTGGAGAAGCGGCGCAATGTGGCCTACGTTTTATTATTATTATTATTATTTATTATATTATTCTATGTAGCCGCCGTGGTCTAGTGGTTAGTGTTTTGGCTTACAAAGACGATAGTGCTGGGTTCAAATCTCAGCCCCGACATCTTTAAAAAAGAGAAATATGAAACAATTATTTCTTTCGGCGACTACCTCTCAGCAGTCTTCTGGCAAAAGCTCTGGGAGTAATTAATTGCCATGAAAAAGCTTCTCAAATCTGTCGTTCGGAGTCGACTTTAAACTGTAGGTCCCGGTACTCATGGGAAAATATTAACACACCCAACATGAGTGCTGCGAGAAGCTAGGCCGTAATCCTGACACAGGGTTGTAATGGCCAATTATGTATGTATGTATGTATATTATTCTATCCGTACTATCATGCGAGGTGCTCTGATGAAATAAAGGACTTGATTCCGCATAATAGCGTATTTTTGTGGACTACTCTTATCTATCTAGGAGCACATCCTATTGTAGTTGATTGTCCAGTGAATCTCACAATACATTATAGAGAGAATTCGTTCTTGGGTTGTATCACTCATTTATGGAATGGGCTTCTAGCGAGTGTTTTTCCTGCCAACTACAATATCGATAAGTTTAAACGAAATGTCCCCAAACACTATTGCCTCTTTAAACCCTCCCATAACATATTTTGCTAGACCAGCACAATATACTGCATGAGTAGGGGTCGTCCCCAGAGTGCTGGCCTTAATAAAAAAAATTATAATAAACTATCGCTTATATTAGTGTAAATGCTTTATTCAAGGTTGTATATCACAATAAAGAGTAATATTGCCTATAATAAAAATACGAAGTACAAAAAGGAAAGAACAAGAAACATCTAAGAACTAAATTGAACTAATGAACTAAAAGAACGACCTGGTTCAGTTAAGAGAATTGCACTAAAAAGAACAAACATTATGAAGCATCCAAAATTATTTTCTAAACTAGTCATCGATACTTTGAAAGAAATTCTCCTGTACAGATTTCATTCATTCCATTCGTTCATTCATGAGGTACTAAAAGTACTTCAACCTAGGGATGAACGATGTTTATCGATGCCTATATAAGTATATGGGCATGTATTTGCCTAAAATTACCGTATTTTAAATTATTATGGGTTTAAATAATGCGTAAAGCATACCAACATTTCGGGAAAATCTTGGAAAACGAAATTTTTGCATAAAATTAATCAAAAAATACTTGTTATGCATTTTTCCACATATATTTGCCTAATGTGACCGTAGCTTAAAAAAACAATTCTTACAACAGAGAGCCAATTATAAGAATTTTGTTAGAAGTGTTTTCCAATTTCGATAGTTTCTCTTTTAAATTTACAATTTCATTCCTATTACTTAAAACGTATGTGTATCTGGTTTATAAAATAAATCTCCATACTTACACATACATATACGTGTATTCCATTTTAAGTAAATATATTCTGGCATTTAACAAAATATCAAGTTCATTTGAGTTGACATTAGTGGCAAATAAGACAATTAAGATTTTGTAGGGAAAGTTTCTAGGGTTATTATGAAATTATCATAGAAATACTTCAAGAGTCATTAAACAGTGTAAACAAAAATTATTCATACAAACAACATAACCAGCATATACCTTATTGAGCAAAATTACGAAAATGCACAAAAGACAGAAAGCCAAAAATTATTCTATATATTACATACTACGCCATTTGTATAAAAAATTACACATCCGACTGTACTTTACAGAGATAATATACTCTAACAAACAATTGCTGGAACTAAAATTTACAAGATTTTTGCATAAAATTTAATTAAAATGAAATGGTTTTGCTACAGAAAATGCAAAAGGATCATAAACATTATTTTGACAGACAAACAAAAAAAAAAAAAATTTGTGTCTGAAATCGAAAATCCTTGTACCCGGAATAATGTTAATTATTTAAAAGATTTATGGTTTCATACATACTCGTACGTATATGAGAAAGGGCTAAATGTTAAAGGTGATTAAAAAAGAAATTATTGAAGAAAACAAGAATTACAAGCAATAATACTATAAGTATTTAATAAATATTAATTAAAATATAAATATTTTTTAACATTAACACTTACTTAAATAACACAGAATTCAAGTGATAGCTTTGGTTACATTTTTTTTCATTTTAACGAAAATTTGTTGGCACTTGCAACAACTTAACAACAATATTTCTATAAAAAGTAGGGAGCAAATATAGTTACACACATATGTACATACATAATTGGCTATTACAACCCTGTGTCAGGGTTGCGGCCTAGCTTCCTGCAGCACTCATGTTGTGTGTGTTAATTTTTATCCATGAGTACAGGAACCTACAGTTTTAAGCCCACTACGAACGACATATTTAAGAAGCTTTTTCATGACAATAAGATACTCACAGAGCTTTTGCCAGATGACAGCTGAGAGGTAGTCGCCGAAAGAAGCAATTTTTTCATATTTCCTTTTTCAAGATGTCAGAGCTGAGATTTGAAATCGGCGCTATCGTCTTAGTAAGGCAACACACTAACCACTAGAATACGGCGACTATAGTTGCAGATATTTAATTGAAGTAAATATTTGAAATAATTTATAAAAGCGAGGGTTAAATCGTTACAATCAGTGTCAAATAGGACATATGGCAAAGACAATAATCTTGAATGACAGTCTGTCATAGATGGTACATCTTCAAAGCAAATTTCAACAGTTTTTTGGGAAAGGACGTTACTTTATGTTAAATCTTCGAAGAGTAGATTGAAAATAAAGGAAATCTCTGAAATTCGAATTACTCGGAAAATAGAAGCATGAACTAATCGTGGTTCCCGTAGTCTAGTCATGCACACCAAAAATAAAGGAGGGTGTGAACAAGGCATATGCAATGGAAAAACTGTCGATGTTGTCTATCGCACAAAGATTTTTATAATCCAAAAAAGTGAATTTTATTGCAGTTCAACGACAAAAACCAGAGCTGGAAAAAGTTCTCAAGTAGAAGATAAAATTATTTGTGAAATCAGTGGTAGTAACCAATTTCTGAATTCACACGAAATAAGGGATGTAATTGGGCAACAAATACAAGAAGAAATATTAACACAGACAACTAGATTGGGTTTAATGTGCGTACCTGTCATGAGACTCATCACACGCCGCCCGTTGCCAGGGCGGTAGTTGAATGCATGCGTCCAACCACCGCCACCCAGTGCCGGTGCCCTCTAATCTCAATCATGCACGGGGACATGTCGCTCAGAAGAGAGCCCATAGCACCGAGTTAGCAATTTGGCAATAACCACTGCCTGGGTAGTAATACCCCCCTTGTTGAGGGGTTTCTACCTAGCACTACCACAGTCACTACGAGTACTCCCCGAGGGGCCGCACCCAAACCATCAGGCCGGTTTGTCTCCCTCCCCGAATGACAGGGGAGCACAGATATAACCGGGGGCTTCCTGATGCCCGTAGTGCAAGATTAGAGTAGGTTTCTCTCAGTCAGTCCCTGAGATGGTCAATAATAAATTACCAACTTCTCTGTCCATAGCGAGTGCCAAGCCACCCAGAGCTAACTGATCTCCATATTCCCCGAAGAAAACAGGCCTCTAGTGGGACGTAATCGCCAGAAGCCTTTACTGTATCCCCGGGGGGGGAATAACACGGACAATAGGAAAGCACTTATAGCATTTGTCTCAAAAAAAAATAAATTAAGAAACAGTTACGCTTGGCAAAGAAAATGCTCAGGGTGTTAGCCGGGAAGGTATACTTCTCTGTTTGTTTATAATTTTCGATTAAATGAAAGTGAATGAAGGCGATCGAGTCATTAGAGCACATACTGGACAAATGTGCTGCATTGGTGAACAGTAGAAATATGTAAATTGGTAGCTATCAGCTATGAGGTAGTAAATTCTCGCGGTTGGCACCGGTCGACATTTTGAAGTTCATCAGAGCAAAAACGAGACGAGACTGGGGGCGATATTGTAGGAATCCCGGTCAAGTTGAGGGCTGTGCAATAGATACCTCATATGGATATGACTGAATGAACTAATTAAGTAATTAAGAATTGCAAATTACTAAATACAAGTTAGTTGTTAATTAGCAAAATTCAATTGCAAATTTCCATTTCTGATAATTAATTGACATTTTTCAATTAAGTACTTGGTATATTAACTTGGTTTTCGTTAAACCAAACATATGTTTGTATTGCCCGACCAGATGGGGCAATAATATTTCTCAGAAATTCCATATCAGTTCTTAAATCTTCAACCGTTTTCATAAAAAAAGGAATTCAATGTTTATTAAAACATTATTTTAAAAATTCTGTGTTTTCAGTTTATTTTCTTTAAAATTTAAAATTTTTTGTTTTCCTTTAAAACTTCACAATTTCCATGCAAAACTGAGATACATGAATGAAAAACAAACTTACCAACTCATATCAATTTACTACTGTAATAAGAAAAGCACACAAAAATGTTTGCAAAATATGTAGGAAATGAAGAAAAAAAAACTTCTTGTCAATATGTCCTTCTTTTAGAAAATACGTAAAAACCACCATATGGTCAGACAACAACAAAAACAAAAACAGTTTTTAGAAAAATGATGAAAACAAAGTCCTTTTATTCTTGGCCGGTTTTTTTCTTTCAAGATACTTTCTTTTTAGACACGATTACTCAATTTCAACTGACAAACTAAGAAAGGACAAAGAATCCTGAAGTGAGAATAATAAAAATTGATTTTTTTTTCTTTAAAGATTCAGTCAAGTTAAGATAAGAAGAAACGAAAAAAAAGAAAAGAAATATGTAATAAAGGCCTTTTTTGTAACAACAAAACCAAAATCTTTATAGATAAAATATTTCTATAACAAATGGACCAGCAGCACTTGTATCACAAACACAAAACACACACCCAACACATTCAAAGCCATAGAAAGTTCCATAAAATGGCACACCAGTGACAACATTAAGAAACCCAGTAGGCAAATTACCCAGAAAAATCAAATAATTGAAGTGTTTCAAAATGAATTTATTTTGAATGCTTTTCAAAATTCCAATTGTACACCGAAATTTGTTTTCTGCCCATATTGCTGACCATGACACGATCCGAATTACACACAAAATTAGATTTATGTTTCGAATATTTATTGTTGAGTCGTGCATATGCGTGATGCGAAAAAAATACGACACGCTTCCATCTCCACCCTCAAGTCAGGTGATTTACTTTTATAATTAAAAAAGTTGAATTTCAATGGTTTTCGTCAACTTTATAATTTGAAATCAGTACAAACCAAGCCATGCATGCTTCAACACGATTTCATTATATTTACATATGCTATAAAATATTTTTTGGGGTATACATACAGGAATATATATTAAAAAATATTAAGGGTTGTGTTCTGAAAAACGAGTGTTCCTTTAGCTTCGGCTACAATATATTCTTATTATATATTCATTGCATCTGGCAACACTATAGCATGTGTGAAAATTTGTTTTTTGTTGGAAGGCATTATTAAAATTGCCGTAGTTTAGTATGTAGTGTATTGGCTTACTAGGCGAGAGCTCCGCGTTCAAATCCCAGCTCCGACATCTTGAAAGAAAGAAATATGAACCAACTCTTAGCTGTGTTCTGGCAAAAGCTCTGAGAGTAACTGATTCCCCTAAACAAGCTTGTCGTCAAGTTTGCCGTTTCTATGCGACGTTCAACTGTAGGTCCTAGGTCTCGGTACTCATGGATTCAAAAAAATTTACGCTCACAATATGGGTGCTGTGACAAGCTAGACCGTAACTCTGAAAACAGGTTGTAATGGCCAATTATGTATGTATGCTTGTGTATGTATTATATTTTTTTATAATATTCTGCTTACTGGGCATTTCACTACATACTCGTAGCACACACTCATACCATCAAGAACAGACCGTCTTGAGTGTATGTGTATGTGTATCTTCAAGAGATGTTCACACTAATGCAATAATACATTTTAAATTGAATTTATATATATATATATATATATATATATATATTTATTTTTTCCGTTATTAAACTAAAGACTTTAATTATTATAACAAATAAGAGTTTGTAAGCAACATATTATCCATTGGAGACCGGTAAGAAAAACAAAAAACACACAGAAAGACATAAAGAAAAACATACGGGAAAAGATGGTAGTCTAGGAAATGAAACTTGGTTTTCTCATAAATTACATTTTTATCATTCCACTGCATTAAAATTTAGAATCAGCTGTTTTATGACATATACTCTTCTAGTGCATATCAGCTGATCTGAAAATTTTGTGGTAGATATGTCTAACAGCATGACAGTGTACATATCAACCTGAACATATCCATAGAAATCTAAAGAGAATACTACTTTCGCACAAGATGTGTTCTGATGCCACTGATACACCCGTGTTGTGTGTTAAGAATTGTTATCCATGGGTACCGGGACTCACAGTTTAAAGTTGATTCCAAAAGACAGACTTGAGAGGCTTTTTCATGACAATCAGTTACTCACAGAGGATTTTTCCGAAGACTGCTAAGAGGTGGTCGCTAAAAGAAATATTAATTGAAATTTCTTTTTTTCAAGATGTAGGAGCTGGGGTTTCAACACGAAGCTCTTGTCAAGTAAGCCAACACACTAACCACTAGACAACGGCGACTACTAAAACTAACTTCATTCCGAGCGACAGGCTTCAGAAACTAGTTCATGACAAACCCTTACTCTCAGAGCTAGGAGGTAGTCGCCGAAAGAAATATATTTTCATATTTCTTTTAATTTTAAGATGTCGGAGATGGGCTTTTAACCGGGAGCTCTTCTCTGTTAAGCCAATACAAAACACTAACCACTAAACTACGGAAAAAATTCATCACCACTATGTAATTTAATACTTTTGTTTGAAAAATCTAAGCCGAGCTGCATTCTATAATGGGAGAATCTGCTACATAGTGGACTACTGATATATTGGTTAGCAGACCTTAAACCAGGTATTACAAAATTTGCCAAGACAAACAACGTAGTGTTACGACAGTTAAATTGTCTATACCAGAAACGATTAAGATAATTCTTAAACTCTTGTTGAATGATGGCCGGCTAAAGATGCCTTAGTGCTAACCTTTTAACAGTGAACAGCTATACAACACATATTAATGGAAAATTTAATGATGAGGCACTTTTGTTTCGTAGTTGACGCATATTCTTACAAAAGACCAAACAAAAAAAGCGTTTTGGAGTTTTTGTGAAAATTCGTAATCACTTTACAAGATAAAGAACAATCAGATCAGGGCACTAAAATGGGAGAATCGTGTCGAAAATAGGCCAAGACAGTTTCATCGCAAAGGCATAACGTGTGTCTGTCTGTCTAGGATACATACATAACATAACTGGCCTTTACAACCCTGTGTCAGGATTACGGCCTAGCTTCTCGCAGCACTCATGTTGTGTGTGTCATTTTTTATCCATGAGTACCGGGACCTACAGTTTAATGTCGACTCCGAACGACAGACTTGAGAAGCTTGTTCATGGCAATTAGTTGCTCTCAGAGCTTTTGCCAGAAGACTGCTGAGAGGTAGTCGCCGAAAGAAATATTTTTTTCATATTTCTTTTTTGAAGATGTCAGAGCCTGGAGTCGAACCCAGGGCCCATGTCTTAGTAAGCCAACACACTAACCACTAGACCACGGCGACTACCTATGTAGGGTATAATCTTTATTGTTTTCAAAAAGGAAAAACAATTGTTATTGAGTAGTAATAGATGCAAAAAGAAGCAGATGAATAAGTTAAAGCACCAGTTCATACGCACACTTTTGCGGGGCACAAAATCAATGCATTAAAGTTCAAATGTCGCCATCACGTTCCTGATTCCTTTATGGAGCTCCCTGCGATAACTTTTGCTTAATATTTTTTTCAATGAGAAGCAGTCTGGGGTTGATGGCAATTTTCATGGAAAAAGACAACTTTTCTTACGAGTATATATAAAAGGGATAACGCAACTATGGAAAAAAGAGATTACGTTGAGAAGTAAGTAAATAATTTTTGTGTTTCTCTTTGTTAGTTCGTCTAATTGTGGGACCACATTCGTAAGTTATACTCGTATTTTTTTACTAAATGCTGTGCATTGTGTTGGAATTTTTGTGGAAAGGACTGTACATTATGACAACAGAACATATATTGTGTTTTTTATATTGATTAGCGCCTTAGGAATGAGACAAATTGCTAGGAGTTAATTATTCAAAGGCCCGTGTCATACCTTTACAGTTTTATGATCAACAGCAATTGCCCCCTCGCTGCATGGTGATTGCGGTGAGTGCCTTCGCTAAGTAGGTTTTTAGCTGTTTTCTGCTACTCCCGAATAGGTGGCGCTTTTCTCCTGATCATTCGTTTTTCGTTGCCAAAGGTTAAGGTGGAATAAAGTGGAATGTCAACGAATTGTATTTTCTCACAACTGTGCCTTAAAGCACACTGGAAGACTTATAGGAGGGTGATGCAAGCGGTCGCATATATGTACCAACAAACGCTTAGTTTTTAACGAGATACTGTTCAGTATAATACCATCGATTTAAAACTGTTTTTAAAAATAGATTTTGTAGGTTCCATGAAAAAATTTCGAAGTATAAAATTTAAATTTAAAAAAAATCGTATACGAAAGCCAATTTTGCTTTGTTTTGTGAAACTTTTATATCTGCATGTTGGGAGAACTTCTCTTTTTATTAAAGGGAAAAAAAATTATCAGAAAATATATCACATATGGTCAGTAAACAAAATTTAATTTCCTTTATAGAAAACAAGGAAATTCTTCAGACTCTTGAAAAACTTGTACGCACATCCTATATGGCACAGCAATATAATGGCAGAAGAAAAATTGAAAAATAAATTAAAGAAGAGCAAAAAAAATTTTTTTTCCAAGACTGCACAGCAGCTGCCCGTGGGTTGTAAAATAGGACTGAGTGATGAATAACTCAAATTACATACTTACATGCATACATATATATCTGTGAGTATACAAAAAAATTAAATTTAAATTAAAATTACTTTTAAGCTGAAGCCAGCAACAGTTCAAAAATCATCAACGGAAAATTATTAGACAGTAGCTGGGCACTAAAGCAACACAGCTTAATAGTAGTATTGTCCAGTAGTGTTGGCCATAGCTTTTAGCTGCAAGAAATTTTGTAATTTTTTAATCAAAGAAAGATATTAAAAACCATTCATTATATTGTTTTCTAAAAGACCAGAATTTTTTGTTATTTTATTTTTCTATTTGCAATTACAAAATTTGTCTATTCTAAGCTTTGGAATTGCAATGAAAAAAAAGAAGAAAAAAATAAAACAAATTTGAGAGCAGCAGAACAAGACCAGCAGCCAGTGGCATCAGCTTTTAGTTGCAATACAATAATAATGATTTCCTTGGAGTATTTGTGATTTGTTAGTAGCAATGCCCACAGCTCATTTCAAGTTGGAAAACTTTACTGAAGTAAATGAAAACCCAAAAAAAAAAAAAAAAATAACTGAACGAATGAATTCAAATTAAACCAGAATGCATTCTTTCTCTCATTTTGTGGTTTGAAATTTGTGTTTTTTTTTTCTTTTTGTGAGCCTTACAGAACGTATAATGGCCAGCTAAGAAGAAAGTATGCAAAGAATTCAGAAATCGAAATAATATTATAATATGAACACAAACAGGCATATTAGAAGCATTTTTGTCTGTTTTTTTTTTTTTTCTAACAAAACTTTCTTAATAATAGTCAAGTCGTATTATTATAGAAACTGCTGGTATTCTAAAGCAGATGCAAATCTTCATTAAATATCAGATTTTTGTTGTAGAGTAATTACAATGCAGAGGGAATAGCAATTTTTGGCAGCATTTTTATTTTACCCATAAAAGTCTTGTCAAAGATGTTATTTTGTGTTAATAAAACACTGGGATTTTGTTTGCATTTTTGAAGTCTACTTGTGTGTTCAAACCTTCTAAGTGGGTGGTGCCACGCCCGTAAAAGGTATGTATATTCAAAATTGCAACAGTAAGAATTGCAAAATTTCATTCAAATTAAAAAATTGGATCGAATAGAATAAGTGGGAATAATAAAGGATTTTTCAAAAAAACAAAAACGGTTTTGGATATCAATAAAATGCTTTACTCCTGTAAAAGCAGGTTCGATGCCATTATGTATGGAACTTGATTTCTTTTACCTGGCCACCATGGGCACGCATACAAAAGTCCAGACGATGAACCCAATTTTCCACGGTTTTCAAGCATAAATCGGCAGATACTGCTATAGTTTCACGTTCGACATTCGAACGAAGTTTATCAATCGTCGCAGGCTAATTGTCATACCCCATAGACTCTACGTAGCCTCACCGGAAATTGACTGGACCATTTCGCGAGATAACACGTTCTCCAAACTTGGTTTCCAATAAATTCAAATTGATATTCTCTGTGTGGCTTGTGGCGCCGTCCTGTTGGAACCACATGTTCTCCAAGTCCATATCATGCAATTGGGGCCAACAATATTCGGTTATCATTAAACGGTAGCGGTTCTCATTCACAGTAATGTGCCGGTCTTGATCATCATGGAAGGAGTACGGCTCAATTAACTGAAGCCTCAACGGCAGCAATATTCTCAACACTACGGGCACTTCTTTGTCTCACTTGTACGGGAACATTTTGTACTGTGCCTTTGGATTCAAATTTTTCCCCTAGACGCTGAACTGTTGATCTGCTTGGACGATTATGACGATCATAAATTGGTCGTAACGTTGAGGCCGCTGATTCCGAATTTCGGTAGTAAATTTTAATAGTTTCGACTCGTTGTTTGCTCGTATATCTTTCCATCATGAAATGGCAAACATTACTGAAGAGAAACGACAAAAGAGCGGCAAGAAATATGGCTGTCCCTGTCGCTCTACTTTTGTATGGCCCCTTTTAAAAAACCCTGTAAATCTTAACTTTTTTATATTTTGAGAACGATTATAGAAAAAGTTTGTTCAAATATCTTGACGGTCAATACAAAAATGCTAGAGTTTCTCATTGAGTGAAAAAATTCAATTAATACCGCTTCTCTGAAACAGATGACAATTACGAAAAATTCAATGATGTTTCCATCAAAGCAGTGTTTAAAAAACTGCAGTAAAAGCAGCAAAAGTTATTTAGATTTTCATTATCTACAACTTTTTCATTTTCCATTGTCAAAATCAAACTGTTGAAAAACTTATGCTTCTTAAAAGGCAAAACAAATTCGTTAATAAAAAACGAATTACAGTCCACTCGTTGGAAAGTTTTTTGTTTGGCTGATTTTAACTGCAAGTTGCTTACGAAATAAAGCAAATGCATTACTTCAACAGTTTTTTGTTTCACTGATTTTAAGTTTTTTAGAAAGCTTGTTTTTAACAGATGATGTTGACTCTGCTTTCACACCTAGTCCGGAGAAAAATCAAATTTTATTGTGCGAAAAACGTTAATGGCTGTTGGTTGCAATGTCAACCTCGACTTATCACCGTGCACAGCAATTAAAGATCTCGCGAACATTGCTGATGTTAACTTTTAATAATGATGTGAATTTAGATGCCCACCAGGTTTATATGACTCAAGAGATGAAGGCTATTGACCCTTTTACGCGTCGTAATACGCCGAACGATCAATTGAAGATACATGATTTCTGAAGCTTGACGTGCGTGTCATCCTTCCACATTCCACACGGTGCCCAGAGGCAGGGGTGAAATGCTATGCATTAGATCAGCACCTGACCTGGCGTAGTCAAGTCGCTGACACCAGAAGATATGACAAAGGTTTAGCAATTTTAGCCTTAAATGGAGCAGCCCTCCTTGCTTAGAAGGTTGCATACTATCCAGCTTTAGCACTAAACAGGCACAATGTGTACTCCTCGAAGGACCACACAAAAACCATTAGACAAGATTCTTGCACACCTTCTTGATGTTCAAAAATCTTTGGGCTAAACTAATGCCCACAGTACCAGAATAAGGCATCTCTGGTCAGACAACGAGAGCGCAAGTAATGGTTGCCAACCAACAACTATTTTATTACTTGAAAGTCTAGGCCACTCCATATACGCCGTGAACGCAAGTCTCTAGCGGGAATGGTCGCTAGAAGCCAATAGGAAAGTTCAAGAGGCAGAAGTGAATGCTGATTTTACAAAGAAAATCATCTTCAGCGAAGAGACAGAATTGCCGCATGTGAGCTCATTATCTAAGCATATGTCTAGACTGTAGAGGCCTCTTTCTTCATGTTAAAGTATGCAGAGTCATAGTATTTTAAGCTTCTAATAAAGTTCTACAGTTAATTAGTGTTCTGGTTTTCCTATCATATATTCCCTTAACACGTTACAATCTGGCCAATCTCCTAAGTCATAGGAACGAGCCCACTGTGCTTCTGTGAGACTGAATAAGTTTTCCTTAGTAGCTCTTAAAGCTTCAGTTATACTCCGAGCGTATTGGCATATGCCATTTAATAAATTAAGCATTTAAATAAATCAAAGGTTTCTTACACATTTACTAATCCACTAAAATTATTGTTTTATTATATTCTCGCCTTGTTTTCAACAAATTTAAAGATAAAAATAGTTTGTTGGCTTTGCTTTTAATTGCTAAAGTTTTTAATAAATTAATTATAAATAAAATATTTTCTGCTTTTATTTGGAACATCTTTTTCTCTATTAAGAAATATTAGAAGGAAAACTATAAATTTCGTTGCGGAGTATAAACATTTTAAATGCTAAAAACTAAAGAAAATCACAGCAAAATTTTCAAGGAAATTAAATAGGAAAAACCAAAAAAACAAACAATTTTTTTTTTTCTTTGAACAGTATCAAATAACGAATTTCATTCACATGCTTTCACAATAAAATATTAGGGGGCTACACGTTACACAATTCAATATTTTTATTTTATTATAAATTAATTTGTATTTTCATCTACATTTTCATAAAAGTAATAGCCTGTTTGTAGTAGACGACACACTTGAAAACATGAACCAACGTGTATGCACTTGATTTGTTTACTTTCGCTCATAGAACTTTAAAATTTTTAATATAAGGGACAAACAGCTGGTTTCTGTAAATATATGTTTTTAAAGCTGTTAAAAAATTTGATTTAAAATTTTTACATCACAAATAATGAATCAGTGAAAGTACTCGTATCACATAAATTCATTACTTATTTCTATATATTGTTCATCGATGCTTTTTTTATTGGTATTATACAAGAAACAAATGTTAGGCAAACTATACAAAATTCTGTAGGCTGCTACGTTTTCTACAGAAGTAAAATGGCATTCGACTTATATTTGTAGACGTTTTAAAGGCTCTTAGATATTCTACAAACAGATGGTGTAAACGAAGTTTTTAAAAATGTAAAGTTTTCATAAAATTTTGTTTACCCCCTAATATTTTTGCAAAAATGCACGCACTTCTCTACTACGGAAAACAAACCAAAAGAGCAATAAATAGCGAACTAAAAACAGAAAACGCTTAAAGCGTTTTTAAGTTATCGGCCATGAAAAAACTTTTTTAGAAGAACTTCAACTTGCAAACCAGCAAATAAAATAATAAAATTGGGATTGCTAGAGGGCTTATAAGGGAAAAAGTACCAAAGGAAAAAAAATTATTTTGAGCATCAATACTCTTGAAATATATTATACTCGTATATACATGTATCGCGAAAAAATGTACCCTGTTCCATCATATATATGTATAAGTATATGTATATAGTAACAAAAAGTACTTAACATAAGTACTAAGCCATCAAAATTAATTCCAATATTAAATTTTCTGCTTAATATGTGTACACACATACGTACGTAAAACACAAAAAGAAAATAATCTCATTTGCTTAACGGTATTAATAAAATGTCTTAACCCTGCTGTTAGGTTAGAAAAAACTTACAAATGTTAGGTTAATGGACCATTTTGTCCATACTTCAATATTCATACAAAATAACCATTTAATTTTATATTTGTATCTATTTTGGATCACTTCTCCCTAAATATTATTAAGCTTTCCTTAACGCTAGAGATGGGCGAGTGAGTGAATTTTGGCTCACGTTGACGCAAGAAATTTTATAATTTCTCACACATCACTCACTCGAATTTTTCTTTACTCACGCACTACTCACGTCAATAAAATTAAAATAACTCACTCTCACGCGTTATTCACGTGAACTACGCAAATCACGTGACCACCGCAAATCTCTTCTCAATACATTTAATGTAAAAATTTATTGAGGAAGAACTGCTCAATGTAGAAAGTGACTCCGATATTTCAGATTCATAAATTGGTTATACTTCAAAAAATAGCGAAACAAGTTCTTCTGAAACAGATATTGAACGGGAACCCGTTCTAGCTGCAGGTAGCTCCGTTGATCCGTTTTTTATTGTTAAAAACAAAATGCTTTAGAGTGGCACTCCATTACCTCAGCCTACTGGAGCTAAAGCTGGGAATATTATCTCAACGCAGCCAGATGCAATGAAATTCTGTCAGTTTTTTTATTGTTTTTTCGGCCTCCAAAAGTAAGAATTATCATCGAAAATACTAATAAGTACGACAGGGTCAAGTTTGGTGCACGCATTGGACGCATATTTTGCTGTGCTCATTCTTGCAGGCGTATGTCGGTATGTATAATCTTGTTTATTTATTTGAACAAAATAGTTGGGTAATATAAAATCTATTATTGAAAGTATAAAAAATGAAGATGTCGCCTCATTTCCTGAGCAATTATGTCTGCAGAAAAATTTCATACGATTACCATCCGTTTCGATGATGTTTTGAGTCGACGACAAATGCGTAGATGCGATAAATTTGCTCTTATTCGTGAATTGTGAAACCGTTGGAAACAACTTCTTCCAAAGTTTTATAATTGTTACGAAAATGTCACCATTGATGAGCAACTAGTTGCATTAAGGAGGCGATGAACTTTTTGACAGTTTGTGCCATCAAAATATGGTTTGAAATTTTGCTTCTTGGTGGCCTCCAAGTCAGGTTACTATTATAACTTGGTAAGCTTAAAATTGCACAGCCTGAAAAGAACCAAGGAAAACGCGTTCTATTGAACTTAACAGAAGGCTTTAAAGGGCAAAATATAACAGACAACAATTTTTCTTCCACTTTTGAGTTGGCAAAAAAACTTCAGAAAAGGAAATATCCTCCGAAATTGCTGACTTTCAAATATATACTTTTGTACCATTCTATATACGCAAAACAACTCGATGGTCAAACATTTTATTTGCAAACATAATTGAATGCGTACATAATATTTTCTGAAATCGACGATTCATGGGTTCCAGCTGATCGGAATTGCAGGAGACCAGAGTTATTGCAGCAACTAGCACTTTCTCTGGCGAACGCCTATATGATGAAACGAACTAGATTACCTCAAAAAGAGTTCTCAGCACAGTTATTTATGAAAATACTAAAATCATGTATAGTTCCAGTTGTCTCTTCAAATAATATTTCTAATTCAGAGGCCCGAAATCGTGGAATTGGTAGTTGCTGCAAGTCTAAGTGTGATATAAATAAAATGCTTCATTTGCAGTAAGTTTATTTGCAAAACTAATAGAAAAAATTTTGCTTATTATACAATGATAATTATTATAAAACCAACCAATAAATACTAATTTTTTTTTAAATAAATGTAAAAAAATCAAAGAAAATACCTTATGGAGCAAAGGGTCCCTTAACCTAAGATTCGTAATTTTTTATTTTTCTCAGTCCTGGTTTCAGTCAGAACCTTGAAATTTTGTGTATAACATGGTTTTATAAAAATACCACATGAGCTAAAAAATTAAGTCACTATATGTCACCGTTCAAAAATTACAAACAAAACAATAAAAAAATGGACCAAATGGTCCTAACCTAACAGCAGGGTTAAAAGATCCTTGCAATTAATAAAGAGTAGACAGAATAATCTAGATAATTGATGCCCAAGGTAGTAGTATTGGTGAGAGTGAGTAAAACACAGAAGTTCTGCAAGTGTAGTTTGTCTCTCCCACTCAACATGCTGATTTCCTATTGGTTGATTGACGATCAAACAAAAGAGCGTAAGTATACGTGTGAGTTTAATTTGCTGATATCAACCACTACTGGGCATATTTGATCTAGAGAAAAGAAGTAGAATAATAGAGTATATAGAGTAGTAGAGAAGATAAAACAAAAATTAGTACCATAGAAGCACAAACAAACTTAATTGAGTCAATTTACAAATGAAACTCTATATGAAGTATGTTCAGAAAAAACCACCAAGAGTTTATTGTACGTGTTCTATAATTCAAGTGAAACAAACTCAAACTTCATTTGAAAATCTGTCAAAGCCTGTATATTGGTTAGTATGTTGGCTTAGTAGACAAGACCTCCCGGTTCAAACCTCAGTTCTGAACTACTACTCTTAGCAATCTTCTGGCAAAATGTCTAAGTGTAACTGATTGATATTAACAAGCTTCGCGAGCTTTTCGTTCGAAGTCGGCACAAAACTGTAAGTCTTGGTACTAATGAATAAATGGACAATTATGTGTGTGTGCATGAGTAATTGTCTGTATCTTTATTTGTTATGCAGTCACATAAATTGGAATTGTGGAATTGGCTTTGTGAGCCGTGCACAAACTTGCGTGTTAGGAAAATTTTACAAGAAAACTTCAGATCGGATTATATGTCATAATATCGACGGCCACTTTGCATTTCCTCCATGCCAGACAATCATGCTCTCAAATTTGTGCTGCAGAATGTTTTATGCGGCATTAGCTGTATGCCATGTAAAGTTATTTTATTCAAACTGCTTGCCATGGGAATTTAAATTTAATTCAATTCAATCTAAAACCTCACAATCATTGACCTCGGATGTTAGCTTGTTGATTGACGGTGATGAGCTCGTAAATATATTTTAAAAAGAACCATAAACCAATGTTCATGCCAGCTAAATCTACACTAAGCAGTGATGTGTAAAAGGCTGTTGTCCTAAAATCGACAACTTTGTTTATTTACTTATTTATTCAAAAATTATTTTTGTCCTTAAAAACCATGCGTAATGAAACTAAGGCTCAGTTTCCAGCTGGCATTTAGCAAATGCACGGCATTCTTTATGACCGAGTCTATGTGAACGCACTACTTTGGCTTATTCTCACGAACAGCAGCCATATCTTTAGCAGTTCCTGTATTGTTTTTTTTTTTTGCTTACAATTTAAAGCAATTGCATCCAAACACATAAAATTAAAAGTTTGCTTTTATATCGTTGTTTGTTTGCTAACTAAGTAGCAAACATTGTTTTTGACGACATTTGATTGGCTGCTGTACTTTCAACAGTTTGAAAGCACAAAACTTTTTGTTCAAACATTGCACATTGTGTTGAAAGTACAGCAGTGTATGGCTTGTCTG
The DNA here is from genome assembly GCA_963576795.1 of Metopia argyrocephala. Lineage (NCBI taxonomy): Eukaryota > Metazoa > Arthropoda > Insecta > Diptera > Sarcophagidae > Metopia > Metopia argyrocephala. The sequence goes on from OY756210.1 coordinate 43,320,383, forward strand.
TAACTTTATTCTGAAGTATTTCATACAAATGTTTGGCAAATAGTAAAATAGAGAAGCAAAATGACATTAAAAACTGAAATCGTTTTTAGAGCAACATAATGGCATAATTTGGTACTTTAAAACAAAAGCATTTAAAAAAAAATGCTTTAAAATCAAAATTGTCTTTAATTTTCCAATTCTATCATAAAATTAACTACAAACTGAATTGCATAATTACTACTAAAAAAAAGTACTTTTTCTAGACTTTCCCACTCGAATTTTCTGTAATTTTTTTTTCGTTGTTTGTTTTAATAACAGGAATTCTGGGCGTATATGTATTTTATATGTTTCTTGTATTTGCCTTCAATGCACAAAATCAGTTGAAAATCTTAAACAATGTACTTATAACCTCTGGGGCATTTATAAAATTAGACATTTTATGGCGAATTGTAGTAGCTGAGGCAATGACTATAACTTAGGACTACAAGAGAGAGCATTAAAAATGTACGAGTCCATAATAATGGCCATGATTTAAGGCAAAGAGTAACAAAGAAACATAACTGTTGTAAAATTTATAGCCAAATTGGCTGTTTGGTGTTTTATTTTGTTGCAAACAAAAACGAAAAAGAAAACGAAAAAAAACAGAAACAGAAACTTGTTAAAGAAAAGGCAAAATTACAATTTCTATGCCAAAAGCCACACACACACTTCTCTTACCACCCCATGTAACACACTCAACTCACAATACACGCTTACCTACCAAACACACACATAAAAAATAATTTCAAAAGTCATGTTAATGCGGTATAATGTACTGATTCTTTTAACATGATACTGAGTTGCTTTAAATTAAATTCGATTTTTATGTTTTATTTTTATTTGGTTTCAATCTGCGTGTATAACAGCATACATAAGCATATACATATGTATGTATGTATGTATGAAAAAAGAAAATTAAAAAAAAAATAATAAAAACAAATTATAAATTGAAAGTCTTAAAATCTAGCCCTTCATCAACATACCCGGACCTACAGTTTAAAGTCGATTTCGAACGACAGACTTCAGAAGATTTTTCAGACAATCAGTTACTGAAACTTGAACCTTAAGCTCTTGTCTAGTAAGCCAATACACTAACCACTAGACTACGGAAAGAAACATTTTTTTTTTAAATTTCTTTTTTTTAAATTGTCAGAGCTGGGATTTGAATACGGTGCTCTTGTCTAGTAAGCCAACACACTAATCACTTGACTACGGCGACTACTAAAACTCATTTCATTAAAACAATAAAATATTTCCAGTTGTTTAAACCATCAATTACATATTTATCACTTGTAATTGATTGCATGTTTTTTAATGTCGTTAGAGCGACTCTCATTCATGATTTAAAATTTATCGAAATTGTGGATAGAGCGCAGGTACATACACTCAAACGAGCGATATTCAAATCCAAGCAAAGGAGAAAAAAAAATAAATGTGCGGTTTTCCAAAAATTATAATTAAATAAAAATTAGGGGGGGGGGGTAACCTTCCTTCCCCTGGTCCATCTGTCCCAAATCGCTCCCTGACATTTGCAGATTTTCCATCAAGAAGCGAATGATGAGGAAAACAGTGCCACCTTCTGGGAAGATAACATCTAATCGACATAGAAAATGCTTACCACTCACATTCTACATCCAGATGGGGTCATTGCTGTTGATCGTTCAAAGGTGAAGGTATAACACTGGCCTTTGAGTAATCAAATTGACAGCATTTGTCCTATTGCTATAAGGCGCTTATATTCAATATTCCAATAAAATGCACTGCATTTAGTAGGGGTTTATCCCTGGGTATTTGTTTAAAAAATTTAACATCTATAGACTACGATGAATATGTTTAGGGCAAAAAAGGCTCGCAATTTGGGGATAAATCAAAATTACTGGCATTCTTTATCGAATTATCTAGAGGAAATATATGATCAAATTTTGTAATAATAATGAGAAGAAGGATATAATGTTACATGCATACAAACAAAATTCGCCATTATAACCCTATGTCAGGGTTACGGGCTAGCTTCTCGCAGCCCTCATGTTGTGTGTGCTAATTTTTATCCATGAGTACCGAGACTAACAGTTTAAAGTCGACTCCGAACGACAGATTTGAGAAGCTTTTTCATGGCAAACAATTACTCCTAGAGCTTTTGCCAGAAGACTGCTGAGAGATAGTCTCCATAAGAAATTATTTGTTCATATTTCTTTTTTTCAAGATGTCAGAGCTGAGATTTGAACCCGGTACTATCTATCGTCTTAGTAAGCCAACAAACTAACCACTAGACCACGGCGACTGCATATAATGTTAGCCGAAGAAAATATCGAATACACACCGGTCACAGTTACAGTTGTCGAATTTAAATTGTCTATTTTGTATTTAATCGATTAATTGCAAAACATGTTAAGAGCAATAATGTGAACAATATATTCCGTATAATACTTCCGGAAAATCAGCTTGTACGCAACTAACCTCAATGGAAAAATAAACTATTGAATTACATGGAGCATAGCTTTATCTATTACTAATCAATTGCCAGCGAAAATTCAAGTTTACTGGTAGGAAGTTTTGTGAGAAAGAGGAGATAACTTCTCTTTTACAAAATTATTAGCGTCCTGCTTCCACGTAAGTTAACAGAGTAAGCCTATTAATTATTTATAGAGATTTCTAATTACAAATTCTAATTCAGTTTTTTTTTTCCAGTAATTAAGAAAAAACTATTTCATTGGCATTACTTTATTTACTGCTTCTCGGTAAGTCTTCATATTAAGCTAGCACATCAGCTGTTGAGTTTCTAAATGTACGAAATATTTTCACTGAGTAGTTTTTCCGGCTTTCGACTTTAAGCTGGAAAAAATTTTAAGAGCTTGAGGTCTACTATGCTACTGAAAGCTTTATTAAAAAAACAAAGAAAATTTAATAACAAAAATAATTTCTGCAGAAGGTACACAAAGAAGTAGTGAAGTTTTTATATTTCATTCTCCTTTTTCAGCCATTGACTATTAGTCTGCCATACGAATTTTCAGATTGTATTACATTACATTTCCCAAAAATATTGCATACGAATGCATTTAATATGTTTGCTCTGTATGAGAATTTAAAGACACCGAAAACTTGGAATGACGGAATATGAAAAGTACATATAAGAGGCGTAAAGCTTCGCATTACGAATATTATTAAATTATAAAAAGATAATTACACTTTGGCGTTCAAGTGTTCACAAGACTAGCAATTATATAAAACTGTAGAAAGGAAACCACAAATCACTTAAATCTTTGAAAGCCTCTACACAGTACGAGTACACACAGCAAATGCCTAAATATTTAAAAGTGCATTAAAGAAAACCGATAGAAAAAATATAAATCACTAATATTATAATATTTTTATGGTGATTCCTGCAATTTTTGTGTCCCTTAAAAGGCAAGTTCTTCTTTGTAATGAAAAATGTAAATAATTTTACAAATAAATTATTAACGACCACCGCGACCAGGTTCATTAAATGTACTCATAAAATAAATAGCGTTTGAAAATTACCTTTTGTTTTTTTCTTTTATTTGCATTTTAATATTCCAGTAAATATTAGAAAGGAATTGTGCCATTAAGTGAGTGTCAAAGTTGATTTATTGATTAGTGGTAACAAAAGGAAAATTATAAATCATTATGAATTTAAAATTTAATGAAATGTTAAATGCGCTTTGAAAAGTGAACGAGGTAAACTTTTTTTATTTTTGTTTATTCGTTTGTAAATCAAAAATAAAAATTTCCACCGGATAAGCAATTAAAAATAAATATTTTTTCTCTCAATACCTGCTTAGAACAAACAACAAAGAAATATTTTAATTATTTATATTTTTTTTTCTATTATTTGTGAAAAAAAAAGAGAAATTGTAAAAAATTTGCATATTTTTAGGCGTTTTTAAATTTTTCTTTATTTGTTTATTTTTGTTTAATTAACGAATTACTACATAATTGTTCGTATGACTGGAATGTATTTGATTAATGTTTAAATATTTGATCAAATATATCCACAGTAGGGACATAAATACTTTTGCTAATATGTTGGGCTATAAAACAAAATTTTTTTTATATATTTGTTGATATGTCTATAAAAGTTTTAGTTTTATTTAAAATGTCCGCCCTTGGCCTTCACACATGTCTTAAATTGCATTGGCCAGTCATCAATAGCTGCATGCCCCATAATCCATTAGTAAATTGGCTACATCACGAACCAGAGCTGTCATAAGAGCATCAATGTTATGGTATCTTTTGTGAGAGACCACAATTTGTAATCCAAAGAATACAAACTAAGGCTCCCAGATGGCCAACCTTCAGAGCATACAAAAGCTGGGAAATTGTTTCGAAGCCAGGACTCTTATTTACAGTAATACAAGTCAGTCACTCTAAAGTAAGAGACATCCCACAAAACCATGGTCGCAGCTGGACGATGACCCTTTTCGACCCATGGAAAGAGTTCTAATGCTTCTGCAGATGGCCAGGCATAAACACCCATCCTTTTGTTTGTAAAACTTTTTCTGTTCTGTTCTGTTCGGTAAAAATTTTTTCACCCGTAAACTAGATTTTTCCATGATAGTTATCAGCGTACTTCGCCAAAAGACGTTTGAATTTTTTTACACTATTTTTTTTAAAGCTGCAGTCAATAAGTGTCCTGTTCACCGTTTAAAACCTCCAAGTATGTATGTATAACCCTGAAACCGGGTTATAATGGCCAATTATGTATGTACTCGTATATGTATGTACTTATGTATACTTGTTCTCTACAGTTCTGCGAAGAATTTGCAGCTCGCCACGGCCAAATACTGTACCAGCTCTCGATTAGATAGAGAGAGATAGAGAGTATTAGAAGGAATACACTGAACCGAGAGAGAGAGAGATGCTTTTTTAGATTCAGGAACACATTAGTACGTTCGTCTAACTCAGCGGATAAAAAAAAAACAAATGCCGAAAAGCAAGCGAAGAGTTTAGATTTTCTTTTTGTTAATCACTAAGAATTTAGCGCCTTTTTAGCAGTATTTTAACATGGGCTTTTGAAACGAATATGTGTTAAATTACTACGGTATAGAAAATTTTGCGAAGTTCTCATGATGTCTTTTAAATTGGCCTTTGTTTGTTTGCTATAAAGCCATTGTAACACAAACTAAATTTACAAAATTTAAAGTGTAATTGGATTCGGAAAAAGTGCAGTTGAAATCATTGTTCAGACTCAAAACTCTTTGGTTAGGTCGGTAATACAAATTTCATACTTTTTTTTTTTTTTTTTTTTGTTTAAAACTCGTTTTGGTCATTTGCAATAATTTTCTCTAAAATTCTGATTCTATTGCTCTGCAGTTTTGTTTTCTCTTTAATTTTATGCTGCTGGTTTTCACATCCACAAAAAGCAATCATTGTTTTTTTTTCTTTCTTTTACATCAAAATGTTTTCGTTGATTTCCGCCAGGGGAAAATGGTAAAATGGAATTTTGCCAAATTATTTGTTCTGGATCATAAATGTTTCCAATTTTTTTTTTGTTTTCTGTTTTATTTCTTTCACTCAATTTTATGAAGTGTAAAGAGTATAATTGCCGAACTGAACTCATATGACCACATAGAAAAGAAAAACAGTACTTTAATTGAAGTGAATGTTTATAGAGTGACGAAATGAAATTTTATAGAAAAATGGTAATCAAATAGAAAGCATTTAGAGTAAGAAAACATATTTTTAAACATTGTTAAGCAAGAAAATCAAACACTAAAGAAAAAGGGGAAAATATGTATATAATGAAAGTAAATAAATTTAATTAAACGAAAATAAATGATAATTAAACAAGTGTTTGAGGTAATTAAGAACAAAATGAGTAAATGAAGTGTACAAATAAAATTAAATATTCAAAAAAACAAGACACGCGCACGCACAATATTTGTAAGGGTTACACACAAGTAACAATACAATTGCGTTTTCTAACAATTGAGCTGAACTGAATGTAAAATTAGTAACAGACGTTTGAGACGGGCAAAACCATTTAATATTTACACTACACCTCAAGGTTAAAGTTCTGTTGTTAGTTTTATTGAAATTATCGATAACAAAAGCTGTGGTTTCACTATGTTAACATTTTTATTCAGTAGGATTTGGCAAGTCTTCTTGAATCGTTTAGGCCAAAGCAAACTCTACAAATTGAGCAAATTTATTTGAAAAAATTAATCTGTTCACAAAGAATTTACAGCTCTTCGTTCTATAATGCTAGCAAAACGGCTCTTTGTAGCTGATCACGTATCTGTTTCTCATTTGCAATGTTAACTTTTTGTATTAAAAATTTTAAAATATTTGCCAAGTGATAGTTGACAGAGTTGAAAGCAAGCCCCATCAAAGGAGAAAAATGAAAAATAAAATATGCGATTTTTCAAAATTCTAATTCAGAAAAATATGAGAGGTACATCTCCCCCCCACCGCTGAATCATCACATTCCACTCTATTCCACCAATTATAAAACAAACGAATGATCAGAAGAAAAACCACCATGTACTGAGAAGTAGTAAGGATAACATCAACCTATATATAGCGAAGACCCTCACCACAAAAACGTTTAACGACAGATGGCCAATTGCTGTTGTTCAATGAAGAGTGACGGTATAAATACTGGCCTTTGAGTGATCAAACTCAGCATGAGTAGTGGTCTTAGTAAAAAAAATAGACGATATGAAGACAATTTCTTATTTAAAGTAATTTTAACCCAAATTGTCCAGAATAGACGCATAAATTAAAAATTACTACAAGAGCCCACTAAATTGATTGTTTCCTTACAATAACGATGTAACTTGTCGTTATATTGTACACCATCAATGCACAATGTTTGTTAAAAGCCATAGTAATCCTGTGTCAGGGTTACAGCCTAGCTTCTCGCAATGCCCATGTTGTATGTGTACCGTGAGTACTGGGACCTACAGTTTAAAGTCGACTCCGAACGCCAGGTTTAAGAATCTTGTTCATGGCAATCAGTAACTCTCAGAGCTTTTGCCAGAAAACTGCTGAAAGGTAGTCGGGAAAAGAAATACTTTTTTCGTATTTCTTTTTTTCAAGATGTCAGAGCTGGGATATGAACCCAGGCCTCATGTCTTAGTAAGCCAACACACTAACCACTAGACCACGGCGACTACACCCTGGGCCACTAACTAAATATATTTCACTGAAAAACAATTGAATTATTTTTTTTCTCCATAATAACTGCTAGCTGCCATACGTTTTCACTAACTAACACTTCAAATTTACCAACTTACCAACAAACGTTATGCCAAACGTTTTCACTAACTCAGCCTTAAATCAGATTGTGTAACACTTTTGTAGGGTATAAATAGTCACAACCAATACCTACAACATAAGAAACATCCTTCTCCATTTCTTACCCAATAAACGACACAACAAACCAAATACACAATTTATCGGAAGTGTAGAACTGTCAAAACAACTGCTTAAAATGTTATCAACGAGAGTGAGAGAGAAAGAGAGGAAAGAACAGAATAGAACAAGTTTTATAAGCATACATATGTTTCAAATAATTTTCCATTATAATTTTATTCAGCAATTTATTTTAATTCAAATAAATGCCATTTATGCCATCAACTATAAAACACACATATGAGAGTAATTGTGTAAAAACTATTCAAACATTTGCATTCCAATTAAAATGTGCGTTTTGTGGGTGGCAGAAGTGTTTGTCTAATACTTGTACGAGTATCTACAAAACGGCAGTTGCATGTGTTAAATACACATTTACACGAGTACTAATCAAATATGATAATGATAGAAAACAATAAAAAATACAAGAAAAGTAAGTAAATAATTATTTAATATTTTATACTTTATTTCTTTAAATTTTTTTACTTCTTCCTTGTGCATTAAAGATGGAATTAAAATAGTTTTTACGATAACAAAAAATTTTTTTAAACTAAAGTGGTTGCGCTTTGGAATTTTTATTGGAATCTTTTATTTTGCCAAATTTGAAATATAAAATTCTTTTAAAACTACATTTAAAATTCATTTTAATGTTGCACACCAAACACTCTTTTTACACGAGTTGGGAAAAAATATGCTCCTTTTACACAAATTATTTTGTTATGAAAGACTAATATCGTTGCAAGAACTAAAGAACGCTGTAACTGACAAAATATTTAATGTTCACCAGAGCCAAAAAACCTGTATGAAAGTAGAAAGAAGGATACGCTGGTATTTTTCAAAACGCAGACGGCGTAAGTGAATTTCTTTTCATCATAGAAATCTGGGACCGATATCAATCGACGCGGATTTTTTTTTTCTGATAAAAATGATGCAAAAAAACCTATTTTCGATATGTAGTACATCCACAATTTAACGATATGGGTCGAGCAAGAGAAAATATAGTCAAAACTAAGTCAGCTTATATACCGGCCAGTCACTTGACTATAGAAAAACATACCAGATTCTATTGAAATAATATAAACGAAATCACATAAACCGCCCTAAACCATAGAGTGTAACAGCAGTGAGGAATTATTGATGGTCTATCGAATATGCGTATTGATAGCAGAAGTTAAAACACGTTTTAAGACATCTAAACAACACCAAGTGCTGATTTATAGTACATTGGTGGCGAAACTGCAGCTCGCAATCCACATGTCGTTCTTCGAAGTATTTTTCGTTGCTCTCTTCTCATTTTTGTCTTTTTTTTCTTTTATTGAGACCAATACTCGGGGATAAGCCCCTACTAAGTATTGTACATTGTATTGGAAGTTTTGTGGAAAGAACAGTACATTATGACAAAACATACATTTATTTCTGTTTTCTTATATTATTAAGCGCCTATGCAATGAGACAAATTGCTGTGAATTGATCATTCAAAAGCCAGTATTATACCATCACCCTTGAATGATGAACAGCAATTGCCCTATCGTTGCATGTCCATTGCAGTGAAGTGCTATCTATTGGAAGGTTGAGGTTTACTTGTGATCATTCGCCTTTCGTTGTCAAAGCTTAAGCGCTCTAACACGTAACCCTCCTCATTTTTGTATTATTGTATTTATGCATTCAAAATGCCTTTTAAATTACATACATACATACATAATTGGCCATGACAACCCTGTGTCAGGGTTACAGCCTAGCTTCTCGCAGCATTCATGTTGTGTGTGTTAGTTTTTATCCATGAGTATCGTATCGGCACCTACAGTTTAAAGTCGATTACGAACGATAGATTTAAGAAGCTTTTTCATGGCAAGCAATTACTTCCAGAGCTTTTGTCAGAAGAAATATTTTGTTCATATTTCTTTTTTTCAAGCTGTCAGAGCTGAGATTTGAACCCGGCACTAGCTATCGTCTTAGTAAGCCAACACACGAACCACTAGACCACTAGACTACGGCGACTACACATTACTCATTACAAATATGAAAGTCTAAGTGCAACGTTGAAACAAATTTCATTCTTACCCATCAAAAACTGCAAATACCTCGTTCGAGTCACACAACCGAACGACGAAGCATAACTGCAGGTAATCTCTTCTCATTTCTTGAGTATAATTTAAAAAATGATTTGAAGAATTGCCCTGAATTCTATCACAAATCTTTTACAATTAGCAGTTTCCATACCCTGTGATTCAATTGCTGAATTCGTTGTTAAAGAAGAATTATTAGATGTAGTAGCACTTAAAAAGTCAACACGCCGTTTCGATATTAAAACAAACATTAAAATCTATAATGAAAATTCCGAATGTGCCTGTTAATAAACTTGAGAGAATTGAACCTAAAAAAGGTCTTGTTAGGTCTCTTGTTAAGAGTGGATTCTAAAATATGAAAATGTATACCGATTCACTATATAATTCTTTAAGAACATCTTGTTACAAAACATTTTATATATTCAGTTCACAAGAAAGCTGAGTTGCACATTGTAAACTACCCGGACATTCGTAGCAAAGCCTGAAATCATCGACAATTCAGAAATTTCTTTTACAAATTAAAAGAGGAAGTATCTCCAATTGATATTAATTTCTATTGTACTGTCAAATGGTTAACCCGCTACGATTTGTAGGTTTGCTTAATTCGCTAATTATACAGTGGGGAAAAAAACGATCCAAATTTATTAACCAATGGAATCGAGTTAAAAATGAATAGTGAATAATAGGTCGGTATCAAATTCAGCTTAATGCTTTATCAAAATAAGAACAAACGGCGCAAAATTCCACAAGCTAATAAATTAAGAACGATTTGTTATAACATTTCGATTGAACATACATCGATCTGACATTCTCCACAATATTCCAGCAGAAACGAATTGTGGCAGCCTTGTCTACTTAGTACCTGAAAATACATCACTGTTTGGCTTTTTGTATTTATATTTGACAGCTTTTTAAACCAAACGTTTTTTCATTCTTTTTAAGGCTTGCTTAGAAGAAACAAGTGCATAAATAAAGAGACTTTTTCTAAGAAATAACAAAACGCAATTGTTTAATTATAGTAATAACCTATAGAATCAGGAGTACAGCGCCACCTTCTGGGAAGATAACAGCTATCCTACTTAGTGAAGACGCTCACCACTCATACATTCATAAACCTAAGCCAGCCAACCCCGCACACACTGGTCAGGTTAAACATCTAGAAACCTAATTTTTCAAATAACAAATATTTCATTAATTAATTTACGAGTACTGATAAATCTTTATTTAAAAATACTGAAAATGGAAGGTATAAAACAAAACCGTAAAAAACCTATGAATTGCAAATAAAACTTGAAGAAAAAAAAAAAAAAGAAAATCAGAAAAGATTGTTATTGAAAAGCCACCAGTTTAAATATCAAATTGTATGGCGTCAGACGAAGGACTAAAAGTGATTAATAAAAAAGCAAAAACAAAAAAGAAACAAAAATTTGTAATAGACACTGCAATGAAATGAAAAACAAAACTATATCGTATAGAATAGAAAATAGATGAACTGAGATAGATTTGTGACTCACAGCCGTTAGTATTCTCATCCATCTTAGTCATTTCCACACTTAAAAAACGGAAAGAAAAAATAAAAGACACCAAATCAAGTAGTACTCGTGCACACATACTTTTAAACAGAAAAATTAAAATAAAAAAAATGATTGAATGAATGAATGAAAAACGATTAAAAATACAACTAAAAATAAAAAGAGATATAGAAACCCCATTTGGTGAATGTTTTTTTTTCCAACTACAAGCACTTGCACAGCTGCTGTTCCTGCCAACCAACTGAGCTGATGGCACAAACAAATAAATCCTCTAAAGAAATATCAGCAGCAAAAAAAAAAAAAAAAAAAGAGACGAAATAATGGAACTCGAAAAACGAAAAGAAAGAGAAAAAAACAAAATGAAATAATAAACGGCTAAATAAAACCAGTTACAAAAGAAAAGTGGTGTATAGAAAACGAGGTTATAAAAAAAACATGACATTTAAATGCAGTTTTTGCCATTATCTCTTCTTGCAAAATGACTACTGCATACAAATAGGCGCATAAACATATACCCGAGTACACATGTTGTAATGCAAAGGCGTATAAATAAATAATACACTCAAAAAAAATATCATTGCGAATATAAACTTAATGAACTTTGGAAACCTATGAGTAGTATTCAGGGTGGATAATAAAAAGTCATGATGCCATCAGCCTATATTCTACTGTTTCCTATAAAGTCTTATACAGTATTATGGAATGCTTTTATTTCTTTATATATCATTACCATTATAATTTTGATCAGTGTATTTTAGCACATTTGTCACCTTGACCTTAAAATTTCTCTCTCCCACTGTATACTAACAATTCAAATACAGTTTGTGTTATAAATTTCTTTAAGTGTAATTGATTTGCAATTATTTTGTTGTACTGCGTGGCATTGTATTGTGTTTGACATGGCAGTTACTATTTTCCGCAGGTGTAAACACATTAGAAGAAGAATCATCCATTTATTTATCACTGCTCATGCATCCACTATAGAAAAACGACAACCCAGTTTTATCCGAAAACAAACTGCAAACAAATACACAACCCCCGCCTACCAGCCATTAAGTTTTTTTAACAATCAACCAACCAAAAAACTAACATTGCATCCACCCATTATAGGGAGAATGGGGAATGAGAGAAATAGAAAACCAGCTTTTGCTAAAAAAAAAGAAAAATTCTAAAAAAAAGGAAAGGTATTCTACGCAGGGAGTCTTAAATGAAAATATTTTCAAACGAGTTTATTTTTAATAATCCGAGAAATTGCTACAAAAGTCATGCATACATACATAATTGGCCATTACAACCCTGCGTCAGGGTTACGGCCTAGCATCCCGCAGCACCCATATTGGTAGGTAGGTAGGTAGGTAAGTCAAATGGCCAGTTAATCCGAAAATCCGATCAACTACAATTAGCACAAGGTTCCGTTTTGAAACCGTTGCAGGACCAACAAACCATGTTGTGTGTGTTAAGTTTTATCCAAGATGGTTCATTTGATAGATTGCAGTTCTCACCAATATTAAAAGCAAACTGAATTCTACTCTAACGGAGTCTGTTACTTTGTTTACGGCTATAAAATATTCATCGCCAGAAATTTAACGAGATTGTACGTACTGCCAAAACAAGTACCGTTGAGGTTGAACAAATGAGGTGTCCACGCTAAAAACGATTAAAAAATTTCACAGAATGGACTCATACAATATTCCACATAGCTGCGTTATAACGCATTTTGATTATGAGAAAACTCTAAGCAAGATGCCTGCCGCATTTGCTTTCAATACAACAACAACCGTGTGGCGAAGATGTTACAAGTGACGGCTAAGCTTAACAATAAGGCCGAGTTTCCAAAGTTGATTCATAACTATGGAAAAGACATGAACCCATATCAGAATACTCAAAATATCGAGCGACTTTCTTTTAAGCAACACTGTTTTTGATGTTTAACTGTCTTCCTCTAACATGTTAGTTTTAAGATGAATGGACTAACAAACGAAAAATGGCTGATTACTCAATTTTACAATCAATATTCAGGGTCGTTTAAGAAAGTGTGTCATGTACATGCTCAATTTTAGGGTCCGCCAAAATCTTGTGATTAAATTTCTCATTAAATTTGCCTTATTGGACATTAAACAACTAACATGTAAACACTGAGTGTAGCTGTATCCGCCAGTGTTGTTAATGACCGTTTGCAGCAATTGAGCCTCTATTACTTCAATAAATGGACAATTTTTCATAAGAATTTGGATGTGAAAACTTTTAAAATACAGCTGGTGCAAAAAATGAAGCCACACAACCTAACCCATATGCAAACTTTTTGTGAATGACCGCTGGTAAGGTTGGTTAAAGATTCACTTTACTTTGGCGAAAATTTGTGTTCAATGACGAAGCTCATTTCTGGTTCAATGTATACGTGGTCTAGCTAAATTGCCATATTTGCTGGTACTGCAAAAAAACATTGCAAGATCTGCAAATATATACCGAAAAAAAGTTTGTTTGGTGTGGATTATGGGCCAGTGGCATCATTGAACCGTACTTTCTCAAAGACAACGAAGACAGTAACGTTTCTGTGAATGTGATAATATCTGATATCAGTCAGAAAAAAAACAAAGGTCCTACTTTAATATGGGAACTGCAAAATGGCCCAAAATGAAAGAACTGGGTCTCTCTGACATGTGACTTTAACCAGACGACTCCACATGCCACACAGCATGCGAAACAATGCCCAATTAAGAGGCAAGTTTGAAGAATAGTTTACTTTGTGTTTAGGGTTGGCCCATTGGTCGAATAGATTCTGCGACTTAACGCTTTTAAACTATTTTTTGTGGGGCTATGTAAAGGCTTATGTCTATAGATACAAGCCAGCAACGGTTGACACACTCGAAACCAACACTAAAGAAGTTTTTTCATGAGATACCGGCCGATATGTTGCAGAGTCTATGCCAAAATTACTTCCATAATATGAACTATCTGATCCATGATGCCGGCTTAAATAGAGATTTCATATATTTCTTTAAATTGTATATGTTTTTGTTTTTAATCAAATCCGAAAACCTTTTAAAAATTAAACTCATTAAAAGAACAATCAAAGCAATTCACTGCGAAGAGAGAACGGTGCCAAAGAAGGAAAAGACAGTTCTAACAGCAATAAAGTTCAGGCGGGTGCTATAAATTTTATTAAGTACCTTTAAGAAGAAATAGTAACCAATGGTAACTCCTATGTCAATTTATTGTAGAGTATAGGAAATGAAATTTATGAAAGTAGACCAAACATTAGTTAATAAAAGTTCAAATTGCTTCCGTAGACACCTTATGCACAAGGTCTAGCTCCCACCGATTATTATCTTTTTCTCAACTTAAAACGATGACTGATTGAATAAAAATTTGCTATTAGTATGTGGCCGATAACTGTAGGTATTGGTGCTAATGCATAAAAAAATTAACACACACAATATAAGTGCTGCGAGAAGCAGTTTAATATCGACTCCGAACGACACACTTGAGAAGCTTTTTCACGGCAATTACTTACTCAAAGAGCTTTTGCCAGAAGACTGCTGAGAGGTAGTCGCAGAAAGAAATACTTTTTTAATATTTCTTTTTTTTCAAAATGTCAGAGCTGAGATTTAAACCCGGAGGTTCTCACTTATTTATATAACATTCTATATCAAATTAAAAAGCAAAAACAAAAAAAATATTTTTCGCCATATAGACAAATACATTAAATATGAAATGTACTGTTTATGGGTATAAGCAGGTCTTTAAATTGTGATATAATTCTCATTTAGTGCATAATTTTTTTAACAAAATATGAAAAACTCGCCTGACGAGCAATGAATTTCATATTTTGTCGTGCGGGAGTTTATGTGCTCTATCCTGCATTTTATATATCTCGAGTTAATGATGCCACTTTAGGTTTTTGACACCAAAATTTTAAAAAACTGCAATCCGTTTTCGGTTATTTAATTTCGAAACTGAACGAAATATCCGAAAACGAATTGCAGACGTGAAAAATTTGGCACCATTAACTCGAAATATATAAAAAATACGAAATGGCGGATAGAGCACTCTCGCACGGCGATTAATTATTTTTCTTGAACAAAAACTTTACAGAGAGAAAAAAGTTTTCTATTCCAATAAAATTGTTTAATTTGCTTTGGTTATATACGAACATTATGCTTTAGCTAGAACCATCTCTGCAATAGATAATTATTTAATTGTTTTGGAATCACTGTCTGTGCAAAAACAAAACTCAATTATTTTTAAACATGTTGGTGGCATTTTCTTTTGTTGCTTTTTGTCTTCACTGATTTCTTTTTTTCTTTTTTTTTTCAAGAAATAAGAAATTTCTTTTATCTTTACTCAACGAGTTTCTTATCCGTTTTTGGAATTTTCTTACACAGAAATATCACTTCTATAGGTTGACAGCGTAAAATTAATAAAAATGATAAAATTCATGAAGAAAACAGCAACACGATAACTATGAACGACGGTAACGATAATGAAGACATTGTCGTCAATTGAAGAAAACAAAGTGACAAGAATTTAAATCAAGAAAACCACAGACAAACCACAAACCCATATACGCCCATAAAATTTTTCAAAGTGGGTTTATCTTTTCTAACGTTTTTCAATTTTTTGTGGTGGTGTGATTGCTGTCGTTCAGCAAAACACAAAAGCAAAGAAAGAAAAAAAAATTACAAAAATGCCAGATCAAGGAGTACTACTAACAGGATTATAAACTATTTTGCATATTATTCGTACGTACATAACTTATGAAACAAAGATAAGCAAAAAAGAAAGAAAAAAATCATTTATTTATAGTTATGCTTCTGATTCTGCTTTTTTTTTTTGAAGTTTATCACTTTAGGAATTTAGTTTTTTTTTTTCTTAAATTTTAATGCATACCTGTTGGATATGTGCGATATAATTGAAATTCTTAACTTACCTGAAAAGAGAAGAAAAAATTTAAAAAAAAATAGTTTAAAAGTTTAAAAATTCAAATTCAAATACTTAAAAATATATTTTTTTGCGTGTGGCATAATAAGAACTAAATTTCTCATACATATTTGGAAAATTAAGGGATGGATTAAATCAAAAACACCGTCAGATTTTTAAAACAATTTTCAGATATTTTGAAAAGATACAAGGTATCCGGACTGAAATTATACTACTTTGCTTATAATTTTTGATTATTAGTAAGTGTTTTATTAAATGTCGACAATTATGAAGGCAATACAATATCAGAAAAACGTCCTCCTCTGTTAGCCTCACAAATAAGAGCCCTTTTGAGCACATTTTTCATTACATTTGCACACATTTCCGGGGGTATTTCATTAATTTTGATATTGTGCTTGACAGTTATTCCAGCGTTTCTGGTTTATTTGCATAAACCTTGCTTTTCAGATATCTCCACAAAAAGAAGTCCAGAAAACCGTACAGGCCAATCAACATCACCATTCCTTAATATAACTTGTTAAGGAAAGAGGTCTCGTTGTAACTCTATTGTAATTCTGGCTGTATGCAATGTAGCACCGTCTTGTTGAAACCACATGTTAGTCAAGCCCAAAGCCGATTACGGCCCCCATTGACAGCTACTGTTAAGCCTTTTTCAGTTTCAAAGAAGTTTGAATTTCAATGTTTCCTTCTGAACAAGACTGTCACGATTAATGGATGCAAAGGTGACTGATGAAAAATTTACCGGTTTTCTATTTTCCAGAATCGCCTTTGCTGTTTATTCACTTATCCATTCAAATAAAATTGGGCCTTGTCACTCATTATGATTTTTTCATGTAAATCGAAATTGTCATGAGCTAGCTGTAAAAAATCATTTGGAAGAGACTTTTGTGTCAACCGAACCTTAAATGGAGACAAATGTAACCTTTTGTGCAAAATTATGACCAAAATTGTTCTTTGAAAACCAAGCTCTTGAGCACGGCGCCTTATTGAGGTTGATGGATTGTTTTGAACACTTTCATGCAGCAGTAAAGTAAAGTTTTTAGCCGATCTTGTAGTACCTTGTGATCCAAGCTTGGGCTTATCAGCTTCAGTTCCTCTCTGAAATCATTCACTACACGATAAATAGTGCATCTTGTTGGTAAGTTTCTCATGGTCCCAGTAATCGATGATTGATTTTTTTAAAATGTTTTAATAATTAAAACACTTTAGTTTACCGAATATTTTCATTAATTATTTGAAATTAACAAACAAAAAATTGTATAAAAATTGGCATATTTTAAGGCGTTTTTATTTTTATTTTTTATTATGCTTCCATGTAAAAAGATAATTAATTATTAAGTTTTAGGCAATATATTGATATCTAAAAAAATATATATATTTTAACACAAAATGTCCTCCAACACAACTTTAAAAAATTTTGTTAAAGCAACTGGAAATCAGATTTCGAATTCGAATTCGATTGGTAATCATATTCAAATTTATTTTGTTTTGTCATTATACGCTCTATTAGATAAAAATATT
Source organism: Metopia argyrocephala (assembly GCA_963576795.1). NCBI lineage: Eukaryota > Metazoa > Arthropoda > Insecta > Diptera > Sarcophagidae > Metopia > Metopia argyrocephala. Next base: position 43,337,835 of record OY756210.1, read on the forward strand.
CTGCTTTTATCAGCTGGTAGATATGTTTAAATATTATTGAAGAACTCCTAAAATGCCTAAAATGCTCTAAATGCCTAAAATTAACCGGCCTGATATACAAATGGCGGCAGTGATTTTAACAAAAGCTTATGTTTTACAGAATAATTGATAAATGTCACTACAAATGTCACTGTTGATGTAGAATGACTTAATAAATTGGAAACATAAATATACGAACCAAACTAGCAAAGACTAAATCAGCCGAACATTTGCAATGAACTTTACACCTCGTCTGTGCATGCCTTTAGGAACCAAATTAACTCATTCTTAATCGAATAAACTTTGATATCGAAATCAATTTCGTAACGAAAAGTACAAGAAATTTTGCTTGTATTGTTATAGAATCAGCAACGTACATATAACACATAAGTTTAAAAAAAGAAAACCAAAACAAACAAAAGCGCAATCAATTTGAAATTTCAAAAACAAATGTGAAATTTTTGTGAGCTTTTGGCATATTGAAATAAAAGGCTTTAGAAAGACATATTCACACCAGCGTAATTTTGATGGCATAAAATAACTTATAGCTTACAGACAAGAGAGAGGAGAATGATGTTTTGTTGGTTTAAGCCAACAACCGGCTACTACCCCGTCTTAATATGAAAGAATACATTAACAGTATAACAACACCAATACATATGCATTTATTCTAACTTGGATGGCTTGTCGAAGAATTATAATAATAAGTTAAAGTTTGTTTGATAATTTATGCTCATAATTAATGATGTTTTTACCTGGGCAGTGCATGGAATTACTCATGCAAAATTTGAAGCCTCCAGGTAAATATTTTCAATATTGATAATTGATTCCCATAATTTTTTGTGTGTGTGTAATTGCTATTAATAGGATGTGCAGACGTTATTCATCATTAAGAAGAAAGATAGCATAGCCTTAAATTCAACTTAAATTTTGATTTATTTTAAAGAATTTAAATATGACATTGAACTCTTTTGGAATGGCTAATTATTCAATAAAATTCTACGGCATAATCTTATTAAAAAAAATTGAGAAAGCTTATGTATACGATAGTTTGGGGTCTATTTGTCCACAAATTTGTCGTTTATATTAAAGGGATATTTTTACAAATCGAGAATGACGCCAGACTGAGCGAAATGATGGTGGTTCAGATTATGTATAAGTTTTTCGATATTTGTTTGAAGAAGTCCTTTATGACATGATATGCCTTAAGTGTGTGCGAATTGGCCATAGCGAACTGAAATGTATTGCATTGTAAAAACTTTTGTTTGGTTTTTGTATATTTAATGGGAAATGATTCTCATTTAGTTTTTAACTATTTGAACATAAGTACTTGTAGTTTTGATTAACATCTTTGGGAAAAGTCAGCTGACGAGTCTCTTAAGCAAAGATGAAATGGCCATAAGCAATACATTTTATTTATGTAAAAAGAAAACTATTAGATATTTATAATATAAATATATTATATGTGTTATATTTATATGTATTAAATATATATGTACTTATTTCACAACAATTTTGTGTATCGTGTTTTTTTTATTTTTTTGCATCCATGCCTGTAAATTTCTTATACCCTGTCGAGGTTGTGCTATTACTCGTATATGTATGGGTTAGTCAGTTTCTGTACATTAGTGGATAGGTGTTTTTTATGCTTGTGAATATTAATGTTTTATAAATTTTACAACAAAAGAAAAAGAATATGTAAATTAAGGCTTAAGAATAACAATAACAAATTAAACACTCACCATTGCCACTACTATCTTACACAGTAAAGAGAAAGGTAAACGTTTAAAAAGATAAACTTTTCTCAGGCGAAATTTAAAATTGCTTTCTTAAATTGATTTGAAAATATCGTAAATGGGAAGTGTTCTCAACTTAAGGTCAGGGGCCTTATTCTGTAATTCTCTTAAGCTAAAATGCTAAAATTTTAGGTTTTTGAAACAGGCTGGGCGTTAGAATATATAAAATTAATTACAATAAGGGTTTAAGAATTCTATTCGGAGCCAGAAAGTCCTAAATCAAGTTTATAAATTTTTAGCGATAGAGTTTTAGTTTAGGAGAGTTACAGAATAAAGCCTCAGTTTGGTCTGTACGACCGTACGTACCGTAAGCATTCAGAGAAAATAAATTATGAAAAAGTTATTTATGGTTTTCTAAAATACGTTTTACTAAACAAAACTGTCATATTTGAAGTGATGATAATGCGCAAGTTTAGGTTGCAATACCATTACCTTCAGAAAACCTGCAATTATTTATTTTTAATTCGTTAAAAACGATTCTGGTTAAAAAGTTTTTTTTTATTTTTTATTAGAAACGTTTTATTTTTGTATTATTTTTTTCTTAATCGTTTCAGAAAACTGTAAATCTGATTCCACAAGTATCCTAATCAGTCGTCTTCATCCATATTACCCAGCTAACGAAATTTTATGAATAATTTTAATAAATTAGTTTCAATTTTAAAATAAAGGTTTTTGAAATGAAAATTTTCAGCAATTTCATTGAAGTGTTGAAAACCAACACAAATAAAAAATTGAAACTCTTCTCTCAGTGTATTTTTCTGCAACTTTCTTTGGGAAGACCACTGATCTAAATCAAAAGCAAACCTTTGCGTTTGCTGGGTGTACTTGTTAGCTCTCTATATAGACACACAAAACATGCATACACATGCAGTACAAGAGCAAAAACAAAAGAAACAATACCAATATTAACAGAAACAAAAACAAAAACATTTAAAACGGAAGTAAATAAAAACGAACCAAAAAATACACAAAAAACCAAATTAAAAAAAGAAAAACACAAACAAAGGATTTTATAATTTTTCTGTTTTATTTGTTTTATGTTTTTTATTTATTTTCCTCCTTTAGTTCCTTCCATATTTATTATTTTATTATTCACTTTACTTTCCATGTTAGTCTCCTCTAGTTTTTTGTTTTTTGTTTTTTTGTTTTTTTTTTTTTTTATTAAATATTTCTCTTATCTGTTGTTTGTAATCTATGCAGTTAGAATTTATAACTCTGGGGCTATGTTTTTGCAGCAGTATGAATTTAATTCGATATTATCACTCTACCCTGTGGTATATTTATTTAAAACAATAGGGTCGGTCAACAGTATAGTATTAAGGTTTACAATTTATTTAACAGTTAGAGCTGCAATAGAATTCTGAAAACATTTTTTAAAGCAATCCTGTTTTATTATTTCGCCTATGGATTAATAATAACTCCTTACAGACTTCTTTCAAAACAACATCATTTTCTCCTTTTCTAAATAAAGTTTAAAATATTCTTGGGACCACGAAAAATCCAAATTGAAAACAGCATTCATATTAGTAACCCGACTTATATTCGTAAAACAAGTTATAAAATCTTAGCATTTTCTAAAAATTGATCAATTTCCGCAGATAACCACGTACACTTGGCAATCATTAGATTAAAAGTTATCATCGCGGACTGGGTAATTTTTCTCATTTATAGTGGTCTTAAATCCAAAAGCTAGCAGAAAAGGAAGTTTAAATTAAAAGTCCACAGGTTCTACTCCCTCTTTCCCCCTTTCCATAACATATTTTCCTAGACCAGCACAATGTACTGCTGTGCTGGTTTAAATAAAAAAAAAATTAAAGGTGCTGAGAAAAAGAGATTATAATAGAATGTTTGACAATACTTCGACTAACACATTACAATTATGTATGTGTGGAAACAATTTAATTCCAATATATGATTTATTCAAAAGGTGTGAGATAAATAGCTGATCGTTGTTATGAATATGTACGGAAGACAAGTGCGACTTGTTCGCAACTTCTTCACGAACTTTTCTTATTTGATCAGCAAAAAATCATTTCAAAAAACAAATTAAATTCTTAATAGAATAGAAAAAAAATTAATTGAAAGAACGGATCACTTCTTACAAGGATTTGAACTCGGATTTCCCGACCATATAAAAAACATACTTTAGTTCTCATATTAATTCATTTGCTACACCACTGTCCTATTCCTATTGATAGTATTGCATGTGCTTTAAAGTATTTCGATTTCGCTATTTTCTTCCTGGTCGTTACTTTTAGAATTATTTTCATATCCCCTATTCTGTTTTCTCTCTTTGTGCAAATCGTATAAAATTTAATTTTGTTTTCAGTTGTTATTTGCAAATCACTTGCGAGTACATACTGCCACCCTCCTCCATGAAATTGTGCAAATAGTTTTGTTTGTAAAACTTATTTCAAACCTCTAATTTTATCTGTTTGATTATGAATAAATTTCCATTCTAACATGTATTTACATTGGAAAAAAAACAAAACAAAACAAAACAAAGGATTTGATTGGCTTAGCGAAGCAAAAGAAAAAACAAACTTTTAATCCCTTAAGGTACTTTGCAAAGTACTTTATTGTGTACTTTTATTTACAATATAATGTAATTATAGAGACAAACAAAACGTTATAAATAAATTAATTTCAACAGACAAAACAAAATTAAAAATGAAATAATAAAGAAAAATATAAACAAATTATTCACGTTTAACTACATTAAAATGAAAAAAAAACTAAAAAATTAGAAATTGATTGACTTGATGGAAAAACATAATATAACTTCTTATCATGAGCGTTATCATTGTAAATTTATTTAATTTGTTGTCTTTACTATTACAAATTGATGTGAAAGTTTTAATGCAGAAAATTAGTTTAAGAAAGTCAAAAAAAGAAAAAACAAAATGTGTGTCAGGGGATAGCGTAATCTGAATAAATATAAAAACTAAAGGATGATGAAGGTTGAACTTAAGAACAGTTCTTTAAAATTTAATATAGTTCAAATGTCAAACTGTTGCTATTATTTTTTTTATTTGAGACCAATACTCAGGGGTAAACCCCTACTAAATGCTGTGCATTGTATTGGAATTTTAGAAAGTACAGTACATATCTGTGGCATTTTGACAAAACACCTTAAGTCGAGATAAGATAGCAAAAAAGTTTTTAAAAAAAACTCGGGAAAAAATTATTTTTATAAAAAAATTAAATAAACCGAAATTAAAGAAAAATATATTCTATATTTGGCTGTCATCTTCTACTTCCCAATAGGTGGCGCTTTTTTTCTGACCATTCGTTTTTTTTTTTTTTTTGTTGATATTGGTTAATGTGGAATAGAGTGGAATGCCGGGGAGCGGTTTCTTTGTAGATGGTCTTCTGGGACCACTTTTTTTTTAAATTATAAATTTGAAAAAACCGCAAACTAACTTTTTAATTTTACACCTCTGCTGGGATGTGAACCTGGGTCCTTTGACTTTTTGTGCGAGCGCTCTAACCACTATAACACGCACCCGTACAAGGTGATGTCTTCCTTTCATAAGGTCAGCATCCAGAGGATGACTCCAGCTACTCATGCAGTGTCAAGTTCTAAACAAAAATTTAATAGTTTGTCAGATGGATATTTAATTACTCGTGTCGTAGTTGACAGAAACAATACCCTGCGATTAAAATGGATACATGTTCTCTGTACAATATTATTCGTTTCAGTAGACAATCAGCAACAGAGGCCTATGATCTGCAAAAAAATGCAAGTCTTACTTATAAATATGGAATTTTTACATACATTAATTACGGTTTTATTACAACACCCATATTGTATGCGTCCATTTTTATCCACGAGCAGCGAGACCTACAGTTTAACGTTGACTACGAACGACAGATCAATTACTCTGGGCACTACAATTAATTTACTCAAAGAAACTTTTAATGAAAAAATAATTTCACGTAATTGCCCAACTAATTGGGATTATGTTAAGTCACTTGCTTACGTCGATAAACCATTGGAAGAGTTATCGGCCGAAAATACGGCCGCAAATGCTGTGAAAATTTTTTGAAAACTGGTGTTCCCAATGGCGCTTTCTGCGCACCAGCCGTGGCGGCCACATGGCAGAAATTATATTTAACCATTAATTTCATAAAATTTAATTAAGTCCCTGATATTAGAAATACTTTTCACTGCTTTAATATGATTTCAACTTATTACACTCTATTAAAAACACCCATTATAGGGTATAAAATATGTGGCCCCCGCTGTTATATATATAAGTATTTATAGGTATTGGCTATAATCACAATTTCAATATATTGTCATAAGAATTAAAGAACGCTGTAACTGACAAAAGTCGCCGTGGTCTATTGGATAGTGTGTTAGCTTACTAAGACATGGGCCCTGGGTTCGACTCCAGGCTCCGACATCTTCAAAAAAAAGAAATATGAAAAAAATATTTCTTTCGGCGACTACCTCTCAGCGGTCTTCTGGCAAAAGCTCTGAGAGTAATTAATTGCCATGAACAAGCTTCTCAAGTCTGTCGTTCGGAGTCGACATTAAACTGTAGGTCTCGGTACTCATGGATAAAAATTAACACACACAACATGAGTGCTGCGAGAAGCTAGGCCGTAATCCTGACACAGGGTTGTAAAGGCCAGTTATGTATGTATGTTATGTATGTATGTAACTGACAAAACATTAAATGTTCACCAGAGCCAAAAAACTTGTATTGAAGTAGTAGAACAAAGACGGCGTACGTGAATTTCTTTTCATCATTGAAATCTGGGACCGGGACCAATCGACGCGTATTGTTTTTTCTAATAAAAATGATGCAAAAAAGGTATTTTCGATTTTTTGTCAGTTACAGCGTTCTTTAATTCTTGTGACGATATAGACCTATTTATTTCACTTAATAGTCATTTTAACCGGCCCTCGTATAGCTTATCATACTCAAGAGATATTATCCTTCAGTAAGTCTGGTGTTTTCTCATATACCTAACGCCAGCAATATTTTTTAACATTACAAAGCGTTTCTCTTAAAATGCATGTTTCGTATATCTGAACACTTTGTAGCATATTGTATGCAACCGTTTCTTTTATTGTGGTTGTGGTTGTGTTTTTTGTCAAAATTTCCTTTCACAAACATCAAGCAATCGAATATTAAACCTTTAACCGTAAATCAAGTTAACAACGAATTTACAAAAGACTCTGATAAATTTATAGAAAAATAAAAGACTTTTAAACAAAAAAAAAATAACTTCGACCAGACTTTGATGACGAAAGCGATAATACTTACAGTGAAAAATAGTTGTAGACGCTGTTAAATTATGCAAATTTAAGCGATAGATTTGCACCGCAAAGTTGCCCGTCTTTAATTTCAAGTAAAAGGAAAAAAAAACGCCAACAAACAAAACTGAAATTAAAAAAAAGGAACTCTAAAAATACCAAAAATCTTATAATCAAAAAAAAAAAAAAAAAAAAATAATGATGGTCTTCAAATCAACAAAACCGCTGAACTACAGAAAAAAAACTTAAAAAACAAAGAATTTGAAAACGAAAAAGGCAGTAAAATGAAGCAGCAACAAATCATTCATTCATTTCGTCGTTCGCTTACTTGCATTTAATCAATAAGTCAGTCAGCTAACTAACCAAATAACCAGCCAGCCAACCAGCCATCCACCCACCCAGCCAACCAACCAACAAAAGCAGCAGTACAATGCAATTCGTTGTTTAATGCAATGCAGGTATTATGTTGAGCAATGAATGCATTTACAGAGGCCAGACAAACCAATTCAAGTCAAATCAACTTGATTCCGGTAACCATTCAACTTAACCACCACCACCACCGCTAGCAATCACTCTTAGACAGGCAAATATGGTGGAAACAGAAAACTAGACATTCGGTCTGCTTTTATTTTTGGAATTTTTTTTTTTAATCAGCCGGTAACAAGTTTCTGAACAACAACTACAGCAATTACAATCAAAAACAAAACCCATAAAAATAAAATTTTTAAATAAAAGAAAAAACAAACACCTGACGCTGAAAGCAAGTCTACAGACAAGTAAACAGCAATAGACGGTATGTAATATGTAGTCAGAATCTTTATTTAACGAAAAGTATTTAAAACCAATAAAACATAGAAATAAAGCACAACTAAAGGGTCTTTCATTAAGAGCTTTTATTCTTTAAATTAAAAAAAAAAATCGGCATTTGTTATATCGTCACAAGAATTAAAGAACGCTGTAACTGACAAAAAATCGAAAATACGTTTTTTTGCACTATTTTTTATCAGAAAAAAGTACGCGTCGATTGGTCCCGGTCTCAGATTTCTATGATGAAAAGAAATTCACTTACTCCGTCAGTGTTTTGAAAAATACCTGTGTCTTCTTTCTACTTTCATACAGACTTTTTGGCTCTGGTAAACATTTAAGGTTTTGTCAGTTACAGCGTCCTTCAATTCTTTCGGCGACATATTATGTGCTAAATTTACATGTCTCTTGCTAATGGAACGAGTTGTATTAACTTTGAGAACCGCTACATACGTACATACAAAATTTTTTGTTTCAAAATTACGCCCCAATTTCTCGCAGCACCCATGTTGTATGTGTCGATTTTTATCCATGACCTACAGTTTAACGTCGAATCCGAACGACAGACTTGAGAAGCTTGTTCATGGCATTCAATTACTCTCAGAGCTTTTTGCCAGAAGACTTCTAAGAGGTGATCGCCGGAAGATATATTTCTGGGGTTTGAACACACTACATCTTAAAACACGGCGGCTATATTCCAACGGATATTAATTCTCATGCCTAGAATATCAAGAGCGTTTGTTTCCTTAAAATTTTCATTACCCATAGTGACAGATAACAAGAGTACATCATAATTAACACGCCTATGAGTTAGAAAACAAAATGTTGTCGAATAAAAAATATTTTGGGCTGCTACTTTCAACACCACCGAATATGAGACGATGCCTCAGATCTGACTAGCCAGGGAACAATTCATTCAACAACAAATCTCGTAAAGTGCCCCCAGAGTTTCGATTAACCAGTCTTAGTAAGCAGGAGAGATGTTTCACAGGAAAGCACAACTTTCCAGAAAACTAGCTTAAAAGTCTAATGAATTTTGCAATAGCTTATCAAGAAGATACAGCTCATGGTTGGTTCTAATGCGAAACTCATCGCCATGCCTTAGAGGACCAAAGATCTTACGAAGAACTTTTCTCTCGAACACCCCCAGGACCGCTGCATCGGCACAAGACAGCGTCCATGCTTCCGAACCATAGAGAAGCACCGGGAGAATAAGCAACTTGTAGAGTGTTAATTTCGTCGCACACGGGAGGTCTCTACTACTAAACTGACTACCGAGACCGTAGTAGCACCTGTTGGCCAGTGTGATTCTTCGCCTGATCTCTAGACTGACATAATTCTTGCTGGTAATGGCGGTGCCAATGTAGATGAACTCCTTGACCACATCGAATGTATAGTTGCCGGCTGTAACCTGGGAGCCGATACGATCAACGTCCCTACTCGTCGACAACATGTACTTCGTCTTGCTCTGATTTACCGCCAGACCCATTTTAGCAGACTCCCGTTCAATAGCATTAAAGGCTGCGGTGACATCTCGCTTGGTATGCCCAATGATGTCTATATCGTCTGCATACGCAAGGAGCTGGACACTTTTGTTAAAAATAGTGCCATTACGATGCACACCCGCCTTTCGCAAAACACTCTCCATGACGAAATTGAAGAGGTCGCAGGATAAGGGGTCGCCCTGTCTAAAACTTCGCACGGTATTAAAAGGCTCGGAGAGGTCTCTTCCTACCTTGACGTAGCTGCGGGAATTACTCAACGTCATTCTGCACAGTCTTATTAATTTTGCAGGAATACCGAGCTCAGACATTGCTGCATATACGCGATCCCTTATCGGGCTATCGAACGCTGCCTTATAGTCGACAAAGAGGTGGTGTGTGTCGACTTGACTTTCATGGGTCTTCTCCAGGATTTGACGCAGTGTGAATATCTGGTCAATGGTGGACTTACCAGGTCTGAAGCCGCACTGATAAGGTCCAATCAGTGAGATGGCGAATGGCTTCAGTCGTTCACACAATACGCTCGTAAGAACCTTATATGCGATAGGGAGAAGGCTTATACCCCTGTAGTTGGTGCATATTGTGGGGTCTCCCTTTTTCAGGATCGGACAGAGGGCACTGAGATTCCAATCATCGGGCATACTTTCCTCCAGCCATATTCTGCAAATGAGCTGGTGCATGCACCTAACCAGCTCATCGCCTCCATACTTGAAGAGTTCAGACGGCAGACCGTCAGGTCCGGCTGCTTTGTTGTTCTTCAGTCGCCATATGGCAACCTTGACCTCCTCATGGCTGGGGGACGGGATCACAACGTCATCATTGATTGGGTCCGGCACAGCATCTCTAGCAGCGGAATTTGTATCATCATCGCTTCGCAGTAGATTACAGAAATGCTGTCTCCATAATCTCAGTGCACCATGTGCATCTGTAACCAGATTACCATGTTCGTCTCTGCAGGAGGTTGCTCCGGTCTTAAAACCAGTAGTAAGACGCCTTATCTTCTTATAAAAATTTCGAGCATCATGTCTACTCCTGCACATCTCGATTTCCTCACGATGTATGAGCTCCTCGGCGATGTGGGCGTTGTCCAGCGTATTAACATCCAGCGGCTACGCTGGCTCGGCCACATTGTTCGGATGGATGAATCTGCTCCAGCGAGAAAACTTTTCGATGCGAAGGTCACTGGACGTCGGCGTAGAGGAAGCCCAAGTTGATGAAGCCCTGTCGTCAATTGATGTGACCAACTGGAGAAGGCGCGCGCTTACCAGAGACGCCTGGAGACTAGTGTTAAGGCAGGCCGAAACCCGTTAGCGGGTTGTTATGGCCAACTAAGTAAGTAAGTAAGTAAGTAAGTTTGACTAGAGAAACGTTAGAGCCATTATTTCATGTGCATGTATACCTGTTAACACTGTCAACAAATAATGGTTCCAAAAGAACCACCTTGTCACTAGTGACTTAGTCCATAGATGCATTTTCAATAGCCGACTCATTTCATAGATTAATTCAGTAGTGTCAGTAATACTGTCATGTCACTAGAACCGCACCATCTTTTTAGTATTATTGTAATTCCCTGCAGTTCATTGATAATTATGTGTGTATTTCAATATGTTTGCATGGATAAGTACTGTCATCATAATCAAATTACTCGTAATATTCATTGTCACTTCATATGTCATTTGCATTTCACGTTAACGAATCATTTATTTTCTCAAGCAAATTCAATAAATTCCACGCTCTTTTGTTGCATGTCAATTAATATGAAAAACTGACAAAGCAAAAACAGAAAAGGAAAATGTGAAACTGAAAACTGGAAAAAATGGAAATTGTCAAGAAAATCATATTTTATTTAAAAATAAAATTTGAATTTCATTTCATAAGAAAATAATAAAGTTAACGTGAATTATATTGAAGAAGTGTTAATTAGAAAAAATGGTAACCAATTGCTTAAAATGAAATATTTAAAATTATTATTAAAAAAAATGTATCTATAAATAATTTGATTTTTAACATTTGATTTAACACATACATACGTTCAAGGTTGATTTAATTAAAATTAAACTCTTCCTCTTTTAATTTTTTATGGTAAACTTAATTATATCGATTCGATTCAATTAAAAATCATTCTGTTTTTCCCCTCCTTGTGGCAATAAATTCTAATGATTTTAGCAATTGATATTGGCAGAGACCACTTTTATTTGATATTTGATGACTGGCCAAATATGGTTTAGAGGCATACAATTAAATTAAATTTTATTTTTTGTGTTTAAATTGTATGTGTATTTGGCATGAGCAATTTCTTTTTCCACATTACAAACTACACTCAGCAACAATTGCTGATACCAAACTAAAGAAATTGATGTGAACGAGGGAGAAGAAAAAACAACACTTTTATTTAAATTACATACATACATGCATACATACATACATAATTGGCCATTACAACCCTGTGTCAGGGTTACGGACTAGCTTCTCGCAGCACTCATGTTGTGTGTGTCAATTTTTATCCATGAGTACAGGGACCTACAGTTTAAAGTCGCCTTCGAACGATAGATTTGAGAAGCTTGTTCATGGCAATCAATTACTCCCAGATGTTTTGCCAGAAGACTGCGGAGAGGTAGTCGCCAAAAGGAATAATCTTTTCATTTTTTTTTGTTTTTTTTTCAAGATGTCAAGCTGAGATTTGAAACCGGCGCTATCGTCTTAGTAATCCAACATACTAACCACTAGACCACGGCGACATAAAGTTCGCTGAAATATAAACGGCGTGCTATACAATACAAATGTAGAATAAAACGAAAGTCAACTAAACTTAAATAAGTATTACTCGTATTTGAAGAACTTTATCGAACCAACAGTCATTGGCGTAACTACATATTGTTGTTTGTCGATAGATGGTTCTTACATGTAATATCTTTGCCAATATTAATTGTAAATCAAGGAAAGTTATGAGTTTATTAAAAGCTGATACTTTAGGGTTTTATTTTGTTATGTGCAATGCTATTTACGTTTGAAAATTATTAAAAATTTGAAACAATAGCATCATATACTGAGAAAGAAATGAAAGACAGTGATAGGCTGCAGCGCAATACTTTTCTTGCTTTTGTTCTGATAAACCTCGCAGAAATCATGAACGAAACTGAGAAAGAAAGACATAAGACCCATCTACACATTCATTTTCAAACAGTTATTAAACATTTGTAAAGTTATTAAGCAAGGTGAAGTATGGATAATGGTGGCTTATATAGGATATCGTGAAGATATAATAGAGATCTGAGAGAAATCCTCAGCAATCTTAATCTGACGAAATGGATATGAGGGATATTCTAACCATGTACTGTGATATTTTTACAAATGCCGTTGTAGGGTACTAATTGGTGCTCGTGTATACGCTACCAACTTTGGAGAATTGTAAAAAGCCAGGATTGAGACCGAGAAAGATAATGTTGTATATCTGCTGGAAGTAGAAGTAGATTGTTGATTATTTACTTCTACAGCCTGATCGAATTGTTGATACTGATTTTGTCTATTAACACGACTGAAGCAAATAATTGATAAACAGAAAAGGGTAAAGTGTTGCAGCATTACACAGCTAGACTAAACACAGTTTGATGATTCAACATATATTACGGATTTTGCACCTTTACATTCATCTATTAATGGTGTAAATTTAAACTCGGTTGAGGTCAAAAGAACGCACGTAGAACAAACCAGAAGTTCTATGCAAATGAAATAAAGTTTTAACAAAAAAAAAAAAAAAAAATGTGAAACAAATTTTGATTCCTCTACGTGGGATAATCATCCCGTCGTAGTGTTGAGGCTCACACTGCAAGGACTAAACTGGCTCAGCTGGCGGAGAGCAATAGCTTTCTGATAGGGTCTCCCAATCCAGAAAGGCAATTGAAGATCAGTGATCAAGAATTGTATCAAGGAGAAATATAACGACATCATCTCCAATATCATTATAATCTTTTATTCCTCCTTTAATTTAAACTTAATTGTGCGGGCTTTTTGCAGTTGAATGCTATTGGATTATTCAGTGGTGAAGGTATAACACTGATCCTTGAATAATCAATCAACAACAACCGATTTCCTTGGGGTTCGCTATCTTAAAGTAGAAGTTTTGTTTTTTCGAACTAATATCAGATATGGTATTAGTTAATTTAAATCAAACGCCCACACCTTTTTTCTTCCTTCCCCGCCTATTTTCCTAGGCCAGCACAATGTAATCCCCTGAGTGCAGGCCTTATTAACAAAGTGGCATATAATTCAAGGTAATTTGAAAAATTAAGAAACACTGTTTCACTTTTGCTTTTTATGGCACTATGTAAACTTCCGAAATACATACACATGCATATGGACAATTTCAATAATTTTCAACATATGTTGAAACTGAGTTCAGATGCTTATAATTTCCTTAGTTTTACGAATTGACAAAAACGGTCAAAAGGCAATGGTAGGCCACACTAGAAAACTTGGAAATTCAAAATTTCAGACCATCAGTTCTTTATTTTTAAAAGTTGTGGGCACTCATATATTGAAAAACTCAAAAAAAAGGCTTGAAATTTACAAGAGTTTTTTCATATTTCATCACTTTTCTACCTTTAGTTTTAAACTTCCGATGTCCACTGATATAAAATAAAGTCACTAGACTTAGTAGATATTTACAATATAAAAGTTATGCCCATACTACTATTTGGGAAAAAGTTGTACAGCGGTTCATTTTTGAAACCAAAATTTTCCGATTTTTTAATTTTCGCAGTTTTTTCTATAGCGTTTTTGCGCTGTTCAAGAAAATTGCATTTCGTCAACAGTATTTATTAGATGGTATAATTTGCTAAAATTTGCGCCATATCACGTCGATGTCAGGCTGCTAGTTGCTGAGAACGATGACCTCAAACTTTTATAGAATTGGCGTAAATTTGTCAAAAATGACAGTTTTTCGCGCCAGACATTTGCAATCTTATTTAAAACTGGTTTATGTATTGCGTGATGTAAACTTTTTAGTAAATGGCACCTCAACGTCAAGAAGGCGTTAAAATATTTTGTAACGCAAAAATTTTATAAAGAAAATAAAACTTTTGCGATATTTCATGATTTTGTTCCGCGTTTTTTTTTTTTTTAAATAATCCGTGGTTTAAAATCAATGTAAAGTATTGGAAATGAAGTGCGGCGGTAAACTAAAGATCATATATAAATACGGTTGAATTCGGTCCATAATTAGCGGGTACAGCGGCATTTTTCTTCAAACACATTTTGCTTTGTGACATCTGCCGTTATGTATAGATTCCGCCGCGATTGAAACCAAATGAACGGTTTTTTTAAGCTTGATAATAAAACCGAATAGGCATTAAAAAATTTTCATGATTTTAAATTTTACAGATCAAAAAAAAAAAAAAAAATTCTAACCTCAAAAATAATTCTTATATAATTTTTTTTATTTTTTAAATTATTTTTTTGTAAATTAGTTATGCGTTATATAAACACATATTATAACAATCGGTGAAACATTCATATTTTTTCAAAAATTCGCGTTTTTTAATGTTAAGGAATTTTAATTATAATTGATATTTTTATGTATTTTATTAGTGCATTGTGGAATTAGGACTGCACTGATGAATTTGAAATGAGTTTCATGCATCCATATAACATTTATTAAAATAAACCAATAAATTTAACTTTAAATTTTTTTTTAAGAAATTTTAACCTAAAACCTCCATAACTTTCGCGCCGTTTGCAATAAATGATTAACGCGAGCTGTTTTGGTATGCTAAAATATTACACTTCACGTGACCAAAGCGTCATTCGTGTCATCCAATAAAAAAATTTGGAAAAAAAAATATCAAAATTTCGATAATTTTTGAAATTGCCCATATGTATATGCCATTAATTTTACAGTTATCAGCTGTTCAGGTACCACTACTTATAAAATAAAAAAATTTGATTGTAAGTTTGGAAGATAAAGTTGTTCCAATATTGCTGTAGCTAGAGTTAAAGCCATGTTTAGGCCTGCTGGCCTTGCATAATCCTCCATGATCCCATAAATAAATAAATAAGAAATAAATATTATATTGACAATTTTAATATATGGTAAGGAGAATACATTGCAAACTACTTATTTTTATATAAGGATTTCTGTTTTATACGAGTAGTTTGTGTTTTATTTCAAAATATGTATATATTTTTCTAATTAGTTTAAATCATTTAAACATTACGCTCTCGTTATAAGTTCTTTAGTTTCTTTAATTTTTTCCCCAACCCAGTAAAGTTTTCAATTGTTTCCAAGTGCAAAAGTGCATGAAAAATGTACGACATTTACATATTATTGTCATACTCGATGTAAGTAACATATGTATTTGCGTTTGTGTAAAAAAAATTTCTTTGTATGAGTATAGTATGTACTTATATACATATGTATACTTATACATACACAATAACCACAAATGTTTAATAAGCAAACATTAGTACATAGGAGCGTATGAGTAACGTATGTACAATAATATGTGACATCACTCTATAAAGGAAAACAAATATACACACAAAGATATGAATATGTTACGAGTACTCGCATCTATGCAAAGAAAACAAAAAGAGAGCAAAAAAACAACCACTTAAGAGCTTTCATCCATTAAAAGGAATATTAACCAGAAAAGAAAAAAAAACTTTAAATGCATATGAGAATAAACGCACTTGCATATGTGAAACACATACACACACACACACATATATATACCAAACGCATTTACACACTATTTGCATATACAAATTCATACTTAAAAACAAAGCAAAAAGCAACAGCAATAACAAAGGAATTCATTTGTATGCGTAAGTTCTTCACTGTATTGTGTAAATGAGTTGTGGTTTTATGTTTGTATTGTTTTTTATTTACAGCCATTATTTTTCATGTCTTTAGACAACAACAATGTACGAGTATGCATATTGTGTTTGTGCCTGTGTGTGCATAATTATAAATATAGGGGTAAATATATGTATGTATGTATGCATTTACAAATGTATTCGTAAACACGCGTGTATGTGTGTGTGTGTATTTAAAATGCTAATATTTTACTCTATTTTATGGTACTTGTGCTCATTGTCATGTCTTAGTTCTTTGCCAAAAACATGTTAATTTGGTTTGGTTCCCTTTCTCAAATTATTTACCATCTTTTGTATTCCCTCTCTCGCTCTCTCTCTCTCTCTTTCTCTTTTTCTTTAACTTATTTTCAACTCAAACTGTAAACAAAGAAAGAAAAATAAAGATTCTAATCATCTTTCAATGCAATAAGTAGTTGTGCACTAGTAATCACGCTTACAGAAATACACACATCCCAGCACACCCACTAACACACACACAGACACAAACCACTTGCAAGCAATTTATTTTTTATTTGCGAAACAGACACAATTTTGAAAACAATGACAGCGATTTACACTTAAATAGGGAAACAATTTATTTTCACTCAGCGACAAACACAAGCACACAGCCATGCCGAAAAGAGTTTTATTTAGTAAAAAAAAATTAACAAATTTAAAAAAATTTTTGGGGTAAATCAGAGTTGTGTAATCGGATTACTTCCAAATATTCAGGTTTACGGCTCCAGAATTTCCTAGAATTTTCAAGCAAAAGGATTTGTTTAAATATTTTTCAAATTAAAAATTTTTCCAAATCAGCAACAAAATATTTTACAGATAAGCATGAAGTTTAAAGCAGTTTTTATGCACATACGAGTATGTATTTCACAATTTCATTTAATTACATACATAAAATAAGAAAAAACAAAGATGCATTTATTTTGGATTAACACAAAATTTAGAATATTCGTAAGATTATCTTTTGGGCTGGCTCGGACGTAGTCTAATCTCGAGGTCCAATTTTTGATGATTTTCTCTAACCTCTGTGGCTGTATACCGGCAATAACGTAACGAATGTTTTCCAATATATGGTCAGTCCTTTGGGGCTTATTACCGTAGGCTAGTAATTTCACATATCCTCACAGAAAATAGTCCAGTGGAGTTTTATTCCACTGGTCCAAAATGTTAAACTATGCACTCAGAAAAAAAAGTGGTAGAAAACTATCGAAACTGATACCATTTGGTATTAAAATTGAGTTAAGTCCGTTTGTGCTTACTTCGTTAACGGTTGGTATCAATATTTCAATAACAACTCGGTATCACTTTATTGCCAACCGTTATTGTTTTGATAACACACTGTTCCCTTTTTGCTACCAACTTTTCTTATTTTAATAACACGTGTTTCTTACTTTGATACCGTAACCCTCTCGCTTTGTTACCAATCGTTCTAATTTTGATAACAGACCGTTCTTAATTTATTAGCTTATGGTATTTTTATACAATTGTTCATGATTTTACTACCGGTTGTTCTTGATTTGTTAACTTATGTTCTTTTGTGCCATTTGTTCTTACTTTAATCACGCATTGAGCTTAATTTGGTACCGAAAGTTAACGAAAAATTGCTCACGATTCGTTCTTAATTTGATACCCTTAGTTAACAATTTTAGAACGACTTATTTCTCTCTGTGTGCAGTTACTAAACTTTTCCTTAAAGAAATCAATTTTGGCATAAGCTGTGTGCCATTTTGGGTCGTTTTGTGAAAACCACAGCTTTTGTACATCTTCAATTGATGAACCAAAAAGTTAGAAATCATGGTTCTCTAACGATCACCATTAACTGTAACGTTCTGAATAGCATAAATTTTTTAAGACATCCGAACCAATAACTCCATCAGCCCCCAAAGCACACCACACAGACCGTTTTTCAATATTTAACGGAATCTCAACATATACTTGGGAATTATCAAACGGCAATTTTGTTTAGTCACGTGTCCATTAATCGCTAAACAAACTGTGCTTATGAAAATCTGAATTAATGGTAATTTTGCATTGGCCTCATTCACCGAATCTACGCCTTGTCAAACTAAACATAAATCTCTTGGCAGCTGGCAAAATGGCCACCAGGTAAAAAGGTGTTGCCAACTTAAAGTTCTATACCTCTATTAAAAACACCCCACCAAAGAAAATATGGCAGCGCTGAATATCGTCGTGAGGGGTTTTATGTGCTCTATCAGCAATTTCATATCTTTTATATATCTCGAGTTAATGATGCCACTTTAGGTCTTCGACCCCGGATATTTCGTCTAGTTTCTGAGATAAATATTAGCAGAAAACGGATTGTAGATTTTAAAAATTTTGGTGTCAAAAACCTAAAGCACATAAACTCCCTCACGACGATATGTGAATTCCGATGATTTTGTTTCTACCTAGAAGACGCTGGTTGAAATATAATTAATAGAGCGCTCACACAAAAATTCAAACGGCCCAAGTATAAATTAAAAAAAAAAGGTGAAGAATTAAAAAATTAAATTTGCGGCTTTTCAAAAAAAATATATGTGATTCCTCCCCCCATCGCCCTCCAAGAAATTCATCTTTCAGAAACCGCTCGCTGACATTCCACCTCTTAAACGCATGATAAGCAGTACAGAGACAACTTATCACTCACAATCAACATCCACCGATAGATGGCGCATTTGCTGTTGATCATTCAAGGGTGAAGGTACTGGCCTTGTCTTATTAACAATAAGGCGCATAATATATGTATATATAAAGTGTCTATAAAAAATTATCTACTATGCCCCGTTGAGTCTAATTTAGTGGTATACATGACTGCCGTTAAGATCATGAATCATCCCTTAACACATGCGTATAAATCTTTCAATAGCTTCAAACAATATGTATTCCATCACATGCGTTCTCAAACTACAATGGCCCGACGAAAATCTATCAGGTTGTTTAGAATAACGCTCAAATTGTGCACGGATCACTACCTTATCGTATGCGAGACCAACATGATAATTGCAGTATTGCAGGTGTTTATAAACTTTTTATAGCAATTGAGAGAGCAATTTTGTTTTGATTTGAATAGACACTTTAAGACTCGTAGACTATCGTTAGTTGAACTTGCGATTGGCTCTCAATTTCTTTCGAAGAAATATATCATTTTGGATAATTAAAAACCAGAGTAGGAAAATAAACAAAACTGAACGTTTGATATCATTTTTTTGTATTCTTTACAATGAGTAAAACAAAAATAAAACAGAAACAGTGAGAAAGATTGTCTCATTTAATTTTGTATATTGTTTTTGTTTTGAGTACTACAAATACACTAACTCAAATGTGCGTAGGTACAACAAAAAATGAATGAGAAGAAAAAGGATAGAAGAAGAGAAAAAGAAAAGAAGAAGAGAAAAAACAACAAAAAACAAAGCAAGCACAAGAGCAAAAAGCTAATTGTTTCATTTGCGCTCTTTCTCATTTAGAAAGTATTTTTTTTGGTTTTGCTCATGTACAATACCATTAAAAAAATTTTGAAAAGTGTATGACTTTGTTGTAACTTTTGCGAAATGTTTTGTTTGTTTGCCCACTCTGTTAAAAACAAACATTCTCTGTTAAAAAAAATCTATAAAAAAAATTTATTTTTTTCTTTGCATGCCACTAAATACGCGAATATTGAAGAGAAAAGTAAAATTCATTTATTTGATGAAAAATGTTCAGAACAAGCGTCTTCAGATAAATATTTACTATTCCACAACAGCAACAATAACACCAACAACAACAGCAACAGTAAAAAAAACCTTAATTTACCACACAGAAAGCAAATAAAAAACAATAATAAAAATAAATTAAACTGCTATGCCTGACTGTCTGGCGAGATGATAACATTGTCAGGAAAGTGAGCTGAGGCATAAGAAAAATTCTGTTTTTTTTTAATTTATAAGAAGGCAGAAACAAAACATAAAACAGAACAAAAGTGAACCACAACACAACTCAACTGTTTACACGTGTAGTTGTTGCTGATTTTTTGTTTTTTTTTAAGGCTGAAGGTTGCTCTAATGCCGCTCACAAAGCGGTTGCTAGAGTCAGTCCCTGTTTTATAAGTAAAAACAGCTGAAATTGTCTGAGGTCAACAACAACAGTGTTTGCTGCCAACATAACCGTTATTTGTTGTTGTTGTTGTAGTTATTACCATTAATCCTCTAAAAGCGTTAGTGGTATGAGTGGCAATAAAAGCAGACATGGATTTACAAAATAAAATGATTTTTTTTCTCTTTTGTTTTTTGTGTAATAAAAAAAACGGATACAAGATATAACACGAACAAAATAATTACTGGCAAAATAGTAGTTTCTTTAGGTCTATGTTTTCTATTTAACGAAAAGGATATTTAAAAACGAAGCGACTATACTTTGTATTGCTACTCGTAAGAGGGTACTTTCTTTACCAGCAATTCTGTTCATGATAATGGTTTGACTTATTTGATTTAAAAGGTGGCAGAAATGTGAAGTGGTGGTTAAAATAAGCCATTGAAGAGGACATCAAAACAGCTTAAGGTATACGAGTATGTATATATAAAATCCTATTTAAAAGTGTTTTTGTTTTTTTTCTTTTTTCGTTTTTAATGTCTTTTAATTAAATATCTTATTGCCCTCTACTCATATACAAAGGTACTTCGTTTCAATAACGAACACTTCTTTTGCACTAAATCTCTTTAACACAACAATCTTTTTAAAATTAAAAACAAAGCAGAAAATATTTCCAAGGAGCTAAAACAGTGCGTAGCCTAATTAATGTTTACGATATACAAAATATTTTCCTCAAAGACAGCAATTTCAAAGCATTTGTCTTACACGATAGACAAAAATCTTTCCGTACCAGATGCAAAACATGATGTGACAGTTAATAATATTAAACTGTGCTAACATTTCACTTCAGTGAGCCTTCGAAAGTCATTATGAGTCGTTTAATTTGGCTTGGCCACACATCAAACTGCTGCCATATCAAATTTATACCTTTAAACTTTAATTCAATGGTGTTGTTAAGAGAAGAGGACATACGATTTTCGGTCGCAAAACATTCCCTTATTTGTTTTGCTTATGCCAATAGGCAATACATTCCATATTTAATATTTATTTTTTATATTATATTTTGATATATTTCTTTGCATAGAGTGACGCAGGGTTTTAAAACAATTATAATTTTGTTCATTTTTTACAAAATAATCAAAAATATAGTATTTGGACATAAAGGAAGCAGGAGTTTATAAAACAGCAACATAATCAGAGTTTATAGCTGATCAACACATGTAATGGGTTAATAATGCTGCATAATAGGCGCCGAATAGCGTCTTTTTAGTGTCAAAAATGTATCGCTTCTAAGTAGGAAGTTGCAATCTTAAAGTCGTGCCTTCCGTAAGCGACTTGCAAGCGTACCTTTTACATTTCTCCCTTGCAAAACTGTTTCGTTAGAAGATCAGTTTCTTTTTATTGGGTTCAACATAAATTTCTATACAAACTCATCTATGACATCATAAGGTGTTCTTAGCTTTTTAGAGTATTTTGTGGTTAAATTCCTCCTTATTTTTCACTTTTCACCAAAAAACTGTTTTATGCACAAAAAGAAAAACAAAAAACCCCTCCCTATTCTTTTGTGAAAATCAATGTCAAACTACTTTGACTTTTATTAATTAAATCGTATGACAAAATATGCATCAAATCCATAAAACTTTGCTTGATTTCTAAACAACCAACGGTTGTTTTATAAAATATTTCACTCCTCACGGCAAACTTATGCGTAACATTTGTTCACCTTCTGCAATAGTTTGCCAAAACAAAATATTCAAATTTATGCAAATTTGTAGTGATTTATTCAGTTGATTAAAAAAAGAAAAGGAAACTTTAACCAAAGTAGGAAAGAGCAAATAATAATATATACATACAGTGGTGGAAATATAATTAAAGCATTAATATGATTTCCCATTTATTCAGGTTTTTATCTTTATCTTTTTTATTTGTTAAGGGGACTTTTCGTCGCCTTTAAACATGATTCCTTGTTATATTCCTTTTATAATATAATAAGGAATAATTCTCTATCATCACGAATGGTTTAATTATATGTGCACCACTGTATAAATTTTGTTATTTTGTTTTTCTTCTCAACTTTCATTTCTTTATTTACTTTTTTTGTGTAGTTGAAGTTAATTTTTTGCATTCTTTTTCTCCCCTTTTACCACGTTTACCACGTTAGACACAAGTGAAGTTATAATTGTTGTAAATAATTCATGTGTTTTTATCATGCAATAAAGAAATTTGTAAGTTTGTCGTTTTAACACTTTTTCTGCACACATTGTCAGTCAGACAAACAAGCCGTTCTAGACACCACTGCAGACATTTGATTAAATCATTTGCACAAAGAAAAACAAAAACTATGTAGGATATCAAAACAGCAAACGTTAAACATATTTTTTCAATTACAAGCGTTTTATTTCATTTTTATGTTTTTTTTAAATATTTGCATTTCATTATAAAATAATTTACAAGTTTAAGCGTAATTTAAAGTTGTTTTTTGTATATATACAATTTTCTGATTAATTTTATGAGCATTTTATAAAATAATAACAGTACATGTATACAGCCATTAATCGATTGCTTTGAAGAAAATTAAATAGAAGGTAATAGAAATATTAAAAGCATATACTCGTACATGTAGTCGCCGTGGTCTAGTGGTTAGGGTGTTGGCTTAATAAGATGATAAAGCCGGGTTCAAATCTCAGTTCTGACATCTTGAAAAAAAAATTTCTTTCGGCAACTACCTCTCACCAGTCTTCTGGCAAAAACAGTGAGAGTAAATGACTGTCATGAAAAAGCTTCTCAAGTCTGTCGTTCGCAGTGGACGTTGAACTGTAGGTTCCGGTACGAATAGATAAAAATTGACACACACAATATGAGTGCTGCGAGAAGCTAGGCCGTAACTCTGAAACAGAGTGGTAATGGCCAATTATGTATGTATGTATACTCGTACATACGAGTATATATGAAAAGTAAGAGAAACAAGCAGAATTATAAAATTATAGTGATTATGCTATAAACTTGAGTTGTAAGTAAAGCTAGAAGAGGAAGCTGGTAAAGGAACACAAGATTGAAGTGCAGGTAAACGAATTAAAGCCATATATACATAATTGGCTGTGACAATCCTACTTCAGAGTTACGGCAAGCTTCTCGCAGCACCCTGTAGCGCGCGCCATTTCTATCCAGTCGATTCAGAACGCTAGAATTGAGAAGCGTATACAAGAAGTCAGAGCTGAGATAGTAAGCCAACACTGTAACCACTTGACTAGTATTAGACTGTAAATTCGATTAAGACAAAATTATAAAAATTATTTCTTTACTGACTAAATCGTATTAATATCCCAATAGGGAAATTTACTGCTAACAAACTGGGAACGTAACAATTTCTTAAGATATAGAGCCTGGTCTGAGCTGTAACAACTTATATGAAAGCCAATTGCTACCTTTACATTGCGATCTCATAGGAGGGCTCTTTGTTATACTTCAGATCTTACCTACACTAACCAGAGTTCACTGGCTTTTACAATATTACTTGATCTCATTATGGTTTTTAAAAATATTTCATACGAATAGTGTTAAAAACCACTCCAGAACTTATTAATGATGAATTAAATAAATTCAGCGGTAAAGAAAATATTATTTTTTTAACCCTGTCAACATATGTAAGTGATATGCTCACTTTTTGTCGGTCACGACCACGAACTTTTGGTACAATTTAGGTTTTCATAAGACTTGGTATAAGTACCTTTAGACTAATAGTCTCAGATTTTCTGCAGGGTCATAGTATGGTCGCCGTAGACTAATATATACTGTGTTGTGAGAATTTAGGTTGCAAACCTCAGCTTTGACATCTAACCCCAGCGGTGCCTATCTCTTAGCTGTCTTTTGGCAAAAGCGCTGAGAGTAACTGATTGGCTTAAACAGGCTTCTTAAGTCTGTCGTGCTGAATCGACATTAAACTGTAGGTCCCGGATGTTTATCCTTGGATACGCTGAAAAAATATTTTATAGGTAAAGTGAGCGAAACGTAATACACAAATAAAACTAAACGACATCATTCCTTGTCTCTACGAATATCATATAAATAAAATAAGATTTTAATAAAACAGCGATCTAATTTTGCTTTCATTATTCTGCCAAAAAACAAAAGTTTTCTTACCACAGCAAAAAAAATTTTTGATAACTAATTGCCATATTTGTTTAATCTAACAAAGGTTTTATAAAAAATTATCAATATGCTCTAAACCACAATTAAGTATTTCGAAGTTCAGAGGTGCAAAATTATTAATAAAACTTTCAAAAATTATTTTTGCCATAAAATAATAAATTGTAACATAAAAATATGAATATTATGCAGCAAAGGTATTTGTTTGTTGAAAATATAAACCAGCAATAAAATAAATTCTATTATAAAATAAATAGCAAAAACCTTCTGTACTCGTAATACAGATTACGTACATAGTACATACGAGTATAACAATAAAATTGTAAAATGTTTTTTGTTTGATTTTCCCATTTTTATGGATTTAAGAATAGCAATCTAAACTGGTTATGTTTTAAAACAAAATATTTTCCTTTTTTCTATTGTACTTACCAAACCTGCTCAAATATACCAAATATATAAATATACTAAAACGATTTGTTTATGGATGATTGAAAGGATTGAAAAAGATGAAACTTACCTGAAAATAAATAAAAAAAAGAAATTGGTTAAAATAACATTATAAAGAATAATAAATAAGAATTTTAAAAATTTTACATAAATGGGATTTTTTATTTTCTGTAGATCATAACTTAATATTCAAAAACACTACTCCCTCTTTTGTTTCTTCTAAAGGCTAAACAAAATTTCTTAGTTTTCAAAGCAAAATAAGAACACGCTTATGCCTCCCACGGTAAGACATGCAGCAAAGTACTAAGGCAAGTAACCAAACCTTAAACAAATTAGAGCGAGCGCTTTCTCTTAAGACACCCTTTATTATTATTATCAAGGAGTAATTATGCCCAAAGGAAGACACTGCGACGCAAAGAATCTTTTGTGCCCTACTCCATTTACGGCCTATCGGCGAGGATGCCCGGTCAACAATTTCCCCCACCAATACCATACAATTGAATCGCTACTCACAATATAAATGAGCAGGCTTAAAACCGTGCTCGAACAACGACTTCCCCGCCCTGCGAATGAAGTCAAGTAAAACTCTAATTAAACTAGATCTGATCCCCGCCGAGGGTATGTCTAGTTCTACACATTGCTATGCAGCTCCTTCAGAATGTGCTTTGCCGTCTCTTTCTCCTCAGGACAGAGCCTGCACTCAGTCTCAAAAAGAAGACGTAGTTTATTCAAGAGATAGTGTAGTGTGTCTCGATAGGAAACCCACTATCCTACCAATGTTCAATCTCCGTAACACAATGAGCCCTTCCTCATATGATAAAGTTTCCGCCAGCCGTTTGGCCTGGCTCATTCT
Source organism: Metopia argyrocephala (assembly GCA_963576795.1). Lineage (NCBI taxonomy): Eukaryota > Metazoa > Arthropoda > Insecta > Diptera > Sarcophagidae > Metopia > Metopia argyrocephala. The sequence goes on from OY756210.1 coordinate 43,363,602, forward strand.
CTCAATGAGCGATCCTTAAAGAGCATTCCCCACTTAGTTGACCTCACAATACGGTTACGGGCCCATTAAGGCCTCCGTGGAACCCCCTTGACAGATGTTCAGCAATTTTATTACTTGGTGTTCCGAAATGACCCAGAACCCAGTAAAGAACAATCACGTTCGCCACACCAAGTTGCTGCAGATTGTCATAGCACTCTTTGACTAAAGCGCGATTTCAAGTTTTAGGAAGTCAATGCCATCAATCGGGCCTGACTATCCGATAGCAATATGCGCACCCCTGATACCCCTCTGAAGGTTTATCCCACTGTATATTGAGATCGCCTGAATATCTGCCTGAAAAGCACTTGGCCATTTGTCCATGTCCATGTTCCGGATTCTACACCAGTGTCGATCCTTTATGAATCCGTATACCAACACAGGCTCCTGCGATCTTCGCTCGAAATATTAATACGGGAGCCAGGTAGTCACAGAACTTCACTTTTATACACCATTGTTTTTAAGTAAAACTTTGGCATATTTTTCTTTATGTCTGTCAAAATTAGTCAATTTACATAAGATTTATCATTTTCACTTACAAACTTTCTTTCAGCCGGCCAATGCTACAACGCATAATACAGCTCCGACGTACGAGTATGTTCATTATCGACATTTGATGTCTTATGTGTGCACATACGAAATTCAAATGTGCTCTAATTGGAATTTTGTCAAAAGACTTTTTTTTGTGTTTTTTACACAATCAATTTTTTACATGTATGTAGCTGTTTACACAGATAAAGGTCGATATACATATGAAGTGTGAAAAACATGTTTTGTAATGGAACCTTTATGTGGACAACAGGAGTTCTGACAACTTTTTAACAAAATAAAGAACGTTTTATTTTGTCAAAAACGTATTGCTTCAATGTGGCACCTCATTGTTTTAAATTCAAGCTTTTCGTTATGGAGAAATTTAAATTTTTTTCTTTATAATACTGCTTCGTCAGAAACTCAATTTTTGTTGAGATTTTTCTTTTCAAAAATAAAAAAAATGCAATTAAAGCTTGAAAAGCAGTAATGCATTTTTACTAAATGAGAAAATTCTCTTAAGAATTTATAGTTTTGCCAACATCTTTGGGGACAAAAAGTCTTCTGACGAGTCTCTTAAGTAGAGGTCATTTGAGACATGCTTATCTCTCTAAGCAATATAATCCATGTTTAATAATTTTTGTTTCTTATATTTACTTTAATGGGCATACCTACCCTCGGTGTAGTCAACAAACTGACAAAATGTTTCACCAGTTTAAATTGTAATACTTTTATAATCAATTTGATGACAAACATGAGCAAACAGTTTTCTTACAAGTTTATGGCTTCAATGGCGCCCAGTTTTCTTTCTACAACTACTCGTATAACTACAACAATATTACGATAATAGAATTCAAAGAAAAACGAAAGAAAGAGTGAGAAAGAAAGAGAGAGATAGTGTTATACACATCAAGCAAACAAAACAAATTATAGAAAAGATTTTTCTTTTATATGGAGGTCACCCACATTACTTCTTCATCAAAAAGAGATACTGATGTATGGCTACGTGGCCACGTGTGGGTGTAACTATGTGTGTGTGTATACAAAAACAATATGCTGATAAAGTCAATATCATTTCAAATGATACTGGTATGCATTCTCTTTTGCACAAATACAGTGCAGAATATAAATTTAACTCAAATCTGTCTAAGATCCTCATTCTGAAAAAAGATTTTATGATTGCCATTCTTAATTCAAAATCCTTCAAACACTTTAAACAAAATAATAGCATTTCGTGAAATTTTGGCGCCTAAAAGCAATAATTGTGCTAATAACCATAGAAAGAGAGAGAGAGAGAGAGAGAGTGAGAGAGAGAGAGAGGTTGTGTCACCGTAGTCTAGTGGCTTACTAAGACGAGAGCTCCTGTTCAAGCCCCGGCTCTGACATCTTGAAGCAATGAATTATGGAAAAAAAATATTTACTTCCACTCTATTCTATTTTTGTCAACAAAAAACGAATGACGAGGAGAAAAGCGTCACCTATTGGGAAGTAGTAGATAACAAATAAAGCTACTTAGCGAAGACGCTCACCACACAATCAACATGCAATGATGAGGCAATTCCAATTGATCATATAATGGTAAAAGTATAACACTGGCCTTTGAATGATCAATTCACAGCTATTTGTCTCATTTCTAAGGCGCTTAATAGTAATATAAGCAAAACAAAATGTATGTTCTCTCATAAATGTACTGTCCGTTCCAAAAATTCCAATACAATGCACTGCATTTAATAGGGGTTTCCCCTTAATATTGGTCTCAAATATAAAAAAAAGAAATTGCTTGCATTGAAAATATAAACAAGACAATAGCGATTGACAGGACAAAATCTTTTAGCAGTCTTCTGTCAAAAGCTCTGACTGTAACTGATTGCCATGAATAAGCTTCTCAAGTCTGTCGTTCAGTTTTTACGTTAAACTGTAAGTCCCGGTTCTGTGAGAAGCTAGGCCGTAACCCTGACAGAGGGTTGTAATGGTCTGTTATCCATGAGGATATTTCCAAAACAACAATTTCAACAAATTATGTCTTTTGATATTCAGTTCACAAAAGCTCTTAAGCTCATAAGTTGCTCAGAATGAATACAGAAAAGTTTCCCACTACTATTTATCTAACATGTAATGTTTTGGGACCTGCAGCTAATATTTTTCACAAAGGTGAGAGAAAAACCACAGATAATAAAAATATCAGCATAAAAGCAGTGAAAAAGCTCGAAGACAATTCTCAGAACAATAAAGCACATAAAGCACCGATAGAATTTAAATTATAATAATTAAGATACTTCTGACTCCTTATATTATAAAATTTCAACAGAAAACATTGAAATGGCGAAAAATTGCATTCGTCAGAAATTGTTGTAAATCGGGCTTTTGTTTTACGCTTTCAAACAGCGGGACATAAAGAATTATAAACTTTTCAGTAATTTGTTATGCACTGTCATTTGCTTAAAGTTAACAGTTATAAAGAAACACAAAAACTCTTTTAAAGTGTTAAGCAAAGAAAGTTTTAAATACAAGGAAATAAAATCGAAAAATACAATAAATTACTTTAAGATTCGAATATTTATATTTTATTTCGAATTGTTGTAGTAGTAGTTGTTGTCGTAGACGACATGTTGCTTTGGAGATTCATTTCACTTCAGTTGAATATCGTATTTGAAATGTGTAATAAACACTATAAGAGTTGTCAGAGACGAAAACGGAAGGACGAAATATTGTGCAAACACATGAAAAGTTTTTCAAAAACTCTAGAAATCTGAAAAAAGAAAATCCAAAACCATAAAAAAGATCTAAAACTTTACATACAGAGAGATAAAAGATTTTCTTATTGGGAGTATGGAAACATTTAAAACAGAATTTAGCAAATTTTTGTTTAAAAAAATATTTGCGCATAGAGATGAATTAAAACAATGCCATCTTTTGTTCAAAAGGTTTCAGTCCAACTAACATTAAAACCGAATTGGACTCTATAAGTATTATGAGGCAAATCGGTGCTTCATTTGTGACTCTAAAACGTTGCGTAGCAGAATTTAAATTGCACAGTACGAACTGCCGATACGAAGGGTTACAACAAATTCAAAACATACAAGTGTCTGATTTTGTTAAGGTTATAGGCATTTCAAAAAGTGTTAAACGTCACATATTCAGAGAAAAATTAATGTTCAAAAAGCTGCAGAATGTAGATTTTTTTTTATTGAGGTCTATTTATTCAGGGTCTATTGGTTACGAGCTCTTCTGCGCAGCATCGCTTTCTACTATTCTCAATATGATTAATGAATATGAAACTGGCAAATGTTTGTTATATTGGAACGCCCAGTCGGCCACACCAAAAACTGTGATTTGTCCGCGATTTGGGAGTAAGTCTGATGTTCTAAACTACGATAGAAGGCCTAAAAATCCTAACGGATTTGCTTATGGGTCACTGTAGCTCACAAGCATTAAAGACGGCAGAGCACATATTGTGTGAATGTGCGGCTCTTGATGCATTTAGATGAATGTGTTTAGGGAAACATACAGTCTCGCTGGCGGACTAAAATTTTGTATCTACTGGTGTTCGGAAGGAGGGCAGTTGGTCTGCTAAACCAACAATAGACTCAAAATGACACAATAGATCTTATAGGTCGCAGTGTCTTCAATCAGATAATAGTAATAATACTCAGTGCAGTAAGCTCCTACTCATGCTGTGCATTGTATTGAAATTTGATAGGATAAGGGGAGTTTGTTTTTCATTTTTTTTTTCATCATTAAGCACTTTAAGCATGAGATAAGCTTCTGTCAATTGATTTGATCACCCTTAAATGATCAACAGCAATTGACCCATCTGTCGTTGGATGTTGATTAATTATAAAGTGGTGAGGATCTTTGCTAAGTAGGTAGCTATTCTCTACTACTTCCCAGTAGATGGCGTTTTTCCTCTGATTAATCGTTTTTTTTTTTTTTTTGTATGCCAGTGCCAAAGATGGAATAGAGTGGAATGTCAGGGAGCGGTTTCTTGTAGTAAAATCTTAAAAAACCGCACACATTTTATTCTTAATTTTTCACGTTTGTTGGAATTTGAACATGGGCTGCTCTAACTACTATACTACATAATAAAGGGTGATTTTTTAGCTATTATCTTCTTGGCAACACTGGTTAAACAGCTGACGCACGTTTCGTGTTTTGTTTCACTGTCAAACATCTTCAGTTTGGTCTATAATTTAACCATGAATCGTCTTACAAACGAACAACGCTTGAAAATTATTGAATTTTATTATCAAAATGCGTGCTCTTCCATTTGATGGTCAGTTTAATCGACATACTGAAGCAGCTATTCGAGCTATTGTGACTTAATTTCGCACCAAATTTACATTGTTGGACATTAAACCACCAACACGCATGCGAAATGAAGAAAATATCGCAGCTGTATCGGTCAGTGTTAATGATAACAATTAATTATCGACTCGTCGCCGTTCGCAGCAATTGTAAAGAGTATGCCAAAATTGGACTAAGTGGATGGACCATTTGAGGCGCAGTCAGGGTCAACATTTGCATGAAATAACTTTCAAACATTAAATTATATGGACCGTACTATCGATTCAAATAAAGATTTCATAAATTTTACTGAGTTTTTGTGTTTTTTTTATTATAAACTTTCCTATAGCTCTTAAAAAATCACACTTTAGAACAAAAATAGCGTTATGAGGATGCTTTAATAAATAGTTTGGTGGTTTTTTATTGCAATATAGACGTGTTGTTGTATAGATTCGTAATCATGAATATAATATGAGTTCATTACTAGGCAATCGAAACAAAGAAACAATCAAAGCAGAGCTCTGGAATGAAAAAATTGTGTCCAAAGAAAGTGAAATCAATTCCATTTGCTAGAAAACTCATATTCATCTAAAAGGATAAACAAGCAATAGCGTAAACTTATTAAAGCGTTTAAGTGATAAGAAAATAAAACCATCTTTGCAAACTAGAAACACAGTTGTTTCATTACGACAATGAGTTAGCTTATATACTCCCCACTGCTATGGCCAAGATAATCAGCAAATAAATGTTCGAATTGCGTTATCACTCACTTAATTCCCCAGATTTAGCCTTCTCTTCTTAAAAAAAATATCTCAGTGGTAAAAGTATTACCGACTATGAAGAGTTGGAGTCAGCGGTTTATATTAAACATCGCTTGCAGGAGTGTATTGAGCTAAAAGAAGATTTTGTTTTAAAATAAGAGGCGTCTCCTTTATTAGGTTAACTAATATAATAAAACTTTAGAAAAACTGACCGCTTGAAAGTGTAATAGATTTTTATAATTTTTTATCAAAATTTTTAGTTTCATTTAAATTCTCTTAATCAATAGCTTTGTTAGTTCGGGGGGAGGGGGAATAAAAACTTTTTCATTAAATATTTTTTGTTTTGCCTAAAGGACATCATTAATTCTCTTCTCATTTTATAGAAAAACAAAAAAAAAAAACAATATATTTCTACTGAGAAAGGTTTTTGTTCGCTGCTTGCTACTAAAGGATTACCCACATACCCACATCCAACAAGTGTATTATATACACCAGGCCGTTCATGTAACTGTGGGTATATTTAATCCAATTAAGAATTAATTTTTTTCATTTTCATTATTCGCATTAAGAATTTCGTACACGAGTAGTATAAGACTTGTTTTGTAACTTCCTGTGTTGATACGAAATTTCTTAGTAAATATTTGTTCGGCTTAAAATCATCAAATCATTTCGTAAATTAAAAAGCAATAGAAAACATACAAGAAAAATGAAGAAACAACAGAATGAAAATAAATGCAAGTAAAGATTATTCATATTATTGGCATATTTACTCCTTCTCCTTTTAACAAAATTTATATATTTTCGTATGGGAATAAATTTTTTTATATTATTTAAAACAGAAAAAAAAAAACAAAGGGGGGAGTATAACATTTTTTTTATTAGTATACCATGATAGAGCAGAAAGCAATATCGTTTAAAACCCCTGTTGTTTTTGTTGTTGTTCAAGATGACAACACAAGTTAAATAACTTGATAAAAATCAGCTGTTCGAACGTGACCTTTAATCTAAATACTGGTATTCTATTGTATATTCTATGGTATAGTTGTCATATATTGTTTAGATGATATAGGGATATGATTATATTTACAGTAGAGTCTATGTGTGTGTGTGTGTGTGTTATCAAGAGACAAACAACTTTTCTTTCCTTTCTTGGCCTCTTTCTCATCTACATGATATGCCATTTGCTTTGAATTTATTTATGAAAAAAAAATGTTTTTTTTTTCATGTTCTTCTAGCAGAGAAGAAATAAGAAAATATTTGAGTAGTTGAGTGATTGCTATGAGAATTAATTTTTTATATTGAAAAGCATATAAGCAACACAAAAACTAACTACAGCCTGCTTTAAGGCATAACCAATGTGTGTGTGTGTGTGTGCATGTTTGTATTCGTATACAAAAAGGAAATATATTTTATGACCCCCACAGATTTAAAAGAGTTTGTTTCCTTCTCTCGCTTTGATTAAATTTAATATAGAAAAGTTGGCAAAAAAAAAACGTTTTAAGCAAAAGATTGTTTTTATTGGAAAAATATTTATTTCCAGTTGGTCAACTACAGGAAATACTTTGTTCATCTTTGACCAACTACTTAAAAGGATCTTAGAATTATAAAAAAGAAAAATATTTTTTTTTAGAAGATTTATAAGTGAGGAAAGAAACAACAGTTTCATTATTAAATTAATTTAATTTAACGTTTCCTACTGATTTTTGAAGGCAAAAATTATTCAAAGACTTTAAATGCTCAAATAGATTAAAATACTTGGATTTTCAAACTGTTATATAGTTCACAGACTTATAGTTTAGAGCTCGCAAATAATAAATCGAACCTCACTTTAATAAAAATCAAATCAACCCCTTATGCTTCGTCATCCAAATGCTATTACAAGAGCTTGTGTGTCTTACAAATAGTTTTAAATATTATTGATACATGTTTAGATTTAGCATTTCAATGCAGTTTTAGTTTCTATATTTAAACTGTGAGAAAGTGGTATGAAGAGTTCTGGTTTCCACGGTAAGAAAGAAGTGACTCACGATAATTCGTGGTGTACAAACCATAACACCCATTATATTGTGTGTAAATAACAAATACTATCACCGCGTTATAAAACAAAACGCGAGGTGGTGTGTGTATACCCCTACACAGAAAAAATTATTGCAGGAATATTTTCAAACAAACGCTTGTTCAATTTTTATTTCGTTTTAAAATAAAGTTTTGTTTGATTCTATTAATAATTTTGTTTGAATGTATTTTAAAAGTATCAATGTTGATAAAACATGATATAAAGAAAACAAAAAAAACAGAAATGTATTGCTTTGTAAATACTTTTGTTTGGTTTTTATATATTAGATGGGATATGATTCGCATTTAGTTTATAACTATTTTAACATAAGTATTTATAGTTTTGAATAACACCTTTGGGAAAAAGTCTCTTGACAAGTCTCTTAAACAGAGACGAAATGGCCATAGAGACATGTTTATCCCCAAAAGAATACATTTCATATTACATTAAAATAAATAATACAATAATAATATTAATAATACTATTAATAATAATAAAATATAAAAATAAATTATCATAAAAAATTTAAATTTATAAAAAAATTATTTGTCAAATTTCTGAATATTATTTTGTTGTCTCGAATAATTATTTGTTCAATTTTGCATTCATTTTTAAACATTTTATTTTTTTAATTGGCAACTTTTTTCTCTAAAAACAATTTTTTTTTTTTTTTTCAAAAAATATATTAATTGGTTTGACAAAATTTTTGTTTGCTTAGAACCGTAATATTCAATAAAACTTTTACTTCTATTAAATTTTTTGTTTGATTCGTTTTTGTGACTCCAATAAAAATGTTTATTGAATATCGCAACATTTTTATTGAAAATATCGCAATTTTTTTTCAAACAAAAAATTACAAATTTGTTGTTCGAATTCACAAATTTCTTTGTAGGACCGAAATTAAACAAAAAATTTATTAACTCAGTGAATTTCGTGTCTGAATCGAAAAAATAATTTTTTCTGTGTACCATGTACAGTGCGGCGACGATCAACATCATTGTATAGAATTAGAGTAACATTGGGGCCAAATCGTCACATTCGTGATTAAGTAAGTTTTCGTATCGAATAAAATTTCGTGACGTATAAAAAATGGTATTGCGGCATTCGATAGCTTTCGAATCATAATTTGTTTAAAAATGTAATAGATTTTTTGTTTACATTAGTGTTTATATTAAATGTCAACAGAGAAAAAAAGATTAAACAATAGAGGTAAGTCAATGTAAATATATTTAAATTAAGTATGGAATGGATCCTTCATATTTATTTTATTTTTCTTCCTCTGATGAAGAAGAACAACCTACCACGAGTATTAGAAGACAAATGCGAATTAAAAGCGACCCTTTATCTTTATCAGATACAGCGTAAGTAGAAAATGAACTCACAACCTATGGTTCTTTATAAAAAATCTATGTTGATAAGTTTCGAAAACGATTTAGGTTAACGAAGGAGGCATTCAACTTTGTACTGGATCAACTTGACTTAAAAAACAGCAGTGCCACCAAAACTACAATTAGCGGCTACATTGTCGCTTTTAGCCGGTGGAAGTTTCCAGCACTTCGTTGAAAACGATTATTTGCTGGGCATGTGCCAAAGTACAGTAAGTAAGTACGTTGGCAGATGTATTTTTCCTTGAGCACTATTTGGAATTACATTTTTTGAAAAACTGGGGTGATCTTTCATAAATTCTGCCATTCCTTCCTTCTGTTTGGCATTTATTTTATTCACATTTATCCTATATATATATAAGGGAAGTTATTTTATTTCTTTTTGTTTTAAATTTAATTTTTTTTTAAATTTTGTTTAAATCTTTACGTATTTATTTAAATATAGTTATAATGGTTGAAAAAAATTATTATTATATGTAAAGCAAACAGTAGGAATAATATAATTAAAAAAAATGTAAACAAAACACATACATATGCATTTTTAAATGTTGTCTACTTTTATTTTTTAAGAAAAAAACGCTACGTTGATATAGTGGTAGCTTTAAATCGGTTTATTTTTTGTTAAATCGGCTTATTTGGCCATAAAAATAAAATGTTGACAACATTAATTATTTTACGAAATCTCTAAATCTATCGTATAACTTTTTGAGTGAAATCATTCGATCAACTACGCGTTATCGAATACCAAAATCCTAAATTTCGATAGAAGACATTCGATAAGGTATGCCACGATTTCAAAAACTAAATTTCGATCAAAGTCATTCGAATACGGCGATTTGGCCCCAGAAACAAGTACATATTAAAATGTTCGTTCCTTTTTTTTATAATACTTAGTAATTAAAAATAGTCGCTATAGTCTAATTGTTAGTGTGTGGGCTTACTTTCGGCGTCAAATTCCAGCTCTGATATCTTGAAAGAAAGAAATATGAAAAAAAAAATATTTCTTTCGGCGACCACCATCTCTGTGCAGTCTTCTGGCAAAAGATGTGAGAGTAACTTTAGACTGTAGGTCCGTCCCAGTACTCATTGATAACAATTGACACAAAGCTGACATAGCTAAGTTGTACTTAAATTATCGGGTAGTTAAATTTTAAGGGCCGATGTTGAATGTGAACCACACCTAACCGTCAAGTTTGTTTTCTGCATTTCATTTGAGATTTCTCTATTTCAGACTAACTCAATTTGAACCATGGAAAGATACACAATCAAGCAACGTCCTAAAGTTATTCAGACTTATTATAAAAATGGGCGTTCAAATTAAAATGCATGTCGTGAACTTTGTGATTTTTTGGTCAATGTGCGTACAATCGGACAGGTCGTACTGCAGAAAATATTGCTGCTGTTCGCGATAATGTGGCTGAAGAGACGTCTACCTCAACTCGTCGTCTTGCCGAACATTTCTCACGCCTGTCATTGATGAACATTATGATGTGGACGATATGTGATTTCAACAGGACGGTGCCACTTGCCACACACGCAACGAAACAATGGCTCTTTTGAGCGACAAATTCAATGGCAGTGTTATCTCACGCTGTGACGATGTTAATTGGTCGCCAAGAGCATGTGATTTGACACCGTTGGACTTCTTTCTTTGGAGTTATTTGAAAGGAAAGGTATACGTGGATAAGCCAGCAACAATTCAAGAGCTAAAGGATGATATAATTCGGCATATTAATGGCATAAAACCTCAATTATACCCAAGTGTCATCGAAAATTTGAATCATCGGACCATTTGGCCGATATTTTGTTCCATACACAATTGAAGCATACGATATTATCAAAATAAAATGAAACGACAATCATCTCCTAAATAATTTGTGTTTTATTCAAAACCAATATCGACCCTTGAAATTTAACCGCCCTTTATGATTTTAAAAGGCTGCCATTCGAATAAAATAAAATTTCATGTCAATTTAAACACTTCACCTTTGTGCCCTGCCAAAGTCTTATGCGAATATCTCTATAAGGCATTATTCTTTACTTTTAGTCTGTAGCATGAAAAAGAACGTTAGTAGGTAGTGATTACGTACAAATGTTCTTGAAAGATACTGAGAGTGAGGAAAGATATTGGCGATATGTTGATAAGACGAAATCATTAAATACAGAGGGCCAATTTAATAACTGTTTAGCTTAGCAGTTGATGGCAAAAACTGAAAGGTTTATATGGTTTTCTAATTGTTCAAATGAGCTCAATAAAGACCATTAACAAACAGCCTGTTCACTGAACACCAATTACCTATAAAGCACGTATAAATAGAAATGACAAGCAAATTTGATTTCGTATAAAGCGAAAAAAGGTAACAATTGATAGATTGTTGTGGTTTTTGTAACACGAATTTCTTGTGAAAAGGAAAACTAAAAAAAAAAAAAACTACTTGGTAGTAAAAAAATTGTTACGTTTTCCTCCTTACACGATTCCTTCATGTTTTCAGCCTGACATTTTCTAACAGGCCGTAACAGTAGGAACATTGTTTTACTAAAACTAGCGGCTTAAAATTTCTAATGAAACAAAATGTTTTAATACCCGCATTTAGCAAGTATTGGTGGTTTGTGCTTTAATTGTTCGAGTGTTAAAAATATTAAAACAAAACATAAAGGTTTATGATAAAAAAAAAATATAAGAAATAGAAGAATAGAAGAATAGAAGAGTAGAAAATACTCGCATGCAGAATGTAAAAATTTATGATTGTCGTTGGCTTTTAATTCAAACAAATTTGACTATTTAGTGCAAAAAAATTCTTCTTTTGTTGTGGTTGAAAACAAAAGAATTCAACACTCAACTGCCACAAACAGAAAAAAAAATCGTATAGTGGTTACATGATCTGAAGCTAATAATTTATGGAAAAGAAAAACTCTACATTATTGCAGTCGCTGATGACAAAATTATGGACGCTACCGCATCAACTGCCGATGCCTAAACAACAGACCACCAATGGCGGAAACAATGCTTTCCCCAACGCCAGCATGTTGGTATGGTTTGTCAAAATTGATCTACAGATAGCTGCTTGCTCACTATTGTTATGTTTACTCATATACTGACTAGTAATTATGGCTGTCAGAAGTCTAATAGATTACCTTCCAAAGAGCCAAAAGGTTTTTGATTTGTTTTATTGGCAAAAAACTTGTACAGAGTGTCCACCAGGAAGGTATACTATTCCGTTTGTTTATAATTTTTGATTAAATGAAAGGAAATGAATCTTATTTTGATAAATTTTGTATTTGATGTTGGCAGTTATGTATGAAATACAATATCAGATGAATGTCTGCCTTTGTTAGCCCCACAAATGCGAGCCCTTTTGCGCATATTTTTCATTACATTCTCACATATTTCATGCGGTATTTCATTAATTCCCTGACGAGTATTTTGTTTGTGTCGTTCCAGCGTTTCTGGTTTGCTTGCATATAGCTTGCTTTTCAGCTACCCCCACAAAAAGAAGTCCAGAGCAGTCAACTCAGGCGACTGTGGAGGCCAATTAACATCACCATTCCTTGAAATTACTTGTTGTGGAAAGAAACCTCGCAGTAATTTCATTGTAATAATGACTGTATGCGTTGTACAAAGCACTCAGTTGTGGCGTTTTCAATCATATCACGATATCGTTCCCCATTGACAGTTACCGTTACACCGTTTTCAGTTTCAAAGAAGTTTCATTGCACACCAGACTGTCACTTTTAATAGATGCCAAGTTGACTTATGAATAATTTAAGGGTTTTCCCTTGCCCAGAGCCAGCTATTATGTTTATTCGCCTATCCATTCAAATGAAAATGTGCCTCTGCACTCATTATGATTTTTTTCACGAAAATCGGGGTTGTCATCTGCAAACTGTAGAATCCTATTAGCAGATGTACGGTAGCGTAAATGGTCCTCTGGAAGAAGCTTTTGTTTCAACTAATTCTTAAATGGAAACAAATGTAAATCTTTGAGCAAAATTGTGGTAAACGTTGTTCTATGAAGACCAAGCTCCTGAGCACGGCGTCGAAATAAGGTTGATGGATTGTTTTGAACACTTTCTTGAACAGCAGTTATGTTTTCAACGGATCTTGAAGTTGTGGTCCATGCTTCTGCCTCTCAGCTACAGTCCCTTTTTATTTGAAATCATTTACTACTGCCACGTCTCTGCGTCATTACTGCCAAATAAGAACTATCAAGACTAATGATTTCCAAAATGGCGGCAACCTGTATAAGCTGACTAAGAATAATCGGACTGACTTTTATTCTCTATAAAATTCCTTTCATCAAGAGCCACACATTTCAAGGAATATTGTTTTCTCAGATGCCCCCATAAGGAATTGAAACCCACAACCACATGCAAACACAGATGAAAAAACAAAATAGCACTGTTCTATAGTTTTGCTCCACTGTGGAAAACAGTTTAATGGTTTGTGTTTAAAACCATTTGCCTTTTATTTTTAAATATTATTTTTTTTGTCTTCAAGAGTGTTTTACATTTTATTTTAATTGTTTTGTTCTCGTCGCACATATGAGACTGCTCACATATGGCTGAGTGTCGGTTGTATGAGTTACAAATATGTAATGTATGTATGTATTAGTAATATTTTGTATGGATTTGTGTGTGTATCTTATGTTCATATTTCCCTCGATATTTCTGTACTTGATTTAAACCTATTGTAACTGCTTATAAACACTTAAGCGATTTTTAAAATAAACGAGTGCCACCATCACTAACAATTACAATAACTTTTAACAAACACTGACTGACTGACTCACTGACTGAGTAACTGACTGACTGGCTGAATGTATGATTCTGAGATGTGTTTTTGCCTGTTTCACTATAACAATGCATTGCTCACGTACCACAATATACTATTCGTACTCGTAATACGAAATAAATGAATTTATTATTTTCTATTTTTTCAAAATGGTTTTGGTGTTGCTGTTACTGTTACTGTTGCTCTTGTCATTGTCCATGTGTTGTTTGTTTATGCATGTGTTGCATGTTGCAACATACAATAAGCAAGTTTTTGTGCAACAAATGTGGGTGTTTTACAAAATGTTTAATGCAGACAATTTATTCTGTTTGTTGAAAGAGAAAAAACAAAAAACTTTTATTTTTATTTCGTTATTAAAATGTATGTTTTCCTTATATTCTCCTCAAAATTTGTGGTAAAATGTTGTTGTTTCTTGTTATGTTTGGTGGGCTTGAATTTTCTTTAACACCAAAAACATTCATTCACTCGTTATTCTTTTTAATATTTTGTAGCTGTTTGTTGTGTTAACTTAATGAAAAAATAAAAATTTAAATTTCATTATTTTTTTTACCTTCTCTTTTTATGGGCTTATTTATAAATGAATGTTGCAAGTAGCTTTTGTTATTATTGTTGCTGTTATTGAAAAAATACTTCTCACAAGCAATTTCGTAACAAAACCAGCAGCAAAAGTTATAAAAAGACGAACATGTAAAGCGTTTCTGAAGAATTCTACGAGAGCTGTTTACTAATTCTGGGACTTTTTTTAAAGACAGACAGACTGCCATTATTTATCATCGCATTTAAGGCAGCACGCGGCGTATTGTGTTGATAATTTTTGAGGCCACTGAAGTTCGTATGCTGAATATAAATAATAATTTGCTCACAATTTAAGAAACCAGTTAGAAAAACTAAAAATCTTTGTGGGTAATAAGAGTGCTCCAGACAAACAATTTTACTGCACAACACATATAACGCCAAACTTGCAAATTCTCATGTAAGAAGTAATCGATAAAATTCTGTAACTGACATCATTGAGACTAAGAAACCCAAGACAATTTATGAAGGGATTGCCTTTACATGAACATAAAATCATTGGTGTGATCTCTTTAGAGAAATACTTATCGCTGATTAGAAGCAATTTCACAGATTTTGGCAAGGCAAACTAAATATAGTTACACTGCAATACATTTATTGAAACGAACATAAGTGTGTAGTATCACAGTTATACAGATCAGCTTAAAGTTGATCATTGCATTGGGGTTTCGACTTTCATCGAATGACGTAGAATAACTGGAAAAAATGTAACAAGTGGCTATTATACCGCCACAGTAGTCTTGCTCTTGTTTAATTGAAGAAGGCTTTAATGAGATCGATTATCAGTATACTGTACAACATTATCAAATTTTATATAAACTTAGTAAATCAGTATACATTTAAAGCAATTTAAGGACGTCTTCATAAGCTTTGTGATGAACATAAGCGCCTATGTAAGGTGCCTTCTATGAAAACATTTCAGACCCCAAACTCTATAAATTACACAGTAACACCAACTAATTGATAACATTTTCGTACTAAGAAGAATATCGCCTCCGTACAGGAAAGTATGGACAAAGTATTCAAAGTTTTTGAGTTTTAGACAAGCTCCTATGTTGTTTTAATTCCAACGGATGGCAGCGAAGTCCTCCAGGGTTTAGTTACTTTTTAGTTTTTAAATTATAATTTAGAAAACCGCATTATTTATTTTATAATCTTTGTCCTTCGCTGGGATTAAACTTCGGTCGTTTGAGTTTCTGTGTGAGCGCTCTAACCACTATATGACGACCTCGCTACGACTTTTTTTTTATTTAAGACCAATACTCAGGGATAAACCCCTAATACATAAATGCTGTGTATTGCATCGGAAATTTTTGGAAAGGACAGTACATACATATGTTCGTTGTCTTATATTTAATATTAAGCGCCTTAGGAATAAGACAAATTGCTGGGAATTGATCATCCAAAAGCCAGTGTTATACCTTCACCCTTGAATGTTGATTATGTGGTGAGTGCCTTTGCTAACTAGGTTTAGTAGGTTTTGCTGTTATCTGCTACTTCCCAATAGGTGGCGCATTTCTCTTGACCGTTCGTTTTTGTAGACATTTGTTAAGGTGGAATAAAGTGGAATGTGGGAGAGCGATTCCTTTGTAGAGTCTTGGAGGGGGGAGGGGGGGAAAGGGAACACATTATTTTTTAAATTATTAATTTTTTACCTTTGCTGGGATTTAAATCTGGGCCGTTTGAGTTATTGTGCGAGCTCTGAAACCACTATATATGAAAGTTACAAATGTATTTGAAACCTTCACTCAGCTCACTTTAGCCTAGAAGGTATTAGATAAAAAGTGCGGAATGTGTACTTAAGTGCAACACTAATCGTGTCAAGTTTCAAAGACAACTAAATATCGTGAAATTACCCTTATTTTTTATAAAGTCCAAGCAGTGTTTTGGAATAGAGTCCACAGATCTTTAGAACATTTAGATTTGAATGTTCCTTAACAAATTGCAACAACTGCTACATGCTAAAGGCGAATTTTCCTCAAAAAGCCGCTTTTACAATTTGCCATAAATTTTGAATAGGATGATTTAAGTCTAGAAATTGTGTAGGCCAGCTTAAAACCTTGACGCGAATATTTTGAAACCAAACTTTTTCTCGCTTTGATGTGTGGTTCGGGACGTTATCTTGTTGAAATACCCATAGATGTGTTATTTCTTATTTAGCATAGTACAGTATTCCACGTATAATTACCCCACGCTTAATTGCCTTTCATGCTTATTTACTTCAATTTCTAAATCCCCATATTTTTTCTTACTATTTTCTAATAAAATTTCACGGTTAATTAACTTTTGCTTAACTGCGTTATTGACTTAATTACCTGAAATATATTTTCCCCAAAGAGAAATTTCACTTAAAATTCCCTCGTTTAATTACCCAAAGTAATTATTTTCTAAAAACTGTAGCTTAACTCAACTATGTTTAAATAGGCATAAAATGTCTGCTAAATTTACTTTCAAATTACTTTTTTGATGCAACCTTACAATTAAAGTCTACAAAGCGTATTCGTTTAATTACTTCAAAGAGGCAATTAACCGAATTCGTTTAATTACCTTTCACGCGTAATTGCCCTAAAATGTTGACATTTTTGTCGAGGCAATTATCCGTGGAATACTGTATATGGCATCCATTGTACCCAGAGTAAGAATTTGCTCACTCTTTTGCTCATTGCGCATTGAGCACTCTTTTCTTGCGCCTCGAAAAATTGCGCATGCGCAAAGAGCGGAGCCAATACAAAAGAGCAGTTGTTGGCTCTTTTGGCTCTTGCTCTTTTTTTGCAAGCGCTGCTCTTTGCGCTATGCGCATTTTAATTTTTTATTTGGCGCTTTGCTCTGCACATTGAGCAAAATGAGTAGCGCATTGCGCATGCGCTTTTTATATCTACAGTGTCATGTCAGCAACAAATTTTTTTAATTTGCCATTCGAAAAAATTTTTATGTGCAGTCAATCATTGTGTTACAGAAAATGACTATACAGTATTACTGATGGAAATTTCCATCATAAATGGGACATTCGCGTATGTTTTTAAGAAAAAAAAAAAAACAGATTTGATACTCGTTTATTTGCATAAAGAAAATAAAATTTTTTTCACTCATTCTTGACATATGTATACTTAGAATTTGAATGCATATATTCGCGTGTAATTTCCCGAAAAAATTTTGTTGTACTAATTTATGTGCGTGAAGAAAAAAATAAGCAGAGGCCTTATCCTGTAACTCTCCAAAGCTAGATTTAGGACTTTTTGGCTACGAATAGAATTCTTGAACGCTTATTGTAATTTAAAAACGTCATGCCTATTACCTCTACACTTTTTAATTTTATATAAGTATTCTAACGCCCAGCCTGTTTCAAAAACCCAAAATTTTATGCATTTTAGCTTAAGAGAATTACAGAATAAGGCCCCAATTTAATATAAAAAAGAAAAAATTTTCCTATTATTTTACTCTAAAGTATATGAAAATACTAATATAAATTCTATTTACATTTAATTATTTCTTCTTTTTTCATATTAAAGTTACTAGCTTCAAAGGTATTTTACACCACAGTAAATGAGCAATGTGAAATTGCTAACTCTTTTGGCTCTTTTGCGCATTGCGCAAAAAAAAGAGTGGAGCAAGAAAGCTCAAAATTCAAAAGCGCCTTCTATGCGCAGCGCTTGTAATGCGCAGAGCAAAAAAAATGGCGCAGAGCAAGAGCAACAAAAAGTTTGCTCTGCTCTTTGCGCAAAGAGCAAAAAAGAGCCAAAAGAGCGGCGCTGCGCTGCGTTTTTACTTACTCTGATTGTACCTTCAATTCTAAATAGAGGTCGAGTGGCTGGTCTATGAGAGTATGTTGTGGCAAGTGGAAAAGATATATTGAATTGTGCAATTCATTGGACAATCAACTACAAAAAGAGAATATGCGATTACCCGCAATAAAGTCCCATATTTTGTCAGAGCACTTTCCATGGTAGTACTGATAGAACAATGAAATGCACAACACATAACATAGAAATGTCGCCTATAAATTGGAAAAAAAAAACTTGTTTATCTTCCAAATGCTAATTAACTGACTTAAATAAATGTGTATAAACAGTAAATTTAATATTTTAATTTAAAACTAAATTGACTCAATTAAAATGTACATACAAAAATGGCATTCCTCATAAGATTGTTAATTTATTTGTTTTGCTTTTAATTTTTTTTTAACATTTTTATTTACAATAATGCATTAAATTTAATAAAATAAAAAAACTCTTCTGTTCTTAAACAAATGAATCTTTTGCTAACTCTTACTTAACTTACATGAATTGTTATCTGGGCTATATTTGTTCCTCAAAATTGCAGTATGGCATTGCAAATCGTTTGTCTAAACTTTTACTCAGAAAACTAATAATTTTCACAATATTTTTTCCGTTTTACAAATCTCTTTATTGTCCAGCATACTTTGGATTTTCTGTAGAAATATAAAATCCAAATAAACACCCGTAAAAATACTAAAACCAAAAATAATGCCATAAAAAGAACTCATGAGACAAAGAGAAAGTTTCTGTTTAAAATTAAACAAAAAATTTATTTAATGTGTGTAATTTATGAGTATAAATGGCATGTAATATTTTTAAAACAATTTAAAACTACGAGTACGAGTACGAGTACCAAAACAATTTTAATTAAATCCCATAAACTATAAAATAATAGTTTTACTCGTATATTTGGTTTAAATACAAGGGCAGGCAGGACAAATTGAGCATAAGAATTAAGAAGAAAAAACAAAAAACAAAATTAAAAAGTGATATATAGAAATAAATATCGTTATTATAAATAATACGAGTACATATAATTTATGTACTTGATTAAATGTAATGTAAGGTCTTTAGCAAACTTAATATCTAAAAATGTTTCAAGCAGAATATGATTTTCATGGCTTCAAAATATTACAGCAATTTATACGACACCACCTCCAACTCCAAGTCCGACCCCTACTTCAATACTCAACGTAGATATAAAAACATTAGGGCGGGTCGATTTGTAAGAAAGCAAAAAAATCGCCCAAGTGACAAGGAAAATCGTATTCTAAGGATCAAAATGAGAAACTTTGCAGAAGAAACCACACCTCTAAAATAAGTTCTGATGTTCCTTATTTTCACCCAAAGATCAAATTTGTATGTGTGTCGACTCCGAACGACAGACTTGTGAAGCTTGGTCATGGCAATCAGTTACACTCAAAGCTTTTGTAAACTAATAAGAGCTGGTTGCCGAAAGAAATATTTCTCTCTTTCAAGATTTCAGAGCTAGTGAATGAACCCGGACCTCTCGTCTAGTAAATACTCTATTACGGCGATCACACTTCATTTAGAGCCTGGTAAAATTATAATTTAAGTTTCGCTGAGACTTTGTACTTAAATTAAATGACATCTCCCCTGGACTGGTCCTGCTCGCCGATGTATATGTCAAAGACATATTTTTCAATGGCTTCAGAAGTTATGTTTGCTTAAGAGTTATCCCTACTTTGTTTACTTTGCAATTAATTTTTGAAAGGCATCTTTTTACGTTGTAATTGTATAAAAAATAACGAAATATTAACAAATAATCATACCCATTAAAATAATATAGATTTCTGTTTAAGTCTGTTGGGATAAATGGACCTGGTAACCCCCATGTAAAGCAAGTATTGATGTTTGTATATCTAGAGGGCAGTAAAGCCAACGGGTTACTAAATTAGATATTTTATTAAAACAGGTGTGTCCAAATCAGGACCTGATAAGTAAACTAAATTGCACAAGTAAGCGAAAGTGAAAGTCTTTAAACTTGTTGTAAATGAGTTCAAAGACAATATAAATGATCAGTCAAAAATTGGGCGGAATTCGACAAGTAAACATGGCGAGCGAGAAAAAGCTACGCAGACGTTTCAGAAGCGATCAGAGTGGCAGTGCTTCCTAGGGAATAGCCAAGGGTAAATCTCATTGCCTCAGAACTGAAAGAATGAGAAGAGGCGATTATTTGCGAGGTGGCTAAGGTGTGGACCCATAAACTGAAGTTTGAGGGCAACCACTTCCGCACTGGGCATGAACTGGTGGACTGCAAAGGCACACAGATCGCCGATTGGCTGAAGTTGGTAGCTCCAGAGCTGTTGATAGCGTGCTTGGGAGATGAAGTGAGCATACAACATTACATTTTTTCCTCCCAAGAAGTTCAGGCCAAACGCTTGAACACATAATGGCTCTAATAGAAGCACAGAATGAAGGTCTACATTTTTCCCTACGGCAAACTGATGACGGTAGGCATAGAAGAGCAAGTAGACGTGGTACATCATGTTCAAATTAAATATTTTTTCTTATATATCTTGAAGGCGACAATACGAGTATTTAAAGTTTCAAAATTTTGTACAAACAACTGCGTTGATGTTGGTATTGAATGGGACCAGAATTACGAACTCGAGCACAGTGATTTCACGGCTTTGCTGTGTAAAATGTCTTAAATAAAATGATTTAATGCCATCTATGTTTCCATTAAACCGTATGTTTATTTGCAGTTTTTTATAATGAACCATTAGGGCCTCTACAAAACACCCTTTACTACCAACCCAATACAATTAAAAAATAACTGGCCCCTATAAAATATGAAATAATTAACCTTTTAACCTTAAATTATCCCATTAACTATTTTAAAAGTGAACAGATATTTTAAAAACATATTAAAACTGTCAACTCAATATTAAACAAGCCAGTCAAACTGAAACTTATAATGGCACATCAAAACTGCCCTCAACCATGTGATATTGGTGAAACAAAATAAATATTTTAGTTTTAGGTTTCAAATGAAAAAGAAAAAAGCATGACACTAAAGGATTGAGCCAACGAGTATATATTTAAAAAGAAAGAAAAAAACCTTCAATTTATAACGTTTACTGTAAATATTAGTTGGCAGTTTTTTTATTCTATTTTCCTTCATTTTTCTTACAGTCTTTGTTCAAATTTGCTTTTGTCTGATGAGTTTACATAGCAAATAAAATATTATGTAAATGGGGAGAAAGGAGGTTATTACAACTGCCATCGCCTCCTTTCATCATAGCGATACGTTAACTTCAGCAACAACAGATGAGTTCAAAATGGAAAACACAATATGATAGCTTTTGGTGAAAGAGTTCATCGTGTAATGCTTAATAGACAATAAAGTAAAGAAATTATAAAGGGATTCATTTTAGCAGGCAATTAAAATGAGTTGTCAGTTAGAAGCGATAAAAAGTTTAAATTCTGTAACAAACACGCCACACACAAGAGTTTAAATGGATTCAGTTACTATGTATAGTAATTGGGCAGAACAACGATAGCTATTTTACTATAAAATAGAAAGCAAAATATTAAGAAAAATTGGAAGCCAAAGAATTAACAGAAACAAAAAAAAAAGTCATTAAGAGATGCAATAATTAAAGTTTTTATTTTTCGCAGCATATTAGACAAACATGCGTCTATTGCAAACCACCCGACTGTATAGAGATTTTCAAAAGCTATCAGAAGTACTGCGAGAATAAAAGTCTGCTTAACACCTAATGTGAATAGTGGTAAAAGACGAGTAGAATTTTCATAATAAACCGCCAAACACAGTTTCTTTTAGAAATTCACCATTTTTTGGGATAGATTTTTTTTAATACTTTTATTTAACAGATTACCTGTTGTATTCACAAAAAGTATTGTAGGTTTGTTGAAGGTTTACTTTCTATTTATTGAGACCAATACTCAGGGGTAGACAAATACTAAATGCTGACAATTATGACAACAGATCATATATTTTGTTTTTCTTATATTATTAAAAGTCCTAGAAATGAGACAAATTGCTGTGAATTGATCATTCAAAGGCCAGTGTTATACCTTCAACAGCAATTGCTTCATCGTTGCATGTTCATTGCGGTGAGTGCCTTCGCTAAGTAGGTTTTTAACTTTTCTCTTGATAATACTTTTTCGTTGTCAAAGGTTAAGGTGGAATAGAGCAGAATATCAAGAAGCGGTTACTTTGTAGATGGACTTCTTGACAAATTTCCATGCAATACTTGTCAAATAATATTTCTTATGAATACAGCAGTACACTTTTACAGGCTAATTAGCGCATAATTACCCATATTTGACGCCTGATCATAAATTAATTTGCATATGATTTTCTAAGAGTGCAACTTGTAAGTATTTTTTAGTTACTTTTATCCGATTTAAGATATGCTGTTGTAAGAATTATTATTTAAAATTATTTAATTTTAATTTTTTTATGATTTGTTTTTTTTTCAGTCCAAAGTAGAAACGTCCATGAACTAGATGAATGTGAGAATTTTTTTTTTGTTAACATTTAAGTTGTTTGTTATAGACGGCACACAAAGGAGTCCTTCTTTTGTTAAGTTACGCTCAACTAAGCTTTGCTTATCCATTAGCTAACAAATAAGCATACACACACACACACACAATACAACGCTGTATACAGCCAAAATGTACACAAAGAAACTCAAACCATATACTCGTACGTATACTACCATCTAACTGCGGATTAAATGCATATGCAAGGAAGTCCTGTGAAGTCATGTTTATATTTTAAAGGCAATAAGCAACCATTCAAGTGTGTGTGTTTGTTGGTTTGTGTAGTTTAATATAAAATTGCAACGAATATTAGCAATGCTGCTGAAATAGTTCCTTTTTCCCCGCTCATACACATACAAGCTGATATAAAAAGGAAATTGCAAAAAAAAATATATTTTGTTTGCAATTGTATTTTAAAGTCCTTATGCAAGTGTGCTTATTCAGCATTCATCTGTATGTATCAGTATATGTACATATGTGTGTACCCAGCAAACACAAAATGAAACGTTTGCAATATTGTGGTCTAGAGATTTAATATTAAATATAAACTTTAAGCCATTTTTAATATTCAGCTAAGCTTGCATTCACATGAAAGGCAAGTTGATTTTCTAATGGTTTGATTTCCTGCTTTTTTAACCGAAAATCAAATGTTTTGCGCCAAAACAGCACCACTTGCCAGCAGTGGGAGGAAGTAGTATAGTGGCTAAAGACCTTGCCCAAAAACTCACACGACCCCCGTTCAAATCCCAGGAAAGGAGAAAAATTTTAGAAAATAAAATTTGTGGTTTTTCAAAACTGATCATTTAAAATAAGAAAATTTCCATATAAATTAAAAAATTAAATTAAATCGAGTGATAGAGGGTTAAACGTTTTAAAATTTCACTTTGAAATGAACTCTGTTGTGTTTGCTTGGATGTGCATTTGTATGATCCAAAAATTAAAAAAATTAAAATTTCAACCAATTTAACATTTTAACTATTTAGCTTTACACTATCTTTTAAGGAATTATTTGGTTTTCACATTCTCCACAAGTTTTTTGTCTTCCAGATAACGCACTAAACAAATGGATATTTCTGTGACCATTTCAGATTTTTTATCCTAAAACCTTAGATTTCTGAAAACCAACATTTAATTTTTATAAAGCAATTAACAAGCTTTCATATTTTGCAATTGATTGAAATCGTTCCTACGTCTGTTCATTCAGTTATTTTCTTGGACAAATATTATCTTCAAAGAATATGTTACGCTAGCAGAACTGAACATTTCCGTTTTTTGTTTTTGTTTTTTTTTTCTTTAAACTCAGAGTAGGTCAGGGAAACACTTATTTTTATTAATGAAGCCAGCACTCAGGAGAAGACCCATACTCATGCAGTGCATTGAGTTAGTCTAGGAGAATAGGTGGGGAAGAGGGAAAAAGTTTGTGGACCTTTCATTTTAGATTACAAATATCATATGTGATATCAGTTCGACAAAAAAAAACAAAGATTCTACTTTAAGAATGCGAACCGCAAGGAAATCGGTTACTGTTGATTGATTATTCAACGCCAGTGTCATACCTTCACATCTGAATAATTCAACAGCAATCAAAACCAAGAAGCACGCACAATAAAGTTAAAATAAGAGGAGGAAGAAAAGGTTGTAATGATATTGCAGATTATGTTATTATTGCTCTTCTGGATTATTTTTGGTTACTGCTCCTCAACTGCCTTTCTGGCATGGGAGACCCTTTCCGAGCTTTTGCCAGAAGACTGCTAAAACGTGGTCGTAGAAAAAAATATATTTTGTTTTTCATATTTCTTTCTTTCCCGATGTCAGAGCTGCAGTTTCAACCCGGAGCTCTCGTCTAGTTAGTCAAAACATTCATACTAGACTACGGCTATAACCATTACTACATAATAATATGTATAAGATTAATAGGCA
Source organism: Metopia argyrocephala (assembly GCA_963576795.1). Taxonomy (NCBI): domain Eukaryota; kingdom Metazoa; phylum Arthropoda; class Insecta; order Diptera; family Sarcophagidae; genus Metopia; species Metopia argyrocephala. The sequence goes on from OY756210.1 coordinate 43,388,249, forward strand.
TATGTATCTCATCAGCATATCTCAACATGTACTAACGATAGAGAAGCGACAATAATCTCAAAGCTCTTCGTGTGTCAGGGTTACGGCCTAGCTTCTCGCAGCACTCATGTTGTGTATGTTAATTTCTATCCATGAGTACCCGAACCTACAGTTTGAAGTCGACTCCGAAAGACACGTTTCAGAAGTTTTTTCATGTAAATTAATTATTCCCAGAGCTTTTGCCGAAAGAAATAATTTTTTCCTATTTCTTTTTTCAAGATGTCAGAGCTGAGATTTGAACCCGGCGCTATAGTCTTAGTAAGCGAACACACTAACCACTAGAGCACGGCGACTACACATATGAGAATTTAGAATTTTCTCATAGTTTTGCTACAACATTACGGTTTTAGTGTCAATTTTTATTTATCCTCATGCAGCATCATGGTAGCTGTCCACTTCTGTAATTCTGTAGTCAAGGTATCAAATCACAGGTTAAAGTCGAGAAACATCTCCCTAAAATTATCAGAAATCATAAGATGCGCGGTAATGTCTGCCTTATAAAATAATGCCCAAATTGTGCATTTATTGTGCATTGTTACATTTGTGTAAAACTTTTGAGTGTTTTAATTGGAAAACTAAACCAATTGTACTTTGCAAGCCTTTAGGGAATTTATATAATATGGCGAATGCATCCATACTTCAAAACATCTCCTTTTTTGTTAATCAATTCTGATCGTTTTAATGAATTTCTTGCTTCATTCCCAATTATTGTCGAAAGTAGACGTGAGAATCAATCATTTGACCAGGTTGTGGAAGCTCATAATAAACTGGGCAAACAGAATCTAGTTTTCCTGGTGTCAATACACCCTGTATTGTATTCAGACATTAAGCATTAAGCTTCTTTTATACCTATATTTTTTCAAATAATTGATAACTGTTTGATAAATAGGTATGTACTTAGTATCAGTCTGTTATAGCAGGATAGTATCAGATTTATTACACTAATTATCTTTTGTGGTACCACAGCCGTGCCCTGTTTGTCTTCAAGTGAGGTTTGATTCACAAAGACGGTAATCCCAACCTCCCTCTTATCCTTTGTAATTTTATCAAAGAAAATAAATTTCAAAATATATATTGAACTTGAGGCCTGGTATCCGTACATATATTTTAAAATGGACATTTCACTAAAGACAGGACTTTAAAGAATTATTTTTAATAAATAGGTCAAACCTCCCCCCCCCCCCTTTTTTTAAAAACTTTTAACCAATGTTTACCAATAAGAAAATAAAATTGTTTTTGTTTTTTTTTTGTCTTTGAATTTTTTTCTTTCACAATTTATTTCTATTAAGTTTTCATTTTTATATAATATTTTCCCCATTTCAACAATTAATTGGCCTCAAACGTTTCCTTTAACTCAACACAAGATTACTTGTCTGTGCAGAGATGGAAGTAAGTGCCTTTTTATTAAGTACGACAAAATGTCATTCATTTTCTCTGCGGACAAATTGTACTAAAAGTCAAGCCGAGCAGCATTTGTACTAAAAAGCCCTATACAAACAATGCATTTTTTTTTGGCATTCCCATTCAAAATTGTAGGAGTAGTTGTTATAACCCAGTAAACACAGTGATTTGATTTTAAGTTAAAAATGACTTGGAAAATATTTTTGTTAACACTCAAACGATTAGCACTGCAAAATGATATGAAAACGAAGAGAACAACATGGTGGTTACACTTTTGTCATCAAATAGTTGTTTCAATTGATAGTTTCTTTATGATGATTATGTCCGTGAAGGAGTAGTACACAAGCCAAACTGAATATGTTTTCAAATGTCCTCAAACACAATTCAACCTCGAATTGAAAAACCCGAGAATATGTGGCTTTTTTTTATAAAAGGCCAGCACTCAGGGTACGGGCCCTACGCATGCAGTACATTTTGCTGGTCTAGGAAATTATATGTTATGGGAAGGGGGAGAGGGGGAGTAGTGTTTGTCAACATTTGACTTAAACCTACCGATATCGTAATTGGCAGGAAAAACATTCGCTGGAAAATTGTTCCATAATGCATTGTTCGATCCACTGAACAATCAAGCACAAATGGGTGTGCTCTGAGAGCGCTACGTGTATTCCGCAAAAATATGCGGAATCAGATCCCTTATATCATCAGAGCACCTTCCATGGTAGTATCGATAGAACAATGAAACGCATGCCACATTGCGCCGATGCTCCAACGAATCGATAGGGTTGGATACCCTACCGTCGCTGATAAGCACCTTCGCCCTTTCCTGTAGGTGGTCGCTTAGCCAAATGTAAATTTCAATTGCAGCATTAGAATTGACTTTTAATATCAAACATACGATTTCTTGTTTGCTGGGAAAACACAATTAGGTTTTTATTTATTTTCTTTTTACCAAATTGGTAGACTTTTACAAAAATTGTAGGGCCAAGAGGGAAGTGCGTTAAGGCAAAAGTAACTGAAGGCTGTTAGTGTCAGTTAGGAAATCATTATTCTTTTGGTTTTTTTGATTCGTCCAGTTTGCCTATTTCATTACTTTTTTTTGTCACACAAGCAATTAAGATAAAAGCCTGGAAAAAATACTGCTGCAGGTTTTCTATTCTACTATGAAACTGTGGTAGTGCTGAGGTTTTTAATTTGTACGGGTACAAGTCAGTTGGTATGTATTAGTGCCAATGGTTTTTATTTGGAGCATTTTGCTAAAGTGACAACTTATAAGAGGACTTAGTAAACAGGACGCTGCACAGTGGTTCTTTTTTATTCAATTGAAAATTTAAAGCTATACTTTAAAGCCTAAAATTTAATGTTGGTTTTCTTTATGGGAAAAACATCAATTAGAAGCCCTGAGAAAGAGAAATTCTCTATTATATGTGAGGTCCAACTGGTGACGCACGAGGAACAGAACAACAATCTACTGAAATCCTCAAAAGATTTGTAGGCATGGATGGCCTTTAGACAACTGTCAGCACTAGGCATTATAGATGGCATCTGAAGCTTGCAAATATTTGCTTTGTTGAATTGTGGCAACCTTGTAAAACATAAGATTTTAGTTAAAAGGTGCCACTTTATTTTTTTTTGTTTTCTTTTCGCTTTGTACATCTAATTTTGTTTTTATACGGTTGTCTGTTTTTGCATATTTCTTTTTAATTTATTAAAAAAAATGTGCCATATACTGGTTAGAGTGCTCGCTTATACCATAAAAAGCAGCCCAGGTTCGACTCCCAGCGCTGGAGAAAATTAAGAACCAGAATTCCAGCAGAAAATTTTTCAAATTTGGAAGCCATAAATAAAATTGTAAGCAATAATGGAAGCATTTTATTGTTTTTTATACATTAAAGCTTCCAAATATGCTACAGGATAAGGTATTGTTTGTAATTTATTGCACTATTTGCATACTGTTTGCAATAAATGTGCATTTCTATTGCATTTTAGCGGCTCATTTCATATAAAAATTATGCATTATTGATGCACATTTGTAAGTGATTGTTCACAATTTCTCCCTTACAAAATAGCTTACTGGTAAGCACTAATTTCTGCTGGGATTTGTGAGACATTACGTAGTTTTAATTTAAAGAAAATAAAAATTCCATCCTTAAGAAAGCCGCCCCTGACATTGCAGTCTATCCACCTTTGAATTATAAAATGAATGATCAGGAGGAAGCACCACCTTCTGGGAAGTAATAGACAGCACTAAGTAAAGAATAAACAACTTAGCAAAGAAGAGGTTTGTTTGCGGTTTCTTCAAAATTATAACTTAAAAGTAAGAGGCTACACCCCCTCCCCTCTCTTCACCAAGAAGTCCGCTCCAACTAAACCACTGACAACAAAAAAAAAAAAAAAAAAAACGAATGATCAGGGGAAAAGCGCCACCTATTGAGAAGTAGCAGAGATAACAGCTAAACCTACTTAGCGCAGGCACTCAACACATACAATCAACATGCAACGATGAGGCATTTGCTGTTTGGCCTTTGAATGAGAAATTCACAGCAATTTGTCTCATTCCTAAGGTGCTTAATAGTAATATAAGAGAAAAATATACCGTCTTTCCAAAAAAAATTCCAATACAATGCATAACATCAGTAGGTGTTTCCCTCTGAGTATTGGTCTCAGTAAAAAAAAACAACAATTTCCAACAATTTTGTCAATTTTAGACAATATGAATGACACACAATGACCTGCCAACAATCTCCGAGTGAAATTTCCATGTTCTATCATGCTTAGATGTCTTGGATGTCGTTATTTTTTTTTTTTTATCAATACTTATGGAACGTCAATGTTTGAGAATAACAATGATATGAGAATAACCATAATGATAATAAATAATAATAATGAGAATTTAAATGCATTCAAGACATTCCAGACAAAAAGTCTACGAATTACGAGTTGAGTTGAGTTGTTAAGAAAAAAAAAAAGAAATTTATTTGGCCTCTAACAGCCAAATTTGGGACATTTGCTTGTAAATCGGGAAAAGCATGCTGGGCATGTTGCGTGTATGTGTGTGTGAATGTCCTTTATACTATTAAATTCTAGCAACAGCTGCTCTCCAAAGTGATTGTTAACATCCACTCGCATACATACCAGTATACCAACACAGTGCACATACTCCGTACTGTAAACCATTAAAGTTAAACATTGTACGTTTTTTTTCTGAATGTCATTTGTCAACATGTTTTTTTTAGAGAAATGGCCTATTTCAACAACAACATTTATTTGCCGCCGCTACTGTTTTATCTGTTGGCCCATTTAAAAACTAATTGCAAATGGGCGTTTTAGGAATTTTAAAAATAATTATTAAAATTAAAAATAACGTTCCCCACAGATAGCTTTTGTTTAATTTCAAATGGTTTTTCTTATTATTCTTTAGACGATTTGTTCTAAAAGTCATGTTGAAACGCAGGAAATTGTAATTTTTTTTTTTTTGCTTTTAAAGCAATAACTTCATGCCTTTGTTTGGAATTTCTTTTCTAATTAAAATTATAAAGTTTGAATATGAATTACAATTAAAATGAAAAATTACTTTTAAAATAATGAGTGTGAATATAATTTTTAAAGTGACCATTTTATGTGACAGATTTACATATTTTTAAGTGGTTGTTAATTATCATTATTAAGAATAATGAATACATTGCGTTTCAATTAAGGCTGTATTACTAAAGGCCGATTGGAAGATATCAAAATAAATATTGAATGTAAAATATTGAAAACACTTTACGGGGATTCAAATGGTAATTTCAAAGACATAGTCCCCTCCAAGAAATTCATCCTAATCAAATCGCTCCCTGACAGTCCACTTTATTCCACCCATGGCTTTGGCATCAAAAACAAATTATCATAAGTACAGCACCAACTTCTGGGAAGATATCAGCTAACCTACTTAGTGAAGACGCTCATCACTCATAATCACCAGCCAACGACAGATGGGCCTTTGAGTGATCAAATTGACGGCAATTTGTCTCATAGACAAAGGGCGCTTAATAGAAAGGAAAAATCTATATATCTTAACATGAGTAGGGTTTATCCCTGAGTGTTGGTCTCAAAATAAAAAATATACCTATAAGCATTAAACACATAGACGACAGCAAGCAGCATGACAGCAAGCAGCAAATTCAGCCGACAATATTTGCTGCCATGCAGTCGGCTAATTAAATATTTTGAAGGCAGCAACAGCAAAACAATAAAAAAACAAATAAAATAATGAACATGTGTTTGTTGTTGAAATAAATATTTCAGTGATACCACTTTTAAGTGTACGAAACCGCAAAAATAAAATCGCTGGTTTAAAATGTACATATATTTTATTTTTATTTTAATTTTGTTTAGGGTCGAACCTAAACATAAATAAAAACACGGTTCACGTTTATGATTTTAATTAAAAATAATTCTGTTTATTTATTTTATTGTCTCTATATGTTTATGTGTTTAATTCTAATTTAATTATAAGTTTGTCTCACAATTTTGTTCTATGTATCTTTTTGTTTTCTTTAATATTTGTTTTAATTTATTTATTTTATCCACAATTATTTATTACCACCGTTTATTTGTTTATTCTTTGTCGACTTCACTAACACGATTGATCTCTTTTTTTATATAAAAAAGCAAAGAGGTGCATGTGTCAAAGAAACAGTGTTGACCACTTTAGCGTGTTTCTAAACATTCTGCCCCCTCCAGGTGATGTGTATATGAGTACAGCTCTTTGAGGGTCTGGCTGTGGAATATTTGAAGGTTGGCAGTCGGCACAAAAATATACTGGACCAATAGAAGGCGTCACTGGTATTTGTTGGGATTATTTGAGTCTTTAGTTGCAAAGTATTTTCATTCATCAACTGATAGTCTTTCGTATGCCCTTTCGATTGTTGGGCATCATACAGGATAGAGTTGTGTCCTTTGGAGCATATATAACAGTCAAATTCATTTTTAAATTTCTGTACCGAATGAGACCAGTTCAAAAAAATTATGCAATGCTTTTGCATAACAACAACATCGTATCCCTCTTCTGCATTAGAGTTTAGAGATTTTAGTATATGGTAGTGGTTGCATGAGCTGCATGACCACTGACTATGAAAAGAGCTGAGATGAAGAATTAAAGGCATGATGTATTTTAAACTAATATTCTTTCTGTTGTGGCTACGAAATTTCCATTTATATCTGTCATGTGTTTCGGCCAGATATCTATTTTTCAGTCTTTGACGAAATGATTGGTAGATGATTTTGATGCATTTCCTGTGGTTGGCAAGTGTAATATGTTCTTCGTTTACATCTCGTTCGGTTGAAAACGTAATAAAATTGGTGATAAGAAAGTGTCTAGGGGTCAATGGGGTCAAATTACTGGGGTCATCGCTAGCAGGACTTAGGGGTCTAAAATTGAAGCATGTTCAATGCAGGCCAGAATTGGACATCGTCCTTCGTATGCGAATTTCATAATAGGAATTATTTTTTGTGGATGCTTCTTGAATGATTTTAAGCCTGACTGACAGAGACCTGTAATGTGGTGGGTGTCAGGTGGCATAAACTTCCATTCGATGTTTTTCTGCTTCTGCTGTTGAAAAATGTGTTGCTGTAGAGTTTTCAAAAATTCTAGACGATCATTTTTGGTGAGTTCTGCTGCTCTGACGAAATTTGTCCCATTGTCCAAGTGGATACAAGCGGGGTATCTACGGGTATCTACGGATTTTGTAGTGTCATCTTTGGTATGACTGCCTATTAGAACGTGGTCTATATACATGCTTTGGTGTAGTATATTTGATGCTGAGGGGTGTAATGATTGTACCTTTCCAGCTAACTGTAAAAGTGTTCTTATGGCTAAGAACGGTGTGCACGTAATACTAAATATTACTACTAGGGGTTCATAATCCTCATTAGGATTGCCTGTTTGTTTACAAAACAATATTCGGTGATATTTGGTTTGAGATGGGTCGATTGGTATTTGGCGATACATTTTGGTAATGTCCGTGTTGAACACATAACGGAAAAATCTCCACTTTGCTATTAGAAGAACACGATCTTGCTGAAGAATGGGTCCTGGGTATAAAATGTCATTAAGACTATTCTTAATTAACGTCGGGCTGGAGGCGTTGAAAACTATACGAAGCTTTGTAGTGAGCCTATCCGGTTTTATTACTGCGTGATGCGGCAGGTAATAATTTGGAGCCTTATTTATAACCAAGGGTGAGATTCTTTTCATATATCTTAACTTTAGATATTTAGGAATGACCTGATTGTTCTGTTGACCAATTTCAGGTTTTCTACTGAGCCTTCGCTCCAATCTTAAATATTGTACCATCTCAATGTGTTGGTAGGAGCCTATTTTCTCTTCTTTTTTGAAGGGTAGGGTAACAATATACCTCCCTGTGTCATTTTTGCGTGTTGTAGAATTGTTTTTATATTTTGTGTCCTCATCTGACCTCAAAATCTGTTTTGTGGTTTCCTCCACCTCCCAAAAACGTGTGAAGATTTGGTCATGGGACGTTGTATTAAGTAGTGAAATTGTTGTTTTTGACTGAGACGCCTTTGAAATTGGTCCCCCCACAATCCAGCCAAATGCTGTTTTTTGTGTTAAAAGAGATCCAATTGACCGCATCGGAGTCTTCAGACAATATATTGATGGGCCTAAGTCAAGGCCTATTAGTAGATCGATGGGTCGGCTCTTGTAGAAATGAGGGTCTGCTAGTTGCAATTTTGCAGCCTCATTGATGATTTCTAAGTTTGATATTTGCGATGGCAAACTGGGTGGGAGAGTCTTAAGTACTGGTGCAAAGACTTCCAATTTAAAGTTAGGGTCTACGCGAGAGCAAAGGTTAAACAAACACGCGTTTGTTGAAGTTTCTGAAACCGTTTGATTCAACCCACTTACGTGTACGACGTTTCGTTTAGTGGGTAAGTTTAATCGTTTCTGCAGTTTATGTGAGATAAATGTTGATTGTGATCCAGGGTCGATGATAGCTCTTGCCTGGTATCGTAGACCTTTAACTTCTATTTGAACTACGGCGGTAAATAATAAAGTGTCTCTGTTTTGAAATTCTGTAGATGAGTCAGAATTTTGTTGTAGGGTTAAGGACGTGTAGTGAGGATTGAGTGAATTTGGAGTGGACTGTATATTTTTGGTTAAAGCTGCAGAACTCGTGGATGATTGCTCCTCTGTATTTACCTGTGTAAGGTTTGCAGATTGAGTCGCAGTTGATTTGTGTATCAATGTATTGTGTTTTTGTTTACATATTCTACAACTATATTTGCTGGGGCAGTCCTTTACACTGTGGGCTGCTGACAGACAGTTGTAGCATGAGTGTCTTGTTTTTACTATGTGTAATCGATCACTGACATTTTTTTCTAAAAATGAAGGGCAGGATCGTAGTAAGTGTGTTTGGTTACAATATGGGCATTTTTCTCTTGTCGCAGAGGGGTTCTTTTGAATTTTGCAGTCAACTTGTTTTGGAAAATTTTCCTGAAGCGAATTAATGGTATTTTTATCATAAACAGTTTTTGCGTATTTAGGACTGTTTTGAGTGGGTCTAGTTTTCGACATAATATTTTCAACTGATTCTAAGGCTTTGAATTTGTGTGTCAAAAACTTATCAAATTCGACCCATGTGGGAATTTCAGCGCAATCTGCACGCGAATTTTCAAATTCCAGCAGTAGACTTCTGGGAAGATTTTGAGAACAAATGTATATTAGAAATGACTCCCATGTTGCTGTGTCGATGCCTAACATGTTAAGGGTTTGTCTAGAGTCATTTATAGTGCGCTGTAATTTTTTGATTGATGTACCTGAATTTGCCGATGCTTGAGGTAAATCTAAAATGATCTTATATTGTTCATTTACCTGCATCCATTTATTCTCATAACGGTCTATTAAATTTCTCCACGCTAAAATAAAACCGTTATTTGTCAAGGGTACATGAGCAATTACTTCCCTCGCTTCGCCGCCTGTTTTTTGGGTCAAATAAAATAATCTTTCTACATTACTTAAGTTTGTGTTTCTTATATATATGGCTGTAAATAAGTCTCGAAAACTGGGCCATAATTTATAATCCCCAAAAAAGGTATCTGTGTCACAGGGCGGGAGTCTTATTGACGAAGTTTTACTTTCCTGAAATATGGTTGACCGTCGTTCAATTTTTTCAACTGGTTTAGAAAGCGCATGAATTTCAGAATTTATAGATGACAGGCACACTTTATACGCTAAGAGGGTTTTTGATATCGCTCCCGTAATTGATTTTTACCAATTGGTTGGTCACCTTCCTTCTCTATGTCCCTGCATTCTTCATATGACCTCTTTACTTGGGTCCAAAGTGAATCTAATTCTACACGAAGAATTTCCAACGCATGAATATTGTCCTCTGCATGGCTGGCGGAATACGATTTTTCAAATTCAATTAAATCATTTGAACAATTTATAAATTTTCTTAGAGACATTTCTATTTTATGTATTTTGAATCGTTAATTTAGGGAGAGGTGTGTAATAAATTCGGATCAAAACTGCCTGCTAGCGATTTAACAACAAGTAATATTGAAAAAATATTAGTATTTTTAAATCCTATTTTAGATTTAAAGTTACCCGCAAAATTTAATTTTTTGGCCCGTTGGTAACCCTTTTTTAATTTCTCCGTTACACCAAATATTTTTTCTTGTTATGCTTTAATAATTGTGTCTCATTGCTATTTGTACTATAATTATATTTTTCTTGTACTTACTGTTGTTTTTGTTGGGTCTTTTACTTGTTTGTTTAATGTATGATCTGTTTTGTATTTTTGTTGCTGTCGCAAAAATATTTTGTAACTGCACTTTTAATATGTACTTGCTGGGTCTTTTAATATTTTCATGTTTGTTGATATTCACTGCAGTCGCCGTTGTTGTCTCTGCTTTGAATTTTGCGTTGAATTTTTTTCAAGGTTTTGTAACTGTTGTTTATATTTTTTGTTAGATCTGTGTCTGTCTTTTTTTGTATTAATATTTTGTTGTAATTTTGAGTCCAGAAACTTTTTATTTTAATGACTAATGTTTTTTGTTGTTTGAGTATGTTTGTTTTTTGCATTTATCACAAATGTTTATTTTTTGGTAAAAAGTTGTTTAATTTTTAAATAATTTTCTCTTTTCTATTTCACTATAATCCGGCTCGAATGGACCATAATGTTTAGGGTCGAACCTTAACACAATTAAAACACGGTTCACTTTTTGGGTTTTATGTTTTTAAAATGTTTTATTTATTAATTAATTTTGGTTTTATTTTTGCTTGTATTTTTAAATGTATTTTGTGAATTTTATGTTCTATTTATTTGTCTTATTTTACTTTATTTATTTTTATTTACATTACTTGTACCGCCGCGTTCTTCTCACTAACTGATAAATCAACTTACTTTACTTTAAAACAAAGGTATAAAAAGGAGAACGAATAGAAAACATAATAAAAATACACCAGTGTTGTACACTGCAGCGCGTTTCTAAACAAATTTGTTTATATTAAAAAACTACAAAACTCATTAACAAAATATACTTTCTGCTAGTTGTACACATACTCTTTAAAAAAATTAAAATTTTGGCCTAATCTCAAATTTTTTGGCTATAATTGGAAAATAATGATTTTTGCTTAGCCGTTGATTTTACAAGATGAATTCTGAAATACTGTGAATTCTGGTACGGCTGCCTATCTCCCAAATGAATCCCCTGACAAGAAAGATAATTTGGTGCATCACAGATTTGCATATTTGTTACAAGACATAACATAGTTAGTTATTCATTCAACCACTTCCTCGTATTTCCCATCATACTAGCCATGTATTTTTAACAACAATGCATATTGATCGTTGTGGGACACCAAACATAACTTTAAAATCTTAAATTTAATTAAATAAATACCGACTTGTAATGCTAAAAGTTTTTAATTGTTATTATCTTTATTAATAAATAATTTTTTTTTCATTGTAATAAAAAATATTTTTTAGGTCGTTTTTATTTGAACTTTTATATTGTATTAGCATCACTAATCAGTTTTTGCTGCCTCAAAAAATAGAAATTATTCTAAGTTGGGCAGCAGCAGCAAAGGTTTTTGTCTAGGGTTTTGCTGTGCTGCCTTTAATATAATCGTTTCCATATAAACGTGTGTATTCTAATTTTGACAACTTGCTGCCTGCTGCTTGCTGTCGTCTATGTGTTTAATGCTATATATCATAAAATAATAACACGAAAAACATAATTGCTGTGAGCTATCCGTCATAGTTTAGAGTGTTATTTCTTATTTCAGTTGATACAAGTTGACTATTTTTTTTTCGATGGCGGCTAGTGGATAAACCTTCAGTGGCTGGTTGGTAGCCAAATAAATTATGCAAATAAAATATTCTCACTTCTATGGATATTTAGAGCAGCAATTTCGGTATTACAAGTATTTTAAAAAGTTATGAAACTGTAATTGAATTATTTGTATGATTGATGACTGCCACGGCAATTTTCTAGCACTTATTCGAGTGTTAAGGGTCGTATCTCGGCCATGGCATTACGAATGTTGGCCTTTAAATGCTCTCACAATTATCTGTGGATTGTCTGTAAAACACTTGTCTTTAACGGCACTCCGCACTCCATAGAAAATAGTTCAACGGCATCATATTATAGCTTTTTTGCGGCCAATTGTCATCACTATTCAGGCTAATTGATTAGTGATCAAAGATTAAACACAATAAATTGATTATATTAAGAGTTGTGTGGCAAGTTGCACCATCCTGCTTGAAACCAAACATTGTTATTATCAATACCATTAAGAGTGGGCATCAAAAATCAGTTATCATGGTGGGATAGGTATCTCCATTGACCACAGTGCTGTCCGTTGTCTTTATTTTCAAAGAAGTATGTGTCAACGATTTTTTTACACTAAAAGCCACACCAAACAGTCACTCGTAAGTGGTGCATTGGGTTTTGTAAGACCACGTTTGGGTTATCTGAGACCCAAATACTCAAATTTTGCTCATAAACGTACCCACCTAGATGAAAATGAGCTTCATCAGAAAAAAAGGTTTTTTTTGCCAAAATCGCCATCATTGTGCAGCTTCTCATTGGCCCATCTAGCGAATTGAATGGTCATGCGGCTTCAGCTCTTTAACCAATTGAATTTGCTTAGTCATACGGAGATCTTTTTGTAAAATTCTGCTGCGTGAATTGTTCCATTCTTGACAACGATAACGGGTTGATGTTGATGGATTCTCAAGCTCATTCTTAGCTACACCAAGCACATGCCATAGACAAGACTTTTGACGTTTTTATTTTTATTTAGTTCTTAGTCTTTTTTATAGCTTGACCTAAAATAAGAGACTCTGAAGATAGGCTACTAACTTCCTACCAGTCTAGTTAAAAACAGACCTTAATTATCATCAAAACAAAATATTTTCTGCAATATGGCTCAGCTCTGTAGGAATGGATTTGTCTAAAAATAAATATGTTGAATTTGGCACGATGCCATTTTAAATGGGAAATGCTATGGAGTTTGGATTTTTTCGGTTCATATTAATTGAGCACGAAAAGAGAAACCATTGGATCGTTGCACATCAAAGACATGTACATGCAGTATTATGCATACTCATGACAAAACATTATATAACAGCTTGTTGACATAGAGTTTAGTCGTAAAACTCTTGCCAAACTCCTGGCAATAAGCTCGATGTTAACCGTTGGTCTTTTGTTTCATTAACTATTTGCTTTTGTTAACTATTTATTTTGTTTTTATTTTTTTACCAACAATTCTATATTTTTGTTATAATTTTATGAAAACATGTCAAAATCAGAGTTGCTTTTAAAAGTATATAACTTGGTAGCACTGTTTTCAGAGTTGATTTCTATTAAGTTAAATCAGACCATGGCGTATTGATTATAAGGTGAATTTAACATGGCAGCTGAGCTACTTTTTTTTTCAGCCAATTTGTGAATATAGTTGTCAATTTTTGCTTTGTTTTATGTACATTGTTTTTGTTTTCATACTTTTTGTTTTGGTTTTTTTGACAGTTAACTACCCTAACAAGCATCAAAATGCTGTGTTTTTTTTGTTACTGTTTTACTTGTTGTAATCTCAAAGGCACCTTATGATAATTGCGCCATGAATCAGACAATAAAAAATAAAATTGTAATTCATAAACTCTATGACAATGAGCTGCTAACTTCTCATTAGGCATATGGCGGGTAATTTCAAGGGAATGGCATTGCGTGTCACATTTCACATTCAGCACTAGTTATTTCAGGCCAAAATCAATAGAAGTGAAGATAAATAAAGATTTTGCTGGTTGGGTTTTCTTTATTGAAAAGACTATGTGTATTACTCGCAAACCGAAAGGATTTTCAAAACTAAATTAAATCATATTAGAGATAAAATTTAAGTACTTAATTATTAAAAATTATACGATACTTTGTCACTAGCAAATCCGATAACAAAAGACCATACAATTTAATAAAAAGTTTCTATGAAATCTCTCAAATACATTATTTTAAAACTACGAATTAAGTTGTAAAAAATTTTATGGAAATAGATTAACATTTAAAGTAAAAAAAGAACAGAATACACACGCAAAGACCATTTAATAATTAAAAATATGTAAATGCATGCATATGTTTTCGTTTTTAAACATTTATTTCTTTTTCCCTACATTTCATCAATTCTATTTAAAATTATTTAGTTTTTAATAATTCATAATAATTCATTTGTAAAATTCTTCCATTAAACATGTTTTTGTTAATGAACAGATTACGAGTGCATGCATACATACATAGATGAGAATTGACAGCTTACGTTTTGTCATAAATGCTGATTTCTCTCCATAATCAATTATATCTGTGGCAATATGGAAGAATAGCTTAAGTCGACATTAATTTATTATTTTTAATGCTCAATAAAGCTCAGGTTAATATAAAAACGTAAAATATTAGAGTGCCAATTTCTTGTAGCATAAGTCTATTATCAACAAGTAAAACTACAGATTTTTTGCAAAAACAAATTATAGTTAAATTTACACAAATTTGGGAATATTTCAAAATTATATATTTTGACTTAAGCTGTTCTTTCATACCGACACAGATATATTTCTATTATTTTGATTTTCCACTTTTTTTTACTTTATTTCTATATATTGTAATGGCAATTAATTGCAATACAATACACTGATGATGCTGCTGTGGAAAATAATGAAAAATTACACAAAAATATTTTTGTATTTTTCACAAACTCAAATCGCGACAACAAAGTTTAAAGTTGTGAATTTTAGGGGGGTGTCTGGCTATAATTGAACTGAAAAATTTTATTTAAATTTATTGGTAAAAATCAATGATTTTAAAAACTCAAAGTTAAAAAAAATTTTCAACAGAAATATTTTGCAAAATTGGCAAAAGAAAATAAAAAAACTAAAAAATAATTGGCCACTACAACGCCGTGTCAGGCTTACGGTTTAGCTTGTCGCGGCACTCATGTTGTGTGTGTTAATTTTAATTCATGAGTACCGTGATCTACAGTTTGAAGTCGACTCCGAACTACAGATTTGAGAAGCTTTTTCATGGCAATCAATTACTCTCAGAGCTATTGCCAGAAGACTGCTGAGGGGTAGTCGCGGAAAAAAATAATTTGTCTTGGTAAGCCAACACACTAACCACTAAACTACAGCGACTACTGAGAAAAAAGTATGCCTCTTAAAAATCAAACAGTCTGAGTTAAAGCAACAGCAAACCAGCAGCCCCTACTCATGAAGTGCATTGTGCTGGCCTATGAAAATATGTTATGGGAAGGAGGAAAGAGGGAGTACAGCTTGTGGACATTTGATTTAAACTTACGAAGTTAAAGCAGCAACAGTCGACACATTCTGATTTTGTTTTAGAAATATGGCTCAATTTCACCTTCAATCTACTTGAATATCAAAAACAATGCCGAGAAATAAGTACAAGATCCTCAACATTGTTAAATTAAATTAAGTTCTCTTCAGAGGAGATAAAATTTATTTTCTTCTCTAGATACGTATGCAATTCCTGAGAATGGCTGTAGAAGATGTTTTTAAATTTGTTACAAATAACAGAAAGTGATCAACTCAAATCATCATTAAGAAATGTGTCCTTGACTGTTTGTTTTAAGTAAGCTGGACTAAAAGCCGCCCCCAACATTCTTCATCCTTACGATCATAACAGTTGTCAAAGGCTACGTATGACCTACGTTTGTATATGTGACGTATTTTTAAAAATTTCAATCTCGTTATTAATGTGAAATTTTGGTGAAATTTGACTATGGGATTGTGTCTTAAAAACGGTAGGTAGTTTAAATGGTCAAACATGATTAACTACAATTAGCACAAAATGCCGTTTTGATACTATTGCAGGACCAAACTTGCAAATTAAAAACTGAAATCACCCAAATAGGAAAAGAACTACAGCTAACCAGAGATGTCTATAAAGTGGAGTAAAACAAGTGGGTGTAAGTTCGCACACTGCGACAAGCTATCGAAAAAAGTCACCCCAGAAAACCTTAGACGTTTGACAGCCAGACTTGGGCAGTCATAAAGAAAATGACCTGTACCGGTATGTGATGAAAATTCGATCGAAATTGAAATCGTTTGTATTTTCAAAGTCATATACAACTTATCTGTTATAATCAATTTAAAATTTTAATAATTAAGGATGCAGTAGCAATAGTCTATAAGGATTTTGAAAGCTTGAAATTTCATTAGATTTTAATTTCGATTGAAATCGATTTCCATCATATGCCAAATAGTCTCCCTTTCAGAAGTATTCCCGCAATGTCTGCAGTGCGAATTAAGGGGAAGACCCAACCTCTATGTGTGTTTACCGACCAACCAGTGACCCGTATACATCGCTTTAAGTCTGGTCAAAGACTGACGAGGAATCCACAAAATTTCAAGAGTCTTGCTCCGGTTACACCGAGACCAATGTATGATAGAAACAGCACAGGAAGTGATGGAACTCCATTTGTTCTGAGCTTTCCGAAAGCAAAACTTGAATATCTTTTCCTTAATGACAGTCATAGAGCAGTAAACATCCGAGTTGGAATCAACAGATTCCACTCCAGCAGGGGCGCTCTTAGCAAGCTCATTCGCCTACTCTTCTCCAATGATATCTGTATGACCTAGAACCCACATCAAGAACATGCTAAAGCCATCCCCAAGGAGTTTCAGCTTCTCCTTACAACGATGAACCAGATAAGAGTTTCCAACGGGCGACGCCAGGGCTCTGATAGCGGCCTGGATATCACAAAAACCCTAATTCCATCCTCAAAGCATCTTTGTTTTTCTCTATTTTTTTATTTTAGTAATAACGTATATCATCTCTGGCTCGACGTAGATTTCATACATTAGGATCTCTTTTTCTCGATAGCTTGACTGACTTATCGATCCTGGACATTGGATCAATTGCCAAATTCATTAGGCTCTCTGGCTGGTTGCCAGCAAAATTTTCTGGGGAAATAATGCTTTTTGTGTGGAGCCTTTAGCTATCAGGGCTTCCTACATCATGTGGTATCACAACGGGCCGCTATGCGTAGTCAAGTGTGCCTTGTTAGTACAAGGCTGCCGCTACCTCCTATCCTATCCTAATAATGTATATACTGTTTGCATGGCCCAAACTGCTGTGCTGTGTTTTGTTTTTGTAACTGTCGCTTCCAACAAAATTAAAATTTAAATAAATTTACCTTTAACTACTATTTAGTGATAAAAAATTAATATTGATTATATTTGAAATCAAACAAAGCCCGTTCTCTTCGAATACTCTTTCGTTTTATGGCCGTAATGACTGGCACTCACACACCTTTAACAACAAAAACAAACAAAAAAAGTTTAAATAATGTCAACTCGAGAAATTTCTAAACTCACCCTTTATTACTTTTTTTTTGTTTTTTTTTTAACAAACCTCGTAGTATTATACCGCCCATTTATAGTGAAACAGTCAAACATTTTCAAGTTGGCTAAAAGAGACCCAATGCAATTACCATGTTACTGTCATTGAGTTACTGTTGGGCCTAAAGCCGTCTCCTGGTTTTTGCTTTCTTTTGCCAAGTTCAACACAATAATTATTCCATTGATGTTGTGGTAGTTGTTGGTACTTTTTCATCAATTAAAACAAATATTTTTTCTGGCCGCATGAACTCTAATACTTCGCTATCGTTGTACGTGTATCCCGCTAATATTGCAACATGACTATCAGGCTTTAAATCAGCTATGGTAAGAACAAAATACAGCGCAAAAAAAAAATATATGTATTATGGTGTTAAAGTGTTGATGTCAAATACAAATACCAGTTAAGCGTTAAACAGGCCAAAATGGTTGTGGAAGGAAAAAATACGAAAAACTAAATGGAAAATAATGCAATTTAGTGTTGAAACGAAATGGTGAAAATGTTTTGTTTTTCAAACTACTATGGCTTTAAGACAGAGAAAAGAAGATTTAAAAAGAAATGCTGCGGGTGCGTAAAATCATTGCTAGATTTGTTTTAATTGTTGACACAATTAGAATTGAATTGTAGCACTTATTTTGCTTCCAATTTGATGCATCATTACGTGTGATGTTGCAAAAACAATTAAACAGAAAAAATACTATTATTTCGACCAAGATATTATTGTTTTTTATTTTTTATTTTTTGTGAACTTTAGTTATCCTTGTCTGAGATATAATTTGTTTCCATTTAATTGATGACATTTTTCTTAATTTCTCATTATGCTAAATCAGTTTGAGTTGCTTCATGGCGCATTTCTAATCTTTGGCTAGTTGCTAATTTGGAAGAGCCTTTAATTCCATACCAATACACTTACAGACGTAATTGGCCCTGAGTCAGGGTTACGGCCTTGATACTCTCAGCACTCATGTTGTGTGTGTAAATTTTTATCTATGAGTACCGGGACCTACAGTCTAAAGTCGACTCTGAATGACAGACTTAAGAAGCTTGTTCTTGGCAATCAGTTACCTTTAGAGCTTTTCCCGACGAAGACTGCTAGGAGGTAGTCGGGGAAAAAAATATTTTTTCATATTTCTTTTTTTCAAGATGTCAGAGCTGAGATTGGAACACGGCGCTATCGTCTTAGTAAGCCGACACACTAACCACTAGACCATACTAACAGCTTTTACTTTTTCAGAACAAAACCTTTCAATGATTTTTTTTTGTTAATTTTGTAGAAATTTAAGTAAATTTTTTATGATTGTCTTCCACCAGCATTTAAAACGTCTTAAAATTTTTTATTGCTTTTGCTTCTCGTTTGCTTATGCTTCTAAACAATCAAGCAGTCGCCCTTAAAGCAACAGCAAAAACTGTAAAACTTCAACAGTCGAAGTTTTCGAAATTTTTTTGTTTGACTGATTGTAACTTAAAGTTGATTCTGAAGTTAAAGCAGAAGCAATGATAAAACACAAGAACAATTCAATAGCAGTTTGTTGTTTGACTGACTTTAAGATTTTTAGAAAGTTAAACGTTAAACGTTGTTTTTTTAACGGTACTTAAACCGGACGAGATGGACATTAAAGAAGAAAACAAATTTTGACTCTGATTTTACAACTGGCAAAAGCTCTGGGAGTAATTGGTTGCCATTAAAAAATTTCTCAAGGTCCCGGTACTCATGGTTAAAAATTAACCCACACAACATGAGTGCTGACACAGGGTTGTAATGGCCAACTATGTATGTATGTTTTACAACTAAACCAAGAGAAAAATCCTTAATCATTTGATCAAAATGGGTTAAATGGGCCATTATTACAACTTGCCTATAAAGTGTCCGATAGCTAAAGGTTACTTTCATTAACGGGTGGAATAAAATGACCTTTAAATGCTTTTCGTTATTACAACTTACCTTTAAGATAAAAATTATATTTTTTAAAATACGGCAATACCAGAACAAAAACCGATTACTTTTGGTATTCAATTTTTTTAAACGACACCAAGTGGCAACAACACGCATGTTTACATAAATAAATAAACAAACAAAATTTTATAAATTGTGCTATAACAACAAAGAAATGTGTTTTAATTTAAATTTTTATTAAATTTATCTTTCTCTGTTGACAAAATAAACAAAATATTTTTGTTAATAATTTAATGAACAAAAAATATGGTAAGCTCAAACGTTTAAACTTCAGGTTAAAAGTTAAAGGTAAGGCAATCTTCCTAATAACTTTATCGGCAAACTTTAGTTTATCTGTCCGATAACATCCTACCTTTAACTAAAGGCAAGTTGTAATAATGGGCCTTAATAAGTTATTTAAATCTATCGGAAGAACAGTCGCAACTATTCGCATCTCGTTTGAATGAGATATACATACTTGGAAGAATACAATTGCTTGTCCTTAAATACAACTCTGTATGCGATGCATGCCACTATGACTATAACTCCTCCATTATTGCTATCTAAACTGCTTCGGGATGTTGCCTCTACTCATTTATTTAGTCAAAACCAACCACATATCTCTTCTCAATAGTATTCTGACATTATTCATAATTTATAGAGTCGAGCTTTAACAACCATTAGATTTTAATTGGTTTCTCTTGTTAAATAATTTCATTTAATGCTTAAAATGCTGTTTAATTATGGAAGGAATATTTGAATAAAAGATTTTATGTTATATTTTAAATTAAAACAAAATTGTATTTGGCTACGAATATAAAAACAAAAAACACAAGACAAAGATTTGTTTATTCTTTTCACATCAACAGAGTTATGTATATACAGATATTTTTATATAGAATTTTGCATTAAAAGGAAAATTTCTAAATCTTGATACCTTTTGTAAAAGTTGCTTTTACCAAAAGAAATATTTATTAATTGATCCAGAAATGTAAAAGTAAATACGTATTCATTATATGATTTATTTCATTCATTGATACGTACGTACTGCTTGTATTTATCTATTGAATTTTTTAATTAAATTGAAATTTCTAAATAATTCATTCGTATTTCTATTTTCAATTCTTTTATGATTGCACTTCTTTTTATTTTTTTTTTTTTTAAGCAAAGTAGACTTTTGTCATTGATTAAATAAAATTGAAAATGTAGGGCTGCAATGTACTCGAAAATTAATTTCAATAAATTGATATTTCTTTTCAGTTTCAATAGAAATAATGTTTTTGTATATTATATTTTTTATTTTTTAAATAAAATAAAAAAATTGATGACATCTTTAGTTTTAGTTGGTTTGGCTTCAATGTTGTTTTGCTTTGTGTCAACATTTAGAAAGAAAATCTACAAAGGGAAAAACATAACTACAGGGTGTCCGCCGGAAAGGTAGCCTACATTGTTGGTTTATAATTTATGATTCAATGAAAGTGAATGGATCTCATATTGATAAATTTTGTATTTAAGGTCGTCAATTGGTTGTGCGGGAGTTTAAGTACTCTATACTTCATGTTCTAAATCTCGAGTTAATGATGCCACTTTTTAAAATCTGCAATCCGTTTTCGGCTATTTATCTCCGAAACTTGATGAGATATCCTAAAACGGATTACAGATTTGAATAATCTGGGGTCGAAAACCTATAGTGACATCATTAACTCGAGATATATAGAAAATATGAAATAGCGAATAGAGCGCTTAAACTCCCGCACGACGAATTATGTATGGAATACAATAACAGATAAATGTAAGAACTTTCGAGCACATTTTTCATTACATTCTCACATATATCAGGCGGTATATTATTAATTAAATTACGAATATTTTATGTAAGTTGGTCCAGCGTTTCAGATGTCCCCACAAAAGGAAGGCCGGAGCAGTCAAATCAGTTGACCGTGGAGGTCTTGCAGTAAATCCATTGTAGTTCTGGCTGTATGCGATGTGATACCACATTGTTGAAACCCAAAGCATGCAGTTGAGGCGTTAAACATTTTTCAATCATATCACGATATCGATCCCCATTAACAGTTACCGTAATCCCGTTTTCAGTTTCAAAGAAGTAAGCTCCAATCATAGTTAACAAGCTGTACATAAAAAAATTGGCTTTAAGTCAATACTTACTTAGAATAGCAAAGAAACACTTTAAAAAGTTTATTTTATTGACTTCGCACACACCCAAATTCATTCACACTTATTTGAGTACATATGTGAGTGGACTTTTAATACATTTGGGAATGTACTTTAACTGGAAGATGTTCATCTATTTTGAAAACTACAGTGTTCTAATTATTTTCTCTTCCCAGTAAATTAAGGAATTTGATTTATTTATTTCTGTATAAATCCATAAAATAATTTTTTGTTTGCAATTGAAATAATTTTCCTAATGATTTCAGTGCATGGAATGGTTGGAATGTAAAATGAAATAGAAAGTGTTTCCAATAATTAATTTCTATGAAACGTGTTTGTAATTAAATTACTTTTAAGGCGAGTTTATAAGTAAATTATTGAGTATAATAAAGACTTAATAACTAAATTTTAAAATAATTACGAGTAATTGTACTACAATTTTTGGATTGAAAAATTGAGTCAAAACTTTTGTAAAGGAATCTTCTTAAGCAATCTTAAAAAAAACAGTGGCATTGACTCCATCTCATCAAAAATCTTTACATGTCTTTGAAGCCTCCCTGTTGAGCATTTATAGTCTAACTTACTAACTAAAAGCAAAAGTACAAAAAGAGAAAATCCATAATGTTTTAGTATTTCGTTGTGTGAGAGTTTATATGCTCTCTACGCCATATCATATTTTTTATATACATACATAACTGGCCTTTACAAGCCTGTGTCAGGATTACGGCCTAGCTCCTCGCAGCACTCATGTTGTGTGTGTAAATTTTTATCCAGGAGTACCGGGACCTACAGTTTAATGCCGACTCCGAACGACAGACTTGAGAAGCTTGTTCATGACCCTGGTCTGCGTTACTAAATCAAGCTCATGGTCTTTCTCAAGCTGCTTCTGATAATTATTTAGAATATAATTTAAAATTGTTTTGTAAATTAGTGAGTAAATAAATAATAAAAGAAAGAGGTTGCTTTTAACTCTATGGCCCATTATTACGAATAGATAGAATACTTTCATATCGTAAATTTTAATTTTTATTCTCACACAATAGCAACAAGCTTTTTAAGACTTCTGTGGTCATATAAAATGGTCAGAAGACTGTTTGCCGAATTGGAAAAAAAAGAATTGAAGTTTCCACATATCGTTTGTTTGTGGCATTAAGAAGGAATAATTGTTAAACATTTTAAGCCTTTTGTATGTATAGTATAGACATACATTTGTTATTTCACAGATATACACAAATACACACATACAGATAGAGAAGCCAACAAATACAAATTTCAGCTCATAATACGAGCTATATAACAAAAATATTTGAGGTGTTAAGATTACACAAAAGATTTTAATTCTACTTGAATTGTGTTAAGTTTTAAAGCCCAAAACACAAACATACATGCACTTCAACACAACTACAACCAAAGCTGTGCATACATACTTATACACCCACATGCATAAAATTCAATTGTTTGCGGTTTTTTTACCGACAATATCCGTAATGCAGATTAAGAAGTTTATCTCTGAGGTCTTGAATTGCAAAAGTGAACAATAATTCAGAAATATTTGCTTGAGCATGTTCGGGGTTTTAAATGTCTAAAGGGATAAACAGCAGTTATTTACTAATTAGAAACGTATAACTTTTTGGAATGCCTAATAGTAATGATTTTTAATTTCAAAATAAATTATTTTAACAAAAAAAAAAAGGAAAATATATATATTCAGTAGAAACTCGACTCTTCTTTTTTATTCGCTTTTCATTATTTGTAATATACGAAAATTTTTACTTCAATAGTTTTAACATATCTTGCTGAAATTTACTTTTTAGTTTGTTAGATATTAAAACACAGTATATGTATTTCGTATTAGCACCAGGTAATAAAATAAGCAAAGAAATGTTAACTTTGCTCGCATCTACTAATGTTGTAGGAAATCATAAAACTGTTGTCTATAAAGGAAACAAAACTGCTGGGATGGCATTAGCTTAGTTTAAAGGATGAGTTCATTTAAGCTTTGTGTCGAGAAGTACGCATTTTTATTCTAAAATATACTTTTAATCTTAATTTTCATCTTCACAGGTGAAAGAATCCTTTATAGTAACAATATACAGCAGAAAACAAGATATAATATGCTTTCCTATGAATTGGACAGTCATTATGCGATGACTACTAAGACATATTTTCGGTCGTGGAAAATCAGTTATTGCATTTCTGAGTAATATTAAACAGAAAGATGCAAATCCTCAATCCCATCTACTCCTTCCCAGATGACAGTAACATTTGTCACTCTTATTCATTTGATCGTAGGCCGAGCATGTTAGAGATCGGAGTGAGAAGGCAGAATAGGAATGACACACTTTTAAATGACCTGCAAAGAATCTCCGAACAGGGTTGAGTTTAATGCGCACAAGACCCAATGTTGTTTTATAACGTATAGGCGTTGTGATGATTTAATCCTGCCATCTGTGACTATGGGTAATGCTAATATTGTGATGTCCGTTGAAATGATCACATATTTCGAGTGTCGAAAGAAACCTTCAAGTGCCTCAGTTTTCTAAACGGTGCAAGAAATACTTTATTCTGTCGGACCTCCTCAATATTTATAAGAAATATACCCGACCTAGGATGGAATACAACTCTCATGTATGGACCGGTGCTTCACCGCGTACAGGGTGAGGGGGCTTATCAGCGACGGTAGGGTATCCAACTCTATCGATTCGTTGCAGCATCGGCGCAATGTGGCATGCGTTTCATTGTTCTATCGATAATACCATTTGAGGTGCTCTGATGATATAGGGGATCTGATTTCGAGTGTTCGCATATTCTTGCGGACTACACGTATCTCTTCCAGAGCGCACTCATTTGTGGTTAATTGTTCAGCGAATCGCACAATGCTCTATAGAAAGATTTCGTTCTTTAGCCGCACCGCTCGTTTATGGAACAATCTTCCAGCGAATGTTTTTCCTGCCAATTACGATATTGGTAAGTTTAAAGCAAATGTCCACAAACACTACTCCCTCTTTCCCCCTTCCCATAACATATTTTCCTAGACCAGCACAATGTGCTGCATGAGTAGGGTCCGTCCCCTGAGTGCTGGCCTTAAATATAAAAAATATGCTATTTAGGTAGAGCATAGAATGAACTATATGTGGAATATAGCAATTCGTAACACAACTTCTATTCAGAATTTTAATAGTTTGCCTCGGGTAATAGAAAAATTACTAATTTTAAGTTTGATCAATGGACTCATGAGATTAATACAGAAAGTGCAATATAATATATATAATATATAATAAAATATATAATAAAATATATAATTGAATATAATGACTTGGCAGAAAGCTAAATCACTATTTCATATTTATTTTTAAGACTTCATATTACAAAAGTAGTATAAAAAAAGAAATCTTTAAAGTCTTATCTGACAAATATCTGTGTAATACTTATCATATATAAATAAGCCTTTAATAAACAAAATTAATTTTTTTATGAACACGGCAGTTGGTGCTTTCCAAATATACGGTCCAACAAAGCAATCTGTTTTTAACTATCTGTCACCTCAACTGTCATTTATTTATTAAAAAATTTGCTACGAATACAGAACGTTTAAAAACTGAAGAATATGTAAAAATTTTTATAAAAAAAATTTTATTTTTTTATTTGAGTCCAATACTCAGGGGTAAACCACTAAACCTACTAAATGCAGTGCATTGTATTGGAATTTTTTTTGGAAAGGACAGTACATTTATGAAGAGAACATACATTTTTGTTTTTCTTATATTACTATTAAGCGCCTTAGGATTGAGACAAATTGCTCTGAATTAATCATTCAAAGGCCAGTGTTATACCTTCACCCTTGAATGATCAACAGCAATTTCCTCATCGTTGCATGTTGATTGTGGGGTGTGTCTTCGCTAAGTAGGTTTAGCTGTTATCTGCTACTTCCCAATAGGTGGAGTTTCTTTCCTGATCATTCGTTTTTTGTTGACATTGGTTAAAATGGAATAGAGTGGTTCATTTTTATTACTTGGGACCTCACAACTGAAAATGCAAACTTACCACTTACAAAACGAGCGCGGTAGAGACTTTATTGTTGTCGCAAATTTTCCAATTTGTTGTGTGTGTCAATTTTCACGCATAAGTATTGAGACTTACAGTCGACTCGGAACGATAGACTGGTGAAGCTTGTTAATGTCAATCAGTTACTCTCAGAGCTTTTGCCAGAAAACTGCTAAGGGAAAGAAGTATTTTTTTTTCTTGAAGATGTTACAGCTTTGGTTTGAACCCGGAGCACTTTTCTGGTAAGCTAATAACCGCTTGCCTACGGCGACTACTAGACACTAGATTAAAATTGATACCATGGGCTTTAAATTGCATATTGTTTAGTTTTACATTTAGTTCATATCTATATATTTATGTTATATAAATCTCTTTGTAAGTCTGTTTGTTGGTCGGGCAATCACACTTGAACGATTAAACCGATTATGTTGAAATTTGGAACATAAATTGCTTCAACCACCGAAAGTTCAAGAGAGTATGTTTTTTTTTTTTTGAAAATTGGACCTGCGAGTGGTATCTTCCATACAAACTAAATCTGATTTTTGAATATCTTAAAATCGGTTAAAGCTAAATTTTTCGAATTGGGTTTGAATGATTTCACGGTCAAGGCAAATCATCATTTAGAAAGTAAGCGGATATATCCCATACAAGTTAGATATTGATTTCTTAATATCTTGAGCAGTGTTGCAGCTAAAGTTTCTGAATTTGGTATAATTGATTTCGTAGCCAATAAAAATCGTCAGTAGGAAAAAGGGCCGACAAGTAGATAAGGTACCTCCCACACAAACTAACTATTGACTTTTGCATATATTGAGATTCGTTACAGCTAAAGTTTCTGAATTTGGTCTGAATTACTTCGTAGTGGCTATAAATCATGAGTCGAAATATGTGAACAAATGGTAGCGATAGGTGTAGCAAGGCCCGCCGGGTTTAGGCTAATGAAATGAATTAATAAGCACTGTGACAGTAACAATGTAAGAATTAATTTGCCATCACTGTTATTGTCTTGATTGCTGTAACATCTGACAAACAAATATTTATAATTGTTGATGCAATTAACCGAATGCATTACAGTTTACAGGATATGCTTAACAAGGAGTGCATGTATGTGTATATCTGAATTAGATCATCTAAGAGAGAACATTAAAGTGGCTATTATGAAAGCAATAAATATTTCAATATTAAACAATTCAATTCAACACGGACGCTATTAGTAAAATAAATGCCAATAATTTTTAATTCTTTGGTCAATAACAAAAATCTTTAGAAATTTTGGTTCTGAAATTTCGTAATTAAAAACTGCGTTTAAGCCATTGAGAAGAAATTTAAATCATTGAAAAATATTTAAAGGGTTTTAGAAGTTAAACAATTGATTAACTAGAGATATCGAGCTCATCTTAAATAGAAATCGTATTCATGCCCATAAAAGTAACATGTTTTATTAAAAAAGTTCCAAAAAATTTTTAAAACTGCAAATAAGATGTGCGTCACTATAAACTGTAACACATCAAAAGTCAAATAAAAACTGACTGGAGTAAGCCAGAGTTGAAAATAAAACAGTTTTATTTTGCATTTTTATTACAGATTTATATTCTATATTATTTTATTTAAAAATTAATTTAATTTTATAAAATTTTTTATTTTATTCATTATGCCATCCATAAGCAATGTTAACACTATAACAGTGATTTTTTTGGTACCAGCTGTCCATTTATATCGAAAACTAGTAATGGTTTTGGGAACAGATGTACTCTTCTTTAGTTCTCTTTTGACCAGAGCCCAATATCTTTCAATAGGCCGCAGCTCTGGGCAGTTTGGTGGGTTAGCCTCTTTTGGAACAAAAATAACATTATTTTTATTATACCAGTCTATTGCGCTTTTACTGTAGTGACATGTTGCCAAATCTGGCCAGAAGAATGTTGGTATGTTGTGCTGTCTTAGAAATGGGAGCAACCTCTTTTGAAGACACTCTTTGATATAAATATCTGAGTTTATTGATCCCAATGTAACAAACAATGCACTTCTGTTGCCGCAGCTACAAATAGCCTGCCAAACTAGGAACTTTTTGGGAAATTTTGATAGTTTTTTAGTTCGGAACTCTTCAGAAACATTGCCTCTACTATCCGCTACATAAAACTCTTGGCCAGGAAGTTGCGCAAAGCCTTCAAAAACGTAAGTTTCATCATCCATTACACAACATTCGATCTTTTGAAAAAATTATTTTTTGAGGAGTTTTGCTCTTTTTTTTGCTTCAATATTCTTCTTAGCATTTCTATCCGGAACTTTTTGGACTTTAAATGTTTTAAGGCCAGCTTTAGCTTTAAATCGGCGCACAAAACTTTCCGAACATTGCACGCACCGGGCCACTTCGCGACCAGAAATGTTTGGAAGAGCCAGCAAAAGCTTCTCAACTTTTTTGGCTTTCGCTTCGCTGACTTTAGGTCTTTGTTGAACTTTTTGACTACTCTGGAAACACATTGCCTGGTCACGTGGACTTCCCTAGCAACTTTTGTATATCTCCAATATGGTTTTTTTTGAATTATTTGAATAATTTTTGTATGCACTTGTCTTTGATTATCCATTGTGAACTAACTAACAAGTTAAATTTGACAAACTGATACATTTTAAAATCTGACACATTTTTCAAAGATATTGTGATTAAGAAAAATACTTTTAATTAAAGGTGAAAAAAGTTATTAAGAAAAATGGGTGTTACACTTTATAGTGACGCACATCTTATAACAATCAACTAAAGTCTGGGCCACGGTTTTCTAAAAACCACTTTCTACTTTCGGTCTACACATTAAGCAAAACGTTGCTATGGTCAACAGCACACCAGGCTTATTCTATTTTTTTTTTCTGTGCTTATTTTTAAGCACTAATGGGTTCTAAATATTTATGAAATTGTTCCATCCATAGTTCGAAACTTGAAATTGTTTTTAAAGTCACATGCAATGGTAAAAAAATAATTATGCCATAAAAATTTTGTATTTTTTGCCTTTCTCATACACTCTTCTAAGTGTTTAAAAACTTCTTCAAATATATTTTGAAGAGAATTCAATATTTAATACTATTTCCGGTTTTACTACATGAATATGCAAATGTGTGTCTGTGTATATACGTGTATGAGAGTTTTTCTTTTCAATTTCCTTATCCTCTTTAGGTATTATGTGCTGGTATATACTAAGATGGGAAAAGATTTTGAATTAAAAAAAAACAACTCTAACGAAATTTTTTCAAACTTCACAAAAAATAAAAAAAAAAATAAAAAATTTATCAACAGCTTTGTAGGGTTTTAAATGTGATTATTTTGAGAGAAAAGAGGAGAATTACCTTTAAGAATTTAATCAGAGTTGCCATTTTGATTAATTTGAACCAAAATTGGTAGCTGTGTGTTATTAAGAAAGAAATGCTTTTAATTTTTAATAGATTTTTTTCTTTCTAAAATCACTATACAAAATTTAAAACAGTGTAATACTCAAAAAAAAAAAATACCTAAAATAATATTTATTTATGCTACCATTTAGGATTGGTGGTGATGATGCAATCTTGTCATCTGTCACTATGGGTAAGGTAAATATTGAGAAGGCGGAAGCTCTTGATGTTCTAGGCATAAAAGTGGAACTTTTCGAGAGTTAAGAGAAGTATTCAAGTGCCTAGCTCGTCGCAGCACCTATGTTGTGTGCGTCAATTTTTATCCATTAATACAAGGACCTACAGTTTAACGTCGACTCCGAATGACAGATTTGAGATGATTGTTCATGGCAATCAGACGTAGTCGCCCAAAAAGAATAGTTTTCTATATTTATTTTTTCCAAGATATCAGAGCTGGGGTTTGAAATCGGAGCTCTTTTCTAGTTAGCCAACACACTAATCTCTAGACTACGGTGACTTAATATTTACCAGACCTTTATCCGACCCAACATGGAATACAACTCTCATGTATGGGCCGGTACTTTATAGTCTATTTTGTGTATTCTTGATCGCGTACAGGAAAGTGCGAACTCTATCGATTTATTGAAGCATCGATGCATTGTGGAGTGGGTTTCTATGTTTTATCAGTACAACAACCATGAAGGTGCTCTGATATAATAAGAACATTAATCTTTAATAATCGCATATTTTTACGGACCACTTGTACCTCTCTCAGAGCATATCCTTTTGTAGTTGATTGTCCAATGAATCGCACCAATCATTATAGAGAGAATTTGTTCTTCAGTCGCACTATTCGTTTATGAAACAATCTTGCCGCTAAAGTTTTTCCTGTCTTGCTATATCAATGAGATTAAATCAAATGTTCACAAACACTACTCTCTTTTCCCCTTCCCATGACATACATATTTCCTTAGACCAGCACAAGGTACTGCAGGATTTGGGGTCGTCCCCAACTCTATGTAATATAACTTTTTCTTCTCTCATAATTACAGGCAACATGAGTAAATATTTTTATTAATAAAAATCTTTATTTATAATTTATTTCTGGTGAATACATCGCCTGATTAACCAGTTAAAAGCAAACGATTTAAAATTTATGTTTCTAAAAATATTTATGAATTATTTTGCATTTATTTAGAACACAAGAAATAAAAAAGAAATAATTAAAAAGGATTAAACATTTTTAATTTTCTTCAACGAGAACAGTACCGCGATTCAGTAACATATTTTTACGATAATCGCATTGTTTTCAACACTAAACAACAGAATTGTCGATATTGCTATTCATTATCTTCTGTTTGCGATAGTCTCAATAGCTATAGTCGTAAACTAAAGATAAAAATTTTTATGCTCTTTATTCAGTTGGAAAATCGTAAATTTTTTACTTTACGTCTACGCTATTTAGTAGTTTGTTTGAGAACCATTCTTGTATGCTTTAACACCTAAAGAAACTAGAGGTTTGTAACTTTACTTACTTTCTATCCATATTAATTACCAACTACTCAAAAACTGACTGATTTTATACGGTGCTGCCCCACTATTTTAATTTAAACATAAAGAAAACTAGTGTTGTCGACTGTCGATAAAGTGTACTTAGTGAATCACATAATCGTTACTGCAAACAATAAAAATTGTCGACTTTTTTTTTGCTAATATCGTATTGTTAAAAGTTACTGAATCGCGGTACAGGTGATGATATGCTTCGCATATGCAAAAAGCATCCAACATCCAGAATCAATATGAAAATAAGAAAAAATTTCTTAGGCTACGAACGATTTTGATACATTTTTTGAATATTTTTGGTAGGAATATAATTTTTTGTCCTGCAATGTCTTATCTTATACCAAAATACTCTCTCTAAAAAAGTATATACACATGCATACATACATATGTATGTATATAGCTCATAACTACAAATGCACTAAGAAATATCCATTTTCACATAAAGCAATAATACTATAAATGTAAGTTTGAGTATGTTTTATTAGAGAACTATTAAGGTAATAAGTATATAACGATTACTCCATTTATAACCCAATAAACCGTGAAAACCAAACAACATACATACATACATACATAACTGGCCTTTACAACCCTGTGTCAGGATTACGGCCTAGCTTCTCGCAAAACAAACAAAATTCAAAAGGTACTCCAGATAAAAAATTGCATTTTTTGACTCATTTTTTTAAATTTTTTTTTTCAGCACATGTTTTAAAATTATTACAAAAAAACGTTTAAGTTTTAAAAATTTATTAGAGATTTTTGTTTAAGGTATGGTTTATATGACATTATTAATGATGTCTTATACAACATTCGTGCCATAGAGCAATGAGAATGCTTGAAGGCACAAAGTAAATTCATTGCCAATAACATTGTAAAGTACAGAGCTTTTGACATGTGCCGATAATTTGGACATTAAAGTGACAAATGTTTTCTAGATGTTAAAATCTCTCATGGCCGTACTATTTGTAGGGAGCATCCCGAAATAAGGCGGCGACAACGCCACGGCAAAGAATTTTTTCTTGATAAAATGGAGCCGTTTTCTTTATTCAAAATTCTTGTTAAATTGTCAAAATAATTTGGCATAATAATCACTAGTGTGACGCTTGACTGCTGTTGGGTATCTTGTGTCTAGTGCCGGCTCCACATTTTGTTTAATTGAAACACATGTGTGAAGTTGTTCTGTCTGCTGTCGATTGTGGGCAAATACCCGCATCCACTTGATGTAATTATATATGCAAATAAATATATCAAATGGAAACCACTAGGCCATGAGAA
Organism: Metopia argyrocephala; assembly: GCA_963576795.1. Taxonomy (NCBI): domain Eukaryota; kingdom Metazoa; phylum Arthropoda; class Insecta; order Diptera; family Sarcophagidae; genus Metopia; species Metopia argyrocephala. The sequence continues at coordinate 43,419,957 of OY756210.1, forward strand.
ATACCCATGGATTCTGCAAATTTGTGGTATTCTCAAGCTTCGACTGATCATTTATTCAATTAAGAAACCTCAACCTTTCAAGAGCGCCAACCAAACTCGGGAAATTCAATTGTTTACCTTTGGATTGTATTAATAGATAGACTCTTGACAAAAGCAGTGTTGTTCTTGCAGTTTAAATGTAGGAAATTCCACATGTCACGGAGTAATGGGCCCACTATAGTACATATTTACATGTGTATATACATGCATATATAATAATATTATATTATACGTTTAATACTTATTGTAGGTATAACTCGTGACATGTCACACAAAAAAAAAAACAAATTAAAATAAAAATAAATATTCAACAAGTAATTCGTAAAAGTGTGCTGGCTTACTAAGATAAGAATCCAGGGTTCAAACACCAACTCTGACATCTTGAAAAAAATAAATATGGAAAAATATTACCTTCGACGACTACCTCTTAGCAGTCTTTTGGCAAAAGCTCTGAAAGTAACTAATTGCCGTGAACAAGCTTCTCAAATCTGTCGTTTGGAGTTGACTTTTAACTGTAGGTCCCGGTATTCATCGATAAAAATTTACCACACAACATGGGTGCTGCGAGAAGGTAGGCCATAGCTCTGACACAGGGTTGTAATGGCCAATTATGTATGTACAGTATTCCCCGGATAACTGCCCCACGCTTAATTGCCTTTCACGCTTATTTACCTCAATTTCTAAATCCCCATATTTTTTCTTACCATTTTCTAATAAAATTCCACGGTTAATTAACTTACGCTTAACTGCATTATTCGTTTAATTACCTCAAATATATTTTCCGCAAAGAGAAATTTCACTTAAAATTCCCCGCTTAATTACCCAACATAATTGTTTTCTAAAAAGTGCAGCTTAACTCAATTATATTTATATATGGCATAAATTGTCCGTTGAATTTATTTTCAAACTACTTTTTTGATACAACCTTTCAATTAAAGTCTACCAAATTTATGTATAAGTATAATTATAAAATTACTTGCTTTTTATGTGTATTGATGGCAGTGTATACAGACAATTAAGAATATACGTTTAACTGCCTCAAAGAAGCACTTAACCGTATTCGTTTAAATGCCTTACACGCATAATTGCCTAAAAATGTTGACCTTTTTGTCGAGGCAATTATCCGGGGAATACTGTATGTATTGTATTTAATTCGTGACATGACACAATATGACACAACCGAAAATGTTATTTTTAATATACAATAAAATGTTCGAATATATTAATTTGTAATTTTTATTAAAATATTATTAATTATTAATTTACTTAAAAATTTTATATATATAAAACAGTCACATGCCACGCGGTACATTACGGCAATTCGTAACATGTCACGACTAAATTGGATTATTTCTTACAGTGGGTATTTTTTTTTATCAAATATTTACCAAATGTGCGGGTCGCTTAAGTGTTAAAGTAGAAAGTTTTTTTTAGTTAGTTTTGTCCCATTAATGTTTAAGTTTTATTAATTAATATTTTTTATAGTTTTGCACCATTTTAAAAAACTCTTGTTTAAGTTCAATTAGTTTGTAAAATTTTATATTAAACTGTGGTCTGAGAATAATAAAAATTGTCTTTAAATAAAACGGTTTGTTAAAAATAAGAATTTTGTTTTTCTTTTTAACTCTTTTTAATTCGTGTAAGAAATTCGAGTCTTTATCCCAAAAAGTTCACATGTTCCACTTTTGTTCAGCTGGTTTTGACCGACACTCTGTATAGGCACAATATGAATTAAAAAAATCACTTCATTGGTTATAACTTATTATGTTCTTTGCAATATTCTCTATTTTCTTTTTGCATTAAATTGTTTGTTGGGCTTGTAAAACACTCACTTATGGTCTAATCCTTTTACAGAAGAAGAAAAACAAAAATGTGATAAACTTTAGGTGCAAAAAAGCATTTATTTCCTAATAAGCAAATGGGCAATATGAACTAAATGTAGTGTAAAATCTTTTAACACTTTCAAAATACTTTTCAGACTCCTCTTGTTTCCCACCTCTTTAGTTTCGTTACAAACTATGGGTTCTTTTCGAACAATGTCGCTTCACTTAATGGCTGCCTTACCACTTTATACGTTGTTATCTTTAGACCAAAAGTCTAACATGTGTTTTGGCCATTTTATGAACAACAGCATAGAAAGCATTAAATCGATAATTAATAGAACACACACACAGTGGTTGGTGGCTGGCTGTAACGCTTAATTTGTTATTGTCATTCAATTCGAACATTTCTTCTCTAACTTTACAGTGAAATATATTGAAAAGCAAAAGTAGCGTCGAGTATAGAAGAACAGGGTTTCTTTTAAGGGTTATTTAAAATACTATTTTTTTATTTAAATGCTTAAACAAATAGGAACATTAAATATGAAGGTTATTTAATGTTAAATTACCATCTTTGAAAGGTCTGACATTTAACCTTTTAGTTTTATATCAAAAATGCATTTCTCTTAAGAGGTAATAATTTATGATTTTTGATTATTTTCACAAAAAAAAGTTTAAACTGAAGAATTTGTATATGAGGGAGACTTTTATGCTCAAAGAACTTGTAGCTTGCTGGCAATCAAACACATTTGTATGTGAGTTAAATATTTCTTTCAATGTAAAATAACCAACATTGAAACTAAGTAAAAACAATTTTTTTTAAATATTCAATACCTACTGCCAAAAACTTTGGGAAAAAATTCAGCACTTTTTTTTCTTAATTCAAATATTTTTTTCACGCACACAAAGACGCAGTAACAATTTGTTTTATATTAAAGAAACTATCAAAGAGACTTCTTAGAATAATTTACCTCTAAGAGTATATTGTTCTCATTTATTTACATATAAATTTTAATTTCTTTAAACTTTGACCCCTGAGAATACGCATTAAATGTTTGCAGAAAAAAAACGCATACCAAGTATTATAAATTTATTTTTACAGGACCAGGAAAGCTAAAATTTTGTCATCACAACTAATTTTTGAAATCTCTGACTAAAATTGTCAAAACTATGATTATATTGAGTTGAAATAAAATCATCAAAGCTGACAAGACGAAGTTCTCTGAATTACAACAATATTTAGTTATTTTGTAAAATTTATGTAGAAATATGAAGCAGCCTTAGCAGTCATCTGGCAAGAGCCCTGAGAGTAACTGATTACCAAGAACAAGCTTCTCAAATCTTACGTTCGGAGTCGACCTTAAACTGTATGTCCCGTCCCGGTACTCATAGATAAAAATTGATGCACACAATATGGATGCTGTGAGATACTAGGGCATGTAATTTCTACAGTTTCTCCATTGAAACCACACGTTTTCCAGTCTCAATTCGTCCTGTTGAAGTAGGGGAAACATTTTCAAGCATGGCTTAGAAGCGCTCATTGCGAATAGTAGTCATTTAAGCCGTGTTATGTTAACAATTCAAAATATCTTTGAAGTGAGCCATAGACACCACATGTTTTCTATGCTTTGGAAGTGACAATTCTGCATATTCACTATTCTTTTTTTATATTAAAACCAATTCTCAGGTGTAAACCCTTACTAAATGCTGTGCATTGTATTGGAATTTTTGTGGAAAGGACAGTACATTTCTGACAGAACATACATTTTGTTTTTCTTATATTTAGGAATAAAACAAATTGCTGTGAATTGCTCATTCAAAGGCCAGTGTTATACCTTTACCCTTGAATGATCCACAGCAATTGTCTCATCGTTACATGTTGATTCTAGTGAGTGCCTTCGCTAAGTACGTTTTAGCTGTTTTCTGCTACTTCCCAATAGGTGGCCCTTTTTCTAATGATCATTCGTTTTATTTTTTTTTTGTTGTTGTCATTTATGAATGTCAGGGAGCGGTTTCTTTTGTGGATGGACTTCTTGGAGGGGGAGAACCTCTTATTGTTTTATTCTAGTTTTGAAATGAGCGCAAACCAACTTTATAATTTTTCACGTTTGCTGGGATTTGAAGTTGGTGCGAGTGCTCTAACTACTATACCACGCACCTCCAAATCTTTTTTAATAATTATTTACAACGATTTATTTGTCTTTCTCGTGAAAAATATGGTCTAGCGTTCAAAATCTTTATACTTCTCAATTAAATGTATTGGCAAAGCGAGAATTTAGACAGATTTCCCAATTTCCCTATTTCCCGACACCATCAAATTCAGACCTTACTGTGCATAGTTGTTCACAAGTTGCTGTCAAATTCAGTATAACAAGGCTGTCACTAAAGGCGTTCGATATGACCCCACATATTATTATTAAACAAATGATCGTGTAGTTATTATGTTGGCATATTCTGTGATATTTTTAGAACGGTTATACCTGGACGGCTTTAAGTTGGCAAATTGTGTTTTAGGCCAGCCAAATCTGACACACTATCTCCTGTTATCCTGTTCTCTCTTGCATAAGCAACCAACACCATAGTAGTGTTTAACCTATTGGCGATGAACTCTTACTCTTAACTGTTCTCTGGATAGGATCGGGAAAATCTATGACTTTGAGAAGCGGTTTAAAATTGAACTGAGTAGTAAAAGTGAAGGGACCAACATAAAGGCTGCATACATTTTTAGAGAGAGGACTATCCGATGGTATACGGATGGGTCAAAGACGGAGAGCGGCACAGGAGCGGCTGTATTTGGACCTGGCACGAAATATTCGGAACCCATGGGAAAACTCACCAGCATTTTCCAGGCGGAAGTTTATGCCATCGAAAGATGCACTCAATTTAAGGTTACAAACGACTTGAAATAGCAATACTATCTGACAATCACGCTGCCATTAGAGCACTTTGCTAGTATGGGACTGTCTAGAGAAACTGAAACGGCTGGGTGCCTATGCTGGCATTCAGGGAAATGAATTAGCAGATGAATTTGCCAATAAGGGAGCAGCTATGCTATTAATGGAGCCATTCCTCTTTTTTGGAATAGGAAGGAGAGTTTGGAAAAAGCATACTAAAGGAAGAAGAAGACGCCTTAGACTTTTCAAACTTTTGCTCAGTAATTATAATAAGAGAAGTTTTGAGTCGTGCATTGGGTTTTCTAGAAAAAATGTGAGAATACTAACGGGCCTTCTGTGCGGTCACTGCAGGCTTAATGGACACTTTAATTAGATAGGAATCGTTTCGAGCAATATGTGCAGATTCTGTGAGGAGGCGATCGAGTCATCAGAGCACATATTGGGCAATTGTGCAGGATTGATGCACAGTAGAAAGTGGTACTACTTAGGTAACTATAATTTTCATTTCATTTATTTATTATTAATAATCTTTAAGCCAAGAAGACCAAAGTGATTACATAGTGAAAAAGAGAAAATAATTACACTTCTTATATTTAATTGTACTCTAAACCAAAAATGTTAAACCTAATCATGGCTATGGATAGTTGCTTCGAAACTAAAAAAAATAAAACAATAATTATAATATAATATAACACCATCCTCACTTAGAAATAATATAAAATCAAACGGTTGATATTATTTTGAACCTTAATTCTCTGAAAGAGTGTGCAAAATGTCTATCGGAATAGTGAAGAGTAGAGTTCCATTTTCGACATACTCTAACAACAAAGGAATGTTGCATAATCAAGAAGTGAAAACGAGGGCATACTAAAGTGTGTGATCTAGATGGGATCATTTATCAGAAAGGAATTTCTCGGGGTTGGCACAGGCCAATATTTTAAAGTTTATCAGAACGACGAGACTGGGGAGGTATTGTAGGAATTCCGGTCAAGTAGCAGTCTATACAATAGATCTACAGATCGAAGTACTCTAGTACCTCATATATGAATGAATGAATGTTTATTCAAGAACATGCTTTAGAGGTATAGCGATTCATGACTTAGTCTTGTGTATGCCATACTCTTATCTGCTGTCTAAACAAATGTTAAAGCAGAACTTGCGTTTACTGTCATTTGCAAAAACCATAACCATTGGCCAAAGTACCCCTTTTTTTATAAGACCAATACTCAGGGGTAAACCCCTACTCATGCAGTGCATTTTATTAGAATGTGAAAATGGTTGATAGAAGGTTTTTTTTATATTTTGCGCCTTTTCTTTTTTATTTATGAAACAAGTTGCTGTCAATCAGTAGATTAGCTGTTATCTTCCCAGAAGGTGGCGGTGTACTCCTGATCATTGGTTTCTGGTGGAATAGATTAGAAATGTCAGGGGACGGTTTCTTGCAGATGGTCTTGCTGAAGGCGGGGGGAGGGGGAAACCTCTAATTTTTTTTTAAATTTTATTTTTAATTTAAATTGTAATTTTAGAAAACCGCAACTTTTTTATTTTTATAATTTTGTTTTTCGCTGGGATTGAACCTTGGTCGTGTGAGTTTCTGTGCGAGCGCTCTACCACTATGACACGACCTCCCTATTTATAATTACAATAGACCTCTTTGGGAAATAATATATTTAAAAAAAAGTAAAGTAATTATCAAAATGGCCATATTATTGTGAGTGTAGGCGTTAATTACTTACAAATCCATGCATACAAACATACGCATCTAAATGCAAATAATTAATTTCAGCATTTTTATTCGTTTAAATGCAATTATTTTTATTTTTTTTTATTTTTTCCTGTTTAAACTTTTCTTTTTATCATCAAATGTATATATTTAATTTAAAACAAAACTAATTCTTATATATAGTATGTATGTACTTCTATATAGTGCCCAACATAATTATACATACACTTGTCGTGGAAAAATATGCAATTCAAATGAAAATATATTTATTTGTAGACACTTATTAAAATGACAAATTGTTTTCAATATTACGCATTTCCAATTGATTTATTTTTACTTTCATTTAATCACATTATGGCATAGCATTTACTGCACATACAGAGTTGGGTGTAACAGTTTTAGTTGAAATTGTTGCAAAAATTATGTGCATAAGAGAGGTGTGCAACTGAGCGGCATATCTCATTGAATGGTATTTATTTATAATGTGGCATTAGTGGTTGATTTTTCAAATGGTTGCCATTTATTTATTTAAAAACTCACATTTTAATTAAAACATATTTAAAATTGTTTCTTTTTTCTTCTCACTCTCTCACTCTTTCTCTCTCTCTCTGCCTCTCTGGGTATTTAATTATTGAAAATTTGTTTTAAATGTTTAATAACGCTTGAATAAAACGGAAATGTTATAAAAATTTTTAGGAAATTAAAATTGAGTAGTTGCCAGAAAACATGTTCGTGTTTTATTTTTTATTTTAATTTTAAATGGAATATTTATTTAATACTTACAACAAATGTAGTTGCAATTTAAAGAGTTAAAGAAGACTTACCTGAAAAGAAAAATTAATAAAAACAATAAAATTTATTAAAATTTTAGATAATAAAAAATGTCTTAAAAAAATAAGTATGTTTTCTAAAATTATACTTTTAAAAGAACCATTTGTTAGGGGGAAAATTAATATTCCAATACCAAAGCTGCATATTATTAAAGTGTACACAAAAAATTTCCAGTGGCATGGTTCAAAAAGCGAAAAAAAATCTTCCTTCTATAATTGATACTCTTCACCGTACTGCAAAACTCAACATTGATAGGAACATTGAATGTTTTGCTGAGCAGATGTTAACATAATAGTACCATACATGGGCATACTGCATTACTTTTTTACTGCAATACGTAAATCAGTATCCAGTAAAAAGTACTGTTTACTGAAAAAAGAAATCAGTATCCAGTAAAAAGTACTGTTTATTCAGTACTGAATACTGATTTCTCTTTTCAGTAAACAGTACTTTTTAATGAATACTGATTTCTTCTTTTCAGTAATCAGTACTTTTTACTGAATACTGACTTCTTCTTTCAGTAAACAGTAAATTTTTTTTCACTAATCAGTAAAAAAAGAAAATACTGAAAATACTGGTACTGAAAAATGACCATCTATGAATACTACCCAATTATTATCAGCGTCAATATCTCTCCTACTGATAGTTTCAATGGATGATTTTCGGCCGTTTTCGGAACTTTAGTTTGATAATTAGGTATACGGAGAAATATCCTCTGTGCCGCTCCTTCTGTGTACTTCTTTAAGAAAAAAAAAAAAAAAAAAACGGAAACCATATGTGTTCTGCGGTACGCAGATCAATCTAATTTAAAATTTTTCCGAAGTCGATACGTTATTTATGAATAAATTAACCCTGGGGTCAGCTTCAACATTTTAGGGTATGAAAAATAATTGTTGACAAATTCCCAGACCAACCCAAAATACTTGTTTTATACAAAATTTCATGAAAATCAAGCAATTTCGGAAGAGTTTGGCAAAAAACACCGCGACTTGAGAATTTTATATATATGAATTTTTTTTAAGGCCAATACTCCGGAGTAAACCACTACTCATGCAGTGCATTGTATTCACATTTAAAGATTCCTTCTCAATTTTCAGTAAGCGCTTTATGTCAATGAAACAAGTTGTTGACAGTTGATCACTTAAAGGCAAGTGTTATACCTTCTCCCTTGAATGATAAAAAGCAATTGCCCCATCTGTCGGTGGACGATGAATGTGAGTGGCGAGCGTCCTCAACTAAGTAGATTAGCTGTTATCTTCCCACAAGGTGGCGCTATACTCCTTATTATTCGTTTCCGGTGGAAGAGGTAGGAAATGTCAGGGATCGGTGTATTGAATAGGGGGAACCTCTTATTTTTAAATTATAAATTTTGGAAAAACCGCAAATTTTCTTTTTTTTCTTTTTCTTTTTCTCTGGGATTTGAACCTCGGTTGTTTGAGTTTTTGTGCGAGCGCTCTTACCACTATACAACGACCGTCCCTTATTAAAGAATATATACCCCGTATCACCGAGTCATGTAGCGAATATTGAAAACATTCTGCTTAAAAAATATTCACAGACATGGTATTCAACTCAAAGAGATACGACAGTATAGCTGATTTGCAATAACATGCTAAGACACTATGAGAAATTTTCATGACATGACACAACACTGTGTTCAAGGCAACATGAAATAGCAGAGCATGGTTTTTTAAAAAATAATATTTTTACACAAAATTTTAAGTTTTTCAGTACTGAGTAAGAATGATCCACTAGTGTTTGTAGAAACACCATTAGATCTCCAGAAAATTATGGTTTGGTCCACTTTATGGGCTGATAGAGTTAGATGGCCAGAATGTTACTGTCAATGGGACATGGACAGACATTTTTATCATTTTAGCTAGAGTTATTCCTGCTGACATGTGGAGTTACATAGATGATAGTTGGCCAGCCAAGATAGCGTGTTTTAAAGCCATTGGATTGTAATTTTTTTTTGCTATATGACTGGTGTTACTTGCCTACTTCAATAAACCTGAGACACCTGCAAGTTAACATTCATAGAGTTATTAGGGAAATACTTCCGTATGTGCTATGCCTACATGACCGAAATAATGCTTAAATATTAAATATATACATACATACATACATACATAATTGGCCATTACAATATTGTTTCAGTGTTAAAGCATAGCTTCTCGCAGCACCCATGTTGTGTGTGTCATATTTTATCCATTAGTACCGGAACCTTCGATTTAAGGTCGACTCCGAATGACATTTTTCATGGTAATTAGTTGCTGTTAGAGCTCTTGCCAGAAAGCTGATAAGAAGTTGTGACCGAAAGAAAAAATTTTTCAAATTTCTTTTTTTTTCAAGATGTCAGAGCTGGGGTTAGAACCCGGAGCTCTTGTCTAGTAAGCCAATAAACTAACCGCTAGACTACGGCGACTACTATTGTGTAATATTAATTTCATAAATTTTTCTATTCAATTAGACCCGTTTCCTTAATACTAAAAATATAGTTCTACAGACTAGTGGAATTGTAATAACGGTATTATAACAGTATTATAATATGACCCAAGTGTGCTTTGCCTAGAGGCAGTGCAAGTTTCTTAACCTACCCTTGCAATAACGCTTCAAGTTCTAAAAAAGCAATTCAGGCTATTCCAAAAAAAAAAGACAATTAGCTATTTTAAGGATTTCTAAAGTTAAAAATAAATTTGCTCTAGAAAAATTTTAATAAAACAAAAAACCTTCTCCCAATTTATATCAAAAAAAAAAAAATAAAAATAAAAGAATTATGTCGTTTAGTTGCTATGCCGATAGAATAAATATTTTCTTTTAATTTCAATTTTCACCGGATAATTGAAATTCTCACACTCGTTTCTTATGCCATCATTTATTTCTAAGCAGCCAAATCGAATTTGTCTCTCCCATTGTTAAAATGCACTTTCATTGCCAAATTCTTAAATTAATTTTGTATTCATATGCCAAGATATGCTCGCTTTATTCTTTAGAAATGTTGGTTGTTTTTTTCTTTTTTTTCTTTTGTATTACAAAAGGAAGAAACATTTTATCAACGCTCAATGCCAGAAACGTGTTTGAAAAGAAATTTTCATTAAAATTCGTTACAGGTATACCAGCTTTCGTTTACTCATTTCAAATATCCATAAAACAATAGTGGCAGCTTTTAAATGCACAATCTTAAGAGAATTTTTTTAGGGCGTTAATGGAAAATTTGTTAAGAAGTTATTGGAAAATTTTTTTTTTCTTTATCATACTTGAGGGTGGTTGTGCTTTTACTTAAGCCATCCTTAAATGTGTTTTAAGCTTTTGTTATTTTCAAAAGTTTTTTCTTTTTGTTTTTAATTTTTAAAATATTTTTAACAGAAGAGTATGTGGTGCGTGTTTAATTGTCACAACCAATAATAAACGTGAAAAGCATAAAAAATATTTCGAAAAACAGCAGGAAAATTGGGGATGAGTTTTCATAAAGCGTCACCATCACTGCTTCAGGACGAATACTGGAATGCCATCCGACCCAGATGGCTTATGCATGCTGAGTTCTGCAAATACCCTTTTAACACCGCGGACTTTAAAATATATACTTGACATATTCACTGATAGTCTTTCGAGCTCGGACAATGGTTGAACGCTCTCCAGTTATTGTGGATTATTTTAAAATAATTCGATTAAAAGATTAGAAATCAGCAGAAAAACAGCGCATTTCTTTTTCAAAAAGTATTTTCTCATGATCTCGTTTTCTTTTACCTTTATATTTTACTTACTTAGGTGGTCATAACAACTCGTTAACGGGTTTTGGCCTGCCTCAAGGTTCTCCAGTTGGTCAAACCAATTAATGATGGGGCTTCATCAACTTGGTTCTTCCAACGTTGGTTCACAAAGCCGACGTCCAGTGACCTTCGCATCGTAAACTTTTCTCGCTGGAGCAAATTCTTCCATCCAAACAATATAGCCGAGTCAGCGTAGCCCCTTAATTTTAATGCGCTAAACAATGCCCACATTGCCGAGGAGCTCGTACAGCTAATGGTTGGTTCTAATGCGAAACTCATCGCCATGCAAAGATTTTACGAAGAACTTTTCTCTCGAACACTACCAGAACCGCTGCATCGTCACAAGATACCGTCCATGCTTCCGCAGCATAGCAAGAGTGTTAATTTCGCCGAACGAGAGAGATCTCTGTTACTAAACTGTCTACTGAGACCGTAGTAGCACGTGTTGGCCACTGTGATTGATTTGTACAATATTTTAATTGGGAAGTAGTAGATAACGGGTAAAAATACTTAGCGAAGGCACTCACCACATAACCATAAAAACGATGAGGCAATTGCTGTTGATTATTCAAGAGTGAAGATATAACACTGGCTTTTAAATGATCAGTTCACAGCAATTTGTTTGCTAAGGCAATGTATGTTCTGTCATAACGTACTGTCCTTTCCAAAAAAAAATCCAATACAATGCACAGAACCAGTAGGGGCTTACCCCTGAGCATTGGTCTCAATAAAAAAAAATTATTATTCAAATAACAATAAAGGAATATCACTTTCAAGCGTGTAAAATACAGAATTATATTGTAAAATTTTATACTTCCTTCATGAAATTCGACATTCGCTAAAGTGAAAAATTTCATTGACAAGAACTAACTTCGTTTTAATTGGTTGACCCTACCACGAGTGCACTGTATTTTCCGTTGGTATATTTGCTAATATTTTTTTTAGATTTCTCTAAAAATAGCGTCAAACAAAATGTTTGTCATTTAGTCTTCTTCTTTTTCTTTATTTAGCTGCACTTAATGACTGTGATATTTGTTGTTCATACAACTAACAAATGAGACCAGTTATGTGTAACTGTTTTTTGTTGTTTTTGTTTTCTTTATTATTAAAAAAATATCCATCAACTTTTTTGCTCATCAGCATTTAAAAAATATATTTTCCATTTTCATAAATTTGAATATGAGCGAGTGTACGTGTATAAAAGAAACACTTTACTCTTGGTCGGTCTCTCACTTTATTCACACACGCTTTAACAAACATATAAACAAAGAAATTAGAAACCAAAAATAAACGAAAGAAACATACTGTAACCAGTGCTGCCACTTTTAAAAACAATTATCTACCCAAATACTTACTAACTTACTTAGATGGCCATAACAACCCGTTAACGGGTTTCGGCCTGCCTTAACACTAGTCTCCAGGAGTCACTGCCAAGAGCGCTCCTTCTCCATTTTGTCACAACATTTGACACATTTATAGGGCTTCAACAACTTGGTCCTTCCAACATAAACATAAACAGATGTAGATACTTGTAGACTTTGCTCACGAGCATCGGAAACATATTGTGTGAGTGTGTGGCTCTTGATAGATTCCGATGGATGTGTCTAGGGAGACATATGGTCTCGTTGGCGGACATATCCACCACTTGGACTTCGGACTTGCTTGCATTCATTAGGAGGGCAGTAGGTCTGTTGAGCAGACAATAGACCTAAGGGGACACAATAGATCTTATTGGTCGCAGTGTTCTGCATTAGTGCTGGGTCTGAACCAATTAATAATAAAAATAAACATAAACCTGGTCTTCACCTATGTCAACCTCCAGTGACCTACACATCGAGCAGATTCTTCCATTCAAAAGATATGGCCGAGCCAGCGTAGCCGCTGGATGTTAATTTTCTGAACAACGCCCACATTGCCAAGGAGCTCATACAGCTCATGGTTGGTTCTAATGACAAACTCATCGCCATGGCTTAGAGGACCACAGATCTTAGGAAGAACTTTTCACTCGAACACTCCCAGAACCAGACAGCGTCTATGCTTCTGCACCATAGAGAACAACCGGAAGAATAAGCTACTTAGGGAGTGTTAATTTCATTGCACGAGAAAGGTATCTGTGACTAAACAGCCTATTGAGGCCATAGTAACACCTGTTGGCCAGTGTGATTATTCTTTTGATCCCCAGACTATATCATTCTTGCTGGTAATGACGGAGCCAAAGTAGATAAAATCCTTGACCACATCGAATGTATAGTTGCCGGCTGTGACCTGGGAGCCGATATGTTCAACGTCCCTACTTGTCGATAACATGTACTTCGTCTTCCTCTCTTTTACCGCCAGACTCATTTTAGCAGAGTCCTGTTCAATAGCATTAAAGGCTGCGGTGACATCTTCCTTGCTATGCCCAATGATGCCCAAAGTAAATAAGAAAAATTACTTACACGATGTCATATTATGTAACCAAAAAAAAAAAAAAAAATGGTGTGCCGCACTATTTTTAATACAAAGGATGGTCGCCATAGTCTAGTGGTAAGTATGTTGGCTTACTAAACAAAAGCAGCGCATTTAAACACCAGAGGCCTTATTCTGTAACTCTCCTAAGCTAAAACTCTATCGCTAAAAATGTATAAGCTTGATTTCGGTCTTTTTGGTTACGAAAAAAAATCTTTAACGCGTATTGTAATTTAAAAGCTTCATGTTTATTACCTTTAAACTTTTTCACTTTTTCTTAAACCCATAATTTTAGCATTTTACGGACAATTACGGAATAAGGGCCCAGCTCTGATATCTTGAAAGAAAGAAATTTGAAAAAGATATTTATGTCGAGGACTAGCGTTTAGCAGTCTTCTGGCAAAAGCTCTATAGAATAACCGATTGTCATGAACAAGCTTCTTAAATCTGTCATTCGGAGTCGACGTTAAACTGTAGGTCCGATACTCAAGGAGAAAAATTAATGCACACAAGATGGCTGCTGCGAGAAGCTAGGCCGCAACTCGCAACATGATTGTAATGCCCAATTATGTATGCATGTTTGTAGTTTGCAGTTTATCGTTTTTGTTTTTAGTTTAAGGACCTTTATTTTATATAAGAAATACAAAATATTACACGTTTCGCTCTCTTAATCACGATTGTTAATCGCAGGAGTTAACATGACACATACATACTCGTATATAGCAGCGTACTTTGTTTGAACCAAATTATCTACCGATTAATTACATTAATTTAAAAGCCAAAGAAGTTCTCCTTAACTTTAAAGATTTGGTTAGAACTTCTTTTTTATTTGCTTTTTATTTTCTTTTTTAAAAATTTTGATACTTTCAGATAAATTTTACGAATTTTTTTTCCTGTTTCCTGAAACAACTTAAAACGAGACATCATACTGTCAAATTTTTGTATGAAGAAGCATGTTGTTCTCTCGTAGAGTTTGGGGCATGAATTTCAAATGAAAGAACGAAATATGAATATTTAGTTGAGTGGAAACAAATTATAAAACTATAAAATGTCATATTGTTTAACATAAAATTACATGGAAATTCATGAAATACCAGTTTTGGTAGGAAAATTCTTAGCTGGGTATCTCTAGTTCAGAAACATTCTCTATATGAAATAATGTCAACAACAACAAAAATTAAAACAAAAAACAAAAACAAACCATTTATTTTACAGGTGCCTGCCTGCCAGGCTTTCATGAACGTGTAAGTAATTATTTACTGCTATTCTTTTAATAAAAGCAGAATGAAAGGTACAGTAAAGTGACACAGAATTCAAATGTTTGCTTGTTTGTTTTGTCAATACAAAAAAAAAAAACAAACAAAAATAAGAAAATTGTAAAGCTTTTTTGTGTAATTTGCATGTGTATGAAATAAGTTTTTTTTTGTTAATTTTGTTGTTTTTTTTTACTCTTTGTTTTAATATTTGTGCGTTTTCTTTGTTGTTCTTTATGTGTAAGATTTCTTTTTCCGCTTTTATTTGAACTTTTTCACTTTTTTGTATGTGTGTGTCTGTATATGTGAAAATAATTATTTCGTTTTTTCTAAAATTTCCAAAGCATTATTAGCAGTGTTGCCGTTTTGTTTATTTTTAACCAAAATTGGTTACTTTTTTCCTCAATGTGTACATGTGGACTTTTTTCTTATTTTGGTTACTTTTTGTCTCAAGGAAATTAATAAAATATTTCGAGAAATAATATTAATAAATATATGTAAATACTATTCAACAAAAATATTTATTTCTTTTAATTTATTATTAGGATACATATTAGGATTTATGGTTATGTAAAATTAGAAACAATTATAAAAGTAGAAAATAAAGCAGGTGTAAAACTGTGATTATTTACTGATTAAAGATACAATATACATACATACATACTACATATGTTAATATGTACAGTTTTGCGATAGAGTTGTATCGGTATAATCGAGTAATGAAAGAAAAACTGCTTAGAAATGTAATACAATAGAATCTTACAAATTCGAACCATCCAGAAGTATAACATGCCATTTTAATATATTGGACACTTTAAAATTAGAACTACAGATTTTGATTTCTGGATTTCTCGCTCATTAAAGTAAAATATAAAACGGGGAATCACGAAGTTATTTGTGGTGTGTACAAGTCGGTGAAATTTAATACCTGATGTACAAATTTGGGCCCGGTGCTAACTGAAGTTCAAAAGGAAATATTCATACTTGATACTGATTTGTGTTAAAAAGCAATTCAATACCTAATAATTAAAAACCTGTATGAAAATTGTCTATTAAGATGTGCGTCACTATAAAGTGTAACACCCATTTTTCTTAATAACTTTTTTCACCTTTAATCGAAATTATTTTTCTTAATCACAATATCTTTGAAAAATGTGTCAGATTTTAAAATGTATCAGTTTGTCAAATTTGACTTGTTAGTTAGTTCACAATGGATAATCAAAGACAAGTGCATACAAAAATTATTCAAATAATTCAAAAAAAAACCATATGGGAGTTATACAAAAGTTGCTAGGGAAGTCCACGTGACCAGACAATGTGTTTCTAGAGTGGTCAAAAAGTTCAACAAAGACCTAAAAATTGAAAGAAAGCCTGGAACAGGTAAAGCAAAACTGGTAACGAACGACGCGAAAGCCAAAAAGGTTGAGAAGCTTTTGCTGGCTCTTCCAAACATTTCTGGTCGCGAAGTGGCCCGGCGCGTGCAATGTTCGGAAAGTTTTGTGCGTCGAGTTAAAGCTAAAGCTGGCCTTAAAACATTTAAAGTCCAAAAAGTTCCGGATAGAAATGCTAAGAAGAATATTGAAGCAAAAAAAAAGAGCAAAATTCCTCAAAAAAGAATTTTTTCAAAAGTTCGAATGTTGTGTAATGGATGATGAAACTTACGTTTTTGCAGACTTTGCGCAGCTTCCTGGCCAAGAGTTTTATGTAGCGGATAGTAGAGGCAATCTTTCTAAAGAGTTCCGAACTAAAAAACTATCAAAATTTCCCAAAAAGTTCCTAGTTTGGCAGGCTATTTGTAGCTGCGGCAACAGAAGTGCATCGTTTGTTACATTGGGATCAATAAACTCAGATATTTATATCAAAGAGTGTCTTCAAAAGAGGTTGCTCCCATTTCTAAGACAGCACAACATATCAACATTCTTCTGGCCAGATTTGGCAACATGTCACTACAGTAAAAGCGCAATAGACTGGTATAATAAAAATAATGTTATTTTTGTTCCAAAAGAGGCTAACCCACCAAACTGCCCAGAGCTGCCGCCTATTGGAAGATATTGGGCTCTGGTCAAAAGAGGACTAAAGAAGAGTACATCTGTTCCCAAAACCATTACTAGTTTTCGATATAAATGGACAGCTGGTACCAAAAAAATCACCGAAAACACTATAACATTGCTTATGGATGGCATAATGAATAAAATAAAAAATTTTATAAAATTAAATTAATTTTTAAATAAAATAATACAGAATATAAATCTGTAATAAAAATGCAAAATAAAACTGTTTTATTTTTAATTCTAGCTTACTCCAGTCAGTTTTTATTTGACTTTTGATGTGTTACAGTTTATAGTGACGCACATCTTAAATTATTATGTTTTATTAATTAAATGTTAATAAATAAAAATTGTTTTGTGTTCAAGAAAAACTCACACAACTAGTTTTTATTTAACATTTTATTAAAAAAGTGTCCAGAAATTCGAATTGCCCGGTGCACAAAGGGGTTTTTTTTTGTGAGATTCTACTGTATTCTGATAAAAATGGCCACTTGCTAAAAATGTTCAAATGTGATTAAAAACAAAATAGTTTCTAGTTTATAAGTGCTTATATAGCACATTTGACAGGATTCATATATACTAAGTATATACATACATAAGTACATACAATATGAAATAGTTGTCACTATAACATTTATCAACATTTCTCAATCAGCATTTTTTCTTGAGAAGCGTTGTCAGTTATAAATAGTAGTTGACACATATTTTGGAATGGCTTGTTAATGATAAACTGAACTTCAGCTCAATTCTTAAAAACATTGAAAGACTGGCTACAAAATATATTCCTCTGCGATAAATATTTTAATTTAAACTCAAAAATGTGTAACGTGTTGTCTTATTTTTTTAAGTAATTTTTTTTACATATTCTAGAAAAACTAATTGATTTTGGTAAATTTCAATGCAGACGTTTAACTGAAAATAAGCAAGAATTTTGGATACGAATGATTTTAATATTTTTGGTTACTTTTTGATCAATTTGGTTACTTTTTTGTTGAAATTTGGTTATAAAATATTGAAGGCTGTGGCAACACTGATTATTAGAAACAAACAGTGCCTGCATGCTTGTGTGTTGTTGTGAGTGTAGTCGTGTGTGCAAGAGTTCAAGAGAGAGTGGTCTACATTTATTTCAACAGCTATTTTTTCAGTAACAATGACATACTTTGTGACAGTTTCTTTAAAAATCATTTAAATGTTTGCTTTTATACTTCTTTTACTTTCTAAAGGCAGTCATCTTATGGAAGAGATTTAGAATTTAAAGCGTTTTGTTGTTTTTCTTAGTGTTTTGTTACAGGACAGTAGGTATGAGTAAATGATTAAAATGTTATGAGCAGCACGTTTTATGAGCCATTTAATGAAGTAAAATTGATGGAACAATTTAGGTTCTTATTTTGGCTTTTATCTTGAAAAAAGGGAAAAAAATTCGACCAAAATTGTTTCCCATTAAAATTATCATCATCTACTACATCAATATCAAGCTTTAACTTATTATTTTTAAAGTATTGTATCTCATAACCCATAAGGATGTCTTTTTCTAATGGAACTGCAGAAGTTTTACATTAAAATATAGGCTTCAATTTCTTTATTTTTATTTCATTTAAATTATGCTTCTAATATAATAATAGTCTTATGCCCGTATTCATAAAAACTATTTTAGGTTTATTGAGGGTTTATTTGACAAGTATTGTATAGAAATTTGTCAAATAAGTCCTCAATAAACCTTAAATAGTTTTTATGAATACGGGCATTATATTTTAAAGGTTGTACTTGTAAAAAATAAAATAAATTTAAAGTATATAAAAAAACATTATAAAAATATATAAATATGAAATGTATTTCTATGAGGATAAGCATGTCTCTACGGCCATTTCGTCTCTGCTAAGAGACTTAAGAGTCTCTTGTTTCCCAAAGGTGGTAATATATAAAAACTGCAAATACTTACATATCGCTCCTTAAATTCAAAAGCACCACAAGTCAAAATAAGCAAATTATACATGAGCGTCATTTTTAAAAATAATTTTAATTATTTTAAGATTTTTCTAAAAACTATGTGTATTACATAGATTTTTTTGGTATCAAAATATGCGTAATTAAATTGCCTATATTTCAATAAAGCAATCTTAAACATATCTCGAATATGTTCTCGAAAAAATGCAAATAAGTTAGTTTTGTATATAAACTTTGATTTCGAGAACATTAAAATTTTAAAAACTAAACAACCATAATTAGGAAAATTTGAATTTTATTTCAAACAAAAATATTTTTATAAAACATTTACTTAAAACTACATTGAGCGTATTGCTCGTAAAGGTAAAAAAAAAACTTCAACTAAAACATTAATAATCTGTTCCCAAAAGTAACTTATGAACTAATTTAGAGATTAGCATAAAAAGTTTCATAAAATCTTGGCACGACGTTTTTTTGTATGAGCTTTATAAATGCCTTGCTTCTTTGCTTCAGGAACTGTAAGCATTTTAGTGTAAAGTTTATTTAGAGACAAATTATTATCACATAGTGGTGCCTTCGAGTTCGTGCGGGATCTTCTCAATGTAGATACCGACCTGAAATCTTCCTCTTCGTAAGATGTTTTAAAGAAAAAATGCCATTGTCTTCTTTATCCACCTTCAGAATCTTTATATCGGTCCATTTGATGTTATTGTCATTGCCATCTATATTGTAGTTTTCTGTACTCAGAGGTTTGAGGTCAAGAAAATCTTCATGTGTCAGTTCTTTAACAGTATAAGGCTCCCCAGTTTTTTTTTTTTTTTTTTTGCTGTTTGTTTTGCAAAACTAACCTATTTAGAAATATTGTATTATTGCACATAAAAATTATAAGATACTTACGGGTATATGATCTGTAACACAGGTAATACTTTGGAATGTAGTAGTTTTTCACAAAAAATTCGTGTGCTCGTGGCGAATGACTGTTGACAACTGAAAATGTGGTACTTTTTCGCCGAATTCAGTTACAGAAACGGTACAAAACAAAACTAACGCTTTTGGGTTTACGGGTGTTTTCGATTATAAAATGACTGCTGTTTTAGCGAAACATGAAAGTTTCATCGTTTAAGAAGCATTTTATGCAAAAAAATAATTTTTGATATTTTTTGAAATGTGTGACTTTTGTATTTAAGGAGCGATATGTTCAAAAAGTTATAAACTAAATGAGAATAATATCCCATTTAGTATATAAAAAATCAAACAAAAGCATTTGTAAAGCAATACATTTCAGTGTTTAAAATCTTTTTTATTTTTTATAAATAATTAATGCTATAAACCAGTGATGTCCACTACTAGATAAACACACTTGCGCTTGTGTATGAAGCAGAGAAAAGACTCTGCTTACTTCTACCAGAAATGGGAATGTTCGAATTACTTTCTGTCTATAACTTCATAATTATTTCTTCATAATTCTGAGTAAAGTACGTAATCCATAGTCCGATAGACATGTGACCGATCTATTAAGAATAAAGGAGTACCGAGGGTCACATAGATTTGGAGGAAATAATGAACAATTATTTTAGTTAAATAAAAATTATACAAAAAATATCCACTATCCATCCCTGCACAAAGTTGGAGAGCAGCTAAAATCTAAAAAGAGCAAGAGTAACAATATTTCTTTTTATTATGTACGTGTTTGACTTCGACGTAAGCAAAATTTGTTTTCCTATCACGCGTTATAGGGAAAGAGATTTTTGAACATCACTGCTATAAACACATAGATGACAGCAAGCAGCAGGCAACATGTTGTCAATACTCGAGTACACACATTTATATGAATATGATTATTTAAGCGGCAGCACAGCCATACCCTAGACAAAAACGTTTGCTGCTGCTGCCCAACTTAGGCTAATTTCTAATTTTTGAAGCAGAAAACTTTGTTTATGATGCCTATTAAAGGGGGGTTTAGACGGTAATACAAGTCATACGACATGTCAAATTTTTGTGTAGAAGAGAATGAATAGTATCGTGTAAACTTGATATGTAATGCCACCGTACGATATTGAGAGAAAATACGGATACAAATTTGACAGTCGTAGGGCTCTCTTTGTTTTTTGAAATTTTTTAAAAAACCATCTCACTCCATTAGATCAGGGATGCATTTTTATGATTTTGTTTGTTTATGTTAAATGTATTCACAATGTTTTCTAAATGTTTTGGTATTTTACCAACTGTGTAAACGCAAAAAATATCTGCTGTAAGATTTTTACTCTCATTTTTAAAATACGGATGGAATTTCATAATATTTTCTCTTTGATTTTACGTACGACTTGTATTACCGTCTAAACCCCCCTTAAGTATTAACAGCCTTATTTATAATAAAAAATTAGCAGTTTGTTGTACCCAGTGATCAAGTATGTCATTTCTATACGTGGAAAATCTTACTCAAACGTGCAAGGTATTTAATTCTTTGGATTCTCGGACTAGTTATCAAATAGAAGGTATGGAAAGTTTTAATAATATCAGTCTATAACGGGTAATAAACTTGCCAGTTTTTCGTCCATAGGCTAGTGAGTTGTTAACTTTACATTATACATACCGCCGTAAATAATTAAATATTAAATAAATAGGAGAATAAACATATTTTTTTATTACAAAGAAAAAAAACTATAATATTAATAATATATTGTATTTAAAAGTATTAAATTATTTATAATTAATATAATTTTTCCATTACAAGTCGTTATTGATTTAATAGATAAATCGGATTTTTGATAGGCCAGTGAATGAAAGAATTTGCTTATGGCTTATGAATTCATAATTGTTTCAAAATTTTAAAGTGATATACACAAGTACATTTCAAACAAGCGGTTTTATATTTGCGATTCCGTAAACTTAAAAGTGGTATCACTGAAACATTTATTTTCACAACAAAAAGACCAGCTACAAAGAAACCGCTCTCCGATATTCCACTCTGTTCCAACTTAAACAATGTCAACAAAAAACGAATGATCAGGAGAAAAGCGCCACCTATTGGGAAGTAGCAGATAACAGCTAAACTTACTTAGCGAAGGCACTTACCACACACAATCAGGCATGCAATGATGAGGCAATTGCTGTTGATCATATAAGGGTGAAGGTATAACACTGGCCTTTGAATGATCAATTCACACCAATTTGTCTCATTCCTAAGGCCCTTAATAATATAAGAAAAAACAAAAAATATATGATCTGTTGTCATAAATGTACTGTCCTTTTCACAAAAATTCCAATACAATGCACAGCATCAGTAGGGGTTTACCCCTGGGTATTGGTCTCAATAAAAAAGTAAGCAATTGTTCATTATTTTATTTGTTTTGCTTATTATTTTGCTCTTGCTGCCTTGAAAATATTTATGTAGCCGACAGCATGGCAGCAAATACTGTCGGATGTATTTGCTGTTTGTTTGTTTAATGCTTAAGGGGGTAAATGTTACGAGCCAGCTGACTGAGACCCTCTGTTCGATGTAGTGTAAGGGAAACCTACCCACCGTCTTTTCACTAGCAATATATCACACTATCCACACTAGAAATATGGAAAATCATAAAATTAACAAACTACCTTAGAGTTACATACGAAACCAACTTTAATGCTTCGAATGAGCGGCAGCTTGAATGTATTGCCATTTAAATTTATAAAATTGGTTGTGACACTACATCCAACTTTTGGTCTTTGTCACACTGCTCATTATAATGATGATTCAGAAATTAAAAAATAAATAAAAAATTTATCAAAAAAAAAGCGAATTATTTATAAAAGGCGGGCACAATAATGAAATACGTTTTAGCAGCTTACACCCCAAGTACAAGAATTCGTGGTGCGGGAGTGTATGTGCTCTATCCCCCATTTTATATATCTCGAGTTAATGATGCAACTTTAGGCTTTTGGCACCAAAATATTTAAAATCTCCAATCCGTTTTCGGCTATTTATCGTCGAAACTGGACGAGATATTCGAAAACGGACTGCGGACTTTAAAAATTCGAGGTCGAAAACCTAAAGTATCATCTTTAACTCGATAGATATAAAAAATAGTAAATGGCGGATAGAGCACATAAAGTCCCGCAGTACGAATTGAATATGCGAAGAGCTTGAAGCAGCAATAATGAGCAGACCACTGATTGACTTACCACACATTTTAATCAATTCACCTTAAGAACAATTGAACTTTTATAAAACAAACAAATTTCTTCTAAAAATAAAATGAATTTTTTTTACACAAAACACTTTTATTGAATGAAAATCACTGATTTGTTGGGCTTCGTTTATTCTGCTTTAATCTCCAGAGTGTCGAAATACTATAAAAAAGATGAAAACAAAGAAGAATTACAAACAAAGATAAGCAAAGCTTCTTCTTCTTCATCTTTTTGTCAATACTTTGTGCTTAAAAACGGATTATTTACTTTGGCAAAGTTTCTCTGCACATATGAGTGCACGAAGTATTAAGAAAAAAAGTGATTACTTTAAGAAATAAATACCAAAAAGACTTAAAACAACATACAGAAGCAAAAGAAATTTTGGTATACATGAAGAAACATCATTTAGGATTTTGTTATTTGCCATTTCAATTCACTCAGGGTGATGCACTTCTAACAAGAGAAATAAAATTTGGCAAAAGAACTGGAAGAGAAAATATTTCAAATATTTTAAAACAAAAATATGGAAAAGAAAATGGAAAATAAAATATAAAATACGAATGAATAAAATAAAATAATAAAACAGTCTTTTTTTCATTGCTTTTAGTTTAGCTTTTACTGCTGTTTCACTAACTGCTGCACTGTAACAAGCAAAAGAAACAATAAAAAATCTTAAATCAATGTTTGCTTTTCCATTTGAATAACGTTTTAGTTGCCCTTCTCAAGCGCTTCAAGTTATGATTGTTTAAAATATTTCTTAGTATAGGGTGTGGTGAACAAAATGTGGACAAAAACAGAATTGTTTCTCAGCAATCATAAGCTACCATTATCTCAAAATAGAATGGGAGTAAATACAAAGAGACTCTTAATGAAATCTAGAACTATAGGCAAAGGTGTGGCTTTGGATGAATACACACAGTAAGCAGCTGACGGGATAAACATCACACAAACAAACGATTGAATTGTTAAATTGAAGAGATTATTTCGTTTATACGGTAGAAGCCCACTAAACAAGGATTTTTCTAAATGCAAATCTTAAATGTAGAAATGACTGTGTGCTTATTTGTCAATTTGTTTCAAGCCTAAGAACAGCTAAAAGAATAAAACGATTTTTTTTAATAACTGCAGTATTTCTCTCATGTGTGTGAGGATAAAATCGAATTTATCTAGTCAAGACATACATACATACATATGTACACACATAATTGGCGATTACAACCCTGTGTCAGAGTTACGGCCTATCTTCTCGCAGCACTCAAGTTGTGTGTGTTAATTTTTATCCATGAGTACCGTTTAAAGTCCACTCCGAACGACAGATTTGGAAGCTTTTTCATGGCAATCAATTACTCCCAGAGCTTTTACCAGAAGGCGGCTGCAAGGTTGTCGCTGAAAGAAATATTTTTTTCATATTTTTTTACTTCAAGATGTCAGAGCTGAGATTTGTACCCGAAGCTATCGTCTTAGTAAGCCAACACAATAACCACTAGACCACGGCGACTACAAGTCAAGATATACACCAAGTAATTTAGTCCCGCCATTATTTACGTTAACAGAGCTCTGTTATATGCCAAAAGTGTATACTTATAGAGGCGATTTAGGAGAAATAGGACTTAGTACACATATGTATGCGACTGAATACAATTAATAGTCCAGGGAGTCCTCTATTGAGTTCCATAAGTAGTATTGCCAGTGCTACTTTGGGATCTTGTAAATTTGGATTCAAAAAAATCACTTTATGCGAAATATAAGAATTCTCTAGAGGACTAGAGGTAATTTTTGAGGAAATACGACTTGTTACACATATCGTCGTGTGAGAGTTTATGTG
The DNA here is from genome assembly GCA_963576795.1 of Metopia argyrocephala. NCBI lineage: Eukaryota > Metazoa > Arthropoda > Insecta > Diptera > Sarcophagidae > Metopia > Metopia argyrocephala. Next base: position 43,444,719 of record OY756210.1, read on the forward strand.
CTCTATCCACCATTTTATATTTTTATATATCTCGAGTTAATGATACCACTTTAGGTTTTCGATCTCAAATTTTTCAAGTCTGCAATCTGTTTTCGGATATTTCGTCCAAATTCTGTGATAAATAGCCAAAAACGTATTGCAGATTTTAAAAATTTTGGTGTCAAAAACCTTAAGTGCCATCATTAACTCGAGATGTATAAAATGGCGGATAAACTTCATAAACTCCCACACGACGATGTGCCATTATTTACAAATTGTGCTCTAAAGAATCCTCTTTCAAACCATACCATTGGTATAACCAGTGCAATTTTGTGATTTTAGAATTTTCAATTTAAAAAAAATCGGATTTCAAGAAAAAAAAAATCGAAAACTCTCTAGTACACACACACTATTGTATATTAGAATATATGTAAGTGCTAATTATACCAGCACTGTTCTTGAGCTATCATTCTAAGCAATGCTACTCGAATAATACCACTTATACATGACCGATTCATTGGGCGACTACCTCTCAGCATTCTTCTGGCGAAAGCTCTGGGAGAAATTGAATGCCATGAAAAAGCTTCTCAAATCTGTCTTTCGGAGTCGACTTTAAACTGTAGGTCCCGGTACTCATGGATGGAAATTAACACACACAACATGAGTGCTGCGAGAAGCTAGGCCGTAACCCTCGCACAGGGTTGTTATGGCCAACCATGTATGTATGTATGCATGTGTGTATGATTCATTGTGATTTGTGTTTTTAAAGTAAAAAATAAAAATGTTCTGGCGATCACACAGTTCATGTGTGCAGTAATAGTATCCTTTTTTTTATTGCCAAAAAACACGCATCAGTTTTAGAATTTAAAATTTTAAATTAATGCCAACAAGTAAAGTACGTATTATCGAGTAGATTCTGTAAAATGAAATAAAAGCCAAATAAAACACAATTTGTTCTATAAAAGTCTAATGCTAATGGACAATACTAATTCAAAAATCTAACTGAGACATTGAAAGTCTAGTCTAATTGTTGTAGAAATTGACATGAATATTACAGAAAACCGGGATACACAAGAAAAAAGTTTGCGAGAAAAATTTGAATTTAAAAATTCATTGGTACGAGTATCATATAAAACTTACAATTAATTTTTACGTTGTAATACACAAATAGAACTGTTTGTGCGTATGTTGTGTTGATTTAGTAAATGCATTTAAAATCTTGATTGACTTTTTTTTTTTTGTTTTGGTAAAATACTCTTCGTAAAGTGAAAAAAAAAACAATAAACACGTTAGTGCAGGGGTGAGCAACCTTTTTAATCAACGGGCCACTTATAAATTTTAAAATTTTTTGGCGGGCCGCACATAAATACTAATAATTTACAAAACTCTATTTATAATAAAAATTAGAATAGAAAATATAAAATTTAATGCCAAAAAAAAAGTATTTGCTTGAAGTTTTTAATGAGAAATTTGGCACTGTTTTTCCGATACAACCTGATCAATATCAGCCGGAATTGATGAGGTAGGTACACATACACAAGTTTCTAATCAAACTCAGTCTTGATCGGTGGTAATTGGTCGGTGGTCGGATTTATAAACATTCTCGATGTTTACTGAGAGAAATACATTTTTTACATCAGTATTATTCTGCATGTCCATCACTTCCCTTTGAAAGTCTTCGGGAACTGTATCCACATCGATAATTAATGGTTAGGAAAACATTTTCATGAAAACTGCTCTCTTCTCAGTTTCTTCGTAATTGAAATTCGTTGATTAATGTGTCTATATATTATGTGTATTTTTGAGAAGCAGCAACATTTGTTTGGCGGGCCGCATAAATAGGTTGAAAGAGCCGCAAGTGGCCCGCGGGCGCGTGTTGCTCATCCCTGCGTTAGTGGATAGATAGTGTGTAGAATCATTTTGTCATTTATAATCGATTTTTTATTATTTTTGTTTCTTTTTTTTTTTGTGAACATAAGACCCAAAAATAATTTGAAGCTTTACTTTTTGTTTTGGAAATTGAATAAAATTGTTTTCTTATTTATCTATTCTTTTTTAAATCCTCATTAAAGAGTGCACTTTCTGTGTGATATTTAAATGCTACGTTTGTTTTAACCTCCAAATTCCTGTATCTTTTTAATATTAAATTATTATTTTTAATGTGTTATGGTTTGGTGGCAAAAATGCGCAGCTTTATACACTTTCCTGCACATTCCAAGAACACATATAAACAGTTCGAAAACCTTAACTATTTCTTAGTAATACAAGAAATATATTTCTTCTAAATGTTTGTACATATATGTGCCTAGTATGCATGCTTGTCCGTGTGTGTGTGTATGTGAATTTCTTAAACAATTTTTTTTGTTTTTTTTTTTTTTAATTTTGCATAGGAAAACGTAAAATAATACTGATAATAGTTTTCTGTTTGTAAAAAAAAAACGGAAAAACTATTGTATTGTTATGAAAATCGTATAGAAAAAAAATTTTTTTCACTTTTCTCTTTTGTAAAGTTCTTTTAATGTGGTGCTTCACAAAGTGTTTACTTAAAACTCCTTTTTCCCTTCTAAGCGTTCTGCAACTCTTTTCTAAATAAAAATATTTCAGAAAAAAAAAATTTTTTAAAATGTGTCCTATTTTTAAAAACCGGAAAAAAAATACGCGACTACTCGGAATAAATTCCTTTATTTCATCAGAGCACCTCCTATGGTAGTACCGATAAAACAAAGAAAAGCACTCCCCATTTCGCCGATGATCCAAAAAATCTATAGAATCAGATACTCTACCATCCCTGATAAGCGTCTTTGCCCTTTCCTGTAAACGGTCGAGAAGCCTCAAAATACACTTTAAAGCACCGGCGCAGGCATGAGAGTTGTATTCCATAATTTTTTTTTTATAAAACCGTGTCTAGTTATAGAAAATTGCATAGTTTTCAGTAACAAAAGAGAAAAAAAGAAGGACAAGACAAGAGTGTTATTAAAATAAAAATGTTCTTTATTTTTTTTTCTTTCTTCGCTCTATAAGATCTCATGGTGTACTGTTTATTACGTTGATAGTGACCCAACATAACAAAAATACTTGAAAACAATAGAGAAATAGTGTCTGTGGTCTTGATGTCTTCATATTGAATATTTATTTCAATTTCAATTGAAAATAATTCCAAATAATGTCGATTGTTTTCATTTCATTTTGTCAAAAAAGAAAAAAAATTTCACTATAAATGGGTGGTTTCTTGCCACCAATTTCAACTACTCCGACTTGTTTCTGGTGCCCTCTCCAATGTAACTGAAATTTAAATTGAAAATATGTTTGATTTCCATTTCAGTTACTATTTTCATTTAATTTTATTTCAAGATTTTTCATTTTTTTTTTCTTTTTAGTTGAAACGTTATAAAATAAGTTTTATTTTAAAACCAATTGTTAGTTTTTACTTGAATTTTTTTTCAGACATACAAACATATTTTTTGTAGAATTTTTATTATTATTTTTTTTTCTATTCTTGTACAGCACAATCTTAAAATATTTAATGGAACGTGTGGTGTATAAGAAACTGTTATTGGCAACACATTGCTTTATTGAATTTAAACAAAACTTACAGCAGAGAACAAAACAATAAGTTGCCAGAGAAAGGCAGAGAGAGAGAGAGAGAGAGAGAAAGAGAGAAACGTAAAAATATATTAAAATTGTCATGTCTCGTTCTAAAGGTAGAATTAGCCGAACGTTGATGTAACGTAACGCAACGTACGTTGGTTTCTAGCATATGAAAACAATGCAAATGATTATCCAAAATAAATGTCACGTTGACGGGACGGAAGAATCTGTATAAAATAGAATTTCTAAACGTTTTTACGTGACATTTCAATGAGAGTGATGGGACTATTGTATGTTAAATGGCAATGTGGCCCAAATGCCCTTTTTTGTACTTTTATGCTTGTAAGCAAATCTGTTTCTTTTTTATGCGTACAAAAAGACTTTAATTTTTTTAATATTTTTTAATTTTTAAAGTCTTTAGATACATATTATGATATTTATGTGAATAATTTAAATTTTTATATGCATATAAAATTTATTTTTAATTCTTTTTAACTTACAAGTCCCATGTTTTACTTAATATATCTTCGACATTTTATGGGTTACGCCGGCGAATTATATACATACCAAATGAAAAATTATTCGATTTTCTAAAAAGACGCATATGCGATGCATCATTGATTTAGGTGCTAGCTAGTTACCGAGATAATTCAATTTTTTTAAAAAAGTTCTACTTTTTTCGTTTTCGGTCCACAATGAACCAATGGATCCGATTCAATAAATAATGACTTTAAACCAAAAATTTAATACTCAGTAGTAGTAGAAGAATAAATCTTTACGAAGCATAAAATATAAGAAGTAAATATAATATGCTCTTATTATGGTACTTCTGGTACTTTTTTAACTTTGTGTTAATTTAACAACATTCATCACTGCTCTAAACAGCTGGCTTCATATTGCCATTTAAAAATTAAAATTTTTTATTTGTGCTTTGTTTTGTGAAAAATAAGTAAAAAAATATAATAAATTATATAATCAATATTAATAAAATAAAAAATTATTATATTTTGTTTTTAGTGGGCGACGAAAAATTAATATTATTGGTACAGGCAAATGAATGCCTTTATAATTTTTTTGTGTGTTTTGTTTTTATTTACATTTTCTGTTGACATATGACACGTTTGTATAACTGCACATACGTACGTACGTTAACGTACGTACCGTTTTTACGACATCAACGTTTGGCTAACCAGGCCTTAAGTCTTTAAGTTACGGTTGATATGTATGAGTTTTATTTCTTCTACGAGTAACAATATAATTTGCATATCCCGTCATTTGTCTAAATTAATTGTAAAATATGAGATATTTTTGTAAAAAATTTGCCTTCACATTATTGGGAAAACTGAGCAAAAATATTTGATGAAAAAAAAAACATACAAATGCTAAAGAAATTTGTTTAAAAATTTTAAAAAGAAAACAATAAAGTCTTTGGTATGCTAAACGGAGAAATTACTTCAAATTGCCGTTTTCTAGTTTCGACAATATCGGATTATGTTCTTTAAAGCCGCTTAAATGATTTCAAGGATGGAATCTGAAATAAAAAAATTTATTTAAAATAAAAACAAACTCTTCTTCATGTGTAATATTTTTGAAGTCATCGAATGTAACTCTCTTTTTTCGCAGTGAAAAAACTCTTTTTTTTGGGAGAAGAAATACAGTGAAAACAAATTTCCAAGATCATACTGGTCTGATAAATTATAATTTCTCAAATTGGCAGATTGAATCAAAAATGCTTAAAAAAAAGGTTAAATAAATAGAAAAAAATTAAAATTGTGCGACATTTTAGCAATTTATAGGGCCAGTTTTTTTAACTCTTAGACACTACAGCCACATTTGTGCTGAAATCAGCAAATAAAATTTCAATTAGTTACCCACATGGTATAGTCATCCTAAGGTAGTCCCACTTTACAAAAACAATAACAACTGTTTACTTACATACATACATACATACATACATACATACATACATACATACATACATACATACATACATACATACATACATACACACATACATACATAATTGGCCATAACAACGCTGCATCAGTTTAAAGTCGACTCCGAACGTCCGAATTGAGAAACTTTTTCATGGCAATCAATTACTTCCAGAGCTTTTGCCAGAAGAAAAAAAATACTTTTTGAAAAAACCAAAACTTCATATACTCCTATGTACATATATACAAATCGACTACAACATATTTTTATTCTTTATTATATAAAAATGTCAGAGCTGAGATTTGATTAAGCAAACACACTAACCACTAGACCATCCGCCGCGTGGAGAAGTATCCTCTTTTTTGTTAGGGGGATCCTCCGCCGGAAGGAGAAAGGCCTCGCAAGGTCTGTGGGATCGTAGGGTTCAAATCGACCGAAATATAAGGCTCCTTTCTGAAGTAATATCATAAATTGACGATTCCAGGATGGAGCCAGGTGATATAGAGGCAGAGTTGTTCCGGCCAATTAAATTACAATTACTATTACATGTAATTTGTAATTGAGATTTGTTCAATTACAATTACATTTAATTGTAATTGATGCAATTACATTTTTTGAATTACAATTACATGTAATTATAATTGAAAATTTTCAATTACAAATTACAAGTAATTGTAATTGAAAAAATTCAATTACCATTACAAAGTAATTATAATTGTAATTTACACAAAATAATTACTTGTAATGGGAAAAAAAATATTTTCTTTGATAAAAATACTGAATGAAAAATGCAAATGTTTGTGATTCTTTTTATAAATATTATTTTTTTAATGAAATTTTTCAACATAGGCGTAGTATGAATGAATTTTTCAACATACTACGCCTCATTTTACTTTAAAAAACAAGATCAATGTAATTTTGTATCTCAAATGAATGATAAATTTTAGAAAATGGTATTAAAGAGATTGTTTGAATCGTTTTGCCATTTATAAAAAACTCGTATTACGCATTATATTTATTATCATAAATAAGACTGATTTTATTGAGGTGGATGAGCAATTCAAATATAAGTAAAGCAAATTATGTAACTAAAATGTATATTGACTTATTGTTATAAAAATGTAAATATAATTAAAGGTAATTGTAATTAAATAAATTTTTTTTAATGATTACTTCAAAAACTAATGATTACTTTATTTTCCACCATTACTTCATGAAGCCAATTAAATTTTTTCAATTACTTGTAATTATAATTGGAATTTTTCCAATTACAATTACTTACAAATGTAATTGACTTGCGTAATTACAATTACAATTACTTGAAAAGTAAATGTAATTGAAAAAAAATAATTACAATTACATGTAATTGTGTAATTTACATGTAATTAATTACACAAAATAATTGATTACGCACAACTCTGTATAGAGGGGGGTTTTAGACGGTAGGCACGCAATAACTGTGTGGAATCCGGCACGGTGGGTGGCAAAAACCAACTAAGTGCGTAAATGCATTTATCCTGTCACCAAAAAAAAAGAAAAAAAAACAAACTGTCAAAGTCTTGTTTCTTCTTCTTCCTTATTAAATTTAACGTTAAACAAATTTGAATTTAAATTGTTTTTTTTTTTAACGATAAACGCATTGAAACAAGAAAGAATAAATTTTCTTTAAAAAGAATTTAATACTTTAGAATTCTAATTTGCAGCTGCATATTAAAACTTTTGCTATCTATAGTGTTTCCGTATAATAATAGTGTCGAAATTCTATTCACTATCATTGAAATTGACCTCTAAAATATACTTTTCGGGATATTACTTTATTGTTCTGAAGACTAAAAGCCTTTTTCTGTGAAAATAACTTTCAGAACGCTTGACAATTTGTATTTAAAAAAAAATAATTTTTTTATTTTTGTTTTTAATATAAATTGCAAGAATTTTATAAATGAATTTATTTCAATACTATTGAACCCAGCGTGCTTCATAAAAACCTACCATTATCATATGTTCACATTTTTCGACTGATGATTTTTAGTGTCTACGGAGTAATTCAGACCAAATTAAAAACCTTTAACTGTTACTGATTTCACGATGTACTGAACTCAATAGTTAGTTTGTCTAGAAGGTACCACATCTACTTATCCGCACTTTTCTCTACTGATAAATTTTAATGACTATGAAATCAATCACACCAAATTCAGAAAATTTTGCTTCAACACTTGTAAAGATACGTATGTATGAAGATATCAATATTTAACTGGAGAGGTGTCACGCCCACTTGTCCAATTTCGCACACTTTCTGACTGATGATTTGCCTTGCCCATGAAGTCATTCGGACCCAATTCCGAAACATTAGCTTTAACTGTTCTGAAGATATACAAACAGGGATAAATACAAAAAAGTGGGCGTAAAAGTAGGCGTGGAGTTTTTATCTCAATGAAAACCTAGAATGGATTAATACAAACATTTCAAAGAAAACTTTTTCAAATTGATGGAGCCGTTTTCTGGTTTTAGGTAAATCAAAAAAAAAATGCGTAGAAGTAGGCGGGGCAAAATTTTATTTCCGTAGAAACCTAGGTTGGATCACGACTATCATTAAAAAGAAAAAATCGTCAAAATCCGTCCAGCGGTTCTCAACTGATGCGATGACCAACGAACAATATTGATTTTTATTTATATAGACAGAAGATTTGAAAAATATTAAAAAAAAGAAGAGAAAGAACTTGTTTACAATAATATCGTCACAAGAATTAAAGAACGCTGTAACTGACAAAAAATTGAAAATACGTTTTTTACATCATTTTTATCAGAAAAAAAATAAGCGTCGATTGGTCCCGGTCACAAATTTTTACGATGAAAATAAATTCACTTACGCCGTCTGCGTTTTGAAAAAAAAGAGTGTCTTTGTTCTACTTTCATAAAGGTTTTTTGGCTCTGGTGAACATTAAATGTTTTGTCAGTAAAAGCGTTCTTTAATTCCATCGACGATATATTTATTTTTGTACAACAGGGTACTAAAGTGTTGCTTTTATTTGACAATCGGCAGAGAAGCAGGGTTGCAAGACCACAGGGTTGCATGCCATTTCAAACTGGTAGTACCTTCAGATGATTGTGCCACGGTTTACGATAAACGTATGTATGTACAGTAGGGTGGGTCAATTTGTTCGGGACCGAAAAACATGACAAAGCGTATAGCAAGGTCGTAATCTACAAGAAATTCTAAGAACTTTTCCCAAAGAAACCATGGTTCTAAAATCAAAATCGAGCTTCCGGTTTTTTACGAGAAAATTTAGTGTTCAGGTCATCCGAAAATAATGCTATTTTTTTGGAAGTATTCATTGCAATTGGTGAATAGTTCATCTGTAACGCTGGAAGAGGGCTTATTTTAAAGGAAATTATCTCAGCTTTCTATATCTGTCCTCATTTATAGAAAATTGTTGACCCAAATAATGGTTTTGGAGGTTTTTGTCAAAATAATAATAGTAAAACTGTTAAAAACCCAAAACTATTATTATTGTGACATAAACCTCCAAAACTATTATTTGGGTAAACAATTTTCTATAACTGAGGACAGATATAGAAAGCTGAGATAATTTCCTTTAAAATAAGCCCTCTTCCAGCGTTACAGATGAACTATTCACCAATTGCAATGAATACTTCCAAAAAAATAGCATTATTTTCGGATGACCTGAACACTAAATTTTCTCGTAAAAAACCGGAAGCTCGATTTTGATTTTAGAACCATGGTTTCTTTGGGAAAAGTTCCTAGAATTTCTCGTAGATTACGATTTTGCTATACGCTTAGTAGGCAAAAAAATTGACCCACCCTAATGTACAGCCATAAGAATAACTTAATGTTTTTAGAAAAAATCTAGCATAACAAAAAAAGAGCGCACACCAGAAGATATTTGAATTTGATTAGTTATATTTTGGAAAACTAATTCCAGTGAAATAACCTCGAGTTTTTGCGAATAGAAACAAAATGAAATTCGTAAGTAATTTTATAGTTTTCAAGTTACATTAACGTTCAAGTTCTAATAGATTTTCTCATTTTAAAATTATTTTAATTTGTAATTTTATTCGATTTCGAACTCATTCTCCATAACGTACTAGAGTTGTAAAAGTCAGTAGTCAATACTGACTGTTTCTTAGGGTACTCGATACCGAAGAGAAGGTTATAGAAGTAATGGAATCTGAATGTAACGAACTTGTAAATTTCGGTTTTTGATAAAAATTCTTGAAAACTTTAAATAAAAGAAATAATCTGAAAACTATCTTATAAACTCGTTCATATTCTACTGTTTTAGCTGGAAATACATTTTAAATATATTTAAATAAATACAGAAAAAAAAACGGAATATAATAAAAAAAAAAAAAAAAACAAAAAATGATAAGTGAAAATGTCAAGATTTTTTCTTGACAATCTAAAATTAAAATTTAAAAAACATTTTAAACGTAAGGACTGTGAGTGAGTGAGTAAGTCGTATTGAAATTTTTCACAACAACGCACAGTGGCCAATTTGGCTTCGCTAGCGGTATTAAATTCAAATTTTCAAATTTGAAAAACCGTTAATTTTTTTTAACAATCGATAACAAATACATACACTAGATTTGTATCGAGTTTTAAAAGCTCAGCTTACAGGTGATAAACAGCTGAGAGCTGTCAGAGCAGCATATGTTTCTGCAAGTATTGTGCAATATATATATATATATATATATATATATATATATATATATATATATATATATATATATATATATATAATATATATATAATATATAATATATATATATATATATATATATTATATAAAAAAACTGTGGTTGTGATCTGTGTATACTTATGTTATTTATAAAACGTAATCGTGTTTAAGTGTATTAGCAACTCACCCATTGTAACGTACACCTGTCTTTCGTGGAGTAGAACTTACAAAATTCACCTGCATTCAGTGTAATTGTTAATTTTCCTATATGTGTAAACCATTGGGTGTCCAAAATGTAAAAAATTTACTGCGAGTACCTGCGAGCCTTCAATTTATTGTACTTTTTAGGCAAAATGTCAGTGACAAAACGCACCCTTTTTTTAATATGGCATGAAGAAGCGATCCTCACCAAGAAGTTTCTCGCCGTGGAAAATTATGTTCTTGGTACCGTTTCGAGCAAAATTACCTATACTGAAAAGGAGCAGTGCGAAATTGGAAGGAAACTGCGAAATTTTTCTAGTAAGATTATCCAAAAGTGGAAGGCCTGTGGCAGAAGTAAAGTGTTTTTCGAAAAAATTAACCAAGAATGGCTAGATACACTATTGGTATTATTGGGAAAAAAAGCAAATTTAAATATTGGACGACCGGAAAAAGAGCTTTCCAAGTGCTGCAGAAAAACGCAAGTCAATAAGATGTCAGGGCTTATGGAAACTGCCGAAATTTTTGTTAGTTTATACCCTTGGTTTTACATGCCCTCGTCTGTTCACAGAATTTTAATTCATGGAGCAGACATAATCAATCATTTTTCGCTTCCAATTGGTATGATGTCCGAGGAAGCGCTTGAAGCCAGATATAAAGATTACAATGGAAGATAAAATTAAAGCTCCTTTTATTTCTTCTGATCCCTTAATATCTTCATTGTCCAACGGCTCATCAATTTCCTATTCCAGAAATATTATTTTCGATAAGGAAGTTAAAAGCTGCTTTTAATGCATCATTTTGAAGATGATTTCTCTGAATCTGATACTGAGGAATATTTATTGATATATTTTATAATATGGTTTCTCTTTGAGTTGACAATTTTTTTTTATTTATATTATATATGAATATATGGTGGAAAATGTTTATTGAATTAAAAACAAAATAAAAAATTAAAAAAAAAATTAAAAATAAAAAAAAAAATTAAAAATAAAAAAAAAAAATTTTATCTTTTCCCCAAGAATTGTTTCATTTTTTACTGAATTGAGAAAAAAAAAATTTTGAAGATATCTTCTTTACTTCGGAAGCTATGAATAAAATGCCGCTAGCGAAGCCAAATTGGTCACTGTGCAACGTGTACATCGTACTCTTGTATGTCGCCATTAAAAAAAAGTACTTTTTTGTATTAATGTAAGAACAACAACGTTGAAAAGTGGAAACACATCTTAAGAATAGTGGAAAAGAAGAATAAAACAACTATAGAAAAAAAAGTTTGGAAATTATAAAAAAATACAAAAAATTATATATTTGGTGTCACAAAATAAAAGGTTTTTTTCTCCCAAAACATTTTTAAGTGGAAAATGCAAAAATATTTAAAATCCAAACATACATATATGCAGAACAGCAGCTACAACAAAAGATGTTTAAATTTAACTAAAACAGTTGAAAAATAACAGAAAAAAAAGTTGGTGGTACAAAAATAATACACCCACCCAACCACACACCCCATATACCCGCTTAAAGATACTTTGAATTGTAAGAACAATTTCTTGACATTTAAGTGTTTTTTCTTTCTTTTTTTTTTCTAACACTCTGTTTTAATATAGAGCATGTAAACTTGTTATACGTTGTGTCTTTTACTTTTAAAAAAGTTACTGTTGTTAGGTGACGTTACTGTTTCAGTCGTTAGCTGAGTAGAATAGTGTTTTGTGTTTACCCTCAAACTGTGTGATTGGTACGTATGGTATACTAAGGGTTGCATTTCACTACAGTTGCATGAAAAAGTACCATAAAAATGTGTTTTGGTACAAAAACTTTAACAGCCAGGCCCACGATATCGAAAGAAAACTTAAGCGAAAGAAACTCAGTCACTCACTGTGAATCTAAACTGCGGCCCACTAATTGTCACTTTTTCGTTCGCTTTTCTTTACGTTACCAACGTAATGCAAATAAACAACAAAGCTGCCATATCAACATATCAAAAAATAATAGCGAATATACACGAAAAAAGCGCTGAAATGCTTAAATTGTGCAGTAAAAAATGCAACCGTGTGGTAGTTTAACTTGACAGAAATGTAGTAAACAAACTTATTCCGATTTTGTTTATTAATGTATATGTGTGTAAAAAATTTTGTGTTACCAATCGCATTTATTTTTGGTGACACAAAAACTAGTGTGCCGCAAATCAGCTGTTTGTCGCTTAAAACTACACGATTCGATATCGTGGGCCTGGCTGTAATTAAACTTTTTTCAGAAGCTTTTATTATAAAAAATATTTCGATAACGGAAATTTGTGTCTACCTATTTGGTTTCGTCAGACGCTTATAACAGACATGTATGCTGATTTTAACAAAAAAGCACAAAAAAATGTCAGCAATAGTAAAAGAAAGTCGCGTCTGCGCTTTCAAAGTTATAAATTGTAGTAAACTGAGATCAGTTTTAATAGTACTAGGGCTAATAATACGAGAACGGATCAATTATCCGCGAGTTTATGAACTTCCCTCGTAGTTGCATCAAATGCAATACCGTTCCCATTAAAGGCAGGTTTAGACGGTAATAAAAGTCATACGTAAATTCAAAGAGAAAATATTATGAAATTCCATCCGTTTTTTTAAAAACGAGAGAAAAAATCTTATGACAGATATATTTTTTGCATTTACACGGTTGGTAAAATACCAAAACAAAGCGGGTGCGTGGTATAGTTCTTAGAGCGCTATGCAACCTAAACCAATGTCAACAAAAAAAAAAACGAATGATAAGCACCACCTATTGGAAAGTAGCAGATAACAGCTAAACCTACTTAGTGAAGACACTCAGTACACAATCAACATGCAACGATGAGGCAATTGCTCAAGGGTGAAGGTATAACACTGGCCTTTAAACGATCAATTTACAACAAAAAAATCATTCCTAAAAGAAACATATACTATGTACTGTCCTTTCCAAAAATTCCAATACAATTTTCTGCTTTTAGTAGCGGTTTACCCCTGAGTATTGGTCTCCAAAAATATGCACACAAAATTTACATGAATTCTAAATACATATAAAATAAACCAAAAAAAAGGCAAAAAAATGCATCCCTGATCTAATGAAATGTGATGGATTTTTAAAAAATTTCAAAAAACCAAGAGAGTCAAATTTTCATCCGTATTCATGTCGTACGCTCTCATTACATACATACTAGGGTGGGTCAATTTTTTTGCCTATTAAGCGTATAGCAAAATCGTAATCTATGGGAAATTCTAAGAGTTTTTTCCAAAGTAACCATGTCATGTTTTTCGGTCCCGTACAAATTGACCCACCCTAATACATACATACATACATAACTGGCCTTTACAACCCTGTGTCAGGATTACGGCCTAGCTTCACGCAGCACACATGTTGTGTGTGTTAATTTTTTTCCATGAGTACCGGGACCTACAGTTTAATGTCGACTCCGAACGACAGACTTGAGAAGCTGGTTCATGGCAATTAGAGCTTTTGCAAGAAGACTGCTACATATACTTATACAAAAGATAGAGGGACACTTTCTCATCATAAGTGACTTATGTCGCCAATAACTTTTCTCATATATTATTTCCTCAAAGATATTAATTCAATGAAATTAAATTTATCAGTTTTGGTGGCCATACATATTTTAATTAACTGTTTTTGTTTGGCATATGGCTCCGTCTTGTTAAAATTACTCGTACATGCCAGGAAGCAAAATGCCAACTAATTTAGGTGTGAACAAATTTTTAATCATGATTCGTAGTCTAAGTGGAATGAAAATTTAGACCAGATAAAACTTCCTTAACCCTAGAACACTAACGCTAATTTTTACGCAATTTTTCAAGTTAGAAAATTTTCAATTTATTTACTTTTTATTTGTATAAAAAGAAAATAATTTTTACTATATTTACATTATTCAGTTATCGTTTTCCATACAATTTTGACAAATTAAAAAAAAAAGTGCTCGTAAAGTTTACGTAGGTTAGTATTCTAGGGTTCATGGGAGTTCTGCAACGTATTCAAAAAAGAGTTTTTAAATAAAGTTTCCGTACACGCTTTAAAGTCTAGAACTTGTCTCGTTCGACTGTAATTTTTTTTTTTTTTGTTTTCTGTTTCTGGAAAAGTAACACTATATAAAAGTAGTAAAACATGGTAAAAGAATGTCCTGTATTTTGCATATTTATAGAAATTGTAATTTCCCATCTCCATTGCTGGATCTGCTAATGCTAACAGAGTAACAATTGTTTTTGAGTGTTTAAGGTTGTGGTGGCACTAAATATTTGCAACATTTAGTTTCCCCTACATCATGATTTTAAAATAAATAATATTTAAGAAAAAACTGTATATTTATTTAAATACAAGTAGTAGATATAAATATTTATATACAACTTATGTAAAATATAGGCACACACATACATATGTATATACAATATATGTATGTATGTATGTGGTTAAGTACCCAGCTAGCATTTTTTTGAATTAATTTTCAGATTCAAGTCTTTTTTCACTCTATTGCTCTGCAAAAAAAAAAAAAAAAAAAATCAGAATATGCACTCATTTTCTGATCAGAAAAGACACTTTTGACGGGAGAAGAATAATGCAGCTGCTGGTGATATTTCCTGATGATTCATTTATAATTCCCTCTTCTTTTCTTCTTTTTTTTTTTGTGGTGATGATATTTATTGTCTTTTTTAAATCTTTTATCTGTCTTATGATTCTATTTCGAGTAAGTAATCTGCTTGACTCTTTTACAGTAGCTTTTCTGTAAAATAAAAAATGATTTGCTGGCTAAATTTAATGCTTTTCTAATTTTTTTAGCCAGATTTCATTTTCACATTTTTGGATTCACACCTCCACAAACTGAATATTTATATATTTTTAAATAAAAATCGGTAGTTGCAACCAGTTTTAATTCAGATATCTGCTCAAAATATGGTCATAATCGAATGAGTACAATACAAACAGCTATATATGTATTGTACTTCCCCTTTTTATCAAGCAGTTTCCAATCTACTAGACGACCAATAATTTGATAAAAAAAAAACAACGAAACAAAAACTCACATTTTTCCTTTTTTTCACTTTTTAAACTAAAGTGGTGCAGTTGATTTTTTTTGTGAACATGTCATTTGTTGAACACTAAACCAGCTCAAAAACGCTTATCCAGATGATTTTTGAAAAACAAAAACAAACTTCCAAATGCTAACTGGGTAAAATCATCTTAAAAATATCACTATTGGGTTAAGTGTTAGTGATGTGGAGGGCTTCATTTTATACACACACAAATATACTCCTAAACATACACACACACACTTCGTAAGTATTTTCTATAAAAATTTTTGTTGCCTATTTATAGGAGTATAGCCATTCTATACACGTTACTTGAGTTTTCTAAAGTGCCTGCTATTTAGTACAAAACTTTGAGGTGTCAAAAGGCTTAAAGTTTTATATGAAAAATTATTTGAAAAAAAAAAAATATTGGCCTACATGTTGTTTTGAGTAGTTTAAGCAAATTTTGTGCATCTGTTATAAATAAATGTCTACAGTTTTAACATTTTAAATAGAGTTCTCTTCTCCGTGTTTTATATTCAAATTTTTGAAAATCGTTAAAGAATATCATTAAGGTGTCTTCATGTGTTTCAAGAATTTATTACCCAATCAGCAGTACTAAAATAATACATAGAAAATAATTGCCTAAATTTAAAAGCAGTAGCAGTTCTTCTTTAACAGGGTGTCCGCCGGAAAGGTATACTACTTTTTTTGTTTATAATTTTTGATTAAATAAAAGGGAAAGGATCTTATATTGATATTTTGTATATTTAATGTCGGCAATTACATACGGAATACAATATCAGATAAATGCAAACCCTTTCGAGCAAAGTTTTCATTACAATCTCATACATTTCAGGCGGTAATTCATTAATTTCATCAAGAGTATGGTATGTTTTCAGAAACCGTGATTATCAGATATTCCCCAAAAAAAAAAAAAGTCCGGAGCAGTCAAATCAGGCGACCGTGGAATTCAATCATCATCACCATTCCTTGCAATAACTTCTTGTGAAAACAGGTCGAGCAGTAGTTCCATTGTAATCCTGGCTGTATGTGATGACGCACTGTCTTGTTCATACCACATATTAGTCAAGCCCCAAGCATTTAGTTGTGCCGTTTTCAATCATATCATGATATCGTTCCCCATTGACAGTTATTATTACACCGTTTTCAGTTTCAAAGAAGTTTCAGTGTCAATGATTCCTTCTGACTAAATTGCATACCAGACTATCACTTTTAATAGAGGCAAAGATGACTGATGAATAATTTGAGGGTTTTTTATTGCCCAGAACCGACAATTCTGTTTATTCACGTATCCATTCAAATAAAAATATGCCTCGTCACTTATAATGATTTTTTCATTAAAATTGGGGTTGTCCTATTGGCGTATGTACGGCGGCGTAAATTGTCTTCTGAAAGACGCTTTTGTCTCAGCTAAATCTTAAATGGAAAGAAATGCAATTCTTTGGGTTAAGTTGTGGCCAAAGTTGTTCTTTGAAGACCAAGCTCCTAAGCACGGCGACTTGAGGTTGGTGGATTGTTTCGAACACTTTCTTGAATAGCAGCAATGGTTTCAGCCGATATTGCAATACGTTATGGTCCATGCTTGGGCCTATCAGCTACAGTTACTCTTTCTTCGAAATCATTCACTATGTAATAAATATTGCTTCTTGTTAGCACTTTGTTTATACCAAAATTTTTACGTAACTTTCTCATCGTCACAGTAATCGATGATTCATTTTGATAAAATGTTTTAACGATTAAAACACGTAGGTATATAGAATATTTTTCTATAATAAATTTGCCACATCTTTACTCTACGACGGCCAAACATGAACTGTCAAGTCTAACGTTTAACAAAATGGTGGCACCCTGTATATCTTGTTTTCTTATACTTCAAAGGTAAATACTCGTATTGACATATATATTTTCTATAAATTTAATTATTTTAATTAAAAATTACAAACTGTTCTTCATAATTTTTCATCATTATAGTTGAAGGAATTAAATTAAAAACAACTTTTAATCAAATGCATTAAAATGCATTTTAAAAATGAATTTTTCAAAAATTCCAAAGAAAATTCTATTACATTAGGATTGTAAAGTCAACAGTGAATAAAAGATGGATATAAAAGCCTTAAAATTGCATTAAAATCATATATTTTTTAGCGTTGTGCTGAATGGTTTAGATTACGTATTAAATACTCGAAATATGGCAACACAACAGAATACCTCGAATCCATGAATCTATTTAATTTATTTTCACGAAACCGGTGGATTATAAGACGGCCGCACAGTGGAAAATCGTAGAGTAAGGCCAGCCCATAATTCATTTTTAAAAAGGTTCGAATTGCACCATAATTTGTTTTTTATCGAAAAGCTAAGATGTTGAACTTAATAATTTAAGAAAAATATTTGATGTTTCGTCAATAGTAATACTCGGAAATAAGGGCCGTAGTCACAGCTTTTTCCGACAACGATTTATTACTACAAGAATAGAACATATTTAAGAGCAAATTTTTAATCTAACTCATATTACAATTAAGTAGTTATATACCTTATTGGAAAGGTAATTTGATGTAGACTCCGATTTTATAAATAGCGGATCAGGTTTTAGTGAAAACATTTGAAATTTCAGCTGCTGTATGATGTAATGTTGTTTTGGCAGCATGTAAAAACTTCGGTAAGGCTTTTAACTAGGAGCTCTGCTTAGCTCTGCACTCATATGTATAAAACTTTAAAGCTTAATATATTAATAAAATACTTTAAAAATATT
This sequence comes from Metopia argyrocephala, assembly GCA_963576795.1. Lineage (NCBI taxonomy): Eukaryota > Metazoa > Arthropoda > Insecta > Diptera > Sarcophagidae > Metopia > Metopia argyrocephala. The sequence continues at coordinate 43,462,931 of OY756210.1, forward strand.
AGCTGCATATTCGTGCCTAAACAGAAGTTACAGTCAATTATGTTAAAAAACTAAATTATTTAGATAATTGAACAAATGATTTTTTCTAAAGTAGCTTTGCATTGTTATCTTCTTCTAAACTTGAAAAAAAGGTGAATCTTTCGATGAATTAGAGGCGTTAAGTGTATTTATTGCTCTTGACTTGACAAAAGCACAATAAGTATACTTAAGAAATCTATAAAATTCATGAAGCAAAAAAAAGTTGCTGCCTTCCACCAAATTTATTAGAAGTAACAAATGCTTATGCTAGAGTTAAGTCTTTACAAGATCACACTTCAACCAGGATTTTAGTGATTGATGCTGTGGATAATAAAAGCTTTATAAACCTAACTCTCTACTGTAAATGGGGTTGTGATGGCTCGTGAGGTCAATCAGAATGTAAACAATCGTTTCCAGAGGAATCTTATCTAATTTCCAATGCAAACCTATTTATAACATTTTTAGTACCAATTAAACTTGTAAGCGAAGAAACAGATGATATTATTTGGAAAATCCAGTCTGCTCATTTGTTCCATATTGGCGCCCCATTTCAATTAATTATTGATAAGCCAGGGCAAGGAAGTGGTAACAGCAATGATGGTAATTCCACTAGAAGATTTTTTTTTTAATTTTTCGCGATCTGCTGATATAACTGGAGTAGATGAAGAATTGATAAAATGGTCTCACATCAATCTTCAAGTTCTATCGTCTGATTTAGTAATAGACTCTGAAAAATGTGGCGAATATGGAATGGAAATAGCAAGATTGTATATAAAAAAAATACATCTGGTATCATAACTTCGATTGAATTAAAGAAATCTGGGACCGGGACCAATCGACGCGTATTTTTTTTTTTTTTTTTTTTTTGATAAAAATTATTCAAAAAACGTATTTTCGATTTTTTGTCAGTTACAGCGTTCTTTAATTTTTACGACGATATGCCATCATCTCTCCACAAAATATTGATACATGCAGTGTTGACTATTGGTCAGCTGAACCAAGACGCACAAGAGTCGAACAATAAAGACTACAAAATATATCGTTTACATCACTCTCGAAAATGTTCGCGATCAGCCACTAATGTTTTCAACATCTCAACAAGTGTAAGAAAACCATCCGCCAAACTTGCAAAAGGTTTGAATGAAGGTACGCTTAAACTGATGATGTAACCACAAAATAGCGATTTTGTACCAAATACATGTACAAATCATCTCTATATGCAAAAAATAAATTTCTTACCCTAATTCTGTAATAACTTCTGGTTTAATTTGGTTCATATTTTACACAATAATAGAAAATACACTTAAGATTATTCGTGCAAAATTTCAGAACTTTATCTCTAAGAACAAAAAAGTTACAGATTTTTGATCCGATAAGGACTAAAATTTTCCACTGTGGGCCGTCCCAACCGAAGATACAATTTTCATTAAAATTCTATATACGAAAACGATAAGTATATTATATTTCATGATATTAACTCACGAGCACCAACTAATTTTTTTAGTATACCTTCCCGGCGGACACCCTATTATATGGTAATTCACAAACACTTTCGAAAATAATTAAAAATTCCTTCTACAAAGTATTTGCAACAAAATATTTGTTGTTTGTTTTTCTGTTGTTGATCAATAGGAGTATTTTGTTCATGGAGAATGGCGATCACAAGTTGGTATTTTTATAGTCTTGCTTACAGGCCTTAGTAGAGGCCAAACACATATTGTGTGAATATGAGATTCTCAATAAATTTAGGGAAAGGCGTTTAGCTAGATGGAGAATACTCGTATATATTTTTTTTTCATGAGACCAGTATTTAACGAATGACCCCTATTTCTGCAATGCATTGCCCCGTACTTGTTCATACACAGTCAGTGCGCGAGTAAAGAGTCAAAATTGCAAATATATTTAAAAAATGAAATTTAGGTGTAAGTGGTTGCCATAGTCTAGTATGTAGCAACATCTTGAAAGAAAGAAACATGAAAGACAATTTCTTTCGACGACTACCTCTCAGCAGTCCCTTGGCAAAAGCTCTGAGAATAACTGATGGCTATGAACAACCTTCTCAAATCTGTCGTTGGGAGTCAACGTTAAACTGCAGGTACCGGTACTCATGGATAAAATTGGACACACAAAATATGGGTGCTGTCAGAAGCAAGGCCATAACCCTGAAACAGGGTTGTAATGGCCAATTATGTATGCATGTAATTATTTGGCAAAACATTCATCAAGTCAGTATAGCCATATCGCCCTGAGTTTGTGAAAAAAAAACCAAATAAACGTCGTTCACATTAAACGCAAAGTTCACAATACGAGAAGTACCTACACTGTACATTCGTGCAGATCTTCTCTTTTTAACAGGTTGTGTTTTACTTTTACGTGATATTCCTTCATTTTTAAACAATTTAGAAATATTTTTAAGGCCATTAGTAAGAAAAAAAGAAAAAAAGGAAGAAATCCCTTTAATTCTCTTTTTTTATTAAAAATTTTTTTTCTAAGTATTTCGTTACACAAAGAAACACAGAACTCTGCTTCTATCTATCACTTAAGGTCTTAAGTATTGTGTTTCTCTTATGGTTTTTGAAAGCAAGTAAAAAAAAAAATATCAACCTGGAAAATATTTTTTTATATTTTCTTTAACAGGAGACAACAAAACTATTATTTGAAATAATTTTATGAATTTATGCATATTTTTAAATAAAACAAAAACTGAAATAAATAATAAATCTTCTTAAATTAAATCCACTAAAATTTACAAAAGACGAAAAGGAAAAATTCTACAGAAATATAACAAAAAAAAATTTTTTTTTTAATATTAATTTCTATGAGAGTTTTTGCCAAAATAAATCTTTTCATGTTTTTGTGGCTATTATGTGCTGGCACAAATATTTTTTATTTCTCTTTTCTTAAATTTTAGTCTAAATTTTATTCTTTAAAGCAGTAGAAAAAACCCACTGTAGAAACTTACGCAAAGTGTGAGATATTTTAATACCCGGTTAAAAAAAGATTTTATATATAACTAGTTGACCGACAAACGTTGTTTTGCCACACAAATTTGCTCTAGAAAACATTATTTTATTTCAAATATACTTGATAATCTTTACTGAACTGCAAAAGTCAACCTTGATATGAGCAATCAATCCCTGCGTTACAAATAATTTTAATAAATGATTATCCGCCATTTTCTGTACTTTAGTTTGATAGTTGGCTATAGGGAGAAATATTCCCTGTATTGCCCCCTCTGAGTACCACTTAATAAAGAAAAATCTAAACCATATGTGTTCTACGGTACGCAGATATATATTATCTAGCTTAAAATTTCATTGACGTCGGTACTTTATTTAGATGAGACTTAAATTTCCCCTTGGGACGGGTACCTTTGCATTTAGGGGTACCATATATGCTCTACGGTACGCTGATCTATCCATTAGTTTAAAATTTCAACGAAGTCAGTACGTTATTTAGGTGAGGCATAAATTTTCCCTTGGCGCGGATCAGCTTAAAATTTATGGGTATGAAAAATAGATGTTGGCCGATTATCAGAACTAACCGATATGCACACAAAATTCCAGGAAAATCGGTCCAGTAATTTAGGAGGAGTTTGGCAACAAACACCGCGACACGAGAATTTTATATCGTTGGTCTCAGGTAGAAAGGCCCTAACTCACATAATTTAAAATTTACAGGAGGATGTAAAAATACAACAGATACTGTAATTATTCATATACGACTTTTTATTAAATGCTGTACAATTACTTGTAATACCGTTAGTTTTAATAATATTGCAAAGATTTTTTGTTAGGATGTGCATATTTCTGAAATTTATTGGAATACTAAAAAAAATCAGTTTTGAAAAAAAATCGAGTTAGGGCCTTTCTACCTGAGACCAACGATATATTAGATATACATATATAGAATAAATCTAAATAAAAAATTTATTAATTATTATTAATTATTAAATAAATTATTAATTATTAAATAAAAAATTTATTATGATTTATAAGCATTTTTTTTATTAAAGAAAAAAAAAACAATTATAATTTATACTAATTCGACTGAAACTTCAACTTAGTTTAGGTTACCAAAAATGTTTTCCCCTAAATATTACAAATGACGAAAACGTGTTTTCAAAATAAATAGCTGCCTAACAAAGACTAATAAACGCAGTTTTACAACTAAATACGAACAGAAATTTGGCCTTTTGGATCAATAACCTCTTTGTAGTTGTAAAATTCTGAAAAAATTTAAATCCAAAGCATCTACACCTGGCACATAAGGAGGCTATAAAATAATTCAAACTTTAAATAAATAATAGTGGATATGTGAACTGACGCATTGTTTTAATGAAACAACACCTTATTTGGCCATTGAGAGCTTTCTTTTTTCGGTATTTCAATCACTTGATGAATATCAATAAAAAATATTTCGTTCTCATTTGAAAAACAAAAAAAAAAAAAAAAAAAAAAAAAAAAAACGCAATGACCTTACTCACAGATTTCTTTGATTTGAGTCCACTGCTTTGATTATTATCGACGCCATCAAATGGTTTTATTGGTTTGAAACCTCACAAAAAATTTGACTGAAACATCTTCTCAACCCTGTTTTTATTCTATTGTAAGTAGTAGTTTGTTGACTTACTAAGACAAGAGCTGCGACTTCAAACCCCAGCTCGGACATCTTGAATAAAAAAGTAAAAAATTCAAGATGTTCGAAACAGGGTTGTAATGGCCAATTAGGTATCGACCATTACGGTGTTTGTTTTGGCTGCTCGTCTTGGGTCTCCTTTAAATTCTGTTATCCAATATTATAGAGTTATTAAGAAAGGATCAAACCCCGCTATAGGAATTTTCGTCGGATAAGGATAGTCGCCGTGGTCTAGTGGTTAGTATGTTGGCTTACTAAGACATGAGCCCTGGGTGCGATACCCAGCTCCGACATCTTCAAAAAATATATATATATTTCTTTCGGCGACTACCTCCTAGCAGTCTCCTGGAAAACCTCTGAGAGTAACTGATTGCCATAAACAAACTTCTTAAATCTGTCGTTCGGAGTCGACATTAAATTGTAGGTCCAGGTACTCATGGATAAAAATTGACACACACAACATGAGTGCTGCGAGAAGCTAGGCCGTAATCCTGACACAAGGTTGTAAAGGCCAGTTATGTATGTATGTAAGGACCTTTCAAATGAAAGTACAGAATTACAAATTTCTGATAAATTTTTTTTTATACTAACAAATTCACTAAGATGCTGGGATTATTTATTATTATTAAAAAAAAAACAAACCTGTTCAACCGATTTTTTTTTAATAAGGCCAGCACTCAGGGGATGATCCCTACTCATGCAGTAGATTCTGCTGGATTAGGAAAATAGGCGGGGAAGAGGAAAAAAGGGTGTGAACCTTTGATTTAAACTTACTAACACCATATCTGATATCAGTTCGAAAAAAGCAAAACTCCTACTATAAGAATGCGATCTTGAAGGAAATCGGTTGCTGATGATGGATTATTCAATGACCAGTATTATACCTTCACTACCGAATAATGCAGCACCAATCAACCTCAAGAAGCCTGCACAATAAAGTTCAAATTAAGGAAGGAATAAAAGATTATAATGAATGATATTGGCGATGATGTTGTTGTTATTCTTCTTGATCCAACCATTGTGAAAATTCTTGGTTACTGTTCTTTAATTGTCTTTCTGGCATTGTCAGAGAGCTATTGCTCACCGACAGCTTAGCCAGTTGAGTCTTTGAGTCTAAACTTCTCAACATCGAGAAGGTGATTATTCAACGTAGAGTCAGCTACTTTTGGAACCTCTCACGTGACAACTAGTGAAGAAAGCCTTAATGCAAAGAAAGACAGACTGCTTAATATAATATTTTTAAAGTCATAAACTTTCTATCTTGCTTTTCCAAAGTATATTTAAACTTAAAAGTAAAAGTAAGATTGAACTTACATGGTATGTGTGCATGAGTTACTCGAAATCATAGACAATCGAGATTAAACAAATTAACAAAAATAACAAACAATTTGGGAATAGCAACTTGTAATGATAAAAACAAAATTAATAGCGATAAACGGATATTCCTTAGATTAGGAAGTTAACTTGACTCTAAAAATAGTTCAATGGTGATAACAAGGGAAGTTTTAAATAGGCATAGCAGACTTAAAGTTGAATAGAATAAAATAGAATAGAATAGAATTAATTTAGAGAAGTAAGTAATAGGAAGGTAGTTATTATTGCTGGCACCAGCTGATAGCCTAACATCCGTTAAACCAAGGAATAAAAATCTCTCTACTGAATAAATCACATGAGAGGAGTACCTTAATAATTCTTAATAATTTTCTTGTCTAATAACTTGCCTGCGAGAAGTTAGGCCGTAACCCTGACACAGGGTTGTAATGGCCAATTATGTATGTATGTATGTAATAAAAATAGTTAAAAAGTAGCATACTTTTAGGCTGAATTTTTAAATCCTATTTATTATTTCATTTTTAGTTGACAGAGAAAATAATATGATGATACTAATAGTATATCTCTCTTTTTTTATTTTTGTATTTGAACACAAAATACTAATGGTGTTGTCATTTAGAAACCATTAAAAATTTAAACAGTTTTCAGCATTACAAAAGTTCACACACAATTACATGAAATTTTAAAACATATCACTTACAAATGAAATAAATAAAAATAAACAATAATAAAGAGAGGGGGAGAGAGAACATAAAAAGTTTATGGGATAAATAAAAACTACTCTGAGAGCATTTAAAATAAAAGATTTAATTTTTCATACAATTTTATAAAGGGTCTTTTTTTAAACCGATAGAGGATAAATAACAAAAAGTTAGTAGCTCGTAGTGCGTATTTCTATACGTCGAAATTCTAACTAAAACGTATAAGTTATTTAAATTTTTTTTTTACTTTCTGACCAGTTTTATTAATATTAGTCCATAGCGGGTGATAAACTTGTCAGTTTTTTGTCCTATATGCTAACGAGTTGCTAACTTTTCATTATAAATGCAACCGTCAATGTTTTTTTACTTTTTATTATTGTTGGTAAAAAAAAATGTATATTAAAAAGTGGCATATTTTTAGGCGTTTTAATTTTTTCTCTCATATAAAAATAAAATTATAGAAAATCAGCTAAAAAAATTTATTTTTCTTTTTTTTTTCAATTTCTGAGATTGAAGATTTAAATATTTAAAATACAGGAACAATGCAAACTTATAGCAGGAATTTAAAAAGAGAGTTTCCTAAATACCATAAGCATTTAAGAATGGCATCGTAAGTTCTGTATTGCTAGCAATGTGTATGTAAGTATTTCATAAATTACACACAAATGTTACTCGTTATTGTTGTATATTTAACTTCATGTGGCTCCAAAAAATAAAAATCCAATTTTTGAGGGTCGACTGCCAAGTAGATTTCCCAAGTTGTCGCTAAAATTTGATAGTTGCGACTGTCATATTGATACGTAGCGTTATATTAATAAATTAATGGTGACATGTGACAATCCTCTCTTCCGTAACAACAGCTGTATGTAAACTGCCCCCTTTGATTTTAATGCACTCTGTAAGGCCTGTAGTAAATTGGTTTCGTGCAATATGCTGCAAAATTTGTATACTAACAAAATTTATAGGCCGAACGTGAGCTTTATTGGGATAAAACATCGTCTGTTAGGTTCGGTAAATTCAGAATGGCAGGCGTCTCTAAGCAAAACTCAGCCTGAATCTTATAAAATTCCATTGTAATACCATCATCAATATTCCGATATATCTTAGATGTAGACTTTATTCTATCAAGAAAAAACTGCCCACAAAACCTTCTTCCTTTTGTTGTTCCCTTTTACGGAATTCTAGCATTTTCAGATGGCGTTGTGAAATATTTTGCACATTAATACAGTTCGTAAGATATTACTTGTATTTACAAGTGTGTAAACCATGTGATTGCCGTCAATATCCCCATTTTCAGGACCCACATAGAGGAAGCCATTGAAGCTCTATCTCTAGAGATGCCTGACATGCTGGAACAAGTTGAAAATGGTTTACACAAGCTTAAAAGTTGTAATGGCCGCCTATAAACATAAGCATACATTCATACATAATTTAATATTTCAAATCTTTGTCAGGGTTACGGATTACCTGCCCGCAGCAGCCATGTTGTGTGTGTTAATTTTTATCCATTAGTACCGCGACCTACAGTTTAAAGTCGACTTCGAACTACAGAGTTGAGAAGTTTGTTCATGACAATCAGTTACTCTTAGAGCTTTTGCAAGAAGACTGCTGAGAGGTAGCCGCCGAAAGAAATAATTTGTTCATTTCTTTTTTCTTTTTCAATGTGTCAGTTCTGAGGTTTGAACCCTGGCTTCACCACGGCGACTACAATACTAGATATTACATTCGTCAGTTCCGCGAATTAAATGATTTATTCTGAGAGTAAAGCATTAAAAAATAGATGACAGCAAGCATTTAATCCAGCCGACAGTATTGGCTGCCATGCTATCGTATTTTGAAGACAGCGGCAACAAAACAATAAAATAAAAACCAAATAAGAGAGAACAACTGTTTGTTGTGAAAATGAACACTTCAGTGATACCACATTCAAGTGTAAGGAATGGCAAAATTAAATAGCTTGATTTACTGCACTTTAAAATCATAATTCCAATTAAATCAACACCGACTTACAATGAAAGAAGGGTTTAATTTTCATTAAACATTTTCATATTGTTAGAGATATATTTAAGCTCATATTTATTTAAAATTTCAAACTGCAAATTAGTCTAAACTGGACAGCAGCAGCAGCCAAGGTTTTTGTCTAAGGTTTTGCGGTGCTGCCATTAAAATCATCGTCTTCGTATGAACGAGTTTATTCTAATCTAATTTTAATAACTTGCTGTTTGCTGTTTGCTGTTTGCTATAGAGCACAACTCAAAATAATTTGAAAGCGTTGTTAAAGCGCCACTCTATTACTAATAGTTTGTCAAAGTATACTGGTCATAATTTCTATAGGAATTAACAAACACACCCTACATTTTGTATTGAAATAAATCTCTATATCTATGTATGTATGTGTGTGTGAGTTTATATTTTATTCAACTGTTTACATAAACAGTTTAGCACCTGAGGTGCGACTGCTGTATAACCATCATTACATTTATAAGAAGAAAAAAAATTCTTTGTTTTACACATCATTTACTCACTAGCACATGGAGATACACATACATATTCAGATAATATACTTTCATAGCAAATTATATATAAAGGAGACCATATATCTTAAAAAAAAAGAAAAAAACTAACTCAGTATCTGATACTCTTCACCTTGGTTTTGGTTAAAGAGAGCAGAAACATGTGTTGTGTGAGTTTGAAAATACAAAAAAGCAACAATAGCAGTGCTGTTACATATGCTCACTTTCTTTGTGTGCGTTTGTGGTATAAACTTTGCAGGTATGAATTTGTGTATAAACACACAATTTGACATTCTGTCTTCGTCGCATTCTTCAGTTTCCAGAGCTCTACTTCTTAAAATTTTGAAATTTTTATATGAGTTTGTATGGACAAGTTTTCTATTTATTTTTTTTTTTCTTTCGTATCTTTTCTTACCATTAAATTTGAGAGCAATTTTTAAAAAGAAGAAAAGACAAAAATTCCTCAATAAATGGACTTTGATGAGGGTACTTTAATTACGTTTTGCAGTATATTTATTATTTTTTATTTTTTTGTTATTTTTTTTTTCACTTAAGACTGATTTGTTGTGGTTTTTAGAGAAACGAAGCATCCAGTAGTCTCTTAAATACTCTCTAAATTTTTTGAAAGGATAATGAAAATAATTGACGTTTAATTTAGAATCTAGTTAAGTTTTAAAAGTAAGGCATTATTTTTCTTTACCAATAGAAATACAATCGTATATTCTAAGGCCAACTATGTAGTGTTAGGCAAGCAAGTCTACTAGCAGGTGAGTATCGGATTCAGTTGTCAGAATTTGGCTTGTAATACGACTTTACCAAGTCTTAACGTATGTGAAAATAAGTTTAGACTAAAGACTATCTGGTGTATTTCTCAAAACACTCTTTTTAAGTGTTTAATAGACAAGAATTACCTAGAAATTTGTTCAATAATGCTTTAAAAACAAACTTTATTTTTTATCAATACGGCAGTATAATTTTTAAAAATTTACAAGTAGTAAGTGATCAATTAAGAGCTGTCTTAGAATTAGAATGCTGAAATACACTCCTTCACGGATGGTTCCATAATGAAAATATATGCCAGTTTTTTTTATGTGGAAGTCTTTGCTAAAAAGACAGCTTCGAAAAAGATTACCATTAAAAAGATACCATTAAAAAGTTATTTGTACAGTAAGTGAACTGCCCTCAGTTAAAAGCAGAGTGGGCAAACAAACAAAACATTTCGCAAACGTTACAACAAAGTCATACACTTTTCAAAATTTTGTAAATGGTATTGTGCATGAGCAAAACCAAAACAAATACTTTCTAAATGAGAAAGAGCGCAAATGAAACAATTAGCTTTTCGCTCTTGTACTTGCTTTGTTTTCTGTTGTTTTTTTCTCTTCTTCTTTTCTTTTTCTCTTCTTCTATCCTTTTTCTTCTCATTCATTTTTTGTTGTACCTACGCACATTTGAGTTAGTGTATTTGTAGTACTCAAAACAAAACCAATATACAAAATTAAATGGGACGATCGTTCTCACTGTTTCTGTTTTATTTTTATTTTACTCATTGTAAAGAACAAATCATAATGAGATCAAACGTTCAGTTTTGTTTATTTTCCTACTCTGGTTAAAACATTCTTAAAACTAGACACTAAATATGTAAAGAAGATTACACAAGAGAGCAAGGTTTCTGTTGATTAAGAACTGAATGTGTTTTAGAGATTAATTAGGAAGCACTTGATTTTTTTTCTATATGCCCAACTATATGTATATCAACTATAGGCATATGATCAAAATTAAGGCACTTCCACTAAGTATATTGAAATAATTTTAAAACGGTTCACCATATCACGTCAAAACTCGCCAACAATATAATGTTTAAGCCGTGCTTATATTAGTTTTAACTTGACGAGTAGTTTCAGAGATATCGTTGCAGTTTGGAAAAAAAAGAATGATTTTTTTAATTCAGACAAAAATTGGGTTTTAAAACATTTCGTTATTTACTGAGAAAACTGAAATGATAAAATTGATCAGAATCGTGATTTCCATAAAAAACAAAAAATATTTTTCGACATATAAGAAAATACAAACATAATGGGCCATTATAACCCTATTTCAGAATTACAGCCTAGATTCTCGCAACACCCATGCTGTGTTTTCAATTTTTTTCCATGAGTACCGGGACCTTCAGTTTAAAATCGACTCCTAACGACAGACTTAAGAAGATTTTTCATGCCAATTAGTTACTCTCAGATCTTTTGCCAGAAGACTGGTAGTCACCGAAAGAAATTTTTTTTCATTTCTTTTTTTTTCAAGATGTCAGAAATGGGATTTGAAGCCGAAATTCTTGTCTAGTAAGCTAACACACTAACCACTAAACTATGTCGGCTGTAGTATTAAATATGAAATGTGTTGCATATGGAAATAAGCATATCTCTATGGCCATTTCGTCTCTGCTCAAAAGACCCGTCAGGAGACTTTTCCCCAAAGATGGTATTGATAACTATAAGCTCTTATGTTCAAAAAATTATACACTAAATGAGAATTATATCCCATTTACTAATAGTAGATAAAAAACAAACAAAAGAATTAAGGCAATACATTCCTGCTTTTCGAATTTAAATTCTATTTTTCTGCTTCACTACATTCAGCCATCAATTAAGAGTTTTTCCAATAAGCTGGGCATACTCTTCAATTTATCAGTAAAGGAGGATAAATTAGGACAAATAAAAGAATAATAATCTTTAATACACAAATATTATGTAAGCTAAATACAACTTATTGGAAAATAATCTTGTTAAGAGGATTTATTTTTAATGCTTCAGCAATATTCCGCCATCATATAGGTGGTATGACAGTGGCCTTGATACCGTTCCTCTATGCAACGGATATTTTGATAGAATCGTTCATTTTGTTCAGGAGAACAATCCATGTTATCCACATGGTTTGAGTATTTTTCGTTCTTTTGGTTTTCCAGAAAATGGTTTTTTATACAAAACAAATTCATTTCCAACATTTCCTTCAATATGTGCCATCAAAGACTAACTATTTGATTATCATGTATGACAGCTTTCTATTTCTCTTCTTTTTATTTTTAAAATTCAATTGCATTACCTCATCAGTTTGTATTTTGTTTTTAACACGCATTACTCAGCAATTTCTTTTTTTTTTTTTTTTTGTTGATTTTCAAAATATTTTTCAAAGGAAAAATACGAACATCAGATTTGAAATTCTTTTTTTTTTGCTGATTTTCAAAATATTTTTCAAAGGAATAATAAGAACATCAGATTTGAAATTGCAATAAAATTCCAAACAACACAAAATTATTCAATTTTGTTTCCCTGGTTATGGGTCCAGTCAGGGGGACAGGTTATCCTTCATGTGTTAGGTCACGTGACACTATAGAATCAACGGAAATGATATGACCGACAAACTCATACCTTAGTTGTCTTGTATTTGTGGATGCCAGTGACCTTGGCCCTCGGCGTAGAAGACGACCATATTAACCTTGGAAGGACCAAGTTAATAAAGACCTGTCATGAATTGGTAAGACTAACTGGAGAAGGCGCGCGCTTAGCAGAGACGCCTGAAGACTAGTGTTAACGGGTTATTATGGCCATCTAAGTAAGTAAGAAAGTAATAATTTATGCGATCACAATACAAAAATCTGTTTGATTGGAATTAATTACAATTAAAAATGATTGCGTAACCCAGACATATGTATTAAACAGAGTACAAGTTTAAAGACAACATTAAAAGTTATGCGCAAAACCCACTATACATATATAAGTATGTATGTATGTACAGGTCTCTTAAGCTTTACATGCGTCTCGTCCGTGAATATACCACGGCTGAAATACTATGCGTTAGACCAGCGCCAACAAGTGCAGAAACTCCCAGCCATCGGACATAGCATGCTACACCGCTTACATCAGGAGCTCTGTTAAAAGTTTAACAAAATTTGTCCTACTCTTGTCTACGGCAGCACCCTATCCAGCTTATTACCACAGCCACTACATGTACCCCCTGAGGGGCGGTACTTAACTATCAGGCAAGACTATTGCACACCTCTGCACAGACGTCCAAAATTCTTTGGGCTAATCTGATGCCTGTAGTACTAAATTATGGAATGCTTCTATGTATATATAAAAATATATACGATATTTATTTATTATTTTTATTTTTTAATTTTCTTTTTAAAATTTTATATTCACCTGAAATATTTTTAAATGCATGGTTTGAAATTCACTTTATTCATGCTTTTAGCAGCCATGTCTGATAAAACAAAAAATTACAAAAATAGAAAATTACAAATGACGTTTCAGCTCACATTGGGATTATTAAGAATAACGTTTCATATAAATAATGTCACTTATTAATAAACTGAATTGGGTACATGGAAAATGTTGAAATTTAAAACGGACAACTGTCTGTATAAAACATCTTAAAATGTCAGAAAGAAATTTGTCATTATTTTTGTCTAATTTTAAGAAGACAGCAAACATTGTAAGAAAAACAAAAAATGTCAGTATGGATTACCTATGAAAAGTTCTGTTATTATTTTAATTTAAACTCTAAAACTTATGGTTTTAAATGTAAGCCAGTAAGTGTTTTATTTATAAACTCTTGTTTTGTTTAATTTGTTTAGAAGGATACGTGATACAATATTGTTGTCAAACCACTGGTACGTATGAGTGTTATGGGCATTAAAATGTTAATCATACGCACTGAGTTATAGGTAAAAAAGAAAATATGGGATAAGAAAATTTTTTTTTTATTAATTTTTTTTTATATTTCTATAATTTTGTTGGTAGTGTTTTAGACTGTTAGTGTGTGGGTTATGGTTTCTATTCACACCGGAGACCCTAATCTGCATCACTAGAGCGATGTTATGATGTTAGTCACTCCTCTTATTTATTTGATTATTTTTAAACTTATTTGTGATTTTCTAAAATAAGTTTTTACTCGTATATTAAAAAAAATTGAAATTGAAATTGAATTAAAAATCACTAAAGTGCTGCGCTGCGCTATTGCAACATAATGTGTTTTCGTTACATAAAAATATTAATTTAAAAAACGCTGCCGCACAAAATAAACCACTGAGTTTTTTTTTTTTTTAATTATTTTTCCTTTGATATGACTTTTGGCAATTATGATTTCCAGAGAATTTCAATGTTTACAAATATTACATGAAGCAAAAAACCATATTAAGGACTGTGTGTAATTCAGGTATATTGGGTTCTCTCTTACCAGTAAATAATGCTGAACTTTTAGAGCGATTGAAAGAAGTCATTATAACAAAAATAGTAGAATAAATGATATTACAATACATACGTATAAAGGTTGAAGTTGCCAGAATACATATTTTTTTTTTAATTAAACTCCCATCAGACGCTGTGTTTTGGAGGTGTGAGATCTTTGCTTTTTAATCGAAATTGTACAAATGGGAATGGTACTCTTTTCATAAAAAAAGTTAATAATGGAATTTGTATTTCTAGTTAATGGTAAAAACAAGTGGTTTTTGAATTTAGTTTGAATGACATCATAGCAAATACAAACTATGTGATAAAAAACCAAACGAAAGAAGACCCGTGTCTGCCAGAATATTTTGCCCACAGTCGCAAATTTTTTTTTATTGGGCCCCCGGTGTCATATTAACCCAAAAGTAATCATTTTCTTAGGCTCATATCTTGCAAACCGCTCGAAATTTTGATTTACCTTTTGAGTCAAAGTTGTAGCTCTTGTCATGAATAACAAAAATTTTTAAGATATAAAATCAAAAAAATTTCACCATTAAGACCAAAATCGCAAAAGAGCTTTAAAAAATTCGATGTTTTTACGTTTGTTTCGACTGTTTAAGTCCATAGATAGCAAACCGTTCAAAATTTAATAAAAGAATAAACTACAAAGATTTACCCAAGAGTTCAATAAACAACTCAAGCGTTCACGTACTGATGGTAGAAGGGACGCAGCATAAAAGCGACTCAAAGCTCACGTTGAGGCATTGCACAACATTAGAAACCTATTCAAGCGCAACTTTGAATCATCGCTTGATGAAAATCATTCAATGGCATGAATTTACCTTAAGCCTGTGTGCACCAGAATCTAGGGAAGGGATCGAGACGCGGACCCAAATGTAAAACGAAGAGATGTTCCTTTTTCTTGGTCTTTTATTACGTAGTGATGTCCGTATATGATTATATTTCCATGACTTAAAAAATTACACACAGTGTATGCAGCATTGATCCAAAGATGAGCCATATTGAATTTTTCGAACTCAATATTTCTCTCTTTCTCTGTCTCTCTCTCTCTCTCAATACGTAATATATATTGAGTCTTTGTTATTTTTTACAGAGACCTATACTCAGAGGTAAACCCATATTAAAGGCTGTGCATTGTATTGGAATTTTTGTGGAAAGGCCAGTATATTATTGCAACAGAACATATATATTGTTTTCTTATACTATTAAGCGTCTTAGAAAGGAGATAAATTACTGTGGTGCAACCTTCACCCTTGAATGTTAAACAGCAATTGCCCCATCGTTGCTTGTTGGTTCCGGTGAGTGACTCCGCTTAGTAGGTTTTCAGCTGTCATCTGCTACTTTCCAATTTTTGCATACTCGTATGGGGGGTCGTGGCATACTGGTAGAGCGCTTGCACAGAAACTCACACGACCAAGGTTCAATTCCAGCGAAGGACAAAATTATAAAAATAAATATTTGCGGTTTTCTAAAAATTACAATTTAAATTAAAAATTAAATTTAAATAAAATAAGAGGTTCCCCCCCCTCCAGCAAGACCATCTGCAAGATACCGCCCCCTGACATTTCTAATCTATTCCACCAGAAACCAATGATCAGGAGTACAGCGCCACCTTCTGGGAAGATAACAACTAATCTACTGAAGACGCTCACCATTCACATGTAAAACATCCACCGACAGATGAGGCCATTGCTGTTTGATCATTTGAGGGTGAAGGTATAACACTGGCTCTTGAGTGGACAAATTACCAGCAACTTGTTTCATCAACAAAAAAAAAAATACAAAATCTATGAAAAAAAAAAATCTATCAACCATCTTCACATTCCAATACAATGCACACTGCATGAGTAGGGGTTTACCCCTGAGTATTGGTCTTAAAAAAAAAAAAAAAAAAAAAAAAAAAATACTCGTATGGATAAAACTGTAGTAACAGAAGTTTTGAAATTTAATCCAAATTATTTATTGTAGTCGCCGTGGTCTAGTGGTTAGTGCGTTGGCTTACTAAGACATGAGCCCTGGGTTCGACACCCATCTTAAAAAAAAAGATATATAAAAAAATATTTCTTTTGGCGACTACCTCTCAGCAGTTTTCTGCCAAAAGCTCTGAGAGTAACTGATTGCCATGAACAAGCTTCTCAAGTCTGTCGTTCGAAGTCGACATTAAACTGTAGGTCCTAGTACTCATGGATAAAAATGTACACACACAACATGAGTGCTGTGAGAAGCTACGACGTAATCCTGACACAGGGTTGTAAAGGCCAGTTATGTATGTATGTATGTATTTATTAATTCTTCGGGTAGAGACGCACTCTGGGATATGGCTAGTAACTAGCTAAATAGTTGCTGATTGTCCTGATCAGACCACCGTCAATTTCGCACTGAAATTAAAAATATCTTCTCTTCGTCTTTTTTGATTAAGAAAACTTTCCATGAGCATTCTGATTCATTTAATGGAATTTAGTTCTGATTGAATTAGACCCTGCCACAGGAAGCAAAACAAAAAGAACGTTTATCATATTGACTGCCAAGTTGACTAACAACAGTTGACAAACCCTAACTTTCTTATTTGCTATCATTTTCAATATTAATATTTAAATACATAAATGCAAATGACCCATTTAGCTACTAACGAAGAAATAAGAATAAAAAGTATTGTAAATCAAATTTAAAAATGGATTTCTAAATGTGAACTTCATGCAAATTGACTGAAACAAATTTTCAATTTTTCTCAATTCCATTTCATATTTTTTTTTTTTCTTTTTTTTCAATATGGTTTTTTCTTGTTTTCCAATAAAAACGCAAAAAACATTTGTTATAAAGCCAAAAGAAAAACTATAGCAAACGATATGCCACAAATGATGAAAAATAGAAACTAAAAATGGATAAAGAAAATTGCTACAAAAACTAGAAAAGTTTTAAAGAAAAAATTGTACAAAAGAGAAAATGAAAAATTATTTTATGACTTTTGCTCTGTTATCTTTAATAAATTTGTAAAACAAACAAAAAACAAAAAAAAAAAAAAATAAAAAATTCAGAAATCAAATTGAAGAAAAATATTTGGAAAAAGTAAAAGAAAAACCAGAAAAATATAATTGCCACATGCTAAATGGTTTAACTTTTCAAATTAATAGGAAACAAGGAGAGCAAAGTTTAAGTGGAACCACAAAACGTCAATCAATTTTACACAATTTATGAATTTAAAATTGAAAATTAATTGCAGCGACCGACCACCACCAGCTGCTTCTCTATACTACGTTAACGCGTAATTAATGATATTTTAATTGAATCGAAGTGTTGAAAGGGAAATCAAATTAATTAAATTGGAACTGGATTTAAATTAAATTTAATTTTTTTTCTAATTTGGTTCAATTATAAATACATTTATAATACAATACTATAAGTACCTTTATTGACATTTAAAAGTATTTAAAATATAAAATTTAAACAATTGTAGGCTTTTAGATTTTGCTAAAAACAAATGTTTAATAAAATCTTTATTATCTGAGTTCATAAATTCCTTTTAAGGTCAATTTTTAATACCTTCTGTATTAGAGAAGGAGTTGTTTTTGTTTAGGAGGATTGGGAATTAAAGGAAACCAAGTCGATTACTGACTTCTCTTTAATTGGAATAATTGGAGTGCAAAATTTTTTTCTGTCCTACTAAAAATTTCATATTTTTTTGGTGTTAGCGAAAGTCGATTGTGCGTTAGCAGCATTAATTCGAGAGGTACCAAAAGTATTTTGACCTTAAGATCTATTGTACAGCCCTCAACTAAACTAGGGTTTCTGTAGTATCTCCCACAGTCTGGTTGCCCTGACGAATCTTTAAATGTTGGCCGGTGCTAAGCTTGCTAGTTCCCAATCGGATATTTGATAATCACCAAGGTGGCTATTTCTACTACAATGTTTTACAAGTGCCTAGTATGTGCTCTGATGACTCGTTTGTCTCATTACAGAATCTGCATAAACTGGTCGAGACGATGCCTATTTTATTTAAATGTCCATTTAGTCTTAAGTGCCTGATGAGAAGACCGGTTTAAATTAATCCCCAGATTGATGCGAGTTTTATTAAGTAATGCATGGCTTTGGAATTTCAGCAAAAAACACACTTATTTCTGGTTCTATTTACTCTATAGTTCAATTTCATTGAGAATTAAGAAACTCGCTGCTAGTGTAAAACAATGATTATTTTTTATAATTAAATTTCAAAATAAATGAAAGATTACCCATGCATAGCCGCCGTGGTCTAGTGGTTAGTGTAACTAAGACGAAAGCGCTGAGTTCAAATCTCAGCTCTGACATCTTAAAAAAAAGAAATATAAAAAAATTATTTCTTTCGGTGACCACCTCTTAGCAGTCTTCGTCGGGCAAAAGCTCTGAGAGTATTTGCTTGCCATGAAAAAGCTTCTCAAATCAGTCGTTCGGAGTCGACTTTAAACTGTAGGTCCCGTTACTCATGGATAAAACTAAACACACACAACATGAGAGCTGCGAGAAGCTAGGCCGTAACCCTGACACAGGGTTGTATAGGCCAGTTATGTATGTATTATCCAAGCTTTATATCAAACTGAATCATTAATTTGTTTTCAGTTTTTAAATGTGTTACTAAGTTTCTTTTTCTTTTTCTGACTCACAATTTTTTTTCAGAAACAGTTTCTCTACATAAATTTCGTTTAAACTTTTTAATACTTCACCAAGATTTTTTTAGATTTTTTTTCCCTTTTGTAAACCCCTCTTATTGGTATAAGTAATATCAGTCTGTAATAGCGACAGTAGCTAAAGATAAAAGAAATCTTTTTCATTTTACAATGATATTTGAACATCATTTCTAATTGGCTAATTTATATTGGGATTTATAAGAGTTCTGTCCTTTTAACTTTCTTACTTGTTTGCAAAAAAAAAGAATAAAATTATTTAAAATTTATTTTCTTACTTCATCCTTACAACAAGCCACTAAATTCAGTGTCGTTACGTTTTATGCATCCTTTTCAGGGTGAAAAAACGAAATCAAAATCGAAATAAAACCAATAACGATTTTTATTCTTTTTATTCTTTTTTTGTTTCCAACTTTTTTTAAATGAAGTCATGCAAATTTGTTTCAAATCATTGTCATTGTGATTATAACCATCATTATATAAACTTGTTTATTCCCTTTAAGTCTCCCTTAAGAAAACTCTATAAAAAGTAATAGAAAAAAATAAAAAAATCTCTATAAATTTTTAACGTGATGACATTTGTGGGTTTGTATTGAGTGGCTGCTCGAATTCAAAAAATAATGGCAAAAGACAATGCACTCTACTTTTTTTTAAATTCGTTTTTACAAGTTTGTCTTACTTTATTATTAAACAAATAGTAACAATCGAAAATCATATGTGACTTACATACTAGCTTTTAGGGTATCCTAGAAAAATTACACCTAAAATTCGAGCAAAGAATGCAAGTGTTTGACAAAATCAAGGCATTTTCTTTAAATATCAAGTATTCCTAGCGTTTAAATTTAATATTTTAAAGCACGTTACTCTTAGCAAAATCCATACTTTTTAAGTTTTTAGATCACTTGTGTAGAACACGAAAGACTTAGTTCAATTTTACTACTCTTTCAATTGAACTAACTGAACCGCTCTTTTCAATGAACTATCTTCGTTCAGTATGTCTTTTTAGGTTTTGTTTCATTCTAATGCATGTTTCTTTAGGCTATATTTCACTCATAAATATCTTTCAACGAGAGAGAGAAATATCTCGTCCACTTGTCAAGTACATACATACTTCGGTGGTGGGCTACTGCATATAATAATTAAATTAGAAATAATGTAATTGAGTAAATGAAGCATCAAATTATAGGCCATATTGCAAAATTGAACTCCAAAGTTATTAGTAATTCGTTGTAGCGGCATGTAAAAGAAAGAAAGTCGTTTAACTAGAAGATCGAACTGATTCATCTTTGCTCTGTGAACTATAAAGAGCGCTCACTTAAATGAACTAATTAAGCACAAGTGTATTATGAAGCATTAATAGTTTATCAAAAACTGCTTAAAGTTGATTTCATTAATGCTTTGGCTATTATTTATAATCGTACTATGGTTCCAAGTAGTGTGTTTTTCTTGTCAGAGCTTTTAATTTCGGCACATTGACTGATCATGGCATATAAAAAAATTTGAACAATAAAAAAATTTCAATTGGACCACTTTCACACTATACATCCACTGAAGGAGAAGTTATGCAAAGCAGACTTTTGTCGATTGCTTGAGGTATTCACTGTGTTAGTACATCATCTCTGCACTCATTTAATTTCCAAGCCGAAAGTATTTCGGGTGCCAATAATCAAAGTTAAGTTTATTTGAGAATTAAAACTAGCAATATAAATTAAATTATTAACAAAAGGATTACAAAGAAAACTGAAATCTACAATCTTTTAAAAAAGCAAAATGCAAACACTGGGTGAATGGGCATACAAACATACATCCATAATTGGCCATTACAATCAGAGAGTTTCAGAGTTACGGCCTTTTGCCTCTCATGGTAGCCGTATTGTGGGCAACAATTTCTATTTATGAGTATCGGAACTTACAGTTTAACGTCGATTCCGAACGATAGACTTGAAAAGCTTGTTAATAGCAGTCAGTTAATCTCAAAGCTTTTGCCAGAAGAATACTAAGAAGTGGTGGTCGCCGAAAAAAATATGAATTTCCAAACCTTACAACAATGAGAAAGTTAAGGTTTGACGTTGCGCGATATACAATACAAAAGAAGCCCAATATTTCAACCTCATGCATTATTACATACATACATACATAATTGGCCTTTACAACCCTGTGTCAGGATTACGGCCTAGATTCTCGCAGCACTCATGTTGTGTGTGTCAATTTTTATCCATGAGTACCGGGACCTACAGTTTAAAGTCGACTCCGAATGATAGATTTGAGAAGATTTTTTCATGCTCATCAATTACTCCCAGAGCTTTTGACAGAACTTTGCTGAGAGGTAGTCGCCGAAAGAAATATTTTTAATGGTTTGCTTTCAATTTTTGTTGAACAAAAATTTTTGGCTAAATAAGTTATGGGAAACCCTTTAGAAGAAAAAAAAATGACAACAACAATAACAAAAGCAATAACAACTAGTTTTAAGTAACTACAACAACTACTATTACTGCTACTACTTTTAGTACACAGAGATTATTATAATCCTTAACGATTTTATTATGTTTGCGCGTTGCAACACATAATCTGCTGTTGTAAGTTTAATGCTGTTTTATTACAAGAAAACACAAACCACCCACCAAATATCAATTCTCAACATTTTCAATTGCCTCCCCCCAATAACACTCAGTTCCACAAAGAGTCGTATTTTAAAGTTTTGCAATCTTTTTTGCATGCATCAGAATGTTCAATGGACCACTTAACAGTGTTATTTTTATAATCTATAAGAAACGGGATTGAGGAAAAGAGCGAGGTGGCTTTATAGAACATGAGAGATTTGAAGAAAATATTTGTTAAAGTAAGTAAAGATATACAATAATAATTTGCATAAAGTTCAATAAAAATTTATATAATTTTCTTTTTCTTTTTGTCGTTAATATTTAACGATGTTTGGAAATAAAACAAAGAAAGTTGCAAAATTTATTTTATAAAAACAAATCGAGGCTCAATGCTGCAACAAAGTAAAAATCAATGAAATATTAAACATATTGTATGTGAGGGGCTGACTCAATATGTTGCTGAGTTTTTTTAATAAATGAAATAATGCAGTCCTTTTTGAGCTCTACACACTTGGGTCAAGGCTTCATGGATGGCTTGATTTCACCACTAGTTGAGGTCGCTAGAGAAGATACATACGTACTTGGATAATTGGCCATTACAACACTTTTTCAGAGTTACAACCTGGCTTCTAGCAGCACCCGAACGGGAGACTTGAGAAGCTTGTTCATGGGAATCAGATACACTAAGAACTCTGAACCCGGAGATCTCGTCTTAGTACTAAACTACAGCGAGTACTACAAGAGTAGATATTTGTGAGAAATGTTATAAATAACTTTCCGGCAAGCCATTTCATCAGCTTTAGTTACAAGATATGGTCATGGAGTTAAACCCATTGAATAAGACGGTTGGGAATAATTGTGATTGTTAGAAAATTTTTCAAATTTGGAAGCAATAAATAAAATTGTAAGCAATAATGGAAGCATTATATTGTTTATTCATACATTAAAGCTTCCAAAGATGCTATAGGATAAGGTATTATTTTTGATTTTGTATAATATTTGCTTACATACATACATACATAATTGGCCATTACAACCCTGTGTCAGGGTTGCGGCCTAGCTTCTCGCAAAACATGATTTTAACTACGTATAATTCCATAATCAGCTGATTTTGCGTTCACACTACAAGTGTTTTTTAAATTTCTAATTAAAAATTATTTTGTAAAACAGCAACGAGTCTGAGTCCCAGTAAGAGTGATCATTTTTTAAATTAATTTTATTTTCTGGGAAATGCTTGAATGGTTATCGCATATTCTTACGTAGAACTCGTACACAGAGTATATGTGGTGGCAAGAATTAAAGAACGCTGTAACTGACTAAACCTTAAATATTTACCAGAGCCAAAAAACCTGTAGGAAAGTAGAGAGAAGACACTGGCATTTTTCAAAACGCAGATGGCGTAAGTGAAGTTCTTTCTTTTTATTATAGAAATCTGGGACCGGGACCAATCGACACGTATTTTTTTTCTGCTAAAAATGAGGCAAAAAACGTGTTTTCGATGTTTTGTCAGTTACATCGCTCTTTAATTCTTGCGACGATATTTTTGTATTGTAATTGATTTTCTAATGCATTATACTTATAAGTAGTAACAACTGATTTTTTAGTCGCACTGCTCATTTATGGAATAATATTCCATTTAAATATAAAAAAATTTATTGGGTGCCCCAGTGATCTAGTTGGTAGTGTGCTAGACTGCTGGTGTAAGGATTGTCTGTGATACTACACCGAGCAAAGGTCTTCCAATAATTAAATATAATAATTATATTGTATTCTAATTTAAATAAATAGAAGTAAGGAAAACGCTTTAATTAGATCAGAGTTAAATTCTATTATGAATTTTTTCAATGATTTTTTTGATAATCAAAGGAGAAAATGATGTCCGTGAAGGAACAGTACACTATCCAAACTGAACATGTTTTCGACTCCAGATACGGTAGTCTCATTAGAGTTCTTTGTGTCTGTACATATTCACGATCAAACATCAACTATTTAAGTCACACTTTTTTAAGAAATCACATACGGAAATTACTTTTTCTTTTCCATATGCGCATACATAGACTTGTCATGAGTAAAACACAACACATTGTATCATACTCTCCTTTTCTCACCATCATTGCATTTTTTGAAATTGTCAACTTATTTGGATGAACCAGAATTACAAGTTTTTCCTTGTTTGCCTTCTTAATACAATTTATCCAAATTTTTCGACACCGACTCTATTTTCAAATATTTTATGTTTAAGTTTCTTGAAATTACTATCCTTCCTCGTACATTATTATTGGCTCATGTTGCTGAACAACATGATTGTTGCAGAAAATATGTAAAATATGTAAAAAGAAAATAAAAAAAAAACTTAAAAGAAAACTTCCTATCAAATTGATCCTGTTCGAGTAAGAATTCCACAAACTTATGCATTCCATACGTAACATCCAAGACAGCCTTTTACTGTTTATGCCGTATTTTTTATTATTTTGTTTTTTTTCTTTTTATAATAAAACAAGAAATCTAAAAGAAATTGAGTAGATTAAATAAAAAAAAATTTGCCAGTTTCTATAACACATTTCTCATAAAGAAATATTGCATTTCTTGTATGAGAAACTTTAGAAACATTTGCGTCAAATTGCAAAGAATTCTTAGGTAGTAGGAGTAAGAAAATTTATGATACGGAAAAAAACTTACTTACTTATTAGAAATAAAAACAAAATCAATAATAATAGGCAAAGTGAATAATTTAAATCGAAATTGAGTGTCTAAAACGAGGGTAGTTTAAGAATTCATTGAATTCTTGCATCGCCAACATAGTAACTTCTAGTGCGACACAGTCAACTTAAATTTAAATTTTGTATTTCACTGGATGTCTAAGGAAGTCTAAAAAAAAGGTGTAATAAAGGACGAAAGGTTTGAAATATTTGTCTTTTTGTATGAAAAACACTCACAAGTTTGCATAGTTTTTGGATTGCAGTTGGTCGACCCATAATTCTTGTGAAGCAGTAATTCCTCCTTTTTTCCAGGTGCATTCTCTTGAAGCCCTGAGGTCAAATATGTTGGAATGGCTGCACGAGCATTTACTCTCTTATATTGTGACATCAAAGATAGTTCATACAATACATGGAATGATCTGTAGTGACACTTTTACATACAAACAAAATTGGCCATTACAACCCTGTGTCGGGGTTACGGCCTAGCTTCTCGCAGCACTCATGTTGTGTGTGTTAATTTTTATCCATGAGTATCGGGACCTACAGTTTAAAGTCGCCTCCGAACGACAGAGCTTGAGAAGCTTGGTTATGGCAATTAGTTAGTGTCTATACCTACGTTGGATTTATTACAAAGATTGGTTGTATTCCAGATCTAATCATAATTAAATTAGTAGGGAGAAGCAATTAAGCATAAATACGAAATTAACTATAAGACTTATAACGATGAAAACTAGGCTCTGATTCAACAGTAAGGCTTTAAGTGATAGCTTTTACTTTATTGCGACTTTTAAAAACAAAAACTGCTTAATCACCGTTTAGAAAAGAATTCGAAAACCAGTCACACTTAAGTTTAGAAAAAAAGTGTTTAATTTAAAATACAAATCGCTCAGCCAGGTGTTTATAGTATGAGTATTCGTATTCATCATATTCTGCTCGTCTACATGATTGAAAACTGCTCAATTCAAAACAGTTCATATAGGCACTTGAATTGTATTAAATTTTTTATTGATGTACTGGATGTTTCTGTCACTTAATATGTACTCCGATTTAAAGTACTAAATCGATAAATTAAATTACAATGAAGGACAAACCAAACCGAAAGCAAACCAATTTTTAGTATAACATTTCAAAGTACCACATAAATATGTACACGAATACGTCTAGAAAAAGTGTATGAAGAAGACCAGTCATTCATTTCTTGCTCATCCCTTAGAAATATCCTGTAATAGTTTTTTTTTTTCGTATTTTCAGTAACCAATCATGTATTTTAAAATTAACCTCTTCAGGGACATTTACACATATGTGTACGTTTAGCTTTTTTTATTTAAATTATTTTAAGAGAAATTAGGTAAAATTTTATCGAAATATTTTACTACAGAATCCCTCAACTAAAAAAAAACGAATTCGTTAAACATGGCAGCACTGATAACGGAAAATTCTATTATATTTGCGGTGCTGTGAAAACATTATAACGATAACTTCTGGTTCGTAAAGTGTGTGCATTTATCCCAAAACTATTATTATTTTTTGCCAAATAAAATATCAGGTAAGTAAAATATAATCCCTTCAATTATTATAATAGTTTAGAAAACCAAATTTGTATTATTAGTTGCCTTATATTGCTAAATATAAACGTACACAAATGTGTACAGTTATCGGTTCAAGTAGTATACCAAGTAGTAGTTGCGTAAATCATTTTGAGTAACATTTTTCTCAGAATCGTGTATACATTTGTGTAAGTCTATTATAAACAATAAATGATTGTTCTAATGGATTGAATTTAATACCCAGATTACAATGAAGGTAAAAAGAGAATACAATAAGGAGTAAATTATTGTATGAAATCTTTTCATTCATAGATGAAATCTACGCTAAATGGCCACATATGTGGACATTATTTTTTTTTTGTAAAATATTACTATTTTTTATTTTTTTCTTATATTATTGAATTGTTTTAAATATAAGGTGAATAACTCATAATAAAATGAAAAATCAATTCAATGTTTTTTCATTTAAAAAAATTCGTCCCTGAAGAGGTTAAAACAACACATTTAAAATTTATCAACTAATACGGAAACAATTTAATTACAATAATTTATGTAGTACATATTTTGATTAAAAATTGTTCCATTTCATATGTTTTTTTTTTTTGTTTTGCAACAAAAAACTAAAACCATTAATTTATTTATAAATAATTTCTACTGATAAATTGATTATCATGTCAAGTTTTTCTAAAAAAAAAAAGAAATGCAAATGATTTTTTTTCATTTTAAACTATTTTTAAATCGTTAGTAATTACAATAAATGTTAGAAAACACAACATTTAAATTCATTATTTAATTCATTATAAACAAAATATATATACAGTGCTGGTCATATAATTAGAAATAATACAAATGGTTGCACAAAAAACCTGAAAAATTCTTTACAGAAGTAAACCAAAAGTGACAGATCCTCTAACATATCGTCGAGGGAATTCAAGAACGCTGTAACTGACAAAGCCTTAAATATTTACCAGAGCCAAAAAACCTGTATGAAAGTAGAAGAAAGACACTGGTATTTTTCAAAACGCAGACGGCGTAAGTGAATTTATTTTCATTGTAGAAATTTGGGACCGGGACTAATCGACGCGTATTTTTTTTTTTTTTTTTCAGATAAAAATTATGCAAAAAAAATTATTTTTTATTTTTGTCAGTTACAGCGTTGTTTAATTCTTGCTACGAATTATTTTCTATTTTATTTTAGACAACATTCTCTAGTCTTCATTGTAAATTTTTTATTAAGACTTGGCATGTTTACAGAGACATGTGTCCCTAGCTTTCTGTAGACTATGCGTCTTTATGTATGATAATAAGTAGAAGGTGTCCATATTTTTGTGCAAATTCCAACACTTCATTAACCTTGAAGTTTTTATTTTAATCGTTATTACGCTAAAAAATATTCTTCTATTGCATTCTTTTAATTTTGTCTATATTTATATTGATAAATTATTCTCTGAATTCTAAAAATTGAGCTCACACTATATGACTAAATAGCATCCCAAATTATAACACAACCACCCCACCACTGTATTAACGACACCTAATCTTAAAGTCCAAGGATTTGTATGAAGGACGTTTGACGTAAGATGTTTCAAATGATTGGCAAATGATATGCTTGTATTCGTTGCTGATGAGAACTCTATTTGAGAGTTCTTCGGCCCAGGTTCGAATCCCAGCAAAAATAAAAAAAAAATTGGGTTTTTTTTTTCAAAACTATAATTAAAAATAAGAGGTTCCCCACTCTCCATCTCCCTCTACAAAGAAACCGCTCCCTGACAATCCACTCTATTCCACTTTAATAACAAAAAATCAACGATCAGGTTTTCTTGAAAAATGTAACAAATTTTGCAATACAAAAATGTGAAAGTGAAATTCGTCTAATGTTATTTGAATTATTGAAATGTAAAACTGAAATAAAACGAGATCATGAAAAAATACGTTTTAAAAATAAATTATATAGCAAAAAAATTTCTTTATTACGAGTACATATCGTTGTGCTGGCGTTTAAGTGTTCTATGTGCCAAAAATGCTTTTTAAGAAAATCGAACAAAAAGAGCACAAAAAAGTTCGGGTTTGAAGAATATTGAACAAAACAGACACTATTTATCTCAGAAACTGGACGATATAGCCAAAAACGAAATACAGATTTGAAAATTTAGGATTGAAAACCTAGACAACTTAAACTTCCACACGACGATATATACATTTAAGCAATTCGTTGTTATTTCTGCTGCTTTTCTAAATGCTGTATTACTGCTTTATCGCCTAAAAGTCTCAGTACACTGATATTACTTTGATCGACTTTTTCATCTGTTGCTCCTAGCAATGCCTTTTCAAAGGTTTTATTTGACTCATTTTGCCATTTCCGCAGGATTTTCGGGATTTTGCCAAATTTCGGGCATTTCATTGGCACCATTAACCCAAGAAACATTGGCAAGCTGAACACAACCTAAAAGTTAGTAAGACAATGCTTTAAGTGGAATATCAAAGTCATATGAAATAAAATAAAAAAAACGGTTCGCTTTATAGAGCTTTCTGAGTTTGTTTACGTTGCAGAGTAGTCAATGCAATCAAAAGTCTGTTCATGTTAAGAGATGTTCAAGTTACCGACTGTGCACTGTATTTATTTTAATTTTAAATTTTAATTCGTTTTTTCATTTTTTTTTCCTTTTTTGTCTTTTTTGCACAAAAATTGTTAATAATTTAGAAATATTTACAAATCTCGATACGGCATTGTTTACTAACTACTACTTACATGCACAGATCCATAGATACATATACACTTGATGGATGGATGGTTAGATAACCAACTAATAAACTATGCAGTAGTTAGTAGTTGCAACAAAAACAACAACAAAAATCTTAAATGAAAAAATAACAACAATAGCTTTAAAATAGGATCCAAAAAAAAAGAACAAATTTTGTATCTATAAATACGAATTCACGAAGAAAAAAACAAAAGGAAACAGAACATTTTAAAATAGACAAGAATAATAAAAAATGGCGTATTATAGCAGCAGCAGCAGCAGCAGCAATAACAAAAATGAAGAAGAAAAAAAATAAAAAGAAAAATGATTTGCAAAAATAAATTTCTTTTAACAAGATGCTAAAATTAAAGACTAACTGCTACTACTACTGCTACTACTACTGCTACGACTACTCGTACTACTACATATTGCCTAATGATGATTATCATTTTAATACTAAAGATGATGATGTTAGTAATAGTGATTGTATTGTTAAAAAAAAGAAATCATTATTTGTTTTCCGTTTTTTTTTAACTACCACTTGTCCTGGTATATCACTGTTTGTCATACGTCTCACAACCCTCCCACATTTTATTCACTCTTATAACTCGTTACAGTTTAAGTATTAGTTTGAGTAGTTACAGTTATTTTTACAGTTATTTTTTGCAAGGCTGCTGTCATGATGCATATTGTTTGATGGTTCATCATTTTTCAATGTTTGCCATTTTGTTTCCTTTCTATGCTTAAAACAATGATTGCTTACATACACATGCACATCTGTGTGTATACATGTATATCAGTGCATACATATATGCATATAATTATTAGTGTAAGGAATGTCTGTATGTGTCTGTGTGTTTTGTAAGCATATAAAAAATGTACTCAATTTAGTTGTTGTTTCCACTGCCACCATTCTTTACAGTATACAGGAAGGGACAAAAACCTATGCAATCTTAAAAATGAATAAAAATTTTAAATTTGTCATCACAAAACGTACATACATACATACATAACTGGCCTTTACAACCCTGTGTCAGGATTACGGCCTAGCTTCTCGCAGCACTCATGTTGTGTGTGTCAATTTTTTATCCATGAGTACCGGGACCTACAGTTTAAAGTCGGCTCCGAACGACAGACTTGAGAAGCTTTTTCATGGCAATTAGTTACTCTCAGAGCTTTTGCCAGAAGACTGCTGAGAGGTAGTCGCCGAAAGAAATATTTTTTTCATATTTCTTTTTTTGAAGATGTCGGGGCCTGGAGTCGAACCCAGGACCTATGTCATAGTAAGCCAACACACTAACCACTAGACCACGGCGACTACAAAACGTAAAGAATTTTATTTTTGAGTTCTGGGTCCAAATTACGGCATTCGAAATCAATCGAAATTTCCTCCAATTTAAAAACAATTTTCATATAAATTTCGTTCGATATCGAATGCCGTAATTTGCCCCCTGGGAATCAATTCTGAATTTATAAAAAATTTTTAATGATAAAAAAGTGTATAATTTGCACTTCTCTTTGTCATTTATAGCGATTCTTATTCAACGTATGAAAAATAAATTTGGGTGCCTCAGTAGTCTAGTGGCTAGTATGGCTCGTCCCTGCTTGATCTGCAACAATACACCACGCTTATGGTCTTTGTCACTCTGCCTATTATAATTGTTTTTTAATTTAAGGGTGGCACTCAGGGGATGACAGCTACTCATGCAGTACATTGTGCTGGTCTAGTAAAATATGTTATGGACAGGAAAAACATTCGCTGGGAGAATGAACGAGCGATGAGGTTAAAGAACGAATTCTCTGTAATCATTGTGCGTTAATTAACTACAAAAGAATGTGCTCTGTTTGAGGTATGAGTTGTACGTAAGAATATACAACTATTCGGAATTAATGTGACTATTACGAATTTTCGTGCCACTTAGGTTTTCAAACGTAGTGCGGGAGATTATGTGCTCTATCCGACATTTAGTATTTTTTATATATCTCGAGTTAATAATGCCACTTTAGGTTTTCGACATTAAATTTTTCAAGTCTGCAACCCGTTTTTGAATATCTTGTTCAGTTTCGGAGAGAAATAGCCGAAAACGAATTGCAGATTTTAAAAAATTTTGGTGTCAAAAACCTAAAGTGGCATCATTAACTCGGGATATATAAAATGGCGGATAGAACACATAAACTCTCGCACGACGTTATGAAAACTTAAGGGGCACGAAAGTTCGTAATAGTCACTACGGAAAAGTGAACATATTATTTAACGGATTGGAAAAGGTGAAAAATATCACCAATTTTTACAAAGCATTTTAAAATGTAAACAGGGTTTTCAAAACTATTTCTAAGATACGATTTTAAGAATAATAATAAGGACATATATTATTGTACAAAATATGAAAATTTGAATAAATATTTCTTTCGGCGACTACCTCTTAGCAGTATTGTGGCAAAAGCCCTGAGAGTAACTGATTATAGTAACCAAGTTCCTCAAGTCTATCGTTCGAAGTCGACTCTAAACTGTAGGTCCCGGTACTCATGACATGGTTGCTACGAAAAGTTAGGCTGTAACTTCGAAACAGACTTTTAATGGACAATTACGCATGTATTTTGGTAAAGGACAGTGAACTGGTTAGTTTAGGTTAGTTCTAAAACCTAACAAAGAAATCAAAATGGTGTCAACTGCACCATTTTTATGACATAAGTAGGTCTCTATCACATAGGAATCGCTCTAGCAACTAGTTTGGTATCAGTTAGTTTGTCTATTGTGAACGATAAAATTTCGTATTGTTTCTAAGTAAGATTTCAAAAGTCAAAATTAGTTAAATTTACTATTATCTCGTTTTCTTTCATTGATTTAAACCCAATTTTGAATAAATACTTTTGGATTGTACCTTCGGTTGTACCGATTATTTATTGAAGGCTACGAGTAATTCAGGACTGATTTAAAACAAAAAAAAAACCTACAGAATTTGATTTTTTTTCAAAGGCAAGAATATTTTAATTTTTTTTTTAACTCTCTTCCTGTTGAACTGACCACGAGTGCATTACCATATGACAAGCGTTAAAATTTAATACCCAATTAATTTTTCTTGTTACTCATATTAAAGCGAAAAAGAAAAATAATTAATTTTAACAAAGCGTAACAAATTGGTGATTACAACAGCCAAATATCCATTCTGTCTGCGAAGCCAGCAAAAGGAACAAAAAATCCTTTAACATTTTACCACGGTATTAAAGAATTAATACATTTATCTGTGACATGCATGCGCATATCTCCCTTATATGTATTGTATGTGTGTTAATAAATTAACAGGGTGAGAAGGTAACAATTGACCAAAACTATACGTATGTATATACGATCTCAAGACAGATATAATAATTTTAGATTTATAATAATAAACATTCAAAGTGATTTCAATTAGAAATTCAAGAAATAAATGATTTGTTAAATGCTGATCACGGCAAAACAGTACATTACTGATTAAAAATTGATTTGTTGGAACATATTTGTGCATATTTTGAACTTAAAGAGCATTTTAAACCCTCTGATGCATCTTTAAATGTCTTGGTTTGCTTGAAAGAAGTATTGCAAAACGGCTAACCACTGGTCTTACATTTTAGTTGAGCAGCAAGCCGTACTAAGTGAGAGCAAAATAAGAGATTAAAACACAAAATTCTTTGTTGAAACTAAGCTCAAACACATCATAACTAAAAACGAAGGACTTTCAGTAGTAATATGTGTATGCCAAGATTTTACGAAACAGACTAACAAATGTATTATAAATGGCATTGCAAGGTATGATGTTAAGGAATTGTTATC
The DNA here is from genome assembly GCA_963576795.1 of Metopia argyrocephala. NCBI lineage: Eukaryota > Metazoa > Arthropoda > Insecta > Diptera > Sarcophagidae > Metopia > Metopia argyrocephala. The sequence goes on from OY756210.1 coordinate 43,495,426, forward strand.
TTTTAAATACGCCCCAATTACATCAGTAGATGTTGAAAGAATAATTTTATTGTGAAAAAGTTGATTCAAAAATAACGGACAACGTTTTATTTTTGAAAATTTGCGGCGTGTGAGGGGGAGAGGAAAAAATTATGTCCGTTATGGTGATATTGTATTTCCATAAAGAAATGTCTTCTCCGCAGAAATAAGCAAGAAGCAATATTGCTCGGGGGGGGGGGGGGGTTGGATGCGTGGTATAGTGGTTAGAGCGCTCACACAAAAATTCAAACAGCCAGGTTCGAATTCCAGCAAAGGTGAAAAATGAAAAAGTTAATTTGCGTTTTTTTTTTTAATTATAATTTTAAAATAAGAGGTCCCCCCTCCCCCTTCAACAAGTCCATCTACAAAGTAACCGCTCTCTGGCATCCCACTTTATTCCACCTTAACCTTTGACAAGAAAAAACGAAGGACCAGGAGAAAAGTGCCACCTATTGGGAAGTAGAAGATAACAGCTAAAAACCTACTTAGCGAAGGCACTCACCGCAATCAACATGCAACGATGGGGTAATTGCTGTTGATCATTCAAAAGTGCAGATATAACACTGACCTTCGAATAATCAATTAACAGCAGTTTGTGTCATTTCTAAAGCGCTTAATAATATACGAAAACAAAATATATGTATGTTCTCTTGTCATAATGTAGTGCCGTTCCACAAAAAATGCCAATACAATGCACAGCATTTAGTAAGGGTTTACCCCTGAGTATTGGTCTCAATAAAAAAAAATTGAGACAATATTTTGTAGTTTATGGCAATTTCAGTTGTCTATGACAACGCTTTATTTATTTACATAGATCTCATAATAAGTTTAAGAAAATAATTCAATGTTGCATTGGTTTTTGTTTCGTTGTTTTTTGGGCATTTTATTTTACTTTTAAATACACAAATATTATTAAACACTCAAATAAAGCTTCTATTTTAAAACGTAAAACGCGATTCTGTATTTTTTACAGCATTTTTTTTATTTTAGAATATATTTTAAAGCTTTTACTGCATATTTATGCGCATAAAACACTTTTTTAAAGCATATTTTTGATTTCCCCTGTTAAGAGAAATTACTAATTGTATCATTGTATTTAAACTAAACAATATATGCATACAAACATATATCGACTGGTTAGTGAAGTTCAAATTTTTAAGGACGATAAAATTACTGTATTACTATAAGGTTGTTGTTCGACATAATTTGGTTCTTTATCTCTGTTGTCTGTAAACTTTATGTGGATATTCAACACTTTTGTAAGGAGTTGTGCATAAAAATGTTCAAAATTATATACCAAAACGTCGTTACACTGAAGTAAACAGTCAGTTTGAAAGCTTTGAAAAGCCTTTTAATTTTAGAGAATAATTTTGTAAAAACCTTAAATGAAATATAAAGTAAGGGAGTTATTAATGATTCACATACTACGAGTATGTGTTTACTATGTGACAAATGAAATTAAAGAGTATTTTAAAACTTCTGGCATTTGTCATCACACCCTGTATAATTTTTTATTTATTGTTCTATATATATTTTTTTTTTACTCAAATTACACTATTGTTTGAAATGATTTATATGTGTGTTCCTGATTTTATGTATATGTTTGTATGGATTCACATACATACATACACACATACATACATGCATAGAATATAAAAGTAAATGAAATATCATTTGTATTTTGAATCCGTATGAGCATTTTTTTTGTATTCATGATGTACAAATGTAGTTGTGTCTGTACGAGTGCATTAGATTGATGCATTTGTATTATTTCTCGAACAAAAAAGGATAAAAAAATGCAGTAAAATATAGAACAAAAAACTGTTGGATACAATATTTTGTCTATTTTTTTTTCTTTCTTTTTTTGGTTATATTTTTCAATAAGCAGTTGCATTTTGAATTAAAAAACAAAATACACTTTTTAAACAATTTTGTAATGCAACAACAAAACTAGAACACGAAAAAAATAGAAGATAAAAAATACGTTAAAGAAACAACCATTAGGATAATTGTAAAGAATTTTGTATTAATTAGAAAAGAAATCTATATATTATATAATCAATAATTTGATAGTTATAATTTGAAGACAGTATTGAATTTAAAATCAGAAATCATATTTGATTATTCTTATAAAAGCTTAAGAACCTAATAAAAAGCCAATGGGCATGTGGTTGTTGCAATATTTTTCCATATAAAAAAAAAAATTTACTTTTTCTTTTTTGAGGCAACAAAGAAGTTTAAAAATGACAACAGAGGGTCACGAATAGCTGAACCTTCATTATATTTCGAGACTGCTTTTGTTGTTCCTAAATAATTTTTCGATTTAGTTTAACCCTTCAAAACATACAGCATGGACCAACTTCGGTATATTTCTTAAAAGAGAAAAGAAAAGTAAACAACAACTACTTATAGTGACCCTGAACAGTTTAATATTTTTGATGAAATAAAAAAAATTGGCATTGAAAACTAAAATTTATATTTTTGGTTTTGTTTTATCAAAAAGCCTGTGCTTATTCTAATGTTTATGTACGTTATAAAGTCCTGAAGTCAGTCTCTCATATATTTTGCCAGAAGACTGCTAAGAGGGTTTCGAACCCGAAGCTTTGGTTTAGTAAGCCAACGCACTAACCCTTACACTTTAGCGACTACAAATATTTAACAATTTAATTACGAGGGCGGATTGATATTGAAGCTACCTAAGTAGGAAAAAAACATTTTTTTTTCAAAAACCATTCATTTCCCAACATAGTCTCCTTTTAGCTCAATACACTTAGTAAGACGATTTTTCAACTTTTTTATACCATCTGAATAATACGATTTTGGGAACTCCCCAAAATACGCATTAGTTTCGGTAATCTCTTCTACGTTTGAGATGAATCTTTTTCCTCTGAGCCATTTTTGCAAGTTTGGAAACAGGAAAAAGTTGCTAGGGGCTAAATCTGGACTATAAGGTGGATGATCAACCAATTCGAAGTGGATTTCTCGTAGTTTTAGCATCGTATCTAATGCTGTGTGAACCGGTGCGTTGTCTTGCAGAAAGAGCTCATTTTTCTTGTTTAAATGTGGTCGTTTTTCCTTGATTGCATCAACCAATTGATCCAATAATGCACGATAATACTCTCCTGTGATTGTGGATCCCTTTTCAAGATAATCGATGGCAATATTCCGTGTGCATCCCAAAATATAGTGGCCATAACCTTGCCAGCCAATTTCGCTATATTCACCTTCTTCGGAGCACTTCCACCAGCTTTCACCCATTGCTTCGATTGATTGGTTATTAATCTACGCCAAAAATCAGCCGGATTATGCTTTATCATGTCCAAACACCGCTGTGAAGTGATCTGTCTTTTAAATAATAGTGTTTAAGCAGTACACGAAATTCACTTTTTTCCATTTTCCAAGAAACACAAAAGTTGCTTACTTCAAACGACTACAACAAATAAACTAATCGATGATTTTGGCTAAAATTTTAACAGCTGACGTTAGACAGATCGTAATTTCTAAGACAGAAAACGTTTTTGTGTTTGTGCTGCCATCTAGCGCTAGGTAGCTTGAATGTCAATTCGCCCTCGTACATACATATAGGTATACATAATTGGCCATTACAATCCTGTGTCAGGGTTACGACCTAGGTTCTCAGAGAGTGTGTGTTAATTTTTATCCATTAATACCGGGACCTACAGTTTGAAGTCGACTCTGAACAACAGATTTGTGAAGCTTTTTTCATGGCTATCAATTACTCCCAGAGCTTTTGCCAGAACACTGTGGAGAGGTAGTCGCTGAAAGAAATAGTTTTTTCATGTTTCTTTTTTCAAGATGTCAGAGGTGAGATTTGAACCCGGCGCTATCGTCTTAGTAAGCCACCACACTAACCACTAGGCCACGGCGACTACTACAAGTTAATTAAAATATGAATTGCAAAATGAATTAATAAAATCCTTTTTTTTAATACGAACACTCAGGGGTACACCGTTCCTCATGCAGTGCATTGTATTGGAATGTTGAACATACGGACAGATAAATAAGTGTTAAGATTTTAAGTGGCTTATGTCAATGGGACAAGTTGCTGTCAATTTGATTACTCAAAGGCTAGTGTTATACCTTCACCCTTGAATGATCAACAGCAATTGCCCCATCTCTTGATTGATGTTGAATGTAAGTGGTGAACGTCTTCACTAAGTGGTTAGCTGTTATCTTCCCAGAAGGTGGCGCTGTACTACTGATCATTCGTTTCTTCGTGGAATAGACTGGAAATATCAAAGAGCGGTTACTTGAAGACGGACTTCTTTGGGAGAGACAGGGAAGAAGTCCCCCCTTCTTATTTTTAAATTATATTTATTTTTTTAATTTTTCTCCTTCGCTGGGATGTGAATCTCGGTCGTTTGAGTTTCTGTGCAAACGTTCTAATCACATACCACGACCCCCCCCCCCCACTCACCCATGAACTTTTTTAATGAGTAAAAGTAGATTAAAGTGTTGCTTCAGTATAAGTAGCTGTTTACCACCACCACCACATTTAAATTGCTGTTTTGAATTTTACATATTATGGCTAATTTCTTTCAAAGAAATAAGAATTTATTAAACTGACAATCTTCTTTCAACTCAAATTGTAATTCTGAGCCAATGTTGAGTGTCTCAACAAAGTCGTCTAGTAGAACTCGTGTTTTCGTTATTTCATAGTGAATTTTTCAAAATAGTTTTACAAATTTTTGCAATTTAATCCCCAGGCATAGTTTTAATTGTTAAAGTAATTAAATCATTAAACAAATAGTCTGCTGCACTTACAATTCTTAGTTTTATTTTAATTTTTTTTTTTTCTATTTTTTTTTTTGTTTTTTTTTTTTTTTGTTTTTTGTTTTTTTTCTATCGTCTATCATATTCTCCTAGTCTTTCAACTTGTTTTAGCTTTCAATATTAATTAAAACTACCAGTGTTCTATTTCGAATTCCAGTCTTTTGCTATTTGTTTTCCTCATAACCCTCTTTTCCTTTAAAAAATCAACAAAATTCTTTATTTTTTTTTTTTTGAGCTATTGTTTTAGCATTCTAATTTGTTTTTGTATTTATATGCTGTTGTTGTTATAGTTGTTTAAGGACTAAAATCTTATTGTTCGAAATATATTTCAGTCAGCTTTTTCGCAGCTGAAAGGATATTGCAGAACAGCATATTTCCTATCCTGTAGAGGCGGAAAGAAACAAAGAGTAGAAAAGTACAAAAAAAAAAACAAAAACAAAAACAGGCTGCAAAATACTACAACAAAATGAATTAAAATCATAAAAAAATAATAAAAACGGGCCAAGAGTAGAAACAATTGTGGTGACACAGAATAAATCATTAGAAATACTCAGTAGTAGTAGTACAATAGAATGAGATTTCAAGAAATATTTTAAAACATGCAAATAATTTTCTAAAGAGTTCAAATTAAACAAAAGTTTAAAATATTTACGAGCTTATGAAAAATAATTAAAGAGTAGACTTGAAGTTTTTATTTTCCATAAAAATTTGGAATTTTTTTTTTTTTTTTTGCTTACAGGCTTCATTTTTTCATAATTTGGCAAATATTCCATCCTAATCTAGCTGGGTAGTCATAACAAAATATGTAAAAAAAATAGAAACACGGATTGTTTTAAAGCTAAAGTTTTCGAATTTATTTTTAATAACTTCGTAGTCAATAAAAATCAAAAAAGGGCAGAAAAGTAGGCGTGCCACCTAGCATGTAAACTAGCTATTGATTTCTGTCTAATTATTTTACTAAAATTTTCTATATAATTTTAGCTTTAAAAGTTCGCCAGGTTAAAGCTAACGTTTTAGAATTTGGTCTGAATTACTTCTTAAAAGGTTTTATTTCATTCCAATACCTGAAATCCTGCTTTATGTAAGAAACATGTGGTCATTTAATTGTATCTGAATTGGTCCTAGAAGGCGATACTTTTGAGGTAGTATTTGGACTACTGTTCGGGTAATATTTTGAGAATTTAGACATGCATCGTGAATCTTATGAGCTGATTTCGTTCAATTCGTAATCTGATAATGCAGGCCACAAAAAGTCCGCTAATATATGGGTACAACGTCTTGAATCGACGAAAACTGTCCTTCCAGCGTCACCTTCGAAAAAATACGGCTCAATTACACCTCCAAGTCATAATGCACAATGACTTTTACACAATCACTTCCCATTAAAGTACAAAACAAATTTCGAAATATGTGATAATAAGCCGTAAGAAAGGGTCATTTGCCGTTAATGCTGTGAAATCGATGGATTCGAAATATACGCCACACTTTAACTAATAAAATCTGAATTTTTGGCAGTAAGTACTTTACATTTTAGAATATTTATAAAAGTCGAGTACGGTTTAATTGGCTCAAGAGCGTCAATACGGCGAATGGTTGTTTGAACAGGCAGAGAAAAGAAAACCCTCTTCAGCGACGAAACACATTTTCAACGCAATGTATGCGTACTAGGCTACGTGGTCTAAAGGTCAGTATATTGGTTTACTACAACGATAGCTCCGAGTTCGAAAAGAAGTATTTCTTTCGGCGACTACCTCTTCTGGCAAAAGCTGTGAGAGTAATTAGTTGCCATGAAAAAGCATCTCAAGTCTGCGGTTCGGATAAAAATTGACGCACACAGCATAAGTGCTGCGAGAAGCTAGAACGTAAGTCTGAAACAGGGTGGTAATGGGTAAGTAATAAGAAACGGATAATTTTTGAAAAGCCAATTCATTCACAAAGAGTGAATACGGTTTATGGGCTGGCGGCTGTCATCGGTCCTTACTTATGGAAATTAAGGTCAGCCAAGAAGTTACCGTGAATGGCGTTCGCTATTGCAAAATGACAACAAAGTTCTTGTAGCCAGAAATTTAGGATAGTAACCCGGAAGCCGTGGTCTAGTGGTTAGTGTGTTGGCTTACTAAGAAGATAGTGCCAGGTTCAAATCTCAGCTCTGACATCTTGAAAAAAAAGAAATATGAAAAAATTATTTCTTTCGGCGACTACCTCTCAGCAGCTTTCTGGCAAAAGCTCTGGGAGTAATTGATTGCGATTAAAAAGCTTCTCAAATCTATCGTTCAGAGTCGACTTTTAACTGTAGTTCCCGGTACTCATGGATAAAATTTAACACACATTATCATGAGTGCTGCGAGAAGCGAGACCGTAACCTTGCCACAGAGTTGTAAGGGCCAATTATGTATGTATGTAACCCGGATGAAATGTGGTTGCAATAGGATGCTCTCACTTGCCATAAAGCCAACGAAACCACAACTGTTTTGCGGGAGAAATTGAATAGCCGTAGCGAGATAAGATCGTGTAATAGACACCGTTGGACTTCTTTCTTTCTTTAAAAGCAAAAGTATATGTCAAAAAGCCAAAAATAATAATATAATTTGACCATTTAACATCATTAAACCTCAGTTGTGTCTCAAAGTCATTGAAAGAAAGTATGGAGTATCAGATAAAGATATAACACTGAAGCCATGACAAATATTTGGCTGTTATTTTGTTGTACACATACACACACATAATTGGCATAGAGCCTTGTATCATAATACAAAATATTAAAATAATTCTGTGAAAACTTTTTGTTTTACTCACAATTAGCATTGTGCGTTTTGGTTAGACCAGCCTTTATATGTATGTATATTGAAGGTCGAAGAAATTATTCATTGGATCGATTTTTTTTTTTCTTTTTCAAGTGAAACAAAAACTGACAAAATAAAATTTTTTCAAAAATATGTTTTTAAATATTGAATAAAGTATGACATTTACGAGAGCAAAATAATCATAAAAATTTATTTCAGCCACTTTTTATTATTATTATTATTTGTAATAAAAATATAGCATAGTTTAAGTCGATTTTTTTGTTTCCCAAATAGAGAAAAAAAAATTTATTTAATTAATATTTGGAAAATACTATTTTAATATCAAGTGTCAGCCAGCACTCGTTACAAAAAAAAAATTTTTTTTTTTTTTTGAACTTGATTGGCATACACAAAGAGACTGAGCTAATACGGATTTGTAATTGAAAAAGAATTTTATGATGAAAAAATAATCACTAAAACAAATAAATGCAATTATTACTTTCATTTACGTTTATTCAAAATAATGTCTTAATTAAACTCTAATTTTTTTACGAATCTTTCTGGCATAGAGTAGATTCTATGCGGGAAGAACTTGCTTCTCATTTCTGAAACCAAGAACAATTTAAGCCAATTTTGTATGCACAGTTCTAAGTTCTACTTAACCACGCTTCAAAGATACCGCTTTTTTTGTATTGATTCAAATCAAATAATAGTCTGACGACACAAGGTCAAGACTCTAGGTTGCCCAAGGAAATTGAATACAAATAGATTGAAACACAAATATACATACATACATACATAACTGGCTTTTACAACCCTGTATCATGTTGTGTGTGTTAATTTTTATCCATGAGTACCGGGACTTACAGTTCAATGTCGACTCCGAACGACAGATTTGAGAAGCTTTTTCATGGCAATCAATTACTCCCAAATATCTTTTTACAAAATATCTCTGTACTCCAGTTCCTCTCTCTTGGCTAATCTCAAAAGCTTTAAAACATTTTAGAATAAATGCTTAAGCTGCTCAATTATCTCTGTGTAGATTAAGGCCAATAATACGCCAGTCTCAAACGGTTTTGTATACACTTACGTTCCTATCATAACACATACATATATCCAGTACCTGCTGTATGTCCTAATGCTGCATAATTGGTGATCAAGGGGTTCATTGCCTCCACTTCTTTGTCTTCACAGTATAATCTGCACAAATCACTTTCAAAATTATTAAACTAATAAAAACTAACACTTTCACTTTCTACCCTATGTTTGCCCACTTGTTGACTTGATTTAATCATTATTAACTCTTATTACCTTACAAATGTGGTTTTTATTATTCTGAGAAGCTCTAAAAATCAAATTCTTTAATCTCTTTAGCCCAACAGCAAAATAATGAAAATATTTGAAAATGCTTCTACCACCCCACCAAGACGTATTTAAGTGTCAAAGTTTTTCCACAATTAAATAATAATTTTATTAAAGCAAAAATTAAAGTTGGAAGTAGAAAAAAAAGGTGGTTTATGAATGTGATACAACACTTACCACAACAGGAAAGACGCAGTAAACACAGGGATGCCCAGCAGTAGCAGCAGCAACCGGGGGCAAACCGTAGGCGTTTACACACAAATGATCCGTTTTAAAAATTTTTGTTGGTGGTGGCTGGGCCAATAAAGATGATGAGGCAGCTGTACAAGTATAAAAAAGGGGTTCTTGTTGCTGAATCTGAGTTTGCTGCTGCGGTGCCTGCTGCTGCGTGGTGGTAACTAAAGAAGGAGCAGAGGCAGCAACCAAAGACGTTAGAGATGATGTCGAGGCCGTTGTGTTAATGTTGTTGGGACCAGTAGACGTTGTTGTAGTTAAATGTGCTGCTGTAGATGTTGTTGTTGTTATTGTTGTTGGTAATGATGCCGCTGTATTTGAATGATAACTGTTAATGTTACTGTTAGTATTGGTGTTGGAGTCGGTATCGGTGTTTTTATTGTGGTTGCTATGCAATATTGAAGTTTTGCCTAAAGGTTTCAAAATATTATCAGCAGGAATAACGTTGGTAACAATATTGCTGGTGTCAAAGCCAGAACAAGTGTCAATGCTAGCGATGGTATTTGGGACGAGGGTGTTAGTATTGGTGCTGGTACTGATGCTGCTGCTGCTGGTGGCTGTGGTTATTGAGGTTTTGTTAAAAATCTCTTGTTTAAAAACAATATTTGAAACAGTTGTTGTGATATTCTGACAACCTGCTGGTTTTTTAGTTTTGCTTGCAGTTAAGGATGTTGAAGACGACAATGTCGTTAAAGTGGGAATGCTTGTGACAGTAGATGTCAGCTCTGATGTTTTAACAGCTGTTGTCGTTGTTGTTGTTGTTGTTGGTGTTGTCGCTATTCGTACTGTAGAGTTTAGCGTTGTTTGTTTCGATTTAGTCTTCAATGTTCTTAATGTTTTTAAAACGTTGTCTGTGGCTGTGGTTGAGGCAGCGGTTATTGATTTTGCTGCTGTCGTTGTTGTTAAAATATTTTCTGTTGCTACTATTGTGGTTATCGTAATGGCCGTTTGTTGGCTATAACAACTGTTTAAAGTCTCCTCTATAGTTTGGCCTGGTTTTACTATTGATATGGTTGAGATTTTTTGCTTTTTAGACGCAATTTTAAATATTTTAAATTGGCACTCGTCTTAAGATACGTAGAGAAAAGTTGGAAAATTCATTTGATTTTTATTATCCTTTTTATGTAGTTTTTTTTTTTTCTTATTTATATATTTTATTATTTTGATTTGTGTTGATTTGAGATTGTTTTTTTTATTTGCAGGTTTCTTTTTCGGTTTATAATCTATTTAATGGCTGGCAATTTTTGTTCACATTTTTCATATAGAAAGTATTTTTTTATTATTTATTTAACAAACTTTATTGATTTATAAGTTTCATTTTCTTTTATAATTTATAGATAATTTAAGTTGTTCTTTTGTTTCTCTTCTTTTTTTCTAAAAATTTATGTTTTTTTTTACTTTTTGGCTAACATTAGCAAATATTTTAAATAATTTTATATAAAAAGAAAGGAAATAAAACTGTTATAAATGATATGCACTGGTAGTGTCAAAAGATAATATATCCTACCTACTATTTGCTCATTCATTTGTTCTTAATTTTATTCTGCAGTAGAATTGTTTTCTGCAGCAAAACATAATGATTTGTTTGAGTCGTTAAAGGTATTGATTTCAATGAATGTGCCTTGAACTTTATTTTATTTAAAGAAAATTTATTTAAAGGAAATCTAAATTGAAAATAATGGTAATTATGTTAAATAATAATGGTAATTATGTTAAATAATAGAAATATTAATAATTTATGTTTAAGTATCTTTCTAGCAAATTATATGGAATCTCTGGTAAAGCATTTTTTGAAGAATTTTGTGTAGAATTTGGAAATTTCAGCAAATTCTTTGTTTGTCTTAAATATATATATTTTTTTTAATTTTCTAAAAATTTAATTTTTGAAATTGAAACCACTTTCCATTGGAATTGAATTGCATAGCATGGCTGATAGAAGCAGTTTGTTATAAACCTTGTGCCTAAAGAAATAAAAAAAATTTCTTTGATCTCTTACGAGGAAGCAGATTGCAATATATGTAGTTCTTACTTGCAAGCATCTTTAGTAATAAAGCTCTGCACATATTGATCTATACAACATACCAACAAGTGTCATATCATGTGCAATTGCCATGTCATGTTGTCTTTCAAATATGTTCGACATTGACATATTAAGGAAATGTAAAATATTTTGGAGTCAAACCTCTATGCAATGTTTTTATACTCATTTTTTGATACAAACAAGATACGACATATCGCCGCAAGAACTGACAAAACATTTAATGTTCACCAGAACTAAAAACCCTGCACGAAAGTAAAAAGAAGACACTGGTATTTTTCAAAACGCAGACGGTGTAATTGAATTTCTTGTCATCATGGGACAGGGACCAATCAACGCGTATTTTTTTTTTCTGATAAAAATGATGCGAATTTTCGATTTTTTGTCAGTTACAGCGTTTTTTAAATCTTGCGACGATATGTGCTTAATAATGAATTCTGATTATTTATTTGAATCATTATCTATATAAAATAAAACTGCACACAAATTAGAACTTTTTTAGATTAGAGTTCTTATTCTGTAACTCTCCTAAGCTAAAACTCTATCGGTAAAAATTGATTTAGCACTTCGAGACCACGACTACAATTCTTGAACGCTTATTGTAATTTAAAAGTTTGATGCCGATTACCTTTAAATGTTTTAATTTTATATAGTCTGCCGGCCAGCCTACTTCAAAAACCCAAGATTTGAGCATTTTAGCTTAAGAGAATTACAAAATAGAGCCCCTGAGTTCGTAATGCAATAATATTTTATATTTAATTTTTTTTTTTTAATAAAATTTTAGTTGATTATTGTTAAGTATTTTATAGGAAATACAATAAAATATTATTGCAATATGAATATGAATAAAACAAACTGAATTGTAATAGCCATAGTCTAGTGATTAGTATGATAGCTTACTAGACAAGTGCTCCGGATTCAAACCCCAGCTCTGACATGTTGAAATAAAAAAGAAAATATAAAAAAATATATTTTTCGGCGACTACCTCTTTGTAGTTGTTTGGTAAGAGCTCTAAACGTAACTAATTGTCATGAACAACTTTGTCAAATCTGTCGTTCAGATTCGACTTTAAACTGTACGTCCCTGTACTCATGGAAAAAAATTGACACACACACACAACATGGGTGCTTTGAAATGCTAGGCCATAACCCATGTTTGTAATGCCCAATAATGTATTTATGTAGGATATCGCTTGCATACTAGAGGAATATTTATATTGTTTCTATTGTTAAGCAAGTATTGTATTATATGAATATGAATATATAGTTTAACAAACTCCAGTTATATAAATAAAGATAAGATACCCTGTAATACCGAGTGATGTAGCGAATATTTATACAACGATATTGAAAACATTATGCACAAAAACATTCACAGACATCGTATTCCACACAACGAACTACAATTGCTGAGCCGATTTGCAATAACATGCAAAGACACTAAGATGACTTTCCATGACATGGCAGTACAAAGGTTTGAAACGACATGACAACGCACAGTGTTACGAGCTTAGCCAAAAACGCATAAGCTAGATTGTATTAAAATTTTTAATGAACACTATTGAGTAGTTTTGTAGTTGTGCCGGCTCAAAACACAATTGAAATAAAAAAACAATTGTAATAGAAAATTAAAATTTTTCAACAGAAACAAACTTTGCAAGTGAATTAAAAAAATATATCGAAAATTACTTTTCGAATTTTTGCATATACTCGTATAATTCCAAGAAGCACGTATTATGATGGATGCAGCTGCCCCTACTTGCCCATTTTTTTTTTCTTTTTGTGACGGTTTTTCACTGTTAACTTCTCTTCAAATTCATGATATTTTGAACCTTTGGGTAGAGATAAAACAAAATAAAACAAGTAGGGTGATGAATAAATATAAAAAATATATAAAAAATCGTTTACAAAGCGTATTATTAAATTCTGAACAGCAGAAAAAAATTTTGCACTTTAAGAATTAAACAAGCAGATATGAAGCTGAGTTTGTGTGAAAGCTAAGGAGGTGATTGGCTAGATACTGAAATATTTAGTGAAGAAATTTGCGCTGTGAGTTATTTTCAGTTTTGAACAATTGCAAAGGCCCTCACAAATTAAGTTATAAAGAAGCATCATAGCACACGAAAAAAATGCAAGTCGATAAACTTGTTGCATCAACTTCAGCTGATGCTCCAGCTAAAGCAGTACACAAATATCTGATCAAAAACAGTGAACCAGTTATCGGTTATTATATAGGTCTTGGGATTCTAAAACTGGTATTCTTTATGGGAATTAACATCCATTAAGGAATATGTGTGCATAAGCATTAGAGAGATTGAACCAGTTTTCAACCCCCCGCTACGAAGGTCTTATCAAAGTTCTTTGTGTTGTATAGGGTATTTTTTATAGAGTGACACAAGTTTAAATCATAACAAAGCAATGAAATATAATATTAATATCAATATAAGGGGCTTTATTGAAAAGGAAATATTATGAAATTACGGTTTAAATATAATTTCTGCCAATCTGGAACACCAATTTTCAACAACTTTTCACAACATTGATTTCGCCGGCCAATAAAACGTACCAAAAAGTAATTTTCAGTGGATGCAATGGTATTTCGACAAAAGCCTGTGGATTCTCATTCAACTAGAAATGGGCTTAATCGGAAAATAAAATTTTGAATTGAAATTGAAAATCGACATCAATTTAAGTTTGACGAATAGAACAATTATTTTTGTTAAAAATATCAACAATTTGCACGATTTGCTCTGGTGTAAGTCAATTCATATAAAAATTTCAAAGCAAACTTAACAAATCCAATGAAGCAGTGACGCCAACTCAAAGTTGTGATACGCTATCAAAAATACCCATTACATACTGAGTTTTTATATTTTTTATATAGCTCACCATCTACTGAAATCAGATAATAGTCTCAAGACTGATATACATATACAGTATTCCCTGGATAATTGCCCTACTAAGCGCTTATTTACCTCAATTTCTAAACCCCCATATTTTTTCTTACTATTTTCTAATAAAATACCACCGTTAATTAACTTTCGCTTAATTGCGTTATTCGCTTATTTACTTCAAATATATTTTCCCCAAAGAGAAATTTCACTTAAAATTCCTTCGCGTAATTACCCAAAATAATTATTTACTAAAAACTGTAGCATAACTCAACTATGTTTATATACTTAGGCATAAAATGTCACTCAAATTTACTTTCAAACTACTTTTTTGATACAACTTTGCAATTAAAGTCTACCAAGTTTATGTATAAGTATAAGTTACTTGCTTTTCACATGTATTGACGGCAGTGTATATGGGCAATTAAGCGTATTCGTTTAATTCCCTCGTTTATATAACTTCCACCCATAATTGGGCAAAAATGTTGACATTTTAACCATTTTATTCTTTCTGTTTTTTTAATGTTTTAATAAAAGAACATGTTTGATCTTCTAGTGTCCTTGCTCCGGATTGATACAAACATTAAAAATAATTTAGAAAAGTAGTTTGATTTTTTTTTAGTATTTTTTATTTTTACGATATATGGGAAGGACACCAATCCAGGCTTCAAATTTGTTCAAACCTTGGATGTGACTATCTTTTATTAATTTAAGTACAAAGTACAGACATCAGACATACATAATTGGCCATTAAAAACTATGTTTCAGGGTTACGGCCTAACTTGTTGCAGCACCCATGTTGTGTGTATTTTTTATACTTGAGTACCGGGACCTACACTTTAAAGCTTGTTTATGGCAATCAGAGCTTTAAGATAGCAGCCGAAAGAACTATTTTTTTTTTCTTCATATTATATTTCCTTTTCTTTCAAAATGGGGTTTTAACCCAGAGCTCTTGTCTTAGCAAACCAAAACATTAACCCCTAGTCCACGGCGTGGACATCAATTTAAGTAAGTTTGCCAAATTTCATGTAACTAATCGTTATATGAAATCGAAACACTGTGTAACATTTTCACACAAAATGTTGCATTCTGCAGTACTCTTTTTCGTAATAAGTTTTATAAGGGGGAATTAAGTTTCTTTCCCTTACAAAACTTCTTAGAACTAAGCTCGAGTTTTTACTGAGTTTCCATGCTTTTCTTTTTGTAAACACATTTACCTTTCAATTACAAGTTTTCCAAAAAGATTTTGTTAAAATTGAGTAAAATTTGTGTCTAAAGTTTTTGTTTTTTTTATCAATATTTTTTTTAAAATAAAGATGGGTTGTCACAAAAGAATTAATCGTTTAAGTTTGTGTTTTCACTTTCTTGTTTTCTTATTTTTAATTTATTTTCGAGGAATTCTTTTTTTTTCTTTTATTATTTGCTTTTAATTATTCTATTGTTTTCCAGTTTCTAATTTTTGTAATTTAAAAATTAATTTTTTATTGTTATTGACTAATGAATAAATTTTTTTTATTTTTTAGTCGTTTGTTTTTTAAATAAATTACCACAAATTTTTCTTATTTTTTGGTTTTAATTGTTTGGTATGGAGCTTTTAGTGATAAAATACAAATTTTTTATTTATTTCTTCTATTTTTTCTAGTGTTTTATTAAATATTATATCTGTAAATCTTGTTTTGAGATTTTTATTTTACTAAATGTTTATTTTTATTTTTAAATTTTTGTTCATTTCTTTACCTTCTATGTTTTAAGATTTTTTTTAAGTTATTTATGTATTCGCAGCTTTTTATATTATTTTTTGTTATAAAATTTATTTTTTTTAATTATTTGTTGTAGTTTTGCCAGTTTTTATTATTTTAAAATTTTGTAAATTTTTGCTAAATAAAATCTTATTAACAAGTGGTTTTAGAGTTCTTGCTAAATGTTTATATAATTTTTTATATATAAAAAATAATATTTTTTAAAGTTAAAATTGTTTTTTTTTTTTTAATTTTGAGTTTTCTGATTTCCAAATTTTTAATTCAATATTATTTAAAATCTATTTAGTATTTTAATTTAATTTAAAAACATTTTTATTTTTAGTTTTTTGCAGTTATTTATACTTTATAATCAATTTGTTTTTTATATTTTCTTAATTTTTTTGCTACTTTTTTTACTAAATTTTGTTTTTGGTTTTTGTCTTTGCTAGTATTTTAACTACTATTTGGTTTAACAATTTATTTTAAATATTTTTTTATTTATTTTTAATTTTCTAGTTGTTTTATTAATCATATTTAGGACTATTACTGAGTGCTAGCTTAACTGGTTGTTGTCTTGGCTTTTATTTAAAGTTATTATTATAAATTTCTTTTTATAATTCTTAATTTGTATTTTCAGATTATTATTTTTTTCTTTTCATCCATAAAACATATTTTCAAGATTTACTTTCTTTTATAACGCGCTCTGTTTTATTAAACTGTATATTTTATTTTTAAAGGGTTTGGATCCTTGCTAATATTTATTATAAGTTTTCTCTAAAATCCTTAAAGAATTTTTTCAAAAATTTCAATTTCAACCACACTTTCTTTACTAAAGTTTAGCATTAAATGTATTTTTTTAAGCCAACTTTATAACACATTTTTTATATATTTTGAAGCTTTATAAACAAAACTATGCATTAGTTAATATTTTTGTATATATTTTATATATATTTTATTTGTTTTTTTTTTTTTATTTTTAGTATCAACAATTCATTAATTTTTTGTTTAACAAAACACTTTCTTTTAAATATATTTTAAAAATAATGACGGATTTAGTAATGGACTGTATCACCAGATGCTACGAGTGTATTGTCTAGTGAAACTTTACATTTATAATGCAAATTTTAAGGGTTTAAACACGTTCACTTTCAAGTTGTTTATCCAAAAAAAAAAACTAACATTCGAATTTGCTCTGCTAAAACAAAATATGTTTTTTATTTTTTTTTTATTTTCTATTTAAAAACAAATAAAAACATTTCTCTATTTAAAAAATTATTTAGCGGAGTTTACAATCGCTGTTTTTAGGAAGATTAATTTCTTAATTTGAAATAAATGGATGCCTTTTCCTTTGTGATGTACGGCGTGTTTATTTTAACTTGACAATCGTTGGTCGAATGGTATTTGGAATTGTATATTGAGGAAGGTTTGCCGCCGTTTAACAGAATTAAAATATGATTTTTATTTGATTTTTTTTGTTCATTCGTATATATTAAAAGAGTCTGTTTTTGATATCAATAGCTCTACACAAAGGCAATTCTGTACTGTTCAGTTCGTTTAGTAACGGCTCTATGTTCCCTTGTTGATACGGGTTTGCTTTCTTTTTAACTGTTTATTTTTTGTGGAGATTTTTGCAGACTCAATAGCAGCTGCAGCAGCAACAACAACACTAGCAGACTCTACGTCCATTCATCCACCAGACAATTCAAAGAGCAAAAGAAACAAATTACAATCAACTTAAATAATGATGTTATTTTGTTTTTGTTATCCCTCTTCAAAAAGTTTAACTCTTAAAAACGAATTACATAAATATGTAATACTTGTGTGTATTACTTGTAGAAAAAAAATTTTACCCAACGGAATTGTATGGAGTGCAGCTACTCAGGAATGTAACTTTTTGTGTTACTGCAAAATGTTTTTGTAATTTGCAGAGCAACAGCTCAAGTACGAGTATTTCTTTTTTTAAATTTTAAACGCATAACAAATAAGCCGGCATTTAAATAAATTACATGCGTATATGTAAGTAGAGAGTGCAACATAATTCGTATTAATTCTGCGCAGGTCATTGATTCTCTTACATCAATCAAGAGAGAGAGAGAAAGAGAGTGAAATGCGTGACTATCAGCGCATGGTTTGGATTTTAAGACCGGAAATACTCGCTTAATAAACAAACAGAGAGAAAATGAAAAAATACCATAATATCCTGCTAGCAGCTGTTTTTGTCTTTCACCATCATAATTATGAATATAATGCTGTTATATTGTATTTCATAATGATTAAAATGATAATGATTAATAAGCTTATGTAAGAAATTTATCTCAAAGATAACTGATACTTATATTTCTCTTAAGTGAAGAAGATTATTTTAAAACTCTTAAATATTTGTATTTGAAGAGTAGAAATACCCACAAAGCCACTAATCTCTTAAACTATTAAAAAGTACAGTGGGTTATTTCATACTTTTTTCCTAAATGTTATTACATTTTTTTTTTAAATTAAGGCCTATTTTAAAAACATGATGTCACTGCTGATAAAATGTATAAATTTTCCAGATATGTATTGGTGTTTTAAAATCAAAAAGTGTATGAAAATTAGTCTTAGACTAAAGTTTAAAACTCGATTCCCACAACTATTCTAAATTCTATTCTACATTGCCTTTAAGAATTAAAAAAAAAACAAAACAACAATACAATAAAATAAAAAAATAGTTTGTCTGATGCCGTAAACTAAGCCCATAGTGATTACAAAAACCTTAAAACACTTGGTATTGATACATCGTTAGTCAACTTTAAATAATAAAAATGAAAATATACACAAATTTTAGCTTCAAAAGACAACATCCGTGAAATGAATTTAAAAACAAGCCACAAAATTTAAATCTTAAGTACAAGGACAACAGAGAGTTCACCGGTCGTTAACAGATAGTGGGTCCTAATGCACGATAGGGAAATCGCAGATAAGCTGCTCTTTCTAAATACATCAGTACCGGGATTCAGTAACTTTTAACAATACGATATTCGCAAAAGAAGTCGACAGTTTTTATTGTTTGCAGTAACGATTATGTGATTCACTAAGTACATTTTATCGACAGTCTACAACTGTAGTTTTCTTTATGTTTAAATTGCAATAATTTGGCAGCACTGTATAAAATCAGTCAGTTTTTGGGCAGAAAGTTAGCAAAGCTACAAACCTCTAGTTTCTTTGGGTATACAAACACACAAAAATGGTTCTCAAAAAAACTAGTTAATAGCGTAGGCACATCTCTCTACAAAATTTCAATATAAAAAATTTACGATTTTCCAACTGAATAAACAGCATAAAAATTTTTGGCGTTAGTTTACGACAACAGCCATCGTAAACAAAAAATAATGAATAGCAATATCGACAATTTTGTTGTTTACTGTTGAAAACAATGCGATTAACGTAAAAATATGTTACTGAATCGCACCACAGGGCTTTACAATTCATTGCAACGTGAGTTAGATATCAATTTAAGAAAATTAGTGTCACTAAGCCCAATGTAGATATTGATTTCGAGACCACAAATAAAGGTTCCATGAGTATAGTAACACTATCGTATGGTAACATATGTAAAATATTATTTAAATTCCTTAAAAGCCTTAAGATGGGACTCACAACACAGACATTCGTTGGTCACTTGGTTTGTACTTTCTAGCTGTTTAAAACACAGGTATTCCCTGTTATTTTCAGTGTTCAATTTATATCCAATTTCAGAGATATCCTGCTTTGTATCCTTTCTTAATTCGCTTTGTCCTTGTCCATACTCTAGATGCATATGAGCTTTTCATAAAGCGAGTTTTTTAATGCTAAATTAAGATAATGACTGGCAAGAGGGGTAGTATTTTTCAAAAACATCTTTCTTTTACGACAACTGATTTCATTACGAGCATCTCAATGGTCATCAGAGGGCATTCCATATCCAAAGGAATTTCAATTTTAATTGTTTGAAAATTATTTGAAATTTCGCTCCATATCGTATACGGCAATTTGCCTCCAGAGGCCTTATTTTGTAACACTCCTAAGCTAAAACTCTATCGCTAAAAATTTATAAACTTGATTTAGGACTTTCTGGCTATGACTAAAATGCTTGAAAGCGTATTGTAATTTAAAAATTTTATGCCTATCATCTCTAAAATTTTTAATTTTATATATTCTAAGGCCCAGCCTATTTAAGAAACCCAAAATTTTAGCATTTTAGCTTAAGAGAATTACAGAATAGGGCTCCAGGACTAGTTTTTTAAGATTAAGTTCTGTAGTATTAATTTTTTTGATCTAAACTTTCTTTTCGAAGTTGTGTGATACCAAACTCTGATGAGACTACCATAACTGGGTTCGGCATATGTACAATTCCTTAACGGTCTTCATTTTCTCCTTTGATATAAAAATCATTGAAAAAAATTTAAATAATTAATAAAAGTTATCTCTCCGATTTAATTAAGGCGTTTATGACGAAATAAAATTAAATTCCAAAATTATCACTCTGACATCTGAACTCAGATTACCAGATTATTCGGCAATAATTTTTTAAATTTATGCTGAAAACAAAAACTTTCTAAAATACTTGCAAAAATCAAAATAGAAATCATTTTAAACCAGATGCTTAAGGTCTTCATACGAGTATACATATTTGTGCCCCTAATTATGAAAGTGGTCTAAGTCATATATTTCTTGTTTCGAGATATTTAATGAATTGCATTTGAATAAATTAAAAAATACATATTTTTAAATTATGCGACATTTTAATTTATAATCTTATTAGTCTTAATTATTGGAAATTTATTATGAATATGAAATCATGTGTAAATTTCAGACAATAATATTGTTATTAAAGTTGAAATGGACTTAGACCATTTCCAAAATTAACTGAATGTCCTATAAATGGCTTAAATCAATAAAGAATTTTGAGTTTTATTTAAAACAATAATTTGATTGAAGTAATTCGTGAACATTTACTAATTATTTTTAAACACTAATCCATTTTTATCATTATTACGAGTATTTAAGATTCTTAAAATGTTCCTGAAAAACTGGAGGGATGTACGGTAGTAAACTCATAATATTTTTATGTTTTTCTTCCTATACTGGTGTAATCGTGGTGTATAACGGAAGTAATTTAATATTTCCGTATATTTTTGGTATTCCTCTTTTAGGTGATAGAAACAAAACGTGAAATTTAGAATCATCTATAGAAGTTTTATAAAACATTTTATAAGGTTCATTTTTCAAGAATGTCATCCATTGAATTTATAGCCAAGAGACAGGTTCGCCCGCGGAATATTTTACTCTTCTTGTTATTGATCCTTCTAGTGATTTCGTTGAAATAAAATTCGGCTGTGACATTCGCTTTTTCGAAAACGTATTTTAAGATCTTCTGCACTTTTCTATCAATTCATAATAATGCTCAGGGTTGTATAAGTAATTTGCTTTTTTAATTTTCATTTCTATCAACCCAAAATCACGGTCATGCGGTAGAAAGGAATGACCCGATACCAAAAATTTGTGATCTAATTTTTGACTTAGACCACTTTCATAATTAACACTAAATGAATTCCGTATAATGTTGAAATTACAACCACTATCTAATGGTTCATTTTTGACAATTTCGTAAAAAAATTTAATAAATATAGTTTAAAATAATGTAGTATGAAATAACTGATAAACTCATTTTTTTTAAATTTTGGCCACTTTCATAATTATGGGCACAGTTAAATCTCTATTATATTTTCACTATAACCCTTATTTCTAAACACAGAAGAATCGAAAGCAGGTTTTTGAAAGATTGTGGTAATTGAGTGTTAAAAACCGCTGTTGTACTTGTACTTGATCTAGCAGATATAGAATTTTTGGTTTAACGATTTTAATGCTCATCAAAATCCATTGATATTTACCGTTCTTCCACATTTGCAAATAACGTGTTTTGAACTTTTAGTGTTTTTCTCCACAAAATTTAAAGATATTGGTTCTAGGGAGACCTAATTAGTTGTAGTAGTATTTGAGGGCACAATACCCTTTTCATTACTCATTTAAAATACGTTATTGCACTATACTAAGTGGATGCTGTTTATTAATCCATATGTAGTACATATTATGTACTATACCCCATGTTGGAGGGCATAGTTATGCCAGCCTGCCTTAACAGCAAAAAATTAAATATTAACCGATAATGAATTGAATATTAAAAATAAAACAACCAAATTAGACTTCAATTTGTTATATTGAAAAAAAAAAAACCTTTAAATTTAAAAAGAATTTGCAAAGTTTTGCGCTTGAATATCTCTTTAAATATTTATTGTTTTGGCTTCTCCACTTTTTAAAAGCGTAATGGTGTTTATCAAATACATTTACAGAACTTTATGAAAATACTTTGAAATAAAAAGCAAAACTCATAATGTTTAATTCATAAAGTTCTGAGATTTATTTTTTAACTGAAAAGGAAAATGGAAAAGAAATTAAAAACTATTTTTTAAAGGTGTTAGTTGTGGGTTCCAAGAATAAAAAAATCAAAGTGAAGTATAATAAAAAAAAGAGTAAAGCTGAAAAAAAGGATTTCACAAAACGAAACATAATATTTTAAAAATTTATATACATTTTCTGTTGTTGCAGTTACAGTAACAATTGATATTAGAAAAAAAAAAGAAAGGAAAAACATTTTTCAATAGAAACATTAATATTTAATTCATTTGAGGGCAAAAGAAACAGAAATTTCCTCGTTAGCATCGTCTCTTAAGTTGTATGATAAACAACTTGAAAACAGAAAGTTTTACCAACAGCATTTATAGTAGCAATGGTGACAATAAATTATTCTGAAAATTATATCCTTTCAGAATAATTACAGAAATATGTAAGTATGTCAGTCAGGTAAATGCAAATGGTGCTTAACACTTACTCAAGTTGGTGTCAGCTGAGAAAAGGAAAATATGATTGAAACTGTTGTTTGACTTTACCCTGCAGTTTTATTCTGTCAATTGAACCATTTTTCGGTTATTTTTCTGACTCAACGTTGTCTTTCGCGATGTCAATTCACACTTTTCTGTCCCTTTGTTATCGAAGAGGTTTCAATTCACACTTTTCAGTCCCTTTGTTATCGAAGAGGTGGTAATTTAAAGTTATGCCTGTACTCAGAAGAATTAACTGGTACGACGGCATCACCCACGGGATTGATACTGTGGCACCGGTAAACAGACTGTCCCATAGTTATCTATAGGGGGGTCAATTGACTGTTTCCACGACTTCCACATGTTAAAATCTCCGGTCGTTATACCGGTAAAAAGACTAACAGTGTCCCTTAGTGATAGGTGAAAGTACCAATTTGGGACCGGTCCAGCGCACTGCAGGGTAGTGTATGTACATATACATGAAAAAAAGTAATTTCAGTGTATGATTTCCAGAAAAGTATGAGTTAAATAATCTTGAATATGCACAGGACACAAAGAACTCTGATGAGACTACCATAGCGGGAGTCGAAAACAATTGTTCAGTTTGGCTAGTGGACTATTCATTCACCGACATCAAAACATTCATTGCAGTTAACTTTGATCTAATTAAAGCGTTTCTGAAGGTACAAAAATTAATTTAAAAAAAATTGATCACTTTTCCTGGGGCTCTAACTCGAATCTTCAGCATATAAGTCAGCTGTTCAATATATAAATATGTCATCTAAAATGTTATTTATTTAGTAAAAGATTTACCATTTACGAATTTGGATGGTTTAACACCCGAAGAATATACAAAAATTGTTAAAATTTTCTAACTTTCCAAATTACACAAATGCGATCATTCAAACGTGGTAACTTTTTCAGCATTGTGGAGTGATTATGTTCATTATAATCGATTTACTGTACAAGGAATTGCCAAAAGTAGAGATAAGCTTAAGAGGATAGGAGGCGTTACAAATGGTGTCGAGTACGTACATCATAGTAATGCACGCGGTACTAAAGATATCGGATTATCCGACATCCGAGTTTCTATATAAAGGCCGACTATGGTATATTTTACATTTGGATTTTAACTTTTGTCCATATAAACTTCACAACACTATGATGATATGCCGACTGGAATTCATGGCATTCAGAAGAAGTGATTTCAACAAGACTATGTCACGAGCAGTGTTGCCACTGAAAAAATTTTAATTCTACCAAAATTTCTTTCAAAATCTACCAAAATTTACCAAAATCTATCAAAATCTACCAAAAACCATTTTTATTTAAAAGAATAAGAATACATTGTTGAGATGGAAAACAGTTTTTATTAACACCTTTACATGAACATATAAATAACCAAAAATAAAAAATATAACGAAAAGAATTCAGTTCTTCGAAAATACATATAACAAAAAATACACATACAACAAACATAATTTAATTTCTAAACAATTAAATCGAAAATACATTAATAAATACCAGGAATTTAAAGAAAACAATTCGATTTTTAAAAAATAATCTAAATGGATATATAGGTATAAAAATTTTAATTTTTGCTGACCACACAAGCTCTTTACCGAGCATTATATTATTAACACGTCGCGGACGCAAAAAATTTTAGGGAGCTGCAAAAATATACAGGCAATTATTTTTGAAACTAGTTGTAATATCCGAAATCTAATTAGACATATATTATAAGAGTAGTCAGAACATCGTATTTTAACCGTTATATACATATATATATACGAAAGTATCTAATGAACCAATTGGTCATTATTTTGAATGTGTATTAATTACAAAAACTTAAGATTGTATAAAATTAAATGAATAAAAATTGGCTTTAAAATTTGAATGCTATAGCATTCACGTCATTTTGCATCAGTATGAAAATGAATGCTATAACATTCACGTCCGCGAACGTGTTAATTGTATTTATTTCGAGTTTGTTTCTCAATTTGGTTTTGATTAAGGAAAGTGTTGATAAATTGCGTTCAGCTGCTGAAGAACTATGCAGAAGAGAAAGTAAATTAAAAACAAAGTTATTTAATTCACCAAAACTTTTCTCATTTAAACCGTTTCTAATTGAACTAACTTCAGCCCATAGTATTTCAATGTTTAATTCCGTTGAAAGATTTGTTTCTCTTAATCGCAACATAATAATATCAGGATCACAGTCTATAAGATTAGAAAATTTTAAAACAAGGGACAATATAAGCAAGTTTTCTTTTGACAATACTTATTTAGGAGTAATTATTTGTAACAATTAAATATCTTCTCGTGTAAAATCAAATCTAGAATTGATTTGGTTTAGTAATGCAATGTAAAATTTCAAAATTTCATGTTTAACATCAAAAACTTCTTCCGGGTTAAGATATTTAGTAGTATACATTTCGGCTTTTGTACCGATAACAATTTTTGAAACATAAATCAATTAGTATTTTTAAAACCAGTTTCAGTATTGTGTATTAAATAGTTTTGATAAAATTGCTTAATATGAGCAAAAAGTTAGATTTTATGCTTGAATATAAATACGCCAATCTTGAAATTTCCAACTGAAATTCATTATGAAGATTTTTTTTAGCTTCTGCTAAAAACTACCAAAATCATATTCAGCCTACCATCCTACCGAACGAAAAAATTTTCTACCAGTTTTAATAGAATTCTACCAATAGTGGCAACGCTGGTCACGAGCCACACAACACGGTCGATTTGGCTTTAGATAAGCAAGAGAAATTTCATGGCAGTTGTAATTTAACGACGTAAGTTAGCCACAGAGATCATGTGATTTGACGCCGTCAGATCTGCTATTTATTTGAACTTTGTATGGATCTATATTCGAATTACACCTCAACAATAGCAAAAGTGCTTTGTGTTTTTCGTCAAGTATGGCATAGACAGCTCCTTTATGAATTGAGTGTTTTAGAAAGCTGCAGAACTTTGAAATGCTATAGAACAGAGATGAATTGGCATGCTTTTTTACATTATTCGAGAGATAAGCTTTTGAAATTGTAATTTAAACATGACTGCTATGGCTGGCTCGGAAAAAAACAGCAAAAAGGTGCTGTTTTAACAAAACAATGGGAGGATGTAATAAAGCTGACGTTTCATATACCATCCTGATCAAAAAGGAATAACCGCAGTGTGACATTCGTTCCGCTTTGATTTAGCGGGACAGCTTGGTAATGGCAAAAGCTATGTTACCTACGTAACTACGTCTGTTGGCTATTTTCTACAATGTTACAAGTGGATTTAAATTTGTAACGACGAACTTGTATAAAAATTTGGGGAGGGGGAGTGGGTTAAGGAATACTGGTTAGAGCGCGTGCACAGAACCTCAAACAACCGAGGTTAAAATCCCGGCGAAGGAGAAAAAAAAAATAAATTTGATGTTTTTCAAATATTATAATTGAAAAAAATAAGAGGACCCCCACCACCTTTCCCCCGGTTAAGAAATCCCTCTTCACGAATCCGCTTTCTGACATTACCAGTCTATTCCAGCACGAAACGAACGATCATGACTACAGCGGCACTTTCTAGGAAGATAACAGCTAACCGATATAAAAAAGATGCTCACGACTCACATTCAACATCCAGATGATCAATCAAAGTCCTAGGCATAACACTGGCCTTTCAGTGATTAAATTGACAGCAGTTTGTCCCATTGACTTAAGGGGCTTAACATCTCCACATCTATATATATATATTCAACATTTAAATACAATGCACTGCATTTAGTAGGCGTTTACCCCTGAAAATTGCTCTTAAATAAAAAAGAAAAAAAATATTTAATGGTGCGCGAACTTTGGAGATGTTAAAGGAGCGTTTCGGCAAGAATTCTCTACAGAAAACGGTCATTTACCATCAGCACGAGCGGTTCAAAAGTGGTCGTGAGTCAATCGAAGATAATAAACGCTTTGCCTAACCATCGATATTGAAAACCAACGAAAGCATTGATAAAGTAAAAGAATTGTTGCTCAATTAACGCGAGATAGTGGAAGACTTGCACATTGCCTATGAAAGCGTTTAAGACATTTAGGTTAATGATTTTTGTTTCCGTCGTGTAGCAGCAAAGTTAGTGCCAAAAGAACTTAATTTCATGCAGAAAAGAAACCGTATTGATGTCGCAATAGATATGAGCACCACTGGAGATTTGTGATTACGGCACGCAATCCAAACACCTGGCAAGCGAATGACGTTCACCAATAGAGCCGAGATAAAAAAAAACATGTAATTTTCAGAAAGTCAGACCGTAGCCAGACATTCATAATGAGTTGTGGGCAGAAAACTGGATTTTTATCATGATTCAGTGCGCAGTGTCATCATTATTAGAAATATTTGGACGGAAAATGCAACAAATAATATTTAATAGCCACCGAATTCATTTGGTGCATTGTATTTTTAGTTTTCTAAATGAATTCCGGGAATTTTTTGATCAAGGTGGTATTCGCATTGCTTACGGAAAACTATCAAACTCTACCAATGTAGCTTTTGACACGTTAAATCGACAATTGATTAGTTATTCATCATCACAAACTCCTGAAGAATATCAAAAAGAAACCTATTTCTTACCTGCCACCTATTTTTCAATTTCAAACCTGTCTGTGTTGCTGTTCTAAACGTATAAAAGCCTACAATGCCATATCTTAATTTGGTATAACTTTAAAACTTTTTAGTTTTAATCAATACAAGTTCTTTCCTACAAATTGGTAGGAATCTGTTCAAAATGTTTGATATCAGGTTTCAGGTTTTGGACAGCTTATCGAGTAGTGCTTCCATCTTGGAGTTTTTGACAGACAACTATTTGGTAAGAAATACGAGTCTGGCTGTTTCCATCAAGAATATTGTCATCAAATAGATCACAGGCTATATGGGAAGGCAAAGATATCAAACCTACGGTAGAAAATCCAAACACAACAAGACTTTTATAAATTTGGTTTTGAAACTATTGTAAAATAGCACACTTGTATACTAACGGGCTTGAAAGAATATTCTTAGGCTACTGATCTTGACTTAACATTAGCAGTTTAAGGCAAATAATTCGTTTTTGCACAAATAGCAAGACCTATACTCAGGGGTAAACCCCTACTAAATGCAGTTCATTGTATTGAAATGTGGAATATATAGATGTAGACAGATAGATGTAAAGATGTTAAGAGCCTTATGCCAATGGAACAATTTGATCACTCAAAGGCCAGTGTTATACCTTTGCCTTTGAATGATCAACAGCAGTTGCCCCATCTGGATGTTGAATGTGAATGGTGAGCATCTTTTTATGTAGGTTAGCTGTTATCTTCCCAATAGGTGTCGCTGTACTGCTGATCATTCGCTTCTTGTTGGAATGGACTGAAAATGTCAGGGAGCTGTTTCTTGAAGATGGACTTCTTGGAAATGTTTTAGCATTTTATTTCATATTAAGTAGTTATTATGGGGAAGCAAATTACGGAATTCGCTATCGAAGGAACTTTAAAACAATTTCACATGGAACGCAGTTTTATGTCAATCGTTTCATTTAAAGGACGCTATAAAAACAAGCTTGTTCATGCAAGCAATATTTTTGACAATGTTAGAGAAAAAAAAGAAAAACAATGTTAATGCCCTTAATGTTAACGTTTTTTCTTTTTTCATAAATAAGTATTTGAGTTTTTAATTTCAATATGTATGTTGTTCTTGTCTTCCGCTACATAGTTTTAAAATATTAAACTGCATAAAATAAAAAATTCATGTAAAAAGTGCCAACTTCCTTTTCTTATAATTTCAATGTCCCATTATTAAACTCCATCTGAAATTGTATTTTATTTTTTTTTTTTTTATTTTCTCGCTCTCTTTTGATAATTATTTGAATACGAAGCCTAAATGAGGCTTCCTACGCAAAACGCAGACTTGAAAAAATAAAATTTATTTCAAGACAGAACCAAACAAACACATCATCCTTATTATCATCTTCTACTGGGAAGCCTATTTAAGATCTACAAAAATAAAGACGAATAGCAGTATATCCATAAAGAAATGGAAACAATATTTACAATTAATAGTCGTTATTATTATTGAAAAAAAAGAAGGAAAATAATTAAAACTTCCATACCCATACTCATACTCATATACGACGGACAAATGCAAAATGAAATGAAGAAATGTATCGCGTAAAGAAAATATAATTTTCGAAGTACTTCCCATTTACTTTAATGGTTTTAAAGACATTCACAGCACCCACTTATAGTTCAGCAATAATCATATTTGAGAGAAATATTTTCATTTCTTTTTTTAATTTTTTTTTTTTTTTTTGTAATTTCTTTTTGTATTTCTTGGTATTTCTTGGTATAGGCAAATTTATTAGGGCAGTTCATATTAAGAAAAAATATATATAAAAAAAAAATGTACTTACATTGGAAAATGTTGGAAGACGTGTAGGTTGTTGTAACGTTGGCCTCATACCTACATGAGGAGGTATTTGCGGAAGAGTTTGTGCTGAACTAAAACGAGGTTGATGCATCGTTTGTGGAGATGAAATCTAAAGAGAGTTGAAAATATAACATAAAATGTCAATAAAATGCTAAAGTTTAATTAATTTTAACAAACAAGAAAGGAAAATTAATATATAAAAGTATATAAAAAACAATAACTGTAGTACAAAAGTTTTCACGAAATGATAATTTTGGCGGTAAACACTCTGCGTTGCAAACTCTCTTAAAGGTCTTGCAAATGTAGCAAACCTGGCATATTTAATACATTTGCAATCATCGAATCCACATAAAATAATCGTTTCCATAGGAAAGGTTGCTCAAAACAAAACGTTTAAAAAGATTAAACTTAACATCGGTGTCTAGTAGGGGGATTGCAAAAAGAAAAATTAAATTATTTAATTAAAAAAAAGAAGCTTCAAGATTTTAAAGTGGACCAGATAAAAAATAAATTAAACAAAATGGAGTTGCTAACAAATGTTAAGTAATAGCGCCGAATTGCAAAACAGCTTACTTGAGAAGTTTCAGCGACGAGGCGTCAGCTTAGACGCCGATGAGTTTGTTAAACACAAAGAAAAAGTCAACAATATTCATTGTCAGCAAATTCGATCACTATGGTAGGTAGGTCGATCACTATGTGTTGCTCCAGAATTTACCAGAAAAAACCCCCTGTATTTAAGGTTCAGTATGAAGTAATGGCGCTAAAACTTATTTTATATCTTGGCGAACACCATCCAATGGTAGAGCAATTAAAAATTGAAACGTTTGGCAGGGGTTTAGGTGGCTCAGATGAGTTCTGCCATAAAGACATTCTTCGCCGATACCATGGCAATCGTGCGGCCAATTTGTAAGTCAAAGAGGAGGGTGGAACTAGTGTCGAATTAAAGAGAACCTGTCAACGACAGTATTGATGAAGAATTTGTTTGGAGCGCTTAAAAAAGCGCTTGAGACGTATTTAAAATGCAGAAATAGAAACATTGTAAGGGCAGTTAAAAACAGCACTATAGGAAAGTAGTAAGTAAGCAAAAGCACAAAATAGTGTAGTTCAGATCACTGGTACATAGTCACCCTTATCGTGTTTGGCGTATTATTGTCGTAAGTCGCCATTTTTTTAAGAGATTAATGGCAAATATTGTAACGACTTCGTCCAACACATCAGGAGCGAGAAAAAGAGATGTGGAAAGTACCAATAAAGATCGATGTGAACCTATCACAGCAACTAAAAAATGTGTGTGAAGATAAATTCGAATTTAGATAGTAAAGACATACACCACTTTGTTTAGCATAGTCATATTTTACGTTACAAAGCCATGTTAACGTGTTAACCGAGCCGATTTAGAAGAAACACAACTCTATACGATTGATAATGTGTGTGTCCTTTATTGAGTTCCATGAGGAGTATAGCCAGCGGTACTCTGTGATTTCGTAAATTTGTATTAAAAAGTATCACTTTATGAAAATTATGAGAATTCTCTAGACAATTAGTTCTTATTTCTGAGGAAACACGACTTGGTACACACGCCGTGAAGTGTGCTTATGATCATTGTGCTGCCATATTAACGATTGTCCTCCGCGTATGGTATTTTCTATTACGATTTTGTGAACATGTTGATCCAGTCTTGTACTGATCCTAAAAATTGGCCTAATAGCAGTGCCAAAGAAACGTAATCCACAACCTAATTTGGCCCCCATTATGCTTAATTTTTTTATATTATACCTGGGATTGTATTGTCGGTTAACTAGATGCTATACATCTGAAAATTTTGGTTTTGTCGCTCAATAAAATGTTTTTGTTTATAAGCGTTTTCTTTAGCAAAAACCAATCTGAATTTTAGATATCTTTTGTAAACGAAAGCTTTTCGCTTTGCGGTGCATCCACCATTCAATAAGCCGTCGCCTAATAGTTCTAGATGATATATCAATACCACATCGTCGTGCGGGAGTTTATGTGCTCTATTCGCCATTTCATATTTTTTATATATCTCGAGTTAATGATGCCACTTTAGGTTTCCGACCCCAAATTTTTCAAGCCTGCAATCCGTTTTTAAATATCTCGTCCACTGTATTAGTGGTATTCCTGAAATAATTTTAGGATTTGAGAAAATTTAATTTGAAAAGTTCAATTTTTGTGAAACGACCAGCGAACTAGAGAAGATCAGTGGCCATTATGGAAAAATAGGAAATTGCAGGTATATCACACTATATGGGGATGATAGTCTCAAATCCCAAAATTATTTCAGGAATACCACTAATACAGCTCCATTAGGGACCCCTTGGACTATCATCCCTATATAGTGTGATATACCTGTAATTTCTTATTTTTCCCTAATGACCACTGATCTTCTCCAGTCATTTTGCAAAAAAATTGAATTTTTCAAATTAAATTTTCTCAAATCCCAAAATTATTTCAGGAATACCACTAATACAGTGTCATTAGGGACCCCTTGGACTGTCATCCCCATATAGTGTGATACACCTGCAATTTCTTATTTTTCCATAATGGCCACTGATCTTCTCCACTTATTTGTTTTTTTTTAAAGAATTTGTTTCGGCTTTTTTTTAACCTAAAACTAAATAAATATTTTTTTTATGAGATACAAAGTGAACAATATAGCTTCCATATGGGAGTACCTTTTCTTCCTAAAATTGGAATGTGTGTCCATTAAACGCCTAATAAGTCCGGAAATACACGTACATAGTCGCTGTTAAACTATTAACTGAGCTCTGTTAACGCAAAAAATGTGTTAGCTAAAGAAAGATGGTTTATGTCTTTGCTTTTCAAATTCGAATTTATCTTCACACACATTATTATTGTGGGGTCGCAAAGTGGGTTAGAATAGCATGTTTTCTTGAATCAAATCAGGGAAGCTATGTTCGGATAATTTTTCTTTATTTTTCAGTTAATACCATTTAAATAAGTAAAACAAAATGTTTTCTTAGTATATTTGAGTATAATTTTATTAAATAATGCCAAATATCAATGTAGGTATATAGCGCAAGGAGTACAGTATGAGAACTTAAACATTACATTTTACACATCTTAAAGTTAATCATCAACATTATCATCACCATCATCAGCAGGATCATCATCAGCAGCATCAGCAGCATCAGCAACTTCAACATCACTGAAATAGTTCTTGTTCGGAGCGGCAGGTACAATTGCCTCTTCTGGCAAGCTTTGAACCTTCTTTGTAGGCAATTGTTGCATGCTTGAAATAATTGGGTCAGAGGTTATCAAAAATGTCTTGGATTGATTTTTCGCGACTGCACTTTCGTGAATGAAACTCCCTATATTTTTTAAAATCTTTATTTCGAGCTTCTTGCGCTTCTTCTGATAACTGCCCAATATGTAAAATGGCATTTGACACAATTTCGGGTCCGTGAAAAAAATACTTGTGCAAAGTCGGAGGCATATTGTACCAAGAAAACGTTTCAACAAAAAGTCGTCCTGTATTGTGTGCATAAGACGTGCAAAATACGTTCAAAAAATCGAATCCAGCCATGAAGAATGGAAAGGCCAAATCTTAAATTGTCTACATGTACAGTTTTTTCGATCAGTAAGAAAAAAGTAACATGAACAAGAATAAAACACAACACACAACAACAGCAGCAGTCACGAGATCAATGTGATTTTTAGCTATTTGACTGCTACAACACTTGCATTAAACAATGCATAGCTTCTAAAAGGCAGCGTAAAGTTTTGCAATATTATAGAGATTTATGCCCTCTTTAAGATAAACTAAAAATTATGACACGAATGTGGACGAATAATAACTATATATCCATTTAAAAATGCTAATTTTTTTGGCACTTCCAATATAAATGACTAAATCTAAAACACTTCCACACACAATTTGATACACAAGTGCTAACGAAGTATTTGCAAAATAACCTGAACTTGATGGTTCCATTGAAAAATTGTTAACTTTTGCAAGACTTTTGAAAATAAATAACATTTTCAACGGGATAATTTTCACTTTTTTTCGGCTTTTTTGCACACAAATTTTTATAAAGTTTGACTTTGAAGTTTCACTACAAAAACACCAGAGCACTTTTGACATTTATTTTAACGACAAGTGATGTAGAATTTTATATACTCTAACCGGGTACAAAAAATGTTGCCGATACTTAAAATTTTTTTTTTTAATTAATCCAAGAAAACATGCTATTCTAACCCTGTGTGGGTCGTGGTATAGTGGTTACAGCGCTCGCACAGAAACTCTAACGACCGAGGTTCAATCCCAGCGAAGGACAAAAATTATAATTTTAAAAAAATAAGAGGCTCCCTCCCTTCAAGAAGTCCATCTACAAGAAACCGCTTCCTGACCTACCAGTCTATTCCACCAGAAATGCATGAACAGGAGTATAGCGGCACCCTCTGGAAAGTTAACTGCTAAAGCCTACTCACAATTCAACATCCACCACCGACAGATGGAGCAATTGCTGTTGATCACTCAAGGAAGAAGGTACAACACTGGCCTTCGAGTGGTCAAAGTGACAGCAACTTCACTCATCAACAAAAAAAAAGGCGCATAATAAAAAAATTAAAATAAAATCTATATATGTATCATAAAATTCCAATACAATGCACTGCATGAGTAGGGGGTTCACCCCTGAGTATTGGTCTTAAAAAAAAAGCTCTTGTAAAAAATATTTTCTTTAATATATTTGCATTATTTTCCATAAAATATTTTTTGAGTGTAACCCTGAAAAAAAAAATATTAAAGCATCCGCTATCATGTGTACTTGTCGCAATCTAATCGACAACTAAATAAAAGAGCATAAGCAATACGTGTAAATGATCTCTGCACAATTGTGCGATGAAATGGTAACCACAACTAATATTTATAAGTATACTAAGCAATACGAGATCAAAAATAACATGTTTAAGTACATTAATGAACGAACCATGTTTATTAAAAGAAAAAAAAAAATTATTTCTTCTTTATTTTTTAATAACCATACTGTGTCAAGCTAAATAGAAGAGTAATACATTTTCTAATTTTTTTAATTTTTTTCACAATTTTTAATCGTTTTCGACTTTGGCAATAGCAGATAATTCGGTATCAGCTTGACTTTTAAAGTAAAATATTAATTTATAATAGCCGTCTTTCAAATGTGAAGGCATATTATCATTCGAAATTATACACTTATTGTACTCGATTACACGTTTCGTCAAGGGCGGTACAAATGGATCCGCAGTAGCAATAAGTGGTGCATTTGTTGTACAAATCTTATAGGTATCCAGAAACAAGTCTCTATAGAAGGTGTTTATAAATTTCGAAAGAGTCATTGGCGGTATATGAAAAGGTGTTCTTATAAAGTTAGAACCTGTGACACTATAAAACCAATCAGACTCCACTATAGTCTCATCGGTAAGGTCTTGATTGATTGATAAAGCGCCGGAAATGGCAAACTTACCGCGTGAAATTCGATCTAATTTACAGCTCATATTTAATACATCAGGCTTATTATTGATGGCATTTATCTCTTCGAGCTCATAGGACCAGTTGGGCTAAATGTAAAAAATTACAAGAAATTAAAAAAAAAAATAGTTTTTTTGTGACTCTGAGGAAACGTACAGCACTTTTAATGCATTTGAAGAAAATTATTAAAAGTTTTATAGTTACTAGCACTATTTTCATGTTGAATAACCCACTTTAATTTCGCTACAAATAGAAATTTTGATAAAAATACAGTTTTTATACAAAAAAAAAAAATAATTTTTTTTTGTAATTTCATTTTAGCATTTCAAATAATTACAACATATAGGCTGTTATTATTATTCGAACAACATGGTTATTTTGCAAACAAACAAAAATAACATAAATTATAAACTGAAAATTGTTAAAAAGATTAAAATGTTACAAATTTGACAGAAAATATAAAAATAATAAAAAAAAAGAAAAGGAAGGGATGCCATTTTATCAACTTAGTGAATTCCTTTAATTAAGTCGGGATTTACAATGTGGAAATAAAAAGGCAGACATTTTTCAAGTCTCTTTTGCTCTTGCGTACAACTTTTACAAGAACACCAACTAAGAACACAAATAGAATAACCAAAAATTGCGAAAAACATTCGTGAACTACACTCTTCACATTTTCGTCCCGATTTCTATAAACTTCGTCCAGCATTGAACAAAACCCAAAACAACTTTATTCATAATTTGAGAGATGTGTGAGTTATATGTCAGTTTTACATCAAGTAATAAAGGGTTATCCATTTTGCGGTTTCAAAAGTAAACGTAAATAAAACACATATAATATATTTTTTTCGTGATATTTCCTTTTTATTATAAAGTTTGAACGTTGACATTATGTGTGAAACACTACATCATTTAAATGACCTCCCGCGAAGTGTTGCAAGCATTGATTCTCTTGAGGTAATTTTCGACCACTTTTTGACACATATTGGGCAGTATCTCACCCATAACTTGACGAATGTTGGTTTTTAAGTGCTCAAGAGTTGAAAGTTTATCTGCATAAACACGGTCTTTCGCGTAGCCCCACAAAAAAGTCTAATGGTGTCAAATTGCATTATCTTGGTAGCCAGTTGATATCGCCATGACGAGAAATTACGCGGCCAGGAAATGTCTCTTGCAATAAAGCCATATTCGCTCGAGTTGTGTGGTATGTGGCACCGTCTTGTTGAAACCACATATTCTCCAAGTCGTATTCTTCAATAGCAGGCAAAAAAAAGTCCGTTATCATATGACCATAACTCTCCGAATTGAACTTCTTCGGCAACACTTTCACTTACAGCAGCGATATTTTCAGCGGAACGAGCGGAACGATGATGCACAGGTCTTACAATATTTGTAATCGCTCCAGTCTCTTCAAATTTCTTCACAATTTTGCCAATTGCTTGCGTAATTGGACGATTATGTGAACCATAATCTCCTCTTAAAGCACGTTATGTGGCTGTGGCAGAATCACAATTTTTGTAGTACGTTTTGATCATTTTTATGCGTTGTGTGATAGTTAAGCGATCCATTTTCATCAATGTCAGACTTTCAACTGAAAAGAAAAAAATTTGTTTAACAACTTAGTTTGACAGATGTCGAATTCCAGTCCCATACTTTTGAAACCACGAAATGGATAACCCGGTATAATGATTAAAAATATAAATTAAACATGACTCAGAAAAAATCCAAATAGTTGAAAAACAATTAAAATACGACCGTATTGATACTCGAAATAGACTTGCAAAAAGTTTCAAAAATGAGTCGTAATCGTTTAGTGTGCGGAGTCACAAATGATTCGTTCAGCGAGTCGCGACAAGGGTACCATTTTCTCCCGACAAAACATTCATTTTCGACTCAAAAATTAGATCATAAGTGATTATTTTAATCGCCCTGAGGAGTCAAAAAAGACTCAAATTTGACCAAAAATGCTGACTGGGGTTAATCTATAATTTGAATACTACCGTAAATTTTTAAATAATTTTAAGCAACAAGTACCTATTAAAAAAATTAATTTGTCTAATTAGTGGTTACGCTTTTTTCTTTAAATATATATTTGCTTAATAGAACTGTAGTTGTATATAAGTGGTATATCTACATGTATTAGTAAATAAATAAATAACAAATAAAAAAATAAAAACAGCAAAAAAAACAAAGCCACACTAAATACCGCTACTTACCAACAAATGATATGAAATTTTAAACCAATTAAACGCTTAGTTTATAGAGATGAATAAAATATTTAAACACTTTCACACTCTTAATAATAGATATGGCAACGCATATACAATCTCTCTGTTACACGCACTTGTTTTCGCTGTTATCTATTCTTTTTCCTTTTTTAGCAAAAGCACACACGTTAAAAAAATGTAAACGAAATGTCAAATGTTAACCGGCTAAATGTTTATTTATGGGAAGTAAAGAGCCAGGTATGTATGTATTTAAGAGTAAGACAATTTAAAAGAGATTTTGTTTTTCAATACGGGCGTTGTTTTTGTTTTGAATTCTTTCTTCAATTTGCTTTTATATGTATATGTTGTTTGTATACCGTACGTATAACTTGTGTTTTGTTTTGATTTTTTAATTATTTACTAGCGTATCAATGTAAACAAGTATGTATAGGATTTAGTTTCATGCATATGCCTTTACATTTTTTTGTCAACTATTTTTTTATTATTGTTTTATTATGAGATAACTTTTTTTATTTTTTAATAGAGAGTGAGGTGTAAAAATTTCTTATAATATTTGTAGAAGATAAAGTATAGCACAAAATAACTAAAATTGTTATTGTAGTCGAAATTGTTTCAATACGCTGTGCTTCTCAGCAAAAATTAAAATATTTCAGTTGATATTGTAAAATGTAGGCACACTAATACAGTCTGTTTAAGAGAAATTTGTTTGGTTTTTTTTTTTTTGTTTTTGTTAATTTCAACAATTAGACTTTTATAACACTTTTTAATTCACTGTTTGGCATTATTTGTTTTTTTTTTTTTAATAAATGTGTTTTTCTGTTGTTAAATTATTTCCGTTTTCTTTCTTTTCTTTGTCTTCTAATTGAAATTTGGCATCTCTATGCAATTTCGATATGTTGGTTGTTATTTTTTTTTTTTTTTTTGGAGCAATGGCTGAAAAATGCCAAAAACATCGATAGTATATATTACTTTTTGGGGTTACCAGATTTGTAGTGTAAATATACCAACAGGTATTTGTATACAAAAAGTGAATTTGTAGGCATTTGGAAAGTAACAATTCTTTTTTAAAACAATATTTATTCATATACACACATAATGGAGGCCGGAAATAGCATAATGCTATATGGAAGTGAAGTTTGGGCAGAGACGTTAAAGGTAAAAGGACGCGCCTATTTGCTGACATCCGTCCATAGAGTCGCTGCTTTGCGAATCACCTCGGCTTATCGCACAGTGTCAGGACCTGCAGTTCTAGTCATAGCCGGCACAATCCCTGTGGATCTTCTAGCCGAAGAGCGGACGATAATATATACGGGAGGCCTTCCCGTAACCAGTTCCATCAGGCAGAGTACCATTTTCAAATGGCAACAACGCTGAAGAACGAGGAAGATGGACAGCGAGACTCATACCGACTATAGGGTCATGGATGAATCGAAAATTCGGAGAGGTGAACTATTACACCACACAGATGTTATCAGGTCACGGATATTTTAGAAAATATCTGCACCGAATGCGAAAGTGTGACTCCCCTTTCTGCATTTATGAGGACAAGGAAGATGTGATTGACATACCATTTTCGAATGCAGGCGCTGGCATTGCTATCGAGCGGAACTGGTGTCTGAAGTCGGAAGAATTACGGTTGAGAAGATCGTTGATATTATGACGTCAAATGTTGGCGAACTGGACCGCCGTTGCAGGATACTTTGAACGTATCCTGAGGCGAAAGAAGAGGGACCTTGAGGCATTTGAAAGTGCGGGTCCTGGGCGCAGGACGACCTAGAAGGAACTGGCCGTGCCAAAGAGGGGTCCACCTTGAAGTTATGCGAATGTGGTTCCGAGGTGGTATTTCCCCTGGTGAGGAGATAAGGGGGGTTTTTAGTCGGTATACCCTTCTGGGCGAGTCCGACATATCATGCGAGGTGACGACCTCCGCGAAAGAATAAAGCTTTTTCCCTCTTTCCCGCACAAAAAAAAATATATATACACACATAATTATGTATGTATGTATGTGTAAAGAACAATAAGGACAGAAAAGTTTAAATTTTTTTAACTTGCCATTCTAAAAAAACCATATTTTCAAACATTACTTTAAGAGAAGGTAAAAAAAAATACTTGTGGAAATCAAATTAGGCCAAGAATATGTAGCTGTAATTTTACATGACTCTTAAGATAGTTGAGATTCTCAGAGTGTTTGTTTTATAGGAAATCAACTTCTCTGGCCAAAAGAAGCAAAAAAGATCTTTTAGCAAACCTTGATTTGGTTGATAATTTATCTAAAATATATACAAATGAGTTAAGAAGTCAAAAAAAAAATAAAAATTAAAAAAAAAAAATAATCTCGTCAATTTTTATCAATATGTATAATATAACATGACGGCTAGAGTTAATTATAGCCTGATTTCTGAAAAATAGAAAAAATTCATTGCTAAGAGCAAAAAGATATTGTATAGCTTGTGGGAATTTAAGATATAAGAAATATATGTATGTATGTGTAAATGATCGTCCGGGTTCAAACACCAGCTTTGCCATCTCGAAAGAAGGAAATATGAAAAAATATGTTGAACTACAGGTCCTAGTACTCATGGATGAAAATTGACGCATACAATATTGGTGATGGAAAAAGCTAGGCCATAACTCTGAAAAATTATGCTATGTATATACGAGTATAAGAAAATAGATTTATAGTAAGAAAAAAAAAATAGATTTATAAGCTGTGACGGCATAATTATTTAATAAATTTATCGATTCAGTCCTTATGACACTACCTTTTCTTTGTATTGATAAAGTTTTAGAAAACAGTATAACGAGTGAAAAGAGCTCAGATAAATTTAGATCAATACAAAATTATCAAAATATTTACAGACAGAGATTTTTCATATCTCAGTATTAAAATGACAATGAAATGGGGAAAAAAATTTTGAAGCAACAAGGAAAAATTACGAAAAGTAGAAAAGAGAAATGTTAAATGTCCGGTTCAAACATTTCTTGACTGCACGCCTCACTTTTTCGACCCTTTACTACAATTTACGTGGTCTTTATTACAATTTCAATCTAAATCCTGATCATGGCGTATTGATTATGAGGTGCGTTTGACATATCCGCTGAACTGCTTTCTTTCAGACAAATTGTGAAGAGAATTGTCAATTTTTCTTTATTTTATACAAATTGTTTTTATTATGGCTTACTTGTTGTAATCCTAAATGTAGCTTATGATAAGTGCGCCGTGACCCTGACTTACAACTTAAAATACCACAGTGCTGCTAGCTTTTTAGTGTTATTTTTTTGTTTTCAATGTAGCTCTTTTTTTTATTTTGTTAAAATTTTTTATTTTCCAGGCTTTTTAGCATTTGTTGTTTCTTTGTGTCCACTGAATAACAATTTAGTGCAAAAAGATATGTAGTGTTATAAGGATTTGGTCTCTAATTTCGAAATTGCATTTTACACTGTGAAAATTTCGATATTTGCGGCAGAATAACCATGTTTAAAGGAAAATATGTATGCATATGTATATTAATTGATTAATTTCAAAATAAGAAATTGTGTATGGTTTATTTAGTAACATATTTTTCTTTTTTTTTTTTTTCTTTTCAGAAAATTATTTAAAGTTCAAATAAGCGACCATATTATTCAACAAAAAATTCAGGAGTAGTATTTAATGAAAAATTATTTTGGTTTAATTAACCATATTTTCATTCCAGTAGGATGAGTTCACGGAATACTCAGGAATCTCTGGTTTGTCAAGCACACAACACCTCTTGATGTGCGTATGTTGCTTGCAATAACATATTTAATTCCCGTTTTACTATATGGTTTTGACATATTCGCGAATTGTGCAAGTGATGACTTCAACAAACTCAAACTTGCTTATAAAAATATTGCGAGATATACAGTGCTGGACAATTCAATGGAAACTTTTTATAAAATTTACTTGTTCATTGTTAGAAGTCGAAAAACAAAAACAATTTCTGAAAAAACTTGAAAATTATTTAGGAATTTTATTCTATACATTCTGTTTAATATATTAACAGAGAAAAAAATTACATTTTTTATAAAGGTTTATTTTTGATAAGGGTTGGCTTTATACAATCTCTAGTTTTTCATATCTAATATACAATTTGAGCTTTGAATATCTTTTCTAAAAACCAGATGCCTAACATTGTTTCATAAAATAATTACAACCCAACTGCCAAGTTACCTTTTTAGAAGTTTAGGATTTGGAAGATCTGTACGTGGAAGAAATATTTTGCAACTAAAATATATAATTTGCATTAGCCTTCGGAACCGTCATCTTTCTTTTTGTTTTTTTTTATTAATATAATGTTTATTTTACTAAAAGTACCATTTTTGTATGTATTTCATTAGCCTACTATTTATAATCTTACTAACACTTTAAATTATAAGATATTAATCTTGTTGTATTAGACTCAGTAAATACTTAAATAAATAAGGTTTTTAATTTTAAAACTGTAATCTGGACATTTTTAGGAATTTTTATAACTAAACGGCTGTCATTTATCGTAATAACAAATATTGGCAACTCTATTTAATAGAGGAAAATCAATTCAAAATACTATTGCAAAAACAAAATATGCAACAAAAACAGAGAGAGTGATAGAAAAATCGAGAGTACACCGCTATAGAGCACTAATGTTTGACAACAACAATTGTCTGGGGGCCATATCAAATGCATAGAAAAAACCAGACACCAAAAAAAAAAAAAAAAAAAAAAAAAAACCACAAGATTGTAAATTTTTCCTTTCGTTAGTAAATTTTCTTTTAAAAATTATGTTCACTTGATTAAAAATCTCGATATTTTCTATATTAATTTAGATGTTAAAGTTTTTGGAAAGCTTTTTTTACTTAACGTTTGGATATTAGTTCAATGACTTTGAAGTATTTTTTTTTCGGGCACGTTTTGTTATTTTTTCTAATGGCGACAGACAGACAGACACATTGATTTTTTGTTTTTTTGTTGTCGATATTCTTTCTAACAATTTAGTATTTTCACATTATTTTCTGCAATTAATTGAACACTTTGCTTTAATATTATCGGTATTGGTAATTAGTTTGTTTGTTTTTAACTTAATTTGCACTGAATTGGCTTCCAATTGCATAATTTCTCTACAGTTTAAAACAGAAAAAGTAAACGAAATCAAAACATGTCTACACACGCCGAACAAAATATAAAACTGCAATAAAAATTGCATGTAAAATGTGACAATAATGTTTCGGAACGTACACACGCACACAATAGTCCCGCTTTATTATTTTTAACAATACATTTGTTGTTATTTTTGTTGTGTAGTTGTTACTTTTAGCACAGATCATGTACATAAATTTTACACACTCATGTACAAACTACTGCTACTGCTGCCGGCTTATGTTCAAAACCAGACATCAACACAGCAGGGTGGGCAATGTTTGGTTTTTTTTTCGCTTTGTTTTTGTTATTACAGACTTTTTTTGGATTCTATATTGTTGTTGTATTTTGTTACAGCAATTTTGTGGTGGGATTTATTACGTACGCCAATTTTATATTTTATTTTTTGTTGCTTTACTGCACCTGTTTGTCTGCTTTTCAATTTTCTTGTGTGCTTTACTTTGTCTTTTGCAAGCTCTGAAATATATTCTGTTCTCTTTATAAAATCACTTTCAGAAACTTTTTTTTTAAACTTTTATATTTTAAATGTCAATTAATTTTTTCTATTTTTTAATAAACTTTTCGTACCTATTTTGCAGAAAATTTTTTCACTAATTTCTGATTTTAATAAATTACTTTTAATTACTTCTGCGGCCAAAAATGTATGAAAAAACACTAAATCAATTCAACACACTAGAACAAACAAAAGCGCATCACTTTTAATTTCTTTTGTCGCTTCATTGTTTTTTTTTTTTAAATTCATAAAAGAGCAAGAAACAAGCAAACACACCACAACAACAACATACGACATCCGATTTGTTGCAACAAAGGAAAGCACAGAAAAACAAGAATAAAATCAAAACAAACAAAATATAGCAACAACACATGCGCTGAACTCTATATTAGAGCTTAACTAAATGAGCAGAGCAGAAGGTACTTAGAGAAAAACAATCAGTATTGTCAAGTCAGTGATTTTTTATTGTTTTGGTGATTTTTTTTCCACAATATTCGACGCGAAAATATTTTATATTGTATTCCTGTGCTTTATATTATTATTAATATTAAAGTTTATAATTTAATTTATTTCTCAG
The DNA here is from genome assembly GCA_963576795.1 of Metopia argyrocephala. NCBI lineage: Eukaryota > Metazoa > Arthropoda > Insecta > Diptera > Sarcophagidae > Metopia > Metopia argyrocephala. The sequence goes on from OY756210.1 coordinate 43,538,563, forward strand.
CGACATCAGGCTCTAATTTAAATGGTAGCGAAGAAATATGATCAAATATAGCTTCTTGCCGCATTATAGAGGAAATTTTTTAAATGAAATATGAAATGTTGACCCAAAAACAAGGTAAAAATCTTGTTTCAAAAACAAAAAAAAAAAAAAATGCCTCTAGTTAAAGATCCCAATATAAAATGTACTCAAATAATAAAGGCATGAAAATGGTGTGCCATTTTTATAATTTGAGTACTTAATTTCTTTTCATATTTAAAATCATTTGGCATAATGAAAAATGACTCCAAAACCGAAATTACAGCATAAAATCGTCTCTAATTGAAAAATTACACATATGTATAGTCTATTTATTAAAAAATCGTAAGAAAAAGAGCACCAGTACAAATTTATACACCACATTTACTATTAAGTATTCCGGTAGACTCGGTTCTGTCATAGACTCTAGTTTCAAGTACGGGGCTTCTAATCCGCTTCCGGAAAATCAAAAATGTTTAAAAACAACAAAAACAAAACACAGGCTAAATAAAAAACAATTTCCCTATACTATTCAAGAGATTATTTATAACATTTAAAAATGTTTGCATACATATCGTCACAAGAATTAAAGAACGCTGTGACTGACAAAACATTAAATGTTCACCAAATGTTCTTGCGACGATATGTATGTATGTATGTAAAAACTGCTTTGCTTTTATTTATTAATGCAGAACTACTTTTTTCAACCTCACCTAGTATAGTGTAGTGTAAATAAAGCTAAATACTAATAGAACTCAAGTATAAACCCAAATTCTACGGAAGTTTTTTCCTTCCTTTTATTTTTTATTTATAATTTGGCTGAAATTTACAAAACAGTATAAAATAAGGACTATAGACCTTACTTATATTATCTACATACATATTTGGTATTTTAATTAGTTAGTAGAGTTATAACAACTAAAATGTATCTTTTAACTTTTATGTCTAACGTGCAATCTTTGTTTGTAAAATTCATAAAAATCACGTAAGCAGACTACAACTACTAAGTGTTGAATAGCTCAAGCTGAATATCTACACAGTTTATCGCCTGTGCTTTCTTTCTTTCTCAATTTTTTTTAAAGCGATTGAATGTGATATTTTGGTGTTGTCAAATTCTTTCAATATTGTTAAAAAATTTTATTTTGGAGAAAAAAAAATACCCTATAAAAACCAGTGTCATGAATAAGTTATATTTTTATAGAGAAAATATGCAATCGCATTTCTTTCCTTGAGATTGTTCTAGGTGAAAGCAACACCACATTAGAATTTCGTATGTGAATGTCTGAACACCAAATATATAAATAACATTGTTTTACATTTGTTGTCCCAAATATATGAACGAAACAAAATTAGTAACGTTGTTTTTACTAATTTAATGTATAAAATAACATACGATTTTATAAAAATAGAAAAATACGGTACACATGCGAATATAATAGCCTAATTTGTATTAAAATTAACAACAAATACACGTTTTTCTTTTAAGCGAGTTTACTGTTTTCTAAAATCTGGGGCTGACAACACTAAAGCAAATATTTAATCCCAAAAAGAGTATAGCTTAATAAAATTTTCAAGAGCGATTAACAGTTCTGTTACTAGAAATTTAATGTTGTATGTAAAATTTACATTGTAAATGGATGTTACCTTGAAATTATATGTTAACATGTATGTTGTGTGCATGTGTGTCATTCTTTATTATAAAATAATCTGTTATAAAAAAATTTCACTGTTAATTGACACTGTAAAAACTAAAATAATTGTATATGTGGGGTGTTTCTCATACGATAGACAAAGTTGAATAAATTATTACTATTGAATATGGAACATGTAAATATATAGGTACATATGTATGTATTATGTATGTCGTCTAAACTTTCCAATTAAAGAAAAAATCGAATTTTAAGCATAAATTTCTAATTAATTTTTTTTATATGGCTATAACTCGGAAAATAGGTTTCAAAGCCCACAAAATTTAAGTCTTCAACCTTCAATTTGTTGAACTATTTCTTTTTTAATTTTTAAAACTTCACGATTTTGTTTTAAATGTCCCTAATCTAGGTAAATAAGCCGCAAATGGAAAAGAAATAAAATGTCTGCCGTATATAAAAAAATGTATAAAAAATTTCTTCAGTGAGAAAAAAAAATAAAATATTAATTTCACAATTTTAAATTCGTCGAATTGTCGTAGTGTACATACCTCTATAAATAGGTCTTCCTGAGCCAAATTAAGCATATTAACCTGCACTCTAATAGTTTTTAGCCTTTACTTTGGTATGAAATTAAAAAAAATAATATTGGTTGGTGTTATAAAATTCGACGATTTTTCGTTAAATGCTTATAAATCACTAAATAGTAAATCGAAAATGCTTATCACTATACATGTATAATATTTTATACAATTGGGGTCAAATGTATTGTAAATAGTACATACAGTGTTGTGCCTTTACTAGAGTGCAAAATGTGTGAGAATCCTGGCGTAATGCGTGATGAGCTTTTTCTGTTTAATGTCATTTATACTGGTACGCACGTACGCCTATAACTAAACTCAGTAGAACACTAGTTATAATAGAAGATTAAAGCGTAACCACCATTTCAGGAAAACTTTTATTTTTCCATTGTGTGTTTTGAATAATTTAAGAAAAAAAAAATTGAAACGAAAAGTTTTCATAACATTCTAATGGTTTTTAAGCGTGCATTTAAGCTTAAGAAATGACTTTATTTAGATTTTGTGAAAATCCAAGCTTGGTATAGCTAAGAAAACAACTATAGCACTTACATATTCAACATACTTACTTAGCTGGCCATAACAATCCGTTAATGGGGTTCGGCCTGCTTCAGCACTCGTGTTCAGGCGCCTCTGCTTAGCCCGCGTCTTCCCCAGCTCATGGCTGGTTCTAATGCGAAACATATCGCCATGCCTTAGAGGACCAAAAATTTTGGAGAAGAACTTTTGGGTTAAACACTCGCAGGAATGCTGTATCATCATCACAAGACAGAGTTCATGCTTCCGCACCATAGAGAAGTAACGTAAAAATAAGTGACTTTTACTGTGTTTCTTAACTGCTTAACTTAATCCCCAGACTAACATTATTCTTGCTGGCATTGGTGGTGCCAAGGTAGATAAATTCCTTGACCACATCGACTGGCGGTTGTAACCTGAGAGCCGATACGTTCAACATGCCTATTCGTCGATAGCATGTACTTCGTCTTGCTCTCATTTACCGCCAGACCAATTTCGGCAGACTCCAGTTCAATACCATTTAATGAAAAGCGTATCAAAGCAAACACAAGAGCGAAAAGCCAATTGTTTTGTTTGCGCTCTTTCTCATTTAAAGATTTGAAAACTTTAAGACTTTGTTGGAACACATGCGAAATGATTAGTTTGTTTTCACACTCCGGCCTAAACCCTAGCACAGTATTAACAGCCTCGAAGAGGTCCTTTCCTAAGTTGACGGAATTGCTTAACAGTCTTACCCGCTTTGCAGGTATACCGAGCGACATATAGGCGATACCTCATTGGGCCATTAAAGGTCCATTTGATTTTCAGTGATCTTCTCCCGGATTAGCCGCAGTGTGAATACCCGGTCAGCGGTGGATTTACCAGGTCTGAAGTCGCACTGATAACGTTCAATCAGTCTTTCACAAAATACTCTCGTAAGAACTTTATATGCGATATGGAGGATGCTTACACCTCTGTAATTGTAACATAGTGTATGTAGTATGTACGTGCATGTTTTGTGTCAAATATTTGGCCAATTCCACATATTTTACAAATAAAAACTTTGCAACCATATGCAGTATAACGCATCGTTTCCTATAATGTTTTCGATTAAAATTTATTAATTTTGTTAAAATAGCAAGAGGTTATATGTCCACTTACCTTTCATTTCGAAATTGTTTACAAAATTGAATGAAACAGTTTTTTTTTTTTTTTTTTTTGTTTCTTAAAAATATTTTTCAAGTTTTTCCTTCAAATTTCTTTGTTTTTATTTTTCATTTTTATTCAAAATAAATAATACATCCACAGAATTATGCCTGTTTTTCTAATGTCTGTTATCTTTTCGGACTTAAAAGTTAAAGTTAAAGAAAAAAAAAAGAGAACAAAAACTTTTTTTTGGTTTTTGTTTGTTGGTTTTTACGCATTTTTAAATTATGGCGTTTATTTTCATTTTCTTTGTTAATTATTGTTTTACTACTACAATTTTCTCATTTTTTTTTTTTTTGTTTTTTGTTTTTCATTTTACTTTTAAGAACTACTGGTTGAGTTTTTTTTCTTTTCTTCATATTTAAGTTTTCTTTTATTGTTTTGGAAAATTTTACAAAAATAGTTTTAATAGCTTAAGAAAAAATGGGGCATTTCTTGTTTTTATTTTTTTTTTGTTTGTTTTTTTTTTTTAATTTTTATTTTATATTAAAAAAACATTCATTTACTTGTAAACTACTTAAACTAACAAACAAAAAATTACAAATTAAAAAAAAAAAAACATTTAAGGGGTATTTTATTTAAACTGCTAAATGCCTCTCATGCCTATTAAACTCGTTAAAGTGTTTGAAAGTTGAAGAGGTACTTTAAGAGGCATTTAGCAGATGAAAGGCAAACCCCTTTTGACTTTTTCTTTTCACTATAGATATTATTAATTATTAATAACCTTGTTTTTAATAAATTACGATGAGCACGATTTCGAATGCAGCTCCTGCTTAAATTCTAATTTCTAATAAAAAAAAAGAGAAAAAACAAACATTTTTTTTTATAAATTTAGAGTTGCAGAAAGATGGAAAGAGAGCTTGAGAATTAGAAAAAGTTTTTGCACAAAACAATGAAAAGAAAAAGTATTTCTATTAGACTACAAAAATATTAAAAATTATTAATAAAAAGCTAAAAAACAAAACAATTAAATTTAAATTTATTTTCTGGCTTAAATTTAAACATTTTTCTTCTTCTTCTTCAAGTTTTTTATTATTTCTTTTTATCCCTTTCGATTGTCTTCAGTTGAAAACAAAAATGTTTGTTGGGTTGTTAAAAAAGAAAAAATAATTGCCTTTTAAAACCATGTTTACAAAAAAAAATAATAATAATAATAATAATAACAAAAACAAAAGCAAGGTTGCCATGTTTTTTTTTTAATATTTTCTTAACATTTTCAATATTTTCGTTTATTTTATTCCTGGAATTCATGTATAAAAAATGCCTTAATTGCTGCTGGTTTTTATCTACTAATTTTTGTTTTTTTTTCACATTATTTTTATCTCCGTTTTTCGGTTTTCTTCATCAGCTTAGAACACAGAAAAGCGTTTTCCTCTTATAGATATTCTACATACGTTTTAACACAAAAAATTGTCAAGAAAAAAGTTTTGGTTGTTCAACTACTACACACCTTTCCCAAAGTATGGATTGCCATGCCACATCATCTTTCATTTAATTTCTTTGTTTTTTTTTTATTTTTTTATTTTTTGCTTTTTTTCTTAAGTATTTAAATAGAACTGAGAAAAGATAAAAAAGAAATTATTTGAATAATATTTGTAAATAGTAAACAGACTTGGGACATTACCAATTTAAAATTATTTGCGTACAGTATTGGTCATAACTAAAGTTCATATGAGAAAAAAAACATTTTTTTTCTTTTTTTTTATTCCATCATTATTTTATTAATTTATTTATTATATTCGTTTTTATGGTCAGTCATTAACAAAACATATTATGTTTTAACAATAATAGAATTGCGAAAAAGAAGGCATGACTTAACAGTGATTAAAAAAACTGCAGTCAAAGTAGTAAAACTGTAACTTTTTCACTTTCCATTGATCAAAAATAAACTGCTGAAAAACTTATGCTTCTTAAAAATCAAACAGTCGCAGTTAAAGCAACAGCAAAACAAAAACTACAAAACTTTAGCAGTCGACATGTTTGATAGTTTTTGATGTCGAAGTTATAGCAATACCAAAAATTGCAGCCCTTCAAGACATTGCCATTAACACGAATTGCCATTTTGATATTAATGTGTTATGCCTCATCGGCATAATAGTCTTCGTTTTTTCATAACGATCCAACTTGAGGCGATTAAATAAATAGATTGGTTCGTGGGGTGGCTATTATTTTGAAGGAAAGAATCAATGTTAGCTTATTTGCATAAAACTATCAAACTTTTAGAATAAAGGTTTATATCGTCGTAAGAATTAAAGAACGCTGTAACTGACATAATATTTAATGTTCCCCAGAGCCAAAAAGCCTGTATGAAAGTGGAAAGAAGATACTGGTATTTTTCAAAACGCAAACGGCGTAAGTGAATTTCTTTTCATCATAGAAATCTGGGACCGGGACCAATCGACGCGTATTTTCGATTTTTTGTCAGTTACAGTGTTTTTTAATTCTTGCGACGATATGTAACATTTAGTTTTTGTTTTTTATTTAAGACCAATACTCAGGAGTAAGCCCCTACTACTTAAATGCAGTGCATTGTATTGGAATATATAGATATACATAGATACATAGATGTGAAGAAGTAATGTTAAGCGCCTTATGTCAATGGGACAAATTGCTGTCAATTTGATCACTCAAAGGCCAGTGTTATACCTTCACCTTTGAATGATTAACAGCAATTGCCCCATCTGGATGTTGAATGTGATTGGTGAGCATCTTTTTTATGTAGGTTAGCTGTTATCTTCCCAGAAGATGGCGCTGCACTTCTGATCATTCGTTTTCTTGGTGGAATAGGCTGGAAATGCCAGGGAGCGGTTTCGTGAAGATGGATTTCTTGTTTGAAAAAACTGGGTTTCCACATATGCATTCTGGAATTATGGTCAAACCATGTGAGAATATTGTTAAAAGTAACACACATCTAGATTTTTCGCCCCTTCTACAAATACTATAGACAACAATAGAGTAATTTAACGTGTGTACCCATCCGTTGACACAACCAATCCCTATCCAATTGCATGGATAGAGGTGAAATACAAAGCGTCAGACCAGCGCCACTCAATGCCTGTAGTCCCAACTATCGAACATGTCGAAGCCAAGCCGCTCCAATTGAGAGCCCTATGACAAAGGATTAGCAATTGTGATAGTACCATGGCCTGCGCAGTAGCACTCCTCTTTACTGGGACAGCACTGTGTACTTTCCGTAGGGTCGCACCCAAACCTTCAGGGAGGACTAACTCACATCCCTAATGATAAGGAGCACAGACAATCCTGGGGCTCCTGATGCTCGTAGTATCAGATAAGATTAGGTGTCTGGACAGTCCCTGAGAGCGTCAGTAATTTTAGCAACAACTCGCTTCCTATATGGAGTGCCAGGCCTACCCTACCCCAAGAGCACAGGCCCCTGGAGGGAAGAGTCGGCAGAAGCTTAAAGAACCTCCGAGAAGAAAAATCGTTAATGTCCTGGTCGCGGGAGGAGTACTGTCAAATTTCTAGACTCACCTGGCCCAAGCTGAACCTGAGGCGTACCAATCAACTCTTCTGCTTCTTATGAGGAGCCTCTGGCTATCAGGGCTCCCTGCATAATGTGGTACCACAACGGGCCGCTATGCGTGCTCAAGTGTGCCTTGTCATTACGAGGCTGCCACTTCCTCCTATCCTATCCTATTTTCCATATTTCCCTCATATTTATCATTTATATATTCTAACATTACATTGTTTTAGTTGGTCATTGGGAGAAATCGAAAAAAGAAGCTGACCAAGAGGAAGAAGAAGTCCTGTGGTACAACTTTTACCATGGGGAAGAAATTTGATACGGATAATGAGTTCATCTGGATATATCATACACGGCCGTATAAGTATAACCGTTTCAGATCAGTAGACATCGAAGAGAAGTGCATCATTTCCTTCAGTTTTTAGAACAAAATGTGTGATATGGTCTACGGGGGGTTCGTGGTATATTGCTTAGAGCGCTCGAATAAAAACTCAAACGACCGAGGCTACAATCCCAGCAAAGGAAAAAAATTAAAAAATAAAATTTGCGGTAAACATCTTCAAGAAACCGCTGCCTGACATTACCATTCTGTTCCACCAGAAACGAATGATCAGAAGTACAGCGCCAGCTTTTGGGAAAATAACAGCTACTACTACTACTACTTTGTAAAGACGCTCACCAATCCCACAATCAACAACCACCGACAAATGGGGCAATTGCTTCAAGGGTGAATATATAACTCAGACTTTAGAGTGATCAAATTGACAGAAACTTGTCCCATTGACATAAGGCGCTTAACATTTAACTATCTATCTACCTTCAAAATTCCAATACACGCACAGCATAAGTAGAGGTTTGTCCTTAAATATTGGTCTTAAAAAAAGAAAAAAAAACAACTTCATTCTATAGTTTATATAGAATTCTAAAGTTTAATAAATAAAACAGAATTAATCATTTTAAAATTGTTAAATAAAATGTTTGGTTATTAATTAAACTGATATTATTTGAGCAGTTCTTTGTATCATATAACATACGAGTAATAAGAAATGCATATATAATAGGCAACTTAAACAAAAAAAAAAAAAAAAAAGAATTTTTTTTATTCAAAACTATATACGAGTAGAGTTACAAAATTATCTTACAAGAGGGTGCTTTAGTTATAACGTTCTGTTACTTCATTATTAATTAAATTACATTTTGTAATTGACAATTAAAACAATAAAAAATTACAATTCAATTACAAGTTAAATTATTCATTAAAGTTTTTAAGTAATTGATTATAATTAACTGATAATTGTTGTTATCTAGCAATTAAAAATTATCTTGCCATTAGATACAGAAATTACGAATTAAAAATTATAGATAAGAGTTCATTGTTAATCAATTAGATTTTGCACATAATTAATAATTGTTAATTATTATGAACACTTAATTGTTAATTGGTTCCGTACTCAATTACAAAATGTAATTGGTATTAAAGCCCAAGCCTGTTTAAAAAAATAGTAATTTATCTGTATGATCTGCCAACCAACACTCACCTTAATATTAAATTTATCTATTTGGGTGCTAAAGGATGTAAAAATTGCGTATAGGCAGCACCATTTGGTGAGGCTGCTGTACTTAATGTTTGATCAGTTGAATCTGTTAAAGACATGGTAGGAATCATGGGAGGTGCTGGAGCATAATAGGGATATGTAGGGCTTATATACTGTAAGAGGTTTATTTTCAATTTTATATTAAAAAAAATTTAAAACAAAAACTTTCATTGATTAATTAAGCAATAGAAACATTAGTTTGTTTATGAAATTGTTTTCTTCGGTTTTTAAAAAAAATTCACCTGTAAGGGACCCATAGGTGGACCCATCATAGCACCATATTGCATAACAGCTTCGGAACCATTTAAATACATGCCTGGTGCCTGTAAGGCATTTACCAAATCTGGCTTATAGGGCGAAACACTTAAATGTTGAGGCGAAGAGGCCAATTGTAAATACTGCAGAAAACCAAAAAGAAAACATAAGAGATCACTACTCACAATTCTTGTATTTCTACTTTTTAAAATGAAAAAAAGAAACAATAATTTACCTGATTCTCAAAGGCCGTAGCTGGTTGTGTAGCGGCGGCTGCCATCATATAGCCTGGTATCCAGGGTGAACTAGCCAATGGATAACTACCTATTTGGGGTGTACCAAAACGAGTATAGCCAGCTGTACTACCATTTTGCTGAGCCCCTGGATCAGGGGTCACAGGTATACTTTCCATACCTGTGGTTCCGGCTGATATATCCAGACGTGAGCGATTATTGGGATCCCTTGCCTTTAATAGATTCTTTTTGGCTGATGAACAGCTATCGGCAAATTTCACTACCAGTGGATCATTAGCACCCGGTATTGTAGTACCATTTAAAACCTGTATTATCTGTTCACATTTCTCGCGACTCTCCATGCGTGCAAAGCCCACACCTAAAGAATTTTGAATTTAAGAATTAATCATTTAAAAGTAAATTTTTCATTTATTGAAATGCTTAAAAATGTTAAACAATACAATAGAATTTCTAAAATTTAAACAATATGTTCGAACAGTATTTAACTTTTCCGGAATGTTAACCTTTTTAATTGAAAAAAAGAACAAAAATTATATAGAAAACCCAAGTATTGTAGAAAAATCATGTTGAATTTTTACTTGTTTTTCATCTCTACAACTACAAAAGAGGCGACGACTTGGTGATTATTAAATATCGGTTAGAGAACTGCCAAGGTTGGCAGCAACCGACATATAGAAAACCTAGTTAGGTTGAGAGGTGTACAATAGATCTCCAGGTCTAAGTATTTTTATTGCCTCAAATTTGAATGAATCTTTAAAAGAAAAGAAACTTTGTACTGCCTCGTTAAAATAACAAAAATAACTTTATAGAGCGACATTTTAATGCTAAGATACGACTACTTTATCTGAGTGTTTTGTTTCACTCAAGTTAAGTTTTTCGAGATTCTATAGTATTTACAATTGCAAGAAAATAAGAAGTTTTACGTTCTCACTCAAGCAATCAAAACAAATCATTTTACAATACATCAAACTGTAACTGGTGTCATTGTGAAGAAATGGGAGTGGCATTGCCCAGTTGGAATTTTTGAAATTTGCAAAGTTGACGTTGTATACTCAGACATAAATACATACAAAAGATCATAAGAATCGAGAACAAGCCGTTTTGTAGGAATTTTGTTACAAATAAGACAACACAAGAATACAATTTATACAATAGACTTGGCAGTAACAGCTGTATTTGGAGTTGTGTAATCAGCTGTGGTATGTGTTTAAATCTTAGTAATGAATTCGTTGCATGCTTTGTACTTAAGCTGTGTGGAAGAGAAGTTTGCTGAGAATCTATTTGGCTTCAAGCAAACGAGAATCGTTTTTCGTTTTGTTCTCAAAATTAAAGTTAAAAATGACTACCAACTTTTTTTTGTCCAAAATGAGCTGGACTTAATTGAAGTGTGATTTTAACAACAACAAAAAATGGACAAATTAGTTTGCCGAACAGCTCATTTGACGTGTGGGGCTGGTCAATTTGCCGCCAATATCGTATAATTTGACGCTTTTAGACTATTTTTTCTACGGCTATGTTACGGCCCATGTATATGGGGACCGGCATGCAAAAGCTAACACACTGAAAGCTAATACTGAAGAATTTGTTCGTGCCATATCAGCTGATATTTTATAGAGAGTATGCCAAATTGGGCTCAGCGTGTGCATCATTGCTTAAAACGCTGTAGCGAAAGTAGTAAAAGCAGTGAAGTTTTTCAATTACTAAAACTTTTTCATTTTCCATTGATCGAAAATAGACTGTTAAACAGCAAAAACTGTACAAGTTCAACAGACGACTTGTTCAAAAGTTTTTTTTGTTTGACTGATTTCAAGTTGATTCTGAAATTAAAGCAGAAGCAAAAAAATTAAAAACTGCAGAACTTCAACATACATGCAATTGTTCGAGGAGAAGGAGATATAAAAGACCGCCCCAAATCGGGCCGCCCACTTTCCGTTCAGACACAGCAAGTAATCAAAGCCGTCAAAGCAAAAGTTCAACGAAATCCTCTTCGGATACAGAAAATCATGGCCCATGAGATTTAAACCACACAAAAGTCCATGAGTCGCTTTATTAAAAAAGGTTTGGGTTTTGCAGCGTACAGGAGAGTTGTTGACTGCAGCTTTTAAAAAAAATTGGATAGAAAAATTCAAACGTCTTTTGGTGAAGAACGCCGATAACTTGCATAGAAAAATCTTGTTTACGGATGAAAAACTTTTTACCGTAAAGGAAAAGTTTTACAAACAAAATTATGGGGTTTATGCCCGGTCACCTAAAGAAGTACCAAAACTTATTTCACGGGTCGAAAAGCGTTATCATTTCAGCAGCAACCATGGTTTGGTGAGGTGTAACTTACTATGGGGTGACCGACTTCTATTTCTGTGAACCGGGCGTCAAAACATCCACCAAAGTTTATAAAGATACCGTTTTGAAAAGAGTTGTGAAGTTGCTTAACGATTGCCTGTTTAAAAACCAGGTATGGAATTTCCAACAAGATTCTGCACCAGCTCATAAGGCTTAAACTACACAGACCTTGCTTCGAAACAATTTGCCAGCTTTTATATACTCTGTCTGAATATTGACCATCTGGCAGCCCCATTTGAATCATTTGGACTACAAATTGTGGACGGACCATAACATTGATTATCTTAAGATAGCTCTGGTTTATGCTGTAGCCAATTTTCCAAAGGATTATGATGCGTGTAGCTATTGATGACTGTGAAGTAAGATTTAAGGCGTGCGTGAAAGCTAAGGACGGACTTGGTTGAATAAAACTAAGATTTTTGTATACCATTCTATATAAACAAGTACACGGCTCTATAGAAAAAAAATATATATTATTGGTGGAAAATTTTTCTCACTTACCTCTTGAATTCATTTGTGCATCACATAGAATTTTTGTTGATACCACGTGGCCATATTTGGAAAGCATTTTCTCTAAATCAGTCTCTTTGAAATATGGTGGCAAATTTGTGATATACAAATTTGTTGGATCCTGTTCTTGTTGCTTTAAGGTTTTCAATTTTTGGTTTGTTTGTTTGTTTTTTTTTTTGTTCAATTTATAAAATAATTTAAAATATTTGTTATTATTTATATGGAAACAGAAGTACAATAAAATATATTTTTGACTACGAATACATCTTTTTTTTTTGTTTAAAGAATAACTAATTTAAGCTACTTTAATAGGAATAATAAAAATGTTTAAAATGTTTGTATTGCAATACGTAAATGAATATTTAATTGTTTTTATTTTTTACTAAGGCCGGTCCATGTCTACTAATAAATAGGTACTATTTAAATAACTGGGTCTATAAAGTAACAAATTTACGAAAATAAATTTCTAGAAATTGCTAAAATTTTCTGTTTTAAACGTTTAAATATTTATCAAAAATTTGAATTTAATGGCGAAACTTTTGAAGAATAAAATGTATGTAAGGTTGGAGCGAATTTTTTTTAGTCTTTCCTTCATTAAAAATTGATGCAGAGAGAAAAATCTTATCTTTTTGTAGGTCAAACTCTGGAGATGGCGTAGAGGACTTTAGTTCGTGAAATCATACGTGGAGTAATAAGCTTGTGGTTGTGTAGAGGCTTACACTGCAAAGACTCAACTGGTTTAGCTGGCTGAGAGCAATAGCTCTCTGACACACTCTCTTCTGCCTGAAAGACAGTTGAGAAGCAGTAACTAAGAACTCCCCAAGCAGCTGGGGAGGGAGAAGCACAATATAATTTCCAATATTATTATGATCTCTTATTCCTTCCAAAATCTGAGCTTTAATGTGAGGGCTTCTTGGAGTGGTGAAGGTATAATACTGGCCATTGAATGATCAATCAACAGCAACCGATTTCCTTGCGGTTTGCATTTTTAAAGTAAGACCTTTGTTTGTTTCTGACTGATATTTTTTATTAAGACCAATGCTCAGGGCTAAATCCCTCATTGTATTGCACAACATTAGAAACCTATTCAAGAGCAACTTTGAATCATCGCTTGATGAAAGTCGTTCAATGGCAAGGATTTATGTACCTTCAGCATGTGTGCACCAGAGCCTTTTTTTGGTCTTTTATTTCCATGACTTAAAGAATTACACACAGTGTATGCAGCATTAATCTAAAGATGAGCCATATTGAATTTTTTGAATTCGATATCGCTCTCAATGCGTAATAGATTTTGCTTTTTTTTTCTTTTTTATTGTGACCAATACTCCGGGGTAAACCCCTACTAATGCTTTGCATTGTATTGGAATTTTTGTGGAAAGGACAGTTCATTATGACAATAAAACATATATTTTGTTTTCTTATATTATTGAGCGCCTTAGGAATGAGACAAATTGCTGTGAATTGATCATTCAAAGGCTAGTGTTATATCTCACAATTGAATGGTCTACAGCAATTGCCTCATCGTTGCATGTTGATTATGTTGTGGTGAATGCCTTCGCTAAGTAGGTTTAGTTAGTTATCTGCTACTTCAAAATAGATGGCGCTTTTTTCCTGATCATTCGTTTTTGTTGCGAATGGTTAAGGTGAAATAGAGTAGAATGTAAGGAAGCGGTTTCTTTGTAGATGGACTTCTTGGAGATGGGAGGAAACCTCTTAGTTTTTAATTAAAATTTTGAATTTTTTAGTTACATTTCTGGAATAGTACTTATGTGGGTACATCTTACGATGAAAAATAATTATTTTTGAGATTTCTGTTCTTTTTTTTTTTTTTTACTGCGTGGTTTATTCACAATTTTACGTATATTTCTTGTAATAGGAATCAATGTCTTTTTTTCAATTATGCCTCACAGTATGTATATATGTGATTAATGGAAGACTTTTTTCGGTTATTTAATTAAAGCATTTCATTCTTCTGTCACAGGTATGTAATACATATTTAACAATATCCAAATGCTTAGGTAACACATTAGAACTGGATGTTTGTAATTGGGTTGCCAAGTAAAGAGCAACACACATCATTCCTAGGTTTAGACATTTTAAATGTCTTCTCAGCAATCACGTTTACTTTTGTTCCCAATATTAGTTCTAATGTCTGATCAAATTTTTTAAACTTCTTCAACATTTTAAACTTCAAGTACTTATACTATGAAGAAATTGAAAAAAGTCTAAATTGTATGCAGGGGAATCCCCAAAACCAGTTTTTTAGGCGATAAAAATAGTTTTCTGTTATGATGGGTAAAAAAGATGTTTAAATGATACCTTCCTGACTTTATATACAAATTAGTATGCTATCTTAATGAGCTATCACGAAATAAAGTCGCAGAATCTAGTTATATGGCATAAATATAGCTTCCGACTAGCATCAGCAATACTGATCCATCCGCAATAATGGAGGTTTCAAAATTAAAAACAAAAAATTGTTTGCCCGCTCATTTTCGCTCCACCCTTAATCTACGTATATGTGTGTGAATATGTATATGAATACTTGGAAAAACTGCCTAAATATTATGTTACACTACTCATAAGTATGTATGTATATTACTTTTTATTAACAAACTATTAAGAGATTAAGTTTTTTATTAAAAACAAATTCTTTTTCTAAATATTCTACATTTTAAAACTCGTTACTAATTACTTAAAACAAAAGGCAAATCTGGTTTAAAATTTAAAAAAAAATTTGTTTTCCTTTCAGTGTGAAATTATCCAATTGGGTGTAGTTTTTTTTTAAATAAAATTATTAAAAAACAAAAAAAAAATTTAAAAATATATCGCTATGGTCAGACTAACAAATATTTGAAACTAACGGCCTTATTATGATTGTCGTATTAGTTGTCATATTCGGAAACAAAAACAATGAAACTAGGACTTTGACAAGCGCAACAAGGCCGAATAATTTATGAAAAATCAGTTACAAGTTATGAATTTCATTTACGAAAGTTATAGAGGCTGTCTCAAAGGTAACGCCAGCATGTGTGCTGGTCTAAAAACAGAGGTTATGGTAAGGGGAATGGGGAAAAGGGAGTAGTGTTTGTGAGTATTTGATTAAAACTCATTGACATCGTCATTAACAGGAAAAACTTTGGCGGGAAGATTGTTCCCTAAACGAACAGTGTGGCTTAAGAACAGTAGGTTGTTGGCAACCCTTGAAAAAGAACAGCTTGTCAGCAAAGAGTTTAGTGTTGGTAGAAATGAAGTGATGACTTAGTTAATTGCAGTGTTTGGATTTCGGAAAACCCACATGTAAATTGGCGAACAACAACTGCACGCAAAAAGTGCTACTGTTTGTTGCGGAATTTGGGTAGGAAACATGTGTGGATCATAGTTATTTGGAACTGAGGCTGGCCAAGTAGTAATTGCTTTCAGACGAAGCGCATATAAGATTAAATGAAAAAGCGAAAATACAACTGATCCTTTAGAGCTGATAAAACTGAATTGTTGAGTTTTTTCAATTCGACCCGTGCACTCATAACTAACACAGCTTTAGTGTAACGTCTCCATAACACGAAATTAAACATTTAATGTTGCATGTATGATTCCCAATAATCACGTAATACTAAGCAATTTGTTCAAAGCATAACAGTTAACGTTAGAAATACAAAAGCATGAAGTAATTTACAAATTTACAGAATTATAAAACTGCCTTCGTATAACAGCCTTTTTCTAATAACTGTTCAAATATTTTATAATCATGACGCAAAACCTTCAAAAACTAAATAAAGAAAAAAATTAAACTACAGTAGATTAAATTATAAAAAAACTATTTACAGATTATTTATCTCTTTAATTTTACAGAATAAAATGTTTTATAAATATTTTACAAAATAAACCATAAACGATATTTACAAATATAAAAAAATAACTGTTTTATCGCGCCTCTGTTCAAACTAAGGAAAATCAAAAATCTTTCTTCTCTTCAGCATCAGAAATCTCAACTCTTGTGATTTCTTTGTTAAATATCTGTTTAAAAAATTTCAAGTTTTTCTATCATATTTTGAGTTTGAATTGGACTCGTTAAAGGTCAAAGTTGAAACGGCAGCATAACAAGAGAAATACTCATTTACGTTTTTTCATTCAACCGCTGATGTACAAAAATTAAGTGCAAACTTTGGCGTTGCTCCAGAAACAATAAATCATGGCCCGTGAGATGAAAATCACACAAAAGTATATGAGCCGCATCATTGAAAAAAATACTTGGAGCTTGGAGCTTTCAAACGGCCTACAGGATACTTTTTGACTACAGCTTTAAAAAAAATAGGATAGAAGAATGCAAACGTATTTTGGTGAAGTACACTGATGATTTGCATGAAAAAATCTTGTTTAAGGAAAAGTTTAACAAACAAAATGATAGAGTTTATGCCCGGTCATATAAAGAACAATCAAAACTCATTCCACAGGTCGAAAAGGGTCGTCATTCTAGCTGCAGTCTGGTTTGGTGGAGCGTTGCTTACGATGGTGTGACTGACTTGCATTTCTGTGAACAGGGGGTCAAAACATCGGCCAAAGTTTACCAAGCAACCGTTTTAGAAATAGTTGTGAAGCCGCTTAACAATTCCCTGTTCCAAAACCAGCCCTGAATTTTCCAAAAAAAAATTCTGCAACAGCTCATAAGGCTAAAATGACACAGACCTGGCTTTTAAACAATTTACCAGCTTTTATCTGCTGTGAAGAGTGGCCATCAGGCATAGTGCTGGCAAAGTATTGAGCAATGGCTATCGAGTATCAAGTATTTATACGAACTTTTGGATACTCAATACTTAAAAGTAACTACTCAATACTTTCAAGGTTGGAATTTTCTTCGAAGTTGTATGGAAAATTTGAATTTTAAAGGCTAAACGAATTTCTGTACAATACTTTATGAAATTGTTTTCACTTAAATATAAAATCCATTAAAAGCATTGGGTACCCAAATGAAAGTTTTCAATACTATTGAGTAATGAAAAGTACCAGAATTTGACAGCACTAATCTGGAAGCCCTGATTTGAATCCTTTAGATTACAAATTGTAGACAAACCATAATATTGATTCTCTTAAGATACTTAGTTCTCGGGTATGTCAATTTTCCAATGGATAATGGTGCGTGCAGCTATTGATGACTGGCCAATGCGACTTAAGGCATGCGTGAATACCAAGGGTGGACTTGGTTGAATGAAACAAAGATTTTTGTATACAATACATATCGCCGTGGTCCAGTGGTTAGTGTGTTGGCTTACTAAGACGAAAGCTCCGGTTCAAGCCCTGGCTCTGACATCTTGAAGCAAGGAAATATTAAAAAGGATAAAAATATTTCTTAGCAGACTTCTGGTGAAAGCTCTGATTGCCATGAAAAAGCATCTCAAGCCTGTAGGTCCCGGTTCTCATGGATAAAAATTGACACACACAACAGGAGTGCTGCGAGAAGCTAGGCCGTAATATTGACACAGGCTTGTAAAGGCAAGTTATATATGTATGTATGTATGTATGTTCCACAACCATTCAATAGTTTTTGTTTTATAGCTCAACATATTACTCGTAGTAATAGTATTTATGTCCCTAGTAAGTATTTAGATATCGTTGATTTGTTTTTGTTTATAAGACTAATACTCAGGGGCTACACCCCTACAAATGCTGTTCATTGTATCAGAATTTTAGGTGAGTGAATTTTTTTTTTTCAATTAAGCACCTTAGGCCGAGACCACGGAATGAGCGGCAAAAAATTAAAACATATGGAATACTACTGAAGTGGCCACGCAATGAGCAGAATTTTTGAGCGGCTAAGCGGCGCCGCTCAGGAATAGAACTTGTTCTTTTTTTTTATTTGAGACCAATACTCAGGGGTAAACCCCTACTAAATGCTGTGCCTTGTATTGACATTTTTGGAAAGGATAGTACATATATTATTATATTATTAATAAGCGCCTTAGTTGATTCTGAGCGGTGAAGTACAAACATGGCAAAAGTGATTGCAGAGCTTATAAATTAATCTATACAAAGCCGACCTCTGTTATGGCAAGATAGATTACCGAATTTTAAAAATAAAAAATATGGCATTTTAATAACTAACCACACTAACCGCTCAGAAATGACACGCTCAGTAATAAGCCACTTGCCACTCACACTCGCCGCTCTTTGCGTGGCCCCACACTTATATTGGACAAGTTGCTGTAAGTTGATCACTCAAAGGCCAGTGTTATACCTTCAACCTTGAAATGATCCACAGCAATTGCTGCATTTGTTGATGTTATTTTTTGTTGGTTGTGAAGTGGTGAGGAACTTGGCTAAGTTGTTGTTGACAGGTTTTGATCCTTGCTTTTTCTAGTTCTGCCTGTGTACTCACCAACAGGTGCCGCTTTTTCCTGATAATTCACTAGATAGCTCAAAGCTGGATAGAGTAGAACCAAAGACTATAAATATATAAAGATGTTACACTCCCTACATTTTTATTTGAAAAAAATTTTGTTCATATTTAGAAACGGGGGACAAGTATGTGGTCAGCTGAAAAAAAACCAATTCTCATTTTTTGCAAATATTAATCATGAGAGCATATCTCTCAACAACAAAATCATACATGCATGCATACATATTTACAATATACATTTCGGAATTCAAATATAAAAACAAAATAAAAGAAACTGTTTTTACACATACATATGTACATATTAATATCATACATTAACCTTTAATTAGGCGCATTTAGAAAATCATATAATTAGTCGTATGGGGTCCCAGAGTTTACTGCAAGTGTAGGATTACAAAAAAGAAAAATGAGTATGTTTTGTTAAATTTTCAGTTATTTATTTTAATAATACATAAAAAACAAATAAACACAACATATTTTTCGTTTAAAAACAAATCCACCAACATTTTTTAATTTTAATATTTCCTGACCCCAAGCGCCTAATTAAAGGTTAACAACGCAATTGTATATGCGAATGCTTGTGTGTATTTATAATGCACATTGCCAAATCAAATAAAATAAATAATTCTTTTAAGAACACTTGGTTTCGTATGAAATAAACGCGCAACTAACTTAAGCCAAAGTCAATGTGATCGACTGTGCAATAGTAGGAGAAGAATACGTGACTTATTGTTGCACACAGGGAATTATGTTGATCTGCACCGAATTATGATGTTATTGTCTTTGAAGAATTCTCTTATATACTTACAATATGTGAAATTAAAATAAAAAAAACAATTTTTCAATCTTTGGTTATTAATTGTTTTATTTGTATACCGCTGACATATCGTCGCCCCGAAGTTATCATATTATTATAGTTATCATATTATATATTTGTATTATTTTCCTTGACCTTTTTATTAATTTTATTATTAGTTAAATTATTTGCAAAACAATAACAAAATTATGCAACATACAAATATATATTCCTGATGATGCTACGCAAGGAAGTAGCGAAATATCGTAAAATAAATAATATAAATATTTATTCGACCTTAAGCTCAAATAATTTAACTAATAATAAAGTTATCACATTATTATCATAGAATTTACATCAGGGACTGTAACGGTTATAAGTTATATCGAAAAACTTATTTTTTTATGGTTATTTTAAGAGTCTTTCCAAAAAAGGTCAGCAGAAAAAGTTATTTTTCAACGGAAAAATAAAAGTTAAAAAAAAAACTCTAAAAAATGGAGTTTTATTTTTTCGTCATAAAATAAAACTCATTTTGTGAGTTTTATTTTTCCGTCATAAAATAAAACTCTATTTAGGAGTTTTATTTTTTCGGTCATAAAATAAAACTCGTTTTTATGAAAAATTTGTTTACACCTAATCCTGATTTGACACATTATCGTCTGCAAACTATTACAAATGTCATTTCTATAATATTTTGTTCCGTGCAGAACGCAGTAATAGACGCAGTCATCGAACCCGCTTTCATCCTCCTAGTCAAATATTTGTAACATTTTTAGCAAGTTCCGGCCATTATCGGTTGTAATTGTGTAAATTTGCCTTTTATTAATATTAAAGCACCCTAAAAATCGTTCAACTTGAGATTTTAGGTATTCAGCTATAAAAAAACAATAAAATAAAGATACCACAAGCAACGGGATTAGATTAAAAATAAAATCAGTATTAAAATAGAGTTTTATTTTATGACAGAAAAAATAAAACTCCTAAATAGAGTTTTATTTTTTGACGGAAAAATTAAACTCTCTTTTTAAAGGTTTCATCTAAACTTTTATTTTTCCGTCAAAAAGTAACAGTTAAAATCTGATTAATGATCAGTTATGCAAGTTCAAGAGCTCTCCAAGACGATTAATTTGGTATATAACATCATATATGTCTGTCGACTCTAATACGATGATTTTTTTAGTTTAATTTTTAAGCAATAACTGTTATTTGCGGTCCCTGATTTACATACATACATAATTGGCCATTACACCCTGTTTCAGGATTACGGCCTAGCTTCTCGCAGCACTCATGTTGTGTGTGCCAATTTTTATACATGAGTACCATGAGCAAGAATGAACATTTAGCCGATATTTTGCTGAATATATAGCACAGCAAATAACTTACGTTAAATTTCGTATGGATATAATTAAACCGTCAACAATTTTGTCATTTCCTTCCGAAATGTTTGTTCACACAATAAGTTAAGAAAATGAATCGGACTTTGGTAATTTGTGTGCTCCATCGGACTTATTTTTCGAAGTTTGCACAATTCAAATAAAAGTCTTCGAAAAAATATTTTTGGAAAACAAACTTATGAAAAACATAAAAAGATTTATTATTGATCAATGCGTAAATTGTACCAAAAATACTGTTTATTCCTTTCGGTTTGAGGATAACAACGTTTGTTACTAAATTTACTTGTGCTTATATTATTACGAAATCATTTGACATGGGAAACATATAAATACAAATCAGCGAGTACCAAAAAGGTTAAAATTTTGGAACATTAAATATGTCAGCGGTATACAAATAAAATAAACAATAACCAAAGAAAGAAAAATGTTTTTTATTTTAATTTCACGTGTTGTAAGTATACTTATTAAAGAATTCTTCAAAAATAATAACATTATAATTCGGTGCAAATCAACATAATTCCATGTGTGCAAAAATAAAGCACATATTCTTGCCGTACAATTACACAGTCGATCACATTGACTTTGGCTTAGGTTAGTTGCGCGTTAATTTATACGAAAATAAGTGTTCTTCAAAAAATTATTTATTTTATTTGATTTGGCAATGTGCATTATAAATGCACACACGTTTACACATGTATGCAGATATGATGTATATTGTAAATACACACACGTATTCATGCATATATGATTTCGTTGTTAATATATTTATATGTTTGTATTAATATGAATATGCTCTCTTCTCTGTATAAAACCGGTTTCTTTTAGTTTGTTTTTATATTTTTTATACGTTGGTAATACACACATGTACACACATGAGAGATGAAAATAAGTTCTCTAAGAAGAATAAGCTCTCTTTTAGTTTTGTTTTTGTAAGTGGAAGTAGCGCTACGGACATCACTAAAATTTGGAGCTAGCAGTTCATTGTATGGCAGTGTGACATCTTTATATATTTATAGTCTTTGGTAGAACACTGGATTATTCGGTGTTATATTACATACATACATACATACATAACTGGCCTTTACAACCCTGTGTCAGGATTACGGCCTAGCTTCTCGCAGCACTCATGTTGTGTGTGTAAATTTTTATCCATGAGAACCGGAACCTACAGTTTCATGTCGACTCGGAACGACAACTTGAGAAGCTTGTTCATGGCAATAAATTACTCTCAGAGCTTTTGCCAGAAGACTGCTGAGAAGTAGTCGCCGAAAGAAATATTTTTTTCATATTTCTTTTTTTTTAAGATGTCGGAGCTGGGTGTCGAACCCAGGGCTAATGTTTCAGTAAGCCAACACACTAACCACAAGACCACGGCGACTACTTCGTGGAAATTTGAATTACTAAGGGCGCGCTCTTTTGATATTTTTGTACATAAAATGCATGATATATCATTATAATTTGAACTAACTGCACAGCAGCTGGACTGTTGAGAATTGCCTAATTCGTAAAGGTCTTACCAAGACGGGCTGAAAAACTAAAATAAATGTAGATGCTGACCTCCAAATGAAGGTGAAGTCAGTTTTTGTTGTAAACAACAAACACATTATTTTGTGGAATTGTGCTATTTGTTGTTTAATAAGGTGTTGCCTGCTTTAAGGGATGCTTGTTGCAGATAAAATTTTTCGTACGAAAAAACCAACGTAACTTAACTTTTTTCCACAAAATTGAATAGAGTAACAGGCTTAAAGGTAAAAAAAATTGCAAATTTTTTTCCAGAAAAGTAAACAGCACTAGATTTAGGAGTGGGTGTAATACATTGCCATTCAAAAAAAAAAATCTGAAGGCGCGATATTACCAACACTTTTGACTAAAATAACTCTATTATTACTTGTTAACTAGAATTTCTAAAATTTCTATTTTATTAAATGCTAATTTTTTTTAGAAAGTAATAAGAAAAACGAAAGTAAAAAATCATATAAAAATTTTAATCTCAAAAATATTTCTAATTTTCTTGGTAAAAAAATCCTTCTTTAGAGTTAAAAAAAAATATAATTTTTTTTCTCGTTTTTCTAAAAATATAAAAAGAATTTTAATAAATGCTGTCATGTATGTACTCGTACAACACTTAAGAAGAATACTGTAAAAATAGAAAAACAAAAATACCTGCGGGTCCTTGTCACTTTCTACTTTTCTTTTTTTTTTCTTTTTGGTTGTATTTCTTGAAATGAAAATCTTACTTTTTAAATAGATTTTCTCACTGTAAGCATTGTAAGAAAGTGCGTATGACTTGACTAAATATTTTTGTGTTAATTAAGAAAAATAAAAACAACAATAAAAGAAATAAAGGCTCATATCTTAAGTAATCTTGTTAAATAAAAAAAGAAAAGATTTTGCTCTGCTCATCCTTATAAGGCCTTAAGAAAATACATCCTTAAAACAACACGCTGTCATTTGTCGTTTTTTTTTTCATTTTTTTTTTTGCTCACATTTTTTTCTTATACTAATTAAACTTACATGCAACAATAAAAACAAAAAACAAACAAAAAAGTATTTTTTAAATAAAAAAAAAAACTAAAAAAGGAAAAAAAAATGTTTTAAAAAGAAAAGAAAAACATACAATGGCCGGCCTAAGAAGCACCCAGACACCCACTTTTGCCATTTGTGCTTTAATGCCTTTTGCCTGCAACGATTTGACGGCATTATCAGCATAGGCTGGTGATTCAAAATCTACAAAACCATAACCTAAAAAGAAAAGTTTTACAAGAAAAAAACAAATACAAAAAAATTAAAAAAAAAAAAAATGAAAAGGACATATATTTTATTATTTTTTTTTCTTATTTATAAAATTCTTATTATTATATAATACGAGTAAATGATAAAGAAAAAAAAAATAAAACTAAAAAGAAAAAAATTTATTTTTAATTTTTTTTCACAAATATTATCATCTTGTTGTGTCCGAAAATTAAAAATAATATTAAAATAGAAAATGCATTTACGATAATATAGCAAAAGAAAAAAAAAGAAAAAAAAAAATAAATAAAAAAAAAGAAAAGAAAAAGAACCTCCTCTTTTCAATATAAAAAGAACGTTGGAAAATAAAGAAAACGTTATCAGGTTAAGGAAAAAGCAATGCCTTTGGACTTACCTTTACATTTTTTTGTTGTCTTATCAAAAATAGCTTTGGCTGATACAATCGTTCCATATCTGAAATGTAATGCAGAAAAAGAAGAAGAAGAAAAAGTAAATTAAAACAGAAAAACTCTTTTTTATTCAAAAACAGATTTATTAAAAAAATTTATTTTATATTTTTATATTTTTACATTTTGCATTTTCTGTGTATGAAGTAGGGGTGCACACTAGTGATGTAAAAGTATTGAGTATTTGAGTACTGAGTACTTGATACCATGAATATTTACCGGTACTCAATATCCAAAAGTAACAATTCAATATTTATAGGGTTATATTCTGTAGTATGTTGTTGCAAGTTTTCCTTAAAAATCCTCTGAAATGGTACAAATTAAAAAAAAAGGATGGAAAAGAAGCATTTGTGGCAATGTGTGGGATAATTATGCATTTTAAAAATTGTTTTAAAAACTTTTAAATAAAATGGCATTCAGAAAAAGAAGCCAAATGTTGAATTATTGTACCGAAGCAGTAGAATATTTAGCACAATGTAAACTTTTTAAATCGATGATTTCACATAAAGGTATGCTTGAATTATTATATTTTATATTATATTTATTCTATATTACGTTTATAGGAGGGTGCAGCTCTAATTTAGAGTAGCATTTGGACTCGAAACACTCATTAGTTGATTTAAAGAAAACAATTGAAGGTAATGCCGTAAAAGTAGAATTATATTTCTAGAACAATATGCTTTAGTTTAGAATTATTTTTTTTTTAACTTTTATCTATCGTGGAAGACGAAGGATTGAAACATCTTCTAAAAACATTAAACACATCGTATACGCTACCAACTAGTTATATTTTAAGTCAAAAACTTATACCTTCGGAATTTGAAGATAATTTTAGAGATTTAAAAAATGTCCCCATTAGTGCTAAACATGTTTGCCTAACAACAGACGGATGCACATCTGTAGCAAATGTGTCACATATTTGTAATGGAACATTCTGTGAACGCCGATTAGAACCTTAAATCTCATTTTCTTACTTTCTTCGAAGGCAAAGTTTCATTCGTAGTCTCCGAAAATGCCGCAAACATTTTAGCAGCTATAAAAACTGCAGGTTGGTGCAGCTTACCATGCCTTTTACTTTCAAATAAAAAAAAGACATTAAAGTATTGAGTACTCAATTTAAAAAGAACCGAGTAGTATTGAGTAGTCAAAAGTAACCGCTTTTTACATCACTAGTGCACCCGAAACAAATAAATACAAGTCCGTACCCGATGCGTTTTGTTCGTTAACGAGTATTTTTGATTTCGATACTTTGCAATCAAGTACAATTTTTATTATAATCTGGTTCAGACCCAACACTAATGCAAGACACCGCGACCTATAAGATCTATTGTGTCACTTTGAGTCTACTGTTTGTTTAGCAGACCAACTGCTTTGCTTATAAACACCAGCCACTGCGAAACTTTAGTAGTGGATATGTCCGCCAATGTTACCATATGTCTGCCTAAAGACATTCATCTAAATCTATCAAGAGCCGCACATTCACATAATATGTGTTCTGTCGTCTCTCATACTTGTGAGCATAGTCTAAAGCAGTGAATCACAACTAGGCTATAGCATCAAGTGTATTTGAATTCAAACATATTTGTTTTTTTAAACATTTTCAGCGTGAAACCAAGTACAAATGGCGGTCAAAGCAAACAAATAAAAAGTAAAGACAAAACAAATACAAGCTTTGCTCTCTTTATACGTCTAGAGTATTTGTATTTACTCATTCTTGGTCACTATAAATAAAGTAATAATTGTTATTGACCATTTGACAAAGTTAGAGGACAGAGTTCATCATTATTTCCCAAAATTAGATATAAAGAAGTTTGATTGGATTCGTAATCCATTTCTCATAATGGATACTTTCGTATTTGACTTGACTTTGAATGAAGAGAGTGAACTCATTTTGCTTTCCAATAATCGAGATGTATTTTTAAAGCATTCAGAAGAATCAATTAATTCATTTTGGATTAACATAAGATGCGATTATCCAATGATAGCCAAAAAAGCTTTAAACATTTACAATTTACAATTTTTCACATAGACTCAGTGTGTTATATTAAGCACACAAATAATTTTTAAACTTATAAGTATCTTCTGTGTGTGCCGCCAAATTTTTAAATTGTTAAAAATGTGCCGCAACAAAAAAAAAAAAAAAAAGATTGCGAATCACTGGCCTACATGACCCATCAAAAAATCAATTAGGATTTTTAGGTCTGGGGCCTTCTATACTTTAGAATGTCAGACTTTCTCCCAAATCGCGGACGAATCACAGTCTTGGCGTTCATGTTTCAAACATTGCCAGTTTCCCATTCACTAATCACATTGAGAATAGTAGAAAGCGGTGCTGCACAGCACGGGCTCCAGACCAACATAAGATGTTTTCGATCTCCTCCTAGCCAATGCATTCGCTTCCTTGTTTTCTCTTATAACACAGTGTCAAGGTACAAAGAATAGTTGCACTCTGTTTCTAAGCGATAATCTTTTCAAAGCATTTATTAAAGCAATATTTAACAAGTCTAGGTGTCATACAATGAGAGTCAAGCGACCTTAAGGTAGCCGGACTATCTGAAAATATAATAATTGCCTTGCCCTTGAGCCCAATATCAGCACATGCGGTTACGGCCAGGATTTCAGCCTGAAAAGCACTCAACGACTTCCCCAGTGGAATTGACAGGTTTTGATTGGGTTCATAGATGCCAGTCCCTAGCCCACTGTCCGTTTTGGAACCATCATTATACCAGTTTAGATCGGACGCACTCCGAGCCAAACAATCAGCAGACCAGCATTCCCGGTCCAGTACTAACAACAGTCGCAATTTTATTCATATTGTTTCTTAGTTGTGTGAAAATAAGCATAATAGTCGTGCGGGAGTTTATGTGCTCTATCCGCCATTTCAGATTTTGTATATATCTCGAGTTAATGATGGTACTTTTGGTTTTTGACTCCAAATTTTTCAAGTCTGATATCCGTTTTCGGATATCTCTTCCAGTTTCGGAGATAAATAGCCGAAAACGGATTGCAGGCTTGAAAAATATTGGTATCAAAAACTTAAAGTGGCATCATTAACTCGAAATAGAGCACATAAACTCCTGCACGACAATATGTATGGATTTTAGCAAGCAAAGACAGAAACCATTTATTTAAGCAGAACTAATTTTGCCGATAACAGACTATTGTTCACAGCTTTTAGTCGATGTGCACTTTTTCACGATCCTCAAATTTTCAATATGGCAAAAATAAAACTTCTGCCGATATGTATAAAGCTATATGTGCATGGTAGCCCATGTACACCTCTGTGAGGCAAATCTAGAATAATGGCATTTATTATAAAATAAATGGGAGGTAACTTATTTCGGTTCAAACGATATTGGGTTTTTGTTAAAATTTCTACGGAATACCCGCATACACATAAATATACTATAGTTTTATATTTTTAAAAGCCCTAAATTTTTCATAATATATACACAAATAAACATTTATTTTTAAAGGGCGTGGCACCAACCAGTTTAGCTTTTTGAAATTTATGTGGCCAAGAGTCCTTTTAAGACATACAGAGAGAGACGGTAATAAATTTGGAGAAAATTCGTGCAAGAATCTTTCCAACCTACCGCAGAAAAATATAAAAATTTTTATGTTTAAAATAATTGAATTCTTTATCTTTAGTTCGGTATGTTGTGGTCGATTAGTATATAGGCGTATAGTTTTGGTTTTTTCAAAAAGTATTTGTTTTTTAGTCTTCTAGCAAAAGCTCTGAAAGTAACTGGTTGCCATGAACAAACTTCTCCAGTTTGTCGTTCGTAGTCGACTTTAAACTCTAGGTGCCGGTACTCATGGAATAAAAATTAACACACACAACATGGGTGCTGCGAGAAGCTAGGCCGTAACCCTGACACAGGGTTGTAATGCCAATGCCAATTCTGTATGTGTATGTATGTATGTATGTATGCCTAAAGGCACCCTTACACGACATGTTTCTTACACTGTTAATGTCAACTTTTACATTAGTAAACAGTTACATGTCGTGTGTGACTTCTAAAACATTGCTTGTGTAAAAAACACAAGGAAAGTCTTATGACAAAATTTCAATTAGAGCTTGCTCTAATTTCGTATGTGCACACATATGATATTAAATTTCTATGCCTGCACAAACATTAGTCGGCGATGAATTATGTGTAAAACAGAGTTTTTTATATAAATTTTGTGTCTAAAATTTTATTATTTATTTACATATGCAATTAAACATATACGTTTGTGAGTAAAAATTATAAACCTTATGTAAGTTGGCTAATTTTGACATACACAAAGAAAAACTTATGTATTTTAAACCTAAAAAACACGTGTAAAAAACATGTCGTGTAAGCGTGCCTTAAGAAAATTCCAATCTTTTTTTTGTTGTTTTTTTTTTTCACTTACTCTGAACATAAAATTACTAAATCCTTATCGGTTGTACCCTCGGGCAGCCCTCGTATATAGACGTTTGTTTTTGATAATTGATCTGAGCCGGCCTGTTGTTGCTGCATCTGTTGTTGTTGTTGTTGTTGCTGCTGTATGTGATGATGTTGATTATCGCTTGTCAACTGCTGTTGTTGTTGTTGTAGATGTTGTTGCGGCTGCTGTGGTTGATGTTGCATTTGCTGCAATTGTTGCAATTGAGCTGGTTGCTGCTGTGTGCCATTTATGTTTGTCGGTCCCATTCTGATGTGTTGCTGTTGTTGTTGATGTAATGCAGTTGCAATTGTTTTGCAATTAATGAAATTTTGACCCAGACTAGTTGTTGTTGCAACTGTTGTTGCCACTATGGGATTATTGGTAGTGGTATGCGAAGAAAATGATGGCTGACTATGAAAATTCTGCGCTAATGCTGTCGTTTGTTGTTGTTTATTAGAATTATATGTTGCTGTTGCTGTTGAGTTTGTAAATGAAGAATTTTGCTGTAATGAGAAGACCACAAATTTCTAAATTAATTATAAATTATTATAGCCTTTAACGATTTATTCAAGTGTAAATTTTAATTGAGTGTGTGTCAGCTGGAAAAGGTCAGCTTTTAAAAGAACATATTAAGCGAGTATTTTAATATACAAAGATTTCATTATTTTATTACACATTTTATATGCAAATGTTTTACATGTTTAGGTCATTAAAGTTTTGTTGTGTTTGGTTATTAACTTATTAATTAAATTTGAAAGTCACGCCATGCTTGCTGATTTATTTCTCAAATTATACTCGTTACTTCACTTATATGCCATGAAAATATAATAATTTCTAGTTCATTCTATAGTTTTTAGAAATTATTGTTATTGTTATTAATAGCGATCCAAAAGACGGCATATTTTTTAAATCTAGTTTTCAAAGGCGTTTAAGAACCACAAAATCAATATTCCACAAAGACTTTGGTGAAGACTTTGTTTGTCACCTGCTGGATAATTTTAAATAATGTTGTCTGACCTTTTAGAGTTTTCCTAACAAAATTCAAAGATCTATTTTGCGGAAAGTCCTATACTTGCAGTAGCCTGTACAGAATTTTTTTTCAACAAAAAGTAATAGTAGTAGCCCTGTAAGAGATTAAGAAATGTTTGGCTTGGAGTTGGTCGACACAATTTTGCTAATAAACCACGAATTTCCTCTATGTTTGGTTTCTAAAAAATGGCTGGCTATTACGTTAACCTAGTAATTTATATATCTTTGAAACCAGCCCAATGGAAAGTTGCTGAAGTTCCCTAAAATATCGAGAAGATTTAACCGCTTTTAAAGCCTCCTGTTTTTTATTTTTTTTTTTTGTTCATTAAGGCCAGCATTCAGGGGACGACGCCTACTTATGTAGTACATTGTGCTGGTCTAGGAAAATATGTATGTACATACAGGCTGAAGTCATTTCTCCTACCTAGACACTTCCTTACACATATTTCAGTGGCAAGTTGTGGTAGATACCCACTGAATTTAAATCTATAATTTAGAACCTATTCTTATGGTCTTTAGTTGTTGTTTTTTTTTTTAAGTACAGACCAAATTTTTTCACTACCTCTAATACATATTTAACTACGATGTACTCGTATAATTTGCTTCTTGTTGTTTTTTATTTATTTTCTTAATTAACTTTAAATGTTTCTCATAAAATTCAATTGTAAGCGATTCATACTGTTCGTGTTGCGTTACTTGCGATAATAAAATTTGTCAAATCGCAGCCAAGAATTTAAGAAACGTTTTCATTTTCATTTCAATTAAAATTGCTCATAATACCTCTGCAAACACAAATAAAAGTGCGTGAAAAATAAAAAAAAGCTGGTATAGAAATACTTGTTAAGCGTTACTACTGTTTTTTAATTTTCCCCAACAACTGCAAAAGTACTGAGTTAAAGGGAAAAATCCAATTTTTTATTAATTTTTGGGACTTCAAAACTAGTTTCTTAGTTTAGTTTCTTATAAAAAAATATATATATGGTCAGCACTGCCTTATATAGGACCTTTTGACAGGGTTCTTCGTACTTTGACAGGTGATAACGGCCATTTTGTTGAAGCTGCATTTGTCAAATTATTGGCCATTTATTTAGTCTATTTAGCAAAATTGCTATGCCCCCTCCTACATGCATTCAACAACACGTGCAAACAATAAAAAATTTGTCTTAAACTCAGTATTTTCTACGGCCAATGTATCACGTGAACAAATAAAATTACCGAATTTAGGACGATACACACATACATATATTGCTGGTCTTTTCAAACCTGTGTCAGGATTATGGCCTAGCTTTTCGCAGCACTCATGTTGTGTGTGTTTATTTTTATTTGTGAGTACCGGGACCTATAGTTCAAAGTCAGCTCCGAACGACAGTCTTCAGAAGCTTGTTCATGGCAATCAGTTATTCTCAGAGCTTTTGCCGGAAGTTTGCTAAGAGGTAGTCGCCGAAAGAAATATATATTTTGTTAATATTTCTTCGCTTCTTTAATATTTGAGATATTTGGGATGATACCAATTTATGCTTAAGTACATAAGATTCAAGAGAATCTAATACATTCCTCGAAAGACACTGTACGGTGGGGATTTTGGGCTAGCGATTCTTTGATAACTTTGAGAACAATGTTAGCCAGTCTCTCACTTTCAAGGTCTGATTTAGGCGTCAGTGTCGTCAGTAATTAAACATTTGGGCCTATAGATGCCAATAGGTCTTTCAAACAAATTCAAAACTATGAATGCAACTCACTCGCACACTTTTTTTCTATTTAAATCAATACTTAGGTGTAAACGCCTACTAAATGCAGTGCAATGTATTGGAATTTTTGTGGAAAGGATAGTACATTATGACAGAATATAAATTTTTCTGTTTCTTTAATTATTAAGTTCCTTAAGAATGAAACAAATTGCTGTGAATTGATCATTCAAAGGTCATTCAAAGGCCTTCACCCTTGAATGATCAACAGCAATGGCCTCATCGGTAAACAGGTTTAGCTGTTATTTGTGCTACTTCCCTACGCTTTTCTCCTGATCGTTCGTTTTTGGTTGTTAATGGTTAAGATAGAATAGAGTGGAATGTCAGGGAGCGGTTTCTATGTAGATAGACTTTTTGTAAGGGGGAGCACTTCTTATTTTTAAATTATAATTTTGAGAAAACCACAAACTGACTCTTTAATTTTTCACATTTGCTGGGACTTGAACCTGGGCCGTTTGAGTTTTTGTGGGAGCGCTCTAAATACTATACCTATGTTTTATTTATTAAAATTTAAAAATAAGAAGTACTTAAAGAAAGATCCTATATTTAATTTTGAGTTAAATTACTAAAAATAATTATGTTTCGGGCCCTAAATGTCACTTATGCAGTGCTGTGGTACATTCCTGTTTTTGTGAAAAAAAGTAAAGTATACAATATAGGAGGTCATAAAAAAAATTAAAAAAGAAGCATTACTAGATGACCTTTTGGACAAAAATGCACAAATACAAACCGGAAACCCTTGCGCAAATAGTTCACTAACAGACCTTTTTTATCTTTTTTTATGGTCTGTATTAGGGATGGCAAACGTTATCAGCATAATCTGAGGAATCTGGATATAAGATTTTAAATATCAAAAATCTTTTTATGTTTGAAAATTTTAAAGTCCTTGAATATCAATTCAAATATCCCTATTTTAGTAGAGAAACTCCGCTCTTTTATCGCAAATTTCCAACACAGTTACATATTATGCTGGCAATTATCTACCAAATAAATAAAATGACTTCACAGCTACTATTTTTCTTTGTTACACTTAGCCAGCGTTTTAAATGTCATGTTACGAGTATTCTGTTTATGTATGGCCTGTCAATATTTATGGGCAAACATTGTTAGTAGCAGTGTCATTAAACTTACAGCTACCACGTAGGTGGGTGTGTGCGTTTTTGTTCGTCCAGCCCTGTTCAACGTAATATTACAGTTAATTTCTTTGGGAATTAAAAGCAGAGAATTGTAATTGTATTACTCATTCAATATGTACTTGAAGGTGTTCACAGGGTGTGCTATTACGTGTATGTTTTATGGTCATAAAGTTGTAACTCTTTTCTTAATTAGCAGGAAAAATGTTTTATTAATAAAAAAAAGAAAACAAGAACAAGTTTATGACAATATGACATACTAGCAGATCTTGTGAATACCCCAAATGATTGTTTTAATATTTTTTGTTTGTTTTTCTTTTGCAATTACTTAAACTCTCTAAGGAGTTTATTGTGTGACAATCATACTGTAATTACGACATTTTGATTGATTTTCATTTGAAATTTCTGCACAATTCTCAAGGGTTTAATAACAGATCAGTAAGAACTTTTATTGAATTGTGATTTATTTTATTGTTACTATTGTTTTAAGTTAATAATTAATGCCCTTTTATATTAAACTTAAACACTTATTATGAAAAGATACGTTTATTAAGTTTTTTTGCAGTATTTTTATTTTATACAGTTGTGCGGGAGTTTATGTGCTCTATCCGCCATTTCATATTTTTTATATATCTCCAGTTAATGATGCCACTTTAGGTTTTCGACCCCAAATATTTTAAGTCTGCAATCCGTTTTCGGCTATTTATCACAGAAATTGCACGATATATCCGAAAATGGATTGCAGATTTTAAACATTTCGGGGTCAAAAACCTAAAGTGACATAATTGACTCGAGATATATAAAATGGCGGATAGAGCATATAAACTCTCGCACAGCGAAATGGTATCGTAAATTTCAAAGTTAAGCTATGTACAGACGGTTGTCAGATCTGACAATATTGTTAGAAAAATGTACAGAAATTTTCTTACAATCATGTGAACTTACAATTTTTCTGTTTCAACATTGCTAGATAAAACATTGTCAGAGCATTGTCAGATTGGAAAAACTGACAATATTGCCAGACATCTGGCAACCGTGTAAACGCATTTCTTTGTTATTTTCATATCATTGTCAGGCATTGTCAGATGCGAGAATATTAACACCTGACAACGGTATCATTGTCAGAAAAAAAAACATCCATAATTTATACGTATATTTAAATTTAATTAATAAAATATGTACTTATATCACAATTTCCGAATTCTCTCACACACATTTTACAATAAGTTTAGTCTGTTAATTAAGTTGAACATTTTTACTACATAGAAAATCTGACTACCGTGTGAACTGACAATTTTTTTTCTGCAAACGTTGCACACAGGGTTAGAATAGCCTGTTTTCTTGGATTAATTAAAAAAAAAAATTTTAGGTAACGTCAAAATTTTTTGTACCCGGTTAGAGTATATAAAATTCTACATCACTTGTCGTTAAAATAAATGTCAAAAGTGCTCTGGTGTTTTTCTAGTGAAACTTCAAAGTCAAACTTTATAAAAATTTTTGTGCAAAAAAAGCTAAAAAAAAAGTGAAGACTTTGCCGTGGAAAATTTTATTTATTTTTAAAAGTATTGCAAAAGTTAACAATTTTTCAATGGAACCATCAAGTTCAGGTAATTTGGAAATACTTCGTTAGCACTTGTGTATCAAATTGTGTGTGGAAGTGTTTTAGATTTAGTTATTTATATTGAAAATGCCAAAAAAATCAGCATTTTTATATTTTAAATGGACATATAGTTATTATTTGTCCACATTTGTGTCATAATTTTTAGTTTATATTAAACAGGACATAAATCTCTATTATATTGCAAAATTTTACGCTGCCTTTTTGTGCCTTTTAGAAGTTATGCATTGTTTAATGCAAGTGTTGCAGTAGTCAAATAGCTAAAAATCACATTGATCTCGCGATTGGTGCTGTTGTTGTGTGTTGCGTTTTGTTGTATTTCATGTTACTTTTTTCTTACTGATCGAAAGACCTGTACATGTAGACAATTTAAGATTTGGCCTTTCCATTCTTCATGGCTGGATTCGATTTTTTGAATGTCTTTTGCACGTCTTATGCAAACAATATAGGACGACTTTTTGTTGAAACGTATCCTTGATACAATATGCCTCCCACTTTGCACAAGTATTTTATTCACGGACCCGAAATTGTGTTAAATGCCATTTTACCTATTAGGCAGTTATCAGAAGAAGCGCAAGAAGCTCGAAATAAAGATTTTAAAAAACATAAGGACTTTCATTCACGAAAGTGCAGTCGCGAAAAATCACACCAAAACATTTTTAATATGTTTTTGATGACCTCTGACCCAATTATTTCCAGAATGCAAAAATTGACTACAAAGAAGGTTTAAAGCATGACAGAAGAGAAAATTGATTTAATTGATCCTGCAGCTACGTACAAGAACTATTTGAGTGATGTTGAAGTTGTTGATGCTGCTGATGATGATGATAATGATGATGATGATAACGATGATAATGATTATGATGATGTTGATGATGATGATAATGATAATGATGATGGTGATAATGATGTTGATGATTAACTTTAAGATTTATAAAATGTAGTGTTTAAGTTCTCATACTGTACTCCTTGCACTATATACCTACACTGATATTTGGCATTATTTAATAAAATTCTACTGAAATATACTAAGAAAACATTTTGTTTTACTTATTTAAATGGTATTAACTGAAAAATAAAGAAAAACTATACGAACATAGCTTCCCTGATTTGATCCAAGAAAACACGCTATTCTAACCCACTGTGCGCCGTCTGCGTTTTGAAAAATACCAGTGTATTTGTTCTACTTTCATAAAGGTTTTTGGGCTCTGGTGAACATTTAAGGTTTTGTTAGTTACAGCGTTCTTTAATTCCATCGACGATATAAACTCCCGCACGGGGAAATGGTGTCACCAAATTTAGTGTAACAGCTAATTCGAGTCTATAGCATTAAATTACATTAGATTTCATGATACTATAATACGCATTTTCATATCGTTTTCCATGCCAATTCCAACAACCTTAGATTCCATGACACCCCTCATACTTTCAAAATAGCTGAAGTTCTAAACTGCTTATTTGCTGTTATAAATCAGCATAAATTTGTATAGAAAATAGTGTAAATTGTATGAAAAAATTTCAATGATGGTGTGGCTAATGCCCAGTCTGAACTTTGTATTTAAAAGGCATTTAAATTCAATTTTACCTTTTCAGTGCAAAGTTAAATGAAACTTAAATGTAAATTAGACGGCTACTTTTGATTTTATTTTCTACAAATAAAAAAAAATATAATTGCTGGTTGTCATGAGTTTGCATGAACAAAACACAAAGAATTTTGATGACACCACCGCAGCTGGGGCCGAAAACATATTCAGTTCGGCTGGTGTACCATTTGTTTACGGATGTAATTTTCTACTTTGATTATAAAAAGAAAATCATTTATTTCAAAAATTTTAGTTCTGGCGTTTCATACGAAGCAAAATTAATTTGGAAATTGATCACATTTACCGGGATTCGATCTCTGATTTGCAGATCACTTAACAACTCAATATGGTTTTTATTTTTCTCTTTATATACAATCGGCCGTATACCAGTTGGCAACGTCGCACAGTGTGACAGCCCCATAGTAACCGCGGCAAAAGATGGTTTTTGGCGTGTTGTCCGATTTGAATGAAATTGAATATGAGTAACAATTCCCTGAAATTTCAGCCTCATAACTTCATTACTTTTTGGTCTAGAGGAAGTCAAAGTTAAGGTATGCCAACGCGCTTGAAATATTTTAATTCAATATGTAATATTCAAAAGCTTATTAATAAAAAAATACATAATAAATATAACTTTAAAGTATTTTTTTAATTAATATAGTTGTTATAGAAGGAGTCGAGGAAAAAAAAATTTCTTAACAACAACATTTTGCATTTTCAATGGACTAGGAACTATAGAGCAGCCCCTCCTCGTCCTAGGTGCAGACTTATATCAAATGAAAGATTGAAGGCTCAGCTTTCATTTAAAGTAAAGGACATATAGCAAAAGTTTGCAAAAGTGCTTTAAACATACAAAAAACTACACAAAATAGGCATTCTGTCGCTATACGTATGTTAGCATGCAATAGCATGTTTACAATGTTTACAATTGTTTATATTAATTCATTCAGAATGAGAATGAAATTGAAAAAATTAGAATACCATGATGATATTAAAAAATTATTGATAGAATGAAAAACTAAACTTTTCTTTTTCATTGCATATCAATGGGAGGTGGGCGTAATAGTGGGCGTGTTAGTGTAATTTTTGCATGAAACATTTTAAATTATATAAATTACAATAATATCAAATTTGAAGGTTGTACCTAAAATATTTTAGAAAATATGGCACTTTTTATGTTGAGGTTGTATGGGTGGCGGGGTAAAAGTGGGCCAAAGTTCAAAATTTTTTTCCGATAATGTTTGTATAATATATAATATACAAGTATACAAGTATACCAAAATTTAAAGTT
This sequence comes from Metopia argyrocephala, assembly GCA_963576795.1. Classification (NCBI taxonomy): domain Eukaryota; kingdom Metazoa; phylum Arthropoda; class Insecta; order Diptera; family Sarcophagidae; genus Metopia; species Metopia argyrocephala. Next base: position 43,575,537 of record OY756210.1, read on the forward strand.
ATACCTAAAGTATTACGAACAATACGGCATTTTACAAATTTCGATTGTATGGGAGGTGGGCGTAAAAGGGGGCGGATTTTCTTAATTTTTTTTTTAAACTGGAATTGTCTCAAAAATAACCTCTGCAATGACTCCTTGTATTTAATGCCGGCGTTGTCACACTGTGCGTCGTTGTCGTCTGCCGACATTTTTGTAGCAGAATAAAGAAAAAATGTTTCTGTTGCCTTTAATCTATTACAAATATGTCGTTACACGACAATGACGTCGCCAATTGGAATACGGCCTAATGTGAACATTTTATAAAAATAAAAGTAGCCCTTACATGATGAATTGAGTGAAATGAAGTGAATTAAAAGGAAGTTGTTGCAAAATCATAACACTGAACACCAAGTCTTTCTAAAAGTAGAATTTAAAATTCTATGACAACTCTTTCTTGGCAAAACGAATACTCTTTAGGTCTTTAGGCTGATGCACATAGAATCCGTTAACTGACTGCGACGTTAAAATACATGTTTTCTTATGAGCTGTGGCCGCCGTAGTCTAGTGGTTAGTGTTTAAACCCCAGCTCTGACATCTTGAAATAAATATTTCTTTCGGCGACTACCCCTTAGCAGTCTTCTGGCAAAATCTTTGAGAATAAACTGACTGCCAACAACAAGCTTCTCAGGTCTGTCGTTCGAAGCCCACTTTAAACTGTAGGTCCCGGTACTCATGGATAAAAATTAACACACACACACCATGAGTGCTGCGGGAAGTTAGGCCGTAACCCTGACGTAGGGTTGTAATGGCCAATTATACCTTCCTGGCGGATACCCTGTATTTTTTTTTTTTAATTAATTTCTTTATTAAATAAATTTCATTAAAAACAATTGCTTTCCTTAGAATATCATATTTAAACAATAAATTGAATTTTAAATATGAATTTAAATTATTTCAAGATTTGTTTTATTAACAAAACAATAAAACAAGTAACAAAGAAAAACTAAAATTTAAATTTAAAATTGCAATAATTTGTTTCTTTTATTTATTTAATTAAAAACCAGGGGGTATGTACTCGTATGTATGCCATTTGAGTACATTACTCGTACTTACACAAGTTTACTTTGCACAGTAGGTAATCGTTTTTAAAATGAAATAATTTTTAAATGAATTATCAAAATTGTAACACAAATGCAAATTCTTTAAACATATTTATTTAAACAATAACAACAACAATAAATACATAAAATACTCACATTTAATTAAACGATAAATATAAACCACAACCAGATCATTCATTCAACAATAAATAGCCACAGAACTGTAACCGCATAAATTATTTAAAAGGAGTTGTTGTTGAAAATTATTTAAAATTTTCAAATAATAGAACGAACGATTAGTTTGAATTTAAATTTACATTCATTTCTCCACTACAATCTATTCGAATTATTTATTTTGTGTACCATCCATACATACCGTATGTATGGGCAGCAGTATTTGATGTAAGGGGCTCGGTGCATGTGCACTTTAATTTTATTTACCTTATGAGTTCATTTTCTACCCTTATATTTTCATAAAGGTACAAGCAAATATGTAAAGGGTCATTCAATTGGGATTTTCTTTATCATGTGGAGTCAGAGTTGCAGTGTTGGCACAGGCGTAGCAGTTAAGGTATCTACGAAAATGCACTGCTCCGGCTTAATACTCGTATTTTTTCGGTTTTGCACACAAAAACTCAAAATATTTTTGAAATATAATCTTTGTAGTCGCCGTGGTCTAGTGGTTAGTGTGTTGGCTTACTAAGACATGGGACCTGGGTTCGACTCCAGGCTCTGACATCTTCAAAAAAAGAAATATGAAAAAAATATTTCATTCGGCGACTACCTCTCAGCAGTCTTCTGGCAAAAGCTCTGAGAGTAATAAATTGCCATGAACAAGCTTCTCAAGTCTGTCGTTCGGAGTCGACATTAAACTGTAGGTCCCGGTACTCATGGATAAAAATTTACACACACAACATAGTGCTGCGAGAAGCTAGACCGTAATCCTGACACAGGGTTGTAAAGGCCAGTTATGTATGTATGTAATCTTTGTTAGTCTTAAGACTCTCATGCTGGTATTTCCGCATAGAAATGTGTATTAACACTAGCGAAACAAACCTAGTTTTTGAGGAGGATTGCTTTCAGAGAATCCTCTTTTTTTGCAACAAAAAAAAACTAAAAAAATTATTCTGGAAACAAACTGCAAGTCAGTTTTTTTAATAATACGCCGAGGATAAGAAATGTCTCGGATTTTTTAGGCAAAAAAAAAATATCTCATGCAATGGGATATATTTAAAAACTAATTTATGCCTCTGTAGTCGCGTAGTCAAGTGGTTAGGGAGCTCCGAATTAATCCACCAGCTCTGGCATTTTGACAAAAATATTTCTTTCGGCAACTACCTCTTAGCAGGCCTCTGGCAAAAGCTCTAGGAGTTACAGGTTGCCATGAAAAACCTTCCGAAGTGTGTCGTTCGTAGTAGACTTTAAACGGTATGTCCCAGTACTCATGGCTAAAAATTAACACACACAGCGTGGGTGCTGCGAGAAGTTAGGCTATAACCATGAACTAGTTTTATAATGGCCAATTATGAATGCATGTATGATTGTAATTCACGCCTCTGTAAATACAATTGTTGAATCAAGGCTGTTATCACAGTACAAACAGTTTTAAAACATTCAATTTGTTAAACAAAAATGTTAATGTTTAGTGTAGTCAAGTCATATTTTTTTGAGAGCGATATCAAACAGCCCGCCATTGTCAACGGCGAGTGTTATTTACGTCTGAATTAGATGATATGAACGTAGCTACGTTTCCACACAGCTTATGGCACATTGGGTATACTGAACAAGCGATGAGGTAAAATTTATCTTACGCAAAGGTATTTTGTCAACGGGATCATCCAATCTTGCGAATGATCAGGAAAAATGCGCCACCTATTGGGAATTAGCAGATAACAACTAAAAACCTACCCTGCGAAGGCACTCACGGCAATCAACATGCAACGATGGGTCAATTGCTGCTGATCTTTCAAGGTTGAAGGTATAACACTGGCTTTTGAATGATCAATTCACAGCAATTTGTCTTATTCCTAAGGCGCTTAATAATAAGAAAAACAAAAATATATGTTCTGTTGTCATAATGTACTGTCGTTTCTACAAAAATTCCAATACAATGCACAGCATTTAGTAGGGCTTTACCCCTGAGTATTGGTCTCAATAAAAAAAACAAAGACTCAATATCTTTTACGCATTGAGAGAGGGAGAGAGAGAGACAGAGTTTGAAATTTTCTTTTTCGGTTTGTGAGAATAAACTACAAACCATAGCCAAACTTATGATTAAATATAGTTTGGGCATCAAATCCATGGAAAAGTGGATATGTATTACGCACAACATTCATAGGTTTTTTTTAAGACCAATACTCAGAGGTAAACCCCTACTCATGCAGTGCATTATATCGGAATGTGAAGATGGTTGATAGAAGGTTGTTTCATAGGTTACTCAAACGAATTACAATTTTTGCTGATTACAGTTCGGTTTAATTGAATTTGAAGATACATAGAACGAGTTGAAGTAAAGAACACTACTGATGACTGCTTATCAACCTCTTTTCAATGATATTTAAACCAACGATGTATACTTTCACCAGAACGGGCCTTTATGGCCATTGAACATTATGCACAAGCGATTTGACTGGAAGATTATTTTACTTCCACTAGTCACCCAGATTGTGCGATTTGATTTCGTTAGACTTTTTATTGTGATATTTTCAGCTTGTCTCAAAACTTATATAACACAAGCTTTCGTTCAAATGCAGCCCTAAATCATGAAAAATCACACATTATGTACCTTCGCCATCCAGCGAAACTGGATGCACGATAATATATTTCATACATAATCCCATTGACAGAAGTTTCGATATTATCACACACACACTTCTTTTTAAAATCACTTTTGAACATATCAAGCGCTTAATGAAATACCCTTTATTTACAAGATGACATACGCATACCAATATTTACCCAATTGGCACAGTCATTGTAAAAGACAATATATATCGTCGATGGACTTAAAGAATGCTGTAACTGACAAAACCTTAAATGTTCACCAGACCAAAAAAACCTGTATGAAAGTACAATAGAACAAAGACACTGGTATTGGTAATTGAATTTCTTTTCATTACAGAAATCTGGGACCGAGACCAATCGATGCGTATTTTTTTCTGATAAAAATGATGCAAAAAACGTATTTTCGATTAATTGTCAGTTACAGCGTTCTTTAGTTCCATCGACGATATATAAAATTCTCTTTTTTATTGAGAATTGTTTTCGCTTTAGATACGTTCAAGCTCACAAAACAATTGAGTGTAATATTTGAATATTATCGCTAAACTGTCCTTAAGCTCTGTTTACACAATTGTCAGAACTAACAATATTGTCAGTCCTGGCAATTTGCTGTCAATTACCAGACAATGTAAAATTTCCACCACAATGTATATTGTCAGTTCACACGGTTGCAAGATATTTGCCAGAAAGTCTGACAATCGATTGTAAGACAATTGTCTGATAATAACTTTTCCTGACAACGTTGGCAGGAACACAATTGCCAGTTTACAGGGTAATCAGATTTTCTAACTAGTAAAAATTGTTAGCTCAATTAATAGAACAAACTTATTGTAAAATTTATGTGAGAGAAGTTGAAAATTGTGATATAAATACATATTTTCTTAATTTAATTAAAATACACATATAAACTATGGATGTTTTTTTTTTCTGACAATGATGTCGTTGTTATATGTTAAATATTCGAGCATCTGACAACGTCTGACAATGATATGGCAATAACAACGAAAAGTGTTCTGACGATTGTCATATGTCTGGCAATATTGTTAGTTCTAGCAGTCTGACAAAGCTTTATCTGACAATCGTGTAAACAGAGCTTTAGTCTTACAAGAAACATGAATTTTGATCTATTTGTTAGAAACAACCACAGAAAAATTATTTAAAACATTTAGGCCAACTGGGTTATACGTAAATGATGGTAAAAGTTTATTCGATTGTGTGTTTTTGGCCTTTATTTTTTTAATTTTATTTAATAAATATGCAAATAAGTTTAACTTATTTATTATTATTGCAGTTGTTGTTGTTATATATTAAATTCACATATTTTTCCTTTCATAAAATAATTTCTCCTTTTTTATAATAGCAAGGAATACAAACAAAAATGTGTCTGAAAAATACGAGTATATGTCGTTGTAGATTTATACGTTTACAGGAACTTCTACGGAATAATAAAATATAGTAAAATGCAATATTTTTAAAGAAATACTACATAAGGCATGAACTTGAACTGTTCTTAAGATATACAAAAAACAATATTTAGTTTATATGGTAGATGCCACGCCCACTTGATTAATTCCGCTCTCTTTCTGACTGATGATTTTCCTTTACCATGAACACATTTAGACCAAATTCAGATAACTTTACCTTTGAGAGTTTTCTTGATATGAAAAAATAAATTTTTAGTTTGTATTAGAAGCCCCAAGCCTTTTTGTCCAATTACGCCTAATTTTTAAGTAAAAAAACGCAAAAAGAATTATTTAATGGAACCTTTTTTATTAAAAATAAATTAAAAAACCTTTTTTACTACTGATAAAAGTAGTTGCAAGCATTTGTCTAAACTTGAAGGCAAACAAAAAAATGTTAATTCCATTTATGAAAATAAAAGTGGTTTCAATTCGTGCTATTTTTTTTGTTTTTGTTTTTCTTCTTTTGAAGAACCAACTTAAGAAATGAATTTCGTTCCAGAATGAAATTGAACTCTATGCTGGTCTAGGAAAATAATATTAAGGGAAAGGGGAAAGAGAGAGTTTGTGACATCGCAATTGGCAAGCAAAACATTCGCTGGAAGATTATTCCACAAACGAATAGGGCGGCTAAAGAACGAATACGGTGGACAATCAACCATAGGTCTTTGTTTACATAAGTATTTGTGAATTCTTATAATATTTTATGCAGATATAACTACTTAATAAGCAGTCTTATACTGTAAACAGACGCTAATGTTAATGAACATTAGCAATCTTAATTCAACGTAGTTTGTGAATTATTTCCTTTGTAATGAGCATTAACTGTGATATATGTAAATACAGAAAACCAAACTGCATTTAAATGCATTAAGCTTTTTTAATATGGCAACACCGCATAAAATCAGTCATGCCTTGGCTAATTGTTTTTCATTGATAATTAAAATTGATAGAAAGTAGCCGAAGTTACAAACCTCTCATCGCTTAGGGTACAAAAGCAAATAAAAATAGTTCGAAAAACAAACTACTTAATGGGCTATAAATGCAGAAACTGTAGTCTAGCAGGGTAAAATTTCAATTTGAATTGTGGTCTGCCTACGGTATTATGCATAACAAAAAGTTAGCAGCTCCGGGCGTGCGAAGTTTTTAAAGAGCTACGAGCTGGAATACAGACTTGGCTTAGCAGCTCATCATTGTTTTCTTCGAATGAAGTGGAGGGCTTCGATTCTGTTCAATATCAGATCAGAACTCTAAATACGAGAAAAGTATTTTTCAATCCTCTTTAGATTTGTTCAAGAGTAGGTTCACTCTACTTTATATATTTAAAACACACTAGACCTATAGGTTTATATTTATTAGAGTTGCAAGCTCAACAAAGGCTTCACTAGGCGTTTGGGTGTAAAAGACGTGCGAAAAATGTAGTTTAATTTCTCAACGAAGAATATTATTATTTGCTGGTAATTGTTCTAACCTTCACAATATAATCGATGTGAATTATGCCATGTGTAACAGAATAATATATACATACAAGAGTATGTATATACGTACATGTGTATCGTATATATTATGCCCTTTGTCAGGATAGACGTTAGGCTGGCTCTATTCAAAGAAAAAGCTAAAAGAAAAAGCTAAAGTACAGTGTTTTGGGGGGTTTTTATTGTTTTAAAATAAAACAAAAACATCTTCTGAACAATAAAAGTATTCTGAAACGATCATATGGCATCGCTTAAAATGGCATGTGTAAATAATTAATAGGCTATACCCTCTAGCCTTAAGTTAAAAGTGATCGATAAAGATATCAGAAAGATTATTTTACCTTCAACTTTAAACCTAAGGTTTAATTAATTGAGCTTACTATATTTTCTTGAGCTTGCCATATTTTTCGTTAAATTAATAACAAAAATATTTTGTTTATTTTGTCAATAAATAAATAATTCGCCATTACATATCTGTTTCAGGACTACGACTTAACTTCTGGCATTATTCATGTTATGTGTGTTAATTTTCATCCATGAGTATCGGGACCTACAGTTTAATCTCGACTCCGAATGAGAGACTTAAGAAGTTTGTTCATGGCAATCAATTATCCTTAAAAGACTGACAAGAGGTAGTCGCTGAAAGAAGAAATATTTTTTCTATACGTCTTTAATTTTTCAAGATGTCACAGTTGGGATTTGAATCCGGATCTCGTGTTTTAGTAATCCAACAAACCAACTATTAGACCAACGCGACTACATATTTGCATATATAGGGTGGTGCAAATTTGAGATTAGGACGTAAATTGGTTTAAAAACAAATTTTTTTTTGACAATTTCAGTTTGTGGTGATGTGTGGCATATGCCCACTTCTAACACATCGGCAGATCTTCGCTTTTTCCACAAAAAATTTTAACCACATACATACATACATACATAACTGGCCTTTACAACCCTGTGTCAAGATTACCGCCTAGCTTCTCGCAGCACTGATGTTATGTGTGTCAATTTTTTTATCCATGAGTACCGGGACCTACAGTTTAATGTCGACTCCGAACGACAGACTTGAGAAGCTTGTTCATGGCAATTAGTTACTCTCAGAGCTTTTGCCAGAAGACTGCTGAGAGGTAGTCGCCGAAAGAAATATTTTTTTCATATTTCTTTTTTTGAAGATGTCAGAGCCTGGAGTCGAACCCAGGGCCCATGTCTTAGTAAGCCAACACACTAACCACTAGACCACGGCGACTACAATTTTAACCACATTTTGCAACAAAACTTGCAGTGACGACTGTCATCTTTCTGCCCTTCAGTAAATAATCAAGTGGTGTTGAATCACAAAAACTGGCCGCCTCGTTTTCACATCGCCAAACCGAAAAATTGTTCATGCAATAACTAAATTATTTGGCTTGTGGCGCTGTTTTGCTGAAACTAAAGTTCACTGATGTCAACATTAGCAAATTGTGGCCACAAAAAATCGGTTGTTATGGGCTCATTACTAAAGATAATTTGGTTTAAAAATGCGTTGTTTTCGTTCAGTTTTTCAAACAGCCAATTCACAAACGTTCGACGCAAACAATGGTGGTGTAGCATTCCATGGTTGAAATTTTCAACTTTTTACTAAATAAATGTTAAATAATGACAGGTGAATTCTTGACATTTCATTATTTGACAGCCAATTTGCTTCCTAAGCTCAAATTTTCCCACCCTGTATAAACATGCGTGTTATTGCCACTTGTTATCTTTTAGTCTGTTAGCGGGTTTACAACTAATAAAAGCCTATATTTTGAAGTATTACGTCTGTAACCTGAATAATATAATAATATAAGTCACGACCAAATATTTCAATATGAAGTTTTCGCTGACCCCAAAAATAATTCTAAAAATCCCCAAAACTCCCAAAAATGTTTTAAACTGTTATTTTAGTTAAAAAAATTAAAATGTTATTAATTTCACTCATACCTACATACATACATAACTAGTCTTTACAACCCTGTGTCAGGATTACGGCCTAGCTTCTCGCAGCACTCATGTTGTGTGTCAATTTTTATCCATGAGTACCGGGACCTACAGTTTAATGTTAACTCCGAACGACAGACTTGAGAAGCTTGTTTATGGCAATTAATTACTCTCAGAGCTTTAGCCAGAAAACTGCTGAGAGGTAGTCGCCGAAAGAAATATTTTTTTCATATTTCTTTTTTTTTTGAAGATGTCAGAGCCTGGAGTCGAACCCAGGGCCCATGTCTTAGTAAGCCAACACACTAACCACTAGACCACCCACTAGAAACTATTAGGAAATAAATTATCTTGCATGAATGAAACTGAAAACATAATTAAAAAAAACGGTCATATGAATTTTGATCACCTTATGAACAAGAAAATAAATTCAAGTTAAACGGTTGATTGTGTGTTACTTAGAAGTATTAAAGAAACTTTTATTGCCCAAAGTTTATAAAATAATATTTCCTTTTTTCCCCAATTTTTTTATTTTCTGTGCAATTTAATATTTTTAATAACAATTTGTTGTCTAATTAGAATCGACTAGGATATTTGCTAGTACTTCTTATATAACCCTTTTAAGCTCAAATTAGACATCGATCGACACCATGTAATACTGAACTCTTTTCTTTAGCTAATCTTATAAACTTTTTATGAGATTGTTGTCACAGCTTTGGGAAGTTATTGTGAAGCAACCTGAATCTTACACTATGAGCCTTTTATGCAAACATATTTGTCCTGCTGCAGAAAATGAAGCCCACTGAACCTAGTTTTAAACATAACTCTTGGTATCAAACCTTACAGTTTGACCAAAATACATTAAGTTTTACTTTCAGGATAAATATTATGTTTACCGACGAACTTTCTTATAAATCTTTCAGTACTTAAAATATGTTTTTCTAAAATGAATATTAAAAAATTTTTGTTAAAATAAAAACATTTTTCTAATTCTTTACGAGTACAAAAACAAATATTGACAAGCAAAAAAATCCCATAAAAAAATAACTCTGATTCCCATACCAGTTGTTTCAATTCTTTTGACCAACAACAGATCCCCAAGTTTAAGAATAAATCTTTAATGTTGTCAGCATTCTGGTTGGAATTTTTACATGCAAAATAGTGTTAAATGAGCATAAGAAATACAGTCACAAGTACAATTTTAGTTTTCGTTAAACCTAATGAGTTTGTAGAAACATAGGAGTACATATCGTCGATAGAATTAAAGAACGCTGTAACTGACAAAACCTTAAATGTTCACCAGAGCCAAAAAAACCTGTATGAAAGTAGAACAAAGACACTGATATTTTTCACTTCACAGACGGCGTAAGTGAATTTATTTTCATCGTAGAAATCTGGGACCGGGACCAATCGATGCGTATTTTTTTTTCTGATAAAAATGATGCAAAAAACGTATTTTCGATTTTTTGTCAGTTACAGCGTTCTTTAATTCCATTGACGATATGTACATATGTTTTCAAATCATGCATTAATTTTAAGATAGCTCTACTGTCAGAGTAGTACAAAGAGTCACGAGATAATAAATCTATTCTGATGATTTCTTTATTTTTATTCAGAATCTTTTCTTTTGGGACTCTCTTAGGAAACTTAAGAATTTCAGAAGAATTATTCTTTTGCACATCACTGCTGGCAAATAATTCATAAATGTTTTGTATGTTTTTGAATTTTCCTTCTTTTTTTCTTGTGTATTAATTATACAAAAGGATAGAATTTGTAACAAAATCTTATCTCAGCATATCTCTAAGTCTCAAAGAAATAAGTTTTTTCTTTGCTTTACCTTTTTGGCTTTTCCGTTTTTCTTTTTTGTAATTTAATTTTTTCTTTTCGTTTTTATTGTAATATGTGATTGATGACAAAGCTAAAACACATGTACGTGCATTCATTAATGTCAGTATTTGGTTATGAGATTATGAGTGATTGAGTGAGCGAATGTGTAACTGTATTTTAGAACTTGTGAAAAAAAACGTATACTTTTTTCTTTGTTTCTCCTCCTTTTTTATAATCAGAAAAGCTCTAAATGTAAACAATACACAGGAGACAAAGAAACCAAAAAGAAAACAAAAAATAAATAAAAAAACATATCTAACAATGATAAAAAAAAGTGAGAAAGATAATGAAAAAAAGTACTGGAAGCATAGCTGCCAGATAAATTAATCTTAAAATCGTCGAATTTTACACAAAAAATCATCAACGCAATATTTATTTGTCTTACAGTAAAAAATAAAAAACTTACTTCACGGAATATATTTCACAAAATGATGAAGCAGAACTGAAGCTTGACATACAAATTGACACATAAAAACGCTGGAGAATGCAGTCGTGCTCTCATTTTGAGAAACAAATTCACTCAACAATGTTACCACACTTTTATTAAATTTTAATTTACTTTTAACAGAAAATTATATATACTCAGGGGTATAAACCCCTACTAATGCTGTGCATTGTATTGGAATTTTTGTGGAAAGGACAGTACATTATGACCAGATAACATATATTTTGTTTTCTTTTATTATTAAACGCTATAGGAATGGGACACAATGCTGTGAATTGATAAATTACCCTTGAATTATCAACAGAAATTGCCCCAACGTTACATGATGATTGTGGTGAATGCCTTCACTAAGTAGTTTTAGCTTTTAGTACTTTTAGCTTTTATCTGCACTTTTTGTCCTGATCATTCGTTGTTTGTTTTCAAAATGGAATAGAGTTTGAAAAATATCAGAGTGAAAAGTAATTATTTCTCTCACAAAATATCAGCTGTTCAGAGCATGCTAAATGATGCAAATTGCAAAACATAACATTATTTAAAAGTTTACTAAATAAAGCAAAAAATAAAAAACCATCATAAACGATTGCCGAAACAGTAATTTTTGTTTTATAATTAAATAAATTAAAAAAAATGTTGCCAAAAGTCTATGTATAAAATAAATCTAACATTTATGAAAAAAAAAGAATTTTTACGGTAGAGTTTTGTATGATTGAGCTTCAATTATTTAAAATTTGAAAAGATAAACAACGAATGTAAACAAATCGGACCAGCCGAAGTTAAAAAAATAAAAACAGAAAAATACCCCACAAGTAAATGTTAATGAAACAGTAATAGAGACGAATTTTGTAAGCAAATATAAAAACAATAACAATAACAACAATACAAAAGTCAAAACAAAAATGTATTTCTCCTCTCCTCCCACAAAACCATATGTATATATGTATGTACATACATTCCTACACACATGCAGACTTTCACAATTTTAAATGTCACATGAATAAATAAACACTTGAACTGCTTATGTGTGATGGTGTGCGGGGGGGGGGGGGTGTAATTGAAAATTATTTGCAAAAGATAAAAGCGCATGAAAAGTTTTTACTAATAAGCAAACTCTGATATATTTTGATGAAACACATTAAACTATTTGTGATAAAAATCTTAAAAATCACTTTTTATAAAACAAAAAAAAAACGGTTTAGACAAAATCAAAAAGTAATGTTTGAAGCATAATCAGAGTACAGTCTACCGCATAAACGACTACAAATGCCGCTGCCGACCAATGTCGTCTCGTAGTCAGCTGCTAATAATGGCCAAAGGTATTAAATATTCCATCTCAGTGGTTTCACTAAAACTTAATTCTCGTTTTTAGCAGTTACTTTTAATGTGTTGCCTCTTTTGAACCCCTTCCATTACGCTGTACATTGCCCGCTAATAAGAATCAAAATAGCCTCAGCTGGTTACAGCTATAACGGTGGTCATGCAGTCGTGTTGTCGTTAAAATAATCATTTTCATATGCACACATATATTCTATTTCTGACAGGTTGTAGTCGATAGCCTGCTGGTTGGTTTATGTAGCCGCTCTACTCAAGCATCAGTTAGCATCATACGATGCCGTTTTAAAAACAGCACATCACTCGATATCACGATCAAAAAGTCCTTTATATCGTCGCAAGAATTAAAAAACGCTATAACTGACAAAAAATCGAAAATACGTTTTTTTGCATCATTTTTATCAGAAAAAGAAAATACGCGTCGATTGGTTCCGGTCCCAGATTTCTCTGATGAAAAGAAATTCACTTATGCCGTCTGCATTGTGAAAAATACTATATCTTCTTACTACTTTCATACAGTTTTCTTGGCTCTGTTGAACATTTAATGTTTTGTCAGTTAAAGCGTTCTTTATTTCTTGCGACGATATATAGTTCGTCAGGTGGGGGTATCTGAAGATGTCTCAGGGATCAATATTAGATATCCCGGCGATATCCTGTATTAACCCTATACCGAGAGCATCATGACAATGTCCAAAGAGGGCTGGCAATTGCAAATTAAGTGCTAAACTGTCTACTCCTCCTTTTCCGCATCAACGCTGTTACAACAGTGATCGACGAGCATGGTTACCAATCGGTTAATGTCCAGTCAGTACAAGTAGATATTTAAGCATTTACGTATAAATTTGCTAATTGCGCTTCCAATGAAAACAAATCATATGCACAGTCTTATTAGATTGGCTCCGGATAAAGATTTCTTGAGACTCGGTGTTAATAAACATTGCCTTTTTTTCTTCAGTTGCTTCCGTCATTTACCTTGTATACTAGATGTGAGTGTCTATGTGGCTGACGGCAAATGTTGTCGTCTTAATCGTTCAGACTGCTCAAAAAAATAATATGCGGATCGTCTTTTTATTCCTGGTTAGACGTACATTTCTTTTTTATTATAAAAATTAAAGGATATGGCAAACACTCGCAATTTTGCTTTCACCCACGTATCTATGCATACATGCATCTTCTTATTACATTACACTTCTGTTAGTAATTATAGAGAATGAGAGTATGACAGATTGTAAATTATTAACAACAACGTTATAAAAGCAACAAAGCAAGTGGATATGTGTGAAGATGACAATAGCGTTGATGTAAGTAAAAGATATTTTAATTAAAGTGTAAAGAAAGTAGAGAAAATGTATGAAATAAAAGACACACACAAATACAAAAATAAAGTTAAATTTTAAAAATTTGTAAATAAAGTTAAATTTTAACTAAAGAAATTACAAAAAACAAAAGCAAAAGTTTGGGAGAGACAAAAGAAAGCAAAAAAAAATACATTTACTTATCGCTTATTTGCTACAAAGTCGTCATAACTCAAAAATTGTAATTTGTGAGGAGACACATTTTTAGTTTCTAAATTGAGTTAAAAAAAAGATTTTCCCTTTTCTTGAGAACTTAATGATGCCGACGCACAACTGTGATAATTAATACGTTGTTATAAATATCTCATAAATACACGTCAATTCACATTAACGTCATATTCTCATCTAGCACAAGATATGGCGAAGTAGTTGTCGTCTGACAACATTTTTGTGGAAGAATACAGAAAAAAATGTTTGTCTTGCTTTTAATCTATTGTCGTTATTGTTAATCTAATGTCGTTACATGACGATTTTATTGATTTTGCTTTTTAACTTCAAATCCCATCTACTCTTTCGCTGATGACAGCAAAATTTATCACTCATATTCATTTGATACTAGGCCGAGCATTTTGGAGATTCTGGTGAGAAGGTAGAATATGAATGACAGACTCACAAATGATCTGCAGACAATTTTCGCATTGGATCGTGCAAACAGGGTCGAATTTTATGCACGGAAGACTAAATTTTGTTTTGTCATGTATCGATGTAGTAGTGGTGATGATGCAATCTTGACATCTGTAACCATGGGTAATGTAGATATTGAGGGGGCGGACGCTATTGATGTTCTAGGCATGATAATTAATTGCTATATCCGTTGGAATGATCACATACTTTTTAGACCTTTATCCGACTCAAGATGGAAAACAACTTAATGCTCCAAAGTGTATTTTGAGGCTTCTCGACCGCGTACAAGACTTGTCGAAGATGTTTATTAATGAATGTAGGGCATCCAATTATATTGATTCACTTTACCATCTGCGCAATGCGGGGTAAGCTTCATTATTCTATCAGTACTACCATGAGATGATCTTTTATGAAATAAGAAGCTTAACTACGAATAATTAGATAGTCTTACGTACTACCTGTATCTCTCTTAGAGCACACCCTTTTCTAGTAAATTAACCCGCGACAATGATTAGAATTCGGAAAAAAATATGAGAAAATTACCTTTGAAGACGTGGATGCGTGTAGCATGGTGAGATAAAATAAAAATTAATAGATTTTATTTAGTTATAATGCGCACGCTTCTGGCGCTGCACTCTAACCACCACGGCTACAGTCGTACATGTCGTCGATGCCGACTAATGTGGATTAAATGGAATAAGAGGGCAAAAACAAAAATAAAATTGTAATTCTGTTTCATCCAAATAAGATGACAATTACAAGAACAGCAATGATGGTAAGAAAATGAGAATATGATAGAAACTGTTGTGTGACTTTACTTCGACTAACTCATACAAGTGTATGTACATACAATAATAATTTCAGTATGCGATTTCCTAAAAAGTATGAGTTAAATAGTTGATGTTTGGTCTTGAATATACACAGGACACAAAGAACTCTGATGAGACTACCGTAGCTGGAGTCGAAAACAATTGTTCAGTTTGTCTAGTGTACTATTCCTTCACGGACATCATTTCTTCTTTGATTACCAAAAAATTCATTGCAGTTAACTTTGATATAATTAAAGTGTTTCTGACGGAACAAAAATTAATAGAATCAGATAAAACGGACAGCAGTGGACACGATGAGATAGAAATATTGGAATAAAAGAAATAAATCCCAATTTGACAAACATTGAAATTTGAAGGTTGGTATTGTGTAAGAAAAAAATTAGCATTTAAAAAAAGCATACAAACTCCTTTGTTTTAAATGAAATTATATTTGTTTTAAACAACTTTTCACTTGAATTTACCAACATAACTCTTTGAGTGTAGTATTCTTTGTAGTTGATATTGACTTCACATCGGCTCTTCATTATATTGTAATGCTATCAGAACCAACTGAGCGCCATTTATTTAGACTGTATATGTGGTTTCAATAGAACAGTGTAGTGATATAGCGCATGACACATGGAATTATACAAAAACAAAGTTTAAAGCGACTTGCCCTATCCAACTATCGTGTATAACTGTTTAAGCTTTTTGGTTGGCACTGTATTATGTATAACGCTGGTATAAATCAATGAGCAAACAACGCTATTAAAGCAAAACCTCAACAGCGGTTGTGAAATTTTTAGTTTCCGGCTAAATTGTGTGTTCGGATCATGCAAAATTAGTTCCAGCCTATACAATTGTGCCTGTAATGGGCAGTGGGGCAAGCGTTAGAACGTTGTAATTTTCAATTTATTTATGCAAAAAAGAATAATTTTCATTTCTAGACCACAAATCCTAAGAAAAAAAAAAAAAAGTGTTACTGTACTTTACTTTTACAATCTCTCCCTCCCTCTCTCATTTACTCATACTCTTTACAAAGTGCTGTGCTGCTATTAAATTTTATATGTATAAGTGTGGGTGATGTGTTATTTCTGCCTTTCTTGCTTTCAAAGTGTAACAAAACGTGGATAAAACAAAAGAAAAACACCTTGAAAAATTGTTTCAAATTTTTTGTTTAAGTTTTTCTTCTTTTGGTTTTTTTTTTCTTTCGTTTTTGTTTAATAAGAGACTACCAGTTATATGAGAGGTTAACAGAAATATATAAGATTTAACGGTATATGTACGTAGTAGGGAGAAAGAACTTCTTATACACACGAAAGCAAATAAAAATCTAAGTACGGTCACACGTACTCGTATGTCCCAGCTGGCACAATTGTTATCAAGTATGTCTTTGAGACATGATGTCGGTAACAACATCGTGTAAGGCTTGGTGCACTATATTTGCTAGTCTATTTCCTTGAAGTCGTCGATGATAACCAGAGTATTGAATATTGAGATTGATGACAAGCTCAATGAGTTTTGCACGAGTTTTGCGAAATTTTTTTGAAAATGTCATGGACAAATCGGGATAAAATATATGTTGTTTTGGTTATTGTCACTCAGTCAAATGTAGTGAGTTTGTGGCACAAACATTCTTATGGTCCTTCTCACCAGTTGTTTATTCTCATGAAATTTCGGTCTCATGGTTTCCCTGATATTAATACTCGTACATTGACAACATTTATAGGCTTAATTAAAAACCTTACTTTTGTATTGCATTAAGAAAGGAAAAGGACCACTTCTCAGCTTTTCATATTTATGGTTTGCTGGGTTAAGGTTATATGTATAGAGGAATGCTTGTAAAAATATATTAAAGGATGTGTTAATTTTTTTTTTGCATGTTTGTATGAGCATGCAAGAATATGTGTATGTGTGTGTGAGTTGTTTATCAAATAAGGGTTGTTTGAGGTTTCATTTTTACTGCTCCCGTCTTGTTGGGGTAATTTTTTTTTTCGTCACAAAATTTTTCTGTGAAATACTCGTACATTTATCTATAGATTTTTTTTTCTAATTTGCACTACTCGCATTTCATTTCAGTGAGAAATACACTGTTAATATAACAAGAAAAACCCTTAAGGGAATTTTATTTTTCTTCACCCACAAAAAATAAAAAAAATAATAAAAAATATTAGAAGAAAAAACATAAAATCCCAAAATAAAATCTCAATGGCCTTAAGTTGAGATTTCACGCAAAGAATTTATAACGTTTTTTTATTTTTAAAGCAAAATTTCCACAAGAAATTATATAAATAAATAAAATATAGACAAAGCAATACATCCAACAACTATTCTCATATGATTAGTTAGTTAGTGGTGTACTGTGACCACAAGTAATAATGGGTGTAATGTTTCAAGACAAATTTCAAATACAATATATCTTTAATTAGGACTAGACCACCCCACCAACCAGCAACACACATTCAATCTAGTACATATATGCACATACAATAAGACAAAAGGAAATAACATTTCCTATAGAATTGCAAAAGGGATATCCTTATGAGTGTGTGTATGCATGTAATAACTCGAACCATATGTCTGCCATATGTTAAGTTGCACTCTTATTTTTCATAAGATTTCCATTACAGTTTAAATACATGGACACAATAACTAGCTATTGGTTTGTCTCAGAGGTGTTTATTAAAAGTTGGAAAAGATTCCTTTAAAATATTTTAATTTTGTTTTTTCCTATTGAGTAACATCTTATGATGTAAGATATTTACCAATCAGCTTGGAATAGATGACTAAAACTCATCTGCGGTTCTTAATTAAATTCAATTTATTTTGAGGCTTTCATAATGCGGTCACCAAATGGCTTAGGAATATAACGTAAGTATGGTTGAGCTTAAAATTAAATATCAAGTCCATAAAATTACAATAACTGGCGGTAGAGTTGAGTGTTTAGTTAATAGTCGTTGCGAAATCTTTGAATTTCTATATATATTTTATATATATTATATTTTTATATTATAATTTTGAAAAAACCTCAAACTAACTTTTTCATTTTTGACCTTTGCTAGGATTTGAACCTGGACTATTTGAGTCTTTGTGCGAGCGTTCTAGCCACTATACCACTGGTTATTTTTTGCTTTTTAGTATTTCAATGTAAAAAAAAACATTCTTAACTAGTGTCATTTCACAAGGAGCAAACGAATTACGCTTTCAAATCTCTCAATTTTATTATCAAACTTTGTGAGGTAACTTTGCGAGAAATGTGTTTCGTCTTCAGAAACGCAAAGTAAACAAACCATTCAAGCTTTTCTGACCAAATTTTAATCCATCAGAGACTGCATGCCGAGAAGAATATTGCTGTCATGTCGATCAGTGTCAATAAAGACCTCGATTTGTCAGTTCAATGCCGTAGTCCACAGTTTTACATCAGCATCTCAGTATGAAACCAAGCAAACTACAACTGCAGTAAAAACTGATGCCAGCTGAGGCACCTCAACGTCGTTGGTTAGGTAAATAGGCTTTTTAAAGGTCTTTAGCGGTTCAAAGTGTACGTCAATAAACAAACAGACTTGCCTTGTTTGTTGCAAAAAGTAATTGGATTTCTTTCAAGACCTGCTAATGAACACAGAAAAATCCACTGTTTACTTTTCTTTTTAAAAAATGAATGGAGCAAGATATCTTGTGAGAATTACCGACTTTTTTTTGCAAAGTGGACCAATTCTTTCACTTTGCGTTGATGGATATGTGGTTTTAATAAGATTGTGTCACATGGTCGCCGTGGTCTAGTGGTTAGTGTGTTGGCTTACTAAGACGAAAGCGCTGGGTTCAAATCTCAGCTCTGACGTCTTAAAAAAAAAGAAATATAAAACAATTATTTCTTTCGGAGACTAATTCTCAGCAGTCTTCTGGCAAAAGCTTTGGGAGTAATTGATTGCCATGAAAAAGCTTCTCCAATCTGTTGTTCGGAGTCGACATTAAACTGCAGGACCCGGTACTCATGGATAAAAATTAACACACATAGCATGAGCGCTGAGAGAAGCTAGGCGGTACCCCTGACACAGGGTTGTAATGGCCAATTATGTATGTATGTGTCACATGGAATACTGCACGCAATACCATGAATCTAGTGAGATGCATTTACATCACTCCCTAGGCCACCAAGATCATTAAATTTGGCCTTACTTGATTTATATAGAAGCTATTTGCTTATTTCCTGTTTTTCGCTAATATATCAGCAGGTGAGTAACTCTTGAATTCTTTTTTTTTTTTTTTTTTGGTTATTTATTGGCTAATTGTTCATTATAAGGAAGAAGAAAATTAGATTTTATTTGTATTGGCTGTTTAATAGTTTTCGGCTGTTTATTTTTCTTTTTTTGGACTGGTTTACAGAAGCAGTCGATTTCTATTTTTGTACGTGAATTTTCGTACGGATATTATAAAAAAAGCTTAAAATATACAGATTTTGTATGCTGCAAATGCCAAAATAATTTTGTTGTCTGTGCTAATAGTAACCCCAATACTGTTACTGTAGTTAAGCGTCAGAAAACAGAAATTTTTGTGTAACGGTTTTATTATTATTTCACAGAACAATTACTGTGGTGGGAATACCTATTGTATACACGCATTAACATATGTTTTTATATAATATCCTGAAAAAATTAAAATAACGAAAAAGTCTGGAAAATTTTAATAAATCTTAAAAAAAATTAATGAATGAAGCCGGCTTTCCGTTTTCAAAAAAAAAAAAACAAAAAACAAATCTCCGTGCAGTAAAAATTACACACATAAGCACATGACAAATAAAAACAAAACGACGACAGTAAAAGCAAATACGGTGTGCAAAACCGATAACAGCACAGTAACATCGACGTTAAATGCCAATAAAAAGCAATGGCAATGGGAGCAGAAGGAATCACAAATAGCACAACAACAATGTTACGAAACTAAGCAGACAGTAAAAGCCGAAGCAGCAAAAATCAAAACAAAAACACATACAGTCACAAGGACACAGGCAGACACCTTTACTCAACCTACACACATACCCATGCACAGTTGCAAAATTGCGTAGTAAAAATAAAACTGTTTTTTCCACTTTTTTCATCAATTCAATAAATCTATAAAAATCATACTCATGAAAAAATTCTCTCTCTCTTTCTCTACGTTTCTTTTATAAATGAAATGAATATAAGAAAAGGAAATAAAAAGAAATAAAAAATTACAAAAAACTAAAAAATAAATAAAATAAAATGAAATATTTAAAGGGCGTCACACTAAACCAGCAACAACAATATTATTTATATACAGGAAATAAAAATACGGTTAAACACAGTGTTGCCAAATACTTCATTACGGATTTCTACTTTTTCTGTAGGAAAACAGCTGAACAAACAAGAAACATATAAAATGAAGGTAATAAGGGTTGAATATTTCTGTCTAGCATATACAAGCAATAAAAATACGTCTCAAGAAATTTTTTCATGGATAATTTCCAACAAATACTTGCAATACTGTAGAAAAAAAACCCATTAAATTAATTCCGAAACGCATTATCTTTAATTTTAATGATTAAATTTTATTTTCATTAACTTCAATATTAATTTAACTATAAAAAAGATCACGTTGACATAACATGACATACATACATAAGTACAGTACAACTTCGACAGTCCGGACATGCGCCAGTCCGGTCACTCCAATAATTCGGACACTTTTACATTTCGGACAACTTAAAATTTTTACCTATACAATCCGGACAAATCTGTTTTATGCAAGAAAAAAATTAAATTCCGGGGGTTTGTTGTTTTTAACTCGCATGTTTTGTTATTCATACTTTTATTTACATATTGCACTATCATTACTTCAGTGTCGGTTCATTCTTCCGCAAGCGTGTTTATCTAATTTCATACCAAGTGCCATGTCTTTTAATAAGAAATTCAAACCTAAAACACTAATTTTAAAGGTAAAGAGTGATATTTTACAAAGTCGGGATGAAGTAAAATCTAGTAGGCAGGTTGCCGAAAAATTCAATGTTCCTAAATCAACGCTTTCCGACTTTAAGGAAAAGATAAAACAACTTATATCGAATACCTATAATGGATCCGGTAACATTTGAACCAAAATAAAGTTAAAAATCTTTATAGAAATGAATGAAAAACAAAGATATCTAATGCAGATGCAAAGAAATCATATTCAGTTTGTATTCACTGGGCTGAGGAGAATATTCAGGATATTCTTTGTTGAAGAGGCTAGAGCAAAAACACTAATCAACCACCTCAACAAAGTCAGTCAGCACAAAATAACTTAGTTTTTTAATAAATCATAGTACATATGTATGTATTTAATTCACTAGATTATTACAATAATTTTCACTACTATAGTCCGGACAACTCGATAATCCGAACGTGCCTAAAACTATATGTGTCCGGATTGTCGAAGTTGCACTGTACTTAAGTTTACAAGGGCCTAAAACGTCTCATCGCTGATCAATTAAACTTTCGTAATGTAATGTCTGAATTAAATAACCTCGTGAGTCTCAAATGACTTGAAATCAGATGTTGTGTGCCTTTACTTTTCATTTAACAAACACGCACGTATCAGAGAAATGTAAGATAAATACTTTACGTGTACGAGCAAAAGAAGAAATCAAAAGATCCATGAATGGTAAAAAAAAACGTATAATTTAGAGGAGAAAAAGGAATGCGGCAGCCATTGCGTACCAGCTTAAGACGGGTGTCGGGGTTCGGGCCTTTCTCTTCTAAATTCTGTTCCTATTACAAATTCTATTACAGACCTCTGAGTTTTCCTAAATTCCAGGTATTAGGTATGTCATGCCAGTATCTAGTCATAAAGTGAAATAAAATTATATTAGAAAGCAAGTATAATAACTTAATCTACCATCTGTTATAGCTGTTATTGACAGAGGCTGGTTCATTACCTTCATCATCCTACGCTCCACAGGCAAATACATATTCTTGGGATCCCTAAATAAATCTAGTAGTCCACTAATGAATAAATTATATTCTAACCAATTAATTTGTAATTGAATTGATAATTATTTTGATAAATATAGCAATTCCCTAAGTGTTTAAAAAACAATAAACTTTTTGTTATATCAAGAATTTTTGTGATATATGGGAAATTGTTGAGTACATCCTCGAGAAGGTTTTTGCACTTTGATTTTATTTAAAAAGGAAAATAAAAAAAGCAAAATCTATTAAATTTGGTGCAAACTACTTTCGTTATAGTTATATAGTGGTTATAGCGCAAGCACAGAAACTCAAACGACCTACGTTCAATTCCCGGCGAGAAAAAAAATTAAAAAAAAGTCCATCTTTAAGAAGCCGCCCCTTGACATTTCCAGTATATTCTACCAGAAACGAATAATCATAAGTACTGCGCCACCTTCTGGGAAGATAACAGTTAACCTAGTTAGTTGAAGACGCTCATCACTCACTTTCAACATCCATCGACAGATGGGGCAATTGGTGTTGATCAATCAAGGGTGAAGGTATAACACTGGACTTTGACTGAGCAACTGACAGCAACTTGTCTCATTAACAGAAGGCGCTTACTGAAAATTGAGAAGGAAAAAAATCTATCTATCTGTCTTCAAATTCCACTACAATACACTGCATGAGTAGGGGTTTACTTCTGAGTATTGATCTAAAAATAATATGCATATACGTCAGTGATGTCCACTACTACATAAACACACTTGCGCTTGTGTATGAAGCAGAGAAAAGACTCTGCTTACTTCTACCAGAAATGGGAATGTTCGAATTACTTTCTGTTTATAACTTCATAAATTTTTCTTCATAATTCTGAGTAAAGTACGTAATCGATTGTCCGATAGACATGTGACCGATCTATTAAGAATAAAGGAGTACAGAGGTCCCATAAATTTGGAGGAAATAATGAATAATTATTTCAGTTAAATAAAACTGATACAAAAAATATGCGCTATCCAACCCTGCACTATGTTGGAGAGAAACTAAAATATTAAAAGAGCAAGAGTAACAATATTTCTTTTTGTTCTGTACGTGTTTGACTTTGACGCAAGCAGAATTTGTTTTCCTATCACGCGTGATAGGAAAAGAGAATTGTGGACATCACTGATATACGTACATACATATGTCATCCATTAAAAAGTGGGCGATATTGGATTGGTAAAACAGGCTCACTGCATATTTACTAATATTTCTAATATATTAAGCCAGCAAAAAGATGTAAACGTGTGGTTTATGACAAACTGCAATACCTAATGATCTTTATTGATTAGCGGAAGACTATGTAAAGAAAAAATTAATTATCTATAGGGTTTAATCTAATTGATTTATACGCTACAATATTAAAGTTTTTATTTAGTTTAAATATGGCTACCAAAATACGCCGGGGTTTAAGACAAATATGTATAACAAAAATGTAAGAAGAGTACACATTTAAATATGGAAGAAGAAAATTATCACTTTTGCTTAAATTATTTATTTTTAACGGCAACACTGTTATTGCGCATAAAGCAGTAAACAGTGCACTCCCGGTAAGGGGAATTAATTAAAACCAAGGGAGTTCTTGTTAGCGAAATAGTTCACTTAAGCAATTGTCGAATTTCATAAACAATTTATAAAAGTTTACGAGTACAATAAAAATGAAATTGAAAATGAAATTATTTTATTTTCATTTGAATTACATTACATACATAATTAGCCATTAACACCCTGTTTCAGAGTTACGGCCTAGCTTCTCGCAACATTCATGTTGTGTGTGTCCATTTTTTATCTATGAGTACTGGGACATACTGTTTGAAGCCGATTAGGAACGATAGACTTGAGAAGCTTTTTCATGGCAATCAGTTATTCTCAGAGCTTTTGCCAGAAGACTGTTACGAGAAAGTCGCCCAAAGAAATAATTTTTTCATATTTCTTTTTTTTCTTCAAGATATCAGAGCTGAGTGTTGAATCCTGAGATATCGTTTTAGTGAGTTAACACACTAACCACTATACCACGGCGACTACTTATTTAAAATACAACAAAACGAGATCATGGCAAAGTGGTTTTCAAAAAAGAAATTCGCTGTTTTTTTCTGATCATCTTTCTTTTCTAAGTGCTGAAATTGTGCTTAATCGCCTAAAAGTCTAAGATATTTTTATACCTCCGGTTAACGAAAGTTAACTTTTACTATCGATCACTTTATAGGCAAGTTGTAATAACGGGCCTGAGTATATTGAAGTCACTTTAATCGACTATTGCATCTCCTGCTCATTGCAATGCCGTGTTAAAGGTTTCCTTTGACCGATTTTGCAAAGCAATCATCATGGTGATTTCTTTCCACAGAAATATCGGCAGTGCAATCATGGTCGTAATTTGTCTCGTTTTGACAAATTTTATGGATCAATACAATAAATATTGGCAAGCTAAATAAATAGTCGCCGTGGTCTAGTGGTTAGTGTGTTGGCTTACTAAGACGATAGCGCTAGATTCAAATCTTAGCTCTGAAAAAGAAATATAGAAATAAGGTCCCGGTACTCATGGATACAAATTAACACACACAACATGAGTACTGCGAGAAGCTAGGCCGTAACCCTGACACAGGGTTGTAATGGTAAAACAATGCTTTTGATATTAAATTCCTATGCAATAAAAAAATTGTTCACATTATAGAGTCCATGTCAACGTCGCCAGGAGCTTGTTTACGTTAGACGGTGTTTATGTTACCGCGAGTGTATTGTATTTTCACAAAAACCGAGGAAAAAACATTAAGCCTGGCTTTCACGCTACCTATTATGTTAAAAAAAAAATTCAGACTAGTTTAACACTATAAAATTATTTCATATAAATCCATGGGTTTAGGAATTTTTCAATCTCACTTAAGTATTTATTCTTTCATATGAAATTGTTTTAAAATGTTAAGCGATGCACAGAATAGATAACAGCTGTTTTATTTTAAATTGCTTCACATGTCATCTAAAAAAAAACATTTCTCTGACAAACTGAATTTATTATTTATTGATTGTAAACCTTTATTAACCATTTTTCTTGCCACTAAAATTAAGATATTTAAAGACTTTTATAATAAAATTCTTCTTGGCATCTGTGAGTATGTACTGCCAATTTATTTTTTCTTCAATAGTTACTTTTTTTAATTGCCACCGATAATTTTCAACCTTTAAAATGTTAACGCCCCATTAAATTTAAAATCCTACTTCATATAGACTCTTTCTTCCCCGTGCATCTTAACAAACAGAGACTTTTCTTATTACACACACAAACGCATGATTCATATTCTTGCACGTGTAGTGTTACACTATTCTTTGGTGAGGGGGGGTGGGGTATTAAAAACAATTGTGTACCCCAGCATGAATATCAACATTAGTTTAACATAAACCGTTGGTAACTCTGTTAAAAAAAATACGGTTTGTAACAGAAACATTAAACGCCGGCAGCATTAATGCCTGCAGCAATAGCAGACATAAGGCAGCGGCTAAAGACAGCAGCAGCATTAGTAGCTGTTAAATCCTCAAATTTTGCAACACTACTACTAGACTGGTATACTAGACAATGTTAAAAGCAAAATCAAACAAACAATCAAACAAACAACACAAGTGTTGTGTGTGTGTGTCTGTATGTTGTTTTTTCTTTTCTGTTTTCTGTTGTATATGTGGATGGATGATTGGGTTTGTTGGCTGACTGGCTGGTTGGGTTGCTTGGTAGGTTGGTAGTAGAAAACAAATGCAGAGAAGCAAACACAAAACAAAATGAATAGAAAAAAATAGTTAAAGAAACAGAAATAGAAGAAAAAAAAAAAAAAAAACAAAAACTTCACATCATAGAAGCTCGTAAGCATATGGTTGTTATGGCTAAAAATAGATTTTTTTCTTGTGTCGTGTCTTTCAAAGGTATGCGACATTTAAAAAAAAACAACAACAATTTAAATTGCACTAGACTGAAATACCAACCAACACCGACTACAGTTAAATTAATGTTATAGTATTAATTAATAAATTAATCAATTCTACCCTACCTATACCTACAAAAAATGTTAGAAAAAATTGAAAAGAAAAAAATGTTAGAGAGTAAAATATTTGATTTTTTTTGTTGTTGTTCGTTTTACTTCTTCTTGTCTGGCAAGAAAAACTTACTTTTCAGCTATGAAGGGGAACTCCTTAAACCACGAAAAAATTATTATAAATTAAACTTAATGATGAAGCAAGCAGTAAACTACTAATTAACAAAATATTGCACAATTTTTTTTTAATTTTTCTTTTTTTAGAGGTATTTTCTTTTTGAAATTTAAATTTTTAAAATAACTTTTCTTTAATTTAATTTTTAAAGCACCATATTTTTTATTTCTTTTTAAAAATTTGAAAAAATTTTTTTTCTTTACTTTTCGTTACTTTTTTTTAATTAAAAAATTATATTTTTTAAGGGTTACTTTAATATTAAAAAATTTACTTTTTTCCTGATTTTTCTCTCTTTTTTGCCTTTTAAACTTTTTATAATAATTTATAAAAAAATAATATCTGTACACTTTTTTTTTGCTTTTATTATTTCTTTCTTAAATTATTTATTATTTTTTTTAATATTTCTATAGATTTTTCTTTCTTCTACTTTTTTTCTAAATATTTTTATTTCACTTTCTTTTATTTTATTTTTTTTTGTTGGTGATTGGTTAGTTGATTGGTTGGTGTGTATAATTTCACTTGTATTTTATAAGCGCAATTGAGTACCCACAACTTGTAATGAAAAAACGCGTCTGACGTTCAAAAACTCTATGCGAACGTTTTACTCACTCAAAGATGTCTGAATTATATGCATGAAATGTTATGCATGTATGTGCGTGTGTGTTTGTGTGCCTAAGAGAGAATGTATTTTTGTGAGTCAGTGAATGGTTTATGTGTGTATGTGCGTGTGCATCTCTGTAGTACTTCAATCAGAGTAGAAAAAAAAGATAGATTTTGCTGTTAATAAAACAGTGTTGCCACTACTCAATAGTAAGTTTTTACAAAGAGGCTAAAATTCATGGCGGCGTAATTATATACATATATTATAAGTGCATTTAACATACCAGCTGAGCTACTTTTTTTTAGAAAATTTTTGAAGAAAATTGTTATTTCTTGCTCTATTTAATATAAATTGTTTTTGTTTTCACTCTTTTTGCTTTGGTTTTTTATCCTAGCCAATAACAAAAGAAAAATGCAGTAATATCAAAGCCATCCATCAACCTGTGCATTATTGCAATGTATGCACTTTCAAGAATATCTCATCTGTTGGAGAAAATCTAGCGTATAATTTGATATTGCCGATTTCACGACATCTTAACAATCTGCTTTATCCTACTTGCAACTACAACTTACGCAACAATTAACGCCAGCTAACCCTTTACAAATATGAAAAAGAAGAAAATATTTCTGTTTCGTCAAAAACGCTTTAATTTGATCAAAGTTAACTACAATGAATATTTTTGGTAGTTAAAAGAGAAATGATGTCCGTGAAGGAATAGTACACTAGCCAAACTGAACAATTGTTTTCGACTCCAGTTAGGGTAGTCTCATCAGAGTTCTTTGTGTCCTGTGCAAATTCCAGACCAAACTACCAAAAATATTCATTGCAGTTAACTTTGATATAATTAAAGCGTTTCTGACGAAACAAAAATTAAATTAAAAAAAATGATCACACTTTTTCTAGGGATCGAACTTCGGGCCTCCAGCACATAAAAAAGAAAATATTTTTTTAAGCGACGCTCTTAGCGGTCTCTGGGAAAAGCTCTAAGCGTAACTGATTGCCATGAACAAGTGTGTCGTTCGCATTCAACAGAACACTGTAAGTTCCGGTACTCATGCATACTAATTGATGGCCACAATATGGATGATGTGATGAGCTCGGCCGTAACTCTGAAAAAGAGTTGTAATCGTCAATGTATGTAATCATTCAAAAAGCCGTATATATGTAAGTATGCTGATTGCTGGCTAGACTAATAGGCTTTTAAAGCTGACTTATTAACCAAAGTTATGAAGCAATGAAGCTCATTTCCCACTCAGTGGCATGTTTTGTTCGCACAATTACACAAGCGAACGATTTCCAAAATTGTTTTATTTTTTGTACATGGAGATTACGTATAGTACTATATTACATTTTCAAGTGTATTTCGTTTACTTTTTAATAGTGTGTGCAAAAAAGATGACGTCAAATTAAATATAACACGAATTAGTCTACCAATGCTGGGGGCCATGAATATGACTTGAATTTTGGCAGATTATATGATCCCTATCGAGGACCGAATGAGAATCTGTTCATGGCCCGGGTGGAGAAAGTTTGACAGACGCATTAATAATCATGAGATAATGCAGTAATAATTTGATAAACAAGAAATCATCCCAGCCAATGTGATTTTGACCTAATAACGAAACGTGGATTTAAAAACGAATTTAAATTAGTAGTTCAGTGTGTTCTGTTTTGTTTGTTGTTGTGCTCCTTTAATATTTTTTTGTAAATTTGGGTTTATTTTTTCGAAATCGATATAGTAATATCGATGTTATCGATGGTCAATTATATTTTTTTTTTTATTTGATACCAATACTCAGGAGTAAACTCCTACTAAATGCACTGCAATGTATTCGATTATTTTGGAAAGGACAGTACATTATGATAACCGAACATATATTTTTGTTTTCTTATATTATTGCTGTGTATTGATCATTTAAAGGCCAGTATTATACCTTCACTCTTGAATGATCAACAGCAATTGCTGTTGGATAAGTAGGTTGCGTCTTGGATAAGTAGGTTTAGCTGTTGTCTGGTAGTTCCCAATAGGTGGCGCTTTTCTCCTGTAACCGTCGGTAACACTGGACTATCACAATTATTGCTAATGTTTATGTGGTTGGCTGTTACTGTTAAAAAACCGTCCAAATAAAAACAAAAATACCAACAACAAACTATACAAGCAATTAAAGAATACACAAACAAAAAGGGAAACAGGAAGATAAACAAGAAAAACCGAAAGAATTAGAATTATTAAAAGGAAAATTCAAAGAAAGAAAAAATCTCAACAAAATTTTACTTTTAATGTAAAATTAACAAACATTTTAGTTTTTGTTCTCAAGCCTTTCTAGTGGTATCATTGCTGTTAAATTATTCCGGATGAAAAACTTAACAGCAACAGCAATTTAAGCATCTCGGCATCATGTTAACAATGTTCTGTAAAACCAATCTCTCTATTGTATCTATTGAGTCATTTAGGAGGTTTTGGTTTTGGTTTTTGTTTTCTGTTTTTTTTTTTTTTTTTTTGTTATGTAGGTATTATGAATTCCTAAAAGATGATGCTAACTTTTCAGTGGTTAAATAATTATTAATGATGACAAAAGCTTTGCAAAAAAAAAAAATATATTTTTTTATTATAAAATGTATATGGTTGAGTAAATGCAAAAGTTTGTGTGTTGTATGTATGAGTGTGTGTAAATAATAAAAACAAAACCCGCAACCAATCCACTGTCTATTTCTTTCTGTTCTTTCGTTTTTTCTCTTCTTAAGTTTAAAAATATTTATGTGGCAGGTTGTTTGTCTTTCTCTTCCTAGATCTTTATTGAAGTTTATTTCTATTTGTTCTTGTTGTTATTCCTCTATTCTATAACTTCCCTCAATGTTGTTGCTATGAATTGAATACTTACAATACAAGTAAATGTTAATGCAGATTCAGTGATGTCAAGTTGTCGTTTTTCAATGCTATACACAAAAGTATTGTCGTTTGAAGTTACAAGTTTCCAGTAAGGAGCTACGATAACGCCTGTACCGCGATTCACTAACTTTTAACAATACGATATTAGCAAAAGAATTCGACAATTTTTATTGTTTGCATTAACGATTATGTGATTCATTAAGTACACTTTAGCGACAGATGACAACTCTAGTTTTCTTCATGTTTAAATTACAATTATGGGGCAACACCTTATAAAATGAGTGAGTTTTTGCGTAATTGGTAATTAAAATGGATAGAAAGTAAGCAAATTTACAAACCTGTAGTTTCTTTGGGTATAAAAGCATACAAGAATGGTTCTTAAACAAACTAGTTAATAGCGTAGACACATCTCTGTATAAAATTTCAAAATAAAAAATTTACAATTTTCCAACTGAATAAACAGCATAAAAATTTTTGTCGTTAGTTTTGGACAATAGCTAATGGGACTATCGTAAACCGAAAATAATGAATAGCAATATCGACACTGCTTTTGTTTACTGTTGAAAACAATGCGAATATCCTAAAAATATTTTACTGAATCGCGGCGCTACGGGTGTTTTAAATATACACTTATAGCACATTTAAGTTTTATTATTAAGGTTGCATTGTAAGCAAATTAAAAAGTTAAAGAAAGTAACGAATTTCTTATTAAAAAAAAACACATTCAATGAAAACAAATTGTTTTGCGGAAAGCACTTCGAAATATTTCTACTGCATGTTTTGGTACCCGGATGTACGAAATCAAATCGATCATTTGTGGTCAACAAAATATTGATTCTTTAAAAAGCGTTTGAAAGGATGCCGAGAGGAAATTTAAAATTGAAATGGAGAAAGAAAATTGATTCGGATTGTTATATACAGTATTAAGCGGATAATTGCCTCGACAAAAATTTCAAGATTTTTGGGTGATTATGCGTGGAAGACATTTAAACGAACACGCTTAATTGCCTGTATACTCTGCCGTCAATACATGCGAAAAGCAAGTAATTTTATACTTATACATAAACTTGTTAGACTCTAATTGCAAGGTTGTATCAAAAAAGTAGTTTAAAAGTAAATTTAACGGTCTTTTTATGCCTATATAAACATAGTTGAGTTGAGCTGCAGCTTATAGAAAATAATTATTTTGGGTAATTAAACAAGGGAATTTTAAGTGGAATTTCTCTTTGGGGAAAATTAATTTGAGGTAATTAAGCGAAAGTTAATTAACCGTGGAATTTTATTAGAAAATGGTAAGAACAAATATGGGAATTTAGAAATTGAGGTAAATAAGCGTGAAAGGCAATGAAGCGTGGGGCAATTATCCGTGGAATACTGTATATACACACATATGTACATAAATTATAATAATAAAGAATTAATGACCTAGAGTTGTAGTCATTTGAGTCTTTCGAAGTGTTTTAAAGCAAAAGAGTTACTATATTTTTTTTTTATTTTTTTTTAGACTTTAGTTTAAATAATATAATATTGTACTCTTTTTAAAAACATTTTTCAAACAGATTTTTAACAGAAAACTTAAGTTTACATAAAAAGGATTTACCAGTTTCAACACCGATTTTGTCAGATTTACTGGAAAGAATTGAAATATATTCAAACAAACAAAAATTAATTAAAAAATTGATCACTTTTCCTGGGGCTCGAACCCGAGCCTTCAGCACTTAACATACAATGCGCTCGCTATGGCGCTACGCTCTAACCACCACGGCTACTGTCGTACATATCATCGATATCGACTAATGTAGATAGGGTGGAATAAAAGGGCAAAAACAAAATAAATTGTAATTCTGTTTCATCCAAATAAGATGACAATTACAAGAACAGCAATGATGGAAAGAAAAGGAGAATATGATAGAAACTGTTGTGTGACTTTACTTCGACTAACTCATACAAGTGTATGTACATACAATAATAATTTCAGTATGCGATTTCCTAAAAAGTATGAGTTAAATAGTTGATGTTTGGTCTTGAATATGCACAGGACACAAAGAACTCCGATGAGACTACCATAGCTGGAGTCGAAAACAATTGTTCAGTTTGGCTAGTGCACTATTCCTTCTTCTTTGATTACCAAAAAATTCATTGCAGTTAACTTTGATCTAATTAAAACGTTTCTGACGGAACAAAAATCAATTCATATTTGATTTACACTTTTACTTTTCGAGTGAAATAAAAACAAAAAAAAGCAAACATATCGCAGCCAATTACTTAATTTTAACTAAAAATACAACCGCGATTATTGCTCGACACGAAAATACATACATAATTGGCCTTTACAACCCTGTGTCAGGATTACGGTCTAGCTTCTCGAAGCACTCATGTTGTGTGTGTCAATTTTATTCAATGAGAACCGGGCCCTACAGTTAAAAGTCGATTCCGAACGACAGACCTGAGAAACTTGTTCATCGCAATGAGTTACTCTCAAAGCTTTTGCCAGAAGTCTGCTAAGAGGTAGTCGCCGAAAGAAATATATATTTTTTTAATATTTCTTTGCTTCAAGATGTCAGAGCCAACACACTAACGACTAGTCCACTCTATTCTCATTGCATCAGATTACTGTAAATAAACTTATAACCAGGTTGGCTTTTTTAAAAACTTATTAGAGCGTTTTTGTTTTGTTTATACGGTTTTACTGTTTTGTTAGTTTGATTATTATTCAGTTGTTAACATTTCTGTTAACCAGTTAATACATAGTTGGGTAAAGAAAAACAACATGAACGAAAGAAGTGAAAAAAGGCAGATAACAAAAAACAATCGTAGTCAAATGTTTATTTAGAAACGAAAAAAAAGGTGTATTTGCATGCGGTCTTTGAACAGCGCAATCTCCGTTATTATCAGAATGTTAATTTTGTTTTGGTTTCTGTTTTTGGTATTCAATTTTTTTTTATTTGTTTTGCTTTGCTGTTATTTTCTCTCTTTACTCTATTAATATGTGCATATGCCTGTGTGTTGGATTGTACTGCTGGTTTCATTACTTTTCATACATAAAATTCTGTTTTACAGCTGTTTCTACGTTTGGGTTGTCAACTGATAACAGTAATAAAAACAACAGTAACAGCAGTAGTTAAAGCAGCAGTAAGCAGCGGCAGTAGTAACAACAATATTATACGACGAAGCTAACAAAGATGCCGGTTTTCTTTCCAACAAACATGAGCCACCGCCATGGCATACCATGCATGCCTATAGTGCTTTTATTCGTGCTTATTTTATTACACACACGTACGTACACTTCATTTATGGAAGAGATATTGTTGTTATTTATGCGAGCATTACTACAGTTGTTATTGCTTTTGCTTACTGTTATTGTCTTAAATACTCTCTCAATCTGTCTAATCAGTATTTAATAAAAAAAAGAAAAAATTAATCAGCATAAGAACATAACGCCAAAGAGAAGCAGAGAGAAAAAATCCCACAACAACCAGAATAATTGCATAAAATAATCGATCTGCTAGTTTTATAAAAGTAAAAAACAATAACAACAGCAAAAACTGGTCATCTACTTATGAGCACTCCAACTATAAAATTATATGAGAGAGTAAAATAAAATTGTAGTCATATATTCTAACGGTGCTGATATTTCTATTTAGTTTTTTTTTCATATAGAGAAACAAGTGCTTTCAATAAAATATCAATGAAAATTTTTATTTCCAATACAACGTTGTTACTATAGCGCAATCCCCTACTTGAAAAGTTCGCTCCTATTGAATGTAAAGCTTGAATAAACTGTTATTTATAAAGCAATGTACAGTTAGATATGTATGTACATGCATTAATACATAACTGGCCATTACACCCCGCGTCAGGATTACGGCCTAGCTTCTCGCAGCACACATGTTGTGTGGGTTAATGTTTATCCACCGGGACCTACAGTCTAAGGTCGATTCCAAACGACAGACTTGAGAAGCTTGTTAATGGGTATTAGTTATTTTCAGAGCTTTTTCCAGAAGACTGCTGAGAGGTAGTCGCCGAAAGAAATAATTTTTTCATATTTCTGTTTTTTTTTCAAGATGTCAGAGCCAAGGGTTAGAACCTTGGGCTCATGTCTTAGTAAGCGAACACACTAACTACTAGACCACGGGACTGGTGAGATTTGTAAGTACTTAGTGAGAATCCGAAGATCCGCTTTAGTTATAGGTATGAGATTCTACTTATTATATTTTTATTTATTTTTCCGTGGGGACATTGTTTTCTTTGCTTCAATAGTTTGCCCTTATGATTCGGAATCCAGTAAAGTTTAATAATGCTGCGCTTTCTCACTGTAATTTAAAGAGCATTACTGTTTTATATCAGTGCCACTGTTGTCAGTGGGTTATTACAGGAAGCCAGTTTTCGCATAGAAGATTGTGGCAAGTGTGCCCTCCTATTGGCATGAATTTTTGAATTCTGATACCGTAGACAACCCCTGCCGTATTGACATTTGTCAGTGCACTATTTTTGGAAACCTTTCCCAACGACGAGATAATTGAGCTGAAATATAAAATTGTTAGGGAAATTTAGATTTGCAGTATGCTTAAGTATTCCATTAAATTACTGCTCTTAGCTCTATTGATCACATTAAACCAAAGTGTGGTTGCCTTAGTCTACTATGTAATGTTAGCTGACTAGAAAAGAGCTCCGGATTTAAGACTCAGCTCTGACATCTTGAAAAAATGAAATATGGGAAGCTATTTCTTCCGGCGACTACCTCTTAGCAGACTTCTGGCAAAGGCTCTAAGAACAAGCTTCTCAAGTCTGTCGTTTGGAGTCGACGATAAACTGTAGGTCCCGGTTTCTATAGATCAAAATTAGCACACACATAATGGGTGCTGTGAGAAGATAGACCATAACTCTGAAAAAGAGTTGTAATGGCTAATTATGTATGTATGAATGTAAACCAAAGTGGGTGTTAAGTCAGAATTAACGAAAAAAATTAAGCTTCTTTTTAGATCTGCTGATTGATGAAAATCGTACATGTGTTTCATTTTATTCCTGGTCTTCTTTTGAGGCCTGTGACTGAACAGTAATAAAAATGTTTTTGGTTCTCTAGACGTGCTTAGTCTAGCCAGTGTTGCCTGTCCTTATTTATTATTACTTTCCAGTAATTGTTTTATTTTTTAATTTTAAACAAATTCACTGTCGACAAAAGTTTTCTAAATATAAAACGAAGGCAGAATACTTAAGCAAACATAATCAGGCAAAAACAGCACAACCAGCACCAACATATGAAACACACAGTTATCAACACTTTAATGTAAAGATATACTCTATGTACGAGTAGTAATAGAAACAGCAACAACGACTAAAAAAAAGTAAAAGATGCGTAGGACCAAAGTTGCTGAAATGCAATAAAAAAAGG
The DNA here is from genome assembly GCA_963576795.1 of Metopia argyrocephala. NCBI lineage: Eukaryota > Metazoa > Arthropoda > Insecta > Diptera > Sarcophagidae > Metopia > Metopia argyrocephala. Next base: position 43,610,788 of record OY756210.1, read on the forward strand.
AAATAAAACAAAAAAAAAAAATATGGAGAAAATCAACGCCAGTGCATTAAACTTTGGAATACCACTTGGGATGTTTCGAAACTTATATAGGGAATGCCACTATTGCTTATTCTATAGCTGCGCTAAGGACGATGATGCTAATGGTAGAAAACAATTTTCAAACTATGGTTTTACAAGCAGACTTGGAACACAATCCTATACTCGCACATACAGAATAAATAAATAGAGAATAAAAAAAAAAAGAAAACTACTCTCTTAGACTTCACCAACGTTTTTGAACAAATAGTTTTATTTAAACATTTTGAAAATTTTATAAACTTTAAAGAATTTTTTCTAATATTTTTATTTATTTTTTATTTTTTTTTTCATTCTGTTGGTTTTTCTTTTGCTTGATTCTTATTCCCACTATTCCAAGGGAAATACAATAACAATACTAACAAGCACAAGCACAAGCACAGAAAAGTAAAATATTAACTGCTAATATTTAAGATTTTCTGAAGAAAAACACACACGTTGTATGTCTACATTTATATGTATGTGTGTATGTAAAAGTAAACAGGGAGCTTTATAAGTGACAACCCACTTTAAAGATACACTCGCAGAAAATAGAATGACAAACAGAATAAGGATTTTAGCTGATCTCTGCCATTAAAAATGGTTTTACAATTCACAGAATCTAAATAGTGTAGCAAACCTTAGGAAACCTTAAAATACACTATGACAAGACCTTCATTTTTTTTTAAAGTATCGATTAAAGTATAGGAATAATAAGACCGAACTGACTACATACATACTACATATGTGGACTATGAACAACAACAAAAAAAAAAAAAATAAAGCTAATATTTAGAACGGATTCAACTCGAAAATACCACCATGTAGGTATAAAATAGTGAAACTTCCTCAAAACCTTTTATGTGACCATAATTCATTTTATTTTAATATTGGTTGTTTTTATATATAGAAGTTCGGGAACTTTTCTTTGGCTTATTATGGGCGAGTTTGTTAATGTACTAGAAGTAGATTTTTTTTCGATTTGTTAGATATGTAGATAATTACCACAGTGTGAAAGGCCTTTTTAGATCTTTTTAGGCATTAGAAGCACTTTTTGCAGTGCAGAAGTTATTATGGCAGTCTTGCTTTACAAGACTGTCTAAATTATTGGCATTTGTATGAAAACGGGTTGTCATATGGTGTAGTCAGAGTTTAAAGTCAGTTTTGTATACAAACTGCCATCAAAAATGAGGGTCAAGGAAAACGCAAAATTTCAGTTTGTCAGCACATATGGCAGTATTTTTGTCTTAAACAAAATTGACAACAGGCTTTCAATTTTTTTTGTTTTTTTTTTTTTTTTCTTGGCGTTCGCAAAGCTTTTGAAATTTTACTTTTTTGCGGGAATGGTAAGTTTTAATATATTAAAATTTAAGAATTTATTTATAGTTTTAAATGTGTTTTTTTGTTTAACGATATGTGTGATGCACTAGATGACACGTATTTCATGAGTCAGAGCGAAACCGAACCCAGAAAACGTATGCGGAAACTTAAAAAAGAGTGGACGAGTGAGCAAACGAAGAGGCTGTTTCAAGAGGTACAAGCGAGTGAATGTACCTGGAATTTTCTGTCCAGAGAATATCGGAACAGAAATTTACGAGCGGCTCTCTGGCAAGAATTGATGGATATAATAAAAATGCCGTAAAAATGTCATGTAAAATAAACAATTTATTATTTACTGAAGAAAATTTTTAAGCGATATTCAACAAAAAGAGGCATACAAAGAGTGGTCAAGCTTCTGAAAAAGCAGAGACAACAACTCCCTTGTATAATAGCCTTAAATTTTTGGAGCCAACATTGCAAATTCAAGCGCCCACAACATCAAACTTTGCAAATGTAATTTATTACGCACGGTTTTTAGTTATTGTCTGAATAATTCTATTATTATTATTATCTTTATTAAGAAGTATTAATTAAATATAAAAATAATTTTGGTTTTCTAAGCTGCATCCTTTTATTTTGCCAAACCTTTAGTGTTGTAACAACGAATAGTGCCCCACTACCCATTTGCTTATTTTCATTCGAAAAAAATTTACGCATCAAATTTGACTATGTAATGAAAACGTCATGTAAATTAACTCACACCAAAATTTGACGTAAGCTTTTGACAAGCTCTGCTTTATCGACTTTTTGCCAGTTTTAAATGTGTAATGAAAATGCATATAACACAAAATGACAAGAATTCATTTGAGGCAGTTTTTGTTGACATTTCATATGACATAATGAAAACCAGGCATTAGGATAACACCTAGTAGTACTTTCTTAGAAGTTATTGTAAGTTCCTCCTTAGAAAAGCCTTATTTTAGTCTTGCCTTATAGCAGTTCTAACTGAGAAGGTTTTTTATTCTTCCTGAAGGTAAAAGTGAGAGTTCAAGGCTCTGACTGCATCGATAACTTGTGTAAAACAATAAATGAATTTATAATTGGATATGTGGAGTTTGGGTCTGCTAAATAACACAATGTAGCCATTTTTAACTTTTATTCCCAAACAAAAAGAAAACAGAAAAAACATATTTTAATATTTTTTTGCGAGAACAAAAAAAATTTTTTTTTTTAATCGAGAGATAAAATGAAAAGAAAGCACTCCCCGACATTCCACTCTATTCCACCTGAACCAATGTCAACAAAAAACGAATGATCAGAAGAAAAGCGCCACCTATTGAGACGTAGCAGATAACAGCTAAACCTACTAAACCTACTTAGCGAAAGCACTCACCACAGAATCGACACGAAACGAAGAGGCAATTGCTGTTGATCATTCAAGGATGAAGGTATAACACTGACCTTTGAATGGTCAATTCACAGCAATTTGTTTCATTCCTAAGGCGCTTAATAATATAAGGAAACAAATATATATATATATATTTTGTCCTGTCCAAAAAATTCCAATACAATGCACAGCAAATAGTAGGGGTTTACCCCTGAGTAGTGGTTTCAAATAAAAAAATAAAATAAATCACGAAATGTGTCAGAATACACGTTTTGAGTTTTTTTTTTCTTAAAGCGCCTTAAAAATGCGACGAGACTAGTTGTTGTCAATTTAATTACCCATTTACCCTTGAATGATCAGCAGTTGACCCATCTGTCGCTGTATGTTGACTCTAAAGTGATGAGCATCTTCGCTAGGCAGCTGTTATCTTCCTAATAGGTGGCGCTTTTTCTCCAATACAATACACGCATGAGTAGGAGGAGTACACTCTTGAGTATTGGTCTCAGAAAAAAAAAAATTTTTTTATATAAAAGTATGAATTTGTTGGCGAGACGAGTAAAACATATTGCCCTTTCACACACAAAATTTTATATTTATGTAAAACCCTTTCAACGTATGTTTGGGATTAACGCATGAAGCTCATTCCACATGGACTACACACAGAATAAAAAATTACACGCGATATGTGTATTTATACACAAGGTGGCATGATTTCATATCAACCATCAACTTGGTCTATCCAAAATTAGGCTTATTAAGGCAAAGTTTGAAATACGCCACCACATTAATAGCCCTGTCCTTTGATGAGCATGAAGCAACTCCCTGCTTTTTATATTTCTTTATAAATTTAATTTTGAATTTCACTTTGTGTTGTCTAAGATCATGCCTTAATTTCATCAATCTTAACTCAAGTGCTGATAACATGAGAATAGTGTTTGAGGTCTAACTCTTTCGAAGCATCCAAGTTCAATGTAAAGAAACTTCTTAGCCACTCTCTTTATGGTTCTAAAATATGAGCTTTTCTATACAATTGAGATATTTAAAACTAGACCACGCAAGCAGTCCACATTATCACATCATATCACACCATCACCATTTTTGCACTGTAGTTTTTTATAATATAATATCCTGAAATGGTGATATTTTTACGAACTTTTTGATTGTTAGGTCAAGACCTCGCAATGAGCGGTTGAGCGGCGAGTTTGAGCGGCAAGTGGCTTATTACTGAGCGTCATTTCTGAGCGGTTAGTGCGGTTAGTTAATAAAATGCCATATTTTTATTTTTTAAAATTTGGTAATCTATCTTGCCATAATAGCGGTCGACTTTATACAGATGATATTATAAGCTCCGCATTCACTTTTGCCATCTTTATAAGTACTTCGACGCTCAGAAATCAACTAAAAATTAGAACAAGTTCTAAACGGCGCCGCTCAGAAATGCCACTCATAGCGTTGCCACTTCAGTAGTATTCCATATGTTTTAATTTTTTACCGCTCATCGCTCATTGCATGGCCTCAGACTAAGGAAAGCATACCTTTTCTTTGAGTGTAACTTAAGATGTGCGTCACTATAAACTGTAACACATCAAAAGTCAAATAAAAACTGACTGGAGTAAGCTAGAGTTAAAAATAAAACAGTTTTATTTTGCATTTTTATTACAGATTTATATTCTGTATTATTTTATTTAAAAATTAATTTCATTTTATAAAATTTTTTATTTTATTCATTATGCCATCCATAAGCAATGTTATAGTGTTTTCGGTGATTTTTTTGGTACCAGCTGTCCATTTATATCGAAAACTAGTAATGATTTTCGGAACAGATGTACTCTCCTTTAGTTCTCTTTTGACCAGAGCCCAATATCTTTCAATAGGCCGCAGCTCTGGGCAGTTTGGTGGGTTAGCCTCTTTTGGAACAAAAATAACATTATTTTTATTATACCAGTCTATTGCGCTTTTACTGTAGTGACATGTTGCCAAATCTGGCCAGAAGAATGTTGATATGTTGTGCTGTCTTAGAAATGGGAGCAACCTCTTTTGAAGGCACTCTTTGATATAAATATCTGAGTTTATTGATCCCAATGTAACAAACGATGAACTTCTGTTGCCGCAGCTACAAATAGCCTGCCAAACTGAGAACTTTTTGGGAAATTTTGATAGTTTTTTAGTACGGAACTCTTCAGAAACATTGCCTCTACTATCCGCTACATAAAACTCTTGGCCAGGAAGCTGCGCAAAGTCTGCAAAAACGTAAGTTTCATCATCCATTACACAACATTCGAACTTTTGAAAAAATTCTTTTTTGAGGAGTTTTGCTCTTTTTTTTTGCTTCAATATTCTTCTTAGCATTTCTATCTGGAACTTTTTGGACTTTATATGTTTTAAGGCCAGCTTTAGCTTTAACTCGGCGCACAAAACTTTCCGAACATTGCACGCGCCGGGCCACTTCGCGACCAGAAATGTTGGGAAGAGCCAGCAAAAGCTTCTCAACCTTTTTGGCTTTCGCGTCGTTCGTTACCAGTTTTGCTTTACCTCTTCCAGGCTTTCTTTCAATTTTTAACTCTTTGTTGAACTTTTTGACCACTCTGGAAACACATTGCCTGGTCACGTGGACTTCCCTAGCAACTTTTGTATAACTCCAATATGGTTTTTTTGAATTATTTGAATAATTTTTGTATGCACTTGTCTTTGATTATCCATTGTGAACTAACTAAAAAGTCAAATTTGAGAAACTGATACATTTTAAAATCTGACACATTTTTCAAAGATATTGTGATTAAGAAAAATAATTTTGATTAAAGGTGAAAAAAGTTATTAAGAAAAATGGGTGTTACACTTTATAGTGACGCACATCTTATTTGAAAGGTTGTCAGAGTATGGTGGCATGTTTGTGCTATTTCTCAAGCTTATGAAATTTAAAAGCGAATTCTCAACTAAAACATGACAAAATACACAATTTTTTTACATCTTTTTCTTATTTTTAATACTTTTAAAGTAAAGTAAAGTAATGGACGTTTGGTCTATTGGTCGATGTGTAGCGGAAGCTAAAAGATTCCCTCCAGCGAAGGAAAGCAACACAGTCACCAAGAGTGTACGAGAGATAAGAGCAACAAAACTCCAAAGATACAATTTTTTTCAGTTTTGTCACGTTTTTTCACCAATAAAAGAAAAAATTAAAAAAGGAAACTGACACAGAATAAAAGAAAAAGAAAACACACAAAGAGAGAAAGCGAGAGAGAAAAACAAAACTTCAAATAAAGCATTGTGATGATGTAACAATATGTTAAACAATCTTTTTTATTTATTCATAAGCCCACTCTTCAATTCATTCTACATTTCGCCACCTCTTTCTTCTTTTATAAACTTAAAGGTGAAACTAAAACTGAGACGCCAGCAAACAAGAAAAATGAAACAATTAATCTTTGGGGATTTTGCTTTTATAAAAAAAAAAAAACTGAAGAAACAGAGAAAAAAACCTGGTCATCACATGAATTTTAATCGTTATTAATTGTCGTATAAATTCCTCATTTTCATAAGAATTTTAGAGAAACGTACGCACGTTTAAAGGTTTTGCCATCATTAATTTTTTTTATTTTTTTTATAAGAATTTCTTTTTCTATGTTAAAAAAGAAGAAGAAAAAACATGAATTTCAGGATGTATGTACTCCTAAATTTTTGCTATTTTGCCCATAGCAATTATTTGCTAAAAAAAAATCAAATAAAGTTTTGCAAAACTTTTAGTGCAAAACATTTCAAATATGAGTTGCAAAACAGCAGTGAAAAAAAAATATTTTTAAAAGGCTTTAGAGTAAAGCGGCCTAAACAAAAATATTTCTAAACGCATACAAAAATTTTAAACTTTATTTGACTTCCTTTAAAGCCACCGCATTATTCATTCAGTCAAATAGGAAACCACTCATAAACAAATAAAACAGCTGGAGAGAGAAATCTTAAAGGCGAAAGAGAAATCTAACTGAAAATGCCACTCTTCGAGCGTTTCCTGTCATCAAATTTAAATAAAATAAAATAAGATATCTTTGATTTTGTTCCTGCATTAAGGAGGCCTATGGGTGGTATACGTGCTAAGTATCCAATTGTTCCAGCATTGACAAATACAGATATCCGGTATTTCATTAAGAGCTTCCGGTCTTTAACTTAAAGTAAGATAAAGGGTGTGTGAAATATCATCGGAATTTTTTGTTTGTCGTCTTTTCTATTAATTTGCCATTATAAGTGGAATGTAATATATGTCCGCAATGCCTTCTCCGAGTGAAGCGCATCCGAAATGTCAAATTTTCTATAAAAAGCTTGCATTTGCTTGATGGCATGGCTTATGTAGGATTTGAGGATTTGGCAATTTAGGAAAACTTAAAAAGAAAAAGTATAACGGCCAATTCACATCACCTCTACGTGAGATCAGAATGCGGAACAACCAATTTGACATGAGCTATGTGGCATGTAGCGACATTCTATTGAAACTAGGGGGTGCATGGTATAGTGGTTAGAGCGCTCGCAAAAAAACACAAAGGACCCAGGTTCGAATCCCAGAAGAGGTTAAAAATTAAAAAGTTAGTTTGCGGTTTTTTCGAAATAAGAAACAAAGAAACCGCTCCCCGACATTCCACTCTATTCCACCTTAACCAATGTCAACAAAAAACGAATGATCAGGGAAAAAAAGCGCCACCTATTGGGAAGTAGCAGATAGCAGCTAAACCTACTTAGCGAAGGCACTCACCACACAATCGACATGAAAAGAAGAGGAAATTGCTGTTGATCATTCAAGGGTGAAGGTATAACACTGACCTTTGAATGGTCAATTCACAGCAATTTGTCTTTTTCCTAAGGCGCTTAATAATAATATAATAATAATTAATAATAATATATGTACTGTCCTTTCCAAAATTCCAATACAATGCACAGCATTTAGTAGGGGTTTACCCTTGAGTATTGGTCTCAAAAAAAAAAACAAAAAAAAAACAACATATCGCTGATGGCCAGATGTCAGAGCTAAAGAAGTTGGTAATTATAGACAGTGTTAACCTGGCCATAACTCGTTTTTCGTTTCACACCAAACTGTGTCATATTCGGGATGCATTGGACGATCTTGGATCTCACGTGGATTGGTATGAAATATTCATTCATCCAGAAATGCATCTAATCACTAGAGATGATTTGTGGTAATACGCTGGTTATATTGATAAAACAATTCTATTATTTATAAGGGTTTCTTTGATGGGTTGGCCTTTTTGACGGCAGCTATGTAACATAAAACTATCCTTGTGAGGTTAACGTATTGGATTTTCGGTGTTTTTCCTACTCTTTTACACTTTAATTTTACTTTCTTTTCTTGCTAGGAGAGGAGCATCCACTCCACTATTGGACCCTGAATACAATGAGAGGCAGACACTCTTAAGGGACCATAAATATCTAAGAAAGTTGCAACTTTTGTTGGATAACCTATAACTAGAACCTATAACGTATTGACTAGTCACCGCAGACTCAACGAACAATTGAAGAGGTAAGAGACGGTTTCAAAATCCGTGTGCATATACTGTAGCAAGTAAATCGGCAACCTGTTACTAAATGCATCACTGCACTGCATAGTAAGATTTTTATGCTGCTTCGTATGATGCTTCTTTTGTTTCGTTTATTATTTGCATTTATGAACGAAAAAACAGAAAAAATACTGACGAATCTGATTTTGACGGAATTAATAAATGGCATATATTTTTTTTTAATTTCGAGCGCAAAAAAATGTTAAAAAGTAAAACAAAAATAAATAATCACTCATCTTCGTCTTACAAACATAGGTTTGCCATGTTGCAAGTGTTGTAAGGGCATTTGTAACAAAGAGTGAGTGTCGCTAAAATTTCATACTCAATTCTTCCCTGCATTAGCAATTTATAAGTTCTGTGCTTGTTGCCGCATTAAATGTGAAACATTTACGAACATTTTGCAGTACATTACATACATACTTGCTACTTGCATGACGACTCTAATGCATTCCAGAAAAAGGTAACTAAAGTCTTGTCAAGTTTGTGTGCACAGAAATATCATTGTTGGCACCGAGCGACAGTTTAAAAGTCGTCAGGGCTATGAAATTGGAAGAGATATTATAGGGAACAACCTATAATAGCACAGGCCTATACAGTAGATTACAAAGGCGCAGTATTTTTATATCTATTTAATAACTACTTATATAACAACAACAAAATTTTTAACAATCTTCATATGAATGGGTAACATTTTTAACCTATTTTTCATTTATTTTATTTTTAATTTTAGTCATTAAAAACAATAAAAAAACGTATATATTGTATAAATTGTCAGTGTTTAACCAAAAAAGAAAAAAATTATAAAATTTTATATTTAAATTTCTTGCCTATTAAAAATTTAAATTTCTTCAATATTTACCTCAGAAACAAACGCTTGGTTAGCACCACCTATTTTCTTTTTGGACATTTGATTTGAACCTGTTCATATCGTATTTGGCAGGCCAACCACTTACTGTGCGACTAAAGAACGAATTCTGTCTACTTTTTTTTTTCTATTGAGGCCATGAGGGGATAACTCCTACTCATATAGTACATTGTGCTGGCCAAGGCGGAGAAGGTGGAGAAGGGTTGCGGAGCTTTGACTTTAAACTTACTAATATCAGTTCGAAAATAACATAAGTCCTGCTTTAAGAATGCGAACCGCAGAGAAATGGGTTGCTGTTCATTGCTTATTCAATGGCCAGTGTTACAACTTTACCACTGAATAATCCAACTGCAATCAATCACAAGAAGCCCGCACAATAAAGTTTAAATTAGGGGAGGAATAAAAGATTAAAATTATATTGGAGATGACGTTGTTGTGGTTCCCGATCCAACCCCTGGGATAATTCTTAGTTACTGCTCTTCAACTGCCTCTCTGGCATGGGAGATCCTACGAAAGAGCATTTGCGGTAGTGCTGGCAAAGTATTGAGTAATGGGTACCGAGTATCGAGTATTTGAACTAATTTTTGAGTACTCAATACTTAAAAGTAACTACTCAATACTTTAAGAGTTGTATTTGTTCTTCGAAATTGTATGGAAAATTTAAATTTTAACGGCCAAACAAATTTCTGTCTAAAAACACAATATTTTTTGAAATTGTTTTCTCTTCAAAATAAAATCTGTTAAAAGTATTGAATAGTATTGGGTACCCAAATGAAAGTACTCAATACTATCGAGTAATGAAAAGTAGCAGAATTTGACAGCACTAATTTGCGGTGTAAGCCTCTACACCACGTCAAGGTGATTATGCCACGTAGATAATGCATTATGCTCTGTGGGAGACACGAGAATAGGCGATTATTAGAAATTACAGGTTTTATGTCATCAGAGCACTTCGTTTGGTAGTACCGACAAAACAATGAAACGCACAATGCTTCAGTGAATCGTTAGTATTGGATAGCCCTTTCCTGTAGTCTGTCGAGAAGCTCTAAAAAAAAATTCTTTGATGGCGTGAAATATTTCTTGCAAGGTTTTAAACAACTGAGGCACTTGATTGCTTCTCTTTTCTATGCACTTCTTATTTTATAACAATTTTGAATTTTTTCATTTTTAACTTTTCTGCCTATAAGATGTGACATCCCTGCATTCGATAAACTATTTCAGCATAGAAATATTGTTTAACTTTGAAATCTGCTGTATTACAAAATCGTTTATAAAACTATGTTGTAAACAATGTTGGTATATGCAGTTGCAATTGTTGTTGAAGCTGTCGTTGTTAATATTTATTTGCCAGTTTTAGGTATGCCGAATACCACAAATTTTAAAACTTTGTTGTTTTTGTTTTTTTTTCGTATACTTTTGTGTGAAAATAATGGATTTAATAGGGTGCACTAGACTTTTTCAGAGAAATATAGATTAAATGTTTATAATTTGAAATTTAAAATAAACTTTTAATGAATGAAAATTATTAGTTACAGAAAGTACGAGTATAGGGTGTTTTTTTTAGAGAACTTCAAAATTTACACAGAAAACTTTTTGCAAAAAAAAAATTATATTTTAAAAGTTAATTTATCATTTGCTTAATTTTTAATTAATACAAATAATTTATTTATTGAAACATGTCATGGTGTTAACGCTGAAGCGGTATCAGACCACAGACGAGTAATTTCAAGCATTCCATATGTCAAATGACTTCCGCATATGGACAGCGCTACAGAGTCATGCTCACGAATCTCTAGTAACTCTACTAAACGAATTTGTTTTAAAAAATATGCGGTTTCAACCAAAGGAAACAAAGGAGAATGCTACACGAACTACAAATGATTTGATGTCTGCGTTGTCGTGTTGCTTAATCTACTGGTAATTTTTAAAGATGGGCAAAGTTTAAACGTTCCGGATTTAATTTTTTGTCCGGTTTTATTTATATTTATATCAAAATTATATTTGAAGTACTTAAAAAAATGTCGGTCGGGAAAGCGGAAAATTCTGGCAATAGTAATGGAAAAATTTATAAATCAAGTCGGTATGGTAATAAATTTCAGTGCCAATAAAAAAAGAAATTTAGGTGCCATATCAACACAATTCAAAGGCACATATCACTATATACCAACAAACAATCTCCGAGTGGGGTTGAGCAAACAGTGTCGAATTTAGTGCGCGCAACACTCAATTTTGTTTTATCACGCATAGGGGTGGTGGTGGTGAAGCAATTGTCATCTCTGGCTACGGGGAATGTAAATATCGGGGAGGCTGACGCTCTTGATGTTCTGAGCATGAGAATTAATTGTGATTTCCGTTGGAATGATCACATATTTCGAATGTCGATAGACACATTCAAGTGTCGCGATTTTTTTAAAAACGACGCAAGAAATACTTCACTCCCACTGAACTTTTCAAAATTTAGAAGACCTTTATCCGCACCAAGATGGTATACAACTCTCATATATGGGCCGATGCTTCAAAGTCTATTTTGGGACTTCTTCACGGAGTACAGAAAAGGGCGAAGGTGCTTATCAGCGATGATAGGGTATCCATCTATCGATTCGTTGGAGTATCGGCGTAGTGTGGCATGCGTTTTATGATTCTATCGGTATTATCATGGAAGATACTTTGATGAAATAAGAAACTTGGTTCCGGATAATCGCATATCTTACGGACTAGCCTCTCTTAGAGCACATCCTTTCAATGTTGTTTGTGAGTGAATCTCACAATGCATTATAGAGAAAACTCGTTCTTAGTCGGCACAGCTCATTTATGGAACAATCTCCCAGCGAATGTTTTTCCTGCCGATAACGATATCAGTAAGTTTAAATCAAATGTCCACAAGCACTACTCCCTTTTTCCCTCTTCTCATAACATATTTTCCTAGACCAGCACAATATACTGCATGAGTAGGAGTCGTTTCCTGAGTGCAGGCCTTAATAAAAAAACAACAAGGTTTCACAAGAACATTAGGTGACAGCTATTGCTCTATATTTTAGTTCCACTTTAATTAAAATAAAATGAAAATGGAAAATAATTTTTTTTAAAAACCTTCTTAAATGTTCTAAAATGCAAGTGAATTGGAACAAAATATAAAATCGCATGTCTTCTACTCGTATGTTCAAAAATAGAAAAATGAAAATTACTTTCTCTCAACCCTTGCTAAGTGTTTTAAAGGCATAAAACAGGAAAAAAAAACATCGTTATTCAGACACCAGAAAACATCTGAAAAACTTTTCATATTTTTTTCCATCATCTTTAAACAAATAAATTAATTTAAAATAAAAATAAGAACACGCTTGTCAACAATTTTTAAGTGTTTTGAATATAAAAATATTTTCTATTTTCCAATTTGCGACTATTTTGCCATTTCATTTTTAATTGGCATTTTAGGAAGGTAAACCATGAGTAGCAACTCTTCTTTATTCCACTTTTTTATTTAAAAGTGTATTGTAAAGTACAGAGGACTAGAGTGCCGCTTAAAATAATAATCTTTGTAAATATTCAACAGATGCTTATAAGAACACAGTCATCGCTGGCAGGCAAAGGTTTTCAATTTGTCACTGAAAATACTGATCTGATCCTTCTAACGAGAAAACATATATCGTTAGAAGTAAGTACGTCAGTATGCTACACCAATTCACTTACAAGGAAAGTGGTATTATTTATCTATGGCTGGCCACAGATAAAATATGCTGCAGAAAAAGCTGCGATATTTATAGGTTTACTTAGTATACCAACGTTGGGAATCTGTACTAGCGCAAAAGTTTGATGGAAACGGCGAATTCTTTCTTACTGTACGGTAACAATAAAAGAGAAATATAGAATGAGGGTTATGGCATTGAACAGTTATAGGACGGTTTCGGGATGACGAAGTTAATGCCGATCACCGAAGCGATGCCCATAGACTTTAAAGTAATTGAGAGACGGAGACTGTGTAAGACTACAAATGCATATAAAAGACGAGTGAGGTCATATAAAATGAGAAAACCAGCTCCTCAACAATGACGAAACATTGCACCAATACGTAGATATACGATGAGACTCTTTTTAGATATCAGAACATGGATGAAGAGTAGTTTTGGTGACACAAAAAATATTACTTGACGCAGCTTCTTTCTGGACACGTTTACATCTGCAAATATATGTGTCGAAAGCAGATGAAATACGGAGAGATTCACTCTAAAGCCCATTCGGCTCATTTATGATCACCAAATTAATGGCAAAACTTCTGGAAATATAAGATATGCTAAGGCCAAACAGCTCGTTCTGCTGTGCATATCCTAAAATCTAAAAAAGTAGACGTGAGTGAGAGAACATAACGGCAACTACGTTTGCAATGTAATCTGTTAGTCGGCAAAGGATGAGGAGCCAAAGGCTCTAACGAACTTCACTCTGAAGTAAATAGATAGAGACCATAGGAAAAGGTAGGATAGTAGTAGAATTACCACATACATGTAGGTATAAAATTCCTACATACTCGTTTTTTATAACCATAAATTAACACAGACGAATCTCGGTTTAACAAACACTTAAATCTGCCATAACAAATGAGAAATTTGTATCATTGACTGTCTCTTATTAGGAAAAATCACTTTATTTAACCGGGAGTCAACTGAAGTGCGATTTTTAGAACTTGTTTCTTAAACCAATGGCACAAATAAGTGATTTTTTAATGTTTCGCAAAATAAAACCAAAGAAAATGTAATACTCGCTTATGGCTTTCTTCCTTTTAGGGAATCAACATTTTTTCTCTACTTATTCAGCATTAATACTCGATTCCCTTTTTACCATTTAAATCGGGTGACATAAAAATTTTTTTTTTAATTTTCCAGCATCACACAGTGCTTAGAATTGTAGACAAAAGTCGAAAAAAAAGTATATTTTTTATGTCTTCAAATATAAAGGAAGTTAATGTGATGGATACATACACGTATGAAATAGAAATGAAACAAAACTTTTGTTGGGTAATTCTCTGAAATCAAAAATAATTCCACACCAGACAAGCTAAACATGTTTTCGACTCCAGCTACGTTAGTCTCATCCTGCAACACGTGTGTTGTTCGTATGATTAAAAGTGTAACTATAGGTCATTCATCCAATGTGATTAAAAAATTCTGTTGTGTGGCATGTGTTTCCGCCCTATTGGAAGGAAAAACTTGGTTATCATGACCCACTATCGTTCATCGGTGATAGTAACATTCTAGCCAATAACTTCGCCAAACCATAAAGTGTGCCCTAAACAAAAATTTTCTGTTGATGTAATAAAATAATTATTTGGTAGTCGCCGTGGTCTAGTGGTTAATGTGTTGGCTTACTAAGACATGAGCCCTGGGTTCGACACCCAGCTCCGACATCTTAAAAAAAAACAAGAAATATGAAAAAAATATTTCTTTTGGCGACTACCTCTCAGCAGTCTTCTGGCAAAAGCTCTGGGAGTAATTAATTGCCATGAACAAACTTCTCAAGTTTGTCGTTCGGAGTCGACATTAAACTGTAGGCCGTAATCCAGTTATGTATGTATGTATGTAATAATGTTTCGGAAAGAAAATGTTCAGTGGAAATTCAAAATCAATAACAGCTGTTAAGCCAACACGTTTTCGTATAATCTTCAACAAAATGGATGAACACAAGCCCAGTTGCTGAAAACGGCCACCAAGTGCTTGATTTAAATCTTCAGTTAGAATAGTTATCGGATGAAGAAAAAAGTTATATGACAGGACCAAGAGTTCTTGTAATACGTACATGGGCAATTTCAAAAATTTTCGACATTTTGATATTTTTTTTTCCAAATTTTTTTTTTGGATGACACGAATGACGCTTTGGTCACGTGAAGGGTGATATTTTAGCATACCAAAACAGTTCGCGTTAATCATTTATTGCAAACGGCGCGAAAGTTATGGAGATTTTAAGTTTTAAATTTCTTTAAAAAAATTTAAAGTTAAATTTTTTGGTTTATTTTAATAAATGTTGTATGGATGCATGAAACTCATTCCAAATTCATCAGTGCAGTCCAAATTCGTCAATGCACTGATAAAATACATAAAAAATATCAATTATAATTAAAATTCCTTAACATTAAAAAATGCGAATTTTTGCAAAAATATGAATGTTTCACCGATTGTTATAATACGTGTTTATATAACGCATAACTAATTTACAGAAAAACAATGTTTTGACTTGCAATTTACAAAATAAAAAAATTTATATAAGAATTATTTTTGAGGTTAGGATTTTTTTTTTGATCTGTAAAATTTAAAATCATGAAAATTTTTTAATGCCTATTCGATTTTATTATCAAGCTTAAAAAAACCTTTCATTTGGTGTCAATCGCGGCGGAATCTATACATAACTGCAGATGTCACAAAGCAAAATGTGTTTGAAGAAAAATGCCGCTGTTCCCGCTAAATATGGACCGAATTCAACCGTATTTATATATGGTCTTTAGTTCACCGCCGCACTTGATTTCCGAAACTTTACATTGATTTTAAACCACTGATTAACTAAAAAAACGCGAAAGAAAATCATGAAATTTCGCAAAAGTTTTATTTTCTTTATAAAATTTTTGCGTTTCAAAATATTTTAACGCCTTCTTGACGTTGAGGTGCCATTTATTAAGAAGTTTAGATCACGCAATACATAAACCAGTTTTAAATAAGATTGCAAATGTCAGGCGCGAAAAACTGTAATTTTTGACAAATTTTCGCCAATTCTATAAAATTTTGAGGTCATCGTTCTCAGCAACTAGCAGCCTGACATCGACGTGATATGGCGCAAATTTTAGCAAATTACACCATCTAATAAATACTGTTGACGAAATGAAATTTTCTTGAACGGCGCAAAAACGCTATAGGAAAAACTGCGAAAATTAAAAAATCGGAAAATTTTGGTTTCAAAAATGAGCCGCTGTACAACTTTTTTCCAAATAGTAGTATTGGCATAACTTTTATAGTGTTAATATCTACAAAGTCTAGTGACTTTATTTTATATCAGTGGGCATCGGAAGTTTAAAACTAAAAGTAGGAATGTGATGAAATATGAAAAAACTCTTGTAAATTTCAAGCCTTTTTTTGAGTTTTTCGATATTTGAGTGCCCATAACTTTTAAAAATAAAGAACTGATGGTCTGAAATTTTGAATTTCCCAGTTTTCTAGTGTGGCCTACCATTCCCTTTTGACCGTTTTGGTCAATTCGAAAAACTGGAGAAATAATAAGCATCTGAACTCAGTTTCAACAAATGTTGAAAATTTTTGAAATTGCCCACATACATACATACCCGGTCATTACCACCCTGTTTCAGAGTTACATTCTAGCTTCTCGCTATCATTTACTCTCAGAGCTTTTACCAAAAGATTGCTAAGAGGTAGTCGCCGAAAGAAGTATTTTTTTAAATACTTATTTCTTTCCTTGAAATGTCAGAGCCGGAGATTGAACCGGAGCTCTGGTCTTAGTTCTCCAACACAATAACCACTAGACCACGGCGACTACAATTTCTGAGCTATTGAACTAAAATAGAACTGAATTTAAAAAGTCTATTACAAACCCTTATAATTTTGTGCTAACGTTATATGAATGCAAACCACTGTACATGCGTCGAGTTGTGTTTATAATCCGCTTTTCATTTGTAACCTATTTCTAGTTATTTACGGTAAAAAAAGGTAAAAACTTTTAACGATTAAAAAGCAGAAAAAAAATAATGCAAACAAAAGCTTAAAACAAATATTAGAAAAAAAAACAAAGAAAAAGACAAAAAATGGAAAATATAAGACCCGTTTACTTTTTTTTTTGTTCTTAAATTTTTACATTTTATGAAAAAGTTTAAGTAGCTCTTAACTGCTGCTGTTGAAAGTTACAACATAAAAGGATATGCTACTACTACTGAATCAGCCAGCCATAAACTATCAACAAAAGTAGTAACGACAGGAACAAAAATAACTTAAATATGGACGGATAAAAGCGACAAAAAAATGTATTTTTTTTAAAACTATCAGTAAAATAATTAAAGAAAACTAAATCACAGAAAAATATTTTACAGATAACAGCAGTAACACAAAACAGTAATAATTTAATAAATTAAATCAAAACAATTTGATTTTTTTTAATATTATTCTTCTCTTTCAGACCATACATACACATTCAGTGGAATGACGTTTGAATAGAGCTTTTGTTTCTTTTTTCAAATTTATTTATTAATTTGGCAATGAATTTAACAGCTGACAGTTGCTGTCTGTTTTGTTAAGTTTGATTTGATATTTCATTATGGATAGAATTTCACCTGAGCATCAGTCGCAAATTGTTGAATTTTTTTTTTGTTTTTTTTTTTTTTTTTGTTTTATCAAAACAATGATGCTATTCGTCAACCGTATCGTACACTTTATATATTTTATGGCATACATATATTCTTGAGAGCAGCTAAATTTACAAATGGATCGTTATTGTAACACGTTTATTCTTTTTTTTTATTTGAGACCAATACTCAGGAATAAACCTCTACCAAATGCTGTGCCTTAGGAATGAGACAAATTGCTGAGAATTGATAATTCAGAGGCCAGTGTTATACCTTCAACCTTGAATGAACAACAGCAATTGCCCCATCGTTGGATGTTGATTGTGTGGTAAGTGCATTCACTAAGTAGGTTTAGCTGTTATCTGCTACTTCCCAATAGGTGGCGCTTTTATCCTGATCATTCCTTTTTTTTTTTTTTGTTGACATTGGTTAAGGTAGTGGTCCTCTTTATTTTTAAATTATAATTTTGAAAAAAACCACAGACTAACTTTTCAATTTTTTCATCTTTGCTGGGATTTGAACCTGGACCGTTTGAGTTTTTGTGCGAGCGCTCCAACCACTATACCACGCACCCGCCCTATTACTTACTGATAATGTGACGCAGAAGAGTGAGTACTAAAGAAGTTGTAGCTGTTGTATAGGAAAGCATTGAAGAAAATTTAAATCTATCACTTGATTTAGGTAGCGCTTAAATAAATTTCGGGATATTTTTACTTTTGCGGTATTTTTACAGTGTTAAGATTTATGATCTAGTGGTTAGTGTGTTGGCTTACTAAGACTTGACTACTTCTTAGCAGTCTTCTGGCAAAAGCTCTGAGAGTACCTGATTGCCATGAATAAGTTTCTCAAGTTCGTCGTTCCGAGTCGACATTAAACTGTAGGTCTCGGTACTCATGGATAAAAATTGACACACACAGCATGAGTGATGTGAGAAGCTAGGCCGTAATCCTGACACAGGGTTGTAATGGCCAATTATGTATGTATGTATGTATTTTTGATTAGTCTAGCGTTAGTAATATATAAAGGAACACAAAATTAAATATTAATTAAAACATTAAAAAAATACATTAAACTGGTATAATATTACGACGCAAATAATGGTGTTTTAATAATCAAATGAGGCACACAAGTTTATTAAATTTCTGGAGACAAAATAATTCCCTTTGGATTTTAATTATTTTCTTTATACCATGATATGGTGGTTGTTAAAGGGTTAAGGCTATAAATAAATATGCCACTTTATGTCATTTAGGGATCTTTAAACAACAAATGGCGGTATTATTTTTATATTACAGCTTTTAAAGTGTGATTTGCTACATGGATTTTATGTTCTGCTATGTTACAGATGATTCCTTGTTACTTGTGATTCCTTATATTTAGACATGTTTTGTTACTTTTGTGTAATTTCTTTTTTTTTCAAATGCCATATTTTGTTATATTTTTTCCATTATTGTATAAATTGTGTGAATTTCTTTTTCTTTATTTTTCCAAACCTTTTCATGAGCAGCATGTTCATGTTACTCGTAAATATTTTAGCTGAGCACATATGTATGTATGTGTGTGTATACTGGGGATGAGGATGGGGATGGCACACATGCATATATGCTCTTTTAAATACCATTTTTAGACAGAAATTTTTCTTATTTTTTTTTTCGTTTCTTATTTCTCTTGCTTTAAAAGTCTTGTACTTTTTTCTTAAGGAATTTGCATTATATTTGCATTATATTCCTTAAACAGATATGTAAAAGAGTACAAATATGTTTTATAAACAAATTTTTATTAAATTGTTAACAAAATGTAGATGATTTGGTTGTTTTAAAAACTGCTTTTAAAGCCAGCCAAAAAGGAAAATAAATGCTGCCATGCTACTGTGGAAAAAGAACATGTGGCAGAGAATGTCAACACGCGACGAGTTGGTATTTCGATTAAGTTGGCATCATTTCTACAAAAAAAAAGGAAAAACTACAACTGACATTCTTTTTTTCTTTTTTTTTTCTTTTTTTTTTGGCAGACATTTGATGCTGGTTCGACACGTTCGAAAGGCGTCAATGGTTTTAGGCGAACGATTACAGGCAAGAGGTAGGGGAGTAAACAGCGGAAAAGGTATTTGTTTAATGAAAGTATATGTTGACTGTTTTATTTATTTATACGAAAGCATATAAAATAAAGTTTTTGTCAGCCAATTATGATTTTATAATGCCCTACCACATACTGTAACATTTAAGTAACCAATGTTCGATAACTCAACCTCATCAAATACTTACAGTTCCAACTATACAGGGTAATAGCAGCCGTCTTTACTATTCACTTAGTTATTTAAACAATGGATTTACAATAGTTTGGCATTTTAACATGAACAGACTAGACTGGCGGATCATCAAGCAAGGTGTAAACAGCCTATTTCACAATGTCAAAACAAACAGTCACTTAGCGAAAAAAGGAACACGAAAGAAAGACAATTTTTTTATCACCATTCACCATTTTTCTTTTTTACGTATCGTAAAAATTTAGTGATGTCAGATGCAATTTTTTTCAAATTCTTTAAAAATAGAAAATAAACTGGTATTTTGCTAGTGAATAAATGCAACTCTGTTTAAAAGTGCTTACTTGTTACAAATAGTCTTGCAGCTGCCATTCAACGTTTAACACACATAAATCGAACTTCTAAGCAAATTGCATTGTGATGGGGTCAGCTTCATGTTGTAATTGTAACCTGTATAAGCAGCTTAATGATATAAAAAATTACGACAAAAAACCAAAACAAAATAGTGTGGGTCTTTTGTATTATAAAAAATGTGTGTACGCATGTGAAATTTTTATAATGGAATCGGCATAATTTTGTTAGTTTAAAATCTGTTTGTACGTATCTATTCTACAGTTTTCGGTTTTACAAATGTGTGTGACTGTATGTGTATGCAACTATTTCGTTTTTTGCATCAAACGAACGTGGTATAGTGGATAGAGCGCGTTCACAGAAATTCAAACGACCGAGGTTCAAATCCCAGCGAAGGAGAAAAAAATTAAAAAAATAAATTTGCGGTTTTTCAAAAATTATAATTTAAAAAAAAGAGGTCCCCCCCTCACAGAAGTCCATCTTCACGAAACCGCTCCATGACATTTCAAGTCTGGGAAGATAATAGCCCACCTTTTGGGAAGATAACAGCTAACCTACATAAAAGATGAACACCACTCACATTCAACATCCAGATGGGGCAATTGCTGTTGATCATTCAAAGGTGAAGGTATAACACTTGCCTTTGAGTGATCAAATTGACAGCAATTTTTCCAAAAAAAAAAAAAAAAAAAAAAAAAAAAAAAAAAAAAAAAAAGGCAAGTGACTCATTTTGATGTTTGCCTTGCAGCGTTCGACTTTGTCAAATTGGTTTTTTTATGAAAATATCATTACGTTTTCTCTTATCTTTTTCTTATTCGTTTCGTTTGCACACAATTCTGATGTAGAGAAACCAAAATCAATTTTTTTCGCCCAGCAAGCGAAATAGAGCAATCACTCGACATTGGAAATAGGCTGAAATTTTGTGAATGGGCCCAAAGCAAGATTGATGTTGATCCCGATTTGTTTAGTAATGAAGCTCACTTTTGTTTGAATTCATATGTTAATAAACAAAACTGCTGTATCTGAAGTAATGATAATCCTCAAGTGTATGTTGAGACACCGTTACATCTAAAAAACTGACTGGTTGGTGTGTTTTATGGTTTTTATGGTGTGTTCATTGGTTCGTACTTCTTTAAAAATCATACTGGTCAGAATGCTTCAGTCAATGGTAATCGCTATAGAGCCTAGTTACTGGCACGTGCCACAATTTTTTTAAAGGCAATTTTCCGCAGGATCTGTTAACGTTTTATTTTTTTCAAATCCGTTATACCGTTCTCAGGTTATGATGTAATGTAGCAGTGTAGTCGCCTTATTAAGGAATCATTTGCCACGCCCACTACAAGAAATCTCAATCTGATGGTAAAAATTAAGAACGCAGTTTTGCTCAGACCATCAAATTCTTTACGTTTTTACCATTTTTATTTCTATTTTGGCCACCAGTGTTACTAAAGTCCTAAATTCTTAAAAACTTAGCTAATTTAACCATTGTTCTATATAGTATGTATGTCTTTTCCTACAAACAAATAACACATTAATTGTCAATATTTTACCTATCGTTCTAATATTTCGCTGAAATCTGGAGGCCTTTGTGAAGTAAAGCGTCCTGGCTACAAACCACATGTGGTCTTATGTTAAAGACGGAACTGAAAGGATAACTAAACTAACGTTGTACCTTGGGTTTTTACATAACTTTGAGTAAAATCAATAGACTGTCCTGGCGATTTCTCAAGTTTTTGTGGGCATAGGCATTTAACTGAAGCCCCCCGCCCTACACAAGAACAAACACGATTTTATTTGTAACTTATGATTTTAGAGGTGTTGGTAAATTTCCAAATTAGATTCTAGTTGTACTCGGCAATAACTATCACTTTTATGCTATTTTTGTAATACGTTTTGCTTTATCTCATTGTGTTTTTATAAGTCAGGCGCAATATGTAGGGTGTATACAAAAGAGAAAAGTCATGTAAAGCATTAGAAAACATAAAATAGGTTTAAGGAATTTCTTGTTTTTTGTTTTTTAGACAACGAAAGGGGAGGAGAGAAAATTTATTCAAATTCAAATATTTTCTTAAAAGGAAAATAATTGACGTTTTGATAACGAAATGACTTTTAATACTGCAACTAATGTTTTTTGGCCATGAAAACTATGAATTTTTGTGAATCTATACTTTAAAAATTGCTAACAAAAGGAAAAATTTAAAAGATTTATTATCCTGAACAGAAAGAGAAAAAGAAAAACTAAGATATGAAAAATATTTATTAAAGAAAAATTCATTTGTAAGGAAAGAAAACACATGTTGAAAGCAATGTTTTAAAAATCTACTTTTTTTTCTAATCTAAGCAAGACACGAGTATAAGAGAAGAACTAAGACATAATCTTAAAGGCAACGAATTAAATTTCGTTTAAAAATAATTTTAAAAGAGAAGTTGGAACTTATCAGGTTACTTTGATGTCCATAACAAACTTCCTAAACTCTGAATTTTAAAGATGTTTATAAAAAATTTAATGTGCCATTTGGTCATGATAACTGGCAAAATCATGTTCACAATTCTGTGTTTAATTTATCGGGTTAAGCGTTTAGGCAAAATTTGGAACTTCTTGGATGCAAAACGGCGTCAACTGTCAACACTATGAATTCATATTTTGAATATGAATACATATGTACATACATAATTGGCCATTACAACCCTGTGTCAGGGTTACGGCTTAGCTTCTCACAGCACTCATGTTGTGTGTGTTAATTTTTAGCCATGAGTACCGGGACCTACCGTTTAAAGTCGACTCAGAACGACAGATTTGAGGAGTTTTTTCATGGCAATCAATTGGGGGGTCGTAGTATAGTGGTAGAGCGCTCGGACAGAAGCTCACATGACCAAGGTTCAATCCCAGCGAAGAACAAATTTATAAAAATAAAAAGTTTGCGGTTTTCTAAAATTAAAATTTTAATTAAATTTAAAAATTAAGAGGTCCCCTCCTCCATATTCAAGAAACCGCTTACTAACATTTCCAATCTATTCCACCAGAAACCAAAAATCAGGAGTACAGCGCCACCTTCTGAGAAGATAACAGCTAACCTACTAAAGACGCTCGCCACTCACATTCAACATCCACCGACAGATTAGGCAATTGCTGTTTGATCATTCAAGGGTGAAGGTATAACACTGGCTCTTGAGTGGCCAAATTGGCAGCAACTTGTCTCACCAACAAAAAAGGCGCATTATATGCAAACATCTATGAAAAAAAAAAATCTATCAAACATCTTCACATTCCAATACAATGCACTCCATAAGTAGGGGTTCATCCCTGAGTATTGGTCTTAAAAAAAAATCTATTACTCCCAGAGCTTTTGCCAGACGATTGCTGAGAGGTAGTCGACACATTTATTTTTTTATTATTTGGAGCAGTTCCAAAAAACATACGTTTTTTTTTAATGGACAAATGGTTTTCTATGCGTAATTTCTATTCTGATTTAACAATTTTTTATGCAATTTATGTGCCCTTATACATGCATGCATGCACACATACATACATCATAACTGGCCATTACCACCCTTTTTCAGAGTTATGGCCTAGCTTCTCATAGCATAAATTTTTATCCATATGTACCGGAAGTCGAATCAGAACAACAGGCTTAAGGATCTTGTTCATGACAATCAGTTACTCTCAGAGCTTTTGCTAGAAGACTGCTAAGAGGTGGTCGCCGACAGAACTATTTTTTCTCTATTTCCTGCTTAAGGAATAACAGACCTGAGGTTTGTAACCGGAGCCCTCGTCTACAAAATACAAACTACATACTAGACTTCGGCGAAAAACGAAACCATTTTTTTAGTTTTTAAATCTTTATTATTTCAAAGTCTTCTCATAAGATTGTTATGTTAGCGCTTGTATTTCATACAGTTTCTGTGATAGACAATAACTTTTTTCCAAGTAAAGTAATCTTTTGTTAATACTTCACATTATAAAATACAGCGTATACAGTGATGAAAGAAATGACAGCTCCAAAGGTAAAAATCAGCAGTTCTCAATTTTACTATCTCTTGAAAAAAAAACAACAAATATATGCATTTTTGTTAATTTTTGCTATCTCTTTCATATTAAATGACTATGAAAATTATTATGATGTTTCGTTTCGTTACTGTATACACTGTGCTTTAAAGCTTTTATTTTAAAGCCAAAACTTAACTAAAATCCATTAATTGCTATAAATTATTTAAATAAAATCCTTTTTATGGCCTTTTACTTATAAGAGCCTCTTAACTTTTTCAATTTTCAATTTTAAAAGAATCAATATTTTATAGAACAACTATTTATTAAATACATATATTTACAATATAATACGAGTACAATGTAAACGAACATGATGTATAAGTGAAAGGGTGAACCAATAACGTTGTACTTCTATGGTTCCCAATTTAAAAAAGGGAAATTTAAAAATATCTGGCATTAAAACAAATGCGTCTGGGGACAGCTAAATGAGTGAACCAATTTCCCTGTATAGTAGTAATACTCTTTGTGTACTTTAGGGTATATAAATATCAAAAATTCAAACTGAGCAGTGCCATGACCATAGAAAAATATTAATTGTCCACAGCTGCAAAATGGTAACAATAAGAGTCTCTAAATTTTTTGATAATCAAAGGAAACAATGATGTCCGTGAAGAAATAGTACACAAGTAATTTCTAATAATTTTCTAAAATGTTGATGCATTTGTAAGAATAGCTTGTCCGACCTGCTGTGTCAAACACTGTGTATAGGTATAAATTTGAATAGTATTCGCTATGCATATAAAGATCAATTTTCAGCGCTGAAGTTGATTTTAAATAACACCCAAATTATTTGGGAAACTATTGTCATTTCTTTCTATTTTGATAACTTGGGGTGGTTTAATTACCGCGACCTCGGCTACACACCTCCATGGTCCAAATTTTCGATGGCACTGAGGCATAATTGAGGTTCTTTGCAGTTAATGTGCCAAATTATCTTATCCTTTACCTCTTGAATTGTTGCTGGCTTATCGACGCGTAACTTTTCTTTCAAATAACCCCAAAGAAAGAAGTCAAACGGTGTCAAACCGCATGATCATGACGGCCACCATTTGAGATAACACGACCATTGAATTTGTTGCGCAAGAAAGCCATTGTTTCGTTAGCTGTGTGGCAAGTGGCACCGTCCTGTTGAAACCACATATCGTCCACATTCATATATCTTCCAATTCAGGCCATAAAAAGTTCCCTATCATCTTACGATAGCGAACACCATTCACATTAACTGCCTGACTGGCCTCATTTTGGAAAAAATATGGCTCGATGAACCGCACCAAACAGTCACTCTTTGTTGGTGCATTGGTTTTTCGACGATTACTCTTGGATTTTCATTCACCCAAATTGGACAATTCTGCTTATTGACGAATCCACTGAGGTGAAAATGTGCCTCATCATCCCTTGATCATCCACTGTTGCCATTTCTTGCCACCATTTTAACCATTGATCACGTTTCGAATGGTCAAGAGGCTTTAGTTCTTGAGTCAATTGCACCTTGTAAGCGTGTAAATGCACGTCTTTATGCATAATGTTTATCAACGACGAGTGTGACAGGTGCAATTGTTGGGCACGACGACTCTTCAGACACACTATCGCGAACAGCAGCAATATTTTCATCATTACGAGCTATACGAGTATGAACGGGTGGGTGTTTTCACATCTCCTACAGACCCGGTTTGCTCAAATTTTTTCATGATTTCTCCGATTGTACGCACATTTGGTCGATTAAATTGACCGAAAAAACAACGAAGTGCACGATTTGCATTTTGATTTGAACGCCCATTTTCATAATAAGCCTGAATAACTTTACCGCGTTGCTCGATTGTGTATCTTTCCATGGTTCAAATTGAGTTAATCTGAAATAGATAAACGTCAAAGGAAATGCAGAAATATACTTGACGTTTAGTTGTGGTTCACATTCAACATCTGCTCTTAAAATTTAACCATCCGATATACAAAGCCCCGGTTACAGGTGTTTCTTAAAGCAGCAAAAAAGATTTTGATTTCTAAAAATTTCAATAATAAACCTCAATTTGTTTTTCCCTATATTTGCCCGGTAATATAAAGTTATTTTTAATTTTTTACTCCACTTTTTGTTTTTGTTGACTAAAGGCTTTAAATATCAATACTTCCCGTCGTTACAAAATAAATTTCTTTATGCCAATGTGTGATGGCTAAAGTGGCTGAATTTTCAATTTATGAAAAAAAAATTGTTTTTGTTTTTGTTTTCCCTTTTTCTGTAAGTTAAAAAGGGTTATGAAATGTAAATACCAATCATCAGCATCAATATTGACAGATTTTTATTCTTTTTTTGTTGTTGTTATTTTTGGTAGAAAAGGAAATAAAATTTAATATTTTATATACTTACTTATATATGTATGTAGAAATATTCTTTAATGTGTGTATTTAAATTTTTAATAGGTCTTTATGCAATATTAATAATTATGAGAAAAATTGTTGAATTTTTTTAGGGACATATTTAAGGACTTTTGAAAAAGGACAACGAAGCAAATAGGAAAAAAGCATGTTTTTTTTAATAAAACGAAATATCTCTTTTTTATTTAACGTAAAGAAAAGTCTTCACACAAAGAAATTTATTTATTTTTATTTTCTTAAAAAAAAACTTGTAAGCCTTTCAATTTCATTGAAATTTGAAAAAATTTGTTCTTTTGAGAGAGAATAACTTCGATGTACAATATATGAAATGAATGATTGAGAAAGGAAATCTGTTATCAGTTAATCATCAATAACATTTGGTTCCCACAAGATGACACAACTTGCAATACACCGTGCTTGACAACTGCATCGTTTTCTTTTAAAATCAAAGAATAAAGGTCCTGTTCACTGGCGCCACAATTTGAGCAATTTATCCACTTTTAGCCTATTTCACAATATCGAAAGAAACAATAATTGAGCGAAAGAAAGATACTTTAGGTTTGTCTATGTTTTTGCACGTTAACGTGTCACCATTTCTCTTTTTTACATATCGAAAAAATAAAGTGATGCCAGATGAAAATTTTTAGTGAGCAAATGCAACTCTGTTCCATAGTGCATATCCATGACTTTAATCAAACTTTAAACATATTTCAATTATTTTTCCGGACTACTCGTATCTCTCTCAGAACACATTCCTTTGTGGTCGATTGTCCAGTGAATCGCACAATGCATTTTAGAGAGAATTCGTTCTTTAGCCGCATGGCTCAATTATGGAACAAACTTCCCGCAAATGTTTTTCTTGCCAATTACAATATCAGTAAGTTTAAATCAAATGTCAACAAGCACTACTCCCCTTTTCCCCTTGCCATAATATATTTTCCTACAACAGCACAATGTACTGCATGAGTAGGGGTCGTCCCCTGAGTGGTGACATGAATAATAAAAGAAAAAAAATTGTTCTTCTAAGTAAAACGCATTGGCGCACATTCATAAAAGATCCCTAAGCGTTATCTTTTTTTAGTAACTACTTATTTAAGTTGTTCAAATGCCGTTACTTTCAGCAAGAAAAGTTTCCACTTAGTGACGGGTAAAGCTGTAATTAATTGCCAACTAACTAACACATTCAAATAACAGCTGTTGGCATTTGTTTACATTTTTATATTTTGTACTCAATTTTATATTTTTTTATATTTATTTATTTATTTAGGTATATTCCTCCATAAGAACCTTAAGAATATAATTCTTTTATAGTTCAAGAGGAATGCATATAAACATAGTAAATTATATCATTAACAAAAAAACAAATAGTTGTAGCAATTATAAAAAAATAACATGACATATACAAATATAACATATTAACATACATAAATGACAATGATTATATATAATTATCAATAATTGGCCCCTTAGATTTGTACTGAATATAAAATTAGAAGACAGAATAAAGTTTTTTTTTTTTGAGAAATGGTAATGAGAAAAGTCAAATATTTTGAGACATATAGTTATAAAGCAAGTTTTTAAAACTGTTTCTCCCCGATATGATTTTCAAATGTACTGGTAAAGAATTCCATAAATTAATAGCGTTAACGAAAAACAATCTGCTCGTATTAAGATAAGTATGCCTGGGAACAATTAATGTCGTGCATCTACTAGATCTACCAAATACAAGCTTTTCATAAAGATAACAAGGTTTCCTTTGGTAAAGCAGATTATGTAAGAACATAATATTTCGCATACGAAGATAATCAGCTAAGTCACAGCCCAAAACCATTTTCCTTCAAGAAGATATGCTATTAAGCCGAGCCAAATTATATATGTACCGCGTAGCATAATTAAAAGATACCTGTAACTTATGCATTGAACGTAAATCTAGTTTGCTGTATATTACAGCAAAATAGTTAATATGGGGAAGTATCAATTGTACCACAAGTCTCCTTTTGACTTCAAGTGGCGTAAATGCAGATGACATTCGCAAATTACGAAGTACAAGGTAAATATTTCTTACAACATTGTTAATATGATCTGAGCAAGATAAGGTAAGGTAACATAGGCAAGAGATGTGTTTCCTAGGTAAAATGCTGGAAAATTGTCACAGTCGTATGGCTCCCTACTGATTGGTAAAACGTAAGATTTCCCAGCATTAAGTGTTAAGTTATTAACCTCTAACCATTCCACAATTGAAACCAAATCATCATTGAGTTTGGAACATGTATCCTCCATTAGACCGATACGATTGGAAATATAAAGTTGAATATCGTCGGCATATGCATGCATACGGGTATATTTACAAACAGAAAATACATCATTGATAAACATACTAAACAGTAGTGGTCCTAATACAGAGCCTTGTGGAACACCAGAATTTATACACATTAAGCCTGACTGCCTATTGTCCACAAATACTCTCTGAGCTCGACCAGATAAATAATTTTGCATTAGAGATACCGCAGTATCAGTGAATCCAAAATAGTATATTAGTTTCTTACACATTATTGATTGGTCTACTCTATCAAAGGCCTTAGAGAAATCCAGCAGGCACATGAGAGATAGGTTTCCCACGTCATATTCACACCTTATATCATCAATAACTTTTAAGGCTGCAGTAGTACAGCTATGACCAGCACGAAACCCATACTGCAATCAAGACAGAATATTATTTTGATTTAGGTAAAAAGTAATTTGTTCAGCCATAAGAGACTCAAACACTTTGGAAAGAGCTGGCAAAATGCTAATTGGTCTATAATCACCTGGACTCACAGCGGTAGACTTTTTCGCAATTGGAATGATTCTTCCAATTTTCCAAGATTTAGGAAATGTAGAGGTAGTAATGCAATGATTAAAAATATGTGTCAATGGTGCAATAACACACGGCAATATCAATTTAACAAATCTCATGGCCACACCATCCTCTCCTATTGCATTAGATCGTATTTTCAAAATATGTTTAATAACATCAGCCTCAGACACTGCAGAAAATGAAAAATTACTGTTGCAGTAGAGTTCAATGTGGAGTTCCTGATTACTTTTATTACTTATTAAATTATTAAAACAAAAAGCGTTATTAAGCACCGCTGGATCTAGCCTGCACTCAGAAGAGCTACGGGAGTGTATACCCATTTGAAAAGCGAAACATTTTTGATGCGACAATGAAAATCTAAGGAAATGGCAAAAATTATAATAAATTTATTTCTAATTATTTATATTCTTTTTCTTCGGTTTTTCCATTACACGAAAGCAAAAATATAAGCGACTGATTTTGACATTTGCCTTCGCAGTTTAAACAATGCGTTCGATATAGTGAAATTAAAATTGGTTCTGATGTAGAGAAACCAAAATCAATTTTTTTTTGTCTCTCAGCAAGCAAATGAAAGCACTCAATCAAAATTGTGAAAAAGGCTGTTTCTATTACATGTTGTAGAGCTATGGATACTGCTATCCCTTAATAAAAGCGGCAAGCGTTTTCTGGCTGTCAAAACTCTCATGCTTATATCACAGTGTATACAGTGATGAAACTACAACAACAACTATAACAATAACAACACAGCAAGATAGTCACAATAAACATCAGAGTGTATAATAAGATAGCCACAACAAAACACAGCTGATTATAAATTTTTTGAGCTGTAATTGCCTTCATCATTGTATACACTGTGCTCACTGTCCCGAAATAACGCGACGGCAATGCTTTACAATTGGAAAATCCAATTTTGACAGAACGCTCAATAGTAAAGTTAGTTGCCAAAGGCAAATAAAAGGTAAACAAATAAGAAAAAACAGGGTTGTGATATAAACATTTGCTGTTTGGCGAACACTGTTTAATTTTAAAAGGCCAAAAAAAAAGAAAACAAAATAGAAGAAAATAAATAATAATATATTGTATATATAAAAAAAAATTAAAAATAATAAAAATAATGAAATATTACTATAAAATTTAGTTTAAGCCACAAATACCAAAGAATAATGCAGTTAATTATTAAAACATATATATGCTTATATGTTATATAAGCATATGTTGTTTGGATTGCCCTGCTTAGCAACAAAACGTTGCCGCTTTTATTAAGGGATGGCGGTTCAGCATAACCGCTGAGCTTAAGAAAACAATCCACTTGCCGCTTTTATTTAGGAATGGCTTTTCATCATTGGACTATTTAACTTATAACCGCAGCCTTCCCCGTGGATACAATAAAGGTTTCTGGTAATTACTCACACCAGGGGCCTGTGTTCTCCGGGGAATATGAAGTTCACCTAGCTCTGCATGGCCTGGCACTCGCTATAGGGAGAGAGGTTGGTAATTTTTAATTACTGACAATCTCAGGGACTGACCAAAGACGCTTAATTTAATCTGGTACTACCCTGTCTTTCGGGAAGTGAAACAAACCGGCCTGATGGTTTGGGTGCGGCCCTTCGGGGAGTACTCGTAGTGGTTGTGGTAGTGCTATATAGAAACCCTTCAACAAGGGGGTATCACTACCCAGGCAGTGGTTGGTGCTAAATTACTAACTCAGTGCTATTGGGCTCTCTTCTGAGCAACGTGTCCTCATTTATGATTGAGATTAGAGGGCACCGGCATCGGGTGGCGGTGGTTAGACGCAGCGTATTCAACTACTGCCCAGGCAACGGGCGGCGTGTGGTGAGTCTACGGACAGGTACGCACGTTAAACCCCTACATAGTTATAACCGCGGCAGATATACATATGCATACCAGATATTGTATTTAAAAATATATGTGAAGGCCATAAAATTATCTGCCAATTTCTAATAAGAATTTCCAGGAATATATACATACATATATAACTATGTATGTATCTCATTATGTACTGTCTAAAATGACCTTCTAAGCTTTTTAAGAAGAAAATAAAAAAATTTTACAAAAGAAAGATTCATTAAATAATGGCTCTTGTTTTTCATCTGTTGCATATTTTAATTTATATACGAGTATATGGTATGTACATAACGGGTCTTCAATTACGTGCTTTTTATGTTTAAATACAAATAAAACAAAGTGCATAAGAGATATCATCGACATTTTTTTATTCGTTTGAAAGATCTATTGATGGCATTATGTTCAAATGCATACACACATACATGCATACATACATAATTGGCCGTTACAACCCTGTGTCAGAGTTACAGCCTAGCTTTTCGCGGCACTCTTGTTGTGTGTGTTAATTTTTATCCATGAGTACCGGAACCTACAGTTTAACGTCGACTCCGAACAACAGATTTGAGAAGCTTTTTCATGGCAATCAATTATTCCCAGCGCTTACGAGAGAAGACTTTTTTCAAGATGTCAGAGCAGAGATTTGGACCCGTCACTATCATCTTAGTTAGCCAACACAAACCAAATTGTGTTTAAATGTCCCAGAGAAACCGTGAAGAACATCCAAAATGTCCATGACTTTCCATGACTCTGGCTGAGTTTGATTTTTGGCATGGGTTATGTTGGCTTTAAGCCACGTTGTTGATTTTGTGAACGTTCGAAAGTTTCTATTGGAAGACCCTTTTTTTCTTTTAATGTCTTAAGGATATATTCATTAAATTAAAAGCATTTTAAAGATTTTCAAAAAAAAACCCCCTCAAGCACTGATAAGTTTGTAATTGTTTTTATAATTCATTTAAATTTAAAATAAATTTCAAAAGGTTTTCAAATACTAATGAAATGGCCAAAAAGTAAACGAAAGAAAAAAAAGAAAAATTTCAAAAGGACTTCAGGTAGGGGTTTTATATTTCTGATTTTTCTCTGGTTTTCATTAATTTCCTTTCAATATGTTGATTGTCCCATAAAATCATTAGGATTTTAAATAATCCTTCTTTTGGCAAAAGCATTAAATTGAAAAAAAAAAAACGAAAACAATTTATACTACTGAGTAGACTGAGATAGTGCCTAAGAATGAAAAGAAGAAAAACTCTCATTAATACATTAATCACTTGCGTTTCTATTTATTCACTAGCTCACTCACACACTTATAAACTAATTGCACACTTTAACACACACTGCCATTAATAGAACGACCAGAACTCATTTCAAGAAGTTCGGTTCGTTTGTCTGTTTGTTCTTTTTTATTCATGAAATTCCATTTTTCATATTCAGTCATTCAGTGATCGTCCATTCAACCAAACCGACCAACCCAACCCACCCAACCCATTGTGTCATGAACCAATTTAAGGATAATAAAAGAAAAATTTGTTAATGACACTTTACTCTTGCTCTACCAGCAACAACAACAGCAACAATAGTATAACAACATAACTATCATCATCATCAGCAGCCTCATCATCAGAATTTCATTGTTGAAGCATTTCAAATGCCAGTGCCATCATGTTATCCATCACCAATCATTTACGCAATTCAATTTTTATTGAATTCGTACAACAACAATAGCAAAAACAACGGTAGTCGTAATAGCAACAAAATTTTTCCCAAGTTTTTTTTTTTTTTTTTTTTTTTTTGTTTTCTTTGTCCTTTTAACCCATGTTTGGACATTTTTGTTGTTGATTTCCTTTTTTTTTAGTTTGTGTTGAGCAACTGGACATTTTTATCTCTTCTTTTCATTTAACTTCAGGTATCGGTTATCAACCATCGATAATCATTAGAACAGTGTTTTTGCACATTTTTCTTTTTACTGTTTTCCAATTTTTGCTTATTTGCCTAAAAGTTGATAAAATGCAGGCACCAAAGGTGGTTGCAGGAAAAAAGTAAAATTTAAAAAACGAAAATTTTTACGGCACAAACTAAACACAAAGGGTTTCCTGGAGGAAAGGTTGTACAGAAAGTCTATTTCACAATTAAAACGCGCGTTGCAGATAATTTATAATTACTTTAATTGACACATTTCTAAAATAAACTGTTGCCAAATGTGCCCACAAACGAAGGTCTATTCACTGTTGCATAAAATTTATAATAAACTGACCATAGACCACAAAAATATTATTCCTACTGAACGAATCTTAGGTGGTCAAAAAAGTAAGTCATTCACACCAAATTCTGTAACTTTAGCTTTAGTTATTCTCAGGATATACAAAAATAAGTATTTTGTTTGTATGGGAGTTGTCACGCCCAATTATACAATTCTGCCCACTTTTTTACTAATGATTTGCCTTGACCACGAAGTTTTTGAAACCAAGTTTAGTAACCGTTCCTAAGATATACAACAAGTAATAGTTTGTTTCGAAGGTACTACGACCACTTATCCAATTCCGCCCACTTTCTTTTGACGGCGATTGAATGTATGGTTTTTGAATCTCTATCGAGTACAGACAGACACGCATTCATTTTTATTTTTAAAGATTATTATCTTTCCCTATGTGTTTCAAAATGCCTTAAAACAGATATGAAAAACTAAGGAAGAAACGTTGTCACAAATTTTATTTCCGTCTAAGTTAAGAATGCTACGCCAAAAACGTCGCGAACAAACATAAACAGAGGCGTTATCGTTTATAAGTGACCGGCAAAAGATCGATTTTAAATTCGTAAAGAATAGTTGGCATTGTTTTCTGGAGGAAACAAGTTCTATCATTCTTGCTGAAATTTTGGGCAGCTTAACTGTGTTCGCAATTTGTTTCGTGATGTATTTTTTGAAATTTTTTTTTTATTTATTTCCAATTCTTTTAAAAGTCTGATGACAGAAAACGAAAGTAAATAATGAAAAAAAGACAGTACAGGCAAGCAAATAGAAGTTTTTATCATTGTTAGGACGTATATAGCTTTTAAATTAACAATATCGCAGAAGATTTTATTATATGGTATGGTTGCTTAGTAGGCGAAAACTTCTAAGAAAAAAACATTTCGTTCAGCGACCAACCCTGAGCAGACTTCTGGCAATAGATCTGAGAGTAAATTATTGCCACGACGGATTCGACGTTAAACTGTACATCCCGGTACTCATGGATAAAAATTAACACACAGAATATGGGTGCTGTTAGTAGCTACGCTGTAGCTGTAAAAAGGGTTGATATGGCCAACTATGTATGCGTGTCTTCAAATCAGTATTCAAGAATGAGTGATCAACTTGACCGCAATTTGTACCCTTGAAATAACACATCTTTACATCTGTGTATATTTATATATTCAATATTCCAATACAATGCACTGCATTTAGTAAGGGTTTACCCCCGAGTATTGGTGTGAAAAAAAATAGCTGAGACTATCAAATTGCTGAGAGGCTGAGAGTAGCCATCATCATATAAATATTACAGTTTATGTTAACAAATATGAGGATGGGTCAATAATTTCGCGATATATTGAATTTCCCGGGCAACATTTCTCCTCTCAACAGGCATCTGTTACATGACTGCTTTCAAAATTTGTAGATCTACAACGTATTTGTAATCGCTTATATCTTGAAATGTGGCAACTTTTACCGTTTTAGCACAGGCCTATGTCGTTTATCGATCATCTAGAAAGAACAATTCTTAACTACTTAATATTGTAGTTTTTTGGACACAATAGATCTTATGGGTCGCAGTGTCTTGCATTTGTGCTGGGTCTAAAACAGATAATAATAATTGTAGTTCTTTTAACTTTCTGCAGTATCCTCGTATGTAAATACATTAAATGTTTTTAAAATGGAACAACACCAACAGGAGAAAAAAAACGAATAACGAAAAACATCAGTTCTTCATAAAAAGTCATCTGTCACATGAAAACCGAAAAGCCATTAAAAAAAAGGACAAAAATAAAAATGAAAAGAAAATTTAAAGAAAAATTGAGTAAAACTTCTGTGTGTTTTTTTTTTTTTTCTTTTCTTTAATAGTAAAGAAAGCAATTTTCTCGAGTATACAAGTTATACGAATATTTTAAAGGCTTCTGAAAGTGATGAATGTTGATATTCCAGTGACAAATGTACGAAATATTATGTGCAGTCAGCCACTAGTAATTGATTTAAATCATGCTTAAACCTCGATTGACTGGCAAAATTGACTATTTTTTCGTTTTTCGTTTTTCGTTTTTCGTTTTTTTTTAATAAATACTCGTAGTAGGAGATTCGATAGGTTGGCGACAATTTATTTTTGAATAACAAATGATGGCTGGTGTCAAAGAAATTATAGTCAATCAAAAATAAATTCACTTTATAAGTTCAAAATGGCCAATTAATTTGATCCAAAAGATAAAAATAGAAATAATCATGGATCAGTGAATTTTATTGAGTGTTTGTTGTCAAATTATTGTACATCATGCCAAGTAAAGTTTTCAAATTTTAAGAAAATATTTGCTCGCCATACTTTTTAAGACATTTTTACAATAATTTGATTTTAAAATATTTTATTTTTATGAAATCGTTGGATTTATTCTGTTTTTTTTTTCTTTTGAAAAGAAGAGAATTTAATTAAGCGTTAAACCAAATGCAAATACTTACAAAATATCGTCGCAAAAATTAAAGAACGCTGTAACTGACATAAAATCGAAAATACGTTTTTTTTGTAGAATTTTTATCAGAAAAAAAATATGCGTCGATTGGTCCCGGTCCCAGATTTCTATGATGAAAAGAAATTCACTTACGCCGTCAGTGAGTGTCTTCTCTCTACTTTTATACAGACTTTTTGGCTCTTGGTGAACATTAAATGTCTTGTCAGTTACAGCATTCTTTGTTTCTAACGACGATATGAACAACTTTTTAGCTTAAAATGTCTATAAATTTTGAGCTCAAAACTGTAATTTCTTTTTGCATATTAATGTGTGGCAGTTGAGAAAATAAATATATTTGGGGAAAGTAAATAATTTATTGTCTGTGCAACTTGGTTTTATACCCTCTACACCACAAAAAATGTGAAGAAGATTTGCGCTAAAAATGTATAGCCTATACGGGCCAGCCTGTGCCGCAACTTATTTTAAATGAAAATGGTTTGTAACTTATCAAGGGGCTTACAATTTGAAAGAGTTGCATGTGGTTTCCTTAAAGGCAAAAGTACAGAACAAACGTTGTGCACGTTCTGCGTTTCGTACGTCTGTCAATAAGTTTATTTTCACAAAGCAAGTTCCACGCAAAATTGGCAACGCATCTAACGTATAGAATTTGGGCGATTTTTAACTCTTCAGATGCGTTGAAAGTTAAACAATTGCTATGGTAAAAAAAAATTTTACAATTTATTAATTTTGTAAAAGAACTTCATATGAATGAATCGAGGACCTAAAAGAACAAGAAATACTGTACAAAAACGAAAACAAATAAAAAACAGCTGTCAGTAACACGTATTGTGTAACTTGACATTTTTCATACAATAAAATTTTTCAACGTATAATAGATGTTGGCGAATCAACACATGCTGTGTACTTCTACCTTAACCGTTTCTTAATAATAAAGTTCGTACTCATTTTTCTTTAGAAAAGAAATAAATACTGCCATGAAAAGCAAAGCTCAACACCATTCTTTACCGCTACAGAATGCCAGGATCCTTACGATTATTCCAGCCACTATGACAACATGAAGTGCTTGGAACGCTTATAACGCATGACCAAAAATAGAAGAAGTAGATTCTGATGTTAATAGAAGATGAAGTACTACTCACTCGGCCAATTTCATTGACCGCAAAATGGACGATGTGATCTAACAATTTCGTAAATGGATTTATTTATTTATTTATTTTTTTTTTTCAAAGAAAATTTCCACAATTTGGAAACGTTGTTCAAACATTAAATGATGCATAATGTCAACACGTTTTGACATTCTTTTTTGTCAACTATGGTTTGGTTGATCGATATTGG
The DNA here is from genome assembly GCA_963576795.1 of Metopia argyrocephala. Lineage (NCBI taxonomy): Eukaryota > Metazoa > Arthropoda > Insecta > Diptera > Sarcophagidae > Metopia > Metopia argyrocephala. Next base: position 43,648,089 of record OY756210.1, read on the forward strand.
CAATTCTCATGTTACAATTAGACCACAGAAAACACATAAAAAACACTTTTTAGACTATTTCACAATGATGAGTGAGTGCTTTCATTCGCTTGCTGAGAGACAAAAAATTTTGATTTTGGTTCTCTATACCAGAATTGTCTGCAAATGAAAAGAATAAGAAGAATAAAAGATGAATGTAATAATTTTTATATAAAAATCAATTTGCTTATGTCGAAGAAATTGTCAAAAGTGCGAAGAGAAACGTCAAAATGAGTCACCACTTACATTTTTGCTTTTGTTTAATGCAAAAATACCCATAAAGGAAATATACCGATTCCATCATAAATAATTTACATGCATAAGCACTTTTATTTTATTTTTTATAATACAAAAGCACACACACTAACACTTTTATGGCGTCATTTTTTTAACATTAAGTTGCCCATACATACATGTTATAATAACATTTCGAAACTGACCCAATCACAATGCGTTTTGCTTAGAAGATCGATTAAAATATGTTGAAAGTTGGTTGAAAGTTGTATGACTTTTTGTAATGCAATGTTGCATTCATTTTTTCACAAGCAAAACAGTCGTTATAGTTTATTTTATATTTTTAAATAAATTCATTGCATAATTGTCATCTGGTGTAACTTTATTTTAATTATACGTAAGAATGGAAAATGGTGACACGTAAGAGCAGAGAGAAAGGCATAGAGAAACCAAAAATATCATCGTTTCGTGTGCTTTTTTCTTTCGCTCAGTGGCAGTTTCTTTCGACATTGTGAAATAGCCTGTTAAATTCTTCAAAGTAGGGTATATTATTAGCAAATTCATAAAAAAAGAAGAAACCTACACTGCAATTTAGATAAAACAGCTGTGTGAGAGAAAAAATCTAAAAAAAACAATTTTTTCTACCAGACATTTAATATAAGACTGAACAATAAAAAAAAAAAGAAAAATCAAATATACATTTATATATGGATGTATGTATGTATGTATGTATGTATGTATGTATGTATGTATGTATGTATGTATGTATGTATGTATGTATGTATGTATGTATGTATATGCAACTATATAAGTATAATATACGCGTATGTACATATCCCAGTTGGCACAATCGTTGTACATGACACTGTCGTCAAGGATGACTCTAAGACATGTCACTAAAGGTTGTCGACAACATCGCGGAGTTGTTCGCTCATGACATTTTGTGGTTTACTTCCTTGAATTTTTCGATAATAAACAGAACAATGACGACATGCTTGCACAGGTCATACAATGTTGGGTCGACGACAACCTCAGGGACATTGTCGCTCAGCCAGTCGTCCACGATTTTTGCGACATTTATTTGAAAATGTCGTTGACGAATTGTTCTGTCTATCGTTCATGTATCGTGAAGGATAGTCTATTGTCATGCACCCATTCTCGAGGATGTCTTTAAGGCAGAGCCAACTGGGTTATTAAAAAAAACACACAATGTGGAAAAGTTACAAAAGCACTGGAAGAGATAAGATAGCGATGATTATTGTACGTATGAGTTGAGTAGCAACAAAACCAAAATGCATGTGTGGTGCAGTAGCAGCGCATGTATGTGCCTATGTTGCGGATATTAAATGTGTGTGTGTGTGTGTGAAACTTATTAGTGGGGGTGTGTAAGAATTAACATTTGCCCTTTTATGGTTGAGATTTAATTTATTGCCAGCATCTACAACAACATCAATTACACACACACACCAAAAAAGGAGAAAAAAAACCAAGGGGAAGGAAACCAGCCTACAGGGCAATAAAATAATATAAAAAATACTAACAGAATACGTTTAAAGGGTAGGCGTTTGTGAATAAAATTTAAAAACAATAAATCAGTGGGCAACAAAGTTATTTGTATTCCCCATAATTGTAGGAAATTTTAAAATGTTTAAGAAAATTTTGATTTTAATGTGTTTGCTATAGCACCTCTAGATGACAGCAGTGATGAAATAAGGTGTCCCACAAGGGTACGTACATATCGTCGATGGAATTAAAGAACACTGTAACCTTAAATGTTCACAAGAGCCAAAAAACTTGTATGAAAGTAGAAAGAAGACACTGGTATTTTTCAAAACGCAGACGGCGTAAGTGAATTTATTTTCATCGTAGAAATCTGCGACCGGGACCAATCGACGCGTATTTTTTTTTTCTGATAAAAATGATATAAAAAAACGTATTTTCGATTTTTTGTCTTTAATTCTTGCGACGATATGCATCATATGGCATTTTCCGTACGATATAAACAATTATTGTTGCAAAAAATTTGTGAAATAATTTCTATTGATTTAGAGTAAAAGTTTGAAATATTTTTATGTATTATTCGATAAGTGAATGAACTATATTCGTTCTAAATAAATGACACTTTAGATCAAAAAGCCCCGGCTCTGACATCTTGAAAAAAAAAGAAATATGAAACAATTATTTTTTTCGACGACTACCTCACAGTAGTCTTCTGGCAAAAGCTCTGAAAGTAACTGATTGCCATGAACAAACTTCTCAAGTTTGTCGTTCGGAGTCGACTTTAAACTTTAGGTCTCGACACTCATGGTCTCGTCACTCACTTCAGGCTGTTATCCTGAAGTAGTGTTTGTATCTATGTATGTAACATCTTTGGCTGACCGTTGGTTTTGAAACCACTCAATTTAGTTAAGGAATATACATTGTATATATTTTTTTTCAAACAAATAAAGTATAAAAATACTTTTACTTCTAACTGTATATGTTTGAACTTTTTTACGTTATTACAGTTTTCGGTTTTTTTGTGGTTGTTGTAACTGATTTTCTTTTTTTTTTTCTGGCCTTTTTTTAGGCTTATAAATACTCTGAAAATTTCATTTTATTATTACCCTACTTTATGCATACAAACGTACAAACAAACAGGCAAATGCAAATAATCAGATTCAAACAAACAAAAACACAAACACAAATCCAAACAAATATTGAATGTTATTTTCAAAACTACATACGCTCATATGTACGAGTATGTACGCCCATACACACACAAAAGCAGTTATTTGTACTAAAGAGTAGGCGTTTATTGAAAAATGCTTAAAAATATGATGAGCAAGAGAATGAAAAAAAAAAATCAAAATATTCTGTTTTTTCTGCCTATTCAGGTTGTATTTTTTTAAGTACAATCTGTGTGTGCTCTATTCATTTATGTATTTTTATTATTTTTTTGCAATAATATATTAAAATTTTTTTTTATCAACACATTAAAAATATAAAAAAGAGCGAAATTTAAAGGCCCCAAGTATGCAAAAAAAAAATATATATATATAATATCGGTCAAGATTGTCAATATTAGGTGTATACACGGCGAAATACTTGAATAAGAAACATAATGTGACTAATTGACGAACCAGGTTTAAATCCCAGCGAAAACGAAATAATAAAAAGTTAGTTTGGGGTTTTATTAAAATTCTAATTTAAAAAAAGAGGTTTCTCGCTACTCCAAGAAGTTCATCTTCAAGAAATCACTCCCTGATATTCCAGTCTATTCCACCAGAAACGCATAACCAGGAGTACAGGTCCACCTTTTGGGAAGATAACAGCTAACCTATTTAGTAAAGACACTCACCACTCACAATCAACATCCACTGACAGATGGGGCAATTGCTGTTGATCATTCAAGGGTAACGGTATAACACTGGCCTCTGAGTGTTCAAATTGACTGCATAATTGACGCATAATAAAAAAAAATAAATCTGTTTATGTATCTTCAAAATTCCACTACAATGACCAGCATGAGCAGGGGTTTACAAATTTATTGTATGTTTCCCGTTTCAAAATTTTCTTCCTATAATCTGTTCTGGTTTGGCAGATTGAATGGCATAAAAAATATACTGTATCGAGTAAATGTAACAACTAACAACAACTCAAGTTATTACAAGCATAAACAGCGGTATGACGATCAAACCTACGAACACCGCACAAAGAGGAATTGGAAAAATAATGATAATACTAATGATGATAACAATATGAATATATATAATATAATGGGATTTTAATGATATGATGAACCATATAATTCTCATTAAAGTAAAATATATTTTTAAATAAGATGTCAGAGTTTGATCAATAAAAACTAGGGAGGGGTCCATGACGGCCAATAGCCCGATGCTTACTCTCCGGCGTAGTCGACAAGTGTCGTAATTTCATGATAGTAGTTTTCATAGCAGTAGTTACGTGTCATAGTTTCATGATAGTAGTTTCAATTCCTTTTGCATTCGTTTCATAAGTTTATTAAGTGTTTTTCCGATTATAAAAGCCCCCGAATTCCTTTTATAATCATACGAAACCTAGCCGGGGACAAGAGCTCCCGAATTGCTCTTGCTGCCTTAGTGATTATAAAATTTATAGTTTTGCTGAGTGTACGACCTTCGGAATTCCTCTTACACTCGTATTAGACGTAGCGGAAATATTTTGCTGAGTATAAGTCCCCGAATTTCTTTTATATAAATACGAAACGTAGCCGGCGACAAGAGCTCCCGAATTTCTCTTACGCTTGTGTTAGAAGTAGCCGAAGTATTTTGTCGAATTCTTTTTATAATTGTACTAACCGTAGGCGACGACAAGAGAATCGAATTCCTCTTGCGCACCTTAGTAATTATAAATTTTGTAGATTTGCCGAGTTTACGAGCTTCCGAATTCCTCTTACACTCGTATTAGACGTAGCGGAAATATTTTGCCCAGTATAAAAGTCCCCAAAATCCTTTTATACTCATACTAACCGTAGCCGACGACAAGAGCTCCCGAATACGTTTTGCCGTCACTGTATCTTTTATTCCCAAATCTTGGATCAACAATTATTATACGTCCGACCTCTGTTTTTTCGTGCTTCCCGTTATCTAGATCAGGCCATTGTGCATGCATCCCGACGCCAACATCGTAGTCGAAGTGATAGCATCAGACAATAGCATTTCCGAAAGCAGATATAACATAACTGATGATAATAACCTTCTGCAGTTCGTGAATCTGTTTTATTAGATAAGTAGTATATAAGTTAGCTTAAGGTCTCGTTCATAAAGATTTGTTCATATTATACCCGCGAAAGCAGTTTTGTGTTTTATTTAAAGAAAGCAGACCTTTAAACCCGAACCTGGACAGACTGAGTCATACCCCAGCTGGAAAGTTAGGCTGCATTACATACATTACCATCTCTATGAGAAAATGGATGGATAATATTTAAATAAAGAGTGATAAATTTCCAAGAATACACTCAGAAAAAAAAGTGGTAGAAAACTACCGAAATTGATACCATTTGGTATTAAAACTGAGTTAAGTCCGATTATCGATTTTTTTTTTATTAACTTATATTTTTATATTTCTATTTAAAGCACAATCTATTGGAAATAGATTATGTGAATTATATTTGAATGTTATTCTTACCAGTATTTTTCCTTTTGAACTGAAAATTTTTCAACGTAATTTTTACCATATTCTAAGTAACTGAATTACACATTTATTTTCCAATTTACCCCTTATTACCAATTTTTAATCAGTAATGGGTTATGTGCTGTGGCCAGTAAATTTATAATTATACATTTTCGAATTACAATATGTATAATAAAGATCAATTAATATATTCGAATTTAATTCGAAAATGTATAGTTTTTTTTTCTAGTTTTCAAGATTTGGAGGAAAATTAATATAAATATTTTTAAGAATAAAAGATAAAATATTAAATGAAAACGTTACTTTCAAATTATGTGTTTGAAAACGTGAGCAAACAATAGAATCATTAAAGAGCCATTTACATTCACTTTTATTATTAGCAAAGTTCCACAAAATTTATTCATTCAAGTATTTCTGTTTTATTTCATCTCATTTCAATTTAATTTTGTTATTTTTTTTTTTCTTTAACTATAACCGGAAATATTGACCTGAAGCCGTAAACACAAGAGGAAGAAACAAACAATGGCATATTCATGCAGTTTATTCATTCATCTTCATAATGGTAGTTGTAGAAAATAATTGTACGGAATGAAAATTGATAATTAAAAAATTATTCAGTTTCTTTAAAGAGGAGCAGCAAAAAAAAAAAAATAATAATAATAATAAATAGAAACAAGAAACAAGAAAGAAAACTATACGAAATGAGAATAGAAAATTATGACAATTGAAAACCTTGAATATATAATGAATTTTCCTTTTAGAACGTCACAATAAAATGCCTTCAAGTTATTTATTGCATCATTTGCATTTCAATACCAACATTGAGAGTAGAAGAGGATACGTTACCATTTCAATTTAAATTGTATGATTTTTAAAACTGAAAGAAATTCAAATGGGTGACATACTTATTATGTAGAATAAATTAATTTGTACAAGCAAGTGTTGTCACTTTAGTGCTTTTTAAAATGTTCAAAGTGACACCAAATCTTAATTTAAAATAGTAATAAAAGCGTTTGCTGAGAAGTAACAGCATCATAATTTCGCAAGTACATCTACAATAGTCAGCCCTATGGTTAAAGCATTATGTGTAGTGTGGTACAGTAGGCTAACGGAAATACGACTGTAAATTCATTAAGAGACAAATGTCGTTAACATTATAGCCATTGGCTACAGCTAGAATAGTGGTCGTGTAGTCCGTGTCCGTGTTGTCGTTAAAAGAAACAATTCATTGAAGTTAATTTGGATCTAATTAAAGTGTTTCTGACGAAACAATATTAAATTTAAAGAAAATTGATCAATCCACTTTGGACTCGAATTTTGGGCCTCTAGCATATCGAAACAATTCCATATGCACATTTGTATTTTATTTTTGACAAATTGGGCTCGTTAGCATCGAGCCATAAAAGCAGGAACTGAAACCAAACCCGAACATTTTTTTTTTTCTTGAGACCCCTAGTAAATGCTGTGCATTGCATTAGAATTTTTGTAAAGGACATGAGACAAATTGCATGTGAAATGATCATTTAAGGCCAGTGTTATACATTCACCCTGGAATGATCAACAGCACATCATTAAATGTTGATTGTGGTGAGTGCATTCGCTAAGTAGGTTTAGCTGTTATTTGGTACTTCTCCATAGGTGGCGCTTTTTCTCCTGATCAATAGTTTTTTGCTATCAGAGTGGAACAGACTGGAATGTCAGGGAGCGGTTTCTTTGTTAATGAACTTCTTGGAGAGGTATTTTTAAATTAGTGTTATACCTTCATACTTATATGATTAACAGCAATTGCCTCATCGTTGCATCATGTTGATTATGTGAGTGCCTTCGCTAAGAAGGTTTAGCTTTTATCTGTTACTTCCTAAAAGGTGGCGCTTTTCTTCTGATCTTTAGTTTTTTGTTAACATTGATTAAGGTGGAAACTGAATCCGAACCCGAACCTATTTATTTTTCAAACTTTGAACCTGAAATAGTTGAACTCCAGTAATGCTTATTAAAATATAAAAACTACCAGTTATTTGTACCAATAAAGTAATCAAAAATGCCATGAAAATGTCAAAAAAAAATATATATATTTTGAAAACAATAAAAATTTTCCAAAATTTACATGTGGGAAGGGAAGAGATACATATTTATAAATTTTTATAAGGGAATTAATAACTTTAGCAGACGATGACCATATGCTCGAACAAATTCTTAAAAAAAAGGAAAGATTTTGTGATTCAAATTATTCGAATTCTTGTTCGAGTATTTAAAACTGAAACAGCAATATATGTATGAAACATATCCAAGGCCAGACAAACAAACATCATTTGACTATTTTGGAAGCTACCTAAAATGGTAAGGCCATTATTGTCTCAGTATCTGATACGCAAGTGAGTGTCGAAAACGCTTTTGAGCTTCAGAGATTTTGCGAAAAACTGCTAAGAGGTGGTTGCCGTAAGAAATATAGTTTTCATATTTCTTTCTTTCAAGATGGGCTTTAAACCCGCAGTTCTCTCCTAGTAAAATAATACACTACATCCTAGACTACGGCCATTTAACGATATGGGGGAGATATATTTTTAAAAATATTTATATTTATATAGCAAATTTATCGGAATTTTTTACACAATCGCACGTATTTGTAAGATCGTAAGTGAAGGTTTTTATCGCTTAAAAACCCACTACTGATATATTTCAAATACATTTTTCAACTTAAAACAAAGCATGTGGGTTTACTAACTCGCATTTTATTAGGATTGCAATTTCGTGTATTTATATTTATTTGCATGAGTGTAGTGTTTTATTAATTTTTGTTCATTTGAAATATTTTGTTATGTGGTTGCATATTTTCCTTCTTTTTTGTGTTTTGTTTTTTAAATATAAACGATATTTATTTATACAGAAATAAAAATATGTGTTTCATCTCTTGCAATTTTAAAAATTTATTTTACTCAGATATATGAATAAAAATTCAAACTCTAAAAGGTATTTACAAGACATCAAACGGTCATTTTTTGGCAACAAAAACAAACACATTATAAGCGAACAAACCACAAAAAAAAAAAAATAGAACTATAATCAATAGAAGATTAAAATATAAGCAAATGTGACAAACTGAAAAACTGATTTCAATTGCGGAGACCACATTTTCAATAATGTTTTGTGTGATATTCTTCCGATTGAAGAAAATTGTTGAACCAATAAAAAAGTTAATTGATTTCATTTTTCCACATGAAGAGAACTATTGATTAATTAAAAATTTATTGATAGTTATTTAATTTTTTGATTAATTCCTTTATCAGTGGAATAGTGTTTTCTGTGATTCAATATGCAGCATTCCATTGGATTTTGTATTTTTTTTCCATTAAGATTAGCACTCTGGGGACGACCTTTACTCATGCAGTACATTGTGCTGGTCTAGGAAAATATTTTATGGGAAGGAAGAAAACGGAAGTAGTGCTTGTGGATATTTAATTTAAACTTACTGATATCGTAACTGGCAGGGAAAGCATTTGTTGCAAGATTATATTTATATTATTATAATGCATTGTGCGACTCGCTAAACAATCAACCCCAAAAGGATGTGCTCTGAGAGAGATAGGTGTAGTCTGTAAGAACAAGCGACAATCCGGAATCAAGAGCACCGGTAGTACCGATAGAACAAAGAAACGCATGCCACATTGCGCCGATGCTGCGTCGCTGATAAGCACCTTCGCCCTTTCCTGTACACAGTCGAGAAGTCCTAAAATTGCCTTTGAAGCACCGGCCCATACATGAGAGTTGTATTCCATCCTGATTCCGACAGAGGTTTTGTAAATATTGAGAAGTCGGATGGAGTGAAGTATTTCTTGTGCCATTTTAATAAACCGAGACACTTCAATGATTCTTTCGACACTCGAAATATCGTCTTGCGGGAGTTTATGTGTTCTATACGCCATTTCATATTTTTTATATATCTCAAGTTAATGATGCCACTTTAGGTTTTCGACCCAAAATTTTTCAAGTCTGCAATACGTTTTCAGATATCTTGTCCAGTTTCAGAGATAAATAGCCGAAAACGGATTGCAGATTTTAAAAATTTTGGTGTTAAAAACCTAAAATGGCATCATTAACTGGATATATATAAAATGGCGGATAGAGCACATAAACTCACGCACGACGATATGCGATCATTTCAACGGACATCACAATGAACTTTCATGCCCAGGACATGAAAGGCGTTCGTCTTCTCGATATTTACATTAAACAGAGACACAGATGACAGGTTAGCATTATCACAACCACGCCTATGCATGATTAAATTCGACCCTGTTTGTGCGACCGCACTTAGAGTTTATCTGATCAATAGTTTCCGCTTTTGTTTTTGCAATAAAAATGGTTTTTTGTACCTTTAATGTAACCCCAGATATTTTCTGAAAAACTATTCCTTTCGGAGACCACCTCTTAGCAGCCAATTGAAGCACACAATATAGGTGCTGTGAGAAGCTAGGTCGTAACCCTGAAACAGGGTTGAATTGGCTAATTATGTATGTACGAACTAGAACTAAATGCAATATAGTTCAGCTCATTTAAATAAGTGTGTTGGCATGTTGTAGTCGCCGTGGTCTAGTGGTTAGTGTGTTGGCTTACTAAGACAAGGGTCCTGGGTTCGACACCAGGCTCTGACATCTTCAAAAAAAGAAATATGAAAAAAATATTTCTTTCGGCGACTACCTCTCAGCAGTCTTCTGGCAAAAGCTCTGAGAGTAACTAATTGCCATGAACAAGCTTCTCAAGTCTGTCGTTCGGAGTCGACATTAAACTGTAGGTCCCGGTACTCATGGATAAAAATTGACACACACAACATGAGTGCTGCGAGAAGCTAGGCCGTAATCCTGACACAGGGTTGTAAAGGCCATTTATGTATGTATGTATGTTGGCATGAACAATATCTCCAAGCCACTTAGAACAAATGCTTCTCAAGAACATACAATACTTCTAGTAGGACATATGAACGCTAATTACTCTAAGTTCTAAACTCCCTTTGCCCTTACAAACCTTACAAATGTAGGAAACCAAGACAAACGACAACAACATGTAGGCAGATATGCTAAAGTTGCTATGTTTGCAAGACTTGCAAGGATGCTTGCAATCTTGAAATGCAATTTTATTAAGCCAACGAGGTTTGTAAAACAAAATAGATATACACTTCTGTCAGCAATTCAGTTTTTATCTCCTTAATCGTCGCAAAACGTGGTCCTTTCAAGAGTCTTTTTAATTCTGGGAACATGAAAAATTCAAAGAGAGTAAACCGATTGTTTCTTTAACCGGAGCTACAGTTTTAACATCCTTTTGTTTTTCTACCGTCCACTGTACGCATGCATATTTATTTTGCATAAAATAATTTCATTATTGTTTTCTTTTTTATTTTATATTTATTTTTTGCATATTAAATTTTATTTTATTCAGCAATTGCATTCCATAAATATTTTTATTTTTATTTCTTTTGTAGTTTTTTGTGTTGTTGTTAAAATAATAAAATTTATGGTTATTTTACCTTAAAATGTCTTTAAATTTTCATGAATGCAAAATTATATTTTAAAATTAAATTCCAAATATATTTAGATGTGTATGAGTAGGTTTTTAAAGAGAAAAAAAATCTTATAGAGAGTAACAGTAAGTAAACATATTGCGAAGTATATTAAATAAAAACCTATTGCTTTTATTTCGTCATAAAGCGACTTAATTAGATCCAAACTGAATTGTATAAAACACTAGTTTTCCAATGATTTTTCAATCATAGATGTTAAATGGCAGCCATGAAGTAGTTGAACATCAGGCGGACGGTACATGTTTTCGGCTCTAGCTACAATAGTCAAATACGGCTGTATTTCTTCCTCAGCTACAGTACTTGCACAAGGAGACTAATGCCAGGTGGATGAACAGAATTGACTTTCGCAGGTTCTCAAGACTGACTTGGCCAGTTTTTGACATTAGACGTACTAGATCGCTGTTGTGTCACAGTAGGAAGAACGTTTTAGTGGCTTAACTTAATCCGGACATGCTCGCCTGATGTGTTTACAACACAGCGATCACTGACGCAACTGTGAAGGACACAGTTGAGAACTTGTTTTGCAATTTCCGGACCCTCTTCAAATCACATCTTGATGTTCTAGGTTTGGGGTTAATATTTGGTACTGATCCGAGAGACAGCCTCAAATACTTCTGACTAGAAATGTAAGACATTTCGATTGTAGTTACGAGTGCTGCATTGACGTTCGTGTAGTGCAGCCATGTTAAGCAATCAACCTCATCAGAGTTTTTTGTGACCTCTACTTATATATGCCATTAGCAAAGTTCTAACTCTCACTTTTGTCTATAAATCAAAGATAAGAATTGTATTTTTCTATATATACATTTCACTCTATTCCACCTTAACCAATGTTAACAAAAAACGAATGATCAGGAGAAAAGCGCCACCTATTGGAAAGTAGCAGATAACATCTAAGCCTACTTAGCGAAGACACTCACCCCAGAATCAACATACAACGATGAGGCAATTGCTTTTGATCATTCAACAGCCTTTGAATGATTAATTCACAGCAATTTGTCTCATTCCTAAGGCGCTTAATAGTAAGATAAGAAAAACAAAATGTATGTTCTATCATATCCAAAAATTCCAACACAATGCACTGCATTTAGTAGGCGTTTTACCCCTGAGTATTAGTATCAAATAAAAGAAATATATATTTCCTAATAAGTCAGGCAAAGTCTGACATATTGAAGGAATCAAATATGAAAAAAAATATTTCTTTTGGCAACTACCTCTTAGCAGTTTGCTGGCAAAAACTCATGAACGTTAAAGTTTAGGTGCCGGTTTTCATTGATAAAAAAATGAGAAGCTAGGCAGTAACTCTGAAATGGCCAGTAAAAAACAAAATTAGTCAAAGTCCTACCAAACACATCACATTTTCTTCTCCTACTCTGTATTTCTTTCCACCATTGCATTTTTTTTTTCATTCTCAGCTGTTTTGTTAGATCGAAATTTCAAAAAATTTTCTCCATTGTCCTTTTTTCCATTTAACCCTAATGATCGACTTTCGCACTCGAGATAAATAGAGAGCTTCGCCAGAGCGTGCGACAAATATTTGCTTCTTGAATGATCCGAATTCCAAAACCAGATGGATTGGTAACCATTTTTTTAAATCATTTTCTATTGAAATAAAATACTAAATTCTTTTAAATAAATTTATATTTGTTTTAGCAATAGTTATTCATTCAAGGATGATTCAACTCGGATTACCAGATTTTTAAAGATAAATATTTAAATTAAATTTTAAATATTTTACATCATAAAGGCAAATGCCTTTAATATTAATAAAATTATTAAAAGCTGTTGCTTATCTTTAATTGTTAATTGCCTATAATGGCCAAGAATATTTTTTGGTTTTTAAAAAATTTTTGTTTTTTCTATTCATTCGCTACAGGCATTTGTGCCAACAAATGCAATGCGACTATGGTAGAACAGGGAAATAGAATAGAAATGTATTGCTTATGCGCTTTTTATCCCATTGATTATGTTTTAATATACTACGAGTAAATGGAATAATTCTCATTTAGTACGTAGAATTCTGAACATAAGAATTTATAGTTTTGATAATATCTGTGGACATTTGACAAAACGTCTTTTTTCAAAATCAACAATTTTTCAGTAGAGCAAAAAAACAGTTAAAAAGGTTAATAGAAGTTGTTGCTTAAAAAATTGAAGAAATTTTGAACTTTAATAATATACACTAATACTTAACGAATATTATGCGACCTTTTCTGCCCCTCTAGAAGCAATAGTTTTCTTTAAAACGACAAAAAATTAATTTAAGACTTTTTGTTAAATAGATTTTAAAGCAAAAATTAGCTTCCAACATACAAGTCGTTTTGTCAAATTTTTTTTCATTAAATTTGGAAATAAATTTAATCGCATAAGTCAAGACAAGTTGTTTTGTTAAAATGGAATATGAAAGAAAGGTTGAAAGAAGTTGATCTGGAAAAAATATTTCGGTTTCACTAAAAAAAAATGTACTTCATTTTTTTCCCTACAATATGCAAATAATTAAAAAATAATAATAAAAATTAAATAAAATTTTCTATAGACATTCAATTTTTCAAATTATTCTTAATTCTCTGAAAGAAGTCGTTTTGTCAAATTGAAATTGGTGGAAAGTCTGAAAGAGATCGATTAGTCAACTGCATATCTTGCCTACCAAACGTCGTAGAAATACGGGAATTAGAGCAAAAGAAGGACAAGGAAATTCTATATTTACTGTAAAAATCTTGGAAAATTGTCTTATTTCGAGAGAAGACATTTTTTCAAAATTCCACAGATATGTTTGAAAGAAAGCCTTCACCTCTTAAGTAGAGACAATGCTTATTACCTTATTACTTTTTACGCAAACCTTGATTCGTATACGAAATTGGGCTCAAATAAAAAAAGCATCTGCTCTATGCGGTATTTTCTTTTTGTTACAAGAACTGCTCTTATTTCCGGTCTTTAATTTAAAGAATACAATTCTCAATTTGCCTGTTATTGTGTGTGTTTTTTTTTAATTTCTCTTTAACTTGTAATTCTTTTGTTGAGTTTTTTTTACAAAAACAAAACTCAATGTTCTTGTGTGGAGTATTAAAGGTAATTAAGTTTTTTTTACATTCTCTTCTTCTTTTTTTTTACTTTTAGTTGTATATGTTGTTGTTGTTGTTGTTGTTGTTGTTGTTGTTGTTTTCATAGTCTATTTAATTCACTTACCTTTCCTCCTTTAATTGGTGTTGTACTACAAATTGGATTTGTATTTGGCAAAAAACCAGCATTTGTAACCGAATTAGAAACAGCAGATTCAATGCCACCACTACTACCAGTTATGTTGGTAATGTTGTTGCTGTTGCAGCCATTATTAACAAACCAGCATGGTTGTTGAGAATGTTGGTGAGGATGAGGTTGCTGATGTTGTTGCATAGTATGTAATGGTGGGCCATTAAAACGAAATGGTGGCGGTTGTTGCTGAAGGTGTTGCTGTTGTTGTTGTGCTGTGGGAGCCATAAATTGAACAGTCTGCATATTCATGATTTAAATGTGTGGATTTGTTGTAAAAAAAAACGAGAGAGACACAGTGATAAAGAGGAAGACTACGTAGTGTTGTGAGTAGAAGAAAAAATGGCTGTTGTTGGTGTTACAAAAGCATTTATTGCTTATTGTGGTGCAGTATGGCAGACAAGTGATGATAATATTTTACTAATACACATACACAATTTATAATTTGTATGATTATGGCACTAAACACTGAGAGAACGAGTAAGAAGATGAAAACAACGTTTCACTTAGACACCAAAGCAGTTTAAGTTGCCCGCACACTTACACGTATACCAGTAAAATCTAGAAAAGAAGACATTTAAAATTAAATAGAAATGAAATTAAAATAAAATTAAATAAATAATAGAAAACAAATTTTGCAAAAAAACAAAAAAAAATAAAATAAAGGTAAACACACACACACACACACACAACCAAACATACAAAATTTCTGTAAATGTAGAGCAAAACATTTCTTAAATTGTAAAACATTTTTTGCAATTAAATATTAAATAAATGAAAACTGTTTTAAATTAAAAATAAACTTTAACCTCTCTTAGTCTCTCTCACTCTCTATCTTTCTCACTTCTTTGCTGCTTCTCAAAGTAACATGAGTGTTACAATGTGTGCTTAAGTATGTGTGCAAGTGAAAGAGTGTTGAAGCAGCAGAGTGAATGCTTTAGCAAATTAAAGACAAACAACATTTTGTTTTAAACTTTTGACCTGTTTTTAATTTAAAGGCCTCTTGTACTTTTGGGTTTTTAAGATAAAAAACATAGAGAAAGGAGAGAGAAAGAGAGGGTGAGTAAAAACAAGCATGCACCATTAAAATCTGTGGCGTACACTACATAACTGCTTGTATACGAGCACATATTTTATTAAAATAAAACAGTAAAGACCACGAATAAAAGAAATCAGAAAAATGTTGAATTAATTATATCAATGGATAACACAAGACATTTGAAAGAGCATTCGTTCTTCAGCCGTACCGTTCATTTATAGAACGATTTAATCACGATTGTTTTTCCGGTTGATTACGACATGAATAGGTTCAAGTTAAATGTCCTCAAACAATACGCTCTCTTTCCTGCCTAAGAGTAAGAGGGAAATGAACATTCCCGGGTCTGGTACTGCTCTCGTTAAATAAGAAAAAAAAATCACTTGTAAAGCTTAATAATTGAAGTTAAAACAGGTTTCTTAAATACTTACCAATTAATTACATACAGACATACATGCATAATTATGCAGTACAACCCTGTTTAAGGGTTACAGCATGGCTTCTCACAGTATCATTTTTTATTCATGAGTACGGGGCCCTACAGTTTTAAGTCGACTTTGAACGACCGACTCCCAGAGCTTTTGACAGAGGGCTGCCAAGAGGTAGACGCAAAAAAAAATATTTTTTCAATTTTCTCTCTTTTAAGATGTCACAGCTGAGATTTGAACCCGAAGCTATTGTCTAGTAAGCCAGCACACTAACCACTAGACTATGGCGAGTACAATTAAGTCTGCTGTTATAATCATATACAACGACTTTTAACACCGCCTACAAATATGCTACTTTTATATATTATTTTATTTTTTACAAACAATAGTACACCTGAACCTTCTTTTACAATGAAAAAAGCGAGCAATAAATGCAGCAAATTTATATTGTTTTGAATTGATTGCATCACTTTAAATCTGGCTATTATTGGATATAAATTTCCTTTAAACAAATTTTTACTTTCTCCAGCACTCCTTTGTTAGCTAGTGTTGCACCTTTGAGTTATTTTTTATAGAAAACTTTATTAATGTCTATGAATAGCACATACAGCTGAATTTTAAGATTCATCATGTAGTTTACTTTCAATAAAAGCATATTCATCAATGTGATTACCCGCCTATTATCGCACAATTTTCGATCAGTATTTTGAGGAATTTTTATTAGCATTGCACTCTTCTTTGATGTCTAAAAATACTATTTTCCCTTAGCCGCCTGGCTTCACTTAAAATAGTATGTTTGTGTATGCAAACTTTGCCTGAGGCTCTATTTTTCGTTATCTGCATAAATAGTTGGCAGCAGCAAGTTTCTTGATGTTCTATAGCGATTGTTCTTATATTGTTTATCACCTTGACGTTATATACCGTTTTCATTAACTCATTGCCATTACAATCTGTTCTCGCTAAATGGTTTCTGTTGAAGGTTTGGAAAAAGCAAATGACTGCATATGGGACTCTATATGAATTATCATTTATCATGAGTAATTTGAATGGGTTTCTTTGTCGCATTAGTTTATTTTTGTCGTGTCATAGCCAGATATCCTCGCCATATCCGACATTTTCCACGGTAATATGTTTTGGTGTGCTGTGAGTCTCTCTCTCTCTTTTATTTTTCATGGCTACGTGGCAGAAAAATAAATATTTCGCCGTGGTCTTGTGATTAGTGTGTTGGCTTACTAAAACGATAGCGCCGGGTTCAAATCTCAGCTCTGACATCTTGAAAAAAGAAAGAAATATGAAGAAATTATTTTTTTCATCGACTAACTGTCAGCAGTCTTCTGGCAAAAGTTCTGGGAGTAGTTGATTGCCATGAAAAAGCTTCTCAAATCTGTCGTTCGGAGTCGACTTTAAACTGTAGGTCCCGGTACTCATGGATAAAAAAATTAACACACACAACATGAGTGCTGCGATTATGTATGTATGTATGTATGTACGTGGCAGAAATTTTATTTCAAAATGTTTTTGTACCATCTCCATATCGTCTTGATTTTAAAGGTTGACAACTTAAAATCGTTTGCTTTGTTCAACTCAGCCTTTCTCATATTCTGTTTCAACAAGAAACAGACACAGTATTACAGATTTTACTGTCTTTTGTATAAACCAATGCGATATGAAACATAACAAAAAGTGTTACAAATGCACTCGCTGTAAAATATTTTAAATAATATCAGAGTATACATACATACGTACGTACATATACATGTTTTATATAGTAAATATATATTTACTTATACAGATATGATTTTGCCTATTTTTACAATTTTAGTATCAGTCATAAATTTATACGAATACTGCTGCTGTGAAATTAAAAATGTTGCCTATAAAATAATAGCATTTATGGGAATTGTTTGGCTGTTCGTATAAGATATTTTGCTGCAAATGTGTTATAAAAAAAATCTACTTTTTTGGGAGTATAATTTAAACATAAATTTATAAAATTAAATACAGTTTTTAAAGCCATTTTGTTTCATAACAAATTATATAGAAAAAAAAAACAATTTTTTATGTAATTTTTACTTATTTAGAGCATCAACAAAAGAAAAAAAGCATATATTTACGATTCCAAATTAACATCAGGCCCACTGAAGATTCGTTTTCAAAATTTAAACAGCAAAACATTAACGATGTCGGTTTCGGATAGGATGGCACAACTTGCCTATCAGTCTGCTTAACTTTTGATTAATTGCAAAATCAATTTGATGATAACTTTCTTATCGAAAGTGGTCCTCTTTATGCAGCTGGGTTAAGTGTTAGTGTATACTGGCAAACCAGCAACTTCCTAGGCATTGAAGGCTAATATTTATTGTAAAAAGTAATTAAAATTGGACTGTTCGAATGGATAATGAAAATTGTAAAGGATTTTCAACAGTAGAACGATAGGGACAGCAAACGACGCCATATTTCTTTTGACATTTCTCTTCAGTAAGGTTTGCCATTTCATGATGGAAAGATATACGAGCCAACAACGAGTCGAAGTTATCAAAATTTACTACCACAATTCGGAGTCAGTGGCCTCAACGTTAAGAGGGCTACGTCCAATTTATGGACGTCAGAATCGTCCTAGCAGATCAACAAATGAGCGTTTAGTGGACAAATTTGAATCCACAGGCACAGTACAAGATGTTCCCGTGCCAGTGAGACAAAGAAGTGCCCGCAGTGTCGAGAATATTGCTACCCCTGAGGCTTCAGTTGACGAAAGCCCAAATGTGTCTCTCAAACGTCGTTCTCAAGCATTGGGCATCTCTGTGACGTCGTTGTGGTGTAAAGATCTTGGCCTACATCCTTACAAGATCAAATTGACACAAGAACTGAAGCCGCTTGACAACCAGAAGCCTCGTATGTTCGTAAATTGGGCTGAGCAACAACTTGAAAATGAATCGGATTTTCATCGATTCATCTTCAGGGATGAGGCTCATTTCTGGCTGAATAGATTCGTCAATAAACAAAACATGCGTTATTGGTCAGGCAGCAATCCACACGTACTCAATGAGTCATCATTGCATCACGAAAAAATTACGGTTTTGTGTGGTTTATGAGCAGGCGACGTCATTGGGCCGTACTTCTTCCGTGTTGATGAAGACCGGCACGTTACTGTGAATGGGAATCGCTGCCGTTCAATTATAACCGAATATTTTTGGCGCCAATTGGATGATATGGACTTGGAGGACATGTGGTTCCAACAAGACGGCGCCACAAGCCACACAGCAAATGTCACAATCAATTTATTAGAAATCAAGTTTGGAGAACGTGTTATCTCACGAAATGGTCCAGCCGATTGGCCGTCGCGGTCGTGCGATTTGACGCCGTTGACTATTTCCTGTGGGGCTACGTAAAGTCTATGGTCTATACCAACAAGCCAGCGACGATTGATAAACTTCGTACGAATATCGAACACGAAATTGCAGCAGTATCGGCCGATTTATGCTTGAAAACCGTCGAAAATTGGATTCAGCGTCTGCACTTCTGCCAGCGTGCCCGTGGTGGCCATTTAAAGGAAATCGAGTTCCATACATAATGGCATCGAACGTATTTTTATAGGAATACAAAATTTCATTGATATCAAAAACCGTTTTTGTTTTATTTAAAAAAAAAATATTTGTAGCGCTCTTATTGAAAACGCGATATTTAAAAATTGATTAGTTTTTGGCTTACTAAGACAAGAGCCCTGTGTTAAAACCATAGCTCTGATATCTTGAAAAAAAATATGAAAAAAATATTTCTTTCGGCGACTACCTCTTAGCAGACGTCTGGCAAAAAGCTCTGAGAGTAACTGACTGCCATGAACAAGCTTCTTAAGCGTGTCGTTCGCAGTCGACATTAAACTGTAGGGCCAGGCACTTATCGGTAAAAATCCTGACACAGGGTTATAAAGGTCAATTATGTATGTATGTGTGCATTTAAAAATTATATTTAAAAAAATAAATGCCATTAAATTATCCACCAGTGTTATTATTTTAAGCTCTCAAGTTCTTAAAAGACAACCCGTTGCAAAGCCCTTTCAACAAACATGGTAAAAAAAAATTTTTTAAATTTTAATATCGGTTTTTTTTTTATTTCATATTTAAATAATGGACTGAGATCAAAATGAAATATTTTTGAATAGACGGCCATCACTCAGTCAAGCAAATACTCACACACATACACATATGCATGTCAATATAAATATCAACAGGATTTGGATTTAATTTACTTAATTCTCTCTTAAACAGCAGGTGGTTTTGAGCACTCAAATTCCCAAACATTCAATCAAATGCTATTCTATCATGCAAGTCAATTGAAATTTACTAATTGAACACAAACATTTCAATAGCACTGCCTGGTTTGAAATTTTTTATTTTTAGCCGATGCAAAAGTCAACTGTTCACTGAGTGAGACAGAGAGAGAGAGAGATAGAGAGTAAGAAAAAAATACACAAAAATTCAAATAAGAATTTTAATCATTTTTGATATTAATACGTTTTCTATTGCTTCGATCCAATGGACCAATTCACACCAGATGAATATATCAGTAAACCATTTTTCTGGCATGAAGTGTGTATGTGGTAGTGATTTTTTTTTTATTTCATTGCACGCATAAAACGTAAAAATACATGTTATTCAACGATATTAACGCTACGACGATCGATGAACGGCTAAATAAATACAATGCGTCCAACCACCGCACCCGATGCCGGTGTCCTCTAATCTCAATCATGCATGAGGACACGTTGCTCAGAAGAGAGCCCAATAGCACCGACTTAGCAATTTAGCACCAACCACTGTCTGGGTAGTGATACCCCCCTTGTTGAGGGTTTTCTACCTAGTACTACCACAACCACTACGAGTACTCCCCGAAGGGCCGCACCCAAACCGTCAGGCATAACCGGGGGCTCCCTGATGCCCGTAGTACCAGATTAGATTAGGCGTCTCTGGTCAGTCCCTGAGATGGTCAGTAATTAAAAATTACCAACCTCTCTGCCTATAGCGAGTGCCAGGCCACCCAGCGCTAGGTGAACTCCATATTCCCCGGAGAACACAGCAACCTTTACTGAATCCCCGGGGGGAGCACCGTATGATAAGTGCGCCGTGGTTGAAACTTTACGGAACCCATACATATACAGTACCCCACTAACATTTATGCATTTATTCAGACGTTCATAGATCGCCGTAGCGTTGATATCGTGTTTTGAATGCATATGGATTTATCATTGCTTGTCGTTACGTACGAATTACAAAACTGGTTGAATTACTGCTTCTTTTAAGGTGGTTTTTGATTACTTTTTTGCCCATTTCGAAAGCTTTCGCGGCGGTAACTTAAAGAATGTAAATTTTTTCAAATTACTTAACTTTAGGGTATAATCCAGCTAAGCACAGTCCTTGAAGTAGCAGTAAAAATGAAGTTCTAACGATTTAAACAGGATATAATAATATTCTGTTCTAATAAAGCCAACATCGCTCGTATTGTTTGGCTCGAGGTACTACGATTATTGCAATTTATAATTCTCATTGGTCAAAAACTGACCAAAAAAGTTAGACTGCCTATAGAGCGCAAAGTTGACGGCAATAGTTGTTCCAGCATAGTTTTGGAAAAAATATGACCCAATGACATGAGCAGACTATAATGCAAACGAAAACACTTCTGGTTTCTTCTAGCGCTCTATAATTTTGTCCTATTCTTTAAGGTGAATACCAATAATTTTCTTCTTAGGAAGATATGGATACAAACTCTCGACCAAGAAAATTGTCCAGTCAAAGTATTAGCGGTAATATCTTTAACAGACAAGACCATTTAAAAACCACGACAGCAAGGTAGGTAAATCAACATTTATTTATTTATTTCAGAGTAGGAAAATAAACAAAACGAAACGTTTAATTTCATTTTGTTTTGTTCTTTACAATGAGTAAAACAAAAACAAAACAAAAACAGTGAGAGCGATTGTCCCATTTAGTTTAGACTAACTCAAATGTTTGTAGGTACAACAAAAAATTAATGAGAAGAAAAAGAAAATAAGAAGAGAAAGGAGAGCAAATTATACAAATTTAACAGAATAACAAAGCAAGCACAAGAGCAAAAAGCGAATTTTTTTCGTTTGCGCTCTTTCTCATTTAGAAAGTATTTGTTTTGGTTTTGCTCATGTACAATACGATTAAAAAAAATTTGAAAAGTTTATGACTTTGTGGTAACGTTTGCGAAATGTTTTGTTTTCTTGCCCACTCTGATTTATTTATGTCTATGGATAATGGCCAGTTAATTAAAAACGTGATCAACTACAGTTAGCACAAGGTGCCGTTTTGAAACCATTGCAGGACCAAACTGAAATCATTTAAAAATAGGAAAAGAACTACAGCCAACCAGAGCTGCCTATAAAGTGGAGTAAAGCAAGGGGGTCAAGGTTCGCACATTATGCCAAGCCATCGTAAAAGGGCATCCCAAAAAATGTTAAACACCTAACAGCCAGACCTGGGCAATCACAATGAAAATGATCCACAGTCTACCTATCGGAAGAATTCCCGCAACTTCTGCAGTGCGGATTACAGGGAAGGCTCAACCTCTCTGCGTATCTGCCGATCAGCCAGTGACCCATATACACCGCAATAAGTTTGGTCAAGGATATACCGAGGCCATAGTATCCTAGAAACAGCACAGATAGTGATGGAATTCTCAAGAAAATACTTGGATATCCACTACAGCAAGCTTTAAAGAAAAAATCCGCTAATTATCAAAAAAGGGTTGATGGTTAAAATTAGAAAACTGTTGCTTTTATAGAAGAGTGCGACTTGAAATTGCTTAGAGACTATGGACGGGCACAAGTTTATATGCAATCGGAAAGCTGTTCTTCCTATAAAAACTTAGTTGATACTGTCAAACAGGTTTAGCGCTAATGTCTGGCGTTAAAAATTTTGACAAAATCCTCAAGCAGATTAATATCACTTACCAGACGTAAGTGCTAACTTTTTAATATGACCCTTTAAATAAAACAGGGACACCCTTATTATTAATATTATATCTACATAAAAGTTTACAGAACATTAATGGCTACGATATTGAGTTATGAAGTTGAATGTGCGTAGACATGTCATGGCATAAATCACTTTGTCAATCATTAATTTATGGTCTATACATATAAATAACCATATACGTACGTACACTTATGCAATATACTCGTATTACAAAAAATTATTACACAAGTATGTTATCTAAAGTACATATGAATACCTATACTATCCTGTATATGCATATATTGTACATATTTGTCATGAAAAAAATATACATTTTTAAAAGGTAGTCGCGGATATCAAATATGGTAAAATTTTGATCTCAATGACTATATTACATATCCGTATAAGTATTATTTGTAGCAACATAGTCACATGCATACATACGCAGTATGGCAATAAAAATTAAAGGGTATATTGTCAATAAAATTATATATAAACTACGGGTATGAGAGAGTACATTAATGAATGCAAGTGTTTCTTAAATCACTTTAAATTAAAATCGCAACAAAGTTGTTTATTTTTTTTTTTTTTTTTTTTTTTTGTAGTGGGTATGATTTAATACATACTTTTGACGAACCTATATAAAGTGGAAGAGAAACTGAATATTAAATGAATAATAAATGAAAAATTAAAGGTAAAAACATACCTCAAGCTGATACAGCTTTCGATTAATGTTTTAAGTGTTTAAGAATTAAAAATGATAATTCATAACAGAAATATTGCGGTAATGAAATGTTTTTACTATACTCGGGCTGACAATTTATGGCATTTATTTTTTTATATGATTTTCGCAATAAATTGGACCCCACTTTTTTCATCAGTAAGCACATACTATAAGTAATGGTAACGTAACGGTGAGCTGACAAAATATTAATTTAAGAAGTTTTACGTTTTTGGTCCCTTATTAGACTTACGGATACACACAAGAAACTCACACACGTAGAAACTCGATTTTTGCACGTAATGAAAACCGGGTTCGATGCAAGTTTCGAGGTTGCCACAAGTACTTGCCACATACTTCTGTTTAGAATCTAAGTTTAATATTTCAATTCAAAGCACATAAGTTCAACGCATCCGTATAACAGTAGATACATATTTTATGTGGAATTAAAGAAATTTAAAATGTTTGTTTGTTTTGTACAAAGTTCCTTGTTCAGTACTACTCTGCTTCTTAGCCTCTGAAGTATCATAAGGACGACATTTAGAATAAGCCACAAATTTCTTTATTATGTTTTCATCTTTCTTAACACGAATTTGTGTTAATCTAAGTGTGTGCATAAAGACTTTTGGCTAAGGAATTGGTGAAAAATCCTGTACTTAATGTCTTTAAAATCTTAGATTTGTCTTTAATTGTCAACAACGTAAAGTTATTCTTTGCCATTATGACACCCCACCTCTTAATAGTCAGCTTAAAACTGATTCAAATTACATTCAAATTTCATCAGCAGCATAAAACGACGGGGATTTCCCGAAATGTATTCATTCTAAGAAAACGTAAACAAAACAGCACGCAAGGGCAATACAAAAATGTTGCAAGTATCGAGTTCAAAATTTTCGGATGTCGCAAGTACTGAGTGCGTAATGAAAAATATTTTTATGTTGCAAGAATCGAAGTGTGCAAGTATTAAGTATGGCCAAGAATCGAGTCGCTACTGTATATGGGCATTTTCTGGGGAAACGAACGTACGTTCGAACGCTTTTGATTTACAAAGAATATAGAAAAAAAAAACTTTTCCTAGTATTTTATATTTGCGATTTGATAGCATTTTAATAGCTCTATATGTAGTGCAAAAGATGGATTTCATCGAGTTGAAGTTTTCATAATAATAGTTATAAACAGGTGGTCACGAACGTACGCAAAATATAAGTCAACTTTAGCTGACAGTAGTGAAATGTAAAATTCTGCGAAATGCAACGGAATATTCAAAAGCGATTACTTAATTTTTAAAGCATACTAATGTAGGTCTCTATCCAGTATTTAGACAATAAAATATCTCTATTGGTGTTCGTTTAATTGGCTTAAGTATCGGTCGCTAACGTACGGGTCGCGAACGTACGATATTTCCATATTTTTTTTTTATTATTATCACCATGTTTAATCCCATAGATATCGTCAAATATCGTCCTTAACCAAAAACTTATTCCTCTATTTATAGTGTGTGGTAACTAGTTCTGGCAAAGTATTTGTACTAATTTTTGGGTACTTGTACTTTTACATAAAAGTAGTGTGGAAAATTTCAATTTTAACCAGCAAAACAAAACTCCCTTTAAGAAATAAAAAAATAGAGCGCTATTCGGCGTTATTACAGTAAAGTTAATGATCAACAAGCTAAATAAAAAAATTTTGCAAAAATTCAGTTACAAAGATTATCTTTTCCTTTTATTAAGAGGTGACACATACATATGATATTTTTGTAATATAATTAAGTTAGCACATGCCACCATTCGTTTACAGATATGCTATAAACACAACAAAGGCTACCGACCATCGACTACAAGCTGTCAAAAATAGAATACATATGTTCATATGAGAATAATTATTTTAACGGCAACACGACTACCGAACACACGACTACTTTTGTAGCCCGTAGCCAACTTAGGCTAATTTCTATTTTTCTTGGCGACAATAAACATTTTAGTGCTGCCAATACAATAAGATGCATAAAAAAGGTGTTTAAAAAACGCAATATATGAAATATATGCATTAAAAATGCGAAAAAAATGTAAGTTGTACCACTGAAAATAAATAATCATTTGTTTACATTTTTTGTTTAGTTTTCATTTACTTATTTCATTTATTTACATCAGTTTTTATTTCATTTTTAATTTATTATATAATTGCCCTTTTAGTTTCTTAAATTTTTATAAGTTTTCTTCAGACATTTGTTGTTTTTTGTTTCCTCACAATAGCCAGCGATTTTTGTAGTCGTGTGTTCGGTGTTCGATAGCCTTTGTTGTGTTTATAGCAATACTGATAAAAGAATAAGAAAACTTATTGAGAACGTAATCCTTCTGATAAATCGATTTCAGTAAAGCACTTACAGTTTTTTTTAATATTTGTTTCATTAGTAACATTATTCAATATGAAATAATGAAATTTTAACAATATTTATGATATTATTGTTTTTATTCAACAGGCCGTTAAAATTGTGCTTATTTTAGGTTCTCATCACAATAAATCCAATGCATCATTCTGATACTGGAATATTCGGTATATTATTTCACTTTTAAATTAAAGTTGGAAACATCTTATCAATTATAAACTCATTGCTTATAGAAAAAATTTACTTACGGTTGCGAACGTACGAAACTTTGCAAACAAAAAAGTCTATTTAATGGTAACAGAGAAGTACTTTTTATTTATTTACAAATAAGTGGTATGCCTTAGCACCTATTGAAGTTTTATGCAAAGCAATAATAATAAAATGATGTTTTCGGTCGCGAACGTACGATTAAAACCTAGACAAGAAACAAATCAAAAATTAACCGTTAATCGAACTTTCTTTTTTTCTCCCTACACATTTCCCTTCTTAATTGTTTGTAAAAGAAAGATTTTGAAGAAAGAGTGCAAATATAATACATTTTTTGCATGTAAAATAAATAAATATAAAAATGTCTTTAGAAGTAGCTTAAAAATTAAATTTGAAATATTCCGGTTTCTACCCCAATTTTCTCATGTCAGAATCCAATTTATTATAAAAATATAGACTCTTTTATATAATTATAAGCAATTAAACACTAGGATTATCAACATATTTTTTTTCGATCCTGGTCTACCATTTTGCGGAAATGCCCATATATAATTTTCTTTTTATAGTAATCGTATAATTTTATATCTGCATGAAAATATGTATTTATTACTAAATATTTGCCATATAATGTAATGCTTTTGTCTTTGGTTTCTATTGAGGAAAATTTATTTCTACCTTTTAAGACATTCAAACTCAATATATGTAGAGAATTGGAAAGGAATGCTTTAAAATATTCGTTGGCATAACGTTCCTAAAAAGGAATTTTCCTACTTCATGGTATGGAAATAGAATATAAAATTCCAAATTGTTTTTCGGTTTGTTTCGTTGTGATACTCGTATTTTCCTTTTAACTGAAATTGAAATGAAAATATTTATGTTTTGGTCTTTACATTGAAAAATTTACATATTTTTTCAATATCGATTGAATGACGATACTGACGGATAACTCCTTTGATTGCAAAAAAAAATTTTCATTCATTTTTTTTCCTTTTTTTGATTTTGCTTATAAATTATTTCATTTCAGCTCATATTATTGCTTACAGGAAAACTATTTATTTTTATATTTAAATATTGCAAAAGAAATTTTTTTTAGAAATTTAAGCAAAGTTTTTAAGGCAAAATATTTTTCAATTGATTTTTGCTGAGTTCAGAAAAAAAAAGGTTGTAACACTAAAACAGGCATTTGTTAATTTTTGCTTTGAGATTTGAGCTATAACGCAAAAAGAACAACAACAACAGCAACAACGGTTTTATTATACAACCAAAACGTATTTTAGAAAAACAGCCACTAAGAAAAAAAAAAAGAAAAAAGAAAACATTTTTAATCTTTTCGGTGAACATGAGTTAAAATTTACAAAAATACCAGTAGAAAAACTAAGCCCAACAGTGGAATGCACAATAATAGCATTACTTTTAAGGCAATTAAAATATGATTCACCATAAAGATGTGTTTTCTTTACAGTTAGTTTAACGCTTCTTTCTGGTAAAAGGAAATTTTTCATGGAAATACGAGTACTTTTGTGTTTTCAAACCAGGTATGTATGTTGTTGACGTAAGAGTGGAATTTTGTAAATGGGCTTTATCTTCCAAATAGATAATTCAGTCTTAAACAAACTTTATACATACATACATACATACATACATACATACATACATACATACATAATTGGCCATTACAACCCTGAAACTTTATAATACTATGTAAGACAGTTTTCGCTAGGATATCATGAAATTTTAAATCGATTCGATAATTCAGTTCGGAGCTACAGCGTTTTGAAAAACGCCCAACATAATACCCAGGTATGTTGCCTTTGACATAAAGGTTAAAACACAAAAGTTGCCTCTTGTATTCAAATTTTTTAATGAAAAAATATGTTTTTTTGTTTAGAAACTGAATTTATATCCCAAATATATATATATAATATGTTCTTATATATTAAAAAAATCAAAAAAATATCAACTTATTAGATAATATTTCATTCATCTAAAAAAGATCCTTCTTTACAAGTAAAACGAGTTCTGAAAGAACTTTTTTTAACGGTGACAACCAGTGTTGCCACAGCCTTCAATATTTTATAACCAAATTTCAACAAAAAAGTAACCAAATTAATCAAAAAGTAACCAAAAATATTAAAATCATTCGTATCCAAATTTCTTGCTTATTTTCAGTTAAACGTCTGCATTGAAATTTACCAAAATCAATTAGTTTTGCTAGAATATGTAAAAAAAATTACTTAAAAAAATAAGACTACACGTTATACATTTTTGAGTTTAAATTAAAATATTTATGGTAGAGGAATATTTTTTGTAGCGACTGTTTCAGTGTTTTTAAGAATTGTGCTGAAGTTCAGTTTACCATTAACAAGCCATTCCAAAATATGAATTAAAGACTATTTATGGCTGACATCGCTTCTCGAGAAAATATGCTGATTGAGAAATGTTAATAAATGTTATGGTGACAACCATTTCATATTGTATTTACTTATATAGTATATATGAATCCTGTAAAATGTGCTATATAAGCACTTATAAACTAGAAACTATTTTATTTTTAATCACATTTGAACTAGTGCTGGCAAAGTATTGGGTACCGAGTATCGAGTATTTGTACTAATTATTGGGTACTCAATATTTAAAAGTATCTAATCAATACTTTAAGAGTTGTATTTTTCTTCGAAGTTGTATGAAAAATTTAAATTTTAACGGCCAAATAAATTTCTGTCTAAAAACACAATACTTTATGAAATTGTTTTCTCGTAAAAATAAAATCGGTTAAAAGTATTGAATAGTATTGGGTACTCAAACGTAAGTACTTAGTACTATCGAGTAATGCAAAGTATCAGAATTTGACAGCACTATTTTGAACATTTTTAGCAAGTGGCCATTTTTATCAGAATACAGTAGAATATCACAAAATATAACCACTTTGTGCACCGGCCAATTCGATTTTCTGGACATTTTTTTAAGAAAATCTTAAATTAAAAATAGTTGTGTGAGCTTTTCTTGAACACAAAACAATTTTTATTAACATTTAATTAATTTAACATAATAGTTTAATACACAATTTTCAAACAGGTTTTTAATTATTAGGTTTTGAATTGGTTTTTAACATAAAATCAGTATGTATCAAGTATGAATATTTCCTCTTGAACTTCAGTTATCACCGGGCCCAAATTTGTACATCAGATATTAAATTTCACCGACTTGTACACACCACAAATTACTTCGTGATTCCCCGTTTTATATTTTACTTTAATGAGCGAGAAATCAAAATCTGTAGTTCTAATTTTAAAGGGTCCAATACATTGAAATGGCGGTTCCAATTTCTAAGCAGTTTTCCTTTCATTACTCGATTATACCGATACAAATCTGGTCAAAAAACTATCGCGAAAATGTACATATTAACATATGTATGTATGTAAATATGTATGTATGTATGTATATTGTATCTTTAATCAGTAAATAATCACAGTTTTACATCTACTTTATTTTCTACTTTTATAATTTTTTCTAATTTTACATAACCATAAATCCTAAAAATAATAAAATAAAACAAATAAATATTTTTGTTGAATAGTATTTATATTTGATAATATTATTTCTCGAAATATTTTATTAATTTCCTTGAGACAAAAAGTAACCAAAATAAGAAAAAAGTCCACATGTACACATTGAAGAAAATAGTAACCAATTTTGGTTAAAAATAACCAAAACGGCAACACTGGTGACAACATTGGATCTGAAGAGAGTAATAAATGTACCATCAAATCTTTAATTGTTTGTTTCTGTTTATTTCTCATTAAGCGCCTTACGAATAATTGATCATTCAAAGGCCAGTGTTATATCTTCACCCTTGAATGATCAACAGCAATTGCCTATATCGTTGAATGTTGCTTGTGGTGAGTGCCTTTGCTAAGTAGGTTTTAGCTGTTATCTATTGCTTCCCAGTAGGTGGCGCTTTTTCCCAATCATTCGTTTTTGTTACCAATGGTAAAGGTGGAATAGAGTGGAATGCCAGGGAGCGGTTTCTTAGTAGATGGACTTTTTCGAGGAGGGGAACTTCTTATTTTTTTAAATTAAAAGTTGCGAAACACCGCAAACTTTTCTTCTTTAGTTTTCACCTTTACTGGAATTTGAACCTGGGCTGTTTGAGTTTTTGTGCGAGCGCTCTAACCACTATGCCATGCACCTCTGAATGTTGTTCGCCTGTGAGATAAACCCGCCTTTTATACGTTTTTGTGGTTTGCTTCTAACGCTTCTTCTGATATGGAAAATGTTTATGAAGTTAGCAACTGTATACTTTTTTAATTGATTTTTAAATACCTATTGGTAACTCAAAAAATTGTATAACTTCGCAACAATGAACTAAAACCTTGTGGAGAGTATTAGTCGTATACGAGTACTCGTATAACCATCCATAATGTATGGTAAAAATATTAATTGATAAAAAGATATTAAAGAATAAAAATAAAAATATTAAATTAAAATTAATAATAATTATTATTACCACTTGCTCATAGTTAAATGTAGGATTTTATCAGATAGGTAAATTGCTTTTTGTTATTACAAGTAAACTTTAACGTAAAGGTAAGGCAATCTTCCCAATAACATTATCAGTCACGTTAGATTAATAAAACTTTAGATTATAAAATGCAATTTATCTGTCTAATAATATCTTACCTTTAACTATAGGCAATTGTAATAAAGGGCCTTAATATTAGGAAAATTTGCCAATAAGTTGCCAATTGGTCAATAACAAAAATTGCAGCTGAAACATATTGGGTTGAAAACTAAGTAAATGCGGATTTTACTCATTGATGGCATTAGTTGTATTTTTAGGTTAGATGACGTAATTGAAATATTAAATACATTTTGTTATTTGATAGCCGGTACTTCAGCTGTCAATCAGCGAAAAAAATTTTTTGATCGGTTGCGTGGTTTTTGTATGGCTTCTGTTGAGAAATGGAAAATCAAAAGGAACATTTTCATCATATTTTGCTCTTTTATTTCCGGAAAGGAAAAAACGCTTCGTAAGTTCATAAAAAGTTATGTGCTGTTTATGGTGGCAAAGCCTTAAAAGAACGGCAGTGTCAAAATTGGTTTGCCAAATTTCGTTCTGGTGATTTTTCACTGAAAGATGAAAAACGCTCCGGTCGTCCAGTTGAAGTGGACGACGACCAAATCAAAGCAATAATTGATTCGGATCGTCACAGTGCAACACGTAAGATTGCAAGCAAGGAAGCTTTATGTATCACATACATGCATTGAAAATCGCGTAAAGCAAAATTGACTTTTATTTTCTAAAAAAAATCCGCAATTACTTAGTTGCCAACCCAATAGCTGAGTAGAAAATCGCCGAGCTGTATTGTCAGCGTTGGTATTGCTGAAACCGTAATTAACGTGATCTATTAGTAAACCAGCTTTTGATCTAAATTCGTTATGTCTTCCAAAAATTAAATTTTGATAAAGGTACCCAACATGCACAAAACACTCAAAAAATAATATCAGTATTTGTAGTTGTCAACATTTGATGTCTTTGGCAAACTTATATTATATATTCTCTGGACTAGCATTACAAATCAAACAACTACTTGTGGAATTATTATCGCTTCGAATATTCGTAACTGCCCCATCAGTCATATTGCAATACATATCATATGGAACTTGTGCAATTGCCACCGGCATTGCAATTACGTGCTATTCTAAATGTTTTACACTAATATTTAGCATTTTCGCTAATAAATTTAGCAGAAGTTTATGCATAAAAAAGTGTTTTACTTTCGGAGAATGCTGCGAAATATTATGTTTTACATGATGCTTAAGAAATAAACTCTTTGATGATTATTGGTTTTATGTGTTAAACTGAAGAAATTTAAAATTATAACTGAAATGTGCTATATTTTTTATCACCACTGTTAATTTACACATACTTGTGTGTTAATGTATACAAAATGTTTTTTTTTTTTTTTTGTACTTTTTACATATGTATTCTCATGCTTGTACATTCAAATACTTACAATGTTGATTCCCAATAGAAATATTAACATAATGAAAGTTGAGGTTATACACGAGTAAATGTTTATATGTTAATGAATTTTGTACACATGCAAGCATATGAGTACAAACGAAGATATTCAAATATGAAAGTATGCATGTATATTAATGTGGGTGTAAACACTAAAAGATTTTTACGATTATGTGAACAGTAAATAAAAATTGTAATGAGTGGGTTGTACTTTTCATTCGATATCAATTCAAATTTAATGTCAGTCTATACATACATAAGTATATGCAAGTATGTAGGTACATACATACTATGTATGTATGTAGGAATATGTTTAAACGAGTATAATGTTAAAAACAGTTATTTATAGAGGTACATCCGCTTACGCACCCCCACACAAATACACCCAGACACTAATGCCTGTTTATGCTAATAAACTCATGCACATAATATACACACACTCATATTGTATATACAACATACTCCTACATGAATATATAAAAGTTTAAATACATAAAAACGTTGCATTTTTTAAGTGATAGATAAGCCTTTGGTAAATAGAAAGGCTTGGCATTCTCTTTTGCATGTTCCTAATAATAGACAAAATTTTTTGAAAAATTTACTTCATAAATACAAAAAACTTTCCCAAAAAAAGCATTAAAATCGTTTTCTTTGAACGGTGCTCTATTGACGGAAATTGTACTCTTTGTGGACACTCGTCCAAACAAATGTTTTTGGTTTGTAAAGAAAATATATTTATATGTGTGGAAGGATAATTATCTAGTAGAAGCTAAATACTGTAAAAGCAAGGATCTGGCTTAGTAACGCTCTATTTCAAAACGAATTAACTTCAGCTAAATGATATAGTAGTCGCCGTGGTCTAGTGGTTAGTGTGTTGGCTTACTAAGACGATAGTGCTGGGTTCAAATCTCGGCACCGACATCTTGAAAAAAGAAATATGAAAAAAATATTTCTTTCGGCGACTACCTCTCAGCAGTCTTCTGGCAAAAGCTCTGAGAGTAATTAATTGCCATGAAAGAGCTTCTCAAGTCTGTCGTTCGGAGTCGACATTAAACTGTAGGTCCCGGTACTCATGGATAGAAATTTACACACACAACATGAGTGCTGCGAGAAGCTAGGCCGTAATCCTGACACAGGGTTGTAAAGGCCAGTTATGTATGTATGTATGTCAGAGCTGAGATTTGAACCCGGCATGTTAATTGTGGTGAGTACCTTCGCTAAGTAAGTTTTAGCTATTATTTGGTACTTCCCCATAGGTGGTGTTTTTTCTCCTAATCAGTCGTTTTTTGTTTTCAAGGTAGAAAAGACTGAAATGTGAAGGAGCGGTTTCTTTGTAGCTGAACTTCTTGAAAGGGCGGGGGGGGGGGGGGGAGGGCTTATTTTTAAATTATATTTTTGATAAAACATTTCAATTTTTTATCTCTGCTGGGCTTTGAACCTGGGCCGTTTGAGTTTTTGTGCGAGCACTCTATCCACTATACGCTGCCTCAGTTACTGGACAATCCATGTACAAAAAGCTGTAAACCGATCAAATTTATTTTATTTAAGAAAAGTGTTAAGGAGTTCAAATATTTTACAAGAGGAAAGCACATCATTACAACATTGTCCGTGTTTTTGTAATCATCATCAGTAAAAGTACTTTATAAGTCGGTTCAGTGGTTTTAAAGACATCTCTGACATCTTGGAAAAAAAAAGAAATATGAAAAAATTATTTCTTTCGGCGACTACCTCTCAGCAGTCTTCTGGCAAAAGTTGTGGGAGTAACTGATTGCCATGAAAAAGCTACTAAAATCTGTCGCTCAGAGTCGACATTAAACTGTAGGTCCCGATACTCATAGATAAAACATAACACACACAACATGAGTGCTGCGAGAAACTAGGCCTTAATCCTGACACAGGGTTGTAATGGCCAATTATTTGTGCATGTATGTATGTATGAACTCTTGGTTGTTGCTAGTTTTCTCAACGCAACTAAGTAAATGTTCTTTCCAAAAGTAAAACAAACTTTAAAAATATATATACGCCCAACGAAAAAAACAAATTTGTTTCATAGTAATCACTTGGTCAAGAGCCTATGACCATCGAAATAAAAAGTAACATTTTATTGTTAAAATAGTTTTCGAATTAAGCCAAAATTCAATGGAAGTACATTCATATGTAGATGGACAGCTGAATTTATTCTGTGTTGCATTCTATTTACAATTTGCTACATTGCAACAAGAAAATGCTTGTTTAATAGTATGATGGTTGTGGGTTGTTTAGTTTTGGTTTGTAATCTGGTTTGTTTTAAAAAAACAAGCGGCTTTTTCTAGAACCTTTTAGTGGTGATAGTTTTAAATATATTTTTTTACATACTTTTAGGAATCTAAGACTTTAATGGTTGCTCTAAAACGCATGTAAACAGATATTCCGTATATTGTAGTAGAAGAGTGAAGTATGGCAAACCACAACTAACAATGTACGAGTAATGGTAGTAAGATTTCTGCTGATATGAGCAGAGTTATATTTAAGCAGTTAAATTATAAATTTAAATCATAGATAAAAGTAAACGTTTCAAGAATATAAGTACTTTGTTGCATTGACTGTTGAAATTTTTCTCCTCTTTTCCCCTCAGCACAACATATTCACTTAAACCAGCACACTTTGCTGCCTGAGTAGAAGTCATGTTTTGATTGCTGGCCTCATACAAAACTTAATATGCCCAGTGCAGTTTTAAATTTACGAAAATAAAGTTCAATGATTCAGCTACCCCACCAGAGACTTTGAGTTTGATGTTTGGAAATGTTAACCGCCTCTGCAAAATCGTATAAAACGAAAAAAAGAAGGAAAACAAAGAAAAAGAAAAAGTCAAGCTAAAGAATTTAAATATTGTCATAAGCTACTACTTCAGTAAGTACATAATAGTTATGGTGTATGAGTATTAAAGCCATTGTTAAAAACCTAAGCCGCACTCTATGGCCACTTAAAAGCTTTTTCTGTTTTTGCTGCTTTAGCATTTCGTAATTTCATAACGTTTTACGATTAAAACTTTGTGTTCCCTTCCTGTTTTTTTTTACTGAAATTTAACTTTCGTTGCAATACAAAGAAAAAATTAAAGCTTAAACGATTAAAAGCAAAAACATTAAAAAAATAGCAGTTTTGGTCCATTATGAAAACAATTACAAACAATTATTTTTATTTTTTACTTTAAAAGAGAGAAAAAAAAAGAATATTTCATCAGTACAAAAATGGTTTACGCTGAAACCACGCATTAAATTCAATTGTAAATCCAATTAAGAGCATTTATGAATGCCATGTAAATGGCTTGAGTACTTTCAACAGATTCAATTAGTTTTTGTTTTTTCCATTTATTTTTTCCAATGAAATAAATGCATGAAACAATTACGTAAACCAAGGAATTAAATAATACTCGTACATATAAATATTAAAACAAATATGTAAATTACTACTCGTACATTATTGCTAAGGCAAAATCCTTTTAAATCCTTGCAAAATTCATTTTAAGTTTTTAAAATGTATACTTTAAAATAGAAATAGACGAAAATAGAAGCCAGAATTTTAAATAAATTTTTATAGCTTTTGTTTTAATTCAATTCGTTGACAACATATGTCCTCGTACTTTCTATTCATCTCTAAAATATACAATCATTACTCAAATTGATTTGATTTCTTTGTTTTTGCTTGGCCCGATTTCAACCAAACTTATGAAGAGGATAGATACGAAGATCTATATTCACTCAAACAATTGACTACGTGTTTGAATGTCCTACTACTTATCCGGTCCTGTACAGAGAGCACTTATTTTCTTTGGTATTGTGTCTTCCTTTAAATGGGTACATTAGGAGAACGTTCTATGAAACTGTTATTTATATTAAAACATGGAATATATGTTAGAGCGCTCCCACAAAAACTCAAACGGCCCAGGATCAAACTTCAGCTAATGAGTAAAATAATGAGTATACGGTTTTTCAAAATTATTTAAAAAAAATAAGAGGCTCCCCCCCACCAAGAAGTCCATCAACAATGAAACCACTTACTGACATTCCACTCAAGTCCAACATAACAATCGACAACAAAGACGAACGATCAGGAGACAAGCGCCATCTACTGGAAACTAGCAGATGACAGCTAAATCTACTTAGCGAAGACACTCACCACTCAATCAACATGCAACGATGAGACAATTGTTGATAGCAGTTAAAGGTGAGGGTATAACACGGGCCTTTGAATGATAAATTCACAGCAATTTATCCCATTCCTAAAGGCCGTGATGCACTATCCTATCGAGTCGTACGATTTGTCAAAAAAAAAAAAAAAATCGTGTGTTATAGAAAAGTATAACAGTAAGGCATAAAAATGCATCTGCATGACAGCCTTTTTAACAAGTCTGTCCGACTTCAAAATCTTTTAAAAAAATTCATAAACAGTTTTTTCTCCATGCGATCACGAAGATAATATTTAAGCAAAAAGCAAATCTGCGTATGCTTTGTATCTTATTTTGTATGCTTGTGTGGCACTAATGTTGCCATTTTGCTGCGATTTTTATAAATGTGACCAAAATCGATAAGATTTTCTTGTGAATAAATCGTACGACTATGATTGTGTATTATGGCCTTAAGGTGCTTAATAATAATATAATAGAAAAAAAAATATTTACTGTCCTTTCCATAAAATTCCAATACACCCTGAGTATTAATCTCAATGAAAAAAAAAAATTACATAAATTAATATTTTATACAGCCATTCGACATACCAAATCTATGGCTCGTATAGATGGGTTGTTATGAACACCGGCAGGTCCGAAACTTTAGTGATGGATATGTCCACCAATGAGACGATATGTATCCCTAAACACATCCATCTTAATCTATCAAGAGCCCCACATTCACACAATATGTGCTCTGCCGTCTCTGACTATATCTGTGATCGCCATTCTCATCAAATGCTACAATGACCCATAAGGAAATCAGTTAGGGTTTTTGACTTGCCTGAGACCCGACTGGGCGTTCCAATGTTCCAAACATTTGCCTGTTTCCCATTCATATATATGCCATACCTACGATTATGTTTGTTCACATCATTTAAAAACAATTATGAATAATTTTAATTAAATAATTTAATTTCTAAAATTATATTTTTTTATTTTCTGAAGCGAAAATATGCAATAATGTTATTCATGTTTTATCAGAAACCACAAATAGAAAAGATAATTCCTTTTTTAGGTGTACTTCGCTGGTTTTAAGTGTATTTCTCTTTGTGTAGACCATTGAGTTAAACTATGTTGCAGTGTAGCGAGTGCTATGAATGTTACATCAGGATGCGTATGAGTAATTTTTTTCTGTGAGAAATATTTTCCTACCGCTAGACATTCATCATACGCACTGTAGCACTAGTAATGTTTATGTTTTATAACAAAATATTGTAAAACTAATTTGTCTTAAATACATTTTATTAAATTAAATTTAAACTATAACAATATTTTCTACTTATAGCTCTGATTGCTGTATTACATAATTTATGATTAAATGACACCATTTTGATTTTGCATTAAAATTTAAATTTAATGGAAATAATTTTGTTTTTCAAAGACATAATTTAATGTGGAATATTTTAAACTTATAAAAGTTGTATTCAAATCAATATAAATAATATCAGTTTAAAATATTCCATTTAATAATACACGTATCATGATCATTAACTTAATTTAAAGATTAATAATATTGTACTTTTGCTACACTCTAACCACTATGCAACCCCCCTGACTGAGTTGTTGGCCAATCAGTGTAAAAAAAGATGTATACCGATCAAATTTATTTCTTTTAAGAAAAATGTTAAGGAGTTGAAATATTTTATAAGAGGAAAGCACATCATTACAACATTGTCCGTGTTTTTCTAATCATCATCAGTAAAAGTAAACCATGTATTACTTTATAAGTCGGTTCAGTGGTTCTCAAGGTATAAATTTGTTTCATAGTAATCACTTGGTTAAGAGCCTATGACCATTAATTTAAAGATCAATAATATTGTACTTTTGCTACAGACCCTTTTAGTTTTAGAGCCATACGGCTGTTAAAAATGAAAGAAAGAAGAAATGAAAGACACTAAAATTTTTAGTATATGAGTAAGCAGTTGGTTTATGTTGCCGATTTTTAAGTCTAGAATTTGGGGAGTGCGCGTAACGATAGGCTAAATTTTACCAGAAACAATTTTAATTAAAATGTAATATTTTATAAAAGTCTTAAAATTGTTTAATTACATACATACCTAATTAGATATTACAACCCTGTGTCAGGGTTACAACCTAGCTTCTTGCAGCACCCATGTTAAGTTTGTTAATATTTTTCCCTGAGTACCGGAGCCTACAGTTTGAAGTCGACTCCGAACGACAGACTTGAGAAGCTTGTTCATGGCAATTAGTTACTCTCAGAGCTTTTGCCAGAAGACTGCTGAGAGGTAGTCGCCGAAAGAAATATTTTTTTCATATTTCTTTTTTTTTCAAGATGTCAGAGATGGGTGTCGAACCCAGGGCTCATGTCTTAGTAAGAAAACACACCAACCACTAGACCACGGCGACTACATTGTATAATTACATTCCTTCAAAAATTAAAAATTAATATTCTTAATTTATTTAAATGAAACGATATGGCATATAAACTCGTAAAAGTCTTGCTAACATAACAATAGTGGCATATACCACGGTAGCTTTTAAAGTCTTAATTTATTTTTCTAAGTCTATTTTCTTCCACTCAAAATAATCCATCCGCGTGTATGCAACTGTAAGCGCTTTTTTTAACTTGCAAAATATTTTGTATATTCGTTTTCCGGTATGGCCATTATTTCCTTGTTCAATTCGGCTTTTACATCTTCTATCGAAACAAAAGTGTATCCATGAAGTGGATATTTTGAGTTTGCTGAATAGCCAGTAGTCACACGGTGGTTGCGGCACGATATTGGTTAAATTTTTGACAAAATTGACTTGAAGAATCAGTGCAGTGTGAGATGATGCATTATCGTGGTGCACAATTCCGGCCTTATAAAACAGATCACTTTACGC
Source organism: Metopia argyrocephala (assembly GCA_963576795.1). Lineage (NCBI taxonomy): Eukaryota > Metazoa > Arthropoda > Insecta > Diptera > Sarcophagidae > Metopia > Metopia argyrocephala. The sequence continues at coordinate 43,687,147 of OY756210.1, forward strand.
AAACTATACATAACCCTCAAATGCTAACAAGTTGACAGATTGGAAGCAATTCATAACTGTCAGTATGACCCTAATTTGTAAGTGATTTTGGAGTGATCTTTTGGTCTCGGCTCTCATTTGGCATGATTTTACAATTCATATACGCAGTTATTATGCATTTTGTTTTCTTAGGCATCCATACGAGGTTGTTTACCAAGAAAATATGGCTTTAAGTCAAAACTACTGTTCTTTGAAATTTCTATAGTCAAAATATTAAAAGAAATTTATTGTTCACCGTTTGCATATATTGTATAGGGGATCGTGTTTCTATCCGTTTTAATTTCATAAAATTGCAAATAAAACTTGTACTTTTCTTTTTGAAATTTCTTAAGACAATAAAAGTCGCACTCCTCAAGAAAATTGTTGGAAAACTTTTTAAAGCATTAAATGCATCTTTAGAAATATAGTTTTTAATATAATTTTAACAAAAAGCAAATTTACTTAAAGTATTAAAAATTTGTTCACTTCTTATTAAACAAAAATAAAATAAATCATTAAAAATAAAATAAGAAAAAACAAAAATATTTTCTGGTTAAAAATGAAACGAAAAACTAAAATAATATTTCAACTAAAGACGTCAACTACACACATATACTCGTAAATACACTTTTCCACAAATTAAAATAATTCAAGTCAATGTTTTTCTTTTTGTTTATGCATTGCTAAGTGCGAATGTGGGAAGAAAGACTGTTATTTTTGTTTTAATTTTTTTTTTGTATTTTCGTATTCGAAAGAGAAAATCTTTTAATCCTTAAACAACGAAAAAACATTTTTTAGTAAAAATAATAAAATCCTTTCAAGCTGTTTCACCATTTCAAAAGCGATTAAAAAACTTTTTTTTATTGTTGTCGGTGTAGTTAAAAACACACACTTTTTTAGCACACACACACACACACACACCCATCCATGCAAACGCTCGCACTTTAAGCGAAAGCGTAAAAACAACAGCAACAATATAAAAATAATTTTAATTCACATTTAAAATGTACTCTGGCTGCGGTTTGACTTCACAATTTATTTCTTTACGAAATTGTTTTTGCAATTTCAATGTATTTTTATTGTCAAAGTATTTGTGTTTAAGTGTGAGAGCACAAAGGAATGTGTGTTTCAAGAGGTTTTGTGTAGAGTATTGTTTTCTTTTTTTTATTATATTCTGTATAATTTTTCCATACACAAGCAGAGAATTCGACAGAATGAGGGAGAGAGCTAAAGAGTAAGAGAGACTACATTAATACGCGTTTATTTGTAAAGAATAACAATCGTAAGAACAATGAGATTGATTATAATAATGAGAAGAATGGGAAACATGGTATAACAGTCCACTACGACTAAGCGATAACCGTTATTATAAAACTACTATAATAGAGAAAAATTGTTTTTAAGCCATTCTATTTATTTATGGAAGGCGGATGCGTGTTCAAATCCCAGAACAGGTGAAAAATAAAAATGTTAGTTTGCGGTTTTTTTCAATATTATAATTTATAAAAATAAGATTCCCTCCCCACCAAGAAGACCATCTACAAAGAAACCGCTCCCCGACAATCCACTCTATTCCACCTTAACCAACGTCAACAAAAAACGAATGATCAGGAGAAAAGTGCTACCTATTGGGAAGTAGCAGATAACAGCTAAAGCTACTTAGCGAAGGCACTCACCACACACACACCAGAAATAATCGGAGAATGCTTGCGGAACTTCTTACCGGGCACTGCAGACGCAATGGACATGTGAAACGTGCAGATTCTGTAACGAGGCGGTCGAATCATCAGAGCAAATACTAGGCAACTGTGCAGCGTTGATGCACAATAGAGAGAGATAGAGAGAGATTATCGAATATCAGATGTGGGTTCGTCAGAGTTGGCATCGGCCGATATTTTGAAGTACGTCAAGGCGACGAAACTGAGAGAAATACTATAAGACCCTGATTAAGTTGAGGGCTTTACCATAGATCTACGGGTCTATATTATTTAGTACCACCTTTATGAATGAATGAATGAATGAATGGTCATCATAACTGAATTCGTATACAAGGAATTGACAAAATTATAAAGAAATTTGAGGAAATTTTTATCATTGCAATTTTCAAATTGTAGAAAATTTTGCTGCTGTTAGGAAAACTGTGACGGATGTTCCAAATATAATTGGATTCTAGAGCATATTTTTGGAAAAATATATTTTGTAAGCGATGAAGCTAATTTCTCACTGAGGAAAATTGCCACATATGGGACTCAAACAAAAACCCCGGAGTAATTGTGAAAAAGCGAATGCAATCGGAAAACGTAATTATTTGGTGCGCATTATGAGTCTGGGGGTGTCACTGAGCCGACTATTATTCGAAACTGATGTTAAAGGAACCACTACCGTCATTTGAAGACTATCAAGTTGAAGATATGTAGTGCCACGTGAAATTTTCTCGTGGCGGAATACGAGCACCTTGCTATCTAACTGGTTTGTACTACACTGCCATCGTTTAGAGTAAGTAGTGATAGTGGATTTTATAAATATTCACTTTATTTCGAAATTCAAGTTCTAGAAATTTAATACAAAACGATATTTTGCTAATATTGTCAAGTAGCATTCAAATAGATTTACAATTTTACAAATAACACCATTTTTATTAATTTTTGTTTCGTCAGAAACGCTTTAATTAGAAAATCAAGCTCTATTAAGAATTTAGATTGTATTCCATACTCAAAGCAGAAAACGACGTCCACAAAGCAATTGTACAAAAGCCGAAGTTCAACATGTTTTATATTTTGTTTTTGTTTTTGTTTAAACAAAATTACTGGAAAGAAAGGTTAATTTCAATACAAACAATTAATAAATTTTCATTTAATTATTTAGAAAATCAGTAAAGTTTAATCATATTTTTCACATGAATAGTGTAGGGTGTGTAATCGGCAAACCTACAACAGGGAGAAAAGCATAGCATGAAAAACAAAGTTACGTTATAACACTAACTTTTATAAGAACTTAGGATGCTGTTTAAAGACAGAGTAACATTCCAAAAAGGGAAAAAAAAGAAAAATTCGAACGTAACCATAACGGGAACATTAATAGCAAAAAAACAACAAAAAGAAACGCAAGAATTGCACACAAAAAAAAAAACAGAAACCGAAAACTTACTTTTATCCTTAAGGATTTCCGTAAATTATTATAACAAAAACAAACAAAAAACGAAAAAAAAAATCATAATAATTTAAAGAAATTTCTTGTATTTTAATTTCTGTCTTTCTCTTCAATTCTTCCTTTTTGTTTTATTAACTTTTCCGTCTGCATAACTTTCATTCACTCTGTATGGTCTATTAGAAAAGAACGAACATGTTCTCTTTTATTTTTCAAACAAAAACTAAGTATAACAATAAAACCATTAATCTAGAATAGAAAAAATTCCTTATGAAATGGAAAACAATGAAAACCAAGACAAAGCAAAAAAAATATTCTAAAACAGACACATTGACACATCGGACAATAAAACGATGCGATTGCTTTAAATTGAGCGCGCAGAAGGGTATGTGTGAACAAAATAAAAAGGCGGGAACATAAAAAAGAAAAAAAAATATTTTTTTTTGCAACGATTTTGTTTAACTTTTAACAACTACATTCAATGTTAATACTTGTGCTACACCATTTCCATGGAGTCTTGCTTTTTCACAATATCAAAATTAAACAAAGAAAAAAACAATTGTTTTTTAATGACAAAGCAATGAACGTAATTAAAAATACTAGCAAAGCAGGTCCACATATTGTAGATATGTAAGACGGAATGTCAAAAACTCAAGCTAATGCTTAAAGAAAGTTCAAAGCTAAAATAGGTGAAGCACATCAAACTTCCTATAATGTTAGCGTTGTGTAGAAAGACAGTGAGATGACACATGAGATGTAGTGGTTGGTATTAAGAACGACATTAATGCAGACAACAAAAGAACAAAACGCGGTATATTTAACACCAGTACAGTGCGAGCTCGATTTTCGCAACCCCCGATTAACGCAACACCCCGATTAGCGCAACAGGCAAATTTTTTACATTACAGTCTTTATAAGTGCAACGATATTCAAAAATGAGTCTCAATAAGTGCAACATTATTTTTTTTTAAATATATTTACAATGATTTCTGTTTGTATTTCTGTTCAGAAACGTAGTTTTATAAAAGTAAACATATTTAATCAAAGAATCCCATTTCAAAAGCATTTCTCCCACGATAGTGCTGTCCCAAACACGTTGTAAAACACAAATACAAACGCATCAGTTTCCGTTTTGCAGCATATGTATGTTTACACAGATGAGTAGGCTAACATACAATTTGTATAATTTCACTTTTTAAAACAAAAAATTGCTCGCTACGCCAATGTTTCAACAAAAAGACTGTTTTTTAAAAGTTAGTTTTTTTGTTTTTTTAATAAAAAAATTGTTTTTTGCAAATAATTTGTTTCTTTTTATTAAAAATGGGGTATTTTCCAGTACAATAAAAAGTGGTCGATAATTGCAACTTTTTCGGTAATTGCAACAGGCCAGATTTTTTCAAGTTGCGAAAATCGAGTTCGCACTGTATTTAGAAATTCTATTCAGAAAGTTAAACTTTCTGTTTATTAGCCTAATACACTGAAAGAAAAACTAACCTACATATTCAGTATACAGTGAAATAAGTGGAATGGATCAATTGAATTACAATATTTTTTTTACGCACCAGTACTTAGGGGATGACCCCTGAATACCTTTGCAAGTGTTGCAAACGGTGCAAACCATGTAAAACAAAAAGCAAAATATTTTTACCCATGCACTTAAACCTATAGAATCAGAAAGCATATATGCAAGAGTGATACAACTAATAATTGTCCTATAGTTGCATTTTCTAAAGAAATAGTTTCAGATAAAATACAGAAAGAAATCGTGATAGCAACTTGTAACAAATTAGTTTAATGGCTAAAGAAGAACGCAACACCTTTCTGGAAAGTTTAAAACAAGTGTTATGTATTCAGTTTTACTCATAAACATATATTTTTTGTTTTATTTCGTATGTAATGGGAATAAGTTTGTTAAACCTTTTTATTTTAATAATAAATTGTTTTATATCATATTTAACTATGGGAAATAATAAATGTTTAAAAATTAATAGAATACCCGTCAGACTTGACGGGTTTATACATCAGTTGGGATAGCTATATTCATTAGGTTTGTTAGTAAGCTGTGACAGATATATTCATCATAAATGATAAATCACTCCTGACTAATATTTACATCTTCCTTGAAATAACAAAGCAGCAGAGTAAAGAGTTCAGACATATGTTCAATAGACAACATATTTAGTAAGTAGTAGTAAGTGGGAGGCAAAAACACATGTACAAAAAGATTTTCAGCAGTTTTTTTCATATTTCCCTTAGAAAAATGGCAGAAATTTCTGATGCGTATTTCAGTCAGCAATGCCAGTCATATGACCGCTCAAATGACTGTCACTGTTCTTGCAGGGATGCTGCGGTTGCTTGTTTGCAATACTTGCAAAGTTCTTTTGCAATGAAGAGTGATCATCGCTATTGTTTGCTGATGAAAATATTTGTATTCATGTTGTCTAGTAAGCCAAAACACTACCCACAAGATCACGGCAACAAATGCATAGCCATGGTAGAAAAATATGCAAGACCCTTTACCAATAAATAAAAAATTGTTGTACAAGAGAGACAACAAAAAACACTTCAATGTATTTAATTTAAAAAAAACAAACCCCTTTGATTTGATTTCTAGTTGTAGCCAAAAAGAACTCTTTAATTTGTTCCCTTCTCGATACCATGTTCATTGCTTCGGACGATTCATACGACGATTTAAATCCGCAACTTAAGAGAGTGTGATTTGCCAGTCCCGGACCATCAAAATTATAAATATAAAACAAATATTTTTTATTATTTTTGCAGTAGAAAGCATAGTATCTCAATGTTGAAGTAAAGAAACAAGAAATAAAATTAAAAACATTTCGGGAAACTTTTACTTTTGTGGCTACTTAAGTGTTAGGAATCATTCCAGGGAAGTTCATATGTTTTAACAAGTTGTTTATTGAGATCTTTGGTAAATTTTTGTAGTCCATCGTTTCCTGAAATTTTGAGCGCTTTGCAACGTATTGACCTAAACAGGGGAAAAACAGGTAAAAAATTGTTGTTCTTCGTGACAAGAGCTACAACTTTGCCTCATAAAGTAAATCAAAATTCCGAACGGTATGCAAGATATGAGTCTGAAAAGGCACCGATAAAAAGATTTCATAAAAAAAGATTTCATGACTTTGGGCAAAACTGGGAAACACGGGTCTTCCTTTTGTCAGGTCCTTTATCAAGTAGTGTTGTCCGTTTTGTACTGTATTATTATTTAAGAAGATATGCAAGTGTTTGCCTTAAAAAAATTTTCTTCTTTTCTTTTTGTAAACAGTGTTTAAGAAGCTTAAATAAAAGCCGCAAAAAAAGAAGAAATTTCTAAATGCTATCATTAGATACATTTGGCTTAAACAAGAGTTTTACACAAGTCAGTTGGCCAAAAATTAAATACAATCAACTTTAAATAAATGGAAACGAAATACAAATGAAAACCAATGCAAAAAGTACAATCTGAAAAAGAAAAACCAAAAAAATTTTAAATGGAATAAAAGCACTACAAAAAAACTAAAAAATTCTGGTACTTGGAAAATAATTCAAAAAACAAAAAAGAAAAAAAAACCAACGTACTACTCAGTCAGTATAGCCGCTCTATAGAAATTCTTTTGAAAAAAATTATTCGTAATTGTTCTCTGGACTCTTTCTAATTTTCCAAACCAGAAAAACAGACTGAGACTGGCAGTCAAACAGGCATCAGTAGTACACACAAGCAAGAAATAGACAATTACTGAGAAATGGACAGAGAAAATAATAGCGAATGAATGAAATTTAATTAACGCACATACCAGTTGTTCAACTATTAGTTGTTGGTTGTCATTTGTTGCTGTCATTTTTAAGTATTTTTTCTTCTTCTTTTTTTAGATGTTTTTGTATTTTTTTTTTTTCTGAAAGAAAAATGTGCTTTAAAACTTTCAATACACTCGTTTGTACTCTTTCACATACACATGTACATGGAATTTTCAAAAAAACCTTTTTATTAAATCTTAGTAGTGTTCGTTACACTGTGCAGGGCATTCTTTACAATTTATATTCCTTTTGTGTTTTGTGTAATTCATCTGTTGAACACTTGTACGTTAGGCAAGTCAAATTTAAATGGATCTCTATTTTTTTGTAAATTTAAATTTAAGAAAAGTTTGTACAATAAAGCATAGGCTTTGTCTTATACTTTCAACAGCAACTGTGCATTGTCTCTCAAAGTTATGCGCTGATAGTAACGGTTGGCATCTTGCAGTTCTGGAGAAGTACTGCTGTTTCCGGATGATTATTAAATATTCCTGCTGCTATTCCTCTGATGCTGCAATGTGACTTGTCATCAACAGTTTGTATTGCTTTGCATTCTATGAGCTGGTGTATCACCTCTATTGGTCTGCCCTGTGAAGGTTTTGCTTCAATTATCCGTTTGTTGTAGACTATCATTAGATTCAGGGAAAACATTTCCTACATACATACATATATGGCATTATTTGACACTTAATTCATATTCTTTTGTCACAATAGACAGACCTGCAGATCTATTGTACAGCCCTCAACTTAACTAGGGTTTCTATAGTATCTACCCCAGTTTCGTAGCTTTCACGAACTTTAAAATGTCGGCCTTCTGATATCTGATAATCACTCTTCCTACTGTGCATCAAATCTGCATAATGGCCTAGTATGTGCGCTGATGACTCCATCGCCTCGTCACAGAATCTGCACATATCGCTTGAAGCGATTCCTATCCCATTCGAATGAGTAAACGCAATATAAAAGAAAAAATCTAATGATTCTTTTCTTTTGGTTTGTTTGGAAAACATTTATTTGCCGTAAAATCTGGACAATTTTTTTTTGTACAATAAAATTAATTTGAAAAATATATGAAAATATTAATGTAGATCAGTGGTCTTCACAAAGAGAGTCACACCAAAATACACTGAGAGATGAGATTGGTTTTTTTATTTGTGTTGTTTTTCACAACTTGAATGAAATTTGTGAAAATTTTCGTTTTAAAAACCTTTAATTTTGTAATTTAAACTAATTTATTAAAATTATTCATAAAATAAATTGTTTTTAAATGTTGTAAACAAATTGAAATGTAGTTATTTATAAGAAATATACACATTAATACGTTTATGTTGCTTGCTATCACATCTTCTCAGTGTCTGACCAACCAATTTAGCTCTCTTGAAAACTAAAAAAACATAAACACATACGCAATTTTTGCCTCACACACATGTTCTTGTAATAATTGTGGTTGGCGTTTAGCATTATGAAAACAAAGCGAATGGATTTCTTTTTATGAAAGATTTTTAACATTCCAAATCTTTTTATAATTAATTAAGTTTTTCATAGGAAAATAAAACAGAAACTGGTTTCCAGGAATTCTAAAAGTGATATCTGTTAATAAAGTACAATGCATTAAATTTAAAACTAATATAATAAGAATTAACGATAAAGGTAGTATTGTACAACCCTGGTTGTAATATTCACGAAGAAAGTAAGAAAAACTAAAAAAAATATCCGAACAATTTCGTTACCTGAGTAATATGGGTGAAGACCACTGATGTAGATGTATGCAAAAAAGACAAACTGTAAAGGCAGAAGTATATAGCAATACGTTACGTCATTAACAGCGGTTACAACGTACAACGTGAGTCAATTGTTCAACAGTTAATACATTTAAAAGTTAAAAGCTTTTCAACTTTTCTACATTAGATGCGTTGCCAAGTTTGCTAATAACTTGCTCCATGAAAATTCCCTATAATACACAATTGGAGCAACGCATGTTATGAACTTCTACCTTAAGTATTTTCTTTAATATTTCTTGAAATGTTTTTTCCCATATATCTTTCTGGATTATCTGCGGTCAACTCGAGTCTTAAATTAACAATCTAGCCTGAAGGTTACAAATCTTACAGCTTATTTTGCTAAAGAACGCTTCTTTAAGGTAAAAGTAAATAACATGCGTTGCGCACGTCTGTCAAAAAAATTATAAAAGTGTATTTTTAGGGAAAATTACATTCAAAATTGAGAACGCATATAATGCATAGAAGTTGTGCCATTTTTAACTTTAGAAGCGTTGACAGTAGAACAGTTGACTTACATTGTTCATTGTGGCTTGCACTGCTTTCATTATATAATAATTATTTTTTTGCTTTTTTTTTTTTTTGTTTTTCATTGAGATTAATACTCGGTGGTAAACCCCTACTAATTCTGTGAATTGTATTAGAATTTTTGTTTAAAGGAAAGCACATTATGACACAACATATATTTTTGTTGTCTTATATTATTAAGCGCCTTAGGAATGAGATAAATTGCTGTGATTTGTCATTCAAAAGCCAGTGTTATACCATCACCCTTAAATGATCAACAGCAATTGCTTCATCGCTGCATGTTGATTGTGTGGTGAGTGTCTTCGCTAAGTAGGTTTTAGCTGTTATCTGCTACTTTTCAATAGGTGGCGCTTGTTCTCCTGATCATAGATGGTAATGATGATAGATGGAATTCCTAGAAAGGGTGGGGGGGGACCCTCTTACTTTTAAATTATAATTTTGAAAAAACCGCACAGTAACTTTGTAATTTTTTACCTTGGCTAGAATTTTAACCTGGGCCGTTTGAGTTTTTGTGCGAACGCTCTAACCACTATATCAATTATTATTATTAATATATTATTATAATTAATAGGAAAAAGAGTAAAAAAAGCTAACGGTAAGTGCGTTGTTAACACGTGTTTTGTAACTTGCCATTTTCATGCCATAAAAGTTTTCAAAGCATGCTTTGTACCTCAACCTTTAGCTTCTCTCGTCCCACTGTAGTTTGTTGCCTACTATAGAAAAAATAATCGTAATTTACACAAGGGCATAACGAATTCGAGCAGGCTGTTCATTATCATAAACACTCCCACTTATTCATTTTACTAAATACTTTTGCAATTTTCTTCTATTTTTCTTCTTCTTCTTCTTATTATTTTCTCTTGCATGCTTGGCTTCTGCTTAAATTATTTTGCACAAGTTGTTGCTTTTAGAGTCATTTCACAGCATTAACAACAAAATTATTATTCCTTTTTTCCAATAAAAATCTATTTTCTTTCTGTAAAAATTTTTAGAATTTTTCAACGCAAAAAAATTAAAAAAAAGACTTCTGTTTACTGACGAGATTGAGTTTAACATGTTTGGTAAAGAAATAATCAAAAAAATGTTGGAGAAAAAAAAAATCAAAAACTAAGGAGTTGAAGGAGCATAATATGGTTTGGGAGTGTTTTGCGGAATCCGGTAGGGGAAAGTTTGACGTCATTTATACGACCATGAAGGGACAAGAGTAGGTAAAAATTTAATGGAAAAATGAAATTGCTTAAATAAGATATATTACGTTTGGCGAAGTCCAAACAGAATAAAAATTTTTGGATTTCGATTTTGATGTAGCCTAACTGCACTACATATATGTGTGAACATCAAACTTGATGACTTAATTAAAAACAAAATGGACTCAATTAAAATGTATATGTGAACAGTATACGAGTATTATGTTACATATCCAAAAGAAGAGAAATTGTGATTTTGCATTAGAATTATGTAAGTGGTCTGAAATAGTATTACTTGCGATTGATTGTAAAGACAAAAACAATCTGTAGATGACACGAAGCACCACACTTTTATAAGTCTTCCGAAGTCTTCTAACATTCACATTATGCGTCTCAAATCATGGGTTTCTTTCACCTCTTCATTATTATGTTTTAAATCTTCTATAAGTGAGTGTGAGATAGTATTGTTAAGTGTAAGAGCGAATTCGTGGCTTTTTTTAATCCCTCTGCCTTTTGTACTCTCTTCACCAACACACACACACAAAACCTCTGAGTTTGAGTCACGCCAAAGTCGTCGTCTAAATCGACGGAATGTCAGAAACAAATCCAAGTCATCGAATTTATTAAAAACAAGCCACAGCAGATTATTTTTTATTTTCCCAACAAGTACGAAGATTCAGACTTTTGCGATAAAAAATCTTAAGGCTTGAGCACAAAAATGTAAAAGTTTTAAGTGTAAAGAGATTTATAGCAGATGAGGATGGATTTCTTTTAAGTACGAAAACCTAATCTACAGCAAAAGTGTGTGTGGTATAGTGGTTAGAGCGCTCGCACAAAAACTCAAACGGCCCAGGTTCAAATCCCAGCAAAGATGAAAAATTAAAAAGTTAGTTTGCGGTTTTTTCAAAATTATAATTTAAAAATAAGAGGTCCCCCCCCCCCTCCAAGAAGACCATATACAAAGAAATCGCTCCCCGACATTCCACTTCATTCCATCTTAACCAATGTCAACAAAAAACGAATGATCAGGAGAAAAGCGCCACCTATTAGGAAGTAGTAGATAACAGCTAAACCTACTTAGCAAAGACACTCACCACGCAATCAGCATGCAACGATGAGGCAACTGCTGTTGATCATTCAAGGTTGAAGGTATAAATAACACTGGCCTTTGAATGATCAATTCACAGCAATTCCTCTCTTTAATAAGGCGCTTAATAATAATATAAGAAAAAATATATAAAAATTCTTATAAAATTAATAACATTTAGTAGGGGTTTACCCCTAAGTATTGGTCTCAAATAAAAAAAATAAAATAAAAAAAAACTGTATTAAGGCAAGTGTGTTAATATGGTACAAAAGGTTTAAAGTAGAATAACCCTCTTCATGGCGGTGGGGTTGCGTGTGTTATTTGCTAGAATATTTTATATGTTCTCTGAAGTTCTGTGGTAGTAGCGTTTAATTTTTTTTTTTTTTGTTGTTCTCCCTCTAATTTCTTTTCAATTTTTTGTACAAACAAATTTTTGTTTAATACTTGACTTAGTTTCTTGTGAAACATGGCGTCATCGTCATGTAGTTTGTATCTTAAAGTCAGAGTAAATGTAAGATGTTTTTGTTCTTGTTGTTGTTGCCACTATTGTCCTGATTATATATGTACATCATTGTAATATATTTGTTTGTATATAAGTTTTCCTATAATATTGTTGACCAAGTTGTTTAAAAGCCATTACAATTTAAGTGAAGAATTCCATTATTTTTTTTTTTTTCATTTTTTATTTTTTGCTATTTTCTCTTCTCTTTGTATTATCTTCCCGCAACCCTACTTAGTTGTTCCCTCCTTCTAATCCATTTTACTTAGAACATTTTTATCTCTTCTTGTTAATATCCTTTAATTTTGTATTCCCCCCTCTCTTCACAACACAAACAATATTAAATGTTTGTTTTGTTCTATTATTGCCTTGTATTGCTTAGGATTGAAGTAATTGTTGAGTGCAACTGGCTATGATTTGATTTGGTTTCAGAGTTATTTTTTTGTATTTTTCTTTTAATACGATTCTATAGCCAATCTTATTGGAAAGAAACATAACGATTTTATTTCATTTTATTTAAAGACTTTTTCTGCTTTCTTTTTTTTTTCTTTTTGTATTTTGGTATTTTTTGGTTCATTTAAAAACAACCTTTAAACGGCAATTAACAATATTTCGCCTTAAAGGCATTAAGAAAGATAGCTGGACAAATCTAATTTCTAACAAAAACAAAAGAAAAATAAAAATAATAAATAGCATCCTTTAAATAATGTTCACCCTACATCCTTTTCATTTAAGCGAACGAGTATGTTCGTATTATTTCTTTAAACATGTTACCTGTTTAAAAAGAGTTTTGTCTGGAGCCAAGTAGTCCCATCGTTCGTATCGTATCTTATCGTAATAATTTAAGTCAAAAAATTATGTAATTTTTTCGATGTCATCATTTGCTATCGAACAAATGCAGCGATTTAGCTTCTAATAACTCGGTTTTCTTTGAGCCAAAAAAGACCACCTCCTAGACTTTTCTGTTACTTCTGGTGCCTCCCATATCGATTTCGTTTATGATTTTCACCAAAAGTTCTTTTTGATACTTGTATACAAATAGATTCCTAAACATAAACTGAAAACTACATCAAGTTTTGTTATTGGGGAGCAGAAAACTAATTGCTCAATGGATGTCACAGTTGTTAACTTTCTTATGATTACTTCACATAAAATTGAATCGAAAGTGATCTAACGTCAAAAATACCACTTTAATAACTGCCAACTCTGCTTTAGAAGTTTTTCAAAAGAAATAAAAAAATCAACTGCTTACAGTGGACTAGTTTGAGAAATTAAACGAAACAAAGAGTTTTTATTGCGCAGACATAGAACTTTAGCCCAATTATGTCTAAATTTAAAACAAGATTGGACTTCAACATGCCTTCATAAACTGTATAACTTCGCCTCCAAAAAAGCGGCCAGTTTAAATTGGGAAAAAAAATTTCTGCCTTTTATTATTAACCTTTACCACTGTACAGTCGCCCATTTCTTCTTTTTTTCAGGGAAGGATAAAGTAGTGGTTGTGGACATATGATTTACACTTATTAATATCGTATGTAATATGCGGAAGACCCAAGGGCTCGAACTTAATATCGTAATTCGTAGGAAAAGCATTTGCTGGAAGATTATAATTTAGATTATATATTAGATAAACGAACGGTGCGGTTAGAAAACAAATTCTCTCTATAAAGCATTGTGCTATTCATTGGACAACCACCTACAAAAGTATGTGCTCTGTGAGAGGTACGAGATGTATGTGAGAACAAGCGATTATTCGGAATTACTTTCCATGGTTGTATCAATAGAAAAGTGAAACGCACGCCACATAGCGCCAATCCTCTAGTGAATCGATACAATTGGATAGCCTATTACCTTCCTTTACAATAAAAATAGTGAAAAATTTGATAAAACTTTTCAAAGGCCAGTGTTATACCTTCACCATTGAATGATCAACAGCAATTGCCCCATTATTACATGTTGATTGTGGTGTTTGCCTTCGCTAAGTAGGTTTTAGCTGTTATCTGCTACTTCCCAATAGGTGGCGCTTTTTCTCCTGATCCCGTTTTTTTTTTGTTGTCACTGTGGAATAGAGTGGAATGTCAGGGAGCGGTTTCACACTACAAACTACGTGCGCCAACAAATCAGCCATAATACTCATGAAGCGTATCATATAATAGTGTTTCACCGACTGTAGATATTTTGTATTGTTTATAATTAAAATAAACAAACAATTATCGAAAGTTTTGTGGAATCCGTTTGCTCAATTATTGAATAATCAAATTTCATGGTCTAATTGTAGTTATTCTGCTGCTGGCAACAAAATACTTTAAGGCAATCGATTCTATTGTAACACATTGTCGAAATTGTTTACTTGCATGTATTTGTGATTGTATGGCCTACAATAATATTGACTTTTTCTTAACGATATTATTTTGTTAAAGTGCAGAATATTTTCCAAAAGAAAAATTTAATTTTGAAACACATTTTTAAAATTTATTGAAGCATAACGCATTATTTTTAATGAACATTTAAAGAACCGCACTTCAAGCATTTAAAATTCTTTTTGAAATTAAAAGCTTTTAATTATAAATCTAAAAAAAATGGCAAAAAAAATTATTCAAATTCAATTTAAGATGATGCTACAGTCTAAAACTAGGGTAAGAATCGTGGGTGCGAGCTTGAAATTACTGCCATCAAAGATCAAAGAAACATTATTAGAAGTCCCTTAAGTATCTATAGTACATAAGTGAGGTCTTCAAAGCACATCATTACTAAGTCGAAGGTCCTTTCTACTACAATTTTTTAGTGTTTTGCCTTTTGTTACTTTACCAACGAAAACGTTAAGAGATAGAAAAGAAAGGCCAAACCAAAATCAATAACCAATAAATCACTATTAACAGATTTGGTTTAATTTAATTTGTTACAACAAAATAAATTCATGCATTTTTTTAAAGGTCGTAAAAAAAGAAAGTTAAAAAGGTACTTACGAAGGGCCTCTTTTTCGAAAAAACCTTATGATATGACCAACTCACTTCTTCCTTCCCACTAGATGTTCTTGTTTGCTTTACATAAATAAAGAATCCATTTATAACTGTCCCAGTAGTAGCCAAAATATAAATCAGCCATTATGTTCTCTTCTAAGAGAGGAGCGGAATTTAATTATAACACACATGACAGAAGTCGCCGTGGTGTAGTGGTTAGTGTGTTGGCTTACTAACACGAGAACTTCGGTTCAAACCCCGGTTTTGACATCCTGAAGCAAAAAAATATTAAAAAAATATATATCTTTCGGCGACTACCTCTTAGCAGACTTCTGGCAAAAGCTCTGAGAGTAACTAATTACCAAGAAAAAGCTTCTCAAGTATGTCGCTCGGAGTCGACATTAATCTGTAGGTCCCGGTACTCATAAATAAGAATTCACACACACAACATGAGTGCTGCGAGAACTAGGCCGTAATCCGGACACAGGGTTGTAAAGGCCAGTTCGGTATGTATATATGTACACATGACGGTCATATGCAATCCTTGTCACAAGATAACTGCACAATAAGGGAATGAAAACACTGTACTCGTACCATAAATTTCAATTGTAAAAAAACATGGCTAAACAAATTTCATTGCGAAATTCTATTACACTAGAGCCCCGACTTGCGTCGTCCCGATTTGTGTCGTTTCGATTTGCGTCGCTTTTTAAAAATTAGAAAAATTCGATTTGCATCGTTGCAATTTCAAGTTGCGTCGGTCCGAGTTGCGTCGTTTTGACCCCGATTTGCGTCGGTTCGATTTGCATCGTTTTTATTTCGATTTGCGTCGTTTTGACTTCGATTTGTGTCGCTAAAAACGGTTAAATTTTTTACCGCTGCATTGTGGATTACCATTTTTTGCATTTGTAGTGCCTGATTAAGCATCTTTTCTGTCTTTTAGCATTTTTACAACTTCTGGCAACACTGATCGTCACCTGTACGTTAAGAAGCTTTCAAATTGCGTGAAATAAGGGGAATTCCCTTTTTCTTTGTTATATAAGTGGTGGTTATGTTAAGAATTAAGTGTGTGATTCGCCAAAATACCTTAAGTACGTAAAAAATGAGTCAAAGTAAAAGAAAAGTAATAAGTTTGGAATTAAAATTAGACGTAATAAAACGTTTTAAATCGGGAGAAAAGGCTGTTAATATAGGAAGAGCTCTTGGACTAGCACCTACAACAGTAAGAACAATTTGCAACAGAGACAGTGATAAAATAAATCAATTAGCTGAAATTGTCACACCACTTCAATCTAAACAAGATACTATAGCAAGAAATCCCTTATTGGTTAAGATGGAGTCCCTTCTTTCAATTTGGATACATGATCAAAATAAGCGAAGAATGCCACTGAGCAAGGACGTAATAAAAAACAAAGCTCTTTCTATTTACTCCGACCTTAAGAAAAATACTGCATCTAGTAGTAACACAAATTATAATGATTTCGAAGCCAGCAACGGTTGGTTTAACCGCTTTAAAACACGGATAAATTTACATAATGTGGCATTAAAAGGAGAATCAGCCAGTGCAGATTCAGTAGCTTCAGAAAAGTTTAAGCTTGAGCTAAAAGCCATAATTCAAAAAGGAGGGTATTCCTCTAAGCAAATTTTGAATGCCGACGAAACAGGTCTTTTTTGGAAACGGTTACCATCAAGAACTTACTTGTCAAAAAATGAGAAAGCATGCTCTGGATATAAAGCCGCGAAGGATCGGTTAACACTTCTTTTGGGCGGAAACGCAGAAGGAGATTTTAAATTTAAACCTTTTTTGATATACCAATCAGAAAATCCAAGGGCAATGAAAAGTAAAAACAAAAGAGACCTCCCGGTACACTGGCGCTCTAATAAAAAGGCTTGGATGACCGCAACCCTGTTTAAAGATTGGTTAGAAAATTGTGCCGTTCCTGAGTTTAAACGCTATTGTTCCTCTCAACAAATTGAGTTCAAAATGCTTTTGTTAGTCGATAACGCACCAGGACATCCAATTTTTTCAGATGACTTGTCGGAGCATGTAAAAGTTATTTTTATGCCGCCTAACACAACATCACTTATTCAACCTATGGACCAGGGCGTAATTTCAAACTTTAAAATGTACTACTTACGCCGAACTTTCCGGCAACTTCTTGATTCAACAGACAAAAATGATAATCTCTCTATGAAAGACTTCTGGAAAAACTACCACATAGTGAAAGCTATTGAAAATATACATTTATCTTGGGAAGAAGTTAAGGCATCCTCCATGAAAGGGAGTTGGCGGCAATTATGGCCAGAACTTACTAATGGAGACGAAGGTGGTGTCGATGATATTCCAAACGTTAGTAATGAGTTGGCTAATTTAGCTAGAGAAGCAGAATTTGACGGAATGGAGGAAGTTGATATTAATGAATTTTTGCTGTCTCATGATGAGGAGCTTGATAATGAAAATTTATTAGCCATTGATATTCAGCATGTTTTAGATGAAGATGTCATAATAAGTGATGATACATTAGAAGAAAAAAAATTAACAATCGCCAATATTTCCAAAGCTATGCAATTAATTTCCCATGCAATGGATATATTTTCTGAAAACGATCCTGACGAAAACCGTAGCACGGGCGTAGCAGCATCCGTTGATCAAGCCATTAGTTGTTACAAAGAAATATATCAACAAAAAAAATCTTTAAAAATTCAACAAACTTTAGACATTTTTGTTAAAAAAAGTAAGACCATCAATCAAATGGATATAAGTGTTGTTGATTTAGATTTATCATCTGAAGAGAGCTCAATGTAAGCTAAATAAATTAAAATTTTTTAATTCATGTACTTTTTATGAATACATATACATATGTATGTATGTAAATGAATTCAATTTTTGTTATGTTTTTTCTTAATTTATTGTTTTGTTATTTCTTTATAATAATTATAAACATTTGTTGAAGTAAATGAAATAAATAAAAAAGTATTCATATTTGGTTTTTATCAAAAATACAACATTTTTTGCTTTGTTTTGAATATTTTCCCCAATAAATTAAATTTCACTGCATTTATATAGAAAAAGGTGATTCGATTTGCGTCGTTTCGATTTGCGTCGCGTTTCTCCGGTCCACATTAACGACGCAAGTCGGGGCTCTAGTGTATATGGTATTAACCGATTGAAAATAGACACTGTGAGAGATTGTGGAAGGCATAGGCATTTTATATGGCTATGTTTCTTCAATTTCAAATGATCACTTAGTGATCACAGTAAGGGAAAGCTTTCCGATAAAGGATTGCTCGAAATCGACGGCACACATAATCAAAATAAGTGTTTGAAATTATTTAAACTCGTTTCATTGCCATTTCGTAACCGTACCCGAAACATTAATTCATCAAAGTACATACATACATAACTGGCCTTTACATCCCTGTGTCAGGATTACGGCCTAGCTTCTCGCAGCACTCATGTTGTGTGTGTCAATTTTTATCCATGAGTACCGGGACCTACAGTTTAATGTCGACTCCGAACGACAGACTTGAGAAGCTTGTTCATGGCAATTAGTTACTCTCAGAGCTTTTGCCAGAAGACTGCTGAGAGGTAGTCGCCGAAAGAAATATTTTTTTTTCATATTTCTTTTTTTGAAGATGTCAGAGCCTGGAGTCGAACCCAGGGCCCATGTCTTAGTAAGCCAACACACTAACCACTAGACCACGGCGACTACAAAATACACTAGAGAATAATCAAACAGCAGTCTAAATAGTGGAAAAATTGTTCACCGCGAAGGCCGAGATAGGTTTGTCAGCTAATAATCCAATGGCCGCTTTTTTTGGGATTCAGGAAATTTATTGGAACAAAAAGGATTTGAAGAGAAAAATGACTGAATTTAGTTAAGAAAACAATTATGTTTGCACCAGACAATTTGTTTACGACAAAATGGTTTTGAAGAGAAATATGACTCATCTGGTTCAAAAAACAATTTTGTTTGTACCAAAACAATGCAAGGCTATATACATGGGCATTTTGAAAGGTAAAAATTCGAATTTATTCTATACCATCTTTCATATGTCGTACAAACTAAGAAAGTGGGGTTTAAATAGCTCGAGAATTATCAATAGCTGCGGTCTGACAGCTGAGATAGTTAAACTGTAAGGACATAATGTGTTCAGCACGGTATGGCGATACATCAAGGATCGTTTAAAGCCAGAACAACACTTCCGAATTGTAGATATTTACTTAAAAAAATATCTGTTCGCGAATAGAATTATTCAGGACCTCAAAGTCCCAACGAATTTTCTTACCAGTCATTATGGTATGAGAGCGCATATGAAGAGTATGACGCTCACAAATGTGGATATTTACAGACTGTCTTTACGCCTGTAAACAGAAAGAGCAGAACACATATTCTGTAAATGTGGGCAAGGCTAAGTCTTGCTGTTGGACATATCCACGACTAGAGTTTCAGATCTGCTGGTGTTCATAAGGAAGGCTAAGCAAAAGGTGGACTCAAATAGACACAATACAACTTATAGGTTGCAGTGTCCTGTGATTTGTGATCGATCTAAATTGAATACTTCTCGTAATAAAAAAAAGCCTAAAATTCAAGGTTTATTAAAAATTTGTTGCTGCACTATAGAACGGCTTGCCTACCTAGAGCCTTGAAAATATTTCCTTTGTATTAAATTTCATTTATTCTCTTATTTTAAAAGCTTAAACTCACTACCCAATATGAAAGTTGACTAATGCATACAAATCGTTAATAATATGCACACATACAGTCATACTTACATATATATTTACTCGTAAATGTACACACACACGCACGCAAACGAATACAAATTGAGAGCAAAAATATATTTTTAGTTCATTGAATAGGATTACTGCTACACATAAAGTGACCGCAATTTATACAATGTTAGTTAAACACATATGATTACACATACATACATACATACATATGTACAGGGTGGGCAAGTTTGTGGCTTAAAAACACATTTGTTTTTTGACAAATCCAGTTTTATTGATACCAATGAAAAGTAGAAATATGGGAATTAATAATGGAACATGATGTCTAGCAAATGTCCACCTCCAGAACGACGACAGATTTTCGTTCTTTTCCTAAAATTTTGAACCGAATTTTGAAAGAAACCTTCGATTATCTCGTCAATGCAGCGCCGTCATTTATTGGCGGTTTGTTTAGGTAAAACCGGGCTTTCAAATAGCTACAGAGAAAGTGCACCAAATCGAGAAAGTACGCGACAACCAAATTTCTCATGCAAGAACTGCGTTATTTACCTGTATGGCTTCTGGCGCCATCCTGTTGAAACCTAAAGTCACTGACGTCAATATTACCCAAAAGAAAAAAAGCCAATTGCGATTGTTATAATTTAGTGGCGCGGAGACATTACGGTGACGGCGTTTCCCTGCTCATTTTCAAAAAAAAAAAAATTTAACCACAAACCGAACCATCTTGAAATGTAATGGTTTGTCGAAGGCTGTTTGTGGATTTTGTGTGCCCCTTTTGCTATAGTTTTGTTTATTTAGATAACCACCTTATTGAAAATAGGCGTCAGCCTTGTTTTCGTTCGGTTTTTCAAACAGCCAATTCACAAACGTTCCACGCAAACAATGGTCGTCAGGCTTTAATTCATGAACGACTTGAACTTTATAAGCATGAAGATCTTTATGTAAAATGATGCTCAAAGTGTCTCTGGTTTACCCAATCGTTACGAACCTCGAGCAGTTGATAGTACACGCTCATTCAGCTCCTTGCTGTACAGCGGTGATGTTAGCATCACTACGACCACTACGAGCATATTGTTTTGGTCTATTGTTAGCAACAGTACCGTGAGCCTCGAATTTAGGGATTAAATTACGCACAGTGATTTCAAAAGGAGCCTGGTTACGATGAAAAGCTGCTGGATTTTTATGACGTACTACCGTAAAATTTTCACCGTTTTGAATGTAAATTATCACAATTAAAATTTCTTATTCAAGAGTGTAGCGTTCGATGGTTAAAATTTCCCATCTCGTATTGTCAACATATGACCGCTGAATTATTGATATTTCATCTTTTGACAACTCATTTACATTTTACCCTCGCAATTTGTTCACCCTTTGCATTAACACACAACCAAATACTCTTGCACAAATACAAATGCATAGTCAGATAAATAAAATTTTACACATACGCAGTTTTATTGAACAAATGAATGAGTGATGCTGCACGAAAATCATATGAATGCGGACAATAGAAATATAAACAAAAAATTAAATAAAGCAAGCGAAGTAAATATAAAAAGGAAAATTAACGCACTAACCACCACAACTAATATTACCAGTGGAATAACAGCATAGATAAAAAAGTTGTATATATCGCACACTAAACGCAATGGCGTCACAAATTAAAATTCTTAAATTTTTTTAAAAGGTCAAGAACTGTTTATGTAAAAATGATAGTACGAGTAGAATTTATATGCAAATAAGAAAAATTATTTCATTAAGAAAAAAGTTAATTTGGAAATGAAAGTAATTTCTTATTGTGTTTGTAGAAAGAAATCATACGCAACATACATAATTGGCCATTACAACCCTGTGTCAGGGTTACGGCCTAGCTTCTCCTAGCACCCATGTTGTGTGTGTTAATTTTTATCCGTAAGTACCGGGACCTACAGTTTAAAGTCGACTTCGAAAAGACTTGAAAAGCTTGTTCATGGCAGTCAATTACGCTCGGAGATTTTGCCAGAAGACTGCCGAAAGATATATTCCTTTTCATATTTTTTTCAGAATGTCAGAGCTGGGGTTTGAGCCCTGGGCTCTTGTCTTAGTTAGCCAACATAGTAACCAGAAACAAATTCTATCAACCATCTTCACATTCCAATACAATGCACACTGCATGAGTAGGGGGGTTTACCCCTGAGTATTGGTCTTAAAAAAAAAAAAAAAAAAAAAAAAAAATTCGAACGAATAACGAATATTTTTATCAAAAAAGGGACAGAACAAAATAATACTGCCAATTGCACTCACTGGTTTCAATTAAAGAAGAACAATTGGAAATAATACACCATGATATTGATCAGTTTATACAGTAATAGTGTGCAAGCTGGACAACAACAAAAGTACTATTATAAGTATACATGTATCGGTTGACATACATACATGTTACTTGACAAGTAGTACTTGTAAACCTTCCAAAATAGAGTTTAACATACCATCCTACCAAACGATAACTATACTACCGTTTTTGGTTATAAAAGCTATATTTCGGCATCCCTGGTTGCAATATATGCATATACACAAATATACCAACAAATATCTACTAATATTAACACAAATTACTCTCTCTCAACCACTGCTTTAAAATAAATGAAAACCAAAATATATTTGAACTGATATTATAAATTTATACATACAAGCAGTGTTGCCACAGCCTTCAATATTTTATAACCAAATTTCCAAAAAAATGTAACCAAATTGATCAAAAAGTAACCAAAAATATTAAAATCATTCGTATCCAAATTTCTTGCTTATTTCCAGTTAAACGTCTGCATTGAAATTTACCAAAATCAATTAGTTTTGCTAGAATATATAAAAAACTTACTTATCAAAATAAGACTACACGTTATACATTTTTCAGTTTAAAATATTTATCGCAGAGGAATATTTTTTGTAGCGACTGTTTCAATGTTTTTAAGAATTGAGCTGAAGTTCAGTTTATCATTAACAAGCCATTCCAAAATATATATCAAGGGCTATTTATGGCTGACAACGCTTCTCGAGAAAATATGCTAATTGAGAAATGTAGATAAATGGTGACAACCATTTCATATTGTATGTACTTATGTATATAGTATATGTATATGAATCCTGTCAAATGTTCTATATAAGCACTTATAAACTAAAAACTATTTTGTTTTTAATCACATTTGAAAATTTTTAGCAAGTGGCCATTTTATCAGAATACAGTAGAATCTCAATTCGTATTTCTGGACATATTTTTTAAGAAAATGTTAAATAAAAACTAGTTGAGTGAGCTTTTCTTGAACACACAACAATTTTTATTTTTTAACATTTAATTAATTAAACATAATAATTTTATAGACAATTTTCAAACAGGTTTTTAATTATTAAGTATTGAATTGGTTTTTAAACATAGAATCTGTATGTACTATCAAGTATGAATATTTTCTTTTGAACTAAAATTATCACCGGGCCCAAATTTGTACATTAGATATTAAATTTAACCGGCTTGTACACACCACAAAAATATTTTTGTTGAATAGTATTTATATTTATTAATATTATTACTCGAAATATTTTATTAATTTCCTTGAGACAAAAAGTAACCAAAATAAGAAAAAAGTCCACATGTACACATTGAAGAAAAAAGTAACCAATTTTGGTTAAAAATAACCAAAACGGCAACACTGCATACAAGTACGTTCTCTATTCATCGTATTTCATTTTTATTGCTCTCATGTGTTGGCACATAAATTCAATTTAGATTTAAAAAATAAAAACAAGAATAAAGACAGAACATTTTGCAGAATTCAATAAAAACTAAGGTGTGCGTCACTATAAACTGTAACACATCAAAAGTCAAATAAAAACTGACTGGAGTAAGCTAGAGTTAAAAATAAAACAGTTTTATTTTGCATTTTTATTACAGATTTATATTCTGTATTATTTTATTTAAAAATTAATTTAATTTTATAAAATTTTTTATTTTATTCATTATGCCATTTATAAGCAATGTTATAGTGTTTTCGGTGATTTTGTTGGTACCAGCTGTCCATTTATATCGAAAACTAGTAATGGTTTTGGGAACAGATGTACTCTTCTTTAGTTATCTTTTGACCAGAGCCCAATATCTTTCAATAGGCCGCAGCTCTGGGCAGTTTGGTGGGTTAGCCTCTTTTGGAACAAAAATAACATTATTTTTATTATACCAGTCTATTGCGCTTTTACTGTAGTGACATGTTGCCAAATCTGGCCAGAAGAATGTTGATATGTTGTGCTGTCTTAGAAATGGGAGCAACCTCTTTTGAAGACACTCTTTAATATAAATATCTGAGTTTATTGATCCCAATGTAACAAACGATGCACTTCTGTTGCCGCAGCTACAAATAGCCTGCCAAACTAGGAACTTTTTGGAAAATTTTGATAGTTTTTTAGTTCGGAACTCTTCAGAAACATTGCCTCTACTATCCGCTACATAAAACTCTTGGCCAGGAAGCTGCGCAAAGTCTGCAAAAACGTAAGTTTCATCACCCATTACACAACATTCTAACTTATAAAAAAAATTCTTTTTTGAGGAGTTTTGCTCTTTTTTTTGCTTCAATATTCTTCTTAGCATTTCTATCCGGAACTTTTTGGACTTTAAATGTTTTAAGGCCAGCTTTAGCTTTAACTCGGCGCACAAAACTTTCCGAACATTGCACGCGCCGGGCCACTTCGCGACCAGAAATGTTTGGAAGAGCCAGCAAAAGCTTCTCAACCTTTTTGGCTTTCGCGTCGTTCGTTACCAGTTTTGCTTTACCTATTCCAGGTTTTCTTTCAATTTTTAGGTCTTTGTTGAACTTTTTGACCACTCTGGAAACACATTGCCTGGTCACGTGGACTTCCCTAGCAACTTTTGTATAACTCCAATATGGTTTTTTTTAATTATTTGAATAATTTTTGTATGCACTTGTCTTTGATTATCCATTATGAACTAACTAACAAGTCAAATTTGACAAACTGATACATTTTAAAATCTGACACATTTTTCAAAGATATTGTGATTAAGAAAAATAATTTTGATTAAAGGTGAAAAAAGTTATTAAGAAAAATGGGTGTTACACTTTATAGTGACGCACACCTTAATATAAGCCACATCATTAATTTAGGGTTTTTGGTGAATTTTTTTTGAAAGTAGTTCGATAATTTCATAATTTTCTAAATAATGCCTCTATTAATCCGAGTTGTCGTTACACGCTAGAGCCCTTCTAATGAGTCTAAAAATAGAATCTGGTGCAATTAACTGCTCATTGCATCAAAAATGTCATCAATTTTAAAAAGATTTTTCTAAACAAAAAGATTTGTCGTTTTATCAGAGTTGCTTTTTTACATAAATACAAGAAAAAATGCCGGGTCGGATCGCCCACGTAACGTAATTAAAGCCGTCAAAGCAATAATTCAACAAAATCCTCTCCGGAAACAGAAAATCATGGCCCGTGGTATGAAAATTATACAAAAGCCCATGAGTCGTATTATTAAAAAAGACTTGGGTCTCGGAGCTTTCAAATGGCGTACGATAGAAAAATCCAAACCTATTTTGGTGAAGTACGCTGATAACTTGCATAGAAAACTCTTATTTACGGATGAAAAAATGTTTACCGTACACGAAAAGTTTAACAAACAAAATGATAGTTTCTATGCACGGTCATCTAAAGAAGCATTAGAACTCTTTCTATGGGTCGAGAAGGGTCATCATCCAGTTTCAGTCATGGTTTGGAGGAATGTCCCTTACGCTGGGGTGAATGACTTGCACTTCTGTAAACAGGGGATAAAAATATCCGCCAAAGTTTACTAAGAAACCGTTTTTGAAACAGTTGTAAAGCCGCTTAACAATTCCCTTTTCCAAAACCAGCCTTGGACTTTATAGACCAACATATTACGTTTAGTAGCAGTATTTATGTCCCTACTAAGTAAGTATATAAATATGTAAATATGTAAAAAGAAATCATTACTCATATTTCGTTTATAGCATGTCATATAAAGTGCAGCATACAAAGCTTTGGCGCATAAATCAGGGCGCAAATTACAATCAACGATTATTGAGTGATATTCGACAATACATATGTATATAAAACAGTATAAATTCCCAAATATTATTTTTTTTATTTATTATATCATACCGCAAACCCTATTTTCATTTTTTTCTTTTTTTTTCGCCTCACTAACAGAATGCTTTTTTATTGAAAACAAAAAAACTAAAATAAAAATATATTTCCCTTAATAAAAATTTAGCTAAACTCTACATTATCTTTTTAAATAAAATATTTTTATGCTCCTAGCAAACTGCAGCATTTGTTATATACGATAGATGCACAATAAACCCCGTGGGAATATAATTTTAAAATTAAAATTTTATTAAAGATTTTATAAAACTTATTTTTTTTAAGTATGTAATAGGTTATGTGGCCGCCGTAATCTAGTATATATGTATGTACTTATAGTGTGTTCGTTTACTAGACCAGAGCCCTGGGTTTAAACCCCAGCTCTGACATTTTGAAAGAAAGAAATTTTGAAAAATATTTCTTTCGGCAACCATCTCTTAGCAGGTTTCTGGTAGAAGCTTTGGAAGTAGCTGATTGCCATGAACAAGCTTCTCAAGTCTATCGTTCGGATTCAACATTAAACTGTATGTCTCGGTACTCATGGATAAAAATTGACGCACACAATATAAATGCTGTGAGAAGCTAAGCCGCCGTAAAACTGAAAACCAGTTGTAATGGTCAATAATGTAGATTAGTTTGTCTAAATGACCAACTTGTAGGCGAATCGCCAATTGGTATACGGTTCGTAGAGCGAAAAAGAAACTGGTTCACTCAGCAGTTAAAAAGACCACTCGATGGTACAGCAAGAATAGCAAATGAATGAAATCTTTAAGCACGAGGCAAAGGTAAAGACCTACCAACACCTGAAAAAGTCAGATTGAAAAGGAGAAAGAATTGGCCAGACTATAAATATTAATATATAACTAAAGGCACGTCACATTTGTCAAATATTCGATGGAAAAATTTTATTGAAAAATATATTTTGTTCATTGTTTCTTGCTTGAAAGGTATTATATTTAAAATTTATATATTATTTATTGTACATATTTATCTATTTTCATATAATTATTTAAGAAATTTTTATGTAAAAAAATTCTTTTTTTTATAAAATGTTTGCCTGAATAGTGGTTAGCCTGTTTGCATCAAATATTTGACAAACGTAAACTTTGAGTTACAAAGTCAAACAGTTTGTTTTTACAAAACTTTTGTGGTGTTAAAAACTTGTCAACCGTAAAGTCAATATGTAACAATTCTATTCCTACTATTCCTTCACGGACATCATTTCTTCTTTAATTACCAAAAAATAACATTGCAGTTAAATTTGATCTAATTAAAGCGTTTTCTGATAAAAACCAATATGTAACAATTCTTTAGCCATATTTAAAGGTTAAAAAAGTATGAGAAAGCCAAAAGATATTTGATTGAAACTTTATTTTACAAAAAAAAAACAATTATTTTAATTTTTATGATGAGATTTTTCTAATCAAATATTTATGCCAATAAATTCAAAGAATATTTCTAGAAACGTATCACAACTTTAGATGTTTTTTTTCTTTCTTTTTGTTTTCTGTTTTTAATCCCACTCTATTATTAAGTTTTCGTGAAAATAATTTAAAATTCATTGTTCGTTCACTTTATTTCTTCTCAAATTCTTACCGGGTGCCAAACTAAATTTACACCATTTAACACCTTTTCTTGGCTCTTTTAATAATGAAGTAAAAAACGAAAAACTTAAAAGAAAAATAGAAAAAAAAAATGAATCAAAGAAACTTTATCGTTATAATCGTTGCAAAATATTTGCATTATGGTGGTGGTAGGTGGCTGGTGGTGGTGTTGGCGCTGTTAAAGGTCTTACTCGTATGTGCTACAGGTTCACAAGATGTTAAGATGTTGCAGCAAGCAACAACCACATTATTTCAGTTTAAGTTTCTCTTCTTTTTCGTCTTTTCTTATAATTTGTAATTTTTATCATAATCATTAAAAATTTGACACGTACCACATTTGAAGGCATTAAAATTTGTTTTTTTTTATTACAAAAATGTTCAACTACAGCTACCGGTTTTTCTTTTCATATTTTTGGTAATTTTTCAAATATGCATTTACAGGAATATTTTATATGAACATACTCGTATGAACAATGATGTTGTAGGAATGGCAAAATAGAGTGAAGTTCTTATGCCATAAATATTACATAGACATGATAGACTTAGAATGATGAAAACTTCTTGTAAAAGAGTGTTGATGTGCTGCTCAAATACCAAGGAATGAAAAAAGAGGGAATGTAAGCCAAAAAGCAAAAGTTTTGAAATGACAATTTAAACACTTTTTTACTTAAATATTTGATATTTTATTTCAAACAAGATTTGGAAATTATTTTTGTTCATTTCCTTAATGAATTTGTTCATCAAAATTTAACAGCATAGACAGAGGATAGTGTTAATTTGCATTAGCAGTCTCAATGCAGATTAACTTGTAAATTATCACCATACCCATTACTCAGGGGTAAACCCCTACTCTTGCTATCCATTGTATTGGAGTGTGAAAATGGTTGACAGATAGATTTTTTTTCATAGATATTTTTATATTATGCGCTTTTTTTTTTTTTTTGTTGATGAAGCAAGTTGCTGTCAATTTAACCAGCAATTGATCAAACAGCAATTGCCTCATCTGTCAGTGGATGTTGAATGTGAGTGGCGAGCGCCTTCAGTAGATTAACTGTTATATTCCCAGAAGGTGGCCCTGTACTCCTGATCATTGTTTTCTGGTGGAATAGGTTGGAAATGTCAGGGAGCGGTTTATTCAAGATGGATCTCTTATTTTTTTTTTTTTTTTAATTTAAATTATAATTTTAGAAAACCCCAAATTTTTATTTTTATAATTTTGTCCTCCGCTGGGATTCAACCTTGGTCGTGTGAGTTTCTGTGCGAGCGCTCAACCACTATACCACGTGTGTGATGTAAATGAACTAAATAAAACTGAATTTAAACTGCCATAAGGATTTTTTTAATATGGCAGCACAGCACACAATCAGTCAGCTGTTGGCAAATTGTTAACTGTTGTGAATGAATGTTTAGTTGACAAAATTAAAATGGATTTAAAGTCAGCAAAGTTTAGTAAAATATATAATATATACCCGTATATGGATTTAAAATAAGTAGGGGTAAAATTTTAATCTGTACAAGTACGTTTTTAATGCAAATTAACACTGTCATGTGTCTACCTTATAATACAATTAGGGAAGTTAGATTTTTTCTTAGAAAATATACTCAATTTCAAATTCTAGAATATAATAACCAACAATACTTTTGTGCGCCGCTATTAACTATTATTAGGAAGGCAATTAATACGGTTTTAATTTTTTTTTTTTATTTCAGACCAATACTCGGATAAACCCCTACCAAATGCAGTGCATTGTATTAGAATTTTTGGAAAGGACAGTACAAATATATGTATGTATTTTTCTTTTATTACTATTAAGCGCTTTAGGAATGAGACAAATTGCTGTGAATTGATCATTCAAAGGGCAGTGTTATACCTTCATCCTTGAATGAACAACAGCAATTGCTCCATCGTTGCATGTTGATTGTGGTGAGTGCTTTCGCTAAGTATGTTTTTAGCTGTTTTCTGCTACTTCCCAATAGGTGGCGCTTTTCTCGTGATCAGTCGTATTTATAATGTGCAGAACGTTATTCAGCCGTATTCCAAATGAAACCTTTCTTTATGGCTATTTTATTGGTGCTCAAGCTAAATCATCAGAAGACTTTTTCCCAGGGACTCTAACGGTTATAAGTTATATCGAAAAACTTATTTTTTATGGTTATTTTGAGAGTTTTTCCAAGAAAGGTCAGAAGAAAAAGTTATTTTTCAACGGAAAAATAAAAGTTAAAAAAAACTCTCATAAATAGAGTTTTATTTTTCGTCATAAAATAAAACTTATTTTGTGAGTTTTATTATTCCGTCATAAAATAAAACTCATTTTGTGAGTTTTATTTTTCAGTCAGAAAATAACAGTTTCGCTAAGTAGGTTTTTAGCTGTTTTCTGCTACTTCCCAATAGGTGGCGCTTTTCTCCTGATCAGTCGTATTTATAATGTGCAGAACGTTATTCAGCCGTATTCCAAATAAAACCTTTCTTTATGGCTATTTTATTGGTGCTCAAGCTAAATCATCAGAAGACTTTTTCCCAGGGACTCTAACGGTTATAAGTTATATCGAAAAACTTATTTTTTATGGTTATTTTGAGAGTTTTTCCAAGAAAGGTCAGAAGAAAAAGTTATTTTTCAACGGAAAAATAAAAGTTAAAAAAAACTCTCATAAATAGAGTTTTATTTTTTCGTCATAAAATAAAACTTATTTAGGAGTTTTATTTTTTCGGTCATAAAATAAAACTCGTTTTTATTATTTTTCCGTCAAAAAGTAACAGTTAAAATCTGATTAATGATCACTTATGCGAGATCACCACAGATTCTGTGAGAGCTCTCCAAGACGATTAATTTGGTATATAACATCATATATGTCTGTCGACTCTAATACGATGATTTTTTTAGTTTAATTTTTAAGCAATAACTGTTATTTGCGGTCCCTGCTTTTTCCCTAAATATGTAGTTTATTCAAAATTTACATACTTACTTATATATAAAAATCCCTTAAATTTAAAAACATAAGCAACTCAATTAGGCGCCATCCTTAATAGACAAGAGTTCCGTATTGAAATCCCTGCTCTGACATGTTAAAAGAAAGAAATTTGAAAAATATTTCTTTCGGCCACTACCTCTTAGCAGTCTTCTGGCAAAAGCTAAGAGTTGCACAAAAAAAATTTTAACACTTCATCACTTTTATAATTCAAATAGTAATTTATGTATTTAAAATGCCTTTAATATTATTCATGCTTAATTCCAAAGATTATTTATAACAGATTTGTTGGGCCCCGATTATGGTTCACAATAGTTGTAAATTTGATGAGTTGTTGTGTATTAAACGATTACTGGGGTCTTATTTTCAAAAATTACACAAGTATGTTCAGTTACCGCGAATTCGGTGAACTTCCCACATAAAAGGGTTATTACTTCCTTTACGTGGTTGCATTTATAATTAAGTAAAATAATAATATAAACAGTATTAACAGTTTTAAATTCAGATTTCTATACAATGGCCAACATTGCGAACCCTTCAGGCTCAACAATGGCTTACAGTGGCTCATTTTGCTAAAACTTCTGAGGTAAACTATATGTTTGACTATTAAGTTGTGAAAAAGAAATAAAGAATAAAATTTATGGGTGGTAAAACTCGGTAAAACACCATAAGATATAAAAGTCATGGAACTCAATGAGGAAAGTATAACTGTTGATAACTTTTAATAGGTTAGAAGCTAAGAGAAGAAAGAAAAGAGTTTGCATTTGGAGACAACTACAAAAGTTCGCCAAACTCAGACGATTATGGGAAATGTTCCAACATGGATGTGAAGAAAATATGACCGTACACGGATTTTTTAGAGAATATTTTTATATATATGGTTATAATGATGCAAAAACGGAGTTCCCCCTCCAAGAAGACTATTTCTTATTTATTTATTTATCTACAAAGAAACTGCTCCACGGCATTCTGCTCTATTCCAATGTCAACAAAAAACAAATGATCAGGAGAAAAGCACCACCAATTGAGAAGTAGCAGATAACAGCTAAGCCTATTTAGCGAAGACACTCACCACACAATCAACATGCAATGATGAGGCAATTGCTGTTGATCATACAAGGGTTAGAGTATAGCACTGGCCTTTGAATGATCAATTCACAGCAATTTGTCTCTCAAATAAAAGGCTGTATTACTTGATAAAGTAGAAATTCTAACAAGAATTTGAAAATTTCAAAGCTCCTAAAAACCAAAGTTCGTTTCTTTAATTTTTTATTTCTATAAAAACAAAACTATTTTCACTTTAATTGTGAATTATCAGTTTACCCACCCACTTACTTGTTATACCACAAGCAATTGCAAAATAAAGAGAGAAAAAAAATTCATCACAGTTTTTATTTTTTTTTTTTAATTTGTATCTGAGCCTGCAGTTATTGCCTTTAATATTGGTGGTATGTGGCAGTGTCAGGCTTTATGCACCTGCTAACAACAGACTAGGATTTCGTAAATTGGGGTCATAACAATGCAGTTATAATAGTATCAAATAACCACACAAACAGACATATACTATAATAAAAACACACATACAAACAAAGAAACAAAAACATATATTGAAAACCTATAATCTATAATATTAACCTGCTGTTTTAGCAGCACGTGTTGTATTGGTTTGCTATTCTAATAGCATCTAAAAAACCAAAAAAAGAAGAGTTACAAAATGTTTGAACATGATTTTGAGGCATGTAAAATGCCTTTTCAGTTCTTTATACAATGAAACATAAAAGGTAGTAAAAATTTAAATGTAAGTTCTTCGTTTTCTATTAAAAGTGTTGTTTTGCTGAAGCAAATTTTAGAATAACATTTTTTATAATTGAGCTCAGCGAACTAAAAATTTTAGAGCATTGTACAGAAAACCAGAAACAGTACAATAGATTTGTAAGCTCAGATCACACGATTGCCACAATGCACCAATTACAGGGTAGGACAGTAAAATTAAAAAAATCACGGGTAATGATAATAATTGTTCCAAGATGTGCGTCACTATAAACTGTAACACATCAAAAGTCAAATAAAAACTGACTGGAGTAAGCTAGAGTTAAAAATAAAACAGTTTTATTTTGCATTTTTATTACAGATTTATATTCTGTATTATTTTATTTAAAAATTAATTTAATTTTATAAAATTTTTTATTTTATTCATTATGCCATCCATAAGCAATGTTATAGTGTTTTCGGTGATTTTTTTGGTACCAGCTGTCCATTTATATCGAAAACTAGTAATGGTTTTGGGAACAGATGTACTCTTCTTTAGTTCTCTTTTGACCAGAGCCCAATATCTTCCAATAGGCCGCAGGTCTGGGCAGTTTGGTGGGTTAGCCTCTTTTGGAACAAAAATAACATTATTTTTATTATACCAGTCTATTGCGCTTTTACTGTAGTGACATGTTGCCAAATCTGGCCAGAAGAATGTTGATATGTTGTGCTGTCTTAGAAATGGGAGCAACCTCTTTTGAAGACACTCTTTGATATAAATATCTGAGTTTATTGATCCCAATATAACAAACGATGCACTTCCATAGCCTGCCAAACTAGGAACTTTTTGGGAAATTTTGATAGTTTTTTAGTTCGGAACTCTTCAGAAACATTGCCTCTACTATCCGCACCATAAAACTCTTGGCCAGGAAGCTGCGCAAAGTCTGCAAAAACGTAAGTTTCATCATCCATTACACAACATTCGAACTTTTGAAAAAATTCTTTTTTGAGGAGTTTTGCTCTTTTTTGTGCTTCAATATTCTTCTTAGCATTTCTATCCGGAACTTTTTGGACTTTAAATGTTTTAAGGCCAGCTTTAGCTTTAACTCGGCGCACAAAACTTTTCGGACATTGCACGCGCCGGGCCACTTCGCGACCAGAAATGTTTGGAAGAGCCTGCAAAAGCTTCTCAACCTTTTTGGCTTTCGCGTCGTTCGTTACCAGTTTTGCTTTACCTGTTCCAGGCTTTCTTTCAATTTTTAGGTCTTTGTTGAACTTTTTGACCACTATGGAAACACATTGCCTGGTCACGTGGACTTCCCTAGCAACTTTTGTATAACTCCAATATGGTTTTTTTTTTAATTATTTGAATAATTTTTGTATGCACTTGTCTTTGATTATCCATTGTGAACTAACTAACAAGTCAAATTTGACAAACTGATACATTTTAAAATCTGACACATTTTTCAAAGATATTGTGATTAAGAAAAATAATTTTGATTAAAGGTGAAAAAAGTTATTAAGAAAAATGGGTGTTACACTTTATAGTGACGCACATCTTAGTAGACACTGTTAAGTATAAGAGTCACCTTTAAAATCTAAGAACCGGTCTTTAAAGTTTTTTGACTATATTGCTAATAATTTGGGTATAATTCCAAACGATTGTAAATTTCACTGTGTGTAATTTTAAAGATCATGGAACAATAACCATATCGTCGCAAGAATTAAAGAACGCTGTAGCTGACAAAAAATTAAATGTTCACCAGAGCCAAAAAACCTGTATGAAAGTAGAAAAGAAAGTGGTATTTAAAAACGCAGACGGCGTAAGTGAATTTCTTTTCATCATAGAAATCTGGGAACGGGACCAATCGACGCGTATTTTTTTCTGATAAAAATGATGCAAAAAACTTATTTTCGATTTTTTGTCAGTTACAGCGTTCTTGCAACGATATACGGACAACACTACGTGATGAAAGATCAAAAAAGAAGACCCGTGTCTCCCAGTCATAAAGTTTTTTTTTTTTTATGGGCCCCCATACATTTGCGGCCTCGTTGTCATTTTTGCAAATAAGTGATTATTTTCTCAGGCTTAAACCCTCTTGCTCTTGCAAACCCTTCGGAATTTTGATTTACTCTCTGAGGCAAAGTTGTAGCTCATGACATGAAGAACAAAAATTGTGAGGTTATAAAATCAAAAAACGTCACCTTCAAGACCAAAATCGCAAAAAACTTAAAAAAATTCGATCTTTTTTACCTTTCTTCCCCCTGCTTAGGGCTACAGGCAGCAAACCGTTCAAAATTTAAGAAAACAAGGAACTACACAAATTATAATATTAATATTTGATAATCATCAAAGTGTCTTTTTCTAATAAGCATCCCTGCTACATAAACATAAAAAAAATGTTGGTCGGCAAAATTTTAATTAAAAAGTTAATTGACACCTATTAATTCTTCCAATTAATTTTTTAGTTAATACAATTAAATAAAATTAAATTAAATTGAAACTTATATTGGGTAGTTTAACTACAGGTATAAAACTTAAAATGGCAACACCCTTTTAACTGGCGGCCATATTGTCAGCTGTCAAGTGATTTATGTTTATTATGGAGTGACATTTCAATATGAGTGATCGCCAAGCAAGGCGTATATTCTGTGAGGGGTCAAAAACATAATTGCCGTTGATCCCGATTTTTATAAGCGAATTTCGTGTAGCGATGAAGCTCACTTTTGTTTGCGTACTTATGTCAATAAACAAATCTGCCGTATTTGGAGTGATGATCGTTATCAAGTGTACATACAGTGCACTCGGGAAAACGTCAACATCCCAAAACGTCAACCTCTAATTTTTTACATTGTCTACTCTAAAAAGTCAACCAAACCACAAAGCTCTAAAACGTCAACTTTAAATAAAAGAAAATTTTGAATTTATTTATTTTATGAAATTAGTTCAGAAATTCGGGATTCCCCTTATAAGTATGTAGGGTAGAAAAAAATCTGTATTTACATGCATATGTATGTATAGTCTTCATGTCCAGTTGCTTTTTGTTCTCGTAAGTACATATGTAACAGACATTTTTTAGATGCATAAGTATGTGAAAATACTTACACTCCTCTGAGGATTAGGTTACTTTTGGCTAAAACGTATATTTTACGTTTTGGCTTGCTCTATGGTTGCGAAATTTTTGCTAACTCGGATTTCACTTCAAGACGTCGATTGAATATGGTCTTTAATAGTATTGTCAGATATGTTTTTTGTTTGAGAATACCTCCCGTTCATCACACTTTAGTTTCTGAGTGGCAATTCTCCATATACTCCGTTCGTCTTTGGAATTTACTTCGACATAGCCTACAACTCACTAGTAATGTAACGCATTTTAAAAAACGGTTATTCTATTTCTTTCCTAATTGATCTATCTATATTTTCTTGCTTTATTTAATTACATTAATTTTAGTTTATATAAATATAAATAAAGTAATTGTAATTTAGTAATCTTTCCATTTTATTATTTATTTTTTTTCCATCGTTTGTATTGCCTTATTTTTACCTTATTTTACTGTACCTTTTGAAGTTCTTAATTACTATAGAATATGCTTCCTAATTTTACAATAACTTATATTTCAAATTTTAAATTGTTAATTTTTCTTTAATTAATTCTGTACTTTAACTATAAGATTTATGTCTTGTTGTACAGAAATTCAAATAAATAAATAAATAAATAAAATAAATAAATAAAATTATGATCTCATTTATAATGTGTTCTTTTAGTTTCAGTTATTAGATTGAAAGCCTTTTGTTTCGTTTTTGGATTTGTTTATGTTTGGTTTTAGTTTATAGTCAATAAAGCAGTTTTAAAGCACATTATCAATATGTTTTTTATTAAAATTTTTTACATTCAAAAACGTCAACAATTTGTTAAACGTCAACACCTGCGGTTTTAATTAGTTGACGTTTTCCCGAGTGCACTGTATGTTGTGTTACGATTAAATTCAGAAAAACTGACTGTTTGGTGTGCTTTATGCTGATTAGAACGTTACTGTCAATGGTGTCTGCTATAGAGCCAAGAGTACTGACTTTTTGGTTCATTAATTGGACAACCACAATGTGTAGGAGCTGTGGTTTCAACAAGACGGCGCAGTATGTCACACACCTTGTGTCACAATAAATTAACTGTAAAGAAAACGTTTGGCAACCGCATAGTTTTACGTTTCGGAACCAAATTGGCCTCCAAAATCCTGCGATTTAACGTCGTTATACTATTTTCTGTGGGGATATGTAGTTGCCGTAGTCTAGTGGTTAGTGTGTTGGCTTACTAAGACATGGGCCCTGGGTTCGACTCCAGGCTCTGACATCTTCAAAAAAAGATATATGAAAAAAATATTTCTTTTGGCGACTACCTCTCAGCAGACTTCTGGCAAAAGCTCTGAGAGTAACTAATTTTTTTTTTTTGTTTTTTTTTTTAAGACAATACTCAGGGATAAACCCCTACTCATGCAGTGCATTGTATTGGAATGTGAAGTTGGTTGATAAAAGGTTTTTTTTTTTTCATAGATGTTTGTATATTTTGCGCCTTTTTTTGTTTGTTGATGAAACATGTTGCTTTCAAATTGTCCACTCAAGAGCCAGTGTTATACCTTCACCCTCGAATAATCAAACAGCAATTGCCTCATCTGTCGGTGGATGTTTAAATGTGAATGGTGAGCGTCTTCAGTAGATTATCTGTTATCTTCCCAGAATGTGGCGCTGTACTCCTGATCATTGGTTTCTGGTGGAATAGATTAGAAATGTCAGGGGGCGGTTTCTAGCAGATGGTCTTGCTGGATCTCTTATTTGTTTAAATTTAATTTTTAATTTAAGTTGTAATTTTAGAAAACCTCAAATTTTTATTTTTATAATTTTGTCTTTCGCTGGAATTGAACCTTGATCGTGTGAGTTTCCGTGCGAACGCTCTACACCACTATGCACATTCGTTTATTTATATCTATATATATAAAAGAAAGTGGCGTTAGTTACTACGCTTATAACTCAAGAACGTCTGGACAAATAAGAAGAATAGAAAAAAAAATTTTCTAAAATATTCCAGAAAAAAAAATTACGTGTGTACTTTTAAAATACCGAGTTTACACAATGCCTTTGATGACTGTTCACATTAGAGTTGCATGACTGTTCACACTATGTTTCAATGGTGTTCACACTAAAACCGATTTTGTTGTTTCGTACCAATTCGGAATGGTCTCTGGCCAAATAAGAAGAATAGCAAAAAAAATTTCTAAAATATTCCAGAAAAAAAAAATTACGTGTGTACTTTTAAAATACCGGGTTTACACAATGCCTTTGATGACTGTTCACATTAGAGTTGCATGACTGTTCACACTATGTTTCAATGGTGTTCACACTAAAACCGATTTTGATATTTCGTACCAATTCGGAATGGTCTCTGGCCAAATAAGAAGAATAGCAAAAAAATTTCTATGTCGCAATGATGTTCACACTAGAGTTGCATGACTGTTCACAATTGTGTATTACAATTGTGTTCACACTAGAGTTGGATGAATGTTCACACTATGTAGGAATGTTGGTCTCACTAGAGTCATGACTTTTCACACCATGCTGTTGATCAAATTAACGCTTGCTTGAATTATAGGGATGCCAATCTTTAATTACGATACTGAAAATTATGATTTTCAGGATTTACAAAATTTTTTATTTTAAGGTTTTTTGCTTCTTCTTCCATTTGCGTGATGCAATTAATAACGATGGTAATGTAAACGACCTCGGAAAAATTGTTATTTTGCCTTCAATATGAATACGATACAAATGCATTAAGCGATTTGGTTCGAACTAATGTACCTTTACTAAATCCACAACAAAAAGAAGTGTACGATACGGTGATGAACACAATTGATGGTGGAAGTGCTGGAATGTTTTTCCTTGACGCACCTGGTGGCACTGGCAAGACATTCCTCATATCACTGATTCTGGCTACAGTTCGTGTAAGGTCAGAAATTGCCATAGCAGCTGTTTCTTCTGGAATAGCGGCTACGCTGCTGGAAGGTTGTAAATCCGCTCATTCGGCATTGAAATTGCCATTAAACCTTCAAGCGGTTAAGGAACCAGGAACATGTAACATAGCGAAACATTCAGCAATGGCTAAAGTTTTGATAGCAAGCAAAATAATTATCTGGGACGAACGCACAATGTCGCATAAACGTGCGTTAGAAGCTCTGAATCGCACCATGTAAGATCTGCGTAATGACGCAAGATATTTTGGCGGTACGTTGATTTTACTCTCAGGTGATTTCCGGCAAACACGATCAATACTTGCCTCAAATCATCGACATTGTGGCGTTATGTGAAGAAACTTCAGCTGACGACAAACATGCGAGTTGCATTGCAAAACGATCCATTTTCCGAAGTGTTCTCCAATCAACTACTAACTATTGGTAATGGTCGTGTTCCTGTCGACGCATTGAATGGATTGATATCCTTTCCTCCGAATTTTTGTAATTTCGTCTCAACGAAAGAGGAGCTCATCAAAAAAGTGTTTCCTAATATAATTGCTAACCATAAGAACTACGATTTATTGAGTGAAAGAGCAATTTTAGCTGCAAAGAACAAGGATGTGGATCACATAAACTTTAAAATTCAAGATAAAATTGTTGGTTCCCAGTTTTCTCACATGGATCAGAGCAACTCTTTTGTACATACATTTATGCCGAGAGTGCAAGTGTCGCAGAATCTGCACAAACGATTGTTATTCTAATCATTTTATGACTCGAATGCACAACTCAAATCTTATCCGAGGTAAAAAGTTATCCGCTCATTCTCTTAATACGAGTATTGGCATTAAAGCGCTCATCAGTGGCACGGAAAGCCAGTCAGAAAGTAACTCGTATCAATAATACTGGATATTACTTTTTTAAAAGCAAAAATAAACGATCAGTATCTATTATGTTTACGAGTATTTATATAACCACTCATTCAAAAACAAAAATTTTTGTTTTTTATATTTGCAACTGAACCATACAATTTTGAAACAATGTTCAATCAAATACGAGTAAATCATAAGACTTTTGAAACAGCTGTTTATCATTAGTTGCTCAATATCATAATTTAAAAAACTATCTTTGCAGTTTGAACAGTTTTTGCATAAAAAGTATCGTAAAAAAAACCAAAACTATAAAACTGAGCAACAGTAACTGAAGAAATGAATACATTTTGTATTAAATTTTCTCCTTTTTTTTTTTTGTTTTTTTTTTTTTTTTGTTATTTCAGCATCAGGATAAATATATTGTACTTTGTGGAATTCTAATGTAGACTCACTCGTACAAAAATAAGGAGTTAAGAAAAAAGTACTATTTTGTTATGTACTCGTACGATTGTATGTCATATGAACAATGTGTGGTAAGTACCTAAAACGTGCTTGGAATTTCAACAATTGCCCAATATGATCCCTTTTTAAAAAGAAAACGAATTCTAAGAAATTGCTATAAATGCTCTTTAAAGTGTGGTATGGAATGCTATATTGAGCTTCAAATACACTGTATTTGTGTTTTCTTAAAAAAAAAAAAGAATTTAATGTGAAACGATATAATGCAGTGTTTTCAGTATTTTTTCCCTTTTTTTTTGCATGTACGATTTAAAAAAAATAAAGAGCCAAAGAAAATGTGTCCAGTCATAACAATGGTTATGGCTTTATCTCTTGCTGTACATTCCACTCTTAAGTAATACAATTGCCATTTCTATTGCTATTTCTATTGCCATTTCTATTACTTCTTCTAATGCTTTTTACTACTATTTTTCTGCTCTTGTTTACTGGTCACAAATTTTTAACTTCAACTCCATTGGTAACTTTTAACACGTATTGAAAGTATTTTTTTATTTTATGGCTTTTGCCCGGGTTGATCAGTCGGTCGAACAAACGAGTTAGCAAACGAGCTGTTATTGCCAAAATGTTAACTGGAGGATACTTTGTGGTTTAAAGCATAAACAAAAACTGTTATTCCTTTTTTTTATTTTCTTTTCTATATTTGTTGAGTTTTCTTGTTATTGTTGTAGCATCCCTTTAAGTTTTATGCTAAATATGTTTCTTACAAATACTGAATATCTAACAAATACAGTGTTGGGTGTCATTCTTTTTCCTCATTTTGCATATTTTCTTAAGAAAAAAAAAATTTCTTTTCTGTAGTTGGCATAAGATGTTGGCGCATAAAAATTGTTTCTAAACTGATGTCAATGTTACAATTGGATAATAAATAATTTTAAGAACAGCTAAAGAAAATAATACAATTTTTAAATGCCAATACGAATAGAATGCAATTTTCCACATACAACTGAAGAAATAGCCCACTGACACTTGGCTGAAAAGTGTTGATGCACACACGCTGTATAATATAAATCTGATACCGGAGCCCCTAATAGCTACTAATTGCCATACAATTTTAATAAGTGTTGATCAAGCACAAGGTGCCGTTTTGATACCATTAGAGAACAAAACTGAACTCACCCAAGTGGGAAAAAAAAACTACAGCCAACCAGAGCTGTCTATAAAGTGAAATAAAATGAGGGGCTCCAGGCTCGCGAACTGCGCCAAGCCTTCCAAGAAAGGCACCTCAAAAACCTTCAGAATTTTGACGGTCAGACCTGGGCTAGAAAATTAACTATTGTCTTCCTCTCCGAAGTATTTACGCAACTTCTGCACTGAGGGTTAAAGGGCAGACCCAACTTTCAGCGTGTTTAGCGATCATCCAATGACCCGTGTACACCGCTATAAGCTTAGAAAAAGATTGACGAGAGATCGCCAAAAGTTTCAGAGTCTTGCCCCGATTATATTGAGGTCAAAGAGAACAGGAAGTAATGGAGCTACATCTGTTCTGTGCTTTTCCATCGAAAAATCTAGATATCTCCTCTTAAATGACAGTCATAGAGTAGCGAATATTCGAATATTCAACTTCAAAGCATCGCTCCCCCATTATCATCAAAGTTTGCACAACTGCAAACTCTTCAGCCTGAAAAACACTACAGGTGTCTGGTAATCAAAATAAGTCTGCGAAATACCAGCACCCACGCCGGATTCCATCTTAGAACCATTCTTTGTTCTCCAAATTCACGCGATATTAAGTATAAGGTAATCTGGGGCCTAATTACCGCAGTCGATAGCTAGTGAGTTTTTTTCGAACTATCGAAATTTTCGCCTTTTGGTATTCTGTCACTCGTTATCGAGTAAAGTGTATCGAAATTTCTAATGATGGCACTCGATAACGAGCATACGTTCGAATACAACCTTGCGAGTTTTTACTCGTTAGCAAAATACCAAACGACATTTTGTTTTTCAAAGAAAACTTAAAAAAAAAAGAAAATGTAAGACAATTTTGTATTTATTTTGCGAATATACTACATAATTTTTGTCTATTATTAGAAAAAATGCAACAAAAATCAGTTTTAGACAAAAGCAAATTCTTGCGGAGTTCATGTCTGAACACAGTGATTTGGCAAGAGGAATTTTGCCAAATACATCGCAAGGCAAAGCAACAGCCAATAAATTATGGGAAAACTTAACAATAAAACTGAATTCCTCTGGTCCACCTGTGGCGAAATGTGGCGCAAGGTATGTTGCAAACTAATTTCATTGTATTTGATTATTAAACTTTTATTATGTAGGTTTATGCCGATCAAAAACTTTTAATAAAAAGAAAGATTTCTTCTAAAAAGAAAACCGGTGGAGGTCCTTACGAAGAAAAAGACCTTAGCACTGCAGAAGAACAAATTTTGGAGGCAGCGGGAATTTATGTGGCTGTTGCCGGCTTGAAAGCTAGAACCTTTGGATCACAAATTCAAGATGTAGAACAGAGTACATCGTCAATTATGTCAATAAGAGAAGACACAGATGAAAATATTCTTGACCTTATTGACAAAATGGAGAATGATTAAGAGGAAAAAAGTACTACCTGTTTATAAAAGCATGCCTTCTACAATCAAAGAGCCAAGAAAAACGAAAACTCTTCTGCTAAAAAAAATATTATTGCCAATGATGAATATCATACCAAAGTCCTCGAGAAATTAGATAAAATTTTAGAAATCAAGAAAAAAAATGAAGGCAAAACAACATCTAATTAACATGGAAATAAAAAGTATTGAACTACAAATTCGAAAAAAGAAGTTGGAGAAACTTTATAAAGAATATTATTAATGCTTATATTAAAAAAAAAAAAAAAAAAAAAACAATAAGATTTTAAAATTATTTTTAGTAATGGAAGATAAAGGACTAATACCAAAGGGCCTGTTTTTATAAGGCAAGCAAGCGACTTGTCTATTAAGCAACTTGTTTATTTGTATGTAAAACAATTATTGGTTTTGTTGTACATATAAGTAGATAAGTGAACTTAATAGACAAGTACTTACCTCTTTTATAAAAACAGGCCTTAAGTATTAGTTCTTAATTTTCAATTACTAAAAATAATCTTTTTATTGACGAAAGTCATAACCCTTAATTTCATTTCCAAGTAGTGTATTAAATCTTTATATATAAATATTTTTTCTTAAATCAAACCCGCAATGAATTATACTTTTTTATTTAAAAAAACTTAAACACTTTACAACACTTAAAAAAAATCGACTCGTTTCTTATCCAGTACCATTATCAGAAAATTTCGAACTATCGAAATTAAACTCGATGAGAAATTATTTCGATCACGACTCCCAGAATTAGCCCCCTGATTTGAGTTTTCAACAAAATTATAAAATGCATGCACATACACAAACACGTACTTACATTTAAAATTCTACAAAAAGTTATCCAAAAAGAAAAGTGTTACAATTACCTGAAAAGAGTGTAAAAATAGGAATAATTAGTCATATAAAGAGTTTTTTTTTTAACAAAAGCCCACTAAAAATACGAGTAGAAATACAGGCGAATGTTCTTATTTTTTATTTTTTTTTTCAGTGCACTTTTCACTTGTCATCTATTTTCCTATCATGCTGAAAAAAGAAATCTGAAAAATAATATTTCTTTCGGTGACTAACTCTTAGCAGTTTACTGGCAAAAGCCCTGAGACCGAGAGTAACTGATTGCCACGAACAAGTATCTCAAGTCTGTCGTTCGGAGTCGACGTTAAACTGTAGGTCCCAGTACTAATGGATAAAGATTCACGCACACAACATGGGTGCTGCGGGAAGCTACGCCGTAACCCTGACACAGGGTTGTAATGACCCATTATTAATACTAATATTTAAGAAAATCCCCAACTAAAATAAATTTTAAATAGAATTGTTATTGTAGAATTATTAAAACAAGAACCCATAGTAACAAAGGAAAATTCTGCAATAATTGTAATGACTAGTGAGTAATTGTTTTGATTCAGTGGTGTATAATACGTTAGAGAGTATAAATAAAACGTTAAAACAAATTCTTGGAAATATAAGCGAATCCTAAAGGACACTTCGTAATAATAGTTTTATATTTCTATAACCGTGTAACTGCTTTATGAAACACGGTATAGTAAGTTACACAAACAACTTGTCGCTGAAGATTTTAAAGAAAAAACTTGAAAAAAATTTCACTTGCTTGTCATAAAAAATTAAAAGGAAATACAACTTTTTTTATTTGATGTAAAATTAATTTATTCTTTCATTATATTCTATAATTACACCTATAATTTGCAAGAGAAAAGGCTGTTAATTAATAAAAAGATAATTTCTTTATCAGATTATGTCTCAAATTTAAGTTAAATTTAAATTCAATTAAAAAATAATTGAAATTAAAATTTTATTTTCATAAACGTTCTTTATCATCTGAAATTCATTGCTACTCGTATTTACTGCATATCAGAAGGTAATAAAATATTTTTTAAAAGAGAAAAATATATAAATTTTAAAGATTTAAGTTTTTGTTCTGTTTAGTTTGGTTTGGTTTGGTTTGGAAAAGCAAGATACATAC
Organism: Metopia argyrocephala; assembly: GCA_963576795.1. Taxonomy (NCBI): domain Eukaryota; kingdom Metazoa; phylum Arthropoda; class Insecta; order Diptera; family Sarcophagidae; genus Metopia; species Metopia argyrocephala. The sequence goes on from OY756210.1 coordinate 43,731,265, forward strand.
ATAAGAGAAAATTTTCCAAACATTAGGGTAATACGCATTTCTTGTTTTTTTTTTAAATTCCTCAAAGTTTCCACAAGATTGTAGTCGCTGTGGTTTAGTGGTTTGTGTGTTGGCTTACTAAGACGATAGCGCCGGGTTCAAATCTCAGCTCTGACATCTTGAAAAAAAAGAAATATAGAAAAAATTATTTGTTTCGGCGACTACCTCTCAGCAATCTTCTGGCAAAATCTCTGGGAGTAATTGATTGCCATGAAAAACTTTCTCAAATCTGTAGTTCAGAGTCAACTTTAAACTGTAGGTCTCGGTACTCATGGAGTGCTGCAAAGAGCTAGGCCGTAACACTGAAGCAGGGTTGTAATGGCCAATTATGTATGTATGCATGTATGTTCCACAAGATTGTGTTAAAAAAACTTATACGGGTATTACAGTACCACACTATCAAAATAAAATGAAGGTGGTTCAAGTAGAACAGAATTTTCACAACTTCTAAATCACTACATGTATTGAATTCGTTTTCCATGCAGCCTTAAATTCAAATAAATTCCTAAATTTGAAAAATTCATGAAAACTAGCATGATAAGTAGGTTCTAAATTAGTTAGTTGCTATGATACATTATGGCTTTCGCAGCGGCCGCTTCACTGGTATTGTCCTGGCCTTACTCTCTATAAGATGGAGTACATATATTCACAGCTTTGGTGAAAGTAAAGTTGTTGCTCTGGATATCTTAAAGACGTTTGATAGAGTCTGGCACGATGCTCTTAATTCCAAACCTGCTGCCTTTTGGCAAAAATGTAATGACAAGTTTTCTTTACTGAAAAATTATTACATCATAACAATATGTTGTGCCCTAATTGTTTATGGTCAGGTTTTTTATAAGAAATGAATGTGAATGCAAAACAAAAACAAAAACAAAAATATTGTGTAGACAGCACGTAAAATATTTAATATTTTTTCCTTGTTGTTGTTGCTGTCTTGTTATTGTATTGTGGTAAAATATTTTATATGTGTTTTTAATTTTTTGTTGCACTTTGCAATTTGCTTAGATTGTTTAATATTTTTTCACATATTTTTTTTGTTTTTATTGTTTTTGTGTTTTATACCCTTTACCAGCAGGGTGGTTGATTGGTTTGTTGTTAATGTTTGTGACAAACAAAATGTTAAGATGTTGATTTCAGTGCCTAAATTTGGATTTAAATTCTACTTTCGAAATACATTGAACACAAAAGAAACTATTGATGCCCGCTTTCGTACAAATCCATAAAAGAATTTGATATCAATGCTGTTCTAAAGAGGGGGGTTACTGCCGCACGATGTCATATTAACAGTCACTTAACAAGTGATAAAACTCTAAATAGTTCACAAGGTGATGATTGATCTTACTCTCCATATCTTTAGAAAGTGTTGAACAAACAGCTATAGGGCGTTAATTTTTATGATGACTCACCCCATTGAGGTAACATTAGTAAGGAAAAATACTGACATGATTACCAATAGCCACACTAGCAACAAACAGCATTAGTGTTGGTAAACATTTGGCCCAGAAGACCTATACATATATTAAAGACACCAAGGCACTAGTGATAACGTTTTCATTGCAATATTCCGCACGATGTGGGGACAGGATCTGTTTTACAACCCCCACATACATGCATACCTACATACATAATTGGCCATTACAACCCTGTGTCAGGGCTACGGCCTAGTTTCTCGCAGCACTCATGTTGTGTGTGTTAATTTTTATCCATGAGTACCGGGACCTACAGTTTAAAGTCGACTCCGAACGACAGATTTGAGAAGCTTTTTTATGGCAATCAATTACTCCTAGATATTTTGCCAGACGACTGCTGAGAGGTTTTCGCGAAAGAAATAATTTTTTCATATTTCTTTTTTCAAGATGACGGAGCTGAGATTTGAACCCGGCGCTTTCGTCTTAGTAAGCCACTAGACCACGGCGACTACAATCCACAATATCTTTTATTCCCACGATTACTACCAAGAAAAAAAATTTCTCTCAAGAAGAAATCATCGATAAAATATAAGTTCTCCATGTAAAGTGTTGAAAAGTCGTCTAAGATTGAATGTAATTTACTTATTTGTTTTAAAATTTCTATAGTACATACAACACACAATAAATTGGCTTTATCAATTTGTTCTTTTCTCTATTTATTTGCAACATTTTATAAAATAAAAAATTTTCATTTCCTAAATGCTAATAAAGGTTGTCTGTCTGCTGCATAAATGTTTTCATTTTAAATTTAAAATTTTTAATTTTTATTTAAAAAGTAAAAACTTGTTAAAGTTGAAGAGTTTTCCGATAAGAAATTTTCAGTTAATAATTTTGAGAATACTTTTAAACAAAGCCTTTGTTTAATATTAAAGAGAGACAATTATTATTCAGGAGATTAATTTTTTTTTTAAAAAGTTATAAAAAATGTTAAAAAAATGGGGATCTATTGAAATATTGCCTACGAATGACAGAGTAGCACATTCTTGGGCTTATAATCATTATGGTATACAATGCTACCAACGTCTATGAGACATTTTCATACATTCAAGGCTGTATTTTTAGGAAAAGCCATACTAACACTGAAGAACAACCCTAAAACAATCTACGAAAACACAATAAATATACGTTTCTTTGAAAAAGGTTGATAGAAAAAAAATTACGTTTCAGAAGATTAAATGTAAAAATATTTACGAGTGAGATACCATTTACATCCAACAATTTTCAATAATTGCTTAAATTTCCAAAAACTTGTCATTTGTAGGTATTTCGAATGTAACAGGATTACATGCATTTTCTTTTTTATCGTAAATTTATGAAATTATCACACAGCATGCAAAAAGCTGTGACCCAAATTTTATTTTATTTTTATTTATATTGTTTTTTACATTTAAAAATGTAATTGTTAAATAATTAATTGTGTTGTTTTTAATTACTCGAAAATAGTTTAAAGTTTTGTAGTGTGACAGCGATAATTATAATTTACACACAATTTTTTTTTTTGTTTTTTGCGAGCAAAACTTTATCAAGCATTCATTAAATTCGAGTTTTGTTCCTGCTGTAAGTTGTTAACAATTATTTCAAATACTCGTAGCAATTGCAATTGATAAAATAACAAAAATAAAAGTAAAAAGTTTTCCTGTTGTGTTCCTATTTGTGCATGATAATAAGTGGTGTAATAAATAAATTTTCAAAAGGAAAACGGCGAACATCAACCTTATGATACTCTACTCTACAGAGTGTAAGAAATATTAATGGGAATAGGTTATCAATAAAACGATTAAATGTGCTTCTATAGTGTGCTTTTTTAAGAGCTATAGGAAAGTTTTTCAAAAAAAAAAAAAAAAAACATAAAACTCGAAAAATTAATGAAATCTTTATTTGAATCGATAGTACGGTCCATATAATTTAATGTTTGAAGATTATTTCATTCAAATGTTCAAAATGGTCCATCCGCTAAGTCCAATTTTCGCATACTCTTTCCAACATTTCGGCCGGTATATCACGAATAAATGCTTCAATGTTGTTTTCCAATGCGTCAATTGAAGCGGGCTTGGCTGTATAGACATGAGCTTTAACATAGCCCCCCAAAAAATAGTCTAAAGGCGTTAAATCGCACGATCTAGGGCGCCAATTGAGCGGTCCCGGATCTTCGGAAAACTTTCCAAGAGCCCATTCACCAAAAATTCTACGTTGCGGTAGGCCGTTCGGCTTCAATTCTTGCACCAGGTGTATTTTTAAAGACTTCACACCTAAATCCTTCCGCAAAATTTTCGACGTCGTTGAGTAACAGAGGCCCAATTGCTACGAACGGCGACGAATAGATAATTGATAGTCATCATTAACACTGGCCGACACAGCTGCGATATTTTCTTCATTTCGCACTCTACGTAAGCGTGTTGGTGGTTTAATGTCCAACAATGTCACAATAGCCCGAATAGCCGCTTCAGTGGGTCGATTAAAATGACCATAAAATGGAAGAAGCGCGCGATGTTCGTTTGTAAGACGATTCATGGTTAAATTATAGACCAAACTGAAGATGTTTGACGGTGAAACAAAACACGAAACGTGCGTCAGGTGTTTAAACCAGTGTTGCCAAAAATATAATAGCTAAAAAATCACCCTTTATTATACAGGGTGTTTTTTTAGAGGTATAGAACTTCGAATTGAAATAAAACACAAGAAAATCGTTTTAATGTCCATCAATTTGGCTTTATTGGAAGGATAATTTTATGCCATTAATGTTTAAATATGATTTCGGGCATGTGGCCGCCGCGGCTAGCTCGAATAAAGCCAATTCTACAGGTCCAATTTTCAACCACTTTTTCGAGCATATGGGGCCGTATGTTGGCAATAACGCCACGAATGTTGGCTTCCAAGTCCCCTAACGTTTCTGGTTTGTTGGCGTAGACGAGCAAAATTCCGCGAAATTATGCGCTCATCGAATGTTTCCTTCAATAAATCGATTGTGACGTGCTCTGTGTGGCATGTAGCGCCGTCTTGTTGGAACCACAACTCATCCACATTCATGCCATCCAATTCGGGAACAAAATAGTCGGTTATCATGGCTCTATACCGGTCTCCATTAACGGTAACTGACTCTCCAGCATTATTTCGGAAGAAGTATGGCCCAATGACTCCACCAGCCCATAGAGCACACCAAACAGTCAGTTTTTGTGGATGTAATGGCGTCTCAAGGGTCTCATGTGATTCTCTTCACTCCAAATGCGGCAATTTTGCTTGTTGACGTAGCCATTCAACCAAAAATGAGCCTCATGACTTAAAAAAATTTTGCGATGAAAATCAGCATCGAGATCAATCTCATTTTCGACCCATACACCAAAATCACGACGCATTGCATGGTCTCGCGGCTTTAATTCTTGCACAAGCTGGATCTTGTAAGGTCGCAAGCCAAGATCTTTGCGCAAAATCTTCCATAAAGTTGATGGACAAAGCTCCAATTGCTGTGGACGGTGGCGAATCGATTCATTCGGGTTCTCTTCAACACTTTGCTCTACAGCGGCAATTGTTTCTTCGGTGCGCACTGTTCGACATCTCTGCGGATGCGTATTATCACATAGAGTAAACGTAGTGCGAAAACGATCCATGGTTAACCGAATTAATTGCTCTGATGGACGATTATGTCGACTATAAAATGGACGGAGCTTGCAGTAAACTTCGCGAACTGAACCAATATTTTCGAAATAAATTTGCACGATTTGCAAGCGTTGTTCTTTTGTTCATGATGAAATGGCAAACCAAACTAAATATTAATCACTTGACAGCTGACAAAATGGCCGCCAGTTAAAAAAGTGATGCCAACTTAAAGTTCTATACCTCAATAAAAAAACACCATATATTCCATAGTTTTAATTTTAAAGGTTATCAGTGAAACGATTAAATGTGCTTCTGTACGTATTAAGTATATGCGATGATTTTAATTCTTAATCTAATTTTATTTATGATTACTGTTTGTGTGCAAATTAAGCTTTTGCCGGCATGAGGTGAATGTCCTCTTATTTGTGTTCCCTGTATACTCCTCTCGTATGTTACATCTTCTTTATTTTCATGTCTGCCTCTTTAACATGTTGGTGATGGAGTGGATGGCCAAAAAAAAGGCTTTCGAAAACGTTAATTGGTATTTTGTTTCGTCAGCAACGCTTTAGTTAGTTCAAAGCCAAATTCTATAAAGAATTCAGGTTTTTGCAATGAATTTTTTGATAGTAAAAGGTGAATAGTACACATGAATAGTACATTAGCCAAATAGAACACGTTTTCGACTTCAGCTACGGTAATCTCATCAGAGTTTTTTGTGTCTGTACATTCATATTCATGACCAAATATCAACTATTTAAGTCACACTTTTTTAAGAGATCTCATACCGAAATTACCTTTTCTTTTTTCATATCAGTTAGTCGGAGTAAAGTCACACAATAATTTCTATCATATTCTGTTTTTGTAATTGTCATCTTATTTGGATGAAACAGAATTACAACGAATTTTTGTTTTTGCTCTTTTATTCTATTTTATTATTTTTTTATTCTATTTACATTAGTCGACATCCACGACATGTACGACTGTAGCCGTGGTGGTTAGAGGGCATCGCCAAAAGCCAGAGCATTTCATATAACATGCTGAAGAGTTGAAGTTCGAGTCCCAGTAAGAGTGATGAATTCTTTAAATTAATCCCATACATTTAAAGTTGTTTTTTCATTACCTTTAATCGTAGGGGGTGATGGCTGTCACAATTTCTTTTCCGAACCACTCTAGTGTAGGGTATAGAATTATTGATGTGAAGAACAAAGTTTTTAGTTCGTTTAATGAGAATATTTTTGCCTTCATTTTAATATTTACAACTTAACTCAACTGAACTAAACAAACAATTGCCCTCAAATAATAGTTTTCATTCATAGAAAAATAAATAAATTTCTCTTCAAATTTGTTGATGCTTTTCCTTGTATATATTTCTTTTGACATTTTTACAATATTTTTATTTTTGTTTTTATCAGTTTTAACAGCAGTAGCATCATGTTTTCTTAAAATATAAAATAAGAAGATGGTAAATGAAGAGAGTTGTTACTTTTAACGCATTCGTTTGACATAATATGCGCTACAGAGCGATATTGTGATTGTGTTGTGTCTTAATAAGCCTCTCCAACTTACTTTTCCAGCTGCTGACAACTTTAAGAAGAAATGCTCGTACAATTGAAATTTATCATTAGCAGTCAAACACAACGAAACTTAAGGAAAAAAAATTCTGAATTATTTTCATCAGGGAGTATAAGCAGACAGACTTATAATAACAGCAACAGTTTTTATTAAAAAAAAAAATCTTTAAGAGGATTTTTTACAGCAAATTGATTTGAAATGAAAAGGCTTTTTATTAACCTTTTCACCATTTCAAATTTATTTTCTTATTCTTTATTTTTCTTTTTAATTTAATGATAAGAAGCATTCTTTAATCAGATTATTAAAAGTTGAACATTTTATGTTTTGGACAAATGAAAGGTCTTGAATAAGCTTGAAATGTTTACAACTTTTTTTGTTTGTTTAAGATTGACTTAAATATTACATTATAAGCCAAATAAAAAACAAAAGGTATCAGATAAAATGGGTAATAAATGTGACTCCTATAAGCAAGAAAAGAAAACCACCCTATAATTTTTTTTTCCTTTTATACTTTAGTTTGTATTTGACACCCATTGAAAGCCGGTTTGTCCACCTGGTGTTATGGGCAAAAAATTTAAAAAAAAAACTGAAGATTTTTTTTTTACTTTTCAAACATTAGTTTTTGCTCATTCATCGACAATTTCAATGGTAACAAAAAGTGGTCTACTGAATGTCATTTCGGTCGTGTTAGCAATAAGGTGTTGTCCATTCAGAATATGATCTCACATGGATGAGTAGTTGCAATTTTGACTGATCACTTAAGTATGAGGGAATTTTCCACAAGCTAGCTGCTGTATTTGTTCACAATCGGAACACAAACGCAAGCGAAGTGAAGAAGTATTTGGCGTTATTACGTGTTATTCAATTTAGATCGAACACAATTGTAGGACACTGGGATCATATAAAATCTATTTTGTACCGTCGAGTTACTGTGTGCTCAGCAGACGCCAGAAGTCAGCAACCTAAGTGGTGGATTTGTTCACCTTCGCAATTATGTACCCTCCGAAATATAAGTACATTCACTCAAATATTTATATCAAAAACCCCATACTCACACAATATGTGTTACGCTGTTTCTGTGGCTTATGAGCACATTCTACAAGCGTCTACGTCTTTGATCGAGCGTTTGCACACTATAGCTTTAAACACAAGTCTTCCATTTTGTTTATCTTTGTGCACACCAGGCATTCCACTTCATTCAACATCGGTTTGGTCTATAAATTGTTTGGAATTTCAGTAATTGTCATGTACATATCGTCGCAAAAATTAAAGAACGCTGTAACTGACAAAAAATCGATACATAATTTTGTCCGAGATTTCTATGATGAGAAGAAATTTACATTTTGAAAATTACCAGTGTCTTCTTTCTACATTCATACAGGTTTTTTGGCTCTGGTGAACATTAGAAGCTTTGTCAGATACAGGGTTCTTTAATTCTTACGACGATATATGTATGCCTGTAAGGATATCTCGTTTTCTTTACAATACATTGGGGAAGAAATATTTTATTTTTTTTAACTGCCAAAGGCAAGAGAATATGCATAATAAAATACAAATAATGTACGACTGGCAATAATACTTCATTAATTATAGACACCCACTTGCACGGAATTGCATTTTTAGCAAGAGGTTGATCCAACAAAGAACACGTTTTGATCTTTCGAAGAGCATTGTACTTAACAATCATTGTCAATCCATTCTTTGTTGGCTTTAATTGAAAATGCACCTTCAACCACTACAGCTGCGATCGCCATTCTGTGTAAAAGAACTCTTACACTAAAACAACCCATATGAAGATACGTTAGGAGTTTCGCTTCAGGTCTGGCCTTCTATACTTCAAAATATCCGCATTGCACCCAAATTGTGGAGTAATTAAGGCCTTGGCGTGTCCAAGACCGACTTGAGCGTTCCAGTGTACCAACAGTTTGGCTACTTCCCATTCTCTACTCAGATAGACAATGGTCGCTTATTCGATAGTATCCAGGTATCTAAAATAGCTGAACTCCACTTCCATGCGTTAGTTTTTGCAACGTGTTGTTTAAACCTTTGCAAAGTTTAGATGTCATACCAGCGGTATCGCCTGTACGATTGTTTCAAGCCCACACACTAACCACTAGACAACGGCGACTACTAGTTCACTTTGCATACAAAAAAAAAGACCCATGGGATTATAGATAGTGCAAAAACAATTATCAAAATAATTTGTTTGCCACGCCTACAAATACCACCCCTTTACAGCTCAGGTATACATTTTATACACCGGTGTCCATGGCTCTGGCTCCCTAAAGACTGCACTATTGTAGCAGTATCGCCCGTACGACTGCTTCAATAACCTTTTGGAACAAAACCTATCTCGACAACTCTTCTACAAGCTTTGACAGAGGGAAAACTCAAACACAAAGTTCGATATCAAATTCAACAAAAACAATGACATTTTATTGGTTTACTGGAAAGATACCAATATTTGCACAATCGCCAGCAATTATGGCTTTTGCAAAACCGACATGAAATACGAAAAAGTGGTGTCTCAATAGAAAAAAAAAATATTTGCAAATTCCACATTTATTTCAACAATATCACAAAGAGAACATAAGCGAGGTAGGCGAACGGTCAGGACAAAAAATGACTACATGAACCATATAATATTTCGATAAAATATAATTCCTCTTTACATTAGACATTCATTCCAAGAGATTTCGACAATTTGCTCGCCCTAATACTAAACGCATATCCAAGATTTGTAAATAGTCATAGCCGGGAGTTTATGTGCTCTATACGCCATTTCATATTCTTTATATAGCTCGAGTTAGTGATGCCACTGTAGGTTTTCGACCCCAAATTTTTTATGTCTACAATCCGTTTTAGATATCTCGTCCAGTTTCGGAGAAAAATAGCCTCAAAAACCTAAAGTGCCATCAATAACTTGACACATATAAAATGGCGGAGAGAGCACATAAACTCCCGCACGACGATATGTATGTACCGAAAAAGCTTCCGAAGCGTATTCGGAGTGTCATTTATTAAAAACAGAAGTAAAACAATATTTTACATCACAAACTTTACATTTACAGAACATAGAAAGTAATCCTTAAGAATTTCTTCTAATATTAGCACAACATTACCCCATCAAATAAAAAACAAAAAATTAAAGTTCAAAACATCTCTCTTGGAATGTTTGTGCTGGCTCTCACAAAACTAATATGTCTGGCAAACTTTGTTTAAAACAAATTTGAAACTTTTGAGAAAAAGAAAAGAGAAAATCGATTTTAATTCCATGCAATAATCAAAAGTGCAACCCAAATAAAAGAAGAGACATTCTCCTCCTTAATGTAAGCAATTAGTTTTTGATTTATAAAGAATATGACCGAATGAATAAATAATTGAATAGACGATTAAATTAAATTCAATATAAACGTTAAAAAAAACAAAAAGTAATGGGGTGGGGATAAAATTGTTTAACAACAATAGAATAAAAGAATAAAGACAAACTAGTTAAAACAGAGACAGTTTAAGTTGAAAAAGAAGGAGCAAAAAAAAACTTTGTTATGACAGTTGAAAGAACAAAAATGTCAATTGTCCAATCAATTAGAAAATGTATAAACATTTTGTATAAAAAGAAGCTTTTAATTTTATATAGAAATTAACAAGCAAAACTATTTTATAATTTTGGAAACTCCAAAGAATCTAACTGCTTATGTATTAGCCTAATGTGAAAACTTACCCAGAAACATAAGCGAAACTAGATCAGATATCGGTTACATCGAAGGGTATTTTCTTAGTTCTTTTTTTAAGTTGGCAACACTTTTTTATTTGTTGGTCATTTTTTCAACTGTCAAGTGATGTATGTATGTTTAGTTTGATTTGTTTGGGTATTTTTAACTGTGAATGACCCCAAAACAAGATTGATGATGATCTCGGGGGACAAATGACAGCAGTCGATATCGAGCGAAATTTCATACAATTTTAAAATAATTTTCATAAAAATTTCGATCGATAGCGAATGCCGTCATTTGTCCCCCCGATTTTATTAAGCGAATTTTGCTTATCAATGAAACTCACTTTTGTTTGAATGGATGCGTCAATAAACAAAATCTCCGTATTGGAGTGTTATACCTCAAATGTAAGTTTTTGTCTGTTTGATGCCCTTTATGGGCTGGTGTAATTGTTGGTCCGTACTTCTTTAAAAACGATGCTGACCAGAAGGTTACCGTCAATGGTGACCGCTACAGAGCCATTATTCCTATTTTTTTCATTCACCAATTAAACAATCGTGATGTGCAAGAGCTGTGATTTCAACAAGATGGCGCAACATATCACACGGCCCATGACACAATGGATTTATAGAACGTAACCGCATAGATGCATCTTTTCGGAGAGACGAAACATCGTGCAATTTAACACTGCTCGACTGTTTTCTGTGGGGATATTTGAAGTCGAAACGATTGGCCACAAATGTTGGAAAAAGTGATAGAAAATTAGACCTTCAGATTAGACTATATCGCAGGCAGCATATGAACGCCATATACGCCAGAAGGAATATTCAAAGTATAATTGCAGAAGATTGTCTTTCGAATAAAGAAAATTTCAGGTGAATTTAAAAAATTTACCCCTTTGGTATTTTAAAGGCCTGATTCCAAGGGGAAACTGGTCACAAAACATTTCTTATGTGATATTCTTTGTAAAGGTGGTTTTACACTATCCCACTGAGTATAACGACACGTCAAAAACTTAAATAAAATTAAAAAGTATAATAGTGTGAAAACAATATGTAATGAATTGTCAAAAAATACGGATAGAAATTTGACAGTCGTATGGCTCTTATCTTTTTTAGAAAATTTTTTAAACCATTAGATTTTTCATTTCATCAGAGTTGCTTTTTTACACAAATATAGGAAAACATCAGGGTTGGAAAATTGTAAATTATTCACCATAATTTTGCTTATTCCTTTTTTATTAACCCTTATCGGACGCGACTTTTCACACGTTTGATTCTCACCAGGTTGTAGTTATTTTTAACAAATATGAAAAAAAACAATAGTATGTTATTATACATTTATATTCATTTCTTTTCAGTTTTGTTACAAATTATTTATTTTTTGTACAACTACTACATGTCTGAGTTTCTGAGTTATCAACTTCTGATTCTGTATCATTTTCTTCTTCACTTGAGTATTGTATAGGAACTATAACTCTTCTTTTCTTAGAAAATAACGAAGCGTTATTGCTAAACTCATCACTAGAGCTAAAATCACTTTCAGAAATTTCTTTGATATTTATAATATTTTCTTTATTCATTTTATGGGCAAAAAATAAATTCAGACATTAAAAAAAAGAATTGAAAGTTTATTGCACAAGTTAAATGCTCTGCTGATAACGACAAACTGAAAAGATTCTTATGCTCAAACGGTAACGGTAAATTGAAAGTAACGGTAAATACGTATTTTCAAATGGTAACGGTAAATTGAAGAAATGAATGCATTTTAAAAACAAATCTCATCAATAGACAGTATGTTTCGACATAATTCGCCTTGTCACTTCACACGTGCCATACGACCGTTGCAGAAAAGTACTGTTGTCACGTCAGAGGTGACTTACGACCGATAAGGGTTAAATAACTACAAAAATACAAAATATAGTTAGCATTTGAAGTTCTTTCCCTTTAACATAAACTAAATTACAAATATTTGTTGTAAAAAATAATTAAATATGGCTTATATTATGAAACATTAATAAAACAAATATTGCCGTATCAATATGTCCATCGTTGGAGAAAGAGAAAAACACAAACAACTGTTGTTTCCATTTTATTTGAAATGTGATAGTGTAAAAGCAAAATGTAATACAAAACATTTTACGTTTGATTTTTTGACAATCAGACCAAAAACCATTAGATTTTGTTTCGACAAAATCCAATGAAAATCTTAAGACTTGTTGAATAGCGTAAGAGCACCTTAAGAGAGAATTAAGCTTCTCTACTTCTTTTTAAGCTCTAAGTTTTGGTAGTAATTAAAATGGTATAAGAATTTAACATCGCAAAGACAACTGGTAAGATATTTTAATCAAAATCTCATGGGATAGGAGCACATTCACTGCAAAATTCTGTAAAGTCGGTATTTCTTCTTTTTTGCAACTAAGGTATACTACTAAATTTATATATTTGTGGCATTTTGACAAAACACCTTAAGTCGAGATAAGATAGTAAAAGAGTTTTTCAAAAAAACTCGGGGAAAAAATTATTTTTATTAAAAAATAAAATAAACCGAAATTAAAGAAAATAATACAAAATTTTAAAAACGTACACAAAAATGTTTTTTGAATAAAAATTCGTATCATTAACAACATTTTTTTTCAACTTTTTAACTTTGACTTAAGATGTTTTGTCAAAATACCACAGATATATACTCGTATATGTACATAGTATACGAACATCCTTAAAGCATGCTTTAAGACCTACTCCATTATAATGGCGAATTATTGAAGCGGATGATGCCCGTGGACAATTACGCTTAACCGGACAACTTTTTCGATGGGTTTTTGTACTAACTCTCCAATAGAATAGGACACAAAAGATTCTTTGGGTTGCAGTGTCTGCCTATGAGCATACTACTTAAGGGAATAATAAAAATAATAACTAAAAAATATGTCATAAAAGCCTGAAACAATTTGAATTGATAATACAGGACTACACTTTATTATACATAATCAGTCAGCTTCAAAGACCAAAAGACCAAATTTTTATTTATTTATACTCCGTCGCAAGAATTAAAGAACGCTGTAACTGGCAAAAAATCGAAAATACGTTTTTTGCATCATTTTTATCAGAAAAAAATACGCGTCTATTGGTTCCGGTCTCAGATTTCTATAATGAAAAGAAATTCACTTACGCCGTCTGCGTTTTAAAAAATACCAGGTTTTTTGGTTCTGGTGAACATTTAAGGTTTTGTCAGTTACAGCGTTCTTTAATTCTTGCTACGATATGTATTAGCTTGTTATATTTAAAATGCAAATATTCTTTAGTTCAGTAGCGAGCAACCAATTCAATTCAAATTTAGTTTTAATTTAAAATTTTCAACTTAAAGAGTTTAGATTTTATGTTAAAGAGACGGAATGAAAATTAATTTAAATAATGACACTTCAGATATTAAAAATTTATGTTCCATAAGCAACGAAATTATGAATAATTGTAGACGAAATCTTAACTTTAGCAAAATTAAGGCTCCTATAGGTTACTGTCTTTATCTGAAGAGTGCTTAAAGCATAAAAACAAATAAACGACATAAGTACTCATATGTACGAGTATGAGCATGTGCATCTGGCAATTTTAAATTTTATATGAAATTACATACACAGACACAACAGTTCAAGAAAAAACTTTAGCGTGTAGCAGCATATAAAAGCAATCACATGCTTTATAACAACCGGATAGACAAAAAAAAAAAAACACACACACAGACGGTATGCTCTCTTCCTATAAGTGCCTTAGAGATGTATAAGTAGTATATACATACATGGATATGTGCATTCTTGTGTCCGTGCAATAGCTGTTCCAACACTGTCTATGCAATTTTAGAAAATATTATCTTAAGCACTTTTGTGAATACCCACCTCGGTCCCCGTGTAGGGTTTGCTGTTAAGAAAACAAAGTGAAATTTAAAGCAAAATCAAACATATTTGTTAAATAAGCGACACAAAACTAAGTGAAATATGGATCAATGTATGTCGCCAACTTATAAAAGATGGACATGGAACAAATGCGCGACAACCTTGGTTGTAATTATTTACAAAAAATCAAAGCCGCCGGTTCAAAACCCAGCTCCGACATCTTGGGATAAAAAAGAAATATGAAAAAAATATTTCTTTCGGCGATTACCTGTCAGCAGGCTTCTATCAAAAGCTTATGGCCATGAACAAGCTTCTCAAGTCTGTCGTTCGAAGTCGACTTTAAAATGTAAAGCCCGGTAGTCAAGGATACAAATTAACACACATAATATGGGTCCTGCAAAAAGCTAGGCCGTAACCCTGAAACAGGGCTGTAATGGCCAGTTATGTATGTATGTAAGTATGTTATAGTTATACAAGCACTGTTTCGTCCAAACTAACATAAGCTTAAAGTCGATTCCGAATGACAGTCTTGAGAAGCTTGTTCATGGCATTTGCCAGAAGACTGCTAAGAGGTAATCGCCGAAAGAAATATCTTTTTTTATAATTTTTTTTTTAAGATATCAGAGCTTAGTAAGCCAACACACTAACCACCAGACCACGGCGATTACAAAGATTATTTATTTATCCCGAAAAATTCTCTAATAAATCCCATCCCATCAAATTTCACGGCTTTTTTTTTTATTACAAAAACCCCTCCTATACGTGATAATAAACGAGAGTTTTGGTCTGTTCGTTCCTGATTGCATTAAAGTAATAACAGTTTTAACAATTTTAACAGTTCAAAAAAAAAAACAAAAAAAGGAATAATATTTTGCTAATTTTTTATTTCTGTTCTGTGTACTTTTTTTAGTTTCACTCAGAGTTTTAACGTCCAAACGAGCATAAATGCCAAAAACAGTGGAACCAAAAAACTAAAACAAATGAGCCAAAGTATGAGAAGTACCAAAAAAAAAGGAAAAATGATGAAACCAAACATTCACTATCCTTTTATACGTTTAAGGATAAAGTTTGTTATTTTAGTTGTTTCGGGTTTATTTTCCCCTCCTAAGCAGTACCGAAGTAGTGTGAAGGAAAACAAGAGTTATTTAAAGGGTAGGCAGTAACTAAATGGTGCAAACAAACTGTAGCTTTTGACTGAAAAACTGAATGCTTTATTAAGCTAGAAAAATAGTTTTTAATTAAACGAAGTTCCTGCTAAATGTTTCTATTCATAAATTATTTAAATTATTCACATTTCTGTTCGCTTTTTATTTTCTTGTGTGAAAAATATTTCAGTTATATTTGTTAAGCAAACGGGAAAAAATTATTTTTAAACTGCGATATGTTTTCTGTTCGTTCGTTCCTTTTTTTATGGCAATTTTATCCTAATTTAGAGAAGAAAAAAAAAAAAACAACGCTAAAGGTTAATTTTAATACGCTTTAAAGGTGAAGTCGGGTAGAAAGACTCATTTTTAATTAAAAATAAATAGAAGAGAGAAAAAAGCAAGCATCGAGTGTTTATTAATTAAGAACCTTTTTTTAGTTTAAATGCTTTAAAACTAAAACAGTGTTATTCGTATTAAGACTTAATTCAACTATAAAATGTTAGAAAATTAACAACAACAAAATAACGAAACGATATGAATATGAATATGCGATAAAAATTGGAAACCTTTTTAAAACCTTTTTTAAGTAGTTTTCTTAGAAGATTAAAATAAAAGCAATGCCATTATTATTTAGTTTATAACAATAAACTGCTATATATTTAGCACACGTTTAGCAATTTTCGTAATAAAACTAAAACACAATATGAATTTACTCACAGTATGACCTTTGTTAGCCATCAGGGTTATTCCCGTGGAGCTGAGAAGCCAGTAAATACAGAGATGGAAAAACAGGTGAAACAACCGGATGACCGATAATAGATGGAGGTCGAAACTCAGCCCCTGAGTACAGAGATATGGACCAGAGATCAGCAATGAGTACTGAAAAAGTGAGTAGACTCGAATCATGATTCATAATTTCTTGTACTTATACGCATTCATACTCTTGTTAAAGTAATGGATACTCTACTCATCTCAAAAGTTTGAAGTACTCATCGCACTTATATTTAATAATATGTATGACTCAGTGCATACAGATGAAAAAAATAAGTATGATTCGATTACAAACTGTTGTGTGTTTGCTCTGCTTACTGCGTTAGTACAAGAGTAAATTAATGCTATAAACACATTCCTAGCTACCAACCATTTACCACACGACTGCAAAAGAAAAAGTTTTGGGTTAAACTATAAATCGTGTTAAATAAATACTATGTTTTTGACTATGTAATTTATCAGCTTTTTATTATTTTTCGTCAATAAAAAGAAAATATATATGGTGTATATAATAATAAACATTCAAAATGTAACAATGTACATAAGCGAAAAAGTTAATTTGTATAGGAAATATTTTAAAGAAATTAAAAAATTTTTAATTATTTTTTTTTTTTAATTTTTATAAGCAGGTTATAAAGAAAGGGATTGCAAGAGTGAGTTTAAGGAGAAAATCAGTGTCGGAGGTAATTAATAAAGGCAATTTTCGTTCCAATAATCTATATTAAAAATATTGATTATAAAGATGTAGTTTGTTAAGTATACTATAAGTTTTTACAATGTAAAATGTAGAAAAAATTTAAAAATATTTTTTTTTTTGTTATGAACCTGTTTTCTTTAGAACCTGTTTAAAAAAATTAAAAAATAATCACGGTATAAATAATAATTATGATATAATTGTGAGTATCATAATATATTATTTTTATCTTCTTTAATACAATACATTTCTTATAAACTTAAACTTTTTCGCTTATTTTTGTTAATTATTTGCATGTTCATTTTTGTAACGCGATATAATTTCCTTTTGTATTGTATACGTCTATCGACTAAATCGAAAATTTTTTGTGTATGATTCGAGTCACTCGAATTAATTGTGAGTATCATAAGTATTTTTATAAAATTATGAATCCAAGTGAGTATGAGTTTGATGTCAACATTGGACTTATATTTATTGCAACCTTTATTAATGAATCAACGTTGTGTGAGTATGAGTGAGAGTAGTTAAATTTCAACTACTTGTACTCACTTATATTTAAAATTTCATAAGTGCTTATGAATCGCTAAAAAGCGACTCAATGCTGATCTCTGATATGGACCCAAAGGAATATGGGGGATAACTACTTCTTAACTCAATTTGTCTTGGGCCATGGTTATTTTCGGCAATACTTGTCCTGAATGGACAAGGTGGCTAACATCTCTTGCATTTACTGTAAGACGATTGATGACGATGCTGAATATACCGTTTTCTACTGCATCAAATGGCAGGATGAAAGAGACGCAGTACCCATGTTGTGTGTCACTTTTTATCCATGAGTACCGGGACCTACAGTGAAAAACAACATTTTTAGAGTACAAAATGGATTTTGTAAACTTTTTTGGATGCCGAGACACATTCATATTGTATTGTTATGCTCCTAAAAGTTGGTCAGATTTACAATGGCTACAATATGGTCACATATTGTTAGTGAAATCTAACAAGTATCAGTAAGTTGTGCTGAAAAAATAAATAATTTTCTCCTATATTTTTGCAAAATAGTGCAAGAAAAATTTATTTTTTTGCATATGAAATATTTTTAAAATTTGTTCAGTAGACTCTTCAGTACATTATTGCCAAACATATTGAAGCAATATCTTTGAGTTTGAGTTAGCTGTTGGCCAAAAACTGAGGACACCTTTTTTTGAGTGGTGCATAAAAATTATTGGTAGTCAATCGGACCAAATCGAGTACAAGATTTTACTAAACTTTGTTAATACAATCGAACCTATACTGTCGAGCCCGTGCATTTTTCCAAAAGTTTTCATTTGTCGCATAGTGTAATTATATAAATTTGAATTAATTTTAAGGCAAAAATTATTCGATACTCTTATTGTTATATAGAAATATTTGTAGATATTTGGCTCTCAAGTCTTTTTATATAAATGATATTACAATGACCTCTGCGCGACGTTTTTTCGTGACTCAAACGCAGAGGTTCTTGTGTGTCGATGAAGGAAATAGTGATGTCAAATTCTACTATTTTTCATTGCTCGATAGTATTGAGTGCTTCCATTTGGGTACTCATTACTATTCAATAGGTTTAAAGGATTTTATTTTTAAGAGAAAACAATTTCATTAAATAGTGTTTTTTTTTAAGAATTTTGTTTTGACTGATAAATTTTAAATTTTCCATAAAATAATGATGATTGAGAAATAAAAAAAAACATAACGCAGATGAACAAAAGCAATAAATACTAAGAAAATAATTTCGTATGCAAAGAATGCGAAGATATGTGAAAATTTCGCTGTTATTTTCTAATTTCGTTTTTTCTGGATTTAATATTAATGTTAAAGAAAACTAATACGGAGCCACATTGTTCATCAGATATAGCCCCAAAATATTTGTGAATAAGGTTTTTCTCTAAAATAAATATTACTAAAGTTATGAACAATTAAAGCGAGCCATAGTGAGAAAAATAGCATTTTTAGCTTTGTGGGCTGAAGGCACGCCCAATAATTATGCAAACGATCTAAAATTTTTTATATACAGTGCGAGCTCGATTTTCGCAACTTGAAAAAATCTGGCCTGTTGCAATTACCGAAAAAGTTGCAATTATCGACCACTTTTTATTGTACCTGAAAATACCTAATTTTTAATAAAAAGAAACAAATTAATTATTAAATGTTAAAAAACAGTCTTTTTGTTGAGACATTGGCGTAGTGAGCAATATTTTGTTTTAAAAAGTTAAATTATACAAATATGTTAGCCTACGCATCTGTGTAAACATATGTACATTATCTGCAAAACAGAAAACTGATGCGTTTGTATTTGTGTTTTAAAACATGTTTGGGACAGCACTAACGTAGAAGAAATGCTATTGAAATGGAATTCTTTGGTTATATATAATTACTTTTATAAAACTAGGTTTCTGAACAAGAAATACAAACAGAAATCATTGTAAATATGTATATTAAAAAAAATAGTGTTGCACTTATTGAGACTCATTTTTAAAAATCGTTGCACTTATAAAGACTGTAATGTAAAAAATTTGACTGTTGCGCTAATCGGGGTGTTGCGTTAATCGGGGGTTGCGAAAATCGAGCTCGCACTGTATATTTTTTTTATAATTTGGAATCAATCTAAGGGGTTTGCCAAGTGAAAATACGAAAAAAATAAAATAACGGCCACCCTAAAGTACACATTGCAGAAAAAAAATACCAAAAATGGGCAACTCTGACAGTGAAGCATTTTCACAGATTGCACCAGAAAAAGTCGTTACAACAGTCGTTACAAACTTTATAGTCATTCATTCAAAGTAAATTTTGTATACATAAGTCAAAAGCTGTCAAGAAGTGCAGTGGAAAGTAAAAATATTGAAAATAATAATGCAAATATTGCAAAAATCTATTAAGTTTTTTTAGTTTTTTAAAAGCAAAACTCCCTCTCACCCCTTTAATTTTTAAAAGACAAATAGCTATGCAAGTAAACATAAATTACAATAACCAAGAACAACCTTTAACCAGCATACAGTTAAGAAAAATGTACCAACATAATCTATAACCCAATTTTACCACAGGCCAGCTCCAATCCGTAAACAACCACATATAGATAACCCAGTTTAAAAAATTATTGCAAAATGACACCACTCATTTGGAAAAGTAGAAGAGCCAGATTTCAAATTATTAATTAGTATCCATTTGTCCACAATATAGTCTGACATCGTGAAAAACGTTATTAAATAATTAACTTCCGAGTACCTGTGTGACAATTTTAGAGGACGTAAAAAAGAAGGCCCAGCTTGCTGTGGGTCTAACCCAAAAACGGTTTGGTTTTGTATTAGTTAGTAAGAGAGAGAGAGAAAAAAAGTTGGGAGTAATATACGCTATTCTGACATTCATTTCATCAACAGAGATGTTCCTAATTGAAGAGTGCGACGGGCTACAGTTTTATCCGACAGTGGAAAAGAATCCATGCATTTAGTATTATAATTAAGCCTTTTCCAAATTATTTCCAACAATTGCCACCATCACTAAATGGCCTACTCTTTCTAACAATTGGGCTTATGAAGCTTGAAATCGCCATTTTTAATTTAGGATCTAATTTTGGTTCATAAATTTAATCTCTTACTAACTAGTCTTTTATTTTTTTAAAAAAATTGCTTTATATCTATAAAAAAAATTATCACTTAAATTATTTACGTGTCTATGAAAACAAGCAAAATGTATTTTAGGAACATATTTCCTACAATCTTTAAATGTATTATACGAGGGCGGATTGATATTGAAGCTACCTACATAAGTAGGAAAAAACATTTTTTTTTTTCAAAAACCATTCATTTCTCAACATAGTCTCCTTTTAGCTCAATACACTTAGTAAGACGATTTTCCAACTTTTTTATACCATCTGAATAATACGATTTTGGGAACTCCTCAAAATACGCATTAGTTTCAGTAATCACTTCTTCTTTTGAGATGAATCTTTTTCCTGCGAGCCATTTTTTCAAGTCTGGAAACAGGAAAAAATCACTAGGGGCTAAATCTGGACTATAAGGTGGATGATCAACCAATTCGAAGTGGATTTCTCGTAGTTTTAGCATCGTATCTAATGCTGTGTGAACCGGTGCGTTGTCTTGAAGAAAGAGCACTTTTTTCTTGTTTAAATGTGGTCGTTTTTCCGTGATTGCATCAACCAATTGATCCAATAATGCATGATAATACTCTCCTGTGATTGTGGATCTCTTTTCAAGATAATCGATGAGCAATATTCCGTGTGCATCCCAAAATACAGTGGCCATAACCTTGCCAGGCGATATCGCTGTCTTCGCCTTCTTCGGAGCACTTCCACCAGCTTCCACCCATTGCTTTGATTGATTTTTGGTTTCAGGTGTGAAGTGGTGGACCCACGTTTTATCAACAGTTATTAATCTAGGCCAAATATCAGCAGGATTATGCTTTATCATGTCCAAACACCGCTGTGAAGTGATCTGTCGAACTCGTTTTTGTTTAACACTGAGCAAACGCGGCACCCAACTTGCCGATAACTTTTTCATATACAAATGTTCATGCAAAATGAATAACACACGTTCATATAATATATTTACCATTTCAGCAATCTCACGTATTTTGACCCGGCGATCATTCATAACGATATCGAGGATTTTCTTGATATTTTCTTCAGTAACCACCTCTTTTGGCCTTCCTGTTAATGGTATTGTTGCAGTGCTTGTTCGGCCCCGTTTAAATTCAGCAATCCAATATTTTACCATATAATCTGACGGAGCAGATTCGCCGTAATGTTTATCAAGCTTTTCTTTTGTCTCTTTCGCCGTTTTGCCTTTCAAATAATAGTGTTTAATCACTACACGAAATTCACTTTTTTCCATTTTCCAAGAAACACAATAGTTGCTTACTTCAAACGACTACAACAAATAAACTAATCGATAAATTTGGCTAAAATTTTAACAGCTGACGTTTGACAGCTCGTAATTTCTAAGAAAGAAAAAGTTTTTGTGTTTGTGCTGCCATCTAGCGCTAGGTAGCTTCAATGTCAATCCGCCCTCATAACATATAAGGCATTGAATTTTATCAATGGACGTGGTATAGTGGTTAGAGCGCTCGCACAGAAACTCAAACGACCGAGGTTCAATCTCAGCGAAGAACAAAAATTGTAAAATAAAATTAGCGCTTTTTCTAAAGATTATAACTTAAAAATAAATTGTTATCCCCAATTTTGAAATTCATATCTCCAAAAATCCCAAAAACCTTGATTAGTTCATCCCCAAAAATCCCCTCATAAACAACTAGTATGTACATACATGTGTTTTATTTAATATGTAAATATATTTTTTATTTGATATGTATGTTTTGGCGTTCAGTAAAATAGATTAACTTTGATTTAACATCTTTCAAGCCGAAAGAACACTAGAAAAACGTGATTAATATTTTTGCCATAAATTTACAATAGGATTTAAATTTGGAGACTGTGCAGATCAGCTTAAAACATTGAGGCTATTATTTTTAAACCAACCTCTTGCTCGCTTCGATGTGTGTTTCGGGTCGTTATTTTGTTGAACTACCCATCGCTGTGCCATTTCATATTCAGCATAACACATCATGATGTCGTTTGAAATATTTGTATAGTATATACGGTGGCCATATTTTTTAAACCAAAATACAGAACAAGGATATATTTGACCAGTAACAACTATAAAATGCAAACAAGCGACCTTCATAAGCATGTATTTATTGTATTTATTATTTAAATGCAAAATTAACAAAATAAAAAAAAATTGATTTGCAGGGAGCTTAGATCTTTGTGTCATGTAGTCTGGAGTTAAAGATAAAGCTAACTGCCGCAAAAATTTTGCTCTCTTACGATTTTTTTCCACTGGCGCGCACGAACCATCAATTTCAGAAAACAATATGGAAATCATAATCAAAAATTAAAAAATAACTAAAGTTTCGTGAGATCATTAAATAAGTACATAGCTTGCATACATACTATGTATGTACATAATTTTTAATATATTTTTTAAACTCTTTACAATTTATATTATAGTTTAATTTAGTGACAAAAATGGCTTCGATGGTTTCCATTTTCATTTGAGTTTTTTCATTGGTCCATATATTTCTGTTGGAGCATTTAAACCTGGTAAACACAAACTAAACTTGACAACCGTCAAAATTTTTTTAAATATGTTTCTTTCTCTAAAATGCGCATACATACATACTTATGTGAAATGTATTGCTTTTGAGAAGAAGCCTGTCTCTGCTTAAGAGACTCCTAAAAACTACAAATACTACTCTGAGGCATGAAAATACAGAACAAATACTGAACATTAAATGAAATACAGAACATTTTTATGTTTTTCCCTAATAAATAATTTATACAGAACACGGGTTTGAAATACAGAACTGTTCTGTATAATACAGAACGGATGGTCACCGTAATAGTATACGGCATCTATTGTACCTCAATTCTAAATACATGGCCTGTGCCATAGTATAGAAAACACATCCATACCATAATGTATAAGTGGATGAGTAATTGTGTTCGGACAAAACCAAAATTAGCTTGTTTATCTCCGAAAAAAATAATTTAGCTGTAAGAAGACCTTCTAATACTGAATTCCTCCGCAGTAAAAATCATTAAAAACGGTGGCGAAAACGTAATGATATGGGGATGCTATTATTTATATGAGAAAATAAATCAAACTAAAACCGAGAGCACACGTTGCAAAATTTTATATGAAAGAATGAGTTTTAAATAAGTTTATAAGCAAGTCTTGAAAATTAAAATGCTATTGAAATTCTTTCATCGTGTGTCCCGAATGTAAGAAGTCTATAATATATAATTAAAGAGCCATACAAATTTTAAAAATCGCCGAAAACTTGTCGATCCTCCCCAATAAAATTCCCATCCCTAAATGAATTTTTTTATCACCATTTCAGAAAACAAATCCCCATTTTGGGGATAAATCCCAAATACGAGATGAAAAATAACATGTTTAAGTATATTTTTTTTTATTTGATACCAATACTCAGGGGTAAACCCCTACTAAATGCTGTGCATTGTATTGGAATTTTGGAAAGGACAGTACATATATTATTATTATATTAGTATTATTAAGCGCCTTAGGAATGAGACAAATTGCTGTGAATTGATCATTCAAAGGCCAGTGTTATACCTTCACCCTTGAATGATCAACAGCAATTTCCTCATCGTTGCATGTTGATTGTGGTGAGTGCCTTCGCATAGTAGGTTTAGCAGTTATTTGCTACTTCCGAATAGGTGGCGCTTTTTTCCCTGATCATTCGTTTTTTGTTGACATTGGTTAAGGTGGAATAAAGTGGAATGTCGGGCAGCGATTTCTTTGTAGATGGTCTTCTTGGGGGGGGGGGGGGGGGGGGGGACCCTCTTATTTTTAAATTATAATTTTGAAAAATCCCCAAAATAATTTTTTCATGTTTCACCTCTTCTGGGATTTGAACCTAGGTCCTTTGAGTTTTTGTGCGAGCGCTCTAACCACTACACCACGCACCCATATTAACAAACGAACCATGTTTATTAAAAGAGAAATAAAAAATTTATTTTTTTTAATAACCATACTGTGCCAAGCTAAATGGAAGAGTAATAAATGTTTTTAATTTGTTTAATTTTTTTTTCACAATTTTTAATCTTTTTCGACTTTAGCAATAAAAGTTATTTCGGTCTCAGATTGATTTTTAAAGTAAAATATATATTTATAATAGCCATCTTTCATATGTGAAGGCATATTATAATTCGACATTATACACTTATTGTACTCGATTACACGTTTCGTCAAGGGCGGTACAAATGGATCCGCAGTAGCAATAAGTGGTGCATTCGTTGTACAAACCTTAAAGGAATCCAGAAACAATTCTCTATAGAATGTGTTTGTAAATTTCGAAAAAGTCATTGGCGGTATATGAAAAGGTGTTCTTATGAAGTTAGAACCTGTGACACTATAAAACCAAGCAGCCTCCACTATAGTCTCATCGGTAAGGTCTTGATTGATTGATAAAGCGCCAGAAATGGCAAACTTACCGCGTGAAATTCGATCTAATTTACAGCTCATATTTAATATATCTGGTGTATTATTAATGGCATATATCTCTTCGAGCTCATAGGACCAGTTGGGCTAAATGTAAAAAATTACAAGAAATTAAAAAAAATCGTTTTTTTTGGTGAATCTGAGGAAACGTACAGCACTTTTAATACATTTGCAGAAAATTATAAAAAGTTTTATAATTACGAGCACTACTTTCATGTTGAATAACCCGCTTTAATTTCGCTTCAGATAGAAATTTTGATACATTTACGGTTTTTATACAAAAAAAACACAATTTTTTTTTTGTAATTTCATTTTAGCATTTCAAATAATTGCAACATATAGGCTGTTATTATTATTCGAACAACATGGTTAATTTGCAAACAAACAAAAATAACATAAATTATAAACTGAAAAATTGTTAAAAAAGATTAAAATGTTACAAATTTAACAGAAAATTTAAAAATAATAAAAAAGGGAAAAAGAAGGGATACCATTTTATTAACTTTGTGAATTTCTTCAATTAAGTCGGGATTTACAATGTGGAAATAGTAAGGCAGACATTTTTCAAGTCTCTTTTGCTCTTGCGTAAAACCTTTACAAGAACACGAACTAAGAACACAAATAGAATAACCAAAAATTGCGAAAAACATTCGTGCACTACACTCTTCATCTCTATCTCAGCCATAACTTGACGAATGTTGGTTTTTCGCTTAGCCCTAATCTAATGGTGTCAAATCGCATGATCTTGGTGGCCAGTTGATATCGCCACGACGAGAAACTACGCGGCCAGGAAATGTCTCTTACAATAAAGCCATATTCGCTTGAGTTGTGTGGCATGTGGCACCGTCTTGTTGAAACCACATATTCTCCAAGTCGTATTATTCAATAGCAGACAAAAAAAAAATCGGTTATCATATGACCATAACGCTCCGAATTGCCGGTGACAGTCGTTCCATCGTCGTTTTCGAAAAAGTAAGGTCAAATCATACCTACTTAGCAAAGGCACTCACCACACAATCAACATGTAGCGATGATGAGGCACAATTGCTGTTGATCAGTCAAGGCTGAAGGTATAACACTGGCCTTTTAATGATTAATTCACAGCAATATATAAGGAAAAATGTATATATACTGTCCTTTCCAAAAAATTTCAATAAAATGCACAGCATTTAGTAGGGGTTAACACCTAAGTTTTGGTCTCAAACAGAAAAAAAAAATACTTGTGTCTTTAAATATAATAAGTCGTTTCAAAACAGGTAACAAATAAGTAATTTTTTATATTGAAGTAAGAGAGACTTTATTTAGCTTTAACCAAAACGACAAAAAAAAATAAGCAGAAAAAAAATTACCAATTTTGGTTATAAATAACCAAAATGGCAACTCTGACAGTGATGTATTTTCACAGATTACACAAGAAAAAGTCGTTACCAACTTTATAGTCATTCATTCAAAGTAAATTTTGTATACATAAATCAAAAGCTTTAAAGAAGTGCTGTGAAGAAGAAATGGCCTTAATTATTGAAGAAAGCGGCTTTTCTGGATCCAGTTATTAATGTCTCCTCTATATCCATTTTTAAATATTTTTTTTTTTTTTTAACAAAAATTGTGCTTCGTCTTTGCTATAATTTTTTGACAGCTGATTGATGGTAGATGTTAGATGTTGCCAATGTAACAGCATGTTTTACATTTTCAACATCTTCCATGCGTTTCACTAAGATGTACGTGAGGGAAAAAAGGCTATAATATTTCTGAAAGAGGATGAACGATTCTCACAAATAAAAGAATGAAAATTACAATAAAAAAACAGAAACTGTGGTCACTTCGTATGTACATTAAGTGGTGACTTTGTATAGAATATTTAAATATTTATATATCATAACTATAGTCGCCGTGGTCTATGCTAACCCGTGGGCTTGCTAAGATGTTAACGCTGGGTTCAAATCTCAGCTCTGATATCTTGAAAAAAAGAAATATGAAAAAATGATTTCTTTCGGCGACTACCTCTCAGCAGTCTTTTGGCAAAAGTTCTGAGAGTAACTGATTGCCATGAAAAAGCTTCTCATGTTTGTCATTTTAAACTGTAGGTCTCAGTACTCATAGATAAAACTATTTAGACACACAACATTAGTGCTGTGAGAAGCTAGGCCGTAACCCTGACTCAGGGTTGTAATGGCCAATTGTGTATGTTTGTATATCACAACTAATATTTATAAGTATACTAAACAATATATCAAATACGAGTTTAAAAATAGCGTGTTTAAGTACATTAACGAACGAACCATGTTTATTAAAAGAGAAATAAAAAATTTATTTTTTCTTTAATCTTTAATAACCATACTGTGCTGTGCCAAGCTAAATGGAAGAGTCATACATTTCTTTAATTTGTTTAATTTTTTTCACAATTTTTAATTATTTTCGACTTTAGCAATAGCAATTACCTCGGTCTCAGCTTGATTTTTAAAGTAAAATACTAGTTTATAATAGCCGTCTTTCAAATGTGAAGGCAGATTATCATTCGAAATTATACACTTATTGTACTCGATTACACGTTTCGTCAAGGGCGGTACAAATGGATCCGCAGTAGCAATAAGTGGTGCATTTGTTGTACAAACCTTAA
The DNA here is from genome assembly GCA_963576795.1 of Metopia argyrocephala. NCBI lineage: Eukaryota > Metazoa > Arthropoda > Insecta > Diptera > Sarcophagidae > Metopia > Metopia argyrocephala. The sequence goes on from OY756210.1 coordinate 43,758,843, forward strand.
AGGAATCCAGTAACAAGTCTTTATAGAATGTGTTTATAAATTTCGATAAAGTCATTGGCGGTATATTAAAAGGTGTTCTTATAAAGTTAGAACCTGTGACACTATAAAAACAAGCAGCCTCCACCAGAGTCTCATCGGTAAGGTCTTGATTGATTGATAAAGCGCCGGAAATGGCAAACTTACCACGTGAAATTCGATCTAATTTATAGCTCGTATTTAATATATCTGGTGTATTATTAATGGCATTTATCTCTTCGAACTCATAGGACCAGTTGGGCTAAATGTAAAAAATTACAAGAAATTAAAAAAAATCGTTTTTTTTGGTGAATCTGAGGAAACGTACAGCACTTTTAATACATTTGCAGAAAATTATAAAAAGTTTTATAATTACGAGCACTACTTTCATGTTGAATAACCCGCTTTAATTTCGCTTCAGATAGAAATTTTGATACATTTACGGTTTTTATACAAAAAAAATGTTTTTTTTTTGTAATTTCATTTTAGCATTTCAAATAATTACCATATATAGGCTGTAATTATTATTCGAACAACATGGTTACTTTACAAAAAAAAAAATATATAATTGTTAAAAAGATTAAAATGTTACAAATTTAACAGAAAATATAAAAATAATAAAAAAAAAATAAAAAGAAGGGATACCAACTTTGTGAATTCCTTTAATTAAGTCGAGATTTACAATGTGGAAATAGTAAGGCAGACATTTTTCAAAACTCTTTTGCTCTTGCGTAAACCCTTTTCAAGAACGAGAACTAAGAACACAAACAGGATAATCAAAAATTACGAAAAGCGGAAAAGAAAAAGAAAAAATTTCCGTTACAAACATTCGTGCACTACACTCTTCACATTTTCGTCCCGATTTCTATAAACTTCGTCTGTCTCCTTTGTCCAGCGTTGAAAAAAACCCAAAACAACTTTATTCAAAGTTTGAGAGATGTGTGAGTTATATGTCAGTTTTACATCAAGCGATACTATCAGAGCAAGAAATGTATCAAATTTTTCTAGGGCTTAAGTAACAATCGTATAACTGATGTTTGTTAAACAGCCTCTGTAAAATTGCATATATCACACCAAAAATAAAAATTTTATAAAACCTCTTTAATTAGGCAGCTAAATCTCAAAACATTTGGGATGAAGAAAAACTTCACGTCATCGGCGTAAATTAACATGTTGGCATACATTATGCAAGATGGCAAGACATTAAGGCACAGAAGAAACATTAAAGATACCAAATGACTACCTTAACGAGCACCAGATGGCACAGAAATAATATATATATCGCGCCGATGTACCGTTGAATCGACAGAGTTGGATACCCTACCATGAATGATAAGCACTTTCGCCGTTTCCTGTATGCGGACGAGAAGCCTTAGAATAGACTTTGAAGCACCAGCCTATACGGGTACAAGAGAGTTGTATTCCATCTTGGGTCGGATAAAGAGCTTGTAAATGTTAAGACGGTCAGAAGGATTAAACTATTTCTTGCATCATTTCAACAAATCGAGACAATTTAATACTTCTTTGAACACTCTAAAAATATAATATTACTCTAGAGAACAAAGTTGAGTCTCATGTCCAAAGCATTAAGAGCTTGTGCTTCTGCAACATTTACATGACGATGTCATGCATATGTTACAGGCGTCTTCAGATCCATATATAAATTCATACCGTAAACAGTTCAAGAAGGATATATTGGAATTTTCTGATAAAGTAAAAAGTTGGCTTTGTTAATAAAGGTACACGAATTACCTTGTTTTTAATTTTTTATTTTTCTAATATTTTCTTGAATTTATTAATAAATATCTTTTAAATATAGGCGTCACTGTTGTTGCATTTTAAAATTAAAATTAATATTTTTGTAGCTTGTAGTCGCCATGGTCTAGTGGTTAGTGTGTTGGCTTACAAAAAAAAAATTTGAAAAAAATATTTCTTTCGGCGACTACCTCTCAGCAGTCTTCTGGCAAAAGCTCTGAGAGTTATTAATTTCCATGAACAAGCTTCTCAAATCTGTCGTTCGGAGTCGACATTAAACTGTAGGTCCCGGTACTCATGGATAAAAATTTACACACACAACATGAGTGCTGCGAGAAGCTAGGCCGTAATCCTGACACAGGGTTGTAAAGGCCATTTATATATGTATGTATGTATGTATGTATGTATGTATGTATGTATGTATGTATGTATGTATGTATGTATGTATTTATGTATTTTTGTAGCTTTTTTAAGCGATCGAGCTTTGTTAACGAGGAAAGTATTAGCATTTTATGTACTTATTTTGTATAAGAGGTAGGCGTGATTGTTAACAGATTTTGCCAATTTTTTCACCATTGATTAATATTGTCATAAAATTGCAATGAGCAAAAAATTGTGACTCTACAATAATTTTTTACTTTTGTGTTATATGGGAAGTAGGCACAACCAGTGCTCGGATTTTTTTCATATTTGCAGTGTTTTTTTATCACAACCAAATATTAGTCTATAACAAATTTCAAAGCTCTACGATTATACAAAGAGCCTTATATCTAATGCCACCAATCGTATGAAGCTGAACTAGTGTGCCACGCCTATGAATGAGAAAATTATATTCAGTCGTGCACGTTAAATTCAAATCTGAACGCGTGTTCTCGTGAGCAGATGGCCTACATATCATTTGTGAGTATGTCATTCATATTTTGCCTTCTCACTCCAATCTTCAAAAAGGTTGGTCTATGATCAAACAAATAATTGGGCCATATGTTATTGCCTTCTGCAAAAGGATTCATAAGTGTTGATGCCACAAAAAACAAAAGTATATACATATATATGAATGTACTTATATATGCATAAGTATGTATATATAACAGACCTCAAGCTTAATATAAAGTTTAAATTAATTTGAATGATTTTTTCCTTAAATATAGAGTTTAACAGAAATAAATAAATTTTGAAAACTTTCCCATAGTTTTAAAAAGAAAGAAAAAAAGTCAATTTTACAACAATATATTTTCAATACAGTCAGTAGTCATTCAAAGCAACTCTTTAACATCATTAGATATGCAACTATATAATGTACGAGTAATTATAACAAAAGCGTTAATTAAAACTTAAAAAGGTGAACTTAATGAACTAAATCCGCACATTTTTTCAACGAAACTCCAAAAACAAAGAACAAAAAAAGAAAGAAAAAAACATTAAAAATTTATGAAAAATTAAAAAAAAAACAAAAGAAAGAAAGAAAGAAAAATATTAAAAGAATAAAAAGAAAATAATATGCAATGTCTTGCTTGGCATTATGGTTACTTTTACTTGGTAACTTAAGAAACTCAACATAAATTAAAAGAAAAACCAACAACTACAAAAACCTGAATAGAAAAATAGAAAAAAAAACTACCAAAAATGTAAAGAACTTTTGCCAACTTTTACTTCATTTCATTTCATTTCATTTGAGTTCATCATAGTAGGGGGGGGGGGGGGGGTTTCTATTTAATGAAGTTACCGTAAGAACATAAAACTGGCAGGCAAAAGATTCTTGTGAACATCGTTAAAATAAAACCTTTTAAAAAACAAAGATATAAACCAAGAAAAAGAACTTCAATTCTTGCAAAATCTGTTTAAGAAAGAATATTTTAAATTCAAACCATATTCTTCTGGTTACAGAGAACTTAAAACTTGTAAATGAATAAAAAATTCCTAAAACTAAGAGTTCATTTCAGAGTTGTAAATGAATCATTCTTTTTTGATTTCAATTCATTATGAATTAGCTAAATTTTGAATTAATTCTATTCAACAAAAAAAAGAATTGAATTAAATTTGAATCAATTCTTTTGAATTTAACGAACATGAATTGCAATTCATTTCCAATTCAAATGAATTGGGCAAAATGAGTTGCAATTCATTTGAATTAGGCAAAATGAATTGCAATTCATTTTTTAATTCAAAAGAATTGGTAAAAAGAATCGCAATTCATTTCTAATTCATTTGAATTGAAATGATTTGGAATTAATTCAAATGAATTAGAAAAGTAACTTGTAATTCAAATTTATCAAATCAAAAATGAATTGCATTCAATTGAAGTAAACTTGGTGTTTGGAGTTTGGTTCTTCAAGTACTACTTATGAAATATATGTAACAAAGAGAATTATTATAAATAAGTAATAAATACTTGGATTAAAAGTAATAGACATAGATAGAGTACAGAATAGAAGTACTTGGAAAAAGGGTGATGCTTTTGCATTATTGCAATTGGAAATGTGTAACAAATTCATTTTTCGAGTTAATTCAAATGAATTGGTAAAATGAATTGCAATTCATATTTTAACTCATTTGAATTAATTCAAAATCAATTCAAATGAATTGGGAATGAATTGCAATTCATTTTTTCTAACTCATTTATTTTAATTCAAAATCAATTCAATTCAAATGAATTGGAAATGAATTGCAATTCTTTTTACCAATTCATTTGAATTGAAAATGAATTGGAATTCATGTTCGCTTAATTCAAATGAATTGATTCAAATTTAATTCAATTCATTTTTTGGAGAAAAGAATTAATTCAAAATTTTACCAATTCATTGCATGAATGATTCACGAATTAATTCAAAAATGAATGATTCGTTTACAACTCTGGTTCATTTACTCATATAGAGGCTGCTAATCTACACAAAAAATAAAATAAAATAAAATTGTAACGAATCTTGAAACAATTTCAAAAGTTAATTAAAACAGAACTGTTATGGCCAGGCAAGGGGACAGATTTGAGAATTGAATTGTAACAAAAAGCTTGACAAAAAGAAACGCCAACTTTTTCATAGACATTTAAATGATATTTTAAGAATTTTGTTTTAATTTGCAAATAAAATTTTGTTTTTAATTTTTTTTTTTTTAAGTTTGATATTTTGATGACAGATTCACTGAGTTAACATACATACATAACTGGCCTTTACAACCCTGTGTCAGGATTACGGCCTAGCTTCTCGCAGCACACATGTTGGGTGTGTAAATTATTATCCATGAGTACCGGGACCTAAAGTTTAATGTCGACTCCGAACGACAGACTTGAGAAACTTGTTCATGGCAATTAGTTACTCTCAGAGTTTTTGCCAGAAGACTGCTGAGAGGTAGTCGCCGAAAGAAATATTTTTTTCATATTTCTTTTTTTTTTGAAAATGTCAAAGCCTAGAGTCGAACCCAGGGCCCATGTCTTAGTAAGCCAACACACTAACCACTAGACCACGACGACTACACATTTTTTTATTTTGCAAACTTCAGTACTGCAAAGAATTTGTAACTTTTTGTTAAAAAAAAATGCAATATTCTTGAATAAAAACTTTTATTGAAATCACAAAAAATAATCGAACAAAGGAATGTTCGACGCTTTTGGCATAAAAATGGATCAAAAAAAAATTTTTTTTTTTTTTTTTTTGTTTACTCAAAATTGATGTTGGCGGCTGTTATGCGGTTTTAAGAAGATGATACCCCATGTCACAGCACGTAAAACAATGGCCTCATTAAGATGCGAGTTCGGTAAACAGTTTGTTGCACAATTGAGGGCAGGTAATTAGGCACCGGAATCACTTGTTTAGGTTTGTGCGTTGATCTGTTGTGTTGATCACACTTCCTTGGGCTCGAACTTCGAGCCTCCGACACATAATAAAAAAATTTCTTTGTAACAAACCGGCCGATATGTTGGAAAGAGTATGTCAAAATTAGACTCGGGTCGTAAACCATTTTAGTAGTAGCCAAGGTTGGCATTTACATGAAATCGTCAATAAATATTGAATTATTTATTTAGATCGTTGTATTACCTCAAATAAAGTTTGTCTACAGTTCTTTAAATAAGTAAACGATTTTTATTTAAAAAAAAAATACCTTAAGCTTGAGTAATACTTTACATTAAACAATAAAGGTCGAAAAACCAGAATTAAAATAATTTTTTTTTTGTGTTTTTTACTACAAAAAGGCTCTCTCTCTCTCTCTATTTTCTCTTTTTATTGTCTGTTTTTGTTTTGAAGATATTAACAATGGACCTTTTCGGGTTTCTGTGTGGGATGTACTTGTGCTCAAACCTTATAACGTAACTCATGAATTATTTTCTTTCTTTCTTTGCTGTTGTTGTTTTTTTTTTCCTTTATACGAAAGTCTGTTTCTTTTTTGAATAATAATGTTTTTTGTTGAATTTGAATGTAAAGTTAATGTGCATTATTTATTTAACTTTGTATGGCTTTATAAAGCAGACCTTGAAATTGTAAAGGCGAAATTCGTTTCAATGACAATGACTTTCCGATATAAATTTCTTCAAAAAACCTTTAAATATAAACTTTTCTGAAGAAAGAAGAAATAGAACTTCGCTTGAAAGATATTCCTTTAAAAGTACTTATATCGTTCGCTCTTATGCTATTTGGCAGCGACAATACGTATTTACATACTATATAATTGGCTATTAAAACCCTGTTTCAGAGTCACGAATTCTTCACGGCTTCTTCAATTTTTATCCATGACTACTGGGATCTACAGTTTAACATCGACTCCAAACGACAGGTTGTTCAAACACGTTACTATTTTCCTATGTTATTCTACTTTTCTCTGCCCTATTGCAGTTTTCGTAATTGTCAAGTGTTCCTGATAATTAAGGTTTTTACTTACAATAGCGAACAAGAAATCAATTAATAAAAGAACACAATAAACAATTTTATTGGGATTCGAACTTGGTTTTCCAGGCAGCTTTCAGCAAAAAAAAAACCAAGCATATTTATTTCATTTAAAGCAAATTAGGCTTTTATATATTTTGCTTTGAGATACATTTCATATTGATTAAGTGTAACCATTTGTTTGCAGGCATCTGTCTTATCCGTCAGACACTTTAAAACCACCATCATCAGTTAAAATTATTATAATTTTTTGAAATTGTGTTTTAATTTAATTTTACTTCATAAAATTCCCGCTTTTTAATAAAATTTTTATTGAAAATAGCAAAAAACCAAAACATTTTGAACAGTGCCATTTGGGAAGGAGGTACTCGTATATAAAATTTGTCTGACAAACTAATAAAAATAACTTGACTGGCCAAAAACTTTATTTGAAAAACTCCAAGAAACGCACCTTAACAATGTACTTCTAGTATAACACGAAGGATTGCAAGCTCATGTCAAATTTAATTAAAATTAAAAAAAGATTTTTTTCCCTTTTTTTCTTTTTTACAAATACAAAAACATATGCATAAATTAAGACAAGTCCGTTAAAAAGAAAAAATTAAATATACTGGAGATTTGCAGACGCACAGCATTAATATTTGAATACAAATATTTTTGGTGCGATGCCGGTTATGGTTTGTAAAAGTCTACATAAAAGCATATCAGACACGTTGTTAAGCAACCTTTGAAAGCGCAAGTCCAAACTCAAGTGTAAACAAATATTACAAATAATTCTCCATTCTGTCAAAGAGTTTAAACAATTTTGCTGCTTTCGGTTATCTGGGAGAATACGAAAAGAGTTGAATTCATACGCTGTGTATGACTTTACAGTTATCAGTTTTAAAGCGCAGAATTATAAACTTTTCTCTTATTATACTCTCTAAACAGTTGTACTTGTTTTTTATTACACTCTCTCTCTTACTTTTACAAGATAAAAAAGCTGCAAACAGAATTATCAACATGTGAGACAGCAGCTGATTAACAGCATACTCGTAAACAAGCGCTAGATGGGGGAAGCAAACAAATACCGAAATATTATTATTTCTCTGCAATAACTAAAATTCTGATTGTTTTGAGTTGTTAAAAGTTAATCTATCAGATAAAATAATTATATTTTAATACTGATTGTATTTGACATTCTAATTTGTTTCCCTTACAAAGAGAAAAACTTTAAAAGAGAATTTTCCAAAAAACCAAAAACAAACAAAAAACAAAAATATATAAAAACAAAGAGTTGTATTCAAAGACAATTATTACTACAGACAAGATAAGCAATACAATAGACCATGGCTATGGTTGTACATGTTGTCGATGTCGACTAATGTGGATAAAATGAAATAAGATTACAAAAAGAAGCAATTTTTAATTCTGATTCATCCAAACAAGATAATATAATAACCAAAGATGCAATGACGGTGAGAAAAGCAGACTATAATAGATTGTGTGATGTTTGACAGTACTTCGACTCACTCATTGCAAAATGTGAAGGAAGACACGAATTTCCATACATACATACATATGTATATGATTTCTATGTGAGTTAAATGATGATGATTATCTTGAATAAATACAGAGCAAAGAAGAAAGAAAGAACTCTGATGAGACTACCGTAGCCGAGGTCGAAAACATGTTCAGTTTGGCGTGTGTACAATTGCTTCACAATTTCTTCCTTTGATTATCAAAAACAATAGAAATTCTTAATAGAACTTAGCTTTGTTTCAATTAAAGCAAAAAAAGAAGAAAAAAAAAACAAATCCTTAAAAATGGACTTGATGACCCTAACCGTTAAAAGCAAAGCTAACAAAATTTCCATATGATCTTCTCTCATCAACAAGTTAGAATACAAAATTACACAAAATAATACTAAGAAGGTTTTTGGAAATACAACACTGTTCCTGTGAACTGGCATCTGTCAGTGCACTCCCGTCAAAGTTGGAATAAACTGACGAATTACTCCCTAGCGATTTGATAGGAAAATCGAATATGAGCGTATCTTGTGTGCTTATAAAGCCTTATTTTTAGCGAAAAAACGCCTATGGGCAGTATGGGAACACCGCACATTCAATTTCAATAATTTAATGCAATTCCTTGCTGTCTCTGGAAGCTAAATTGAAGCCTTAAAACCAGAAACAAATGAAAAAATTCACAATATGGGATTGGCCGTTCGGAGATTTTATGTCTTTTGCAAGATGAATGCCTTGCTTGACTACAAATGCAATCATATGAATACAAAAATAGAAAATCCATATCAATCAACAAATTTGTATTACGTTTGTACTATCAATTAAATTATTTACTAGTTTTGCCCGTACAAACAATATTAATAGTGTCAATTAATTAAGAAAAGAAGAAAATTTTAAAAACCGAAATTAGGACAAACCAAGAAAACATACGCACAAACTAAACTAAAATTTAATTAAATAATGCCAATTAACTATTTAATTGAAATTTTTGACAACTCCCCAAAAGTGTTGGGCATTATTTCAACGCTATGTCTGTGTTGACACGTAGAGAGTCTTATACATACATCCGCACAATTATTAAAACATATATGCCGTCAAAAATTAGACTTAGTTGTTGAACGCCGAAGATAGTTCAAAAAAGAAGAAGCCAAAATCTGAAAAATAAAACGCTCACTATAATATCAACACACACCAGTTGACAGAGTAATTGGTAACCGTAGGTGAAAAGTAGATTCAGGACATCACAATATAAAATATATAAGTTAGAATACATGTGTGTATGCTGCTGCAAAATGTGTGAGGTTAACAGAGATGTTGCTGTGACTACAAAAACAGAAGCAATGTGGTGGTGTATCTTTTGATGCTAAAGATGTGCTTCGCTCTAGCCAACCACGTAAACAGCGTGGACATTGCTAGGTAATAGCCACACATTAATAAATAGTTATAAGCTGGATGGAAACACAACAATGTTTAAGTGCCACATAAAAAATTTGACAAATCAATTTTTACTCTGCGATTTACTGCTGAAACGAAACGAAATGTTACTATTTCTTAAGTGGATGCCCCTAGGGGCGATGGAAAGTGGATCATGTACAACAATATTAATAGAAAAAGAGTATGGACTAAATATGTTGAAGCTTTGCAAAAGGTGACAAAGCTCGGATTAACACTAAGTAATGTCGCGTGTATACGATGTGTTTGGAAGAAAATCGTTTACTATGAGTGTCAACAACTTGTACAAATAAATGATAGTCTAAATTCTTCTGTCAGCAATTAAAGAACGTAAAAAGGCGAATCAAATAACATTATCAACAGAAAAAGTATTGTGTTTCATCATGACAACACCAGATCACAGACTGTCAGAAACTGCAAAAGTCTAAGAGGAAAATTTTAATGGAAAATTTTTATTGACAAGTAATTCTGTGCATCTTCAAACAAAAAAAAACTAAACCAAGCGATTCAAATATTATGATCAACAGAAAAAGTGTTTTCTTCTATCGTGACAACGTTAGACCACTTACATTTTTGTTGATGATTTTGAATCTGTGAAAGCCGGGCATATTGCATCTACAAATTAACATTTCTTTCAATCTCTGTAGAACTTTCTTAATTATGTAATTAAATGTCGTTGATGAATTGTTCTGGCTGTCGTGTATGTGCCGTGAAGGATACTTTATTGTCGTACACACAATCTCGAAGATGTCTTTAAGACAGAGCCAACTGAGTACATACATACACTCAAACACACATAGATACATACATACACATACATACATAATTGGCCATTACAACCCTATTTCAAGCTTACGGCCTAGCTTCTGACAGCACCCATATTATGTGTGTCAATTTTAATTCATGAGTACCCTGATCTACAGTTTGAAGTCGACTCCAAACGACAGACTTGAAAAGCTTGTTCATGGTAATCAATTACTTTCAGAGCTTTTGACAAAAAGACTGCTAATTGACAGTCGCCAAAAGAAATATTTTTGTCATATTTGGTATTTTTTTCAAGATGTCAGAGCTGTGATTTGACTAGACTATGGCGACTACCTTCGTATCAATATGTGTATTTTAATTTTGACAACTTGCTGTCTGCTGCTTGCTATCGTCTACGTATTTATAGCATTAAATGAAATAATGCTATTGCCACAAATACGGCAAACGAATGTTGAACAGAACGGCACAGAATTTGATGTAGGAAAGCTAATTTCAGATATAGATAGAAAAGTGTTTAATTTTTGTCAAATTTTCAAAAGACTTATTGCAAACACTGACTTTAATATGCCATAGATTGTTATGGTTTAATTAAAAAAAAAACCTTCAGAACATTTAAAGTGTTTCAGGAATCATTATAATGTAAAGGCTTATTCTTATACGTTTAAAGCCAATAAATCATTTTTATGGTTTCAAATGCTCAAAAGAATTTAATTTAAATTAATATGAATTTGTATAAAAATATAAATCATTTACTCACATACAATAGTTTAACAAAGAAATGAAAAACGCATGAAAAAAAAGTGATTTTAATTACCTGAAAAGAGAAAAAAAATATTACAAAAATTTAATTACAAAATAATCCTTTTTTTTTATACGAGTATCATCAAGATAAAGAAAAACAAATACTGACTATCTTTTTATAAAAACAATTACATAAATTATTTGTAAGCCACATACAGTAGTTAATAAAAATAAATCCGACCCATTATTCATGTATTTGCAAACGCTCAGATTAAATTTAAAATTTTTGGCAAAAAAAAAAACGGTCTCTCGATAATGGGAATAAAAACTGTAGATAAATTCGCACAATTGTTAACTTGTTAAAGGATTAAAAAGGTCGATTTGACAACAAAATATGTGTAGGTTTTATAAAAATATATATAAATTTTAAAAATACAAAAAAATAAGTTATATAATGTTAGTGGAAATGTAGAAAGGCGTAACTAAGTAATAAAACTATATAATTTATGAAGAGGTGCAGAAAATTTTTTAATATGTAACGCTTACACGTAGAAAATCAATTAACATAGCAAGAAGTGTTAAAGGTTACCACGACATGGATAATAATAACTAATCATAACCCAATTTTGAATTTTTTTATTAGTTACGCCGTTTTGCAATTTAGCCAACGATGTACCATACATATGTGTATGCACTCATATATAGTACATTACATGCATATATAAGAGGGCAGTTCAAAATATTCTTAGCCTGGTCATCCGTCATATGAATTTATAACAGAGTGGGCAAACAAACAAAACATTTCGCAAACATTACAACAAAGTCATACACTTTTCAAAATTTTCTTTAATGGTATTGTACATGAGCAAGACCAAAACAAATACTTTCTAAATGAGAAAGAGCGCAAATGAAACAATTAGCTTTTCGCTCTTGTGCTTGCTTTGTTATTGCGTTACATTCGTATAATTTGCTCTTTTTTCTCTTCTTCTTTTCTTTTTCTCTTCTTCTTTTCTTTTTCTTCTCATTCATTTTTTGTTGTACCTACGCACATTTGAGTTAGTGTATTTATAGTGCACGAAACAAAAACAATATTCAAAATTAAATGGGACAATCGTTCTCACTGTTTCTGTTTTATTTTTGTTTTACTCATTGTAAAGAACACAACAAAATGAGATCAAACGTTCACTTTTGTTTATTTTCCTACTCTGATTTATAATAACTTTCACTGAGATCTGGCAACAGATGTTCAAAAAATGAATTCAGCGATTTATTTATAAGAAAAATCAAAAATTTGGAGTGTGTTTAAATATCTACCCAACAAAGGTTTATCGGGACAAGAAATTCTCAATAATGAAATTGCTTCTTCATAGGCAGCAGTAACAAATTGGATTGTTGAATTAAAACATGGTCGTACAAGCATTAAATATCAGGGCTGCCTAATGGCTAATTTTGGACAGAGCAGATAAAAGCTGGCAAGGCTGGTTTTGGAACAAGGAATTTCTAAACGGATTCACAACTGTTTCCTAAACGGTTTCTTGGTAAACTTTGGCCGATGTTTTGACTTCTTGTTCACAGAAATGCAAGTCAGTCACCCCATCTTTAAGTAACACCCCACCACGCCATGACTGCAGTTGGATGATGAAAATTTTCGACACGTGGAATGAGTTCTGATGCTTCTTTAGATGGCCGGGCATAAACCCTATAATTTTGTTTGTTAAGCTTTTCCTGTACGGAAGAAATTTTTCATCCGCAAACATGATTTTTCTATGCAAGTTATCAATGTATTTCACGAAAGGACGTTTGGATTTTTCTATTCCATTTTTTTTAAACTGCAGTCAGCAAATCTCCTGTATGCCGTTTGAAAGCTCCAAGACTCACGTCATGGACTTTTGTGTGATTTTCATCTCACGGGCCATGATTTTCTGTTTTCGAAGAAGATTTCGTTGAATTCTTGCATTGACAGCTTTGATTAGTTGCTGTGTCCGTTCTCCTCGTACAATTGTACGCAACTGTAGACGAACATGCTAATAATGCCGAGCGGACGATGGTTTTCTTTATCTGACCACTCCATGGTTAAAGTTAACACAATTTCAAATTCCCGTAACTGACTAACGCTATAGAGGCTATCTTTCAAAAAACATGTGCTAGTAAAATGTTACGCTCAATTTTACTATTCTAATGGGTATGTTCAAGGTAGTAATAATATTTATGTTCCTACTAAGTACACAAGAAACACGAGAAATATCCAAACACTGCAAGTGAGAATTCCTGATAACATCATGGCAACGGTTTCATTAAACGACTATATTTAAAATGTAAAACAGTAAATTTGGCATATTATTGAAATCTTTCGGATTTATTAAAATTCAAGAAAATCAACCAGTTTTAAACACAAACAAAATTAACAATTATCACCAAGTCAACACACTATCACTAATCAAGTTGCTTCTGACTTTTGCCCCTTCCCCAATCTCAAAAAGTCCTTCTGAAAATGCTTTTACCTCGAATAAAAATACAATGACAGCTGGAAACGATTATTTTGAAGTTTCAGTAGATTATATTAAAAAAATAAAATAGTTTTAATTCAGCTCCGGGTTTTCATTGATAGGCTAGAAACACTTTGAACTGCACTCGTATATATTAAAATGTCGATATAAAAAATAGTTTAAACGCGTAAAGCTGTTAAAAAAATGTATGCATTAAGTAAGTAATAAAAAATGTTTTAAATCATAATAATGCAGAATTATTAAAAAAAACACACACACACTTTAAAGTATGTACTAAAAAAACTTTAAATACAACAAAAAACATTTTAAATTAAACAACTTTTAAATACACGTCTAAGCCATACGTATGAGTAATATTTTCCATTTTTAATTTCAGTACGTATACGCCCTGGTATATACAATTGCTTGGGCAAGCAATTGGCTACAACTTATTAATATTAAATTTACCTCAAAATATAATGTCGTTTGTTTCATATCATCAGTACTTACTCAGCTCTTGGAAGCTTTGCTGAAACATATTCATTTAGAAAATAAAACTGCTAAAAATTCATTCAATGACAGAAAGAAAAACATGATTGCAAGCAACAAATATTGAAAGGTTGTCTTTTCTTAATTCCTTACCAAATACGACAAGAAGAAAATTATACATATATTAAATATTTATTTATATTTCTAATTACAAAAAAATTGTAAAAGGTTTAAAAGAAGCTATTGAATGCATGTTGCAGTTGTCACTTGAAAAGAAATTTTTAAAACGTGCATTATTGACATAAAATATAAATATTTTTCGTGTTAAGAAATGTAAGAAAAATGAAATAAAAACACAAAAATGCAATACATTTAAATCCAACACGACTTTTTTACACTCTAAATAAAGACCACTCCGCTTATATTTGATAGCAACGTTTAATCGAATCGGTATATAAACCAGTTAACTAATCTGAAATGATTGTTCCACATAAACAAACAGATTAACATCGCAAATTTGATACTGTAATGTAGGGTTACAGAAACGTATTAAAAGTTAGTATTATAGAGTAAGATTTGCAAAGAGTGTGGCTGTAAAAGTTTAGGTAGAGGTAGCTTTTAAAATTAGAAAAAAAACCTATAAAAAAGAAATTTATTTATTTAGTAAATTACAGTAAAATATTAATATTATACTCTTATTCAAAACCCAGCTCTGACATCTTGAAAAAAAAATTAAAAGAAATGAAAAATTATTTCTTTCGGCGACTACCTCTCAGCAGTCTTCTGGCAAAAGCTCTGAGAGTAACTGATTGCCATCAACAGGCTTCTCAAGTTTGTCGTTCGAAGTCGAGTTTAAACTGTGGGTCCCAGTACTCACGGACAAAATTAGCACACACAACATGGGTACTGCGAGAAGCTAGGCCGTAATCCTGACACAGGGTTGTAATGGCCAATTATGTATGTAGTCTTAATATTATTATTATGAGCGCAGTGACTAAGACAGAGTCTCTGATGGGAATCGAACCCACAACCCCCACACTAGGAGCCTAGTGCACAACCCAATGCACTACCATATATCGTCTGTCTAGTGATTAATTTTTAAATATCAAAAATCATTTTTAAAACGGAAAGTAGTAGACTTGAAGACAGCACGTCGTCGACGAAAATTCAAAACTATAGCATACTCTTAGAAAAAGAAGGCCTTTAGAGAAAAAATTTTAAGCAGTTTTTTTTGAATAGTGATTAAATGTTATTGACATCCACAACATAAGAGCAATGACATACGAGTATGTGTCTGCCTACGCCAGTTTTTCCAAACAATATTTTTTGACTAAAACTTTTACCACAGTCCACGTTTTTTATCTGTTTATAATATTTTACTAAAAATTCCAGAGTATTTTTTTGTTGTTGTTGTTGTTAATATTAAAGGATTCTAAGTAAACGTTGAGAGTTGAAGATTTCTCTAAATGCATTATACACTTCTTAGTGTACTACATCCAGTATAAGGAAGTAAGAATTACTCCATTAACTGATAACACATCTTTCTATTAACTCGTACTCTCGCTAAAACGTCTTTTTTTTACAATAAAAAAAGAATATTTCTTAATAGGAGAAATATTATAGAGATTTTAATGCTATAAAAAATACTTTACTTTACAAGATACACAAAAAAATAAAAATAAAAAACTCTGAAGTTTTTCTTTGGAGTACAAGAAAATATGTTGCAATTCTTTTTTTTTTTTAATACAATTTAAACTCTAAATATGTTGCACACACGATAAATAGAAATTTACTCTTGTACAGTTGTGTGAATTGTTGTTAGAAAAACAAGTCTATTGTATACGGAAATAATAAAAAGTTATTTGTTAAAATACTATTTTTTTTAATTCGTATTTACTTCTCTCATATAGTGTTATATACTAGGATGTGTGTAATACAATATGATGCAAAATACCCACTCATTCTCCGAAGATTTTTCGTTTTTTTTTTTTTTTTTCAATTTGATTTTTTCAAGTCAAGTTTATCATTCTACTATCACAAGTTGATAGCTGATTTCTATATTGGATTTCAATATTGGTAACTTCCGGTACTATGAATAACAATTCAGTACTTTTATGTAGAAAAATTTTATGCGGCGTGCTTTGCTATCCCTATTTGAGTTAAATAAAAAGGTTAGTTTTGTTATGATTTAGATTGTATAGATAATTTGTATTTCATAAGCTTATTTTGAAAGTAGACCATATGTTTAGAAAATTATGTTTTAATTCACTGGACAACTCCAGTAATATTACCTCTCACAGCACTACAAGTGTTTCTTTTAGTTTGAAGATGTAATTTTGGGGGGTGCGTGGTGTAGTGGTTAGAGTGCTCGCAGAAAAACTCAAACGGCCCAGATTCAAATCCCAGCAAAAGGAGAAAAATTAAAAAGTTAGTATGCGGTTTTTTCAAAATTATAATTTAAAAAAATAACAGGTTTCCCCCCCCCCCCCCTATTCCAAGAAGTCCATCAACAAAGAAACCGCTGATATTTCACTCTATTCGACATTAACCATCAACAACAAAGGCAAATGATCAAAAGACAAGCGCCACCTATTGGGAAGTAGCAGATAACAGCTAAACCTACTTAGCGAAGACACTCACCACACAATCAACATGCAACGATGAAACAATTTCTGTTGACCATTCAAAGGTGAAGGTATAACACAGGCCTTTGAGTGAGCACTTCACAAGCAATTTGTCTCATTACTAAGGCGCTTAATAGTCATACAAGAAAAAAAATATACTGTCCTTTCCAAAAAATTACAATACAATGCCTAGCATTTAATAGGGGTCTACTCCTAAGTATTGTTCTCAAATAAAAAAATAATGGTTTCCAAAAAAACCCCAGTGGAATGCAAAGAAAAGAAGAAATCATGCAAAAACATAATTTGTTACCACTTTTCCACCCTCTAAATTCTAATTAAACTGTGTTCTAAATAAAAGTGATATTCATACTTCTTATACTACTGATATGTTGTTTGTTAATAGACATGGCTAATTAACTACCAAAATAAAAAAAAAACATTATTATTAAAAAAGAATTGCAATTTCTATTATTTTCGTAGTCAAATACAAGTAAATAAAAAAAGACAGACAAAAAAAATAAAGAAAAAGACCAACACCACCATTAAAAATTATTTCATTTTATCATAGACTTGACCAGTGATATTTGTAGCAAAAAAAAACTAAATTGCTAAAACTCCGGGTAAAAACATGGCAAATAATGTGATACCAACCACTACCACCAGGAAAGGGGAAAATAAATAAGGCAGTCATTAAAGGGTAATTAAGGTCATCATCAACGTATTATGACTGTGCAACTATTTTCTTTGCTTTTCATTTTTTCTTGTTTTTGTAATTCACTAGCTGGCTATTGTTGTTTGAAAAGGGAAAAAAATTACAACGAAGCGAATATTTGTTATCAAAACTAGAAAAAGAACCAACCAGCAGATGAATATTACTTCTGATCAAAAAGATATGAATGAAGAAAAAAAAATAAAAACAAAAATAATTTTGATTTTTATGAAACGGTTTTGTCGACCAAATAAGGCCTTAATATCAACAAATTCATTAATAAAAACTATTTAAATGCAGAGTACTTTAAAGAATATCATTCTGGCCATACAAAACAAAAACAATTCATGACTTGTAGTGCGATTTAGTAGATTTTAAAGCCGGTATATTGTAATCCACGTACTGTAGTATGCAGGGTTACTAGACAATTTTTATTTTGGCGACCACCCCTTAGCAGTCTTCTGGCAAAAGCTCTAAGAATAACTCATTGCCATGAACAAGCTTCTTAAGTCTGTTGTTCGAAATGGAGGTTAAACTGTAGATCCCGGTACTCTTGAGTAAAAATTTACACAAACAGCGGGTGCTGCGCGAAGCTAGGCCGTAACCCTGAAACAGGACTGTTATGGCCAATCATGTAGGTATTATTATTTGCATTGACGATAAGCACTATCGTAAGTAACTCCTCGTTAACACTAGTTGTTCAAAATATAAATCAAATGGCATCTATATAAAAACCTGAAAAAACCCATGAAAAAACAGTATGCAAAGTCAGTTTTCTTACACCATTTAACAATATTCACTTGAATTTTCTCATACATTTTTAAAAAAAATTATCAGTGAAATAGTTTCTTGCTTATTTTGTTTTCTTAAATATTATTTTTTTATAATATTTTTAAATATTTATAAGTATGTGCGGAAAAAATACTTTTTCCAAATTAGTCTGAATACTGATTTTTCATGGTGTAATTTTATATTAAATTTGAAATTTGTTTCTCTAAACTAAATAATTTATTGATTAAAATCTAGTTATTCGAGTAGATTTTTAATATAGGAAATACAGCTTTTTGTGTATTTTGACAACTCAAACTACAGCCAGCTGTGGCTCGTATACAATGACCAACTGTTACTGTATCGTCATTGCGACCTACCACAAAAGTACTGCCTAGAAATTCTCTTGTTTCAAAGTCAAGACCAGCGGCAGCGCTGTCCAAAAAGCCCATGAAAATAATACAAATGTGGTAACAAACCAACAAATTGAAAAATGATCGAGCCAAGTACTGGGTATGCGTCTTAATTTAAAATGTTTAGAAAAGAAAAGAGATTTCTACATTCCAAAATAGATTTCCCTGCCAAGAAGCCAAAGAAGAAGACACACATTCGTTGATACAAAAAATATTGAAAATTTTATATGCAACGGAGAATGGTTTGGCGCCACCAGACAAAATTCTACCTGTGGATGAGGAATATTAAATTTGTTTGGTGTGCTTACTTAAATTAACTCTCACAATCTATGTCCAATACTTCTAATAAAATTATATTTCTTATATTATATATTATTTCCTTATTAATTTTTGTTAAAATTTCGTTTTGTTGTAGGGTTCTGAGCTTCTCACAACAATTAGAGTCATCATTAGAATTTTTCAATTTAAACAATTAGAATGTTTTGAAATTCTTTCTCCCAAAACGTATGTTCTTCGCCGTATATCTTTCCGTCTTTGCCAAAAGTTTTATTTAATTACTGTCCTGAAACACCACGCCTAAAAGTTTGGGCAGTATAAAAAGCTACATGTGAGCAACACTGGACTAACGTGAAAGATAATGAATTAGAAATACAGATTTTAATTTTATGAATGAATTAAAAAACAATTTTCATTACATTTTCAGCATAGATGATCACTATCTTTAGATTGTGGGCATATTTCTGTTCTACAAAATCATGGACATCTCTCTATTTTCATTATTAGAGATATTCGAACAAACTTTTTTATTCAGGCTGCAAGCTGAATTACAATTTTAAATTAAAACTATTGCCCAAGTTTGTCAATTTGTAAAATTTAATAAATTATCGTTTAAAATACTAATACAGACTACAATTCTGAAATATATTTTTCAACTAATTTCACTCAAAATATTGAAATATAGGGTCTACAAGAGGCATTTCTAAAATAATAGGCACTTGATAACAGGCATCAAGGTTGTGAATTTTTTTTTGTTACTCTTAAGTTATAAGAAGCAATTTCACTTCCACTACTGTTGTTTCTTGCCAGACAAACGTAAATTCGTTATTTAACTATTCAAACCATATTTTAAACAATGTTTTGTTTTCAAAACAAATCTTTTTTCACATTCTGTTTCACTTTCATATGTTATCTTCTTGGGCAATAGTCACGTTATACTCAACAAATATTAGCGTACGTTTAAATTTTTTTATGTGTAATGAAAACGCTCATTCAACATCCACCGGCCAAATTGATAGCAATTTGTCTAATCAACAAAAAGGCGCATAATATGAAAAAAATCTCTCTATCTTCAAATTCCAATACCCCTTAAAATAAAAATTAAAAAAAAGAAAACTACTACCAACAACAGATTCATAATAATTAATCTTTTTATTACGAGTATTATTATAGGGTACTGCCGGGCACAGATGCATAACTGTTATAATTAAAATAAATTAAAAGGAAACAAATTAACTTTGTGATAGTAAAAAACGGAAATGAAACTTGTTCTTTCCCTCTGCCCCTCTTTTTCTTTCTCATTTACTGAAAATGGTAAACCGGAAAACGATTATAAATGAACTACAGTGTAAAAAAAGTAACAACCAGAATTATAATAAAAGTAACACAAAACAGTAAGAAAAACAAACAAAAATTTGTTTTCAATAATTTTTTTTATTGGTTTTTATTTTATGTATTGCATTAAAGATTCATTATATTTGGAATATTGTTTTTGTATTAAATGGTTCTTTCTTTTTTCTTTTAATATTTGATTACAACATTTACATGTCCATGTATGAATGTGCATGCATAACTTACATATTCGATTAAACGTGTATTTATAAATCATGTATTTCAATATATTGATCATTTCTGATTTGATTGTTTATCAATAAAAGTTAAGTTTTATTTTTTGTTTCTTTTTTCTTGTACGACAAGCTGTTTAACTTCCGCCCTCTAACGATGACTAAACAGCTGAAAGAACAGAGAGGCAGATAGAAAGAGAGAAAGCTTACACAACATTTTGTGTAACATTTGTTTTGAACAAAATGATTTATGACAACAGCGCAAAAAAAAAGGCAAAAATAAATAACGACAACGATAAGAGCAACAACAACAAGGCATATATAACGACAGTTTTAACTTTTTTAAGGATATCTTTTTTGAAATATAACATATACACATGAACACCTATGTATGTGTGTATATGTACCGTTGTATGTTTAACACACACGCCATTGCCACTTTTACAGGAGGGAGACATCTTTTTAAACTCAACATTGTTTCATAAGTAACAGACAATTCCTACAGTTAATACTCTTTTATATTTTGAATATTTCTCTTCTGTTCGCAGTGCTTTGACAAGCTGTGGGAATTCTACCACCAGTGGTTTTCAGGTGTTTGTATAATTGATAGTGTTCGTATGTACAATGTGTGCCTGTGACAATACTGTCTGTCAATAACATTAATGATGCGAAAAAACAAGTATTAAAATTATAGTCGATCAAAGTCGACTATTTAATGATTTACTCTCAAGTTCAATTACAACATTGTCAATGAGTAGTAGTTTAAGAAAAAGCACCTTATAGAAGTCATCTTTGTAAAGAAATATTTTAGTAGTCTTTAGTGTGTTCTTATTTTTTTTTTTTTTTTAATTTTTGAAACTGCAACTGGCAGGTATCGTTCTCTACATTTAGAAAAAATGTGAAAATCATTTTAAATGCTTTGATATAGAAAATGCAGCTATATTGGTAAAATAAAAAATATACCTTTTATGGATAAATTCTATTATTCACATTATATTTCAAAATCTTTCTATCGGCGATGACCTTTTATCTGTCTTCTGGCAATAGCTCTGAGAGAACTTGATTGCCATAAACAAATTTCTCAAGACAGTGCAGTCGACTTTAAACTGTAGATCCCGGTATTCATGGATTGACATAGCAACATAGGCGCTGCGAGAAGCTAGACCGTAACCTTGATAGAGGGTTGTAATGGCCAATTATGTAAGTATGTACGTAGACCACGGCGACTGTTAATTAAAAGAAAAAATTACCACAAATAATAAACAATATACCTTAAATTATCATATATTACATTCTCATTAGTTTTGTTTTCATTACGTAAAAATAAAACTCCTTTTTGTTTTGTAGACCAGTGTAATTCTAAATGAATTTAACTGAGAATGGAATTTTTCACTTAAAGGTTAATAAATTCGATATTTGTTGATCGATTATTATCACGTACAGCTTAGTTTATTTGTAATGTAATAAAATTATCTTCAGGAGGAACTAAGTTTTACACGTAATGGGCTTTAAAAGAGCAAAAATCTTGAAATGTTTTATGTATTTTTGTTTCTTCCTTTTTAGAGGCAAGTTTGTAAATAACTCTAAAACAGCAAAAAAAATAAATAAAAAAAAATTCATTTAAAACTGTTTGAAGTTAATTTTCTGCTGCATCGTTTGCCGTTTTATTTTTTCAAGGCCTATAAACCATATTTCGTAGTCGCCGTGGTCTAGTGGTTAGTGTGTTGGCTTACTAAGACATGAGCCCTGGCTTCGACTCCAAGCTCTGACATCTTCAAAAAGAGAAATATGAAAAAAATATTTCTTTCGGCGACTACCTCTCAGCAGTCTTCTGGCAAAAGCTCTGAGAGTAACTAATTGCCATGAACAAGCTTCTCAAGTCTGTCAAGTCTGTCGTTCGGAGTCGACATTAAACTGTAGGTCCCGGTACTCATGGATAAAAATTGACACACATAACATGAGAGAAGCTAGGCTGTAATCCTGACACAGGGTTGTAAAGGCCAGTTATGTACATATGTATGTATAAACCATTGTCGAGTTTTGATTTAATATAGAAGTGTAGTCGTTTTGTTAAGGGGCAAAATCTGACACGCTTATTACAAAGAATCTAGACCTGCGGAAAAGAAAATTAAAAACCCAGTCTTGCTCAGAACACTGTGTTTACCACTTTTGTTCTTATGGCATTTTCCTTGTAGAGCAATGTAATTTGAAAGTCGTGCAAATATAATTTTTCTTGACACACTCCCATATTACTGGGAATTTAAAATGTAGGTTGTAATGACTATAATGGCTATAATTTTCGATTCATTCACTAAAACTATATGCAGAACTCTTTTCACGATTATGGGAAAATGGTTGTTCTTCAATGTTATTGAAATAATTACTTTTTACATTATTTTTAGATCCCGATTTTAAATGGTGGCTTTTAGAACCAAAACTTATATTTTAAACATATTTTTAATAGTTTTAATTTTCATAGGGCTTCTTCTAACGCGTAATATAATTATGAAAAAAAAATTTTTTTTTAAATTTTGAAAATCTTTGTTAAAAAATGTAAAAAAATGCACCTTAAATACCGTATTTGTCGGACGATAAGACGCACCTTTTTACTCTGAATATTTGACCTAAAATCAGGGTGCGTCTTAAGGTCCGATGCGTCTTATCGTCCGGCAAATACAAATACCGAATCACGATTTGACAAAAACACGAAGAATGAAACGACCTACAATTACAGAAGTGTGCACCTGGGTAAAGAATTCTTCGGAAAAAATAAAACAAGCAACAATTGTGAAGTCTTTTAAAAAATGTGGAATTACTAACGCGATGGACGGTACAGTAGAAGATTTTGTCTTCGAGGAACGTGTGGATGACGATAGCAGTTCAGAAAACATTTTAATAAGCGACAGCAACGAGTCGAGTGAAGATGAGTTATATAACTAATGTAGAAAAATAAACTTACCTACAAATAAATACTTATGTATTACAATAATAAAGTGAATTAAAATAAATAAAGGAATTAAAAAAATTGATTTTTTTTGTAAAAATTGTGTCAGTGCGTCTTATCGTCCAAACCTTACTTATTTCTAAAAATTTATAGATATAATTTTGGGGTTCGTCTTATGGGCCGATGCGTCTTATCGTCCGGCAAATACGGTAGCTATAATAGTGGTATAGCTATAAATTTGTTCATATAGACATGCACACAAATGATTAGTTGTTACTTTTTCCTACGTTTGCAAACAAACACTAAACACTGTTGCCTTATTTTTTTTTAACACTTTCTATTGAAAATATTTTCTTATATCCTACTTGTACTCGTTCGTATTTTGTTTTCCTCAATTTCTCATGTTACTCTCGTTACTGTTAGTTTGGACTACTAAAGGAGGCATCAGTAACATAATCAAGCTAAAGTTGTACTAAAAATTGATAAAAAAAATATATCTATATATATGAGTATAGATTTTTATTTTTCCTTCTTTCCTCTCTCTTTCTCCAACACGTCTTATGTAGTTGTTTAGCTTACAAGCACAAAAAAAATAGTATTTATGGAAGTGTTATCAAGTCATCTATTTGTTATTAATTTTTTCTTTAAAAGTGAGCATTTCATAGATCTCTGCCATCAAGAGGGTTTCTGGAACAGATATTTCAAGTGTTTGTAATAGAAGAAAAAATATATTTGAAATTGAATTGGAATTAATGAACTCTGTCTCCATCTTTTACAAAAAACTTCATTTATAACAGCTTTAGTGATGAAGTGCACAAAGAGTAAGTAACTGTCATCTTGCGTTCACATTTAAATGATGCCAATTATGGAGGAATAAAATTAGAAAAATTTTTTACTTGTGAACTATCAACAATCGTTTGATATTATTTTTAAAATTACAAAAAAAAAAAACTAAAACGAAAGAAAAACGAAAAACAAAGATAAAATCAAAAGGCGTTAACCAAATAAATCGTATATTTATTATGATTTTAGAATCTTACAAAATCTGAATTTATTTACGAAATTGTCGAAAAAAATTTTTAAATTTTTCTTTTGGCAGATATGGAGAAAGTGTGTTACAGTACATTTCCAAACACCTTCTTTAAGACAAAATATATGTATTATGCAGAGTAATTGAAACACCTTAAATAAAATGTCTTCCTTCGAGTCTCGGGTATTTCGCTACTAGTTTATATAAATTTCAATGCACCTGCACCTTGAAAAATCAGTTAAAAGAGAAAAATTTCCAGAAAAATTGTGCCAATTAAGACTGGATTGCTTATTGAAAAAATCGCTGAAAGACTAAATAGTTGTGAAGGCATTTTTTCTACCCTCAAAAAGGTCAAAACCATAATAGAAGCCAGGCCCTGTGCTATAGTCTTCAACCTATTGGGAAGTAGCAGATAACAGCTAAGAACCTACTTAGTGAAGGCACTTAGCACAATGAACATGCAATGATGGGACAATTGCTGTTGATCATTCAAGGGTAAAGGTATAACACTGGCTTTTGAATGGTCAATTTACAGCAATTTTTCTAATTCCTAAAGGGTTTAATATGTAGTAATATAAGAAAAACAAAAATATATGTGCTATTGTCATAATGTATTGTTTTTTCCACAAAAATTCCAATACAATGCACACGATTTAGTAGGGGTTTACCCCTGAGTATTGGTCTTAATAAAAAAAATAAAATAAAAAGTTCCGAACTTTGACAGGTGATAACAGTCATCTGGTTGAAAACTACATCTGCACATTAGTTGTCATTAATTCAGTTTGTGTTGCCAAATCACCATGGCTTGATATACTCGCAGCATTCAACAAATACATAAAATTGTTTTATATAAATGGGTTTTCTGTTTGGGCAACATGTTAAAAGAAATTGCCATTGTCAGCGATGAGGTGCATTTCTGGAAAAACGGGTATGTGAACAGCAAATTGTCAAATTCGAGACTATATCAATCCGCATTAGATCTAAATGACAGTTGTATAAACAGTGTTACCCATACATGCATTAAAAAATTCCAAATTTGTGGAACATAGGAATTTAATAAATACATACATGCATAGGACAATTTATTACTTATACAAATACCAACAACGCTAAAAACAGAAATACAAATGCTTGCTAGCATTGGTTTCCCAAAAACTATTGCCAACTTATACTCTGGCAACTCTTTCATTAACAGCAATAAAAGAAAACATAACTGTGGCTGATCTCCGAGACATTTTTAAAATAAATTTGCACTTGCTTGTGTAAACAGATCGTCGTGCGGGAGTTTATGTTCTCTATCAGCTGTTTTATATATCTCGAGTTAATGATGCCACTTTAGGTTTTTGACGCCAAAATTTTTAAAATCTGTAACCCGTTTTCGGCTATTTATCTCCGAAATTGGACGAGATATCCAAAAACTTGAAAAATTTGGGGACGAAAACCTAAAGTGGCATCATTAACTCGAGATATATAAAAAATATGAAATGACGGATAGAGCACATAAACTCCCGCACGACGAGATGATGACCAATTTGCAGCACTTTCGAATAATTTTTGGACATTTTCGGTGGTTATATGTTGTATTTATAACTTGCATGTGTATTGGCAGGGTAAAACTAACATGTTTTCTATACAGATGAAGAAGTCTATTAGGCCTGTTTTCACATTTAAAAGTTCGAAAATTTTTTTCAATTTGTATTAAAAAACAAGAGTTGTTAAATTGGTTTAATCATTTATTTTACTTTAAACTTGGTGTACTACAAAGCCCTTATTTGTGTTAAAATGATGCCATTTATTTAAAGGCAATTCTAAAGGGCAACATTAGAATTTGAGCTCGACTGCAACTCTATCTCTTAAGTAACTACAAAATAACTCGGAAAACATATGCATTTATTGTGTTGAAGTAAAAACCACTACACCTTCATGTTGAACAACTTCTTTCACTGTTAATGAATGAATCTCTGAGGGAATAAATTTGTTTATGCACATGATTTTTAAAATTAAATATTTCAATAATAGTTTTCGTATTTATTTTTTTTTTAACATTTTTATTAAAAATTTTATGCACTTTCCAGAAAAATAAAAACACAGATTACAGCCTTTATTTTATTAGCCAACAGAGTTTGTTTGCTGTTAAGCCAATAAATAAACGATTCTGCCAATATATTTTGATTGCAAATATTTATTTTCTACAGTGATTCCATCTGTATGAGAATTTTTCATTTCTTTCTTTTTTTTGTTTTTTGGAACATTTTGTTTTTTTGGCATCTGTCTGTGAATTTTTCCGACTTTACGTTTTGATTTGATTTCAACACTTCTGTAGTGATACTGGTAAATTTGTTTTATTTAAATCAATTTAAATTATTTTATTGAAAGCAAAATAAAAGCAAAAAATAAAATTTAATCGCTAAATTCAATTTTGATTATTGTTGCTGTTTTTTTTCTGTTTTTTGTTTGGAGTTTGTAAAAAGCATGTTGTTTAGTATTGCCAAGTTTACTGGGTAATATGTTTCACGATACACAACAACAGTTTGGCCAACAACTTTTAAACATGTGATGTGTTGCAATAAAAATATTTATTTAATTACATGCGATCAGATGTTCAAAAGAATAAAATCATTATTAGTGGGGTGTTATAAAATTATTTCCTGCTTTTAATTGGAAAAGAAGTCTATTTAAAAATGTGTCATACGTGTAATTCAAATTTTTTTTACAGGAATAGCGTTTAAAAGTGCTGCATAAGTGTAACGAATATCAAAGCTGTGATGATACACAATCCAACAGAAAATGAGAGGTGTATGTGTAAATATTCGTTCTCTTGTTCGTTTGTTCTCTTTGTTGCAACGATTGTTTTATTTTATAATTTGGGATTTTAATATTTTTGTTACAGAATAAAAATAAAGAAAAACATTAAATGATATATGCACACTGTGCATATTTAAACAACAAAAAAATGGCAGTTTCACACACACACATACAGAATCCGTATACCAAAATATATTTCGTTGAACAATATTCAAATAGATAGAAGTTGTAAAATTACATTGAGAATCGTAAATGTCTTTCTGGCTGATATATGAACTGCAACAGAAGAGACAACAAATAATATAAATTTATTAATATAATAACAACAACAACAACAACTAAATAAACAACAGAGCACTGACAGCTACAATTGTACGGTTGCCAAAACTAAGAGGTGAAAGAATTAAAAAAGCAGTATGAGATTACAGTATGGCAAGGTTGGCAATCGAAACGAACTTTAGTATCGGTAGCGGTATTTTATTTACATCGTCTAGTATACCGCAATAGTTATAGCGGTATATACCGATATTACACTCAAAGAAAAATCACATATTTAAGACAAATCCAGTTGACTTAACAGATAATAAAATTCGCTTTAATATATACGAAGAGAAAAAAAGGGACACAAATAAGATTCCTTCAGTTCAAAAACGAATTAAAATGATAAGATATACACTGGGTGTCAAAAGTTTATGGTATGCATGTGTGCAAATAAATTATTAAAAAGCAATAACAATTTTTATATGTTTAATATTTTATTTTATTTTAAAAAAACTAATTTTTTTTCTATTTTATTTATTACACTTATCAGTTTATACCCATACTTTACACACACACATACATACAACCCTGTTTTAGGGTTATGGCCTAGCTTCTCGCAGCACTCATGTTATGTTTGTTAATTTTGATTTTCAGCTAGTATAGCAATCTCCTGTTTTTTGTATCTCCTATCATACATTCTAACTAAAAAACAAGGCTTTTAAAGGAGTTGAAGATATAAACAAGTCTATTGATTCGGGTTTGAAAAGTTTCTAATTTAACAAGAATATATCTCTAGACTTATTATGACATCGCAGACATATCCGTTTAGCTTAATAAAAGATCCCTAAAAAGTATAATACGAAAGAATTCCTGAGCTAAGTAATAGCAAAGAGTTTTTTTTAGATTTAGATAATATATGGAGTGGTTAAGTTTTAAGGGCCGCTGTTAAATGTGAAGCGCGTCTAAACGTCAGGTTTTTTTCTGCATTTCAGTTGACATTTCAAAATTTCAGACTAACTTAATTTGAACCATGAAAAGATGCTTAATCGAGCAACGCGTTAAAGATCTTCATGAATATCATGAAAATCGGCATTGAAGTCAAAATGCATATCGTGCACTTCGTGATTTTTTTGTTCATTTTTATCGTCCAAGTGTGTGTACAATCGGAAAAATCGTGGAAAAATTTGGGTCCGGGTCTGTAGGAGATGTGAAAACACCAGTAAATGCTCGTACAGGGGCCTTATTCTGTAAGTCTCTTAAGCTAAAATGCTAAAATTTTCGGTTTTTGAAACAGGCTGGGCGTTAGAATACTTATATAAAATTATAAAGTTTAGAGGTAATAGGCATGAAGTTTTTAAATTACAATAAGCGTTCCAGAATTCTATTCGTAGCCAAAAAGTCCTAAATCAAGTTTATTAGGAGAGTTACAGAATTAGGCCTCAGGTTTTATTGTAGAAAATATTGCTGCTTTTGGCGATAGTGTGGCTGAAAAGCCGCCCAACACAACTTGTCGTCGTGCCCAACAATTGCACCTCTCACGCTCGTCGTTGATGAACATTATGATGTGGACGATATGTGGTTTCAATGGCTCTTTTGCGCGACAAATTCAATGGCCTCGTTACCTCATGTGGCGGCTATGTCAATTGGCCGCCAAGATCATGTGATTTGACATCGTTTGACTTTTTTCTTTCTTTGGGGTTAGTTGAAAGAAAAGGTGTACGTCGATTAGTCAGTAACAATTCAAGAGCTAAAGGTTGAGATAGTTCGGCAAATTAACGCCATAGAACCTCAATTATGCCTCAGCGTCATCGAAAATTTGGACCAACGGATGGAGGTGTGCCGCCAATATATACATAATTGAACCATACCAAGTTATTATAATAAAAAGAAATTACAATAATTTCCTAAATAATTTGTGTTTTATTTAAATTCAAGATCAGCCCTTAAAATTTAACTACATTTTAGAACAACGATGTACAATATTTAAGCCATAAACAATAGGGTGGGTCAATTTGTTCGGGACCGAAAAACATGACAAAGCGTATAGCAAGGTCGTAATCTACGAGAAATTCTAAGAACTTTTCCCAAAGAAACCATGGTTCTAAAATCAAAATCGAGCTTCCGGTTTTTTACGAGAAAATTTGGAGTCCAGGTCATCCGAAAATAATGCCATTTTTTTGGAAGTATTCATTGCAATTGGTGAATAGTTGACCTGTAACGCTGGAAGAGGGCTTATTTTAAAGGAAATTATCTCAGCTTTCTATATCTGTCCTCTTTTATAGAAAATTGTTTACCTAAATAATGGTTTTGGAGGTTTATGTCAAAATATTAATAGTAAAACTGTTAAACATCTAAAACTATTATTATTGTGACATAAACCTCCAAAACCATTATTTGGGTAAACAATTTTCTATAAATGAGGACAGATATAGAAAGCTGAGATAATTTCCTTTAAAATAAGCCCTCTTCCAGCGTTACAGGTCAACTATTCACCAATTGCAGTGAATACTTCCAAAAAAATAGCATTATTTACGGATGACCTGAACATCAAATTTTCTCGTAAAAAACCGGAAGCTCGATTTTGATTTTAGAACCATGGTTTCTTTGGGAAAAGTTCTTAGAATTTCTCGTAGATTACGATTTTGCTATACACTTAGTAGGCAAAAAAATTGACCCACCCTAATAAACAATATTTAATATTTAAGCTATAAACATAACCTTGAAATTATGCAACAATTTCAACAATATTACTGTAGAACCTGGTGTATATTAAAAACGACAAAAAAATTGGCTTTAGAAAAGCCGGAAAACAATATCCAAATAATGCCACATCTACCCTACACACAGTATGGATGATCAGAAAAATTTTGTCTTCTTTTGTTTTCTTCTTTCGAAAGTATAGTATTTTCTCAATTATATTTAACAATTGAAATTTAATTTGTTTCATGTTACACAGAATTAATTTCTTTTATTCTTAAACAATGAATGCATTGAAATACAAAGAAGAATAAGATGACTTACTATCTTAAAAGTATTTATTACAGTTTTTTTTAAGTTTTTCTCTTATAGAAAAGAAAATCATTCCTATAAGAAGAGCAAACAAGAAATCCTTAACAAAATAAAAGTTATTGAAACTTGGAAACTGTGCAAAATGTGTAATTAAGGCAGGTGGCCTTAAGAGTTCATTAAAGGTAGAAAGTGCACAAATGTATGGCGAAGGTACATGCTATTTCTTCGAAATTATAAATAAAAAAAACGTAATGAATATAAACAACAAACTGTGTTTCAAATTTCTGGTAGTGATTATAAGTCTATAAATCTATAAGTCTTATAAGGTGTGCGTCACTATAAACTGTAACACATCAAAAGTCAAATAGAAACTGACTGGAGTAAGCTAGAGTTAAAAATAAAACAGTTTTATTTTGCATTTTTATTACAGATTTATATTCTGTATTATTTTATTTAAAAATTAATTTAATTTTATAAAATTTTTTATTTTATTCATTATGCCATCCATAAGCAATGTTATAGTGTTTTCGGTGATTTTTTTGGTACCAGCTGTCCATTTATATCGAAAACTAGTAATGGTTTTGGGAACAGATGTACTCTTCTTTAGTTCTCAATAGGCCGCAGCTCTGGGCAGTTTGGTGGGTTAGCCTCTTTTGGAACAAAAATAACATTATTTTTATTATACCAGTCTATTGCGCTTTTACTGTAGTGACATGTTGCCAAATCTGGCCAGAAGAATGTTGATATGTTGTGCTGTCTTAGAAATGGAAGCAACCTCTTTTGAAGACACTCTTTGATATAAATATCTGAGTTTATTGATCCCAATGTAACAAACGATGCACTTCTCTTGCCGCAGCTACAAATAGCCTGCCAAACCAGGAACTTTTTGGGAAATTTTGATAGTTTTTTAGTTCGGAACTCTTCAGAAACATTACCTCTACTATCCGCTACATAAAACTCTTGGCCAGGAAGCTGCGCAAAGTCTGCAAAAACGTAAGTTTCATCATCCATTACACAACATTCGAACTTTTGAAAAAGTTCTTTTTTGAGGAGTTTTGCTCTTTTTTTTTGCTTCAATATTCTTCTTAGCATTTCTATCCGGAACTTTTTGGACTTCAAATGTTTTAAGGCCAGCTTTAGCTTTAACTCGGCGCACAAAACTTTCCGAACATTGCACGCGCCGGGCCACTTCGTGACCAGAAATGTTTGGAAGAGCCAGCAAAAGCTTCTCAACCTTTTTGGCTTTCGCGTCGTTCGTTACCAGTTTTGCTTTACCTGTTCCAGGCTTTCTTTCAATTTTTAGGTCTTTGTTGAACTTTTTGACCACTCTGGAAACACATTGCCTGGTCACGTAGACTTCCCTAGCAACTTTTGTATAACTCCAATATGGCTTTTTTTGAATTATTTGAATAATTTTTGTATACACTTGTCTTTGATTATCCATTGTGAACTAAATAACAAGTCAAATTTGACAAACTGATACATTTTAAAATCTGACACATTTTTCAAAGATATTGTGATTAAGAAAAATAATTTTGATTAAAGGTGAAAAAAGTTATTAAGAAAAATGGGTGTTACACTTTATAGTGACGCACACCTTATATAAAAGTAATGTGGGCTACAGTGATTTTAGGAAACTTTACCAGCATTTTGTTGTATGTACTTATATATCTGAAAGGAACAAGAGGCTACATGTCATACCAATAAAATTTTTATTTTTTTATATCTTTTTTTTTTAATTTTATCGGAATTTTTGGAAAGAACAGTATATTTTTTTTTCTTATATTATTAAGGGCCTTAGGAATGAGACAAATTGCTGTGAATTTATCATTCAAAGGCCAGTGTTATACCTTCACCTTTGTATGATCAAGAGCAATTGCTTCATCGTTGCATGTTGATTGTTTTTGGTGAGTACCTTCGCTAAGTAGATTTAGCTGTTATGTCTGCTATTTCCCAATAGGTGGCGCTTTTCTCCTGATCATTACTTTTTGGTGTCAGTGGTTAAGGTGGAATTGAGTGGAATATAAGGAAACGGTTTCTTTGTAGACGGACTTCTTGAAGGGGGCGGACCTCTTATTTTTAAATTATAATAAAAAAAACCGCAAATTAACTTTTTAATTTTTGTTCACTTCGCTTGGATTTGAACCAGGGCCGTTTGGGTTTTTGTGCGAGCACTCTAACCACTATACCACGCATCCCCCCCAAAACAAAATAGCAAGAGCAAATAGCTTTGTGTTTAATACAAATCATCAAGCAAAAAATTGTTCGGAATCGGATAAATGGGAATGGCTTGAAAAGGGTAGTAGGAGAAGCTTCGGAATTTGTTTGCTGTTTGGCAGGCAATAAATAGTAAATATTGATTTATTTATATTTTGACAACAGTTTTTGTGAAGTCTCGGAATGTAATACAAACAACTTGGTGGCCATTATAAGTTTTCAAACAAACAGTGAGCGACAATGTCGGATTTTTTTCACACTGAATTTTATTAAAACTCTAATGTAAATACGGCGTCTCCGACAAAACAAAAATTCTACCTCTATTATGACAAAATTATTATGAACCATGATGATACACACAACTTGGATGCTGTGAGTATTTTAGCCGTAATAACCCTGAAACAGGGTTGTAATGGCCAATTATGTAATGTAATGCAATGTTATATTTGAATATGGATGGCCCGTCCGCAATCAATTAAAAATCCAATTGAATTTTAATTAAAAATTTAAAATAATTTTTTCTAAAATAAAGTTCGTTTGCATTACTTTTTTCTAATACCGGGCAAATACTTTAGACTCGTTTTACTTCTTTTTCTTAAGGAAATACATTTTTATAATTAAAAATTGTATTATTGCTGATTAAAAAAAAACAATTGGCCGAATAACAAAACTTCTTCAAATCTTTATTTTTTCATTTTAAAACGTACGAGTACAAATGCTTGTAATGAAAGTTGTATTTCGCATTTAAAATATAATTTTCCTTGTTTTTCGAATTGCAATTGACTTTTAGTAACTTAGTCGCCTTATATGTACGTCGTACATCTTCTTCTACTTCAATTGACAGTCCTAATTACTATGAATTGCCTTCTGTTCTGTATTATAAATAATGAGTAAAGAAAATATACAAAATACGTTGTAAATGTTGCCGGCAATAATAAGAAATGGGTGCACAATAGGCCTGAAATAACAAAATGTATGCTAAGCGCATATAGCATTTACTTAGAATGTAAATTGTGAATTTTCTTAACAGAATTATCGAACTTTTTTGTATTAAATCCAACAAAGTAAATTAATATTGTTACGCTTAACATTTTTAAACATTTTATTTCTATGAACCTTTACTTTAATGGTGTACATTATAAAAAAAACAAAATATTTTAATTTGATTATAATTGAAACATAAATGCGTTGCGATTTATATTCTAAATTTCTTTTGTAATTAAAAAAAAAACTTTTTTAAATTTCAAAAATTCAAAATTATTTAAAATTAAAATTCTGTTGTTTAGAGGGCCACTGTGCATATTTGTATGAAATGCAATGTAAGTGACCTCTACTAATTGGCGACATATAAATTACAAAATTCCACATACAACTCAAGGAATGTTCATGTGCAATGGAAAATAAAGCAGGAAGGAAATGTTAATTACAGCTAAAATTCCTAATAAGGTACGATAAACTACTATTGAAAATCCATCTATATTTCAGCAAATACTTCCATTTAAGACAAGTAGAACGGCAAGAATGCCGTAACGTAAATTATCATTTCACCTGCATTCTATTTTGATTTTGAAGCATATGATTGAATATGAATTATTTAAATTCATTGAAATAAGGCAATTTTTGTTTTCAAAAAATATTTTTTAACTAAAAACAATCTTCAAAAATAAATAGAAATAAACAGAAAAATATTATTAATTAATTAATTATTAATTATATTATTATTTAGCTCGAAAAATCTGCATCCAATTGTTAATCTACTCCACGAACTCTCTGCACTGCTCATAGTCAGTTCAGGATTCAGTTGTTGTGTTAATGGAGAGCTTCTCGAAGTTTGCGATTCCGGGGTTTTTGACAACACTATTACACACTGCGTCGATATTGACACATGTTGTATGGCTGGTGTATATAGCGTCAGTCTCGCTGAATGTTTAATTAATATTTTCACAGTTGACGAGTTAAAACAATTTTGTTTGACCATGATTCGTATACAATTTTTGAAATGGGGTTGACAAACTTTCATTATTTTCAAAATAGTGTTCAATAATGAAAACGCATTGTTGTATTGGAATCTCTCAGCTCTCAAACTGTTCTGTTTTCAGGGTTGCCAAACAACTTACGGCAAAAATGGCGGCAAATTCAAATCGTGTGTTTGTTAGGAGACACACTTCACTATATTGGGTATGAGACATCTCTAGACCAATTTGGTGATGTTATGGAGAGGCTTGTGGTGTGTGAAGGCTATTCCAGCTGACCATTAACAGAATAGTTCTATGTGTATTGGCAGCTGTTAGAAACGTTGGACGGAAAAATATTTAATATTTCCATATATTTTAGTAATAATGGCTGGTATGATGAATTTTGTTGTCGCAGTGCTGTGGAGTAAAGATCTCAGTAGGTAGGCAATGAACAAATCATATTCGGCAAGTTAACAGTCTGATATCGTCCGTATAGTAATAAGTTAATAGTGTCACGAATGTTCAGTTTATTTTTTCGCAAATACATTTGCAGCAATGTTTTGTTCTCAACTAAAAACTCCCTTATTGTAAAATATCCTTTGAAAATATATATCTAAAAGTAATCAATTGATTTGTTTTTTCTTAATTTTGATAACATAGCAACTCTCCCAATTTTTGATTTATAGCAACTCTGACAAGAATGTGAACAAAGAGTTGTTTTCTGACAACGTTGCCAGATATGATTATTGTCAGAAAAACGTGAAGTTAGACACTCTATTGTCAATCCATTGCTAATATATTGCCAGATCTAGCAATTTTGCTTATCATTTTTTAATCTTTCTTTCATGAAATAGTCTCCTTTCAGTGCTGACGGACGCAGCTTATTTAAATTTCAACAGATGGATGCATGTTGGCAGACCTTTTTTATTTTGATAACCAGTGGAAAATTTAATAAGTTACGGACCTGTTTAAAATTAAATTTTAAAGACATTCATACATACATACATAATTGGCCATTACAACCTTGTGTCAGGGTTATGTCCTAGCTTCTCGCAGCACTAATGTTGTGCGTGTTAATTTTTATCCATGAGTACCGAGACCTACAGCTCAAAGTCGACTCCGAACGACAGATTTGGGAAGCTTTTTCACGGCAATTAATTACTCCCAGAGCTTTTGCCAGAAGACTGCTGAGAGGTAGTCGCCGAAAGAAATATTTTCTTATATTTCAAGATGTCATAGCCTTGGCTTGTACACGGCGCTATGGTCTTAGTAAGCCACTAGACCACGGCGACTACAGTCACCGAAAGTAATAATATTATCGTTAATAAAATGTGTTTATTTTGGCCTTCAGATCTTTATGAATCTGAAAAATATGATAAATTCTGTGTTCGAGCTCGACCGCAATATTCTCAACCTAGAGCAATTCTTAGGTAGTGGCATAGCTAAGAATAGTGTCAAACAACTGATCGCTGACAGCTTTTTATTATAGTACTTAAAGCTACATACATATGTATGTTCTTATACATTATGAACCTCCTTAATATTTGCCGTTTAATTTACTTTTGCCTGTAATTGTTGTTATAAATGATTGTCGATATTTGTTTTCGATGGTTTAAGTAACGAATATAAAAACTAAATGATTGTTTTTTGTTTGTTTTTTGCTGGCGGAATAATTCTATTACCAGGGAATGCTATGCAACATTTGCAGTTGTTGGTGCTGTAATACACAAAAACTACAATTTCTAAATTATTTCTTTTGAACAAAGAAAAACAAAAAACAATATATATTAACAAGTCCAAATTACACTTTACAAGAAATAATTTCAGAAAAAAAAACCATCTAAAGGATGCATTAACTAGAACTGGCAATACAATTGCTGCATGAATGCAGCATTGATGTTCAAACAAGCAACTGTTCAACCTTTTGGAAGAAAACAAAAACGGGAAGCAGTTAAATTTTGTTCTTTTTAAATTTATATTTCAATAATGTAAACGTGAAACGTGTAGGACACATAAAAACTACAGTAGGGAAAACAAGATGTGGCTGCAAATTTTATACCCAAATTTTTCTAATTTAGCCAACACGAAAATATTAAAAAACATAATGATGCGGTTGTCTCTATAAGAAGCATAGGACGGACCTCGGCGATATTATTCTATCCTTGTTTATATCGTCAATGGAATTAAAGAACGCTGTAACTGACAAAAAATCGAAAATACGTTTTTTGCATCATTTTTATCAGAAATAAAATATGCGTCGATTGGTACCGGTGCCAGATTTCTACGATGAAAATAAATTCACTTACGCCGTCTGTGAAATAAAAAATACCAGTGTATTTGTTCCACTTTTATAA
This sequence comes from Metopia argyrocephala, assembly GCA_963576795.1. Classification (NCBI taxonomy): domain Eukaryota; kingdom Metazoa; phylum Arthropoda; class Insecta; order Diptera; family Sarcophagidae; genus Metopia; species Metopia argyrocephala. The sequence continues at coordinate 43,795,855 of OY756210.1, forward strand.
AAGTTTTTTGGCTCTGGTGAACATTTAATTTAACATTCCACAATCATTAACTATCCTCTGCTCCGACTATAAACAGGACAAGCCTTTCAACACAGGAAAGTTTCTGACGAATGCCTGATCGTACCTGCATAGGGCGTCTTTTAATCAACTTTATTGTTTTTCTTCCATCTCCCTGCAACACGCATTTGTCCAGCATTTTGCTAAAGACTTTCGCTGTATGTTGTCTGTGGCTAAAATATTCTTACTAAGGCGATAGCGCCGGGTTCAAATCTCAGCTCTGTCATCTTGAAAAAAAAGAAATATGAAAAAAGTATTTCTTTCGGTGACTACTTCTTTCTAGCAGTCTTCTGGCAAAAGTAATTGATTGTCATGAAAAAGCTTCTCAAATCTGTCGTTCGGAGTCGACTTTAAACTTTAAGTCCCAGTACTCATGGATAAAAATTAACACACACAACATGAGTGCTGCGAGAAGCTAGGCCGTAACCCTGACAGAGGGTTGTAATCACCAATTATGTACATATGTATGGGACAAAGAACTGCTTTTAATTAGACTCCCTTAGAACCTATTTGAATACATTTAAGAGTCTGTTGGTCATTAAAGGCAAATTAAGAACAATTTTAAAGCTAGAGCTGCGCATATCTGATTTTCTAAGATTTGTAGCTCAGAGAATTTTTAAATAAAGCTAGGCCGTAACTCTGACACAGGATTGTAATGGCCAATTATATATGAATGTATGTATGTATGTATGTATGTATGTTTTTCTGTGAAAATAATCAAATGTTGATTAATTACTGTCAACGGCGCAAATAGAAGGTTGGATTTAGCAGTTTTTCGTACCAGAGCCAATGTTTTTTACATTAAATATACGCCTAATGCCGTGTTTCTTTGAGAAGACCACATAAACCAGAGAACCAACCTCAGGAAAAATTAAAGTGAACTGATTGGAATGTACGTTTAACTTTTCTGCCTTTAGAATACATAGGACTTTAATCTCAAACCAACTTGTAGGTATGTATGTATGTATCTTAGAACAATTGAATAAAAGACTGAATTTGTTACATTACAACGACAAAAGTACGTAAGATATATGTACAGATGTGGAAAATTTGTATAGAATTAATTATGAAATCAAAAAAACCAAATTCTAGTAAAAGTGTATTAGTCTCCAACTGGATTTCTTGTGTAGCCACCACTCTGGCTTGTCAGAATGCATATGCCCCTTGTGTGATCCTTTATTGCAGTAAATTTTCCATATTTTGTCGGTTTTTTTAATTACAGCCACGACTGTATTGTTAAGGCTGCATTACTGTAACGATTTATTTTATTTTTCTTTTCGCAAAATGTTAATTTTGTTCTTATTTTTGTGTAATTTAGTTATCAATGGTGGTAAATAATAAGTTTTTCAGTGTTTGTTTCTGTGTGTTTGTATTTATCTTGCAACACTCAAAACGTTGTGAAGTTTAAAATTTACGAGAATAAAATGTTTCGTTCCTTTATAAAACAAGTCTTTCGTGAACAGAATTTGTTTTTTCCCTTTTTCCTTGTTTAACTATTGAGTTTTCTGGCCAAATATTCGCCATTACCAGTAACTGAAGAATTACTGCGCTGCTTTCAATTACTTTTATTTTTTCCTTAACGAAGAAAATTTTCACAAGTATTTCAGAATGTGTTTTTTATTTTATTTTTTATTTCTTTTTAATAAAATAGCTGCACTAGAATTCAGCTTTTATAAATATTTATTTGTTAGTTTTCTTATTATAAAAAGAAAAAAAAAGGGTACTTGTGAGTCGTTTTAGCCATTGAAACTATTTCTGTTGCTTTTAGATTTTTCTTAGTGGTTTCTTTGAAACTATTTTTTAGCCCTTTTCTGATTTTCTGCTATGGCTTAAATGTTTAAACATTAAAAATATTTATGAGCCATGCGGTTGCATTTAATAAAATGCCAAAAAGAAATATTTCAATTTTAAAAATTGTTTTCAACAACTACAAATCCTTTACAAATTACAAGCATTTTCTTAACAAATTTTTATGCTTTCTTTAAGAAAGTTAATAAAGAAAAAAGGAAATCAAGTAATTTTTAAAAATATTCTTACTGTTTAATATTTGAAAGTAAAAATTTAATTGAAACAAAAATTGTTTTAAAACTCAAAGTGTGTATTTATAATAAAAAATAATAAAAATTTTAACATGAATTCAAAATATATTTTAACAACATAATGAGTTGCATAAAAAAATAAACTCAAATCAAATGAACTTCAGGAAGTAAACCTTCAGCCAAAACGTTCCGACTCCGAGACACAACAGCGGCAACAAAACTTATTAAAATGTTCGCTACAACCGCAACGATTTATTTAAAATTGTTTGTTCTCTGAGCTACATATCTTGGAAAATCAGATATGCGCAGATCCAGCTTTAAAATTGTTCTTAATTTGTCTTTAATGGCCAATAGACTCTTAAATGTATTCAAATAGGTTCTATGGGAGTCCGATTAAAAACAGTTCTTTGTCCCATACATACATACATACATACATACATAATTGGATATTACAATCCTGTATCAGGGTTACGGCCTAGTTTCTCGCAGCACCCATGTTGTGTGTGTTAATTTTTATCCATGAGTACCGGGACCTACAGTTTAAAGTAGACTCCGAACGACAAATTTGAGAAGGTTTTTCATGGCAATCAATTACTCCCAGAGCTTTTGCCAGATGATTGCTGAGAGGTAGTCGCCGAAAGAAATAATTGTTCCATATTTCTTTTTTTCAAATGACCATTAATATAATTGTATGACAATTTCGTAAGAGTTTTTAGTGTAGGAAGAGAATTTGAAACAAAACAACTGAATTCAGTCACGAAAAAAATTTTTCTACGTTGTATAGATAAAATTACACTGTGCTTATCCGAAACCTGGGGTTTATTTGAAATGCTCACGGAATTATTGCACATGCTTTGTGTGTATATTAATAGATTATCTAAAGTACGATTAATGCAACAAACATGGTACAAATATTCGAGTATAATATATGCCGTTAAGTATGACAAACATCGCAAAAAATATTTTTGAGTATAAAAAACACCGCATAATTCTGTTGCGGTATTTAGAGTACTCAAATAATATTTGTTGGTGTATTTAAGGGTAAAAAATAAGTTTACAACAAAAAGTGATAAACATTCCCATATGCAAATAAAAGATACACAGGTATAAAGTGTTCTTATACAGTTGTCTGTTTCGTGGACCATATAGGAAACCACATTATTTTAGTATGCCTAAACCGATGTCTCCTCAAGCCTTGCTACATATAATACTTAGCAACACAAGTAATCTACTAATTATTTTTATACATTATTTTATATTTTTTAATAAAAAACGACTTCAAGCTCGCTATAAACTGTAAATTGTACTAGAAGACGAACGTAACCGTGCATATCAATATATTGTAAAATCACACGACTGGCATTTAAATTGACAAATTGCGGCAAGTGTGTGATCGTATCCTATTATGCTTTTTAAGGAAGTATATTGGACTGGACTATTTTACTTTTTTGTATTTCCAAGTATTTGCATAAATAATGATAAATAATGTCATAATGGCAATGGGCAAATAGCAATTGTTTAAATTCAAATTAAAAGAAACACATTTAAATTAAAGTTTTAGATCTGAACTGTAGTTGCTGAATATGAACACAAAATTTAAAAAATTCTTTTTATGCAAAACGAGTACATACTACATATAAACGTTTGTGTGTAAATGCGTTTTTAATGTCTATTTATAACCAAAACTATACAAATTTGTATTTCATGAGCACGCATTATACGAAAAACAAGAAAGAAAGAAAAAAATATTGTATATGCCAAACAATAAAAGCCTTTCATAAAACAAAATTAAAAAAAAGGAAAATTCGAAAAACTAACGCTTTAAACAAAAACTGAGTTTTCAACGAACGCTTTTATTCCATTTGCTTGGTTTTTTCTTTCGCATGTTTTAGCCAACAGGCATGCCCCTTCTTTCTGCTGACACTGTCTCTACCGATTCATATATCGTTCATCAGTAGAGAACACCATTAACATCAGCCTCCGTGCTCAGTACAAAATGTATAAAAGAGTATTTATACTCGTAGTAGTAGACGATAAAAGGATGGATAAGTTGGTATGGCTGTTCATATGGTAAATACTGATGAGGATGAAGATGGCAGTATAGAGAATAATGAGAAAAATGAAAACAGAACCAGTATGGATGATGTTTATAAGAGAAGGAGAGAGAGGGAGAGAACGAGAACGAGCGAAAAAGAAGCAGCAAACAATACTTTATATCCTTTTTGTTCTAAATATTTAAATAAAAATTAAATGCAAACAAAAACCGTTTAAGTAAGCGTTATAATAATAACGATAATGATGATGAAAATGATGCTGACAACGATAGTTGTCGCACGGTTATACACAGAACAACAAATATTTATAATGGAAATGTATGGATGTATGTGTCGTTTTGTGTGCTCTCATATGTGCAACTGTTTATGTTTAACAATAGTTCTCACTGTCTACAGGACTAATGGGAAATTTTGTTGGTTTTAAAAGGAAACAGAAATACATATAAGCCTTTAAAATTAGTTTTAAGCAGATTAAAATAAATTTTTTTTTTCTAATTAGCAGATTAAAGAATTTAAAACACACTCACACACGATGGTGTGTAATTCTCACCAATAATTCCAGTTCAATTTCATACATATAGAGCCTTAAGCTTATAGAAGATTTTAGAAATTACAAAAACCAGATTCCTGATTTTTAAAATGTACTGCTTTTTTTTTTTATTTGAGAGCAATACTCAGGTGTAAACCCCTACTGAATGCTTTGCATTGTATTGAAATTTTGGAAAGGACAGTACATATATTATTATTAATTATTATATTATTGTTAAGCGCCTTAGGAATGAGACAAGTTGCTGTGAATTGATCATTCAAAGTCCAGTGTTATACCTTCACCCTTGAATGATCAACAGTAATTGCCTCATCGTTGCATGTTGATTATGTGGTGAGTGTCTTCGCAAAACAGGTTTAGCTGTTATCTGCTACTTCCCAATAGGTGGCGCTTTTCTCCTGATCATGCGTTTTTTTGTTGACATTGGTTAAGGTGGAATAGAGTGAAATGTCGGGGACCGGTTTCTTTGTAGATGGTCTTCTTGGGGTGAGGGGGGGGGGGGGGAAGGGGTATCTCTTATTTTTATATTATAATTTGAAAAAAACCGCAGACTAACTTTTTCATTTTTCACCTTTGCTGGGATTTGAACCTGGCCGTTGGAGTTTTTGTGCGAGCGCTCTAACCACAATACCGAGCACACCCACCCCCCGCGTTTATCGGTTTACATTGGCAGTTTTTGTAATACTTCTAGCTGATCTTAACACCAAATATGAGGTTCGTTGCTGAATACAGTTTGCTGATAAGAAAACATCCAACTTTTTGCAAGAAATGTTTTAAAAGGTTTTACACTAAATCTTTTCCCAAAATTTTCCATGTAGTGGAGTCATGGAGGCCCAATGCTGCTAACGGCAACGAATCGTGTGTTAGTATTAGTAGTTTTATGTTCAATAATATAAATTTCATACGAAATTTAGTCAAAAGATTCAGAATAGTCGCCTTAGAACGCCGCCCAAACTGACGATAAAATAAAAAAAAATACATGATCCATTTTCTTTGCCGAATATTCAAAAATCTACATGAATTATTCCTTATGTTATACAATAAACTCAGTATGTTTAACAGTTACATGTTACATGAGAAAAGCTGAGTTGCCAAAAATAAAGTTGGCAAATTTTTAAGCTGTAGTCACCGTGGTCTAGTGGTTAGTGTGTTGGCTTACTAAGACATGAGCCCTGGGTTCGACACCCAGCTCCGACATCTTAAAAAAAATGAAAAAAATATTTCTTTCGGCGACTACCTCTCAGCAGTCTTCTGGCAAAAGCTCTGAGAGTAATTAATTGCCATGAAAAGCTTCTCAAGTCTGTCGTTCGGAGTCGACATTAAACTGTAGGTCCCGGTACTCATGGATAAAAATTGACACACACAACATGAGTGCTGCAAGAAGCTAGGCCGTAATCCTGACACAGGGTTGTAAAGGCCAGTTATGTATGTATGTATGTAAATTTTTAAGCTGTGCAATAGAAAATTATTTCAATAGTTTTGTTTTTAGGCCTTAAATTTTAAATTCCAAAAATATCTTCGAATATAAGAAAATTATGGAAAATATTTGAGATCTTCTCTAATATACATTCGTATGTATGCATACAATTACATATATAAATGGTAGCATTCTTATGCATATACTTGAAGACATGTAATGTGTAAATAGATATACATATGCTACATATAGAAATACATTAAAGCATACACAGAGATAAAAAAGCGAAATGTGAACAATATTTCGGTAATTTTCAGTATCAAATCAAGCTTAATGCTTTTTCAAAATAAGAACAAACGGCACAAAGTACCATAAGTTAATAAATCCAGAACAACCGGTAGTAAAATCGTCAACAAATTGTATCAAAATACTATAAGTTAGTAAATTAAGAACGATCTGTTATTATATTAGCAATGACATATTATCGAATCATGAACGATATGGTATCAAATAAAGAATAAAACTGATAAAAGTACAGTTACGGTATCAAAGTAAGAACAGTGCGTTATTAAAATAAGAAAAATTGGTAGCTGGAAAGGAACATTGTGTTCTTAAAACAATAACGGTTGGTAATATAGTGATACCGACTTTTTATTAAAATATTGATACGGACCGTTAACGAAGTAAACACAAACGGACTGAACTTAATTTCAATACCAAATGATATCAATTTCTGCAGTTTTCTATCGCTTTTTTCCCTGAGTGTAGTTACATATATAAATGTTTGTATTTTACATGCACATATATTTTATTTTTTTAGATATACTATATATTTATGTTCATTCTTATATATGTATATTATATTCATAATGATATTTACTTTGTGTTCTATTGTTTAAACAAGGACATGGTTGAGTAAAATAATTTATTTATATAATAAAAAAACTAAAATAAATATTTAAATAGGAGTAACAGTTAATTTTTAATTATCCTGAGACAGCAGTAGGATGTAAATCGTTAACACCGCAAATAGCATTTGTTCTCAGCAATTAACAGCCTTAAGAAGAGGGTCTTTTAAATTTTAAAGACTAAAAATATACATTTTTTACTATTGCAGGCTGTTAACTGATACAATGTCAAGAATTGAGCTTTCATCGTTTGAGATTTATTTGATAAAAAGTTGGAAAATTTTAACCATGGAACACTATACTACCATTATTTGCGTCAATTGGCTGTTTGAAAAACTGAACGAAAACAAGGCATTTTTCTACAAAATCATCTTTAGTGATGAGACCATGATAGCCAATTTTTTGTGGCCGCAATTGGCTAATGTTGACATCAGTGATCTTTGGTTTTAGCAGGACGACAGCACAAGTCGCACAGCTAGTCGGCCAAACAATTCAGTTATTGCATGAGACATTTCACGGTCTCTAATTGCCGATGTCTCATTCCGCCTTATTCTTGTGATTTAAGGCCGCTGGATAATTTTCGCTGAGACCGTTTAAAAGACTGGATTTACATGAACAAGCCACAAATAACAAACACCCTGAAAGATGAAAGTCGTATCGACTAGATAAGCTAAGTTTTATTGCATAATGAGATGTAAAATTTAGTGAAAAGAGCGGACGATTGCCGACATACTTAACATATGCCAGACATCATATGCTATTATCAAGTCCTATATTTCTTCTTTACATTGGGATCAATAAAATGAAATTTGTCGAAAAGCAATGTGTTTTTTAATTATTTTTCCCTTTTTTTTGCCCATCCTATGTTCTAAAACACAAGATATATTTTTCAAACAAAAATTTCGAAGACAAAAACAAATGTATTTAAAAATGTTACGGAATATGTAGATAAGTACAGCAGTCCTAAACAGTTTGTGGTGTAGGCAGCTATAAAATAAATAGCGGATAGCGGTAATCACTTATCGTAGCAAATGTAATAATAATAATGTATACACGTACGATTACTACGTTTGCTAGGCTGCTAGAGGCAACTTAAGAACAATTTCGCAATATTTTATGCAGACATTGGTCGATTTTAATTTATAATCATCGTCTGAAAGTGATATCAGAGAGCTTTCAAAGAAAATATGCAATTCTGCGTATATTTGTACAACCAATACAAACTTTGCTAACAATTTTTTTACATTTCCAAATTTTTCTAATTTCTTAAAGGCCTTCATAATTAGAAAAAACAAAAAATTTTCAATTTTTAAAAACATATGGAAAGTCCTGAAAATCAACCCACCCACGCCACTATAAACCACTCTATGGATAAAAGTATCTACACTCATGATACACAAGACAAAGCAATAAATTTGTTTATTTATGGCATACCAATACCAGTTAATAAATGTTATCTCTGACAGCAGACCAATCAAGTAACTTTCGCATTCCAATTGAATTTTACAAAATACTTTTCCAACATAATCTCAAGGATATCAATAACTTATCAAAGATATTAAATAAAGTTTGACATTTAAGACAAGTGATTGTTATAAATATGTGGTACGGGGTATGTGCTAAAAGTACATGGGCAAATAAATGAAAGCAAAAGAAAACAAAAACCTAATATCCTTGTAAACATTTACAAAATTAAAATACATAAAATATTTTACTTTTGATAACACAAATACTCACCAGTTCAAGTTATAATTCCAATAGCGTTCGTTGCTAAAAGAGAAAAGAAAAAAAAACAAAATGATTAATAAATTTTAAGAACATTCACCAACACACTTGTATTTGGTAAAAATGTTTTTTGCTTATACAGCAAATCTTGAACAGAGTAGTCTGTTTGTAATTTGCTAATGTCAGAAAATATACAATTCGTCGTGCGGGAGTTTATGTTCTCTATTCGCCATTTCATATTTTTTTATATATTTCGAGTTAATGATGCCACTTTAGGTTTTCGACAACAAATTTTTCAAGTCTTCAAGCCGTTTTCGGATATCTTGTCCAGTTTCAGAGATAAATAGCCGAAAATGGATTGCAGTTTTAAAAAATTCTTCTTCTAAATAACCTTTGAAAATCTAAAATTCATCAACACTTGACTAAGTAATGACCAGTTCAGTGGAAAAAAAAAACTCCAATAAACCGCGTTTTTACCCGAAGCTTAAGATAGTGGAAAAGTTTTGAAAATTTCAAGAACAAATCATTATTATCCTCGATGTTAAGATGTTTTAGAAAAGTTGCATTATAAAAAAATATTTCTATGTTTACTATATTTAAAATTATAATAGAATTGATTTTCAACACTCCTTCTCAAATTAGTAAACACCAGATTACAATCTAAAATATTCTAGCTTGGTTGTTGATAAAGGCTTTGTAAGCATATCGGCAGTACATATATATGAATATGTGGGATTTGATTGTCCACTCGTTGGAAATGAAAACAGCGCACCAAACAATCATTTTCAATCAGAAATTGTATTCATCGGAAAATAAAATTTTGAATGGAAATTTAAAATCGACATCAGTAGAATAGAACAATTAAAATTAAATGTTAAGGTACCTGCCCCAAGGTACCTCCATTCTGTTTTCGACTATTTTTCTCCGAAACTAAACGAGATACTCGAAAACGGATTGCAGACTTGAAAAGTTTGGGGTGAAAACCTAAAGCGGCATCATTAACTCGAGATATATAAAAAGTATGAAATGGCGGATAGAGCACATTTTTTTTTTAAGAAGTATTCAGAGGGGTCGATACAGGGGATATTTCTCAGTATCCCCAACTATCAAACTGAAGTTGGCGAAAATCAAATGGCGGAAAATCATTTATTAAAATTATTAGTAACGCAGGCATTGATTGCTCATATCAAAGTTGACTTTTGCAGTTCTGTGAAGAGTATCAAATATATTTGAACTAAAAAAATGTTTCCTAGATCAAATTTCTATGGCAAAACAACGTTTGCCGAGTTAACTAGTTTCAATACATATTTGGTTTTGCCACACTGTGCTTTTGTCGATTCAACAAGTGAATTTAGGTGGCGAAGAGATAACGAGTTCCCCAACCTTGATTAAGAATTATTAGGCATTAACAGGAATTATCATTAATTGTAAGCAAGTCAATGGTAGTCTTAATCTGGCCCGGATAAATGGTTTTCATAGTTTGGTGCTGTAATAGCAATATCAATTGATCGTAATCCAATTTAAACCTTCGTGTTTAAAATATTAAATATAAAAATATTATTAAATATTATTTTTATCTTTTTCAGTCTGTAATAGACTGGTATCGCTGTGTAGGCAGCCATTCTGTTTATTAGCAAACATGTTAAGCCAAAACTCAGTTTTGAATTGAGTTTCAAAGCACATCTAGATAATTTAGCCAAAGTACACCGATCAGAATTATCAAAAAGTGAGCGAGCACACTTTGGCAGTTCATTTAACATTTAACCCTGTAGCAAGTTTTGTCAAACAGAAAAAAATTTCAAGCCCATTTAATAAGGTCAACTCAATTCTCAAACTGATTTGAATAACAATTACTCACTTGTGAAAATAGTAAGTCGTCGTGCGGGAGTTTATGTGCTCTATTCGCCATTTCATATAGCTCGAGTAAATGATGCCACTTTAGGTTTTTGACACCAAAATTTTTAAAATCTGCAATCAGTTTTCGGAAACTGAACGATATATCCGAAAACTTGAAAGTGTGGGATCGAAAACCTAAAGTAGAATCATTAACTCGAGATACATAAAAAATACAAAATGACGGATAGAGCACATAAACTTCCGCACGACCAAGTATATATGTATGTTGTTGCTGGTAAAAGTGGTATTATTTTTAGCTTATAATAGATTTTCTTTATTTTTTAAATGGCAAATTTGGCTTTTCTTGGCAGCTAACCTACTTAGCGGAGACGCTCACCACCTATAAATAATAACCAACAACAGGTGGGACAATTGCTGTTGATCATTCAATGATAAAGGTATAACACTGAGTGATTAAATGCCAGCAAGAATAAAATTTATCTACAAACTTTCACATTCCAGTACAATGCACAGCATAAGTAGGGTTTACCCCTGAGTATTGATCAAAAAATAAAAAATATCACAATGTCTCAGTGGTGGTATTTTTATAAAATCAGACTAAGGAATTACTTATGACACAGCCTACGTATTTAAATTTTATAATTTAAAAAAAATATGCTTTTTATATATAATATGTTTTACTTTTTTTATTCCTTTATTTAATAAAAAAAAAAAGTTTTAAAGTTTTTAACACCAAACTTGTGTGGTTTGATTAAAAAACTAGACCACATGTTTTCTGAACCAAATAATTAAATTGTCACAAAATTAAGAAAAGAGCATTAAAAAATTAAATAGAAAGCAGCAAAAATTTAAAAAGCAAACACACTTAATTTGTGTCTGACTTTTGGCTGATTTTAAGGATTAGCTTTTTAAGTCCCCTTAAAGGTAAAGAAATCATACAAAATAAAAAGAAAATATTAAAATGACTTCATTGTTATTTGTAAAGAAAGTTATAAAATTTGCAAAAAGAAAAAACAAATTTTCTGAGACCAGTTTAATTATTTGAATAAAAAAAAGGTATGTACGAGTATATGTTATCGTAGATATGAAATATTGATTTGAAGTCAATAAATTCTTTTCTTATTTATGAATTTTCTTTTAAAAAGAATTAAAATTTGTTTGATTCCTCCCAAAGCCACACACGCGTAGGATGACATGGATTAAATTAGCCTGCAGAAATATAGAATATCAGTACAAGGATTTTTATCAATACACTAACAGCCAAACACACAGACTCGCACACACACAGAATACAAAAGAAAAGAGAGAGAGAGCGAGCGAGTTAAGGAATAATAATATTGTTAAAGCATATTTTATGACCTTTGTGGCGTCTGAGTATCTAAAGCCCTGCCCACACGCAAATCTGGGAAGTTTCTCATTTCTTTAATATTAAGAATTTTGTTCCATTTGCTGCTGTAGCTGGTCTTTGGAGTAATTTTTTTTTTTTTTGTAAATATTTTATATATTCTTGTGTAAGATACATACTCGTATATTAAACATATTTGCCAATAAAAAACACAATAAAAAAAAGAGGAAAAACTAATCATAAAAAAATTTCCTTGGCAACAAATAGTTAAAATAGTTTTTAGTACAAGAAAACAAAAAAAAATAAATGGAACTGCTGCTAGCCGAACCAACCACACAGACAGACAGACAGAGAGACCAACCAAACAAAATTGAAAGAAAACAAAAAGATTCTTTACAAACCATTTAATTCTTAAGAGAAATGAAAAACCAAAAAAAACAAACAAAAAAAAAACTGAAAACAGCAACAACTTAAAGTTGCTCCTTTTCTTACCGCTCAGTTTTTTTTTTTTTTTTTTTTCTTTAAGCAACAACATGTGTAATGTGAGTGCTTTAAAAGAAAAAGCCGGTCTTAGAATGAGAAAATGTTCTAAAACACAAAAAACAAGAACAACCATAAGCACTCAACACTTATAAGAAAACTTTAATAAATAATCACAAACTATGAACGAAAATAGGAGTATTTTTAAGGAATATTTTGTTTTTAAATAGTTTATGGGACACAACAGAATTTGATAGCAGGATGTGGTTGAACATTAAAGAAATAGGAATTTAAAATTGCCTATCATTCTTAAGCAGATATTGTTATTTACAGACACAATGATTTAAAAGAAAGTTGGCCTTTTTTTCTAAAACATTTTAAGCATTAAACAATCTGCTGTAACAAGTTTAAGAAAATGCGAATAGCAGATAAAATAAAATAATTTGCTTTCAATTTTTTTTTACTTTCCCCCTACTTATATGGAAAACTAACACTGCTTTTATGGAAAGGTATCTGTCTATTGTAGTCGCAGTGGTCTACTGTGTTGGCTTACTAAGACGATAGCGCCGGGTTCAAATCTCAGCTCTGACATCTTGAAAAAATTTATGAATTTATCTTTCGGCGACTACCTCTCAGCAGTCTTCTGGCAAAAGCTCTGGGAGTAATTGATTGCCATGAAATAGCTTCTCAAATCTGTCGTTCGGAGTCGACTTTAAACTGTAGGTCCCGGTACTCATGGATAAAAATTAACACACACAACATGAGTGCTGCGACGATTAAATTGACCGAAAAAATCACGAAGCGCACGATATGCATTTTGATTTGAACGCCCATTGTCATAATAAGCCTGAATAACTTTAATGCGTTGCTCGATTGCGCATCTTTCCATGGTTCAAATTGAATTAGTCTGAAATAGAGAAATTTCAAATGAAATGCAGAAAAAAATTTGTTGTTTAGGTGTGGTTCACATTCAACATTGGCCCTTAAATTTAACATCGATCGACAGATGAGGCAATTGCTGTTTGATCATTCGAAGGTGAAGGTATAACACTGGCTCTTGAGTGGACAAATTGTCAGCAACTTGTTTCATCAACAAACAAAAAAAGGCGCAAAATATACAAATATCTATGAAAAAAAAACCTTCTATCAACCGTCTTCACATTCCAAGAAAAAAAAAAGTTTAACCAAATTGAGAGACAAAGTGTTTCCTGTTCTCAATGCTTGAAAATTCTTCTCCACAGCTACCCAATAGCTTCTTCTTGTACCCGAATATCAAAGGTAAATTGCGTGCTTAATGATTTACGAGTGCTAAGAAAGTGTTCAACAACAATTTTTGGAAGTGTCAGGATGAATTAAGAACTGCTATTTGAACGAGAATATTTTGAACAAACAATCAAGCCATTTCCTTAAAAAAATTTTGGATAAAAAGAGTTATAATATCCGATATGGTTTCTCCTTAGCTTAAATGTAATTCAAAGAAATAATATTGGATTAGTGCACAACAAATGAATCGTTCCTTAATTTGGCTCTTGCGCGACGGGACATTTATACTCCACTAATGGATGAAAAAGGTGTGGAGGGGATGAAACACAGATAAACAAATATATTCGATAAGATTTACTTATTAAAGGAGGCATAGTAGAAAACTTGCCATCACCCAGAAATCCTTGAGTCCGTTGTGAGTTTTTCAAATTTATTAAAATAAACAGGACCACAACAACGATAAATAATTATTAAATATTTTTCTAGAAAAACTCATAAGATGTGTTGAGGTTTAAACTCTTATTAACTGTTTCATAAATGACAACAAAAACTTAAAAACTGCTTTAAAACTATGTATTAAATATTCCATGGAAATTGTAATAGAAAATCTAACTGAAATTTGTGTTAATTTTTAATATTTTATTTTACTTATAAAAATCCTCTTTTTCACATACTCAATGACAGCATCGTAAACATATTTCTCATTATTATTAAATTTATTTATTAGATTTGAGTAAAGCATGCAGAGAATGTTAGAAAACAGCAATAAATAAATAAAGGAATTCCACATAATATTCACATCGTTTATACTCGCATGCTTTCGTCATACTCTACCGAAATACAAAAAAAAAGAAAAAAAAAGAAGAAAAAGAATTACGACCAAATATCTATATTTTTAATTAAAAATAATAAAGTCATGCATGATGCATTGAAATTCAAGTATGTGTTAAAAAAATATTATCTTGCAAAAAAAATTTTGGCATTTTTAGTGTTTCCTTTAGAAAAAAAGTAGAAAAGCAAGAGAAATAATGACACTAAAGCAGATTGAAAAGAGGAGGAATTATGAAGGGGTTTTATTTTTTAACAAATTCCAGCAAACATGATTTTACATGCATTCTCGTTTAAAAAGTAAAACTTCAATAATAGGATTCATTTACCGAAAGAATTTTTTAATACCGAAAAACGAAAAAAAAAACAAATTATTTGAACACACACAATGTTTAATGCATTAAATTAGATACCTTTAAGGTATTAAGAGTATAAAACCACTACTATTACAACTAATTTTTGTGCTACAACCAATACCAGTAAAGAAGTTTTTTTTAACGAAAAAAAAAGCATTAACACACTGTTGCAGAAACATTAAAAATTACATCGTTTCCTAAATAATTAGAACATATTATGGCATTTATCCTTTTTTTAACAAAATCTTACGACTATACTGTATGTAGTCTGAGTATTGATTACACTATGCAACAAGAAGACACACACTTAGCAATAATATACAGCGGGGATGGATATGAATGTTTAAAAGCACTTTAAATGTTTCTAAAGCGCTCTACAATATTTATAAGAAGTGGCAATATATAAGTGTGTGCACATGTACGTACTCACCAACGCCCTGTATGCAAAAAAAAAATTAAATGTAGACATTAATTAAAAATTTTTTAGCAAATAACGACTTCAAATCTACTGTCGGCGTTGTTCAGAGTATTAACATCCAGCGGCTACGCTGGCTCGGCCATACCGTTCGGATGGAAGAATCTGCTCCATCGAGAAAAGATTTCGTTGCGAAGATCACTGAACGTCGGCGTAGAGGACGACCCTGTTTACGTTGGAAGCACCAGGTTGATGAAGCCCTGTCATCGATGGGTGTGATCAACTGGAGAAGACGCGCGCTAAACAGAAGTGCCTAGAGACTAGTGCTGAAGCAGGCCGAAACCCATTAACGGGTTGTTATGGCCAGCTAAGTAAGTAAGTAAGTCTACTATCGCCATTTTTATCTAAATAAACTGCCGATTTTCTTAAAATAGAAATTCAAATGCTACTATAGGTTTGACCACTTGTTATCAATGGATATGAAGAAA
Organism: Metopia argyrocephala; assembly: GCA_963576795.1. NCBI lineage: Eukaryota > Metazoa > Arthropoda > Insecta > Diptera > Sarcophagidae > Metopia > Metopia argyrocephala. Next base: position 43,811,634 of record OY756210.1, read on the forward strand.
TGTGTTCCAAAAAATTGAGGCGCATTTTCGTAAATAATAACTGAAGCTGAAGCTAATAATAATTTAATTATTTTTGGCCACGCCTACATATCTCCCTCTTTTAATATTTTGTTCATTGTTTGTCTATATAAATCATGAGTGGCAATTGTGCCACTTAAACGCCAAAGTGTAATAGGCCTGCTATGGGATCGGACTCGAGTGTCCAGGTTAACATATAAAATGCGTTGGCTTTCTGATGTCCTCTTACTACCACGGCTGAAGTAGCACATGTCGTCTATGTCGACTAATGTGGATAAAATGGAATAAGAGGGCAAAAATAAAAATATGTTGTAAGTCTGATTCATCCAAATAAGATAGCAATTACAAAAACTGCAATAATAGTAAGAAAGGGAGAATATGAAAGAAACTGTTGTTAGACTTTACTTCGACTAGCTCATACAAGTATATGTGCATATCGTCAATGGAATTAAAGAACGCTGTAACTGACAAGAAATCGAAAATACGTTTTTTGCATCATTTTTATCAGAAAAAAATACGCGTCGATTGGTCCAGGTCCCAGATTTCAACGATGAAAATAAATTCACTTACGCCGTCTGCGAAATGAAAAATGCCAGTGTATTTGTTCTACTTTCAGAGAGGTTTTTTGGCTCTGGTGAACATTTAAGGTTTTGTCAGTTACAGCGTTCTTAAATTCCATCGACGATATGGAAAAAAGGAATTTTCGTATGTGATTTCTTGAAAAGTGTGAGTTAAATAGTTGATGTTTCGTCATGAATATGTACAGACACAAAGAACTCTGATGAGACTACCGTAGCTGGAGTCGAAAACTAGTGTACTATTACTTCACGGACATCATTTTCTCCTTTGGTTATAAAAAAATTCATTGTAAAAATCTAAATTCTTTATAGAATTTAACTTTGATCTAATTAAAGCGTTTCAGAAGAAACAAAATTAAATTAATTTATAAAAATGATCACTCTTGCTGGAGTCTCTTACTCGAGTCTCCAGCATATCATATTGCATGCAGTGTTGCCAGAAAATGATGAGGAGAGAAGGTAAATTCGTCAAAAATTCTGTTAAAATGTTCAAGAGAAGAACAGTGAAATGCTAGATTTAGACTTTCAAAAAAATTCTGCAAAGTAATGGACTCTCGAGCAGAACTGGAACACTTTTATTTACATATGATATTGCATTCCTTTGACATGCAACCTCAAAATGGTTTATTTTTATGTTAAAATTTTACTTTTCTTCTTTGTGTCTAAGATTAGATTTTCAGTTTTCAAGTGATTTTTCATAAATTTATAATTTAAAAACGATACTCGTAATTTGCAGTAAAATAATAACAAAAGTCATGGCTAAAGTTAATTCTTTGAGTATGTTCAAAGTTGACGTTGTTGCTTCCATTAAAAGTTGTAGTTCTTTAAACGCGGTATTTGAAAATTACTATTAAAATGATGCCGTGGAAACGTAGTTTTATAGGCGAAAACTAAATGGTTTTCATCGTTTACTTTTTACTTCTTGTAGGTGTAGAAACATTTAATAAAAGAAACGAAGACAAACAGTTCTCTGCTACGTAAAAAACACAAATTTATAAAAACAAAAGTACAATAAAAAAGATCGTACTCTATAATGAGAAATAAATTTGAGACCCAATTAAAATTTTTTTTTTTCAACAACAAATTCTGCTAAAAAAAAAGATTATTTAGCAGAATTTTTACTAAATTAAATGCTGAAATCCATGAAGGAAACTGCTAAAATGGCAACAATGATTGCATATAATACTATACTTTATACAGTCGTTGTGTTCTAAATTATTAAGCCTCATTTCATTACACCCAAGGAATTAATCTGATTTTATTGCTCAAAAACTTTACAACAGTTTTCTATTCACATCGAAAGTTGAAAAATCTTTAAGTCTTTGTTTGTAGACACTTTTATAGAGATAAAGACATTAATTTTAAATCAGGGGGCACACGATGAAAGTCTTTTTTTGTATTTCTGAATATTTACTGCAGAGCATGAATCCTATTTATTAATGAACGGTACCCTAATGTACAACATCATTGCCCAAGACTTTTTGTTAAGCCTTTGAATTTATAACTAAATCAAACAGAACAAGCCAAGAAGTGTTTTTATATTTCAGTATTAGAGAACAAATGTTTTTAAAATATTCCCCATAAAGATCTATACACTTTTGCATGGGTTTGAACAAATTGTTGAAGCACTTTTGTCACTCTGATGGAGGTATCTCCGAAACATGCATTCTGAATGCAGCAACTACTTCTTCAGGTTTCTGGAATAGCAACTGAGTGAACGATGACATTTCACTTTATTCCTACCTCAACTAATGTCAACAAAAAACGAATTACCAGGAGAAAAGCGCCACCTATTTGGAATTAGCAGATAACAGCTAAACCTACTAACCCTACTTAGTGAAGGCACTCACCACACAATCAACATGCAACGATGAGGCAATTGCTGTTGATCAGTCAAGGGTGAAGGTATAACACTGGCCTTTGAATGATCAATTCACAGCAATTTTGTCTAAGAAAAAATATATATGTGCCCTCATTTTCGAAAAATTGTAATACAATGCACAGCATTTAGTAGGTGTTTACCCCTGAGTATTGGTCTCAAGTAAAAAAAAATTTACTATACCATCGATAAACACTGGTCCTTGATTAAGCTTCATCGCCAAAAATTAAATTAAGTTCATCCATGCACAGTTGCTGAATTAGTCCTCGTCGAAAGTTGCAAAAAATAATTGCACGAAAACGTTTACGATTTAATTCCATTTTTTGGCCGAGATAAATATTTTAAATTACTGTAAATAAGAGAAATAGCGCTCGCATGTCAAAACGTTCGAAGTACTTATAACCTCAAAAATGTTCAACTTTGCCCAATTACCAGACTAGGGTTGCCAAATCTCGAAACATAAAAGGCAAACCTCGTACATATCTTTTGGTCGTTCTATGAAACCCCAAAAATATGTTTCTCAAATTGTAATTTTATTTTATTCTATTTTATTTTACAGAAAAGATTACAAGAGAGGAAATAGAATATATGGAAGTGGATATGGATGTAGATGTGGCTGTGCCTGTATAAAGCAAACTAAAGGAATAGATGAATATCTTTAATGTGTAGATGAGTTTTGATACGAGTAACTACTAAACGAAAGGTATTTTTATACATTTTGTAGCTTTTTTAAAAAAATCTCTCACAAAACAAAATTTTGTTTGTTTGTAAGAAGAGATAGTTAATAGCTTGTGTAAAGAAAATCAAGGAAAATGAAACATAAACCAAAAGATTCATTTCAGAACAAAGTAGTAATTATGGGGAGAAAAAAAATAACAAACCTGGTAAAGGGAGAGATAGTGAGTGAATTTATTATATAAAACAACTTTAACACACAACATCTATTAAAAACTACTGCAGCAACAAAGATGGCAACAGCAGCATACAGGAGAAAATAAAAATACCTGCAATCAACTGCAGTGATTTTCTGAATACTTTATATAGAAAAGTAAAAGAAACAAAAACCCTTAAAACTTTTCCTCTGTTACTATCAAAAAATATAACCAGAGTTCATAACATACTGTTGGCCTCACTACAAAGAGAAATATGTGCTCGCATATCTCGTGTTAAGTCAAAAAGATTAAGAAGAATCCACTTAACTAAACGGAAAAAGTGAAAACTAAGTAAGGAAATGAATAACTACGGGGGTTCCAATAAAGTCAAAAAAAAAAAATTAACACACTGCTAAAATTAAAGAAATAAAGAATTAAGAGTAATTAGGAAGGATGAAAAAATGAAGCTACTTAGAGGATTCTTATAATACGTACATATGTATGTAGAGGCATGTACATATCACAACCCCACATATGGAGTAAATATTGAGACTTAAAGAAGCCTTCTTAAAGGCCTTTTAAAAACAGGAAGCAGTTCCCAACACAAAGTAAATGCCAGAGTAGGAAAATAAACAAAACTGAACGTTTGATCTCATTTTATTTTGTTCTTTACAATGAGTAAAACAAAAACAAAACAAAAACAGTGATAACGATTGTCCCATTTAATTTTGTATATTGTTTTTATATTGAGCACTAAAAATACACTAACTCAAATATGGGTAGGTACAACAAAAAATGAATGAGAAGAAAAAGCAAAGAAGAAGAGAAAAAAGAATAATTATACGAATGTAACGGAATAACAAAGCAAGCACAAGAGGGAAAAGCTAATTGTTTTATTTGCGCTTTTTCTCATTAGAAAGTATTTGTTTTGGTTTTGCTCACGTGCAATACCATTAAAAAAAATTTTAAAAGTTTATGACTTTGTGGTAGCGTTTACGAAATGTTTTGTTGGTTTGCCCACTCGGGTTAATACTGATCAACAGAAAGTAAAATAAGAAAATATTGAGCCTTAAGGTGGAAATTATCACTTTTGGTACAACGTCAGAAGTGATAAATTATTTAGGCTTTATCTCTTTTAATTGTTAAGAAACACAAAATTGGTTCGAATAATGTCAAACGCCAAAGGAAGACGTGAAAGTTGATGACCAATTTCATGCTATTGTTTGACAGCTGAGAGAGCATTTTAACTGATTGAACATATTTACTACTGCCCAAAACTGAGTATTTTTATCGAAAACTTGTGTTTAGTGGTAAAGCTCATTACTGGTCATATGACTATCGTAATAAACAAAATTGCCGTATGAGAAGCGAAAACAATCCGCATTCTTTCCTATTGGCCAAGAAGTTGCCGTTAAGTAAGTAGAAGACTCAACCTTTATTTCTAGCAATTAATCAGCTCAACATAAACCACATTTGGTGCCAACAAGACGATCCAAATTGACTTACAGTGCCCTTATCAATCGATTAATTTGTTTGCAATTTGTAGTTCTGTTCACGGGTCGCCTCGTTCTTATGAATTACTGTTTATACGATTGAATTAAGTCATTGGTTTATGTGGACCAACCTACAAATTTTAAAGAATTGGAAGTTAAAATTCAATTCACCATTGACGCCATACAGCCTGATTTATTGGAAAAAGGTAGATCAAACAACCCATATAACTCGTAGCTATGGCGGATATATGACGAAAATCATATTTTAAATATAAATTTCATGAAATTATGTATCAAATTGTAACAAAAAAATTTTATTGCAGTAATATGTACGACTTGTATTACAAACAGGTTTTAGTTTTGCCCCACTTTCTTTTTTATCCAAGCGAAATTTTTTTTCCATTTAATTTGTTTTTCTTTTAAGGAAAAAACCATAAACAAGCATCCTTATTACTTTTGTTTATCCTTTGTTTCAAAAAAAAATATATAACAAAAACAGAAGTTTAAAAATAAAAGCAAAGCACTCAACACTTTATAAAATTATTCCAAAAGCATTCTGACATTTTAAATGTTTTGTTCCTGCATAATTCTTTTTTCTTTTAATTAACTGCGAGTAAGTTAAAATCCTGTTCTTTAAATAATGCTCCTGCATAATTAAAAATTTTGAATTCATGACAGTCATTAGAAGCGGAATAAAATGAAAGTGAGAAAAACAAAGGCAAAAGCAGCCAAAACATAAACAAGTAACACAACCCAGTTGGCACAATCGTGGAGCAGAACATTGTCGTCAAGGACAAGATTCTTGACAAAATGTTTTAGGTGTCATCTACGCGTCGAGTACACAGGATGGTCTATTTTCGTCCTTCCGTTCCCTGGGGGTTGAGCCAACTGGGAAAATGTATGTGCTCTCCTACCTAAAACAATGAAAATAAAAACAAATTATACAACATTTTCATTTTCATTTTCATTTTGTTTATTTTTAAGCGTTAAAATACAGAAAAAATGGCAGCAAGAAAAAAATGGGCTTCTTATTTGTAAATTACAATTTTGTGAAAAACCGAAAATTTAATTTTTAAATTTTTCTCTCTTTCGCTTTCGCTTTCGATTTCAATCTGGGCTGTTTGAATTTTTTTTGCAAGAGCTCTCACCACTATACCACGACCCTTCCAAAAAATAAAAAAAAAAATATTTAATAGTTGAAATAACCCTTACGAATGTAATACAGTATTCCCCGGATATTATTAATTAATTGCCTTTCATGCTTATTTACCTTCAATAACTAAATCCCCACATTTTTTTACCATTTCCTAATAAAATTCCACGGTTAATTAACTTTCGCTTAAATGCGTTATTCGCTTAATTACCTCAAATATATTTTCTCCAAAGAGAAATTTCACTTAAAATTCCCTCGTTTAATTACCCAAAATATTAATTATTTTTGAAAAACTGCAGCTTAATTCAACTATGTTTATATAGGCATAAAATGTCGATTAAATTTACTTTCAAACTACTTTTTTAGTACAACCTTGCAATTAAAGTCTACGAAGTTTATGTATAAGTATAAAGTCACTTGCTTTTCATATGTATTAACGGCAGTGTATACAAGCAATTAAGCGTGTTCGTTTAATTACCTTAAAGAGACAATTAAACGAATACGGTTATCGTTTAAATGACGTCCACACAAAATTGCCCAAAAATTTTGACATTTTTGTAGAGGCAATTATCCATGGAATACTGTATTCAGTATTTCTAGATAATTTTTGTTAAGTTTCTATTATTATTAACAAATTTAAAAAAAAAATGGCATCGTTATGGTTTGAAAAGGACATTTTGTTATCATAGTTAGTAGGAGTACAAAATATTTTCTTTCCCTGATGTGTGAGTTAGACGCTTTGTGCCGCAATTGGTCGGTTAACCTTGATTATTATTTTTTATTGTTGATTAACACCATCGTAGTTTGTTTGGGCTGCACTAGTGTTACGGTAGCAATTAAGTATTGTTTTTTTTTTTTGCTTTCTATCCTTCTCTTTATTATGAGTATTTAAAAGTAAAGATTTCTTTTAAACAAAAGCACATAGAAGGTAATAAAAAGAAAAAGAGCATGAAAATAAAACAAAAAGATAATGCACGATGTTGCAATTGGCGGTCCAAATTTCTCAATCAGATTTGTAAAACTTTCATTTGATTTGTTCAACAATAAAATTGTTGTGTGTGGCCCCCGCTTACAATTTACATACAATTTTAAAAAATTAAACGCTTTTCTATTGTTTTATTTTACTGTTACAACTACTCGTACCATGTAATTTTATTATTCATGAGCATTACTGTTGTGTCTGTAGTTTTTATATTTTATTTTTAAAATATTCATCGGTATTGTTGTTGTTGTTGTTTAATTTAATTAAAGCAACACAATTTTTATGAATGAAAACAAAATGCGAATAAATGATATGAGTTTCTAAAGAACTTTTTCACTTTCCTTTTTTGCTTTTTTTCTTATAATTTTATATGAAGGTAATTAGTGTTGCCATGGTCTTGTCAAATATTGTAACCAAATTGCAATCGAAAAATAATCAAATTGTATTAAAAAAAACCAAAATCGGTAGCGGTATTATGTGGCAGTATGTTGAAACCGCCTGTTCTAACCTTATCCGTCCATTTGACCTATAGCGCTCTCTGTTTTCAAGGCAATTTCGTGCTCAAAGTAATACGAACTGCATTAAGTTCATACCAAAAGTAATTTTTTTTTCTGCATGCATTTGAAGGTCTTAGTTCTTTGATTAGTAACAGGGGATTTTTTTTTATTTGAGACCAATACTTAGGGGTAAACCCCTACTAAATGCTGTGCATTGTATTGGAATTTTTGGAAAGGACAGTACTTATATTATTATTAAATATATTATTGTTAAGCGCCTAAGGAATGAGACAAATTGCTGTGAATTGATCATTCAAAGGCCAGTGTTATACCTTCACCCTTAAATGATCGGCAGCAATTGCCTCATCGTTGCATGTTGATTGTGTGGTGAGTGCCTTCGCTAAGTAGGTTTAGCTGTTAAATGCTACTTCCCAATAGGTGGCGCTTTTCTCCTGATCATTCGTTTTTTATTGGACTAGAGTGGAATTTCGAGGATTTTCAAAAAACCACAAATTATCTTTTCTATTTTTCGCCTTTGCTGGGATTTGAACCTGGGCCGTTTGAGTTTTGGTGCAAGCGCTCTAACCACTATACCACAAATTGAGTTTTTTTTTGTTCAGTTTTTCAAACAGCCAATTCTCCAATGTTCGACACAAAAATTAAAAGTGCCTCGGTTTCATGGTTTAAATTTTCCAAATATTTAATTAAAAAAAATCAAAGGATGACAGCTCAATTCTGAACATTTCATTATTTGACAGTCAATTTACTTCCTAACCTCAAATTTGCCCACCACCCTGTATATTGCTTGTAGAACTTAAGATACGTTAAAAAATTACCTCATTATTATCTTTCAATGTCTAATTTTAACAATTTTTGACAGATTTTTAGCTGCACGTTCAAAATATTCTTACGAAGTACTATACATTATACAAGAATGTGAATGAGATATTTTGCATATGCGCCATACATGTTTTCATACATTTGTAAGCAAGCAAATGTCAAATAAAATAAATAAGTCAAGACAAGTTCTGCAATGGATTTTATTTCATAATCCGAAAAGAGAACCAAAAAAAAAAAATAAATAAAACTAAACCCAACAAGCCCAGTAATTAGAATTTGAAAGCTGTAGCAAGAACAGCTTAAAACACATTAGTTAGTTAGTTAGTTGACCAACTAAAGATGGTCATTAAACTGATAGTCTAAACGTTGTGTGTGAGGCACTGTAGTCGCCGTGGTCTAGTGGTTAGTGTGTTGGCTTACTAAGACATGAGCCCTGGGTTCGACACCCAGCTCCGACATCTTAAAAAAAAAAATATGAAAAAAATATTTCTTTCGGCGACTACCTCTCAGCAGTCTTCTGGCAAAAGTTCTGGGAGTAATTAATTGCCATGAAAAATTTCTCAAATCTGTCGTTCGGAGTCGACATTAAACTGTAGGTCCCGGTACTCATGGATAAAAATTAACACACACAACATGAGTGCTGCGAGAAGCTAGGCCGTAATCCTGACACAGGGTTGTAAAGGCCAGTTATGTATGTATGTATGTATGTGTGTGAGGCACTGTTTTAAGCGTAAATAAAAAAGAAAAGACAAAAATACCTTAAGGACTGATGAGAAATTGCCAATCGAAACTGAAATATTGAACACTTAAAGCCCTTAAATATTAAATATTCTTGTGTGCTGGGATATACATTCATACGTAGCGTAGAATGATAATAATAATACAGTGAGTGTAGCTGTTGCTGCAGTTGTGGTATCAGTATAAAAACCGAACAACATCTACCAGCACATGCAACATCAACAACAATCAGTATACAAGTATTATAAAAATATCCGCATTTCTCTTATGATATGCATGATAAAATCGTAAAGTGAAGAAGCCAAAATCTTTAACAAGGAAATAAAAATACTTGAAGGATGAAAAAAAGTTTTTAAAACTGAGAAAAAACAGAAGAGGAAGATAGACTTTTGAGAGAGGAACGAAATGAAGTGGAGTACTGTTTTTTGTTTTGTTTTTGTTTTCGTGAAATATTAAAAGTAAGTAGCGTAAAAGTTACCAATTTTCACACGCTATTACACAAACATACACTTTTATACATACTCGTCCTTACAAACTTACCTGCATATATGTATATGTGCATGCATATATACATACATACCTTCATTTATTTATATGTTTACTCAAAAATAGGAAGTGAATGTATCCATATGTGTAAGTAGTGGTTATGTTTTATACAAAAAGGATAAATCAATGTGCAGTTATGCTGAAGTATTTGTTATAGGATTTTTGTATTGTTAATTGTGAAGTTAACGAGGGCTGCTTTACAAGTTAAGGGCAAACAAAAATATGAATCTTGTGTTTAGGACAATTGAATTTACAATTTCCTAAGTTCACAACAGTTTTCAATTTTATTTTATACATTTTCATTTGCCTTGGCAAAAGCGTTATTTGAAACACTAACATTTAATTGAGCAGAGATAAGTTTAAGCGTGAACAGATAGAAACCATTTATCTAAATTACTCGTTGTAAGGATGATAAAAACTTCATCCAGCACAACGTTTGGTGGATTTTTTATATATGTAGGTGCTGTTTAAATTATGAAAAACGAGCTATAGTAGAAGAGTAGGTCTTTAATCAGAACACTACTACCTGAGACATCGTCTCCAACTAATTATATCTTGTGGAGGTAAGAGATGACCAATTTTGTTAAAGGCATCGTGAAAAAATTCAACCGCAAGATATCAGATCTACTACTACTATCGGTGCAGCTGCTGATAGCATATAACATAACCTATCCTTTCCATAAAGGAGTCATTTATAAGAAGAAACTGAAAGCCCTTTTCGATTTTACGACATTCCACTCTATTTCACCTTAACCAATGTCAACAAAAAGAAAAAAAAAACTAATGATCAGGAGAAAATGCCACTCATTGGGAAGTAGAATATAACAGCTACTTAGTGAAGACACTCACCACACAATCAATATGCAACGATGAGGCATTTGCTGTTGATCATTCAAGGGTGGAGGTATAACACTGGCTTTAGAGTAATCAATTCACAGCAATTTGTCTCATTCCTAAGGCACTTTAATAACACTGGTTTACAGCCAAAAAATACCAAGAACGCCACATGCCTAGATTAGTTAATTGGGACCTCCTGAGCACGAAAAACGCTTTTATTATTTTTTTCTAAGTACAGTTTTTTAGATAACGGTACTTTTGTGTTTTTCGGTGTATGGCCCCACTCAAACCCTTGTGGAGTCCAACCGAAACGTCCGATCGAGATAAGTGGTATATCAATGAAAAGGTAATTGAATACCTTTTCCGTCGATATGCTGGAAAATTCTATCTGATAAGAAATGGCTGAGATATGGCACCTCAAAGTCCAAAATTTTCCTATTTTTTACGTTTTTTTCAAAACTTTTCATTTTCATTAAATTTTTTTCTACGTTATATTGAAGATCTGGAATGTTTTATTTTTTTGGTTGGACTCCACAATGGTTTGAGTGGGGCCATACACCGAAAAACACAAAAGTACCGTTATCTAAAAAACTGTACTTAGAAAAAAATAATAAAAGCGTTTTTTGTGCTCAGGAGGTCCCAATTAACTAATCTAGGCATGTGGCGTTCTTGGTATTTTTCCAAATTAATAATTTGTAAACCTGTGTAATATAAGAAAACAAAATATATGTACCATCCTTTTCACAAATTCCAATACAATGCATTGCATTTAGAAGGGGTTTACCCCTGAGTATTGGTCTCAATTAAAATTAAAAAAAAAGTTGGAATATTGATCATTTATTTGGAACGCTTATTAATCTGTTTATGCTAATGAGGTTAAGAAGATTATTAAAAAATTTATAAAATATGTCCTCCGTCGGGAGCGTGAACTTTTAGTACATTAGTCATATAATGCTCGTTAGTTGCTTTTGGCTTTGACTCCACTTTATATGAGGAAAGTTTCTCATTCCGTGATGATAATTTCTAGTCTAATTAATGGTATTGCTGATCCTATTTATCTGTTTTTGAATACTTCCAATTTTGGAGGAGTATGGCTCATTTTTATGAAATGCAACTCTGCACCGCACATAACATATAGATGTTGTTAATAATAAAAAATATAAATGTTGTGTTGATGCCGATACAACACAACATCTATGTTTTGTAAAAGATAATCAGGGCCTTAGAGTTAGCTATCCTAATACTGATCCAAGCCTGATTTATGGACATTATATGGCTTATTTATCTTGGCAATTGTAGAATACAAAATATCTTTTAGGTCGAAATGTATATCGCTGTGCAACCTACTGGTTAATGAGAACAACAATTCAACAACGCTTGTTGAACGAATTAATATCGTTTAGAGTTTGCAAGTCACATTTCGATTTCTTGTTTTCTTTTTTTTTTCGAATATATTTAAATTCTACAATATGATTTTTAATAACTTGTAAAACGGACCTCGCAAAAACAATCTCCAGATATACATGTATGTGCATACAGATTTTAACACAAAGTGTTTTAACACAAAGTGTTAATATCTGTATGGCACTTTTAAGTACACTGATGCATGTAACCAACAAACAACACCAACTACAATGACAATATTATACATTTATAAATAATGGAGACTGCTTTATATGCACCATTTTTAAATACCACTGTATTGATAGGATTGTCAAAAACTTCGGTACTTTTAGTACTTTCTGCAGTACTTTTCAATCTCTAAAGTACAGCAGTAGCCCCGCGACACTTTTAGTACTTTATTATGTACTACATATTTTATATTTTGCGTCTTCCAACTAGTAATCCGGTAGAAAAATTTTCAACGTAGCATTATGTGAAAATGTGAATAGCAATAGTAGTAGTCAACAGACTTTGGTATTCAAAATTATGTTTTTAATAGAAATATTTGGCCTTATTCTAGTTGTTATCGTTATCGTCTGACGATATTTTTGTAGCAGAATAAAGAAAAAATATTTCTTTTGCCTTTCATCTATTACAAAAAATTTCGTTACACGACGACGACGTCGGCAATTGGAATACGGCCTATTATTGCCTTAACAGTACCTATTCATAAAAAAAATCAATTTTACGAAGATTCTTTAGAGGATTAGTGGCCATTTCTGAGGAAATACGATTTGGTACACTAATCCTCTAGAAAATTTTCATAAAATTGATTTTGTTTTTTCAAGTCGAAATTCACGAAATTCCAAAATACCACTGGCTATACTGTTTATGGAGCTCAATACAGGACTCCATGGACTACCATTCGTATATAGTCACATATGTGTACCAAGTCGTATTTCCTCAGAAATGGCCACTTACCCTCTACAGAATTTTCATAATTTCTCATAAAGTGTTTTTCTTTTTTAATACAAATTTACGAAATACCAAAGTACCGCTGGCTATACTACTTATGGAACTCAACAGAGGACTCTCTGAACTACCATTCGTATATAGTCACATACATATGTGTACCTAGTCGTGTTCCTCCTAAATCGGCTCGGTAATTATACTCTTTTGACATATAACCACTGTCAACGTGTCAACAGAGCTCCGTTAATGTAAAATATGGCTTGACTAAATTACTTGGTATACATCTTGACTAGTTAAATTTAAAATTTATCTTCACACACATTAAAATTTTTGTAAAAGTGTAGCCACAGTTAAGAATGGGATATGCAACTTGATGGGTGTTTCAACAAGATAACGACCCGAAACATACATCAAAGTGAGAAAAAGCTTGGTTTCAAAATAATGGCGTGAAAATTTTAAGCTGGTCTACAGTTTTTAGACTTAAATCTTATTGAAATTTTATGACAAATTGCCAAAGCGGTTCTTCGAGGAATTTTTTAGATTCTTGGAAGAGCATTCCAATTGAAACGTTTTAAAGAATTATGGACTCAAAGCCAACACGTTGCTTGAACTATATAAAAAATAAGGATAATTCCACTAAGTGGTGAGGTAAATTAACAGCAATTGTAAGGAACCATTTGGTTAAATTAATAAAGAAGAATTTTTTTGTGCCATCAAATTCTATTGAATAGGCAAAATTAGTTGATTTTAACAATATTTTTGAATACATGGTACTTTAAGTTTTAATCTTTGGAGGTTTTGTGTCTATCATATTATTTACTTAATAACTGAAATAAAAGGACGTTTTTCTAATGTTTTTCGGCCTCAAAAATTTTAGATCAGGCTGAATCTATTTTACTAAACACCACTGTATGTTAATCTATTAAAATTGTTTTTGTTTTTTTCTTTTTTATTTAATTTTTATAAATATGTAAATATTTTCTTTACAAAAGTACCATTTGATAAAGTACTTTTTCAGTTAGAGTTTAGTACCATTCCAAAATTTCCTTTGTGCAACACTGATTGGCAATAAAAATTTTCCAAGCATTTTCTCATTCCCTTTTTTTGTTTTTGTTTTTTTTGTGTTGCTTTGCTCTATGAAAATAAAACCATTTTGTATTTTTGATTCGCCATTTTTGTAAATGAATAGTATTGTTATCGTCTGTGTTTGGTTTTACGTCTGCTATACTGTGGACATATTGCTGCATTGTGCAAGGAAACAACCATACATACTCACACACAGTATTATAAGGCAGGGAAAAAATGTCTTTTTGCGAAAAAAAACAAATTGCGTTGTACTCGTATATTCATAACAAGAATATATTTTTACCGCAGCAACTGCAGATGCTACTGTTCCATTTTATCTTCCATTTTTATACACTCGTATCCGTTTGCTTGATAGCCTACAGGTTCGAATCATGGGAAGAGAATAAACAACAATTGAGACAAACTTGCACTTTTCATAATTACATATGTATGTGTGGAAAAAGTATGTATGTATTTAGCACTGGTGTAGCACATCTCAGAGAGTGATGAAATTATTGACGATTTGTTAAAGTAAAATGATGATAAATCAATCGCTATTAAATTTCCCGTTCACATTGTTCTGCAGCTATCCGTCCAACTTAAGACAAATTGCTCATTTAAGTTATAAAGTTGTTTACCAAATCAGCTGTAGTTTTAATGCATTCAAAAGATCGATTACAATTACAATTTGTTGTAAATTGCATAATCGTTTTTTGTTTTCTTACTGAGGAAAAATATCAAATATCGGACAAAAAGGGGGAGCACTTGGGGTATAGGGTTATTAGGGCAACATTGAAATTTTTAGCAAAAACATACAGAAACCAAATAATTTAGCACCAGCACTTAGAAAGAAGTCAAAAATGCTGCAGACTTGTTTTAAATTTGTGCATTTTTACAATGACAATTGAAATTGAAATGCGAGTTAATGCAAGTTTCTGCACATGCCTAACTTCACGCCACAGCCATGTGTGTGTGTTAATTTTTATCCATGAGTACCAGGACCTACAGTTTACCGTCGATTCCGAACGACAGACTTGAGAAACTTGTTCATTGCAATCAGTTACTCTCAAAGCTTTTGCCAGATGACTGCTAAGAGGTAGTCGCCGAAAGAAATAATTTTTTTTTCATATTTCTTTTTTTCAAGATGTCAGAGCTAAGATTTGAATCCGGCGCTATCTACCGTCTTAGTAAGCCAACACACTAACGACTAGACTATTGTCGAGATACCACACTTCCCCAAATAAGCCGATACATAATGGTAAGGACCAACAATTAGTATGAAATAAGAATTTCACTTAAATCATATCTTCATATGACTTTAATGGCGATGGACATTAAAAATAAAAAAATTTTACCACAAACTTAATATTCTCAGGCGTCAATCAATAGAAATAAAACTTTCACAAGCTCATGAATTTACAATCAAATGTCTGCCACAGAGCAGATTAACGACTTCTTTCCATTTGTTAAATCTGTCCAGACCCTTTACAAAAAGAAGTTTTATAGCAGTCGCAAAAACCAAAATGGCTAAGAATTCCCAAGAATTTTTACGAAATTGCTTAGCAAGAGTGCATCGAGTATAAGAAACAGCTTTGGCAGAGCAGGAGAACAAAATGGTTATAGATGATGACTTAATAATTTTTGAAACAAATTAAACAAATCAACAATGATGTCTGATGGTGTAATTTTTAATTTTTTTTTCTATTTTTAGCTTTACTTATATCGTCGATGAAATTTAAGAACGCTGTAACTGACAAAACCTTAAATGTTCATCAGAGCAAAAAAACCTGTATGAAAGTAGAACAAAGACACTGGTATTTTTCAAAACGCAGACGGCGTAAGTGGGACCGGGACCAATCGACGCGTATTTTTTTCCGATAAAAATGATGCAAAAAACTTATTTTTATTTTTGTCAGTTACAGCGTTCTTAAATTCTTGCGACGATATATACAAGTAAATACATAAATATACGAGTATAGATAGTATATACATACATACATATATGATTATAGAATATATGTGTGTATTTAGCTTTTACTTCACCGCCTACTGTTTCTCTTTTACATATTAATTCGTGTTGTGCAATATTGCGTGAATTTGTGCGTATTCTTATGCGTTACACTTGTCATACATGCGGAGGTAAAACAACATATTCATGTTGTTAATATGCATGTTAAACAACAAAAGCAAAAACAAAAATGAAAAGAAAGAGAAACACGAATTTTAACCGGAAACATTAACAAGTTAAACAAAATGGTGTCATTGAGTAAAAATAAAACAAAAATTACTTTTTTATTTCTTCATTTCTCTTTCTTTTCTGTTTTTTTTTTTTTTATCACACACATCATTATCATATGCGCATTATGTCCTTCGTTCTTCAAGTCCTACAGCTGCTGATGCTGCTGCTACTGCTGTTGTTAGTTAATATGGCAAGAAGTTTTTAACAATGTTTTCTAGGGAAATCATTAAATACACAAATAATAAGGAAACTATTAATTAAAGAAATGTTTTCAGATTTAAAAAAAAAATTTAATGGATAATAAATTAATGATATTAAATAATAAATTACATATCTAAAATCGTTGTGATTGAAGTCACAAATAAATTGAATTACATATTTTTCATATCAAATTAATTCGTTTTATTGTGTTGAAGTAATAAAATGTAAGGGAGTTGTGATATTAAATTTCATCTAAATAATGTGATATTGGCTTGGCTGAGAAAGGCAACAAAATATTTCTTGGATTACAACGATATCAGACAGTTGGTGATCATATCGTCAATGGAATTTAAGAACGCTGTAACTGACAAAAAATCGAAAATACGTTTTTTGCATCATTTTAATCAGAAAAAAATACGCGTCGATTGGTCCCGATCCCAGATTTCTACAATGAAAATAAATTCACTTACGCCGTCTGCGAAATGAAAAATACCAGTGTATTTGTTCTACTTTCACAGAGGTTTTTTGGCTCTGGTGAACATTTAAGGTTTTGTCAGTTACAACGTTCTTTTTTCTGATAAAAATGATGCAAAAAACGTATTTTCGATTTTTTGTCAGTTACAGCGTTCTTTAATTCCATTGACGATATGTACATGCAAAATTATTGATGTAGTTTATGTGGGGAGTTTTGGAGATGAACTATTGTAGGTTTTGGGGATTTTTTGGGGATATGAATTTCGAAATTGGGGATAAAAACTGAAAACTATCTAACAACCCTGTTATCGCGAGAGCACTGTTGTTTAAAACCGATTTTAAATTTTTAGAGGCTTAAATGATGAAGAAGAACTGGAGCTTCGACGTTTTTTCCATACAAATTGAAATAGAATCTATTTCATTTTGACAGCGATTTTGCTTATGCTCTCATTTTTAGAAAAAAATTCTCTCAACAATGTTACCACACTTTTATTAAATTTCATACATTTTTAAACAAACCCATATGGTTATTGTTGTTGTCACAAAGAAATATAAGAACAAAAGAAAATCGAAAAAACATTTGAAAGTTTAAATAAATTGTAATATGAAATGTATGCTTTTGGAGGTAAGCATTTCTCTATGGCCATTTCGTCTCTGCTTAAGAGACTCGTCAGGAGATTTTTCCCAAAGGTGTTATTCAAAACTATAAATACTTATGTTAAAGTAGTTATAGACTAAATGCGAATCATATCCCATTTAGTATATAAAAACCAAACAAAAGTATTTACAAAGCAATACATTTCTGTTTTTCAAAAAATTCATTTCTCTGTTCTATTTCTCTGTTCTACCACAGCAAGCCATCCGTCCGTTGGCATAATTTCTGTAGCAAATAAATAGAAAAACAAAAAGTTTTTTTATTAAAAAACAAAAAATATTTTTCGCCTTTTTGGCAAATATATTCAATGTAATATGAAATGTATGCTTTTGGGGATAAGCTTATCCGAAAAATATATTTTGTTTAAATAAATTAATATATGTTGGAATTTGTTTAATAAAATGAGTGATATTATAGAAAAAATAATTAAAAAAGGGCGTAAATATAAATAAATTTTAAAATATAAATTCAATTCTTAGCAAAAACTCTCATAAACTTAAAATTTTAACAGCTTTACATACAGGAAATGTAAAAACAATAAATGACAATTCGTGAAGTTGCAGCCGTCGTTTTAATTACGGCATATTTTCTCTGAGAGTCGTTTTTGCTTGAAGTTGCGATCGTATTCTGTTTAATCATTAAGCTTTCTATATTGTTATACATATGTATATCCCTATGTACATACACATGTATATATTGTATATGAATATGAAATTCAAATTTTAATTAATGTAAAAAGAGTGCAACGAAAGTTTAGTTTAAAAAAGTTGTAACTAACGAGTTTATAAAAAAAATTGTAAAATTGTGTGCTAGGAGAAGATAGCACACTATGATTATTCAGTCTTTTTGGTCAAATCAGAGGTTTCGCTAAAAAACATAACTTTCCTAAACTTTACTGGAAATCAGCTTGACAATGGTTCTTATATTATAGCAAAATAGCTCCGTCAAACTATGGAGTAGGGGTGAGAGAATCCTAAGCTAAAGTAGAATCAGACATTTGCATATGTATTAGGTAGAATATATTTTCTTCTTCATCAACCAATCCAAAACCTCGACAGAATATACAATACATGCATAATTTGCTATTACAAACCTGTTTCAGTGTTACCGGCATAGCTTCTCGCAGAATCCATGTTGTGTGCGTCAATTTTTATCCATGAGTACAGGGGCCTACAGTTTAATGTCGACTCCGAACGACAGACTTGAGAAATTGCTCATGGCAATCAGTTACTCCTAGAGCTTTTGCCAGTAAGCTGCTAGTCACCGATAGAAATATTTTTTTTTCATATTTCATTATTTCAAGATTTTAGAGCTGGGATTTGAATCCGTAGCTCTCATCTAAGTAAGCCAACAAACAACATAGTAAACTACCACTAAATGTGAAATTATGGCATTTTAAATTGCACGTTCGTGTGTGCTTTATCTAAATTAAAATTCCAAATCTGAAAATGCCATCATATAGCGTATAACAAACAAGTGGCAACTCGTAAACAATTTCTGACAGCCAATTAATTTTCCAGCATGTGCTACTACTTTTCAATTCTAGCTAAAAAATAATTTACTAATATGTA
Organism: Metopia argyrocephala; assembly: GCA_963576795.1. NCBI lineage: Eukaryota > Metazoa > Arthropoda > Insecta > Diptera > Sarcophagidae > Metopia > Metopia argyrocephala. The sequence continues at coordinate 43,830,627 of OY756210.1, forward strand.
AACAAAAGGTAGAGCTAGTGTATACTGTGTAGTATACACAACGCGGTTTCCTATAACGCGATTTCGCTACAACGCACATTGGTTCAAGAGTGGCCGAAATTCATTTTTTTCATGTTCGCCGATTTGGATAATTTTTTGGTATTTTGTTGTCAGATAGTTGAATATTATGATTCCGTAATATTAGGCTGATATATTTAGTATTTCTTTGGACAGACACGCTCCAAGTTCATATATGTTCGCTTGTTTAAAATGGCATGCAAATTTACTGTATATTCAATCTTTTGGTACAATCACAGTAAACTTATCATTTGACTTTGTTGTATATTTTCGTAAATGGCAATTGTCATAGATGAGATTTGCATTAAAAAAAGTTGGAAAAAGTGCCACATAAAAAATTTCGTAGAACAAAATATAAACAACATCAAAATTTCAATGTTCATCAACTTCAGTGGACTGCATCTTTTTAGCGCTGTGGAGCACTGTTTAACGAAAGACGTCAAATTACAGCTTGAAGTCTCAGCTAAAAGCTAAAAAAAAATTCAGCTGCTCCTACCTGCTCCTTTCCAAAAGAAACAGTAAAAACTATAAAGTGATAAAGTAAGAAAACGTGAATTTTCGTTCATGCTTGTTGTTGTTGCCATAATTCTTTACTGTATTACATGCCTGTAACTGTGCATAAGATTCTGGTGCATGGTAGCAAAATTATAGCAGAAGCTATTCTGCCAATAGGTATGTCTCTATTTAAAGGCCCTTATTCAATGATTTAATTTTCATTTTTTACATTTTAATTGATTGTTTGTATCAGGTATGCTGTCCGAAGAAGCTCAGGAAGCGAGGAATAAAGATTATAGAGCCTATAGATTACATCATTCGCGAAGAATTGGACGTGTAGCCACTAATGAAGATGTAATGCATAACCTTTTATTGTCTTCAGACCCATTTATAAATAGATTTCGCTCAAAGCTGCAAATCAAAAAATTGGAGTACGATAATGATGTTAAAAAATTATTAAAAGACTATGCTTAATTTATTTATTCATGTTTTTTCTATGGGAGGTGGGCGTAAAAGTGGGCGGATCAGGTATATATTTTCAGGAGCCCATTCTACAATTATAATAATTACTTTTTGTGAAAATTGAGTTGATGCATTAAAAATCAAGGGAGTTATGCCACTTTTTCAATACAAGTTGTATGGGAAGTGGGCGTAAAAGTGGGCGGATATTTTTCAAATTTCACACAAATGATTCTGAGTGTTTAAAAATGCTATGTGCCAAAAAACAATGCCGTAGGTCAAAATTTAATTTTTACTTTGTATGGGAGGTGGGCGTAAAAGTGGGCGGATCATTTTGATTTTTCCATTTTTTCTTGATTCAAACAAAAAATGCCTATGTGCCAAGTTTCATTGTCCTTCGACAACTTCTTCTATTTTTAGCCGCTCGTTCAATGAACTTGAACCAATGTGCAACGTGGTTCCCAAAATTCGGACTTTTTCTTACAACGCGATTTTTACGAAAATTTTTTCAAATATTTACTATTTTAATTTGAAAAAGGTTTTCTTGCCTAAATAAAACTCTTTGCATTTTGTCCATACTTCGATTTATGTTACTTTCATTTGATGTAATAATTTTTTTGTTAGTTTGTTGTCTCCATTGCAAATAAAAGCATCAATCTAAGACCTGTAAAAAATTGCGAAAAATATTCAGTCTAATTCCAGTTAAATTATAAAAAACTTGTGAAACAGTTGTTGTTTTTGCGTAAAAGAGTTTTGATAAAATTATTTTAAGGTGAATAAGTAAGTTGAAAGAATACATTTTGGAGAACGACCACTTAAGTGACAGAGCAGAAATATTTAAACGAAATCTTCAAAACAATTTAGTTCCTTATCAAGAAATTTATAAAAATTTGCGAAATAAGAGCAAACAAACTTCAATGCACGATTTTTTCAAACCAATAATCGTCGAAAGGATGCTCGAATCTGATAGTGGATTAAGCTCAGATTTTGAACTAGTACGAACAAAACGTTCGAAATAAATCATACTAAGTGATGAGGAGGAGTAGAAAGTTATCGTTCTATTTTGGCTTAATTTATTAAAACTTTCAACTTGAATATTTTACTTAGAATTGCAATTTAATTTTATTTTGTTTCGTTTTGTTTTTGTTTAAATAAATGAAGTGTTATTAAATCACATAATATACATATACATATGTATGTACATATGTTCTTATGACTCAACAAATAAAGGCACCCTTACACGATATGTTTTTTACACGTGTTTTTTAAATTTAAAATAGATAAGTTTTTTGTTGTGTTTGTCAAAATTAGTCAATTTACATAAGGTTTATAATTTTTACTCACAAACGTATATGTACAACTACATATGTAAATAAATAATAAATTTTTAGGCATACAATTTATAAAAAAAAAACTATTTTACAAATAATTCATTGCCGACAAATGTTTGTACAGGCATAGAAATTTAATATCATATGTGTGTACATACGAAATTAGAGCATGCTCTAATTGAAATTTTGTCATAAGACTTTCCTTGTGTTTTTTACACAAGCAATGTTTTAAAAGTCACACACGACATGTAACTGTTTACTCATGTAAAAGTTGACAGTAACAGTGTAAAAAACATGTCGTGTAAGGGTGCCTTAAATACACAAAATTATATTAAGCAAATATTTTTTCTATACAAATTCCAATATTTTATTGAAAATTTTTTTTACTTTGGAACCAAACTCTGAGTTTTGTATGGAGTTAGAGTCTCCTACAACGCGATTTCCTATAACACGGAGTTTTTCAGGAACCTATTCACCGCGTTGTAGGAGATTTACCTGTACCATTTTAATCACAGGGCCCATTTTGCCAAATTCAACAGTCGTTAAAGTTGTAAAGAATTTATTTTAACGAACATGTTTTATATAAATAAGTATATATTTTATAACAATAAAGAACGAATGAAAATTCAACGAAGTTTTAAATTAATATTGAAAAGTTTGACAGAAACAAAAGCTTGAAAAAGGATGTCTGTGAAGATAAGTAGGTCAGAGATCGTAGAAATGTACAAGAAATTTTAGTGTACACGCTGAATACACTGTACACCTTCAATACATTGAAGGCATTGCCTTTCTTTCGGCATGTACATCTGATACTAATGTGCGGCTATGACTGTACTCGTGTACATCTTGTGTATATGCTTTAGCAAACAAACACATGAGTGGGAGTTGCCATATTTGTACTTTTTGTAACTTTTGAACTAAAAGATCTAAAAGTGGTATTGGTATCGCATTCTTTTGATATGACAAAAGTATCAATGTTTTCTTTTGTACTATTTCTTTTTTAGAACATTTAAAGGATAAAATGTGTAAATTTGTGGTAAAATGTCGTTCTCTCTTTTCCTTTCCTTTTCTAGTACAACATTTTTCTATTTCCATCTTAATCTGTAAATATCCGTAAATATTAATACTTATAATACACTCATATGTATGTATGTGCTTTAGTTGTTAATAATGTATGTATTTGAAAGTTACTTAAATGCCGATAAATTTGTAATGTTTTTCTTATTTTTTTATAATTCAAACTATGACTGAAAATGTATACATACATATCTGTGGAATTTTGAAAAAACGTCTTCTCTCGAAATAAGACAATTTTCCAAGATTTTTATAGTATATATAGAATTTCCTTGTCCTTCTTTTGCTCTAATCCCCGTATTTCTACGACCATTGGAAGGCAAGATATGCAGTTGACTAATCGACCTCTTTCAGACTTTCCCCCAATTTCAATTTGACAAAACGACTTCTTTCAGAGAATTAAGAATAATTTAAAAAATTGAATGTCTATAAAAAATTTTATTTAATTTTATTATTATTTTTTAATTATCTGCATATTGAAGGGAAAAATAGAACCCAAATATATTTTCAAGATCAACTTCTTTCAACCTTTTTTTCATATTCCATTTTAACAAAACAACTTGTCTTGACTTAAGCGATTAAAATAATTTTCAAATTTAATCAAAAAAATTTTGACAAAACGACTTGTATGGTGGAAGCTAATTTTTTTCTTTAAAATTTAAACAAAAAAAATTTAACAAAAAGTCTTAAATTAATTTTTTGTCGTTTTAAAGAAAACTATTGCTTCTAGAGGGAAAAAAAAGTCGCATAATGTTCGTTAAGTATTTGTGCATAATATCCAAGTTAAAAATTTCTTTAATTTTCTAAGCAATAACTTGTATTAGCCTTTTTAACTGTTTTTTTGCTATACTGAAAAGTTGTTGATTTTGAAAGAAGACGTTTTGTCAAATGTCCACAGATATGTATGTGAATACACAGTTTAACTTCTCTCATGTTTTTTTTTTATTATTTTATTTATGTATGAAATTCTTCTTAGTTGTGATGGAATTTCAAGATTTATTTTGTTTTTGATAATAATATACATAAATATCATGAAAAATATTAACATTTTTGTTTTCACGAAAAAATGTAAATATTTTTTTGTGGAGGGTTTTTTTAATGCTTATTGGCGCTCAAAGATACAAAAAAATTAATCTGGCAGCCCTGGGTTTTTATAATATTTTCAGTATTTGCTTTTACTGCGCACACACATACATTAATCTTATGAAGTTACAAAACAAATTCAATGTTTTCTTCACCACAAATGTGCGTACGTATATAAAGTTAATTCAATGCTTTTAATGTCTTCAATGTATACATTTAGATATAATGTACATTAGTGTACACTCAAGATGTATTCGTGTATAAAGTGAAGCATGCATATATTTTTCAATGTAATTTTTTTCGATGTCCGTTGTGTAGGTTTTGTGTATAGAGGATAAAATGTGTACACTAAATTAATCTCTGAAGTAGGTGTTTAACTAGCAAAGACAAAAACCTTTTATTTTAGCAGAACTTATTTTGCAAACAAGAGAGTAATGTTAACGGCTTACATCTACTTATAAGTGCGTGGTACTCCCAAAAGTCCTCTATTCAGCCTGAATAGTGCCATATCTGAAAAATTACAAATTTCAGATCAAAGAATGGTCTATTTTGAAAAATTTTAATATGTATCATGGTGAAATTATAGAAGGTGGTAGCAGGTGAATAAAATATAAAAACAACAATGAATTTAATTTTGTGTTTTCTGCTCTTAAATATCAAAATCAGGTATGGTGAATTAAAAAAGCCGGTGTCAGAAGTGTGTATGTGTGTATTTTTAACGGCAAATATGTTTCTACACCAAAACAAAAAGACGAATACACACAAAGCAAAATATAAACAAAACAGCTGCGCTTATAATAGCACCTGATAAGTAATTTTACCATGGGTATGGTATGGGCATTTCACAGATAACACCAATATGGTTTTAGAAAATTTTGAAGATGAGAATTTCTAAATCAGGAATAAGAAATCGAAAAAATCTGACAGCACTGCATCCTGATTTCGTCTCCGCTAAAAAAAATTATATTTTTCTCATAGGCCATCTGGCGCATTTCTTGTAAACTAAATGACAAAAAAACATACAGACTACGAATTACACATATCAGGCAATATTGTGTTTGATTTAAAAACCTTCACTAAAAATGGTGTTATAAAAACAACAATTTTAATTGAAGCATATGAAACAAAATTAAATTACAACCTAAAAGTACTCAACACAGTCGTTTGTATTTATATTTTATTTATGTTTTCATTTTATTTGATTATAAATTAAACACTCACCTTTTAAATATTTATAAAGGCTTTTAAAATAATAACGTTTTGCAACACCGTATTGAGAGAAAAGCGAAATAAAGAAAACTCCAACAAATTGCTGCTACAATAACAAAGAATAACAAAAATTATCAGCCAATAAAAATATTAAATTTGCGGCGAATATGATTTTTGTTTACTTTTATATTTTTGCTTGTTTGCTATTTATGTTTTTCTTGCCAACTTTTGTTTTTGCTTAAATTGTAGTTTTTTGGTTTTGCTTTTGTTGTTTTTCTTTTTACTTTTGCTTTATGCTTTCGCTTTATTTTTCTTTTACATTTACATTTTACAGCAAATATGCCTTATTGTTGAAAATTATTGTAACAAAAAAAATTATTATTTTCTTCTTCCGTTTTATTATTTCAATTAAATTCAGTTTAGCAAATCCACATGTAAGAGTTTATATTTTTGTTTTATTTTTTTCCTAGAATGAAAACCGGTGTTTTGTTCTTTTGTCTCTTGTACACGCACACACACTTGTTCTTATTTTTATAATACACTAACAACACTTGTATCAATTAGCGCTTATGAATGTAAAATTTTAATACAAAATCTCTGATTTAACCACCTTCTATAAATTCCAATGGACAAAAAATATCATTTATTTATCATAAGTTTTTATATTTGCTTATAAATTATGAATACTTTATTTAACAAAATAACTTTAATGACCGCAAATACAAAAGAACAAAAGAAAGAATGACAAACGAAACTAAAATCGACCGACCGCACTTCGATGTTTGACACCAGTGTTGCCACTAAAAAAATTTTTATTCTACCAAAATTTCTTTCAAAATCTACCAAAAGTGATCAAAATCTACCAAAAACCATTTTTATTTAAAAACCATTTAAAAACACATTGTTGAGATGAAAAACAATTTTTATTAACACCTTTACATGTACATATAAATAACCAAAAGTAAAAAATATAACGAAAAGAGTTCAGTTTTTCGAAAATATATACATATATAACAAAAAATACACATATAACAAAAACAATTCAATTTCTAAACAATAAAATCGAAAATACATTTATAAATACAAGAAATTAAAAAAAAAAACAATTCGATTTTTCAAAAATAATCTAAATGGATATGTAGGTATAGAAATTGAAATTTTTGCTGACCACACCTAGTGACCATCATTAGCTTTTACAAGCTCTTTACAGAGCATTATATTATTATTTGTATTTATTTCGAGTTTGTTTCTCAATTTGGTTTTGATTAAGGAAAGTGTTTACAATTTGCGTACAGCTGCTGAAGAACTATGCTTAAGAAAAAGTAAATTAAAACAAAGTTGTTTAATTCACCAAAACTTTTCTCATTTAAACCGTTTCTAGTTGAACTAACTTTAGCCCAAAATAATTCAATGTTTAATTCCGTTAAAAGATTTGTTTCTCTTAATCGCAACATAATAATATCAGGATCACAATCTATAAGATTAGAAAATTTTAAAACAAGGGACAATATAAGCAAGTTTTCTTTTGACAATACTTCTAATTATTTGTAGCAATTTAATATACTCTCGATTAAAATCAAATTTAGCATTGATTTGATTTAGTAATTCAATGTTAAATTGCAAAATCTCATGTTTAGCATCCAAAACTTCTTCCTTCTTAGCTTCTGCTAAAATCTACCAAAATCATATTCAGCCTACCATCCTACCAAACGAAAAATTTTCTACCAGTTTTGGTAGAATCCTACCAATAGTGGCAACGCTGTTTGACACTGATTATTAATAAATAAAGCAGACACTGCAAATGATGTGGTGAGGCGAAATCATTTTAGTGCATTTTTCTTATCTTTCTTTTCCATCAGTGTTGCCGCTTTCATTATTTCAAACCAAAATGGGAATTTTTTCCTTAAATTCATGCGAACAAAAAAAAACATTATCAATGATATGAATTTGTAATAATAACTCGATTATTGTTTAACTATTTTCTATTATAGTATGATTTGTATAAAAAACACAAGCAGAATGTAATTACTGTAATAGTGTAATTAATTATCATAAAAGTATATGCATGATGTCTATTAAATCATATATTAAGAAGGTAATACTTTTTTTGAAAGTTAAAGAATTTGACAAATAAACTCTCAATAGGGTACTAGAATTTTTTTTTTTACTTTGAATTCCAAAAGAACGATTTTTTGGCAAAACAAAATAAAATTTTACTTTGCTATAATTTTTTTATATAAAACTTTACATTTAATCTAATATTTAGTTTGTACTAGGGAATAAAATAAGTTGTTATATAAATGATAGATATGTTTTTCCTTATTAGCTCTGCTAGTGTGAGGAAGTTGTGTGCGATGAAACTCAAGTGTAGTAATTGTATATATACATAGTAAGTATGTATAACAACTACCTAAAAAATGAAACTTTAAAATAATATATAATGATCCATATAACTATAGTACAAATAAGTTACATGTACATTGTATTAAAACAATTATAATTTTAAATTCCGGTTAAATTTGTTTTAGTACCTGAAAAAACAATTTAAGCGTGGCAGCACTATTAGCGACACCCTTTGTTTTTGTTTTAACACCAAAACCAGTGTTGGTAAGCATCAGTTTGTTGATTTTGCTTAATGTTAACAGAGAAAATTTAATGTAAACGGCCTGTAAAATAACGACTTATTTGTAAAATAATATTTTGTTTTTATGTGCCCAGTCTCTAAAATAAATCCATTCTTTTGTGCAAAATGTTCTAAAAAATATCGAATTATTTAGGTACTACTACTGGGAGTAATACTACTATTGGGAGTAATATTAAAAAATTTGTGTTATTTGAACATCTTATTCTTCCTGTTGTATTGCTTATCCGTGACATACACCACTGCAAAATATTTCATAGTTTGTACATACACCTGAGAAGAATTGTAAATACAAACGTGGTGAAGACCTGAAATACAAAAAAATTTTTTTAAGAGGTGAAGTTGAAAAATTCACCATTAATAATATGAATTAGGCCCTAATTGTTTAATACACTTCCGGTAAAATTATCCCCAACGCTAAGAAGGTCAGCGTGAACGAAAAATTCAACATTTTTTAACTTACTACGGCATAGCATTCAAGGAACCCGGAAACGTTACGATTGCCAAAGGAAATGCGTACTTTTTTTTAAGGTAGAAGTACATACATATAATGCATTACGTCGTTAACAGAGGTTACTATGTAACTGCCATCCTGTAAAGGCGGCAAGCGTTTTCTAGCTGTTAAAATTTTTTATATCAATACAACAGCGGCAACGTTTTGCAGTTGGAAAAAACAATTTTTGGATAACACTGTTTAATTTAAAAGGACACAAACACAAATATAAGAAAAGAAATGGTAATATAAAATAAATAAATAAAATATAATAAAATAATACGATAAAATTTAGTTGACGTCGCAAATACCAATAGAATAATGCAGCTTATTATTAAAATAGTCATGATTGTTATATAAGCATATATTGTTTGAATAACCCAGTTTAAATGTATTTTCAAAACGTTGCCGCTTTTATTTAGGAATGGCTCTAAGTCGACTGTTCAAGCGCCAACGCTTTTAAAAGCTTAAGGTTGTTCAACTTCTATACGCTTGATAACTTGCTAATAGCTTGCTTTATAAAAACACACAATTTGGGCATCGCATTAATTAATATAAGTAATAATAAAAAACATGTTACTCATTCACATCCTGAGGATTTCAGTTGAAGTTTCGAATAAACAAGGAGACATTCTGGTACATTTTAAAGCAGATATCACCGTTTCTAAAAAGAACTTGCAAGCTGCTGTGCACTGAGCTTAAATTATTATAGTATACCATGAATTTGATATACAAAAATGTGAAAAGAGCCCTCTTAGTAATTCAAATATCCAATATAACTCCAAAGAACCCAACACCAACGCTATATAAATAGCAAAAAGTCTGTTCTAAAATCCTGCTCATTATAATAAAAAAAACGTCTGCAGGCTGGTGTAAATTTACTCTATTTCGTCCGAAATAAGTGTTGGCTGTGTTATTTCGTACGTAAATATAAAAATGTTGCCAGAAACTTGTTGCAGTTGGAAAATATATTGATTTGTAGATTACACCAGTTTTTTCCCAACAAGAACAGAGTACTACTTTAAGGCCATAACACACTATCATACACATTCGTACAATTCATTCACAAGAAAATCTCATCGATTTCAGTCATACTCTTAAAAGTCCCATCAAAATGGCAACATTAGTGCCACACCATCACACAAAATAAGATGCAAAGCATTTGCAGAGCTGCTTTTTGCTCACATTTTATAAAATGCAACCCTGATCGGATGGAGAAAAAAATATTTATGAATTTTTTCAAAAGATTATGAAGTCGGACAGACTTGTGAAAAAATCCCTCATATAGGTGCATTTTTATGCCACACGGTTGTAATTTTTTTCAATTTTAATAAATTTACGATTCTCTATGATTCTATAGTTTATGAACAGGGAAACCAAAAATTTGCAATTGCATGTTTTTTCTGGTGCGACTTATGAAGTTGGGTGTGAGGTATGTTTTTATGGGTTTCAGAAATTTTTATTTAATTTTGCATCGATTTGTTGGAGCATATTTGTGCATATATTGCTCTTGACAACATGTTTTGCATTTTTCTACTTTAATAGCATATTTTTGGCATATTTTTCCCCTTAAAGAAAATTTTATACCTTTTTGATGCATATTTAGATGTTTCCATAAAAAAGTTTTGCTTCAATTTTGCTTGGAGGAAGTATTACTGCAAACCACTGGTCTTATATTGGTCGAGCAATACGCCGTACTATGTAAGTGAGGCCGTTGAAAATATTAGTAAAAAAAAATATTGTATTACAAAATTAAATGTTGAAACTAAGCTCCAACAAATCATGGCTTAAAACGGAGGGCTTACGGTAGTAAAATGTGTATGTCAAGATTTTACGAAAGAGTTTTGCACATGAATGTGTATTTTAAATGAAACTTCAAAGTATGATGTTAAGAAACTTTTATCTTTTAAATACGCCCCAATTACATCAGTAGATGTTGAAAAAACAGTTTCATTGTACAAAAGTCTATTCTGATGTAACAGACAAGATTTTATTTTTGAAAATTTGCGGGCAAACGGCCAGATTCGAATTCCAGCAAAGGTGAAAAATGAAAAAGTTAGTTTGCGGTTTTTTCAAAATTATAATTTAGAAATAAGAAGTCCCCCCTGCCCCCTTCAACAAGTCCATCTACAAAGTAACCGCTCCCTGGCATTCCACTTTATTCCACCTTAACCTTTGACAAGGAAAAGCGATTGATCAGGAGAAAAGTGCCACCTATTGGGAAGTAGCAGATAACGGCAAAAAACCTACTTAGCGAAGGCACTCACCGCAATCAACATGCAACGATGGGGTAATTGTTACTGATTATTCAAGGGTGCAGATACACTGCCGATCACTTGATTAGGTTTATTAATTTTTGCTCTTATATTTTAATTTTTTTCATATAAACTTTAGAAGAATAATATTTTTTTTTTCACTTAAATTAAGAGATATTATGAATAATCATATTTTAGGAAGAAAAGAATAACGGTACAATAAATAAAAAGTTGTTATTTTTTGATTTTACTTCAAAATACTCCGAAAACAGGTGTAGATTTTGGGTCACTTGAATATGTTTACTAGGAATGCAAGTAGTTTGCTTTTGATCATCGACAGTATAATTAAAATTTTAAATATTTGTGAGTTACTGCAATAATATTTTATATATTTTACTTAAAATAAGGAGCAGCAAGCGATTAACTGAAGAAAGAAAAGATAAAATTAAAGCATTCAATGAAACTGTCTTAAGCCATAGGAACATCGACAAAAAAATTGGTCGCAGACAGATTGTTGTAAGTAATTTTTTAAGAAATCTGTCCGATTAGTATAGAAACATGAAAGGGCTGACGAAAAAAGCCACAACAGAAGCGGACAGAAGAGTTATTGTAAGAGCTGCCTCAAATTTGAGCGATTCTGCTGCAAAAATTAGACAAAAATTGGGTATCACAGCTATCATAAGCACTGTAAGATGTGTTATTCGACGTTCTAAACATTTAAGGAGATTAAAAATTAAAAAAAACCATCTCTTATTGCTGCTCGTAAAGCGACACTGTCTCATTTTGCACGAGAACACATGAACGATAAAAATGAGTTGTATCGTGTTGCCTTCTCAGACGAAAAAAATGTTTAATTTGGAAGGTCCGGATGGATATAACTGCTATTTCCACGACCTACATAAGGAGGAACGCTACGTTAGTCGTCTCGTCTCTGTGAGGGAAGTGTAATGGTGTGGGGGGCGATTTCATATTATGGTACATTTGTGCTTCAATTCCTCACATCAAAAATGAATGCGAATAACTACAAAACAGTACTTGAAAAGGTGTTTCCATATTTTTCTACTACTTTCAGACCAATTCCCTGGATATTTCAGCAAAATAATGCCCCGATACAGAATTCCAGGGTTGTAAAAGTGTGGATTCAAAACCAAAATGTCAATATGTTGGAGTGACCACCATATTCCCCTGACTTAAATATTATAGAAAATGTATGGGGCTAGCTTTTTCACAAAGTCTACGAGTCCGGCAGACAATACGAAACCAAAAGGCTTTCATTGGAGGAATTGAAAAACGCTTGAACCAAAATTTTATTATCATTAATTGAAAACCTTTATAGCTCCCTCCCAAATGGTATTCTTGACGTTATATCGAATAAATGAGGATATACTCTTTAATAAATCATCAAACATTGTAAGAAATCTTAAAAAATTAAAAAAGGTTTACAAAAAAATAATTTTTTTCTTTAATTTTTTAAATTAATGATAGTGAACCTATTCAAATGACCCAAAAAATTGTGCTAAAAATCATATTCGTTTTGGGAAAAAAATTACTAAAATTCAGTTATTAATTATTGAAACAATTTTTTTTATTATAAACACACATAATCCAATATTTTACCATTTTAGAAAATAATATAACTAAAAACTTAATTAAGTACTTTTAGAAAAAAATTAATTTGAACGTAATGAAAACAGTAAACCTATTCAAGTGAGCGGCAGTGTATAACACTGACCTTTGAATGATCAATTCACAGCAATTTGACTCATTTCTAAGGCGTTTAATAATATAAAAAAATAATATAGTAATGTTCTCTTGTCATAATGTAGTGTCCTTTCCACAAAAAAATGTCAATACAATGCATAGCATTTAGTAGTGGTTTACCCCTGAGTGTAGGTCTCAATAAAAAATTTGAGACAATATTTTTTTTAGTTTATGGCAATGGCAGTTGTCAAAGAAAACATGTATCTAGTATGTATACATATGTACACGTACATATATTTATTTGCAAAGATCTCATAATAAGTTAAAGAAAATTATTCCCTATTGCCTTGGTTTTTATGCATTTTATTTTACTTTTAAATATTTAAATGTTATTGAAGTGTTGAATAAAGTTTGTGTTTAAAAACAAAAAGGCGTTTCTGTATTTTATTTACAGCATATTGTTATATTCTAGATCATATTTCAAAGTTTTTACTGCATATTTTTTGAACATAAAACACTTTTTTTAGAGCATATTTTTGGTTTCCCTATTGATGACATACATTAATGGTATAATGGTTCATAACATTAAAAATTGCAAAGAAATGTATGACAATAGGACACCTCGTAAATACCCCGATTGATTTTTATTAAAAATATAAAACTTTCTACTTAAATTAATTTGTATTTTCTTTTTAATAAAACGCTTAAAATTTTTTTTGTTTTGGTTTCAGTACAACAAATTAATATTTGTTGCTGTTAATTTATGACATATTTTATTTATTATTCATGTTTTTTGCTTTGATTGGTTACAAAAAAAATTCTATTTAATTTTTAATATATAAAAATTTGTCTAAAAAAAAATATTGCTTTAAACTGGAAGACTTTACGCGGCTTTATTTTGAATACATTTTTCTAATTGCCTGGTATCACATTTTAAAAACTATTGACGAACACACACAATTCTATATTTACAATACTAACTTTACAATTGGCAACAAATTAAAAAAGTACATACATATGTAAGTATGTATGTACATCTGTTTATACACATTTTAACAAATTAATTAAAATTCCAGTTTTTTACGTACATACATATAAAACCTATAACAGCTGATTTTAATTCTCATGAGAAATTAAATGATGAATGAGACGAAATTAAAATACAAATTAAAATTACAAAATGTTTAGAAATGCCTGCTACCACGCCCATTTTGGTGTTACTTTGCTAAAATTCCATTCGTCCGGTTGACCGGCATGTTCTACATCGGCCATTTTATTTTGAACTGCAGACCATTTAAAGGGACCAATACCAGACTGACGCATAGCAAAAGCTTTCATATCATTTCTTACAGGTCTTCTCTCGGTAATCATTTCCAATTCGGCCAATTCAGCAGCATCATCTATAGTAATACTAAGGCGATCATCTAGTATGGAACTATTAATAGTGCCCTCTGCCTGGGAAGGTTCTTCTGTCACCGATCTCACTTGCATATGTTGTAGTCTCATAAATACTGGTCCGGCAAAAGCATGATAGTCACTGACACCCAAACGAGCGTTATAGGCAAATAATTTGATGTCGATATTGCCATAGGCCACCGAAGATTCATCTTCTAAAAGATCACCTCTAAAGCCATGAGTTCTTAGGAATTTATCTACGGCCTCCAGATTTGTTAGTTCTTCATTATCGCTGGGTGTTAAATTGACCGGATAGGAGTCTCCTTGTGTTACTTTGCTGGCTTCTAGCATTTCATTAAAGTAGGGTACACCATTTGCTAACCAGGCTGTAGTATTATCTGATACAAATTGTTCCGTTAAATCTTTCATATGCAAGCGTCCCGGCAATTGTTCGGCTATCCATACTAGACCTTTAAAACGATTTAAACGTTCCGTTATTAAGGCCTCATCGTAGGGATTCAAAGGCACTGGTTTATCATCCAACTTCTCATCTTCGTCTAAGGTTTTATATAAAACATCAAGAGGTCCTAATTTATTTAAATCCACTGTTATCCATTGCTTACAGCCTGTATAGGGATGCCTGGACATGGCTTTGGCCCAGGTTTTACGATTTTGGGCTACACGATTGGCGGCCATAACTCGAGCTGCCAAAGGTACTGCCTCATTGATATTAATCGTTTTCCACAAATCCAGATTTTCATTTTTGATGCCTACACCAGCTACTATGGCTTGTACCTGTCTACCCTTGACCACATAAAAATCATCGGTAGATGCCAAAATACCAGGATAACCGGTAAAAGTAACATCAACACCCGGCACTGTGTTAGTGCGTTGATTTGGTCCAAAATGGTAATGAAATTTGTAACGTTTTTGTATTCTTAGCATAGAGGCATAACTGCCAGCCGTACTATGGCCAAATAATAATTGCCAAGAAGGTGAATCTTCCACTTGAAAGATTTTTGTTAACATAGTGGCACTGGGTAAATTAAAATTTTTAACTGCCTCTGTTGACTCTGCTGTATTCGCTGTAGCTTTTGTGTGGTGTTCTCTTTTAGGCAGTACATAGTTTTCATAGTAAACTCTTAAATCTTGTACGTCAGCGGCAGCGTTCATTAAAAGAAAATCTGAAAAGGGTATTTCCTCCTCCAGATCAGAACGTGCTCTTTTAGCACCCTGCCTATAACCGGTTTCAAGTCCTTCCAGCTGATTGAAATATAAACTTATCTGATGCCAATAATGATCGTTTTCCTGACGCAATATGGCGTTCTCCTTAATCTTAACATAGTTAGCCGTTAGCAAATCACGTAACCAGGTACAAAAGTTTTGGGAGTCTTCATCACGATCGCAAGATGATTGAATGGTACTGCAAAGAAGAGAGTAGATAAAAACTTGATAAGTTAATATAATGCAATATTTCAAAGGCTAATATGAGATTTTAGATTGAAATTAATCCATTAAATTATGTGAGTATAAGAGTTATCTGTATAGGTGAGAAGACTTGGAAAAAAATTTTTTTTCTCAGATAGAGAAGAACTTTTAATATTGTTGTTGTAGTCGCCGTGGTCTAGTGCTTAGTGTGTTGGCTTACTAAGACGATAGCGCCGGGTTTAAGTCTCAGCTCTGACATCTTGAAAAAAGAAATGTGAAAGAATTATTTCTTTCGGCGATTATCTTAGCAGTCAAATGGCAAAATCTCTGGGAGTAACTGATTGCCCTGAAAAAGCTTCTCAAATCTGTCATTCGGAGTCGACTTTAAACTGTAGTGCTGCAGGAAGCTGTAACTCTCACACATGGTTGTAATTGCCAATTATGTGTGCATGTACGTATGTTGTATTGAAATAAATGCCATTGCCACGCCTCTTCAAACGGCACACATTGGCATGTTTGAGCTATTTATTTACCTCGACATTCTCATACCTTGTAACATTAAGGCCCATTATTACAACTTGCCGTTAGCTAAAGGTAGGATTTTATCAGGCCGATAAATTGGGGCTTGTTATTACAAATAAATTTTAACCTAAAGTTATCGATAAAGTTATTGGGAAGATTGCCTTACCTTTAGGTAAAAGTTAACTTGTAATAACAAAAACCAATTTATCGGTGTGATTAAATCCTACCTTTAACTAACGGCAAGTTGTAATAATGGGGCTAAAAGTGGTTTAGAGTTTAGCAATTTCATAGTATTTTTTAATATCATTCAAAATTTCATTGCTGTAGGTTAAGTAGTTTTTTAGAAACATAGGAACATATATTCTTAAAGTGGGCGTGGCGGACTGAACATTTTTTGTTGCATTCTCAACAACTCTTTTCAGCATTAACATACGAGTTTATATTCAGTTCTGCTGATTATTTACCGAGTTATTGATATTGTTTTATTTATTTGACATGTCCCTTTCGTTAAAGGGTTTAGATAATATCGGACAAATGTATCAACATCCATTTTTATTAAGAAGTGTAATATATAAAAATAATGCAAATAAGAAAGGTATTCAAACTTACTTTAACCACTGATGATAAACCTGTTTCCAGGTTAGTGAACCTTCTATAATACCAGCACCATAGGCCTGAACCCAATCGGGAAAAGAACGTTGAGTTTCAATTTCGATCTGTGCCCAGCTGTAATAAAGGATTAAAAATTTATTTAAAAAAAGTAGGAAAATAGCAAAAATCTTTACTTACCCATTTTGATAGATGGAATCCTTGTAACATATTCTTGCTGCACCTTTTGGAATGTTGAGAAGATCATTTTGTTGTTTCCAATATTCGATTTGAAAACCAACTTTCTTGGTCCAAAATGCTGTAGCACAATAGGTACCATCATATTCTGGACGTTCGATGTAGCTTATAAAGAAGGCACCAATCACAAGCAAGCCAGCACCGATTAGAATATAAGTCCCAATCCGGGTCTTTTGCCATGATGCGCCAACTACTTTTAAAACTGTGCCCGCCGTTTTGAAGCTTTTTACACACACACACGCACAACAAAGAAAAACGATAATGCAGCCTGGTAGTGCTGTTTAAAATACGTTATCTGGCTTTAAGCAAAGCTATTATCTTTTACTCTCTCTCTCTCCCTCTCTCTTTTTAATATTGCTTTCTTTTATACCATATAATTCAAATCAGCTCGTCTTGCATAAGAATGTTCTTTGCTAGAATGTATGTTGTTAAGTTTGTTGTTGTTTAAGTACTGAACCGTATTGCCGTAGCAGCTGCAGCAGCAGTAGCTGTAGGTGGTGTCTACTTTCTCTTTAGAAACGACCGTGTTGGTCATCGGAGAAAGATTTTCTCAGAGAATTTTCTCAATAGGCTGCAATCACTTGTAATTACTTCTTGTTCTTCAATTCTTACAAAATATATCCCTCTATTGCTTACGTGTTAGTGATAGATTTTAGTTGAGTTTTACGGAAAAAGTAGAGTTATTTTTGTATAAAATGTAAATTTAAGTACTTTTAAAATGGAGGGTTTTTGGTTGAAAAAATTTCCTGTAATTTGTTGATTTTGTTGTAGAAAATTCAAATTTAAAAATTTTGTTTTCTTTTTTAGGCCAAAAGTATAGAGCGTAGAAAAATGTGTCTTTTATCAGGAACGAATCTGTAATTATTTCCCTGTGAAAGAAAAAGAAAAATTATTGTATTTTATTATTTAAACATTTGAATATTATTAGAGATTATTTTAACAATTTTCCTTTAACATGTACTACAAAAAAGGCACTAACTAAGTTGTCTACCATCCATAACTCTAAGTAAAATACAATTTTAGCTTTAGCACCAGTTAAAATACATACATTTTAAAGTCTAGCGAAGTCAACTCTTTGTTGTCATTTTAGCACTTTCACTGCTAGATTTAGCAGTCTCCCCTGCTCCCATGTAGGGGCTGCAGCTTCAAAACTATAAATGTTAAATAACTTAAAGCCTTGCCGAAAAAAAGACAAAGATACAGTAGCTTAACATGTGATTTGTTAGAACACCGCCCCAAGAAAGCGTGTGCTTTATTGTTCTCTAGTGTATTTATTGTTTTCAATAGCAGAATTGGAGAGTATATGATTAACAATTGAATTCAACGTTGAGTTTTAGTTGTCAAATTGTTATAAGCAACTGTTCCCCGGATAATTGCCTCTAAAAAAATTTCAAAATTTTGTTTACGCTTTCTAGGCTTTTGGAGTCAATTAGACGAAAACGTTTAAATTCCCTGAAGAGGTAATTATCTGAATATATAAAATTATTATTTTTGTTTAGAAGTGGTATGTGAGAGCGAGCTGTCAAAGTGGTGTTTTTCAGTTATATTTTTGCTTTTAAATTTTAGATGGAAAAATATTTAAGAAAATTCAAAATTTAACAAACCTGTGTACCAAGAACCTTCTCTCATCTCTATATGCATTTTATTTTTTATTTTGCACTTAAAAACTTTTACTTTTTCGAACTATAATTGTATTGCGTGAAGAGAATTTTTTGGGTAATCCTCTAAAGAGTAACGATGTTTTTATGTTTATGGTGGCGGCATTAATACTATTCAGCCAACCTATAACTCTTAGTTATTATTTCTGGTATGTATTTCATACTTAATTTGATTTACAATTTTTATATTTTCCCAGAGATAATATTAAAATATTAAAAATTTATGAGTCGAACTACATTATTATCTGTAATACATACTCGTACTTTTATTTTTTTATATCTTTTGATTGTTTTATCAGACATTTTTAAACAATTTTTATAAAATATGAAACAAACAAAAAAGTTTAAAAAGAAAAGACTTGCCTGCAAATAATAAATGTGATTAAAGTTCAAAAAAAAGGTAGAGATAGTAATTAGTGGCTCGTGGAAATGTTTGCTATTTTTTAAGAATTTTTATTTTTATGTTCTCTATTCTTCTAAGCTATAATACTAAAATTTTAGGTTTTTAAAACAGGCTGATCGTTAGAATATGTAAAATTTTAAACTTTAGAGATAATAGGCATAAAGCTTTTAAATGACAATGCTCGTTCAAGAATAGCATTTGTAACTAAAAAGTTCTAAATCATTGATGCCCAAGGTAGTAGTATTGGAGAGAGTGACGAAATAACACTGGAAGAAGTTCTGCAAGTGTAGTTTGTCTCTCCCACTCAACATGCTGATGTCCTATTGTTTAATTGACGATCAAACAAAAGAGCGTAAGTATACATGTGAGTTTAATTTGCTGATATCAGCCACTACTGGGCATCTTTGTTCTAAATCAAGTTTAGAAATTTTTAGCGATAGAGTTTCAGCTTAGAAGAGTTACAGAATAAGGCCTCAGAGTTAGTTTATCATAACTTTGGCAAACTTAATTTTGAGAACTTCAGTGAAGAAAACTGGAATGTAACTTGATAAGACTTTGACTAACTCATTGTCATGCATTTCATGTAGAAAAAGTATAACTTTAAAATACGATATACAGTATTCCACAGATAATTGCCTCGACAAATGTGTCCAAATGTTTGAGCAATTATGCGTGGAAGTCATTAATTCGAATACGCTTAATGGTCTATATACACTGCCGTCAATACATGTGAAAAGCAAGTAACTTTTTACTTATACTTATACATAAACTTGGTAGACTTTAATTGTAAGGTTGTATCAAAAAAGTAGTTTGAAAATGAATTTAATCGACATTTTATGCCTATATAAACATAGTTGAGTTAAGCTGCACTTTTTAGAAAATAATTATTTTGGGTAATTAAATGAGGGAATTTTAAGGGAAATTTCTCTTTGGGGAAAATATATTTGAGGTAATTAAGCGAATGACGCAATTAAGCAAAAGTTAATTAACCCTGGAATTTTGTTAGGAAATGGTAAGAAAAAATATGGGGATTTAGAAATTGAGGTAAATATGCGTGAAAGGCAATTAAGGGTGGAGCAATTATCCAGCGAATACTGTATAGAGAAAATTGTAAGTAAAATACAAGTAGTTGATGAGTGTCGAGAACATGTACAGAACACTAAGAACTCAAATGAAGACTGCTGTAGCTGGAGTCAAAAACATCTTCAATTCGCGTCTGGTATATTATATACCATCAGGCATGTCATTTCTTTCTTAATCACAATTTTCATGACAGATTGTAAAATCTTCTTTTGAGTTTTATTAAATAGAAATTGTTTTTCTCATAAAAAGAGACACAAAACTGAAACCATTCGTTCTTTACAAACAAGGCTGTAAGTTTTCATAGGTATGTAGAGACATCATTTTCGTTGTACTGAATTGGCGATAATTGAAAATGTATGTCTGCCATCATATAAATTTCCCATACGAAACAAATTTTTTTGCTTTTGCATATTATTTCCAGGAATTAAAAATATTTTTTCTTTTTTATTTATTTATTGGTTATAAAATTAAAAACTCTTCCTAATATATGACTCTATAAAACAGTTTTTTTCAAACAGAAGTAATATACCCTGAACCCACTCAAAAGTCTCCACATATTTTAAATTGAATAAAAATAAGAATATATTTCATTATTTTCATAAATTATTAATTTATTATTTCCTATGCAAAATAAAATAAATTGTATTCTTTTTTTGTTATGGCCACCTAAGTAAGTAAGTAAGTATTCTTTTCAATAATAATAAGAAAATATTATAAAGCGTTGAAAAAATGAAAAATGAAAAACAAAAAAAAAAAACAAAAAATATTAAAGAATTGAAGTAAAAAAATTTTAAAAATCTGGCAGAAAAATTAATTTCAGTTTTTTTAATTTTTTTTTGTTTAATAAAAATTGTTTATTTATATATGATTTTGTATGTATTTGCTCCTTTTTTTTCAATGAAAAAAAAAGAAAAAATTTTGAAAAATACTTTGGAAAAAATTAAATCCATAATAATAAATAATTTTTATTTATTATTAAAGAAAGAAAGAAAAAAAGAGCCGGCAAGTGTTAACCATTTCTTTTTTAAATGTTATATAAAATATTTTTTTCCCTTTTTTTCAAAATTTAAAAATGTGAAAATTTCATTTTTTAATTGTTTTTTATTAAAAATAAAATATAAAGAAGTAGGCAGGTCAGATGGCTAGTCAACCAAGAACGTTATTAAATGTTATTATTTACTTGTCATAAAGTGTAGGTAGATAGGTAAGTAGGTCAAATGGCCAGTTAATCAAAAATGTGATCGAGTACAATTAACACAAAGTACCAAACTGAACTCAACCGAATAGGAAAAAAAAAACTACAGCCAGCTGGAGTAAAACGTGGGGGTTCCAGGCTCGTACGCATTTCAAAAATCAAACTTCTGACTGGCAGTCATGGGCAATCACAAAGAAAATGACTTATAGTCTCTCTCTCCCACAAGTATTTCCGCTATATCTGCAGTGCGGGTTAAAGGGCACACACAATTTTTCAGCGTGTTCATACCCATTATCCAATTTAAAGTGGACAATTAAAATATTTGTGCTTCATAAAGTTTATTTACATTCCAAGTTGTATATAAAAATTAAACATAATTTGAATTCTTTTTAGCGCACTTTTAAACAAAATTTTATTTATTTGGAATATTTTGTAATTATTTTATTTTATTTTTTTTTATTTTTGCTGTTGTTGGGCAAATCTTACTTATTTATATTAAAATAAATATTAAGAGTTATAAATTAACCTCTCAAATGCTATATGTAGGACTTAAAAAGCCGTTGGCAAAATATTTAAAAATAAACCTTAACCTTTCAATTAACCTTGACAAAAAGTATAGTTAAAATAATAATAATCCATATACATACATATATCGAGTGGTTAAGTTTAAAGGGTCGCTGTTGAATGTGAACCACGCCTAAACGTCAAGGTTTTTTCTGCATTTTTAAAAATGTCAGACTAACTTAATTTGAACCATGGAAAAATACACAATCGAGTAACGCCTTGAAGTTATTCAGGCTTATTATGAAAATGGGCGTTCAAATCGAAATGCATATCGAGTACTTTATGATTTTTTTGGTCAATTTAATCGTCCAAATGTGAGTACAATCGGGAAAATCGTGCAAAAATTTTAGTAAACCGGGTCTGTAGAAGATGTGAGACCACCAGAGCATGCTTGTACAGCAGAAAATATTACCGCTGTTCGCGATAGTGTAGCTGAAAAGCTATCCACCTCAATCCGTCGTCGAGCTCAATAATTGCACCTCTCACACTCGTCCTTTAAGAACATTATGATGTGGATGAGATGTGCCACACAGCTAACGAAATAATGGCTCTTTTGCGAGACAAATTCAATGGCCGTGTTATCTCACGTGGTGGAGATGTCAATTGGCCACCAAGATAATGTGTTTTACAACGGTTGTACTTCTTTCTTTGGAGTTATTTGAAAGTAGTTTTTATTAATTTTTGTTTTATTCAAAATCAACATCGGCCTCTTAGAATTTAACCACCCTTTATATGATAAATATCTTTATAAGTCTGTTCTGTCTGTTTATTTGTCGGTCAATCAGGCCGAAACCACTGAATCGATTTTGTTGAAATTTGGAACATAGATGAACTCAACGACCTAAAGTGTACGTACATATGAAAAAAAAGTAATTTCAGTATGTGATTTCTTGAAAGGTGCAAATTAAATAGTCGATGTTTGGTCATGAATATGTACAGACACAAGAAACTCTGATGAGACTACTGTCGAAAACATGTTCAGTTAGGTTAGTGTACTATTCCTTTACGGATATCATTTTCTCCTTTGATTATCAAAAAATTCATTGCAAAAGAATCTAAATTCTTGATAGAATTTAATTTTGACTTAATTAAAGCGTTTTTGACGAAACACAAAAGAAGCACCTGCTGCTGGTTTTTTTTCAGAATCGAACCTGGGCGTGGTATCTCCCATACAAACTATATACTGATTTTTTTATATCTTGAAAACGGTTAATGCTAAAGTTTCGGAATTGGATCTAAATGACTTCACGGTTAAGGCAAATAATCAATCAGAAAGTGGGCTGAATTGCATAAATGGGCGTGGTACCTGCCATACAAGTTAAATATTGATTTCTCTATATCTTGAGAAGTGTTAAAACTAAACTGGATTTAGGCTAGTTCCACATAAATAAGCTATTGTATAGTCAGTTAGGCTCAATTATAAGCTTAGTTGCATTAATTAAGTAATCAAGGATTATGTGTGAAAATGATATAGCGGTGTAAATAAATTAAATATGTACAGACTTCTAGAAGCCACTAAAATACACTGTATGGTAAAAGAACATCCCGTAACATTTGCCAATTTTTAAAAATTCTATTTATTTTGGCCCTGCATTTTTATATACATTTTTTTTTTTTTTTTGCTTTGATTCTCTTATTCTGTGTGGATCGGGTTAATGCAGAAAAATCTTTCATCTTTATATATTTAATTGTTTTCTTTTCAAGCTTTTAATTTATTTTCTTAATCTATTTTTTATACAACAAACAACGACTATACTCGTAAGTGTGTATGAATGTACTCCAACATTGCCAACAATAAAATCAAAATATATTTTCTTTATTCGATGTTGTTTATAATTAAACATAAATTTAATTTTATGATCGTTATATGCTTTTTTTAATTTTAATTTCAATTTCAATTTTCTTCATCTGCTGCTCTCTTCTAGCGGCGTTCCCAGGGATCCAGGTATTTGTTTCCTCTTCAGATTTTTATGTCATTCCACTTCCTACTTTAAGCTTAAGTATACACATACAAATGCATAAGAAATGAAAAAAGAGGAAAATATTTCACAAACCCATTCATCATGGTATGACTTCCTTCGGAGAATACGTTTTTTCTTGTGCATATGGGATTTATTTACAGTTAAAAACTTACATATCTTTGTTACAGAAAATGCAGTGATAAAGTGTCGACAATTGAACTTTTGTCGAATGAAGAAGAGCTTTTAAAAATGACAAACCACAAAAACTTTCAGCAGAATTTTCTCCTAATGCTTAATTTAAAAACATGGTGGTAATGCACACGAAGTGCATGTTTGTGAAAAATTTCATGAAACTTTGGGGCATATTTATAATATTTTTTTTAAAAAAACAATAATTATAATAATAAATAAATATGAACACATATTAAATGCTAGATTTAATGAAAAAAAATTTAGCCATTTTCAAGAGAATGCTTTGATTTAAAACCCAATTAGATGCTACTTTAATCTGTGGTCATACTAGAATAGGTTACGACCGAATGGAAGATTTCTCGAATTAAATGACTACGCCTCAGCTATTCTATGCCTTTTCCAAATTTTTAATAATTTGCTTGTGTTTTTTTAAATTTTATTTTCTTGTCATTTTATTATTCTGACAATTATTAACATATGGGGATGGAGTTATGGAGGAGAATATTTGGAACTGGACAACTCTGGTTACGGCCCAATTGTATCAGTAAATGTATCCCATTTCATGCTTAAACTCTAGTTTAAACTCTAGCTTAAACTTCTAACTATCTAAACTGAAGTTTAATCTTGCATTTAACCCGGAGTTGAAAGTGGTAAGCGAATGTAAGTGGCTTCAAGTAATACCGTGCACGTTATCGAAATTTTCTGATGTATGACGTACATATAACGTCACAAGAGCTCCGGGTTCCATCTCCAGCCCTGACATCTTAAAAAAAAAGAAATATGAGAAAAATATTTCTTACGACAACTACCTCTTAGCAGTCTTCTGGCAAAAGCTCTAAGAGTAACTGATTGTCATGAACAAGATTCTCAAGGCTGTCGTTCGAAATCGACCTTAAACTGTAGGCCTGGGTGCTGCAAGAAGCTAGATCGTAAGAAGCTGGATGTATGGGTGTGTGTATCTGGAAAGTAGTTGACCAATTGTCTTTCCATTGCAAGTCTCTCATGAACAATTTTTGCTTTGAAAGGACTCCTTTCGCAATCGTCAACATGAACTTTTTTTCCTGTGGTTTCAACCATTTGAATTTTTGTCTTCCAATGTGTCAACAATATTTTCCCTGCACCTAGCTTAACGTAAGAAGCTTTTATGTATCTTTTGCATTTAGTTTGCTCTTTGTCTGATCATCCGTTATACTTCTATGGCACATCAATTCCACATCATTCTTTCAGGCTTCAAAGTATTTTCTTGAAAATTATTAAATTTTTTTATTAAATCTAACTTTTAATGTGTTTAAATATTTATTTTTATTATAATTGCTTTTTTCATGAAGTTTGAAATATGACCCAAATATGCTTTAAAGTATTTCAAATGTGTTATTAGGTAAGAACTTTTTTTTATGACCAGTACTCAGGGCTAAACCCCTACTCATGCAGTGCATTGTATTGGAATAGAGAATTTTTTTCCATAGATATTTATATATTATACGCCTTTTTGTTGATGAGACAAGTTGCTGTCAATTTGACCACTGAAGGGCCAATGTTATACCTTCACCCTTGAATGATCAAACAGAAATTGCTTCATCTGTCAGTGGATGTTGAATGTGAATGGTGAGCATCTTCAGTAGATTAGCTCTTATCTTCCTAGAAGATAAGGCTGTATTCCTGATCATTGGTTTCTAGTGAAATATACTGGAAAAATGTCAGGGAGCGGTTTCTTAAAGATGAACTTCTTGGAGGGCGGAACTTCCTATTTTTTTTTTAATTATAATTTTTTTAGAAAACCGCAAATTTTTATTTTTATAATTTTGTCCTTCCCTGGGATTGAACCTCGGTCGTGTGAGTTTCTTTGCGAGCGCTCAACCACTATACCACGACCCCCACAAGAACTTACGTCAAAACATATCTGAATGGCATATTTATTATTTGATTAATTAGGATTTTGAAAGCTTTCATTTCATTTGTTATATAAAATCTACAAATATGGTATACGGACTTTAGAGTGGTTTTTCTTATTTAAAAAAAAAATGTTGTGCCAGTCATCACCCCCTAGAATAAAAACAATTCCCCACAATGATTTTGTTCTTTTTTTTGCCACGCCTACAAATACCTCCCTTTAAGTATTTTGTTCACTGTATGTATTGCCATTCTTGATCCTTTTTCAAATGCTACATTCCAACTGAAAAGTTTTACCACAATAACACACTATTAATTCTGTTCAAAAATATTTTGCATTAGCTTCGTACTCTTAATCCGGTTTTCAAAAATCACCACTGGAATTTGTTGTTGTAGCAAAACACCGTCTAAGAGTTTTTTTAAAGGATATATAGCAATATACTTAATATACGTGTACTCGTACATATATATTAAATTAAATAAACACGTTATATTTATTTATAGTATTTGTTACAGCGCCACAGGTATATAATCGAATTCTTTAAATCATTAAAACAAAAGAACATGTGGTCTGTTTGTTGTTTTTTATTAAGGAATTCCCATATATCACTTCAAAATACTTAATGCCTCCACTAACACCAGGGGAGATTAACTAAAAAAAAGCCAAACCATTAGGGTATTATTAAAAAAAAACATACGAGTATAGTCAATAAAACGTTTTGTTTTATTTGGAAAAAAATGCTAAATAAAATTCCTTAAAGAAAATAATATTTATTTTCTTTTTATCATACAATTTGTTTACGAGTGGAAAAGTAATTCATTCTTATGGTCATAAATAATTTTTGTATATTTTTTTTTTTTTTATAAAAATTTTTTTTTTTAATTTTCCAAAATTAAACATTTTTCATTTTTTCTTTACGATCAAGTCACTTTTGCAACAAGCAAGAAAAGTACACCTATACCCCTCTTAGCACGCTACCTGTTTAACACGTTTTCGCCTTAAGACTAAAAATCAACGTTAAATTAGCTCATATGTTACATTAGGTGGAGATAAAAATTTCAATGGTTGAAACCACACGAAAAAACTGATGGGAAAGTTGATGTTGAAGACTGCGAAACGAGTCCTTTAATATAAAAAATTGTTCATGAGAGACTTGAAATGGAAAGACAATTGGTCAACTACTTTCCACAGCATGATCCAAATAATTTTTTTTATATAGAAGTATTGAAATTCGAAAAATATAGATAGGACGATACTTTTTTTTTATTAAGTGCCTTATGTCAATGAGACAAGTTACTGTCAGTTGATCACTCAAAAGCGAGTTTTATACCTTCGCCCTTGAATGATCAACAGCAATTGCCCCATCTGTAGCTGGATATTGATTGTTTTGAGGATCTTCGCTAAGTAAGTAACTGTTATCTACTAAATACTTCCCAGTAGATGGTGCTTTTCTCCTGATCATTCATTTTTTATGTCAATGCCAAAAGTGGAATAGAGTAGAATGCCAAGGAGCGGCTTCTCCAGGATGAAACTATTGAGAAAGATTTAAGTTCATATTAAGATTTGGCTAAAAACAAAACAAAGTTATCATTTACAAATACTCGTTTTATTTCTAACCCTCGCCAAACATCAACAGAACGAAAAACGTAAAAAACTATCATCAGGGTCACTGTTTTTTTTTTTTTAATTTGTAACGTTTTTAAAACAAGTTTTCTTTTTTGAAATTAATCGAATTTGTGTACTTTTGTCTGTTTAATACATACTTAGGTAGGCATGTATGATTATGATTTTTCCCTGAAACCAATCAATCGTGGTGATAAGCGGGGTATAGATGTATTTCTAGCATTTGAAAATATATTCTTTTCATTTTTCTATTATACTAATACAATAGATTAATGGTCATTAATTTCATATAAAAATAAAAATAATTACGTTTTAAATAGTTTTTTTTCTTTTTTTCAATTTTCAAATGAAAAATTGTAATTGAATTTTACAATTATTGCTAATTTCCCCTTTCTCTTCTTCTTTCTTCTTGTATGGAAGAATTAAATGAAAAACAAAATTATATATGAATTCGATAAATAAATGTTCCAAACGTGTGCTTGTGGCGCGAGAAAACATTTATTCGTGAATAGATAAATGGAATTTATAATGAAATAATTGCTAGTAATATAGATATATACATGAATTCCGGTAAACTTAATCGACAGACAGACAAACAGACAGAGAGACATTTGTTATTTAAAAAAAAAACAACAAAATATAGCAATTTTATAATTTCAAGTTTAAGGCCTTTCCTGCTGTAAAGAAAAATTATTTACTATTGGTTGGGTTTAATTTAAAAAGAAAATTGTGTCATAATATATTATTAACTAAGTAAACAAGATGTTCGATATATACAATGCCTATCTTATAAGCATTTCGAATAAATAAGAGTGTATTACTTATCTCATAACCATTTCATGCCTATTTATACTTTTCTAGCTTTGAAAAGAATTTTACTCAAAATTTTAGAAATTTATTTTTATTATGACACAGTTTACTACACAAAGGAGGTTTAATAAATTTATTATTTTTTGAAAGAAACACGAACCTTTGACAAGAAGAGAGGACATTTTTATGTGCCAATAACATGTTTTTAAGTGATCTACAGATGTCTAAAAATAAAATATATAGAAACTAAAGCTCTGCAATATACAATGTAGTTTGAAATCATGCAGTTGCAATGCCATGTTATGCCGTTCAAACAGGTTCAGCAAAGACATATTAAGATATGTTGGAGTCAAACCTAAGCATTGTTTTTATACTCATTTTGTAAACATCAACATGGAAAAATAACATGTCAACACATGCAACATATGTATGTTCTGAATGATAAGTTCTTATCATTTGCTTGAATTATCTATTAAATAAAGCTCTGGATAAACTAGACACTTTTTAGATCAGATTATGTTTTATATTTAATATTTTTTTAATATACTGTGCACTCGCGGTAACGTGAATTAATTAAAGCCAAGAGACTTCATGTTAGCGAAATTCTTCACTTTTGCGATTGTCGAATTTCTTGTAAAAAGTATAACATTTTACAATATAAACCTGTGTTTAACACACTTGAAAGTGAAATTCTTTTAATGTTATATGAATTATTAGAATAAAAAGTAAAAAAACGGGAACACGAGAAAATCATAATTGTGATTTTTTTCATTTTCACGGATTTCAGTGGCTCCATCAACACCAGAAGTATTGGGAAGCACAAAACACAACATAAAAGATACTAAAACAATGATATAATTGTGATACGAGCAGAGTGGGCAAACAAACATAACATTTCGCAAACGTTATCACAAAGTCATAAACTTTTCAAATTTTTTTTAATCGTATAGTACATGAGAAAAACCAAAACAAATACTTTATAAATGAGAAAGAGCGCAAACGAAACAATTCGCTTTTCGCTCTTGTGCTTGCTTTGTTATTCCGTTACATTCGTATAATATGCTCTTTTTTCTCTTCTTCTTTTCTTTTTCTTCTCATTCATTCTTTGTTCTACCTACGCACATTTCAGTTAGTGTATTTGTAGTACTCAAAACAAAAACAATATACAAAACTAAATGGGACAATCGCTCTCACTGTTTTTGTTTTACTCATTGTAAAGAACACAACAAAATGAGATCAAACGTTTCGTTTTGTTTATTTTCCTACTCTGGATACGAGTATCAAAGTCACATTCATTAAAACAATGGTTCACCTTATAGAGCGCACTGAGTTTGTTCATGTTACAGAGTAGTCAATATAAATAAAAGCTAGTTCACGTTAGACGGTGTTCACGTTACCGTGAGTGCACTGTAATAAAATTTGTGTGATTATATTATATATATATATATATATATATATATATATATATATATATATATATGGGCAATTTCAAAAATTTTCGACATTTTGATATTTTTTTTTTTTTTTCAAATTTTTTTTTTTTTTTGGATGACACGAATGACGCTTTGGTCACGTGAAGGGTGATATTTTAGCATGCCAAAACAGTTCGCGTTAATCATTTATTGCAAACGGCGCGAAAGTTATAGAGGTTTTAAGTTAAAATTTCTTTAAAAAAAATTTAAAGTTAAATTTATTGGTTTATTTTAATAAATGTTATATGGATGCATGAAACTCATTTCAAATTCATCAGTGCAGTCCAAATTCATCAATGCACTGATAAAATACATAAAAAATATCAAATAATTAAAATTTCTTAATATTAAAAAACGCGAATTTTTGCAAAAATATGAATGTTTCACCGATTGTTATAATATGCGTTTATATAACGCATAACTAATTTACAGAAAAACAATGTTTTGACTTGCAAATTTAAAAAATAAAAAAAATTATATAAGAATTATTTTTGAGGTTCGGATTTTTTTTTTTTTTTTTTGATCTGTAAAATTTAAAATCATGAAAATTTTTTAATGCCTATTCGGTTTTATTATCAAGCTTAAAAAGCCTTTCATTTGGTGTCAATCGCGGCGGAATCTATACATAACTGCAGATGTCACAAAGCAAAATGTGTTTGAAGAAAAATGCCGCTGTACCCGCTAAATATGCACCGAATTCAACCGTATTTATATATTATCTTTAGTTCACCGCCGCACTTTATTTCCAATACTTTACACTATTTTAAATCACTGATTAACTAAAAAAACGCGAAACAAAATCATGAAATATCGCAAAAGTTTTGTTTTCTTTTTAAAGTTTTTGCGTTTCAAAATATTTTAACGCCTTCTTGACGTTGAGGTGCCATTTATTAAGAAGTTTAGATCACGCAATACATAAAGCAGTTTTAAATATGATTGCAAATGTCAGGCGCGAAAAACTGTTATTTTTGACAAATTTACGCCAATTCTATAAAAGTTTGAGGTCATCGTTCTCAGCAACTAGCAGCCTGACATCGACGTGATATGGCTCAAATTTTAGCAAATTACACCCTCTATTAAATACTGTTGACGAAATGCAATTTTCTTGAACGGCGCAAAAACGCTATAGAAAAAACTGCGAAAATTGAAAAATCGGAAAATTTTGGTTTCAAAAATGAACCGCTGTACAACTTTTTCCCAAATAGTAGTATGGGCATAACTTTTATAGTGTAAATATCTACAAAGTCTAGTGACTTTATTTTATATCAGTGAGCATCGGAAGTTTAAAACTAAAAGTAGAAAAGTGATGAAATATGAAAAAACTCTTGTAAATTTCAAGCCTTTTTTTGAGTTTTTCGATATTTGAGTGCCCATAACCTTTAAAAATAAAGAACTGATGGTCTGAAATTTTGAATTTCTCAGTTTTCTAGTGTGGCCTACCATTCCCTTTTGACCGTTTTGGACAATTTGAAAAACTGGAGAAATAATAAGCATCTGAACTCAGTTTCAACAAATGTTGAAAATTTTTTAAATTGCCCATATATATATATATATATATAAAACCAAATGAAAGATAGGGCTAGCTGATTGACAGAATATTTATATTGTATTACATATAGTATAAGTATATATAGTATATACATATATATAATGAATATTTATACAACAGTTTTAAAAACATTATGCACAAAATGAACTACAACCACTTAACCGATTGACAATAACAAGCTAAGACTACACTATGATGACTTTGCATGACACTGCGTTTGAGAAGACATGACATGGCATATGATCATGGTTTTTTTAGAAATGACGTTTTTAAATAAAATGTTGAGTTTTGCAGTACTTTAATAGAAATGTATATCAAGTACATCAAAATGATTTCTCGTTTCTTTTTCCCTCGTCGATAAGTCTGGCATTGTGTGAACGCGGACTTAATAAAAGTTTAATGTCTACAAAATATATATAAAAAAAATAACAAATACATGCAACTGCACAGAAATTAATATAAATTTAGTTGAATTTAACCAATAAATTCTCAAACCCAAATTGGCAAATGCAAGTTTTATGAAAATTTGCAATGCAATAATAAAATTGAAATGCTAGTCTACATATAAAATAATGACGTCAAAAAAGAAGTTAATTAAACTTTAATAAAAATGTTTATAGTTCAACCCAATTGAAAACAATTAATAAAAGTATATTTAATAAATCTTGCCAGTGCACTTAAAATTCCAATAAAATTTAATTGTCATCCATATTCATAAAAAATATTATAAATTTATTAAAAGATTATGTGACAAGTACTCGCATTGCATAGAATTTTGTTAAATAGTCGGTTAATAAGCATATCGTCGCAAGAATTAAAAAACCCTGTAACTGACAAAACATTTAATGTTCACCAGAGCCAAAAAACTTGTATGAAAGTAGGAAGAAGACACTGGTATTTTTCAAAAGGCAGACGACGTAAGTGAATTCTTTTCATCATAGAAATCTGGGATCGGGACCAATCGACGCGTATTTTGCGTAAATGATGCAAAACAGGTATTTTCGATTTTTTGTCAGTTACAGCGTTCTTGAATTCTTGCGATGATATTTAACTTGTTTATGAATTCGGCAGTAAATGTAACTCAACAGTTAAATTTTAATTTGCTTGAAACTCATAATTGTATCCATAAGAAAGATATCAAAAGAATATAAATTACAAAATTAATTCATTACCTTTTAGTCCCGGGTCCAGGAGTTAAAATCGATTTCACAAGTCACCCCATTGAAATACTGTAAATAAATAATAAAAATAAAAGTTAAAACCATCAAATAATTTATTTAATTTAAAACAATAAATACATCATTTGTTATTTTTGAGAAATAAATATTTTATCTGTTTAGTCTACTCCAACAAACTTAAACCGTCGAATATTACACTTTTGATCAAAAAACAAAAAAAAAATTTTTTTTATTAAAAAAACCCCTTAAATTACATTTAATTTAAACAAATTTAAAACTGACTGACTACTACTGTCTGGTTCTCAACTGTCTCCAATTCCCAGTGTGTGCTTGCTTCCAGCTAAGATTACATTTCATTTCAATTAAAACAAACAAACAAATCTCAACGTTTAAATGTTTATTTTGCAAATTAAAAATAAAAAATTCTCGTCTTGGCAAAACACTATTGAATTTCTTGCGCCAGTTTAGCAGTTTTATTTTTAAAGCAAACACTGCATATTCATGTTAAAACAGCAATTGAAGATATTATTTCGTTTAAAAAACAAAGCGCGCACGCGTGCAAGATATCAAGTTCAAGAATCAACAATCAGAGAATAAAAAAAAATTGTTTGCTTTCCAAATAAAAATGATAAAACACTTAAGTCGGTTTTAAGTAATTCAAAAATCATTATATTTGCAATTATTTGAAAAGAAAACATTTAATTTAATTGAATAGCTATGAGGTGGTCTACAAGTAAAAACCACACATTCATACATATTATATACTCATATTTTCACATTTATTTTTCATATATCACACTTATGTACATATATCCCGCAAAAAATAATACATTTTTTTCGTTTTTTAATTAGAAGACAATTGATCTCAGCTAAAGAATTGTCCAGCATTTTTCTTAAACGATTCTGATGATATGCATACGATACAGGCATACAATATATACGAATAAGTAATTGGCCAATTACAACCCTTTTTTAAAATTACGATCTAGCTTCTTACAGCAACCATATTGTGTGCGTCAATTTTTATCCATCAGTACCGGGAACTAATTATAAACAACAAGACATCACGCACACTAAATTTAAATATTCTGCGCATCTAGGTGAAATGACGCCACGAAAAAGACAAATGTGTACTCATAACAGTAAGACAATTTATTATTACTCTCTTTATTTTCTCTTAAATATAGGGGAATCTACGTAATCTAACGGGAAAACATGCGCATGGCGAAATCTGTTCATGACAATCAGTTACTCTCAGAGCTTTTGCCAGAAGAAATTATTTTTTCATATTTCGTATTGCCAAGATGTGAGAGCTGGGATTTGAGACCGTAGCTCTTGTCTAAGTAGGCCAACACACAACATACTAGACTACGGCGACAAACTAATGATTTATCATTAAATGTAAAATTATGGTCTTTCTGTATACTTAAGATGACAAACTGCATTCCCTGTTTTTTGGGTACTTTAAATTGATAGCTTCCAGGTTATAACAATAATAGGTAAAGTGCTGTGTTAAATATTTTAAAATGTTGAAAAAGAAACACAAAAAATGCTTCATTGTGTTTAAAAATAACAACCACGTTTAGGTGTCGTTCAATTTAACAGCCTATTCATAGAAGACGTCAGGCTAAAGACGCGAACGCATTGTGAATGTTCATTTTACGTACTCCTTGCGTTAAATGGCTCACATATCAATGTGGTGTCAATACACTGTATTGTAATTCTGCAATTAATCCTTACTTTTGCTCATAGAATTTTTTTAGCACAGTAAATGGCAATATCGGAAATATTCGCTGTAGTCTCTGGTTCGTGTGTCAGGATTACGGCCTAGCTTCTCGCAGCACTCATGTTGTGTGTGTCAATTTTTATCCATGAGTACCGGGACCTACAGTTTAATGTCGACTCCGAACGACAGACTTGAGAAGCTTGTTCATGGAAATTAGTTACTCTCAGAGCTTTTGCCAGAAGACTGCTGAGAGGTAGTCGCCGAAAGAAATACTTTTTCATATTTCTTTTTTTTTTTTTTTTAAGATGTCAGAGCCTGGAGTCGAACCCAGGGCCCATGTCTTAGTAAGCCAACACACTAACCACTAGACCACGGCGACTACTGGTTCGTATTAATTTTCTTATTTTGCACAAGAAACTAAGAAACTGGTTTTAAAAAATACCAAAGTAATCTTTCAGTTACGTTTTTTGCACAAGAAATGGCATACGATTTATATGAACACAAGTTTATTTGACGTTTATATTTATACGGGCGTTATAGGCAATTCGTTTTCTATGTAAGTTTAGGTGGATGTCGAGAAGACGACATGTAGACTTGTTTATGGTCCTTCGAACGGTATTTTCGTTGGTTTTGTTATACAGAAAGAAGTACATTAAGAAAGAATTGTAACTTGTGTTAGCAACTACAATTTTCTTAAATTGTTGTCAAAATCTAATTACAAGAATGTCAAAGAAATCATTAACTATAAGACTACTGAAATATTACCTTAGGCGTTATAAAAATTCCGCCATAAATTGTCGGTAGTATTAATTTTATAATTTAGCAGCACTACATATAGCTCGTTTCATAGGCAACATTTTAAGCTTCATTTATTTAGCAGACATTATTATGTTAATCTGTGGAGAGTTATCTTCAGTTTATGTAAATTATAAAGAAAGTAATAAAGCATAGTGAGATGCTAAAATTCTTTCTATAATCTATGGCGTTTTTGTTATCGCAGTGCTAATTTGGACGTTAGAGATGCATTTAAAAAGGAAAAATTTAAATTTATTTTTTTTTTTATCTGATATTTTTGAACACAACTGTACCCAGCAGAAAATAGTGCCTACCAATAAGTTATTTTGTAAGGAAGACATTGTGAACAATCACTTACTCATGAGCAACAATAAAGCATGATTTTTTATGAAACTAGTTGAACCCGGTGTGCTTCGCTACCCCCTTCGTTATAATGCCAGTACCATATATAGCAAATACTGCCGCCGTTGGCCAAAAATGCCCAACATATGACCATATTTGGTTAGATGGGCGATGCCACGCCCCTTTGTCCAATCAAAATTTCATATAGCCTATTATTCCTTCCATTTCAGAAAGATTGGTCAAAGGGTTTAGCCTCCCAAAAAGCACAAACAAACAGACAGAGAGATTTCTGCTGGGTATGTGCAAAAGCCTTGTATTTATCAGTCGGAAAATAGTATCACTTTTCTGGAACTTCAAACTTATTTTTTCTATTTTGCCGG
Organism: Metopia argyrocephala; assembly: GCA_963576795.1. Taxonomy (NCBI): domain Eukaryota; kingdom Metazoa; phylum Arthropoda; class Insecta; order Diptera; family Sarcophagidae; genus Metopia; species Metopia argyrocephala. Next base: position 43,866,438 of record OY756210.1, read on the forward strand.
GGTTAACATGCATATACCTCAGCTACTATTTTTGCTGTAGGGCACACAATGTATTTTGTTCAAATATTTATTTTATATACTCATAATACGAGTACATAACAAAAGAAAATTAAGATTAAAAAAAAGTATTTTTGAAATATTTCAAAAATATTTTGTATATTTATTTTAAGCAAATAATTGAAAACTGGGTCATTTCAATAAGTACTTTATAGACAAATATATGACCTTTACATACATGTTACAGGTCCTACCTACACCAGACCTTGACAGAAACAAAGTAGTTGTAAAAATTTTTATTTAAAAATAAGAACATAAAAAACGAAATATTTTTAGATAAAAATTCTTTCAACAGGAAAAACTCTTTATGTTTGGCTTTATACTGTTCCAGAAGAAAAAAAAAGTTCATTTTAAAAATACGAAGACAGTTTGGTTTTGTTTTTTTCAGTGGCTGTACGAAATGCTTTTGAATTTTAATAAAGATGCTTCTGGTTTGATAATTTGTTTTTGACAGCCATTCACATATTGCTGAAATATTTTGCTTCTTCGTTAAAAGCTCAACACATAACATACATAACTGGCCTTTACAACCCTGTGTCAGGATTACGGCCTAGCTTCTCGCAGCACTCATGTTGTGTGTGTAAATTTCTATCCATGAGTACCGGGACCTACAGTTTAATGTCGACTCCGAACGACAGACTTGAGAAGCTCTTTCATGGCAATTAATTACTCTCAGAGCTTTTGCCAGAAGACTGCTGAGAGGTAGTCGCCGAAAGAAATATTTTTTTATATTTCTTTTTTCAAGATGTCGGTGCTGAGATTTGAACCCGGCACTATCGTCTTAGTAAGCCAACACACTAACCACTAGACCACGGCGACTACTCAACACATAAACTAAATTATTTTCTTTGCCAGTTACAATAGTTAGGCGGTATCACCAAACGTTAAGGTCTCTAAAAATTAGTTTTTGGGGCGATTAATGACATTTTCATCAATTGGTAAAATTAAATTTTGCAGGATGAATTTAATATGAAATGGCTTTCACTATAATAGGTGAATATACTGAATTTTAAAATCTTGGTCGGTGCCAACTTTGGCAGTTCCCTATACGATATTTGATAATCACCAAGTTGTTGTTGAACTAGTGCCTAGAACGTACTTTGATGACTCGATTGCCTTAACATAAAATCTGCGCATACTACTCGAAACGATATACATATATTTTATTTAAATGCCCCTTGAGTAAACAATGCCGGGTTAGAAGCCCCCTAAAATTCCTTAGTTGGGCCCTAGATAATCTAAGGCATGAATCAAATCTCTCTCGATCATAGCTAGCAAGCAGAAGTTTGAAAAGTCTAACAAATATATGAATAACCCAGTTAGCTAATGGTTGGTGTTCTACTCTGTTGGGGTAAAGGCCGTGGTTATTGCTCAACAGTCAGTTGGTTAGTAACCCGTCTTCACAAAATTAAAATGTACAATTAAGGAAAAAAGAAGAAAAACAAAATTATAAGTAAAATATCCTTAAGAGCTGTCAGTTGATCACTCAAAAGCCAGTGTTATATATTCACCCTTGAACAAATCAACAGCAATTGCTCCATCTGTTGATATTAATTTTTGTTTATTATGAAGTGGTGAGAATCCTGGCTAAGTGGTGTTCATAGGTTTTTATCCTTAATCCCAGTAGATGGCGCTTCTTCTGATCAGTCATTTGGTAGCTCACAAGTTGTTAGAGTGGAATGTCAGGGGGCGGCTTTCTTTTTCATGGACTTCTTTGCAGTGGGGGGAACCTCTTATATATAACTTAAAACTTGAAAATGGAGCACATTTAGTTGCCGTGACGATAGCGCCGGGTTCAAATCTCAGCTCTGATATATGAAAAAATTATTCCTCCGGCGACTACCTCTCAGCAATCTTCTGGCAAAAGCTCTGAGAGTAATTGATTGCCAAGAAAAAGCTTCTCAAAAATGTCGTTCAGAGTCGACTTTAAACTATAGGTCCCGGTACTCATGGATAAAAGTCAACACACATAATATAAGTGCTGTAAAAAGCTAGGCCATAACCCTGACAAAGGGTTGTAATGGCCAATTTTGTTTGTATGTATGGAAATGCAGCACGAATTTTTTCTTTTCATATTCTCCAGTGTTCTCGAGCGAACTCTTTAACTACTACACCACGCCACGCCACGCCTCCTTATAGTAGAAGTAAATATAGAATCGTTAAAAGGCATATTTAATAATGTGAATAGCGTTGTTAAAAAAAACAAAAATTATGGCAATCATTTTGCCACCAACTGCCATTGCACAATGCTATTTGGTTTGATCTTATACAAACGACTTTTAAAGCACTGATTTCAATTGCACTGAACCTTAAAGCATAACTCTGCAGACTGCGCATTACATTGCGGAACATAAACATAAATTGTAAAATAAAACAATGTATTATTGTTTAAAATCAATTTTTGCTTAATTTAACTGAAGCTACACTATTCAAATTCAAAATTCACCATGAAACTGTAATAAAATGAAATGAATGATTGATGACTGTGAACTTTTTTATTACACATTTTTGTTGAAATCAAAGGAAAAAGAAAATTGAAATAAAAATAATTAAAAAAAGCAAAATTACGCGCAAAACAACTTTTGTCGAAAGTCATATGATTTATTTTTTTTTTCTTCCTTTTTTTTTCTTTTTTCTTTTGCCTTTAATATCATAATTTTAATGAATTATAAAGAAAAGATCAATAATAAATAAAATTTCCCTATAAAATTGTTTACAATAAAATTTATAAACAAATTTAAAACAATCAAATCAATAATTAAATAAATTTACAAGACAGTTTATATGACCAAGATAATAGAAAAATTACTCGTATACGTATAATAAAAAAAAATTTCCCTACATACATATGTTTTTAAAATAAATAAACTAAACAGTTTGAAAATATTGATTTTTCTTAGAGATTCTTACATTTCAGTAATAATTGTTTATTATCTAATAAGAATTGTTTACTTGTAATTGGCAAATATACTCGTAGGAAATATATTGTAAAAAACAAATCACTGACAGATCCATCTGTTAGTCCGGGGGAGTAAATGATTTAAAAATTATAAATAAATTTTCAATATTTGAATACAAAAGGAAGGAAAATGTTAAAAAAAAAATGTCTGCTGTCATTATTGACATTTGGTTTACAATATTAAGACACTCAGAGAGGGTTTATTATTATTGTTTAACATACTCGTATCAAAGCAAGACTGTGTGTACAATTTTATAACGTAGTGTATGTAGAAATAAATCACTATTTTAGTTTTATGTTTTTTAAATGGATACACATATTTGTTTATACATAAATTTTAAAGTGTCTTTATTGCTAAATTTAATATTAACAATTTTAGGAATCATCACTGATATACCGAGTGGTTAATAAACAGAAAAAAAAAACATTTCTAATGTAAATAAACAATAAAAAAAAGTTCATAAAAATTTTGTTATAATATCTCACAAAACACTTAATAGGCAGTTTATAAAGGACTTTTTAATAATCTACTATAAAGTTTTTGGAAAAAGAGTGTCAGTTAAAGTTTTTGCTTAGCAATCTATACCAATTCAATGCAAATGTTATCTAAAAATAAACAACAAAAACTAAGATTATGTAATTTAGAGCGATTAATTTTGATGATTTGCAATGATTTGTAATGGACGGGAATGAATTGGATTTTGTAAATAGGGTACAAACTCTAGGAGTTATTGTAGACAAGAAAATGAATTACTCATACCACATTGCCTTACTCTTCACACATTATACCTATTGTTTAAATGTGTATCTAACCCGTCAAGTGAGATATAATATTGCATTTGCAATAGGTGGCAATGTTAATAGAATTAGAATTTTAGTAAATAAAATTGTAGAAAACTTATTAATTATATAAACACCTCTTCAGAAGCCTAAATGTATGTTATAAATTGAAGTTATTTTAATGAAATTTTAGTTTTAAATATAATACTTAAGGGTTACTATATAAAATACACTGTAATATGTATTTGGCCATTGAAGGCTGTTTTTATTTCAAAACTAGCTTAAACCCGGAGTGCTTAGCTACATCTACCACTATTATTTGTCCACATTTTTCGACTGATGATTTTTAGTGACTACGGAGTAATTCAAACCAAATTCAAAACCTTTATCTGTTACTGATTTCAAGATATACTGAACGTTAGCTTGTACCGTTCTGAAGATATACAAAAATTAAAGATAAATAGAAAAAGTGGGCGTAATGGTAGGCGTGGCAAATTTTACTTTCAATGGAAACTTAAAATGGATTAATACAAACATTTGAATAAAAAATTTGTCAAAATTAGATGGAGCCGTTTTCTGATTTTAGGTAAATCAAAAAAGTGGGCGTAACAGTGGGTGGGACAAAATTTTCTTTCCGTAAAAACCTTAATCGGTTCAGCCGTTTTCAACTGATGCGATGACCAATGAATAACATTGATTTTTATTTATAGAGATGAATCAAAGAAAAAAATAAGCAATTTGGTCTAGAAATAAATAAAGAACTACCTTTGCCCACGCCCAACATAAGTTTTAAAAATTTATATAAATTTATTTTATTCTAAGACTGCAGCCAAAACAAGATTTTCATTAATCAATGAATTACCTAATGCAACCAGCAATTAGGAAAGCTGAAATTTTTTAAAGGAAAACTATTCATTAATCCAAATGACTTATTTCATATCGCTAGCTAAGCTCAGTTTTAAAACTTTATATAAAAATAGTAAAAATGTCTTATAATATCAGATATTTTAAATTAAAACTATATGATAACCAGATTGTACTGATAAAACTATAGGCATTATTGGTTTCAAAAACCTAAAGTGGCATCATTAACTCGAGATATATAAAATGGCGGATAGAGCACATAAACTTACGCACGACGATATCTCTTTTAGTTTGCTACAGAAAGAAGTCCCAAGTCCAAATTAAACGCATTGTTCACAATACCTGAAGTTTCTATATTTATGTTTCTTAAGAAAATTTTTAGTTTTTTTTTTGGTATATAAAACTAATGGTATTCGACGACAAAATAATGGTTTATTCGATATTCGAAAAGAAAAACTTTAAACAAAAACCGAAAAACAACAGATTACTACAAACCTTATCAATCACCCTATTACACAGCGATTTATATAAAAAAAAAATAATAATTCAAATAAATAAAAAGGAACTATTTCTGCATAATTTAATATAAAAAACAAAAACTTTTACAAAATTAATTAAAATTTCTATTACGGGACAGCACATTTATGGGTTATATTTCATTTACTTATACGAGCAAATAAATAAAAAATTCCAAAACTAATAACGAAACACATATTTTAACATTTGAGCAGATACTTAATTTTTTATAATGCGGATTCTCTACTATTTTATTTGTTTTAGCTGACGTTTTATATAAAAGAAAACTAATTTAACGACTCTCTAGTATTCAAATAAAAACGTAAGAAGATAATCTTTGAAAAATTTACAAAAACAAAAAGAAAAACAAATTATTTTAAACAATAAAATGTTTTAAAAATAAACATTTAAATTATAACATACACATATGGCTACTACTGGCTGGTAATAAGGTGCTTTTGGATAAAAATATATAAAAAAAAAATAAAAATATTTTTGTTAAGACAAAAATACATAACGAAAGTACTTTTGGGCGTCAATTGAAGACTTAATACAGTGATCATACTCTTTATGAAATGACCGTAAAGGAATATTATAAATAGGCCTTCCCTTTTGGCATTTAGTAAATCTGTTATCACACAAGGTCATTAAGAAAATTAATATTTCTTTCAGAAATACTGAATTGTTTGTTTTTTTTTTTTTCATTTTCCCAAAAATAAACATACATTGGCATAGTCTGTAATAATGAAACGTGAAAAATCTGTAGGTAAAACGAATATTTTTTAATAATTTTCCAAATAAGCACAGCAAATATTTTTGGAATTAAAACACACGTTCTCCACATCTCCATCTCTGGTCTATGTAATTTTTAAAAAATATTAAAATTTTTAATGTAAGACAAAAGAATTTATTTTAAATAGGTCACGATTTAAAAATGCAATCTATGAATACATACAGCCATGTTATTGAACTCAATTCCAATCGGAAGTGGTTTTAATTCCGAAAATTCAGTTTTTTTGGAAACGGTTAACGTTATATTAACTTTGTAAGTAACACCATTATATTCATAACAAAACTATGCATCAGTTTGATCATTTAAGGTAATTTTTTTTGAAGAAATATTTAATTTTCTACAAATTAAATTTTCGGAATTGAAACCACTATCGATAGGAATTGAGTTCCATGACATAGCTGATAATTTGAAAGCATTTTTGGTACACGAATCTATAATTTTGTTAATTTTTTTATTTAATTAAATAACTCTACAAACAAAATAAATTATTTTCGATAAAATTTAAAAATATGTATAATTTTAAAGGGCCTTTTTTATTATTTATTAGTCATTTTGTTTTTCCAGAATAACTATTCGAACAACATTATAGAAAAATATTTTAAGTCATCATTCTGTCATCAATTTTATGACCCACATTTCTATAAATACAAAAAAAGTAAAATTTGTCATACAAAAAAATTGCCAACACAATATAACAAACATTCAGGTAATTCCGGGAGTAAGTATGTACATGTATTTAAGCATGTACTTATGTATCCACGCGGAAACTATTAAATTGGTTAGACATAAAACACGTGTAAATGTTGTGTTGACACGTGTTGTTGTATTCTGTAATCTTTTTTATTTTAATTTTTCATTTAATGGCGACTTTATGCAAACTAATCACTTTTGTTATAGGGGGTAGGGGGGTCACATGTATAAGTATAACAAAAAATTATTTTCATAAATCATTTGAAATTAAAATTAATTTTTTTTTTGTTTAAAATTGATAACGAAAATGAAACACCGCGACGCCGTATCAAATATGAAAAAAAGCTTACAAATAAAAATATATTTACTCGTACATAATACAATAAAGAAAAAAACACTTATTTTTTACCTCAACTTTCAAGATAGAAAAAAATCTACACGCACGTTTAGTTGTTGAGAGAGCACGTACTGAACTGAAGTAAATTTTTAAAATTCAACAGGTTAAAAATAAAAAACGAATTTGTAATTTCTAAAAAATAGCTCATTAAAAAATGAGTATAAAAATGCCTAATGAACGATCATTTGTACTCTATATTTTTACTCACTCTCTGATATTAACAAAAGACAGTGGAACAAAGCATTCAAATAAAGTGGCAAATAAAAATAATGGATTTTTCTTTTCTACCAAAACATATTTTTTTGCCGTTTGTGAAATTTTTTTCTATTGAAAGAAAAACTAATAATAAAAACAGATAAAAAGTATATATATTCATATAAATAATATAGTACCTATAATAATACAATACACGGGCACTTTTGATCCTTCTTATACAAAATAAGAAAGTCTGAAAGCCCCGCATTATTGTGAATCACCGTCCGAAACCGCTTCTCATACATTCTTTGAATGCAGTAAGTGGTCGGCGGAGCGACATCATATAGAAGAACAGTATAGGGCTTTAACTCCTACCACTATAGTGGGAACTATGAAGCGAGATATCGATGCGTGGAGAAGTATCGCTCGGTTTACCAAGGTAATCCTTCGCCGAAAGGAGATTGACCTGCCAAGGGCATTAAGATGAATTATGGAGCGATATGTCGTTGCGTTGAGGAGTATCGCTCGGTTTACCAAGGTAATACTCCGCCGAAAGGAGATTGACATGCGAAATGCATAAAGATGAGAGTGTCTAAAAGGACATATAAATTAGACTTCATCTCGAAGTCATGTCAGTCCATGATGGTTCGGAGATGACGACTGGTGTTACGGCTACGGATTTTAGCGGGAATCCGGCACGACGGGTGGTCTTGGACAACTTTAGTGCATAACTGCATTTCCCCTCGTCACAAAAAAGAGATAAAAAAAACAAAGAAAAATAATAATACAATTACATACATACATACATACATAATTGGCCATTACAACCCTGTGTCAGGATTACGGCCTAGCTTATCGCAGCACTCATGTTGTGTGTGTTAATTTTTTCCCATGAGTACCGGGGCCTACAGTTTAAAGTCGACTCCGAACGACAGATTTGAGAAGCTTTTCATGGCAATTAATTACTCCCAGAGCTTTGGCCAGAAGACTGCTGAGAGGTAGTCGCCGAAAGAAATAATTGTTTCATATTTCTTTTTTTTTAAAGATGTCGGAGCTGAGATTTGAACCCAGCACTATCGTCTTCGTAAGCCAACACACTAACCACTAGACCACGGCGACTACATAATAATAATAATACAATGCTACACTTTATTGTAGCCCTTACCACGTTCGCGAACGTGAGTGCTATAGCATTCATTTTCATACTAATGCAAAATGGTGTAAATGCAATAGCATTTAAATTTTAAAGCCAGTTTTTATTCATTTCATTTTAAACAATCTTAAGGTTTCAAAATAATAACCAACAGATTCATTAGTTACTTTTACATTATTTTATGTTGTTGATGTTCAGACGACTCTTATAATATATGTCTAATCAGATTTCGGGTATTACAACTAGTTTCAAAAATAATTGCTTGTATTTGAAATTTTTAGCGTCCGCCAACGGATTAAACCCTACACTATTCTGTATTCAATAATTTTTATTGTAAGATCAAAATTTTGTATTGTCGCCGTGGTATAGTGGTTAGTGTGTTGGCTTACTTTAAACCTCAGCTCTGACATCATGAAAAAAAGAAATATAGAAAAAAAAGCTCTGAGAGTAACTGATTGTCATGAAAAAGCTTCTCAAGTCTGTCGTTTGGAATCGACCTTAAACTGTAGGTCCCGGTATTCATAGATAAAAATTGACAAACACAACATGAGTGCTGCGAGAAGCTAGGTATAGCTAGTATGTACGTAAGAACAAAATCCAATAATTTTTTGTCTGATTGTCAACAAATCAAATTGAAAAATTCTTCATTTCATATTGCCTTTACACTATCAAATGTCAAGTAAAACGAAAAATCTTTGTAGTACTGGAGGCTGTCAAATTGTTAAATGTCAAGAATTGAGCTGGTATTCTTTAACATTTATTTACTACAAAGTTGGGAAATTGTATCCATGGAATGCTACACTAACGCTGCTGGATTATTTTCTCTTCTAGCACTGCCGATAGCGTTAAATCGCTTTGAAAAATACTGCAGCCATTGTACAATCTGAAATCTACTATATTGCTGATCCTAACATATGAAAAACTCAACCAATTGTAGTCTTTAAACCATCAGAATATAACGAAATTTCGTCGTAGTACCTATTGACAACCTGATTTTAAATTCCTGATGATTTATCAATTTATAAATATTTTTGTTTAAACTAAATAATTATGATGAAGAAATATTAACAAGAGATGGAATATGCGAATGTGTTCTAAGGTTCCTAAAAAATGTTTAAAATTTTGCTTCTGACTGAACTGAAGTTCAAAAGTAGGACATGTAATTTAATAAGTTATAGCCAAATAATGGGTTTTGAACTGTTTGTATAATAATCATTCGTTTAGAATACGTATATCGTCGTCTCTTTTCCTCTTTCTTGTAATAGGTTTAATACAAATTTTGTCTGTTAGGACATATAACAAAATTTGTAGATCTTGGACAACCTCAATATATACGGTATGTAGGGTAAAATAGAAATGAATAACTCGGTACCATCGGTTAGGCTATATTTCAAGGAATCAAAAATTGTTTTCTTAAAACTTAAAATATATAAACAAATTACTCGTAATTTATCGTTTAGTTGAAAAAACAAAAATATTTGATCGAAAATGAAATCTTTTGCATTTTCAAAGTCATATAAAACTTATCTGTTTTTATTATTTTAAAATTTTAATAATCAAAGATTTAGTGGTAATAGTTAGTAAGGTAATAAGTAAAAAAGGAATTCCAAATATAAAAGGATTTGGAAGTTATAGCAACTTAATTCGATTTCAATTTCATTCTAAATCGATTTCCATTACATACCAGTTTGTATTTATTTACACTTCTCTCAGATACTTTTGGTTCCACTGTACTAGTCAGACTTATTTAATAAATTTTTTTTCAATCTTAGAAGCCACTTTATGTTAAGCATACAGGTATTAAAATCAAATACTCGTAATTATGATTAAAAAGTAATTCATCATTTTAACACGTTTTTTGCAAAAAAATATCAACAAAACAGAAATAAAAAAATTACGCTCAATTGACAACAAAAATTATGTGTTTCATTAAATGAAGGTGAACAACATTAATTGAATTCTTTTATAAAATAGAGGAACAAAAAATAAAATTTATACGTCGTTGAATATAAAAATGTTTTATATCACATGTAAAAAAACCAACAACACACAACCCTTTAATTAATTGCGCACATAAGACGTACAGACGTACAGCAACGTTAAGCATATAATTGTGCAAAAAAAAAATAAATAAATAAATAAAATACCAACTAATTAAATGCGGAATACAATTGAAAATAAATTACTGGTACAAATTCAAATGATCGTGAAAATTACAGTTTAAAAATCCTTCACCCAAAACGTTTACAGAATAGAAACTATTCGCTTGCGAAAGATTCTACTGAAACTAAACCACTTGAATATGAAAAATTATCGAACGAAAAAAAGTTCATTACACTTTAGAAGTTCAAGTGAATTTCGATTTTTTGGTATTTCCAATTTTCTAGAAAAAAAAACAACGTACAATCTACGTAATTTTTAAAATATAGAAAAAGAATATTTAAAAATTTAATTTAAAACAATGTGGTAGCTTAACAAATAAAAACAGTTGAATTTCTCTATAATAGCCACAGCCACACTATCGCCAACAGCAGCAATATTTTCTGCAGTAAGAGCCGTACGAGCATGCACTGGTGCTTTCACATCTCCTACGGAGATTGTACGCATATTTCGAAAATTAAATTGATCAAAAAAATCACCAAGTGCAGTATATGTATTTTGATTTGAACGCCCATTTTCATAATAAACATGAATAACTTTATGGCATTGCTCAATTGTGTATCTTTTTATAAATCAAATTGAGTTAATCTGAAATTGGGAAATGTCAAATGAAATTCAGAAAAAAACTTGACGTTTTGGTGTGGTTCACATTCAATATCAGCCCTTAAAATTAACTACCCGATATATAAAAAGAGATTTAAAAACCGGGTATACGACGAAAAAATAACGTTTTATTCGATATTCGAAAAAGTGAAGAATTAAAAAAAAACCGCAACCGACATACGAAAAAAACGGGAAAAACCGTGTCGATCACCCTACTTTTAACATGTGAAAAATATAGCAATTTGAAATTGTATTTAATTTGAATCTCACTCGAATTAATTTTAAAAAACATACCCGATAAACCTATATGACCCTCTTAAATTTAAAACCGCATGAAGCATATGGATGGATGTTTCCTGCTTCTGTTACTTAACGCAGAACATATTGTCGCAAGAATTAAAGAACGCTGTAACTGACAAAACATTTAATGTTCACTAGAGCCGAAAAACCTGAATGAAAGTAGAACAAAGACACTGGTATTTTTCATTTCGCAGACGGCTTAAGTGAATTTATTTTCATCGTAGAAATCTGGGACCGTGACAAATTGACGCGTATTTTTATTTCTGATAAAAATTATGCAAAAAACGTATTTTCGATTTTTTGTCAGTTACAGCGTTCTTTAATTCTTGCGACGATATGAGCAGTAAATGAAGGGTGTTTTCCTTTGCTTGCACTTTCTTTTAAAGTCGGAAAAGGGTAGTCGCCGTGGTCTAATGGTTAGTGTGTTGGCTTACTAAAACATGAATACAGGGTTCAAACCCCAGCTCTGACATTTTCGAAAAAAGAAATATGAACAGCAGTCTTCTGGAAAAAACCCTGGGAGGAATTGATTACAATGAAAAATCTGTCGTTCGGAACCGTCTTTAAATTGTAGGTCCCGGTACTCATAGATAAAAAGTAACACGCACAACATGAGTGCTGCGAGAAGCAACGCCGCAACCCTGAAACAGGGTGGTTATGACCAACTATGTATGTATGTATGTAAGTCTGAAAAGGAGAATTTATTCTTTAACCTCACGAGTTGTATAAGGATAATTCTGCCCGTAAATGTTTTTTTAAAGCTCCACAAACAATGTTCCCTTTTTTCTCTGACCACAACCTATTTGCCTAATTCTAGAGTAGGGATAATCCCCTAAGTACTAACCTCACAATAATAATAAGAAAAATCTCTTAATTAAACATTAAAACTTTATTTTAATATTAAACAGTTGCAGAATAATTAATTCTTTAGGCGAAATTTGTAACAGGCATCTGTGGCATAACTGGTTTCAAACGGTTAAAACCGATTAATACTAATCTTTCAACAAATTAATGTTTAATTGAAATACATTTTTGTTTTTTTTTTTTATTAAACGTTAAATATTTTACTCATGAACTTAATTAATAATTTAGCGTATTTGAAATAATCTTTCATTTTTAAATATTTATAACGGAAAAGTTTTTTTTTTATTGTTTTTCTTATAATTTGCAATTCAATTTTATAACCGCTTATTAATTTATTAGTTAAGAATTAAAAGAAAAATTTTTAATTACAATCTGTTTTATTTTTTATTATAACATTAAAAGATAAATGAAAGCAACAACAATTAAACATCTGTAAGTATTTTTGTAACATGATTGACGAGTAAAATTAAAATTTATGCATAATTATAATAAAAAAAGAAATTATAAAAAATGAGAAAAGTATTAGATTCGAATAATTAACACATACCTTGCAACACATAAATTATAAACTTGTCTTATACGTATAGAGAGAAATTATATTTTAATAATAATTTAATTAAATGTGTTGTGGTTTTATTTTATACACAACAGCAACAACAACAACAAAATATTTATATAATATATATATTTTTTATTTATCTTGCACTTTTTTAATTTTTTTTTCTTTTTTTTTTATAACTTTTATGCACAAAACACTATAAAATTTTACTCTTTTAGTATGTATTGAGAAAATTAAATATTTAAATTTTGTATTTCTTTGTTTTTCTGCACACAAATTAATTGGCAAATGCTTTAACACAAATTTTTAATTTTATTTCTTTTTTCGTATTTCTTTAAAAACAAAACTAAATTCACCTTTCGTTTTAAAAATGTTTTTGTTTTTCTTGTTTTAATTTTTCTTGATGCCGGACGAACCTTATCTTTTGGTCATCTCTGCAAGACTAAATTGATTTTTGAACGGAAATTCCTTTTTCTTGGCTAATTTTAGTATGGTTTTCTTAAAGAGTGAAAATCCACGAAATATACCTAAACAAACTTAAATAACAAGAACAACAAAATAAAAATAAAAATAAAAATTTATCGGGAATAAAAATTTGATGAATAGACACGATCGTTTCTCATCCATGATCGGCTATTCAATATACGAGTACCAAACAAAAATAAAAAAGCAATTTTTATGATCGATACGATTGCTTTGCTCTAGATTATTTTTTATTTTTTATTTTTAAATTTAAAAACACTTTTGAGAAAATATTCTTTTGAAATATTTTTAAATTTTCTAATAATGAACTTGACCATACACTATATTAAAATAACCACTTTTAATCTCTTTTCAAGTGTAAGTATTGGCATGTGTAAGTGTATGTTTAGGAAGCAGATCATTACCCTTTTAACGGTTTAGAAATTTTAAAATATATTGAATAATAAAATAAAAATAAAAAACAACATAATTCAAACAGCTTGTTTTAGTTTAAATAATTAAATTCTAAATAAAATATTCATTAAGAAACGTGTTCATAATTACACAGTCAAGAAATAATGGAAACTAATTTTAAAATTTATCAAACACCTACATTATCTTAAAAAGCCTGTTTTTACATTTTTTGCTATTAATCGATAATAAGTGTGACAAACATTCGTGTATGTTCTGTATGCCGTTAATGTGCCGAATTATCTCATCCTTTAGCTCTTGAATTGTTGCTGGCTTATCGGCGTACAACTTTTCTTTCAAATAACCCCAAAGAAAGAAGTCCAACCGTTGTAAATCACATGATCTTGGCGGCCAATTGAAATCGCTAACACTTGAGATAACACGGCGATTGAATTTGTCGCGCAAAAGAACCATTGCTTCGTTAGCTGTGTGGAAGTGTTACCGTCCTGTTGAAACCACATATCGTCGACATCATAATGTTCATCAACGACGAGCGTGAGAGGTGCAATTGTTGGGCAAGACGACGGGTTGAGTTGGACGGTCACACTTTCAAATTTTTGCATGATTTTTCTGATTGTACGCACAATTGGACGATTAAAATGAACGAAAAGATGGCGAAGTACATGATATGCATTTTGATTTGAAAGCCCATTTTCATAATAAGCCTGAATAACTTTAACGCGTTGCTCGATTGTGTATCTTTCCATAGTTCAAGTTGCGTTAGTCTCAAATTGTGAAAAATGTCAAATGAAATGCAGAAAAAAACTTGACGTTTTGGTGTGGTTCACATTCAACATAGACCCTTAAAACTTAACCAACCGATATATGCCACAAGCGAAATAATGTGATCGTTCCGAGTGAACATGTTGTTAAATAGAATTTCTTAGTTGCGGAGAGTAATGAGATTTTGCGGTTGTTGAGGAAAAGATGGTTCGTAATCAAAGAGTTGCCTGGTCTCTTAGCTATCAAGTAGTACTGTAATTTGAAAGGATTTAAGAAAAGTCCATTAATTAATGGCTCTACATTTGAGCCCACCGAATAAATTCAGCTCAGTTAATATGGCTCTTTAAAACTTTTTTAAAAATTAAAATCGAATAATGATGAGCTTTTACAAATATAAAATAATATATTAACTATTCATTGATTTTTTTTTGTATAATTAAACCTGTTGTGCAATTTAAAACATATTCATAAAAAAAATATTTAAATTTAAAAACTTTATGAACCAAAAAATATATATTTGGGAAAAGAGGAAGAGGTTTCGACTCAAAAATTTCTAAACAATAATACTCCGTTTTTTTAATATGTACATATGGATGTAATTTTATCAAATCTTATATACAAATACTTCTTGTATAATTTGAATTCTTTTTTTTTTTTTTGATTGCGTTCCTTTAAAAGTTTTTATAAAAGCACCAGTCAGTTATTTTGTTTATTTACAAAATGTATGCCATTCAAAATGTTTTGAAAACAATTTCAATAGCATCGATTGTTATTGAATATATAAAGGCCCTCCATGTACAATAAAATATTTACGAATGATTATTATGATCATCACAAATGTGTTTCTGTTTTAATTACACACTACAAACTTCAACTATAGGCGGTAGAGGATTATTAGGTTTGAGCTGAGATATGTAACAACATAACAGATCCATCAATAGACATACCAGTTGATGAAGATTTTCAAATTTCTTTCTTGGCTGCCATAGTGGTTGAGCTGGGTAGTGTGCTAGACTGCTACTGCAAGAGTTGTGAGCTTGATTTAATGAATTATAAAGGGCCGAGGACGATAGAGTGCCGCAAACCAGTGTCATTGATAAACTAGTAAAATAGTGTTTCTTCATTATGAAACAATAATTTTCATATTAATTTCATCACTAAAACGCAGCAACAGATGACAGCATTAAATTGCATTAAAAACTTGCAAATGCAAATAAAAATTTTACCCTGACAGATGACAGCTTCTGCATTTAAGTAGTAAACCGCTGTTTGTTGGTGGACTATTTTTAATGGCCACGTTAATTTAACTCTGGTTTGATTATTGTTTCTCTTAACTTATAACACGGTCATACACATTAAAAAAGACGCCATGAACTTGCTTTAGCTCCTTTACACAACCTCACTGTTTTTATTGTTTTTTTTTTATTGAGACCAATACTCAGGGGTAAAC
Organism: Metopia argyrocephala; assembly: GCA_963576795.1. Taxonomy (NCBI): domain Eukaryota; kingdom Metazoa; phylum Arthropoda; class Insecta; order Diptera; family Sarcophagidae; genus Metopia; species Metopia argyrocephala. The sequence goes on from OY756210.1 coordinate 43,882,434, forward strand.
CCCTACTAAATACTGTGCATTGTATTGAAATTTTCGTGGAAAGGACAGTCAGTATATTATGATAACAGAACATATCATCGATGGAATTAAAGAAGGCTGTATCTGACAAAACCTTAAATGTTCACAAGTGCCAAAAAACTTTCATAAAAGTAGCACAAATACTCTGGTATTTTTCATTTCGCAGACGGCGTAAGTGAATTTATTTTCATCGTAGAAATCTGGGACCTGGACCAATCGACGCGTATTTTTTTTTCTGATAAAAATGATGCAAAAAACGTATTTTAGATTTTTTGTCAGTTACAGCGTTCTTTAATTCCATCGACGATATATTTTGTTTTTTTTTATATTATTTTTATCAAGTATAAAGTGGTGGATCCATGTCTCATCCACTGAAAAATCTTTCGAAATTAAATATGAATTACCCAACGATTTACATCCAAACCATGGCTAGAAACAGTACTTCTAGCATGGAGTAGAATATTATGTATTGAAGCCCGTTATTGGACGCAATCTGTGGTAAATGACTGGAGTTACAAAAAGTTTTTACAAAAACTTTTAAAAACTTAATAAATTGGTGAAAGCAGTTGGACAATAAACATTTAACCCTTAAGAACTTTAGCTACTCCATAGATTTTTATGGAAGTGTTTAGGGATGAACATGATCTTAATGGAGACTATAACCACAATAAGAAATTCAAATTTGCTAGTGTGCACTAAGAAAGCAGTAGATCTGCTGAACTAACCGTAGACCTCAATGGATAGAATAGATCACATGTGTTACGCTGACATAAAATTACTAAAAGTAGGGTATCATATAGACAATTTTGATCGACTTTAACTTTTTTGTTTGATCTTTTTTTCTTAAATACTCACATCTGTATATTTTTATCCGCATAACTGTTTGTCTGTCTGTCTGTCTGTCTGCCTTAATATCTGTCTATTGGGGTCTGCCACCCATGCGTAAACAATATTTAACAGTGTTTGTTTCAAGTACATGAACAATTGTTTTTTATTTGTTTTTTTTTTTTCATTATTTGTTTGCATACGCGTGGCATTATAAATAAACGATAACAACGACAACAACAACTACTTATTATTATTGTTTAAAAATGCCATCCAATTGGTTATCTTGGCATTGAATATGTTGCTGTTCTTCTTATTTGAAAAAAAAAATTAAATTAAAATTAAATTCACTTTTTTTAATGAAAATTGGCAACAAACAAAAAAAGGGAAATAATAAAACAATAGAAGTGTTGAATAATAAATAATATACCGCAGTATTAAATAATAAAAGAGTGTTTACATTACAACACTTGATTTCATATCTTTTTAATTGTTTCTATAAAACTGATAAACTAAGTGTTCCATAACGATCATACAAAAAATTGTTATGAAGTTTCCGGGTTAATTTTTCATTATGATTAATTAACTCAATAAGAAAGCCCACACATTTACATATTCGTTTGTATGTAAAAGCTATGCAATTTGTTATTCATATTTTACCAATAGGAAAATCTATAGCCTGTACCATTTAATCAATGATAGACACACGCTTTAAGAACATTTTTAAAATTATTTAAAGTCCCCATTTATGGTTTACAACAGTTGTTAATTTGATGCTGATAATTTTTTAAATTGCATTTATGATTTCCAACAGTCGTTTTAAGGTTTTGTTAGTACCGTAAAGTTTCACAACAGCTCACCACCACATGTTGATGCCGCGGTTGTAATTTAAAAATAAAATGAGGAAAACTATTTAAATACAAGTACATACATACAGTTTTGCATATACATACATAATATTTTGCAAGTTCTAAAAATTTATGGATGACTGGAAATATTTTATAAGAAAATAACTAAAGCGGAAGAAATGTAAAAGCAGCTGGAGTTAATGACGATTCTAAGAAATCACTCACTTGGTGAAGCAAATAAATAAAATCCATCTGAATTTGGTTTTGTCAAAAAGGCTTTCAGTAGATCAAAGCTAAATTCTATTAAGAAATTTAGACTGTACAATGCAATGATTTTTGGTAGTCAAAGGAGTAAGTGACGTCCATGAAGGAATTGTACACAAAACGCAAGTTTGTTGATGCAAAAAGAAAAATTTTAGAATAAAATTTTATAGTTAAACTATCAATAATAAGGGGTTAAGTTTGATCAAATTATATATATTCGCTTTTACCGTTGTCAAGATATGCAAAAATGTATATTTAAGTTGTATGAGAGATACCACGCCCACTTGTCCAATTCAAGTCACATTCTTACTGATGACTTGCCTTGACTATGAAATTATTTAGACAAAAGCAGTAACGTTAGCCTTAACCATTCTCAAGATTCACAAAAAATCGGTATTTTATTTGTATGAGGTTTCTAACGGATCAGTGTAATGTAAAAATGTTTTAAAATGCTTATCTCTTGAGAGATATGTATGTGTTTCCAACAGATATACGGCTCAATAGAATTAATATCATAAGCGAAGAAGATTTGGATTACATTGGTTTACATTAAGAAACTGGTCTATGCCAACATCTAGGGCACATCAACTCAAAGTACAAAGTATTGATTGTTTATCTCTTTTATAGAAAATTTAGGCCATACAGCTTATTCCCCTGGAGCATCAATGTCACCAGTGGTTAGCTCTGATAAGTACCTACAAGTTCCTACTATAAAAATAAACAAACAAAAAATTAAAATGTAAAGAATTGCAATTTGGCCAATATCTGAAATCTCGTATATTGTTTAAGGATTGTAATTCTCTGTCGTTCTCTATATAAGAACAGCAATGGATAGAATAAGTAGCCGTAATAATTGTTTATACGGTGCTTTAATAAGATTCAAAAAATTAATTATTAAATTATATTCTAATTAATTGTTACATGCGAAGTCACTAAGGCCATATGCTCTATGTAATGTCGCAGACCAAGTCCTGTGATGGAAATCCAACCCACAATACTCGCACTACCAGCCTAGCACACTGCCCACTAGATTACACAGACAACTCAATATATTTTAAGAGTTACAATTCTTCCGAAAGTTTGAAGACAATTGCTTTCTTCCAATGCACCCTTTTTTTGCGTACTTAGGCTAAACAGGAAAACCAATAGGTGAGATCTATAGGTCCGATAATTGCCTACAGTTACAGTTTTATTACAGTCTTATAATACACCGCTGCACACACAGTTGTCGCCAAATTAGCGCACTCTCAAAATGGTATTTACAAAACTCCGTTTTGTGTGAATATGAGAATATTTGATAGTTAAATTACGCTTGATGTTCTAGTTTAAGTTGTACTGATGAAATGAAAAACATTTTATCGGAATATGTAAAAGCAATCACATTGGCATTAAAAAACGCTGCCAAATGTGTTCATTCATTCATGCTGGCGGAAATGAATTGAATTTTACTAACAACGTTTAAATAAATGTAAATTAAATAAATCAATTCAGAAAAATTATAGAATTGTTCGACCTGTTTCCAAATTATCCAAATAATAATGAAATACTTTTTTCAAGCTCAAGGTCAAATTTATTTTTAATTTAATAATCAATATTTCGATATCCTTCGGATATCATCTTCAGGATTTAAAAATTATATAAAAGCAACAAAATTAAAATTAATGCATAATTATTCGTCATTAGTGTTAGAAATAAGCTTTAAAATGAGATATCATTCATTAAATTTGATGCTGTGGTATGGGAGATATTTGCAACCGACAAAAAAAAGTGCTTTAGAAATAATATATAAGTACATACATATGTATGATTATAGAAAAACCGCTTACTTATCTTTCTATTTCTATTGCCATTGTTTAGCGTGTTATAATTATTTTTTATCTATTTTTTTTTAATATTTTTTTTATTTATTTTTTTCTTGCGTATTCACTGCAACAGTGTTGCAAAAAGGAACACATTACATTGTCAAAATTTTTGGGATGCATTTACGAACACGTTGCAATTTATTACTACTTGACTTTAAAAATACATATGCGTTCTTTTATAAAACATTTTATTTTATTTCAACAAACAATATTGACCCACTAAGATCATTTTAGAAAACTAGAACGTTTAATTTGTCTTCACTAGTATCCCAATCAGCAGATGGCAAATGGTAACAAAAGCAGAAGTATTTGTGTTTCATTTTATTTTAAATTATTAATCAATTTTGTTTACATACGTTTGTGTTTTGGTATCTTTTTATTTAAAATTTCTTAAACAATTGACGATTGTGTCGATCGTATAGAAACAAAAGCATACATACATACAAGCATTTTTAAACTTATAAAAATACGTCACAAATAATAATATTTTAATTTTTTTTTATTTGAATTTTAAAAAAATTTCCATATTTATTGTGGAAATTGTTTTCTGTATTTCAATCTTCCTTTAATTATTCTTTGAATTTTAGATTTTCAGAATATTTATGTTCTTCCTTTTTTTAATGAATTTGAATCGTAAATATTAATTTGCTTCACTTAAATTTATTTTTTTTTTATTTTTTTAAGGAATTTTCAAAAGTTGATGTTCTAAATGACGTTTATTTAGTAATAAATTTGCAGAAGATACAAATTGTTAAAAACGCATGCAAGTTTTGTAAATATAATGAAACAGGAAAACCAAGGCCGATCATTTTGTAAAAGAATTGTTAATATCTTTAAGCACTTTAAAAACACAATGTAACAAAATGAAACAAACTTGAAATAGCTTTAAAGTGTTGGAATTTATCTGAAAGGTCTTGTCGAGTATAATAACGATTCGTTCTTGGGATTTTCGGCCAAAAAACTATTTTTTTCAAACCTAGAACTTAAAAAACAAAACAAAATTGTCTCATATAAATAAAGCGCAGCCTTTCGTATATACATATATGTACCTACATATATGTATACAGTCAAATTCAAGCAATGAATATCGACTAACTAAAGTTGAAAAAGAAAGGATTTAGGATAAGATAGGATAAATGAAGGTTTAAGTTGAACTTATTTCTTTGTAAAACAATTTTTGCCAACTAAATAAATAAAAAAAAACTCTTGTAACAATAGATATTATTAAATTATCTATATACCCATTCTATAATTGTGTCTGGAATATCCTTTCAAGTTAAGAACTACAAGTATTGCAGTTCATTATATTTTCTAAGAAATACCTTTTCCATGTATTGTATCCCAACAATCGACAGACAAACAGGCAAAGTAGTTTCATTTATAGGTATATGCACATGATTTTGTAACACCGCAATTCCCACAAGTTCATTGTACTTGCACTCAAGCTTACCAGTCAGTGTTGCCACGAGCTTTAATTTTTTGTAACCACATTTCAGAAGAAAACATAACCAAAATGGAACAATAGTGACCATATTCTTAAATTATAATTCTGATAGAAATAATTTAAATTTATTGTCAAATATTTGACTAATGTGACCGACCGAATGCTTTTTTTAATCAAAATCAAATTACGGCTGGCATCAACCAAAACCTACTTAATGGCATATGAGACTCACAGCAAATCGTCTCTATCCCTAGTCATAATAATATAAACTCATTATCAGAATTTTTGTTTTGTTATTCCACTACTCGTATGTGATGAAAAACGATTTCGTTCGAAATTGAAATCGCCGATATTTTCAAAGTCATATAATACTTAATCGTTTTATTTTAAAATTTGTATAATCCAGGAGGTAGTGGCAATGGTCATTAAAATATATTTTCAGATTTGGAAGTAATGGCAACTTAAAATTTTAGTCGATTTCAGTTTTGATCGAATTTGAAATAAATTTGAAACACTTGTATATTTAAATATACATAATATGTACTTTGTTTTAGCAATAAGTATTTCCTTTTATTCAAATTATTGAAAAAATCGAGTGGTTTGTATTTTTGCTTTGTTTTGACTTCAAGAAACAAAGTAACCAAATTAAAAATAAAATGTACCTGTACACACAAAAAAAGACTAGTCGCACATTGGGAAAGATTTTTTTTTACAAATTCTTGTGATTTCTGTTTCTAGGACACTTTGACCTCGGTATAACCGTGGCAGAACTCTAGGAATCTTAAGAGTTCCTCGTCAGTCCCTGTCCAGACTTATAGCAGTGTATACAGGTCACTGGCTGATCAGTAGACAGGCAGAGAGGTTGGGCCTGCCCTTTAATCCGCACTGCAGAGGTTGCGGTAATACTTCTGAGAGTGAGACTGTAGTTCATTTCTTTTGTGTTGCCCAGGTCTGGTAGCCAAACGATTGAACGATTTTAGGGTGCCTTTTTTCGACAGCTTGGCGCAATGTGCGAGTCTAGTCCCCACCCCCTTGATTTAGTCCACTTTATATTTCGATTGTGTTTTCTCTTTTAATGAAACTAAGCTCCTATAAATAAAATTTAAATTAAGTGTTAAAACAATTAGTTCGATTTTGTATTAATATATAATTTGATATTCCTTTTTTTTTTTTGTAAACGAAACAAGAAAAAATAGCAATCGACTTTAAATAATGGATTTTTAGATTTGATTAATCGGTTAGTTAATTGGAATGGAAAATAGTTCATCACCAATTTTGGTAAGATATGTATAGCCAAAACGGCAACTCTGTTACCAATACACGAGATGTCTATATAAGATGTCTGCTATAAGAAGGACAAGGAATTCCAGGATTTTGAACTTGTTTAACTCAGTTTGCTTGTTTGCTTTTAATTTGTTTTTTTTTTTATTTATTTACTCCTATTTAACAGAAAATATTTTTTTTTTTGTAATATCATACTTATGTACATATGTATGTTGAGAGAAGTTTCTTAGTTTCTGTCTGTGAGTGTTTTTTTTTTCATTCATTGCAGAAAGATCAATGATCTTCTTTTGAATTCTTTCCTCTTCTGCTTTGCATTATGTTTGTCTGAAACACACACATGTTGGCTTACTTGTTCAATGGATGTACAACAGACGGCTGTGGCACAAAGAACTTTTAATGATCACTTATTTTTCTATTTCGATATCGTTTTTAGAATATTTTAGAATCATTCATACGATTACTATATACATACATATGTATGTATGCATGCACATACTTACGTACCTTATGCGAATCACTTTATTGAGTCGACAAAGCCTGTCTGAACCCTTTTTAATAAGTACGAGTATTATTTTTCTTTTGAGTTTTTGTTTTCCTTTTTTTTTTCTTTTATTTTATTTTGTTTTTGCGAATTACAAAAAAAAATATTAAATTTTTTCTTTTGCCGGATTATATTTACTTTTAACGTCTGGTAAGTGGAGAAGTTTTCAGCATAATATTTTGACTTGTTGCTTGAAAATGATAAAATGTTTTAATTTTGTGTAGAAAAAAGAAAAGAACTTTAATTAAAGCACATACACTCGTATTATCATTGAATGAATTTTTTGATTTACACGATAACTGGAGAAAACAAAATAATTTTCTGAACCAATTGGTATATGAATGTACGTCACGCGTATACGTCAAAAATGTTTTTGGATGTCATTTAACGTTTTAATTGTTTAATTTTTTATAATTAACTGACGCAATTTAACACAAATAAATAAATAATCAAACAAAAGGATTGAAAACCAAGAGAAAAATCATAACAAATTCTGTATTTTCTAAAATAATAGTAAAGTTTAGACAGCTCTTTAAGTATTAAATTACAAGATTAGAATTTATAGGTTTCCCACGATATTCAGCCATTCATATATTAAGACACGGCCTTTTATCATGCATCTTTTCACAGGTTTTCAAAAGTGTGAAAACTTCAAAATGTTATGAAAACTTTTGGAATCACCTTTCTTCTCTACGGCTATAGTAGAAAGCCAGAACAGTTAATTAAAAGTAAATGGTTCGTTCCACAGAATGTAACAGTCGTTCTCAGTGAAAGGCAGGGGCGGTTCATTAGTTCGGAGTTCCATCTCCGTGCTCAACGGTGGATGTGAGAGGAACAAATTCCTCCCGATGCCATTAATTACGTCGCTGCTCAGGTGTGGCGTAGCAGAGTTCTTGTTCAGCTTCCCCATTTCGACCTTATAGGCACGTCCCCAAAGGTTGTTGTTGAGATCGTTCCGGAGTTCCTCCCATTTCGTCTTCTTGCTCTCGATAATAGCACGGGATCGGCGGAAAGCCGATCAAGATCACACGGGATCGGCGAAAAGCTTCAGCCTCCAATCCACCAATACACAGGGCGCTTTCTCAAACGCCGTGCTATACGAGGCATCGATGCGTTGCAGCTCTGAGTGATGCGCCGTATCATTGTGTCCGCCAGGATGTCTGCATCGCCCCTGATATCTGTAGATGAAAGTCCATCAAAATTTCCCAAAAAAGTTTCAGGGTTCAGTTTAGCCACGTTCCATTTATGCGTGCCTCTAAATACTGGCGCATATTCATTAAATTTGTTACATGTGTATTGAAGTATTATTTGACAAATAATGCACAGAAATATGCCATATAAGCCCTTAACAAACTTATTTTATTTTTGATAAAAACTGCCTTTAGGCAAGACTTCAGAACACCTTCGCGGTGTTCAAAAGCCTATGGGCTAACCTGATGTCCGTAGTATCAGATCTCGAGAGCGCGAGTTGTAGTTACCAGCCAATAACTCCCTTCCCGTGCCGGGCCACCTAGAGCCAGATTCACTCCATATAATCGGAGAGCATAAACAATAAAATAAGTCAAAAAGTAAACAACTAGATAGGTTTATCGTGCGTACCTGTCATGACACTCACCACACGCCACCCCGTTGTAAAGGGTAGTGGTCAAATTCACTGCGTTTGACCAGCGCCATCCGAAGCCGATGCCTTCCAATTTCAGTCATGTCTATGACACGCCGCTCAGAAGAAAGCCCGTGGACATCGGATTAGCAATTTAGCATACCACTGCCTGGGTAGCATACCCCCCTTGTTGAGGGTTATCTAGCTAGCGTTAGCACAACCACTACGAGTATTCCCCTAAGGGCCGAACCCAAACTATCTGGCCGATTTGCTTCACTCCCCGAATGACAGGGTAGCACAGACATAACCGGGGGCTTCCTGATGCCTTTTGATTTTGTATTTATTGTTAAAATTGCATCCTAAGTTCCTAACAAGAGCAAAAACAGCCAAAAGAGTGGGAGGCGGCCAGTAGTACGGATTCAAAACATGTTTGCGTAAATGCATAAATATGCACATGGAAACCGTGAAACTCAAAAGCAACGACAAGTCCATAGCATTTAATAAGAAGAACTAATAGACAGAAATATGGGCTCATTTATTTAATATTTTTTTATATTTTATTATTGTTTGATAGTGCGTATAGTTCGATAATATTATGCAAACAATAAACAGCTGTTGGCATTGAAGTTTCGTGTTAAATAATTTAAAAATAACTTCATATTGTTTTAAAATTTAAATTTACAAAATGTTTCTACGTTTAAAGCAAGTTTTTACTTGGCGATTGTTGACCAAATACATATTTAAAATATACTTTTTTCGTAACAATGATTATGAGTGAATACTTTCTTTCGTTTATATTTTATTATATTTTGTATACTCCTCAGTTAAGTACCTCTTCTATAAGTCTCAATAACTTTTGTTTGTATGAATTATAAAAGCCTGTGTTTTGTGCAAGAGCAAACGTCAGCTTACACTTTCACATTAGAAGGTCAAAGTACGTTATTACGTAAGTACTTTTTGACAGTACGTTTTTGTTATGTGTCATTAGGTTTAAAACTCTCCTTAATGATTGTTTGGTTCGGTGTATTGTATATTAGCTTCGTTGGCACACCTACTGTATATGATCAACATTAGGGCATATGTGTAAGTACATATCGTCGTAAGAATTAAAGAACGCTGTAACTGACAAAACATTAAATGTTCACCAGAGCCAAAAAACCTAAATGAAAGTAGAACAAAGACACTGGTATTTTTCAAAACGCAGACGGCGTAAGTGAATTTCTTTTCATCGTAGAAATCTGGGGCCGGGACCGATCGACGGGTATTTTTTTTTTCTGATAAAAATGATGCAAAAAACGTATTTTCGATTTTTTGTCAGTTACAGTGTTCTTAAATTCTTGCGACGATATGTCCTTACACATGTCGTCGTTCGGGAGTTTATGTGCTCTATCTGCCATTTCATATTTTTTTCTTTTTGACACCATAAAGTGGCATCATTAACTCGAGATATTTAAAATGGCCAATAGAGCACATAAGCTCCTGTACGACGATATACATACATACAATATTAAAATTAATTGACTTTAGCTTTTATTCTGAATTCCGAATCATAGAATTAGTGATTTCTTTACTTTGATCCAATTTCGTAGAAATAAAACCAAAGTGCAACAAATTTCTAGTTACATCTCACCTAAACTAAATAAAACTGATTTAAAGTCAATGAACATTGGAAAAAATTTCATATTTAATCTACATATGTATGTACGTATGTATGTATGTATCATTCATGTACATATATGTAAATAGCATATAAACACAAAAGATAAGACTTGTCACACAGCATGTCACTCAAAAAGTGGCAACTGCTAACACAGTGTCTGTATTTGAAAACAAATGTCAAGATAATATGTAATAGAAATTTTAAAAGTCAACCCTCGTATGCAGCTACTGAATAAATTGCAAAATATGTATATACATATGTATGTACAAATGTTTATTTGTTTCTATATATGTATGTATAATTTTTATGGTACTAGTCTTTCATAATATGTATGCCATAATAATAAATTCTTATCTTAGCCAGTCATATTCGTATTTAAGCTCATATTCTATTTATTTTTCCTACTTTTAATCTGTTTTACACAATTTCATTTATTTTATTTTGTTAATACACGGTGTCCCAATTTATTATACTGATGCTTGCACCCCCAATTCAAAATTATATTTTCGAAGTACCTATTTAATCAGTTGATAAGTTAAATTTCGGATGTTTTAATTAAAGATTGATTGAACTCGACATTATTAATAAAACCGATGAAATGGTATTAAAAGACAAATTCTTAAATTATATTGTGCATCATATGTATTTTATTTCTTTCTAATGAAATTCATACTCGTAAATCGAATGAAGAATATGAATTGTTTTTAATTTTGAAATATTTCGTTAAAACTCTTAAACTTACTATACATACTCGTATAGTTAGCTAAAATGCAAAAAGCGTAACTAACAAAAATATAATTTTTCAGAACAACCAAAAAACTTTTCAATAAGTAATGCTTTTGCATAGATAATTAATCTAAATTCTTGTCATAAAAATTAAAGTTTGAATCGCAGAAGTTCACAATCCTGTATACGTGCAGGAACACGTATTTTGCTACAGTGCAACATAACACAGTGGTACAAAATTGAATTAAAGAGAAAAACCTAGGGTGTGATATTATTTTTCTTGTACGTCTTGTCGAGTAAAACAAGATTCCAATTGTGAAATATGCCGGACAACTCCAAAATCCTGATTTACGGTTAAAAAACCGTTTTTTTCTTCTGCGCACTTATAAGCCTGTAACTTTGTTGATAATGATCCGATTTTTAATTTCTTACTTGATTTGGAAAGAAGAAACTAGGTGTTATTGTCCAGCAAACACAAATTTTGTAGATTTTTCAAAAATGTTTCAACTTTGGTGACGTTTTTAAACTTTATTCTATTAAGACACTATAAGACTATTGAATTTATTCAAAAAGTACGTTTATTTACGATTATAACTCATATTTTAGTATAAAAATAGATAAGTAATTGACTGAGTTATTGATTGAAATTGAAAATCGGATTATAATCAACAAAGTTATAGGCTTATAAGTGCGCAAAGGTAAAAAACCGGGTTTTTAACCGTAAATCCGGATTTTGTATGTGTCCGGCATATTTCACTATTGGAATCTTGTTTTACTCGACAAGCCCTACAAGAAAAATAATATCCGGTTCCAGGTTTTTGGACTGTCGCACCGTGTAATCAATCGATTCTGAATTTTTTGTTAATTACGCCTTTTTGCATTTTAGATAACGATATGTACTTATATGTATGTATATTATGTTTATTTTAATTATAAATACCCGCCATTAAACTATAAATACACTGAAAGATAAAACAGCGATACAAATACAATATCTTTTTAATATTGCTTCTCTTAGCAACAAGCTTTTAACAATTAAAAGTTTTTCTTTAAAAAAAAAAATTCTAAATCATTTCTAATTTATCTTCGGGAAAGATTCGTATATATTGCTGTTGACATCGATATCGTATGCAAACAATAAACGTGACAACTGACAGCACTCTTATACCCGTATGTATTCATAAAAGTAATTTTAGGTATACAATTAAGGATTTATTTGACAAATTTCTATATAATACTTTTCAAATAAACCCTCAATAAACTTAAAATATTTTTTATGCATACGGGCATTAAGTTATATTTACACTACCTAAATTCTCATCTGAGTTAATTGTCAAAACAAATCAGTTTATGCTTGCCTGAGTGTCAAAAACCAAGTATATAATGACAATAATTTCCTAAATAATTTGTGTTTTATTCAAAATCAACATCGGCCCTTAAAATTTAACCACCTTTTACATATAAAATGTTAAATATCCCTTTTGTGTTTAACCTGTTTAACCTGGGGTAATCGAAATTACTCGAAGTGAAATAGTCAATATACCTAAAGTCGAATTCGGTTATAAGAAAATTTAAAAGAAAAACAAATATGTTTTTCTTATAAGCGGAATTTATTATTGAATTAAAAATAAAACAGATCGATATGTTTTAGAAAAATTCGAATTCTAACAAAGTTAACAGACAAATTATAAAAAATTTTAGCAATAAAAAAAAACATTCTTGCCATAAAACATTCTTGCCATAAAAAAATACTTTTAAAAATGTAGGCACATATGCACAAAATAAAAAAGAAATGAGCCGGTGCTAAAATTTTTTTGTCGTCGATAAATTCTTAATACTCGTATTAGCAATTAAGCAGAGTTCTTTTAACCCTTTCAGACCGTGATGCATCGATTGTGCGGGTGGGTTTAGGTCTCACTATTTTCGTTTATATTTGATCAATATCAAAAAGACCGACATGCATCGATTGCGTTGATTGTTCTTTATATTTGTTTCTCACACTATTCTGCCATTCGATTTACCGTTATTTAAATTATTTTGAAAATCTTGCGGCAGATTTCAGTTTTGTCCAAATGAGCGAAAGGAACAATTTGTGTTAACAACTACAAAAGTACTAATTACTAATAAATAGTGAATTGGGGCATATTTTAACTAAAAAAATTATAAATTTTAATGTTTCAAACCATTTGAAGTCATTTGATGCAATAAATATGCGTTTCAGTTAAAAAGGTTAACGAGTGCATTAATTGTGTGTGTGTCCTGAAAATCCTTGAAGGATATAAAAATGGTAAAATCTAAACATTGATTATATTTTCGTACGATATGGAGACCATATATTCCAAAAATCAGTAAAAAATTCCCAATAATTTAGTGGCAGGTCTGAAAGGGTTAATAGAGTTTTGTGCTTTTTAACGCAAAATCTGTTTTTAAGCGGTTTTGTTTTAAAACGGGTTTAAACGAAGTTAAATACCTTTGAACTTAATAGAAAACAAAAGTAAATGCATTTGTTTTACAATTATCCGCTTTTTTCATTTAAACGGTGTCTTTATATCCGAATTCGACTGTACTCAGTTCTGTATTCTCATCGATAGAGATTAAAAAAGAAAAAAATATAAAAACAACCAGCGATGCCAACTTTTTAAAAGCAAAAAGAGCCAAGAGCACATTAAAAAGGGCTAAAAAAAGCTCAATTTAAATTTAACGTTTTTTAATTTTATTTTATTTGTACTTTTGAGGTAAAATTAATTTTATAAGAAAAGTATGTAGAAAAGTATATGATGAAAGCAAATATTCAATTGGTTATTTTCGCATAACATTGCATTGTCGTATTCTTCTTCTTCTTTAGTCCACAAAACAGGTTGAATAAAATATTTTGATTTCTAATAGGTATGTTTTGTTTGAATTAATTTTTAAAATGATTTTTTCTTGTATTTGGTAATCCGAACAGCAGCTCTTCTTTTAACCCATACTTTATATGAATTAAGCTGTTTAATGTACATATTAAAAGACATTATGTTTCGTACTTTATTTAAAGAAAAAGTCATTAAACTGAATACACGTTCTGTATTTGAATAAGGTAGTGTGAAAAGTCTTAAAACAGAAGATGATAGTTTATGAAAATGGATGGATTTTGATCGAAAATGCGGTACTTCTATCCAGGTTTTTAAACTTTTATAGTTGTTTATACAGTTTTCAAATTTCACAATTTCTTTACAAATTTGTTTACAAGTTCTTTAATTAGAGCTTAATTAAGTATGCTCTATATAGTTTATATCACAAATTAAACTTTTAGTAATTTTATCAAGGTCTCTTTAATTAATTTTTTTCTGAGTAAAATAGTTTCTATTCTGCACAAGCTTTCTCAAAACCATAACGAAGATATTAGTTTTAATCTATACTTTTCGCAAAAAGGGGCTAAGAGTGCTAAAATAGGGCAATTGCAGCTCACTTTTTAAAAAAGAGCTAAATGAAAAAAAAAAATCACGCAGCGGGCATTTAAAAAGAACTAGAAACGGCGTAAAAAGTGCTAAGTTGGCATCGCTGACAACAACAAATCTTTTAGCATAAAAAGAGAAAGATAATAAAAATAAATAAAAACAATAACAATATACATTTATGAATTTATGAATTTATATAAAAAAGCAACTTACCAATAAAATGTTTGTCAATATCTCGTGACTGCGTCACTAAATGAACTGATGAAGACAATTTATGTATAAATGTATTTGATGAACTGGAATCTTAATTTGTGTATTTTAGACGACGTACATACATACATATATTGTTACTGTGGCGTAACGCGAAATATAATTTATAAAAAATGAAAATGGCATTTATTTTATATAAATTCGAAATAAAATTTTTAACACGAACTACCTTTCTGTTCATTGACATTAAAAAACACACACCCGCGCTCGTGTTAATAAAAACCCAAGGGGCTACATTGGAACTGACAAAAAATTTAAGACGGTCTTTAATTAAGACTTCAAACTAAAGAAATACGCGATTTTCTTGTAAAATTTTAAAGAAAATCGTTAAAATCTTGAAAAACTTGTTGCTGTTGTTTGTTATTTTGTTTTGTTATTGTTTGAATTTTTGTTTACACTCTCTTTATTTATCTCACTAATTAAAGTTCTCTTTTGTACTCTTTGCTGGCCTTTCTTTTCTTTTTAACTAAATTTAGTAGATATCTTTTACTTTTTTCTATTTGTTAATTAACCGGAAAAAGTTATTTCTGTTGCACATGTAATTATTTTAGTATAATTTAAAAGTGAACTTTTACTTATGTACACACATATGTATGTAAATTTATGTATATGTACTGACAATTATCACTTTTTTATCACCGAAACACAATTTTTTGTACTATTTTATGTATGATCTATTTTAAGAGTGTTTGTGTCTGCTTCACACTTTCTCACTTGATTTTAATTAATTTTCTTTTTAATGCTTTTATTTTCACACATATCTCTATTGCACAATATGACGAAATATAAAATTTCCTTTATTTTTTCATTAATAATAATAATAAAATTGATTCACTCTGTAATAATAAAAAAGCACTCTTTACTGTTCGACCATCAGCGTCAAAATATCAACTGTTTATATGTCTCCATTTGTTTTGCCATATGATCATTAATCGCAATGAATGCCTTGAAATGAGTTGCACTCATTTCATTACCTAGTAAGCTACTGCTCTTCAATTAAATATAAAAAGTCACTCAAATTAAATTGAGTAAAAATGTGTACGCTACTTATAAACATTACCAAGGTATAATGATACATATACATATGTATGTATGTATGTATGTATGTATGTATGAACATATTTTAAAAAAATATATATTTTTTTATGTTCAAATAAAAAAAAAAATTAATTTTTTTATTACCAAAAGACACTGAGTTGTATAATATGTGAACATAGAAAAACAATGTGATATCGTGTGGTTCCATAGTGTAGCGGTTATCACGTCTGCTTTACACGCAGAAGGTCTCCAGTTCGATCCTGGATGGAACCAGGTGAAATCTACTTTTTTAGAATTTAATACGTACATACATACTTGTACATACACATATGATGAAAGTATATAGTAAGTATGTATCGAATCGGGTCATTTAAAAGTTTAAATATAAAAATGCAATAAAATAAAAACGATTTGAAATTTTGCCTATATTTATTATTATTTCATCTATATGGATTCGATCGGAACAATTTTCAAGCACTTTTTCCAGTGCACGGGGACGTATCTCGGCAATGTCATCACGAATGTTAGCCTTCGAATGCTCAATTATGTCTGGTCACTCCTAATTGATACACCAATTTTGTTTACTAACGTACTTGCCAAGATGAAAATGAGCTTCATCCGAAAAGAAGATTTTTTTTTTGAAGATCGACATCATGGTCCAGTTCCATCGTCTATCAAAGCGAAAACGAAGCGGATGGTGAAGCGACTTTAACTGAATTTTGTAAGGCGTCGTACTGAAACCTTTACCCAAAATTCGACGAGAACCAGTGCTTAAAATGTTCAATTCTTGTAATCGATGAGGAGTTGATTTTGATAAATTCACACGCCTACTCTCAATCACAGCTGTGATATTTTCAGGTGTTGAAATTAAAAAGACTGGATGTGAATGCCATCAAGGATAGAATCCCGGACCGATGGTCATATGGGGATTCTAAGGGGCATTCCGGATCATGCCGTTGTTTGTTCGATCACCGACTATATGGATCCTGGATTAACTTTAGAACGAAGGTTCGAGGTTAAGTTTCCAGATCGTAAAGAATGGGAATCAGTAGGGCCCTATGTTGACCACAGGAGCCTGTGTTGGTATACGGATGGATCAAGGACCGACACTGGTTTAGGAGCCAGAATCTTTGGACCGAACACGAAGATTTTGGTTCCCATGTGCAATTGGTAAAGTATCTTTCGTGCTGAGATTCAGGCGATCTCGATATGCGCTGGGATAAACCTTCAGAGGAGTATCAGGAGGGCGCATATCGCTATATTTTCTGATAGTCAGGCCACGTTGGGGCATTGACTTCCTATGACTTGAAATCGCGTTTGGTCAAAATATGCGTTGACAATCTACAGCAACTTGGTGCAGCGAACGCGATTGTTGTTTACTGGGTTCCGGGTCATTCCGGAATACCAGGTAATGAAATTGCTGATGGGCTAGCAAGGGAGGGATCCACGACAGCCTTCATTGGTCCGGAACCTTATTATGGGGTCAACTACGTGGAGGTTGGATCGAGGGTGGACCAGTGGGAACACTCTTTAGGGATCACTCATTGGGAGAATGCTACAGGCCAAACAGCTAGTGGAGCCTTTCTCATACGGAGAAGGGCTCATTAGGTTACGAAGATCGGATATTGGTATGATATTGGGTTTACTATTGGAACACTACTACCTCAAGTATCACTTGAGTAGACTACGTCTCCTGAATGAGACTGATTGAAGGCTATATCTTGAGGAGGAAGAGACGGTAGAGAACATCTTTTGCAGCTACAAGGTACTGAATAGAAATTGACTACAGATCCCCGGCGGGGATTAGATCTAGTTCAATTAGGGTTTTACTTCGCTTCATTCGGAGGGCGGAGAAGTCGTTGTTCGATTACTGCTTTAAACCTGCTCATTTATATTATGAGTAACGATTGGGTTGGATGGGGTCGCTGGACGAAATAGTGGACAGTTCATCATCCGTGAATGGAGTAGAGCACAAAAGGTCCTTTGGGTCGCAGTGTCTGCCTTTGGGCATAATTACTCATTGGTAATAATAATAATAATAGTAATAACGAAACTGTAAATAATATTTTAGTATGATATTTGTCAAAATATCTGCTTTACAGGCGGAAGGTCTCCAGTTCGATCCAAAATTGCTATTCAAATAGCAATTCTCTCCGCTTATTTTCATACTTTTTTTTTTTTTGTTAATGTACAATTTTTTTTAAATGTATGCTATGATGTCCATGTTTCCTATTATTATGTATAATAATTTAAAAATCTAAAAATATTTCTAATAATTTTGCCACAGAAGAAATGTTTTTCCTACCAAAAAGTTTCAGAAAACCTACCAAAATCCTTTACAGCCTACCAAAGGTCCATAATATATACAACACAGTGCAACATGAAAAAAAACCATATACGGACACCACTACGTATTAAAAGAAAAAAAGAAGACCGGTGTCTCCCAGTTTTGAATCAAAGTCTTAAGGTTTTTTTTTTATTTTGGGCCTCGGTATCATTTTTGCAAATAAGTGTTTTATTTACTTTCTGAGTCAAAGTTGTAGCTCTTGTCACAATGAATAAAAATTGTGAACATATAAAAAAAAAACAAAAAAGATATAAAATTTACCTTTTTTCCGTGTTTAGGTCCATAGTTAGTAAACCGTTTAAAATTTAAAAAAAAAAATAACAACAAAAGTTTACCTAAGATCTCAATAAACAACTTTCTAAAACATATGAACTTCCTAGGAATGATCCTTAACACCGTTCAGGTAGAGCTAAATTAATTTTCGGTAAATTTTTACTTTTGCGGCTACCTAAGGTACTTCTACCCTAAATCATCCCTATGAAAATGTTTAAACAGAGCTAACAGTAATGCAAATTGTTTACTCGAAAAAAAAAACTTTTTTTTCTTACTCAAAATATTGAAAATCTACCAAAAACTTAGAAAAGTTGCAAGAAACCAACCACACTACCAAACGGTTTTAAAAATACGAAAAACTACCAAGTTTGGTCCGATTGGAACAAACCGGCAACGCTGCCTTCTAGGTGATCTTTATCGTTCAATTACAACAAAAACAATTTTTTTTAAAACGAAGTGTAAACAGGGGTGCCAGATGCTTTTAATTGAAAATCGGCAAATTTCGAAAAAAAAAAATCGGCAAAAAATCGGCAAATTAAAACTTCCCGCTTTAAGTACCATACACCTATTTTTATTAACAAAAACAGAACAATTCAGCATTAACATTTATAGAAAATAAAATAAAAATCAATAAAAAATATACTTTTTACAAATTGCAATTATATTTATATATAATTATATTATATTTTATAAATGCATACTTGAGTTCAACAATTTTTTAAACCTAGTTTAACATCAGAATCAAAACAGTTTAAATGGTTAAATTTTAAATAATTACATAGTGCGACAGTGACAAAAATGAACGGAATCCACAGTATAGGTTCGATTATACTACCAAAGGTTAGTAAAACCCTGTACTCGGTTTGGTCAGATTGACCACCAATTTTTTTATGGACCTCAAAAGATTTTCAAGATCTAACTTTATTTACTAACTTTTGGTAATACAATCGAACCTCTACTGTGGTCTTCGTGCATTTTTCCAATAGTCTTCATTTGTCGCATAGTGTTATTGAAAAAAGCAATTCCTTGTAGTGATTCATTTACCAGCGAACATCGAAATTTTTTTTTTTCATTTAGATTGAGTTTACTGAAAATGCTATCCACATTTGCTGAAGATCATGGAAGGATCATAATTTGTTGTACAAACTATGACAACACTGGAAATGCAACTGTTACATCCCCTCGTTTTCAGAAATTTTTTTTGCCAAAAAATCTACAAATTTATTTCAAGTCCTTCAAAAATTTCTACAGAGTTCAAAGATTTTAATTTTCTGAATTCGGAATCTAAAATTTGTTTTTCTTTTCTAGCAATAAAGCTAGGAAATTCTCTCAGAACTTCCGTAAGAGAACTATTCTTATTTTTAGTAATTTTGTTAATTTCGTTTTTGTAAAGTTTTGATTCAGATATTAACTCTTTAGCCAATACTACCAAATACACCCCATCAAATTTCAAAAATATTATTTGTGTTCATAAAATCCGTTAAATAAATGTTTTTATTTTTTAGAATACCGTTTTTTGTACAGGTTATGTATTTCTGTTAATTCACTTTGAAAAATTCTGTTAATATTATTTACTATTTTAAGAATATATTTTAAAAAAGAAATATATTCAATTTGATTTGTTTAAACTTTTAATAATTTTTGTTTGTTGTATCAATTTGATCCACATTGGCAGCCAACGAAAAGTAAATTTTTAAGGCTTCATGTAAATAAAGTATTCTAGATAGCCATCTGGATTGACTTGGACACAGTAACTTTTTTGGTTTTATTCCTAGCATCTTCTAAATGTTGTGAAATTGATCCAATCTTTTTGGACTATTTGATACATAATTGTAGCAAATATTTCAGTATTGTTCAAAATTGTAAATATACTAGAACGAATAAAGTATTTTAACCCGGGTTCTACACCTGATATCAACTTTGATATGATATGAAAAAAAACGTCGGCAGAGAAAATAAAATGTCATTTTAATATTTCTCTTCATATCTAACAACAGGAACACGTTGATGTTGAAATAAATATTATAATATTTCATTTTTTTTTTGTACAGCAATGAAAGAAAGAACATGTCGCAGTATTTTATTAGTGAAAATTTCTTTAAAAATAAAGGGAAAATTTTATAAAAATGAAATAATTTTGTGTATAATTATTATTAATTCATATATTTTTTTATTTTTGTATTATTTTATTGCTTTTTTATTGAATTTAAAAAATTCAATTTCAGTTTTTTTTTTTGTTTTTTTGTTTTGTTTCTCTATATGAGCTGTTTTTGACAGTTCATATCATGATATTGTTTTCATAATATATATTATGATATCGATATCATAATAGATATTATGATAGCTGATTCGCAGTCAACACGTAACAAAATTATATCGGCTATCGAATTTGACGTACGCAGATATAAAAATATTTCGTTTCATATCTCGTGGAGACCCCGGGTAAGCTTTTTTGAAAAAATCGGCATTTTTGACGCAAAAATCGGCAAATCAGCACATTGGTAAATTTAAACTACAAAATCGGCAAAATGCCGATAAATCGGCAAATATGGCAGGCCTGATTGTAAATTTGTTTTTATATATCGATCATTTGCGAGAAGAGTGGCATAACTCAAAAAACACAATCTCGAAAAGTAAGGGCGATAAGTACAACGGGAATCATACAAAATTTTGTTGTAAAATTCAAACTAATTCGCAAAATAAATTATAATGTCTGAGTAAATAAGGCAATAGGGAATATGCAACTTGTTTATTTAAATACATATGTATGTATGTTTGTATGTATGTATACTCAAAAAGCACTTGTATAGCACTCTACTACTGCATTCTTATCATTTAGCGGTAATATTAATGAATCACTATTTTTACTGCTGTTTTTGAATTCATACCAATGATGGTAAATGACATTTTCATTTAAATAACAAAAAATTTCATCAAGAGTACTTTTTTTATTCCCAAAAGTTAATATAGTTTTCTACTTAATTTAATTGTTATCAGCATATATGTGACCAAAACAGCGTAACTTCTCTTATATGCAAATATTTAATGCAAACATTTTGTTTTATGTAAATATTTCTCTAAAAATTATTAGTCCAGTGAAAACAAAAAAAATTAAATTTGTTCATAAAATAGTGATTACTGAATTTATTTTTTAGTGTTTTTCATGTAAAAAGACAATCGTTTGTAAAATTTAGAATTAGAATTTGCATTTGATATACCAGCTGAGCTACTTTTTTTAGACAAATTGTGAAGAAAATTGTCAAGAAAAATGTGTTTTTGTCGATATTATCGTCGTTTTGAAACGAATGGTACCAATATATTTTCGATAAGTGTCGACAACGCCAATGGTGCCTGCCAAACCGTTGTTTTTGTTTTGTGTTCACAAATCAACGACAAATGGAATAGAACCAATTACGTTTT
Source organism: Metopia argyrocephala (assembly GCA_963576795.1). Lineage (NCBI taxonomy): Eukaryota > Metazoa > Arthropoda > Insecta > Diptera > Sarcophagidae > Metopia > Metopia argyrocephala. Next base: position 43,904,291 of record OY756210.1, read on the forward strand.
GAGAGTGTTATTAATATTGAAGTAATACCTAGAACGAAAAAAAAATAATATATATTTTACATCAGTTTTGGTTATTTTTATTTTATTTTGATTTAATTATAATTTCGTCTCTACTGTTTTTTGCAAAATTATAGGAGTGTTTCTGAATAAATTTTGATTTCCATTACTACACATTCAATCCAAACTACACTTTTATTGTGTGTTAGCGTATTTATAAAACAATAATAAATTTCGTAAAAAAAATTGATGTTTTCAGTAAGCCACTTTGACAATTTTGACCAATTTTTTCCTTAAAACCAAAGTACATACACATATACTTACTTATTGCCTTTAATATTTCAACAAAAAATTAAACAAATTGGAAGAAAAGTAACCAAAAACATGAAAATTATTCGCATCCAATTTTTTTGCTTTCTTTCAGCTTAACGTCTGAATTGAAATTTATCAAAATTAATCAATTGTTTATTAGAATGTGTAAAAAAATTACCTACAAAAAATAATGCTACACGCTATACATATTAATTAATTATTAATCTGGTAAATTAAAATATTTATTAAAAGGTAATATTTTTTATAGGAACTGTATCAATGTTTTTAAGAATTGTACTGGACTTCAGTCGAACATTAACAAACCATTGTAAAATATGTATCAAGAAGTATTTTTTTTTTTACAATTGTCTATAATTTTACGTTATCATAAATCCTAATAATAAACATTAAAAGAAATAAATAATCATGTTGAATAGCATTTATATTTATTAAAACCATTCCTCGAAATATTTAATTTCTTCTTTGAGAAAAAAAAATAACTAAAATAAGAAATAAATCTACAATTACACATTAAAGAAAAAAGTACCCAAATTGGATTAAAAATTACCAACACGGCAATATTGATTTCATTTATTTATAAATTCATTTTAGCTTTTGTGTATGTATCATATTTGGCAACCAAAGAAACAGTGGTTCCATAGTGTAGCGGTTATCACGTCTGCTTTACACGCAGAAGGTCTCCAGTTCGATCCTGGATGGAACCAGGTCGGTTAATTATTTTTATTAAAAATTTTGTTTAATTGCATTAAATTTTTTTAATAACAAATTACACAATAAATTTTTAAAAATGTTTACAAATTAAAACCGCATTAATGATTAAATATAAGAAAGGAAAATTAATATGTAAATAACGGCTTTTATAATTTTTATCATTTTGATAACCGAAGTGTTTAATTTTTAGAGGACATTCAAGACATTATTAATAAAATAAAAAGCTTGATTTTAATTTTTTTGTTAATTAGGCTTCTCTTGCCACAAAACAAATTTAATAAAATAGTTTGACTTTTTATATGTAAGTATTTTTCATTTGAATTTATTTTAAAACAGATTTTTTCTGGTATTTCGAAATCCGAACAGCAACATTTTTTAATTTTAACACGGAATTCGATTCTATTATTCAACGTCATTCTGTTCCATACTGTACTCGTATTTAAAAAAAAATCATAATATTCTGTATTTGAATAAGGCAGTGTCGAAAGTCTTAAAACAAAAAATCATAGTTTATGAAATGGATGCTCTTTGGTTGGTTTTTTTAAACGATGAACTTCGACCCAATGCTAATCATTTTTATCCAGGTTTTTCCGCTAATATAATAGTTTCAAATTTTCCTCCATGTTGAAGCAAAAAATATTTGTACACTAAATGCAGAAATGCTTTCCAATATTTTGAAGTTTGTAAGTAAATTCACTCTATTTAATTAATTAAACTTTTAGTAAATTTTACCTAGTCCTCCTTAGTTTCTTTCTTAAGTATGTAATATATTTTCGATTTTGCACAAGTTTCCTCAAAACTGTAACCAAAAAAGCAGTTTTCATCTGTATATTTAGTAAAAAGTGTTACAAATTAAATCAAAAAGGGCTCTTTCTTTTGCCAAGTGGCAATATCTATAAAAGAGTTAAAACGCCGCAAAAAGTTGGCATCGCAGACAACTGAATAGGAAAAATAATTCTAAAAATCAGCAAAAATTTTTCGATTATCTCCATTTGAAAATGAATTTTCTATTCCTATTACAGAATAAAAATCAGACTGATCTTAAAACCCTGTGTTTAAAAACACAGTAATTTAGTTTCCAACGGTTCCTTTTCAATTAGTTTTATTAGTGAAATAGATTTATGTATGTCGGGACGGCGCGAACGCCATTCCCGGCTACCAAAAATTACACGCACGAGTTATTCGCATTAGGAATAATCGCGGAGGTCAACTCGACCGAAAGTGCAATGGCCAAGCCTCACTCCGGGGGAACCGCCTTCGTGATCACGGTAACCCCTACGCCAGGTAAGTATGCTTTTCTCCGCTCAAACTGAATGTCTTATGCGAACATAAACATTAACTCAATGAGAAGTATATCAAAAATCTTAAAAACATGTACATATATATTCATAAACAAAGTACAAAGCGAAATAGAAAAACAAAAACAAACTAAACACTACTTATTCATAGCAAGGGATGCCAATCCTCCGAAAAGTTAATGTTGGTGGTATTTAAAACACAAATTCGTAATATTTTATATAAAGGCAGTTTGTTATTAAAAAAAAGAGAAGTACAAAAACCAGAACTAAATATAATCGTTCGCTTCAGGGCAAATTAATTATAAGGTGCGGGCGTTTTTATAACGAACACAATAATTATTGAAATTTTGATAGCTTCCACCGCCATACACTACTATACAGAAACAAACGACTGAACAGCTGATTAGCTAACCGCACCTCGTTCGATTCGATTGATAAAACTCTCAGAAAAAATAATTTTACATTTACAAAAAGATTACCAGATTAAGATTTCAAATAGAAAACAAATAGGACATCAAAATTAGAGATGCCTTTATATTATTATAAGATCGATTATTGCATGATTGGATAAATACTTTTATATTTTGCTCTGTAAGTACTATAAAATAATATTACTTCTTTTAATTTTAAACAAATTTTTACATATTTTTGTTACATTATGGTATATTGTTTTAGGGTATTTATTGTAAATTCTATTAAAATTAAATATATTGTATATGTAGTACAATACCTACTGAGATGGCTACCCTATACAATGAAGTTTTTTTTATTGTGTTGTAGCATATGTTTTTGTTTACTTAAACGAGGACAAAAATGCCGCTAATGATGCGATTTTTTTTAAGTTAAATATCGTCGGTTGACAATTAAAACTCACTAACTGTAGTCATATAACATAGCACTTAGTGAGTTTTACCTGTCAACCGATGATATATGGTATAATATTTTCTTAGCAGTAAGAAGTAGGAGTTTATATTTGTCAATTCCTCTTGATTTTCTTCTTTTTTTATTATAAAATAAAATTTATAAATACGCCAAACAAAATACTATACTGTAATTCTCTTAAGCTAAAATGCATAAATTTTGGGTTTTTTGAAACAGTCTGGGTCTTAGAATATATAAAATTAAAAAGTTTAAAGGTAATAGGCATAAAGCTTTTCAATTACAATAAGCGTTCAAGAAGTGTATTCCTAGCCAAAAAATCCCAAATCAAGTCTATAAATTTTTAGCGATAGAGTTTTAGCTTAGAAGAGTTACAGAATAAGGCCTCAGGTTTAAGTAAGTTTCATTTGTAGCCAAAAATACTATTTTCGAAACATAATTTAGTTAATTTTATATCAAATTTATACATTCAATTTAAAGAAATACACATATCTCAGTTGATCAACAATAGGGTATTACCCTAAAATGTTGGAAATTTCACAAAAATCAACTAATAATATCGATATCTATTTACTGTAAAAATTTTAACGTATTCCGATTACTTTTTCATCTTTAAAATCTAATTTAAGACCATTATTGATATAATGTATTGACTACCTCTCTATCAACAAAGGGTATTATTTTGAGTTAATACATAAGGTAAAAGAAAAATGTATCGTATATTTTCATGAAAAAGGTATTATTTTGATTTAAGGTTTGTACCTGAATAAAAGCGTTCAACGTACGACGTTATAAAAAGTTTAATTTGTATACGTCCATATTACCAAAATACGTAATAATACAAAACACTTTGAATTAACGACAAACAACAAAAAATTTTCCTTTTATTTTGAGTATTTATCTAGACAGTAGTCGCCGTGGTCTAGTGGTAAGTGGCATTTCCAATTGTCTTAAAATGTAACCACAAGCAGTTTTTGGTATCTACTGAAATTTTAAAAATTTTTAGTTAATATTTTATGCTCTTGTCAATTTATTTCATTAAATACTCTTTATTCTTAAAAAACTGCATCTCATATGAACCATTTGTTTCACTGTACACTTTTACAAACTCGAAAAATTATGATATTCATCTCGCTTTTGTCAATTCACTGTAAAAGTATCAAATACGTGTAAATGACCATACTCTACACAATTTTCACTATATTTACTTAAGCGGGGTTTAGACGGTAATACTTTACGTACGTAAAACCAAAGAGAAAATTATGTGAAATTCCATAAAAAAAAAAATTTTAAAAATGAGAGTAAAAATCTTACTACAGATTTTTTACGTTTACACGGTTGGTAAAATACCAAAACAAAGTAAAATGAAAACATAAAATGCACATACATGTGCACACAAAATTTACATGCATTTTAAATACATTTAACATAAACAAAAGCTAACTTAAAAATACATCTCTGATCTTATGATGTGTGATGGTTTTTAAAAAAATTTAATAAGAACAAAGAGAGCTGTACGACTGTCAAATTTTCATCCGTATTTTCTCTCAATATCGTACAGTCTCATTACATATCATGTTTACACAATACTATTAATTCTCTTCTATACAAAAATTTGACATGTCGTACGACTTGTATTGCTGTCTAAACCCGCCTTTAAGATTACATATAAGTATACCAAAAATCGCCAAATGCAAGAAAAATTTTATTATTTTGTCAACACTTGATATCAGCATTCGTAAACAAAACAAATTCAATTAAATTCAAATATTCATATGGAGGTTTTTGAAGAAAAAAACGCAATGGATTCTTTAAATAAAAAGAAAGTTATCAGAAAACATAAAAAGTGGCTATCAGAGGAAATTAAATTAATTTTAGACTATTTGGAACAGGAGAAGAATATCGAGGTATTACAACATATTTTACATACTTAAGTGCATATGTACATATATACTAAAGAGAGTCAAAACCACAGACTCCTACCGCACAAGCTTATTATAGAAAATTAATATCTAGTACTGGCATAAACGCTACTTGGGACCTCATCAAATGGAAGGTACGACATTTGAAGTGCAACTATAGGAAAGCCAACGACTGGTTTCGCTCAAATACAGCTGGTCTGCTGTATGAAGATTGGGAATCGGATGGTATTAAAGGTGAGTGAATTTTGTTTAACTCTTAAAACAGTAATCTATAAAGAAAAACATAAATTATTCTCTTACATTAGCCGAAGTTTTACGTATTTGTCCCCAGTACTATCAACTGGACAGGATTTTTGGTTCAAATTACAATACGCAAACCCCATTCGAAACTGTTGATATAACAGAGGATTTTTCAGAGACATTTTCAACACCAGACACTGAGAGTATTTCAAGTTTTAAGTTTAAAGATGATGAGTGCAGTGATTCTCAAAATTATACTTCAATTGATTCAGCAATAAAAATTTCCGACGACAAGCGGCCAGAAACATCGAATTTAGGGAATCCATCAAGAGAATTTGAAGAAAAATTAAAAAAATATAAACGAAAGTCTACATCTTCCTATATGACAGACCTTCAAGGTCAGCGAATCTCGTTCAATAAAATGAAATTTGAATTTGAAAAACAAAAACATGAGGTAGAAACAAAACTAAATCAGAGGAGAATAGACTTAGAGGAAATGAAATTAAAAGCTGATATAGAATTTAAAAAAAAGCTTTTAGAATTAAAATCTCGCGAAATTGTGCGAGATGAAAAACTCAAAATTTTGGAAATGGAAAAAGATGAACGTTTAAAAAGATATGAAATTGATATGAAATATAAACATGAAAGTCAAGTAATATAAAAAATACGTCTAAAGAAAGAAGTAAGTATTAATGACAAGTAATATATGTATCTACACTTTGAAAATTTAACAGATTTAAATTTCGATTTTATAACTAAAACATTGTTTTTTTATTCCATATGTAATTAGCGTATAATGTTGCATTAAATAATGATAATTTTTAAATATATTTACATGTACAATACATATAATTTTTTGTTTCGCCTTAAAACAAAAATCGTATATACAACATGCATATATCGAAATTTGAAGAACGTTCGTCTTGGATAAAAACTATTATCTTGTAACTAAGATCTTTAAATATGCATGCCTTTTTTCAGTTTGAGCTTTATAAGAGGAATTAATATAAAACGATTGCTTCAATAAATCTTTTTTTAAATCAGTTATATTTACTAACATATATGTATGTAAACAATGTATATTATATAAATGCTATAGAGCTAGAGTAATTCCGGGAACACTAGATCTTTGTCCTTAATGTCTACAAAGCCCCCATGATACACGATGTAGCAGGGTTCCTCTGATTACATACAACGTATGACCGTACCCACTGTTTTCTCACTTCAAACAAAGAGGTTAATAGTCTTTATTCCTTTTTTATATCTAATATATAAAATTCTCGTGTCGCGGTGTTTGTTGTCAAATTCCTCCGAAATGGCTCAACCGATTTTCATGAAATTTTGTGTGCATATCGGGTTGGTCTGAGAATCGGTCAACATTTATTTTTCATACCCTGAAATGTTAATGTACCCTCCCCAAGGGAAAATTAATGTCTTACTTAAATAATGTACCGATGTCGATGAAATTTTAAACTAGATAGATCTGCGTACCGTAGAACACAAATGGTTTTGGTTTTTTTTATTAAGTAGTACTTAGAGGGCAATACAGGAGATATTTATCCCTATCGCCAACTATCAAACTGAAGTGCCGATTATGGCGGATAATCATTTATTAAAATTATTAGTAACGCAGACATTAAAGATGATAATCGTTAGGTTGTACCATATTCACCTCTGCTGAGTAGAACTCTCAGTGCTTCATTTTCTGCAATAAATTGAAATTACAATGAAATCAGTATTTCTCATATTGATTTATTTAAAATCGACTCCGAACGACAGATTTGAGAAGCTTTTTCATGGCAATCAATTACTCCCACAGCTTGTGCCAGAAGACAGCTGAGAGGTAGTCGCCGAAATAAATAATTTTTTCATATTTCTGTTTTTGTTTTCAAGATGTCGTAGTTGAGATTTGAACCCAACACACTTACCACTAGACCACGCCGACTACTGTCTAGATCAGGGATGGCGAACCTATGGCACGCGTGCCCAAAGCGGCACGCAGATAAATTTTCGCCGGCACGTATAATATTTTTCATTTTCATACATATGTACTGACTAATCCATATGCATTTTTGATATTGAAAAAATTGTGAGCTCAAATCAAATTTAATGCATAAATTTTGATATTTAAAAATATATTTGCGTATGTAGTAGAGGTGAGCATAAGACGCTAAAATTGTACAGTATTGCATTTTTCTCATGAGCAAATACTGATTGTAGTTGCAAATATAATAATAAGAGTAATGCAAAAACAGAGAACAAAAAATAACAGGACACAAAAGCCATTGTACAATATTTTAACATACAGTTGGTTCAGAGTACAATAAAAATATTGTACTCTTCATAGTGTAACAACTGCATTCCTTTTTAGTAGTTAATGGGAAACAATGTTTCTACAACTTTTAAATTTTTGTAACCAAATTTCAGCAAAAATCTTACCAAATTTTTAAATCCTATTTCTAATAGAAAAAATTAAGAAAATTATGTTAAATCAATTATATCTATTTGGCTTTTTGCAATATAATGTAATATATATACTTTGATTAATCTGTCAAGATAATTTTACTTTTTGGTTATATGGGAGAAATGGCAAATTATATAAAACCTCTATTCGCATTCACATTAATCAAGCTCAACTAATGTTTTTAACGGATATTTCCAACCATTTAAATTAATTAAATATTAAATTGCAAGGTCCCGGAAAATCAATTGATGTAATGTTCGATATTATTGAAGGTTTTGAGTCCAAATTAGTGATATTTAAACGCGATATTGACAACAATAATTTTAAGTGTTTTCCTTTGTTGAAAGATCACCTTCAAAAATTTTCTATTCATGGAGTCTATGAAATTAATATAAATTTTTATAGCCAAGTTATAAGTGACATACAAGACAATTTTGTTACGAGTTTTCCAGATTTCAAAAAATTTCAACCATTAATTAACTTTATTCAATATCCAGACAAGTTTGATTTGGAAACTGCTAAAATAGATCAATTAGAATTGTTAAAGTTGGTGAATTTAGAAATGCAGTTGGCAGAGTTTCAATCAAGTTCTATTTGGAAGCAAAAATTTATAGAGTTGAGGAGAGAGAGAAAAAAGAAAAGATTATATGAAGAAGAATACGAAACCATGAATAATATGTTGTTTAACGCCCATGTGCTGGAAATCGAAAATCGCATGAAATAGGCGAACTCGATATGAAATCGCAAAAGAGGTGTGCTAGAGTTCACAATCGCCAGAAATTAGGCGTTTTCAAGTCACAAACTTTTACGCAAATGATCTATAAGTGAAATTGCATATTTTCTTAAAAATTTGCATATAATTTAACATAAAAGCATACATGAGTAAAATCTAATATGCTTTTTATAAATACAAAGTAAAAAAAGTGATATTTTACAATTAATTTTAATAGAAAATGTAAAATAAAAAGTATGTTCTTTTTCATTGCTCATATCTAAGAAAACGCTCTCTAATACGTTGTTTTCTTTCATATTGTTTTTTTTTAATTAAACTTAACAATGACGCAGCTGGCATTTTTATTAATTTTATTTAATAATTTGTTTATATTATGTTTGTTTTTATTACTTTTGACACTTAAAACATGTTTTCATTTTTCGAACATAACTTTGAAAAATAAATGAAACGCACGATTTTCAACACCTGAAAAACTAAAATTGGCGATTTTGAAATCACAAGTGATTTGAAATCGCACGTTTTCCAGCACATGGGCGTAAGACACTGTGTTCGCTCCCAGAAACATTTAATGCGATGAAGAAATCGTTTTAAGCTATTCTAACAATATTTTCATCAACGTATAGCTGTGAAAGTCTATTTTCGATTATGAATAATATAAAATCTGATGTACGAAACAGGCTTATCGATGAATGAAGGCTAGTATAGAAATGAATCTATACTTTTAAAATGCATGTATTTTCATTTAGTAAAAATAATTTTTATTGGCACGCATGTATTTTCATTTTATAAAAATACTATTTATTGGCACGCAGTCAAAAAAAGGTTCGCCATCCCTGGTCTAGATAAATACTCCAAATGAAAGGACAGTTTTTTGTTGTTTGTCATTTATTGAAAGTGTTTTATATTAAATAATTTTTTAAAATACCATATATTAAATGATTAGTGAAATGGTGTTTGTCTAAATAATAATAGTGCTAAAGGCATAATTATATGTTTGCTATTGCACTTAATACTAGAAATAAATAAAAAAACAATGTTAAAAAATAAAAGCATTGCAAAACAGCCTAAATTAGAAAACACATACTAGATTCTTAAGAAAATTTATGCGAAGAAGAAAATAATATATGAAAGCAATAATAAGTTAAGAATAACGCCAATATAAACCAGCACTGAGTACGTAAAAGTGATGCAAAAAATCCCGTTGAGAATTGACTTGAATCGATGAATGCTCTACTCTTTTCAGGAGGATTAAATATATCAGCTCAATATCGTCGAGCTGTGGTAGGTCGTGGAACACCTGAAGTACGGGGACGTGCTGATGCAATTGATGACTTGGCTCGAACAGGTTGGGTAACCGAATCCGAATTGTAACTGAGATAAACATGCGAGAGATCAATGAATTCATTTGAATCTTTAGTAGAAGCTTTAGAATCGGTTATATGTTTACGCATATTATTTCCGGTGTAGGCTACACACTTGAGTTGCCATTCTCCAATATCTTCATTCCAATGGGTATATTGATTAATCATGCTCTGATATTCTTTGGGTATGTAAGAATTTAAAACCAGCTCACAAAGTGCCAGTTCACGCGATAAAGAACGTATGTTTTCATAAATGGCTTCTTTTTCACGTTGATGTTCCCTTTGCTGATCGGCTAATTCAGATTTGACGCCCATTAACATTTGCATAACACGATGAATTTTTTTGGTAATACCGGTGTTGGCCTCTTGCAAAGAGGAATAACGCTCTTCGATGTCAATACGTTCAGTTTCTTTTTGTTGTAGAGTTTCTCTTAAAGTTTGCTCAGCCTTTTCCCTTTCTTCCAGCTCACGTAGTGATTGCTCTAATAGCTTTTCTTGACATTGAGCCTTCTCTAAAAGATTCTCTCCGCCTACTAGAATCTTGCCCTCCAAAGACATGAGTTTATTACGTAGTTGTTCTTGTTCAGTTTTAGTTTTCGAGATTTCTAATTGATGTTCATGCTTCCGTTTCTCTAGGGCATCCTTTTTGGCCTGTTTCAATTCACGTTGCTTTTGCTTCTCTAAAGCCTTTTCAGTTAACTGATGTTGTGTCTCGGCCAGAACTTCTGCCTCAATTTCATCATCGTCATCTTCTTCCTCTACTTCCTCTTCTTCATCCATTTGCGGTTCTTCTTCGTAACCTTCTTCCAACTGTTTACGCAAACGCTCGATTTCTTCCTGGAAATGACGTAAAAGGGCATCTTTTGGCTCCTCATTAATGTGCATACGGTTCTGTATGTTCTTAGTACGACTAGCGTAGCGTAAAGTGGATATGGTTTCCATGTAATTAGTATCAGCTGGGGATATAGTAGCACACATAACTGTTTTTGAATTGCCACCCAAAGAGTCTTGTAAAAGTCGTGTCAGTTTTGAATTTCTATACGGAATGTGAGAGCTTTTACCATCCACTAAAGCGCTAATGACATTTCCCAAAACTGAGAGTGACAAATTAATTTTTGTGGCTTCTTTAAGACGTTGTCCAGTAGCTTGCGTCTTACTTTGCCTCTCTGAACCGGCCAAATCAACCAATTGAAGTTTTCCCATACGTACATGCTGTTGACCGCCCTCACCCAATTCACTGCGTTCTACAGTTATGGAAAATATGGCGTGAGAACGTGATGATTCTGAATTCATTTTTGTAGCACCAACTACACGGTTTTTATTGCCCAATTTCATTATATTTTCTAAATCATCAGCATTATGCACCACATAACCACTTAAATCCTTAACGAACACTCCAATATCTGGCCTCTCTTTTACTTCTAAGCTTTTGGTTACATCCTTACCTAAAAGATCACGTACCTCTTCATTGTAGATTTCCATGTAGCTCACTCTTACCAAAAATTTTTGGTTTTCTTTGGCCTTGGCAATATGACCAAATATATGCGCAAATGCATTCGGTATAATACCTTTCGTCTGTGGTGACTCTGGATAACCGGACATAGTGTAAGTCTTTCCGGTACCAGTTTGACCATAGGCCAATATTGTGCCATTATAGCCTTCCAGTACTTTCTCCACTATGGGTCGAGCCGTATCCACATACAAGTCTAGTTGACTGCTTTCACCATCAAATACATTATCAAAATAATAATTTTTAGGTGGCTCATTAGCTGTAGCATTAGGTTTAACCACGGTAATGGCTCTTTTCAGTTTATCCACTTTTATTACACTCAAAGCACCAGCCTGTATTTCATTTCTATCCATTGGCCTGGCTCTAACCACAACACGTACATTTTCTATTTCAGCCTCTTGTTCTTGATTTGCTTGATCGTTGGTCATTTTTTGTGTAAACAAATCTTTAATAATTATTTTAGAAAATATTTATTTTAATACGAAAATTTCGGTTGCTTAGTAAGTTTTCCAAAAGAGATATTGATTTTTTAGGCAACACAGCTGACGCATAATTTATTTTTGTTTTTTTTTATGGATTGTTTTGTTTTTCTTTTAGTTGCATTTTCCACCACCCACTTGACGGAATATTTTAGCAAAACAAAAACGGGAAACACACAGAGTTGTACTACAAAGGTAGTGCAAATATCTATTTGTTTTAATTTTTTTGTATTTAATGAAAATAAACGACTAAAAAACACTGTTATTCCTTAAAATTAAAATTCCCATTTGATCTTAGTCTGGATTTACACGTTGAAATAATTTCATTGAAATTTTAGTTTAATTTCGTTTGAACTTTCATTGGAATGTACACAATGAAATTTTTTTAATGAAATTAAAGATTGCTTATTTTTCTATTCTTTAATAATTTTTTTTTCTAAACTTAAATTTTTCAATCCATTTAATATTTTTAATTTAATATTTTTAAGCGCACTTGTTAGCCATTTAAAATAATATAAAAATAAAAGAAAATGTGAAAAAAACTGCAGTTGACTATTACGAATTATAGTACAAAAGAGAATTTCAGAGTACATGAAAGCTCGTACCACTTACTATTCCTGTCTCTTTCTCTCACCCACAAAATGAAAATTTCAATGAAATTATTTCAACGTGTAAATCCAGACTTATTTCTTAATGATTTCAAATTTTTTTAACTCTCCTTTTTATATAGGAAATTTCTTACGGTGTATTTTATTAATGTGCAAATATCTATTTGTTTTAATTTTTTTTCATTTATTGAAAATAAACGACTAAAAACACTGTTATTCCCTAAAATTAAAATTCCTTAATGATCTCAACTAATTTCTTGATGATCTCAACTTTTTTGACTCTCCTTTTGAATATATTTCCCTGATATGTTTTTATGCTGTGTATATAGGAAATTTCTTGCGGTGCATTTTATTAATGTGCCCTCTTTTCAGAACATTTTATGACAACTGTGCGACTGTGTTTTTTTGTACTGATTCAAGTGGTTTGTGCTATTCAGAAGAGAAGGTAAAATTTTCTATTTATTTTTAACACATAATTCAAAGTAAATTATTTTTATTTTTGGGAAATGGCTTTAAATTGAATAAAAGTCTTAATTATTATTGATGTTGTTAAATATATTGTGTTGATTATAAAGTGAAATAAAGTTTTACAATTGCGCGCCATTTAAATTTGTAAATAAAAGCACGTTTTTTTGCCATTTACCAACAAAAGAATCTTGTAATTAATGCTCACAAATCTTGCAACAAACGTTCAAATTAAAACTCTTACCATCCAGATTGTTCTGAGACAACGGCATTATTTTAAAGCAATGGATTGCGAATTATTACGACCACCGGCCGAAGTGAGAGGCATGACAGTTTTGGATAGAGAAAAATTTAATAAAACCATACAAGTACCCGTCTTGTGGGTGCCTGAAGAAAAGTCACAACGTGTGTTACCTTTATTAAAAAAATTACTATTGAAAATGGAAAAATTAAAACCAGTGAAGCCATTCAAATTCAATGAACAAGAAGGTAGACATATACTTTTGCATCCCGTGCCAGTAAAAAGCTGGAATGATTTACCCAGCGAAGAATTGGACAAACATGAAGTGAATGAGAAGAATTTTGGCCTAACTGATGTTTTGTTGAGCTATGACAACTGGAGGGCAGATGAAATATTGAAATCAATTTTGCCACCCGAAGAAGAGGGTTTAACATCCTATTCCAGAATTGGACATATAGTCCATCTTAATTTAAGAGATCATTTAATGGCTTATAAAGATCTCATAGGTCAGATTTTACTAGACAAGGTAGTCGGTTGTAAAACTGTGGTGAACAAAGCGGCAACTATTGATAATACCTATCGAAACTTTCAACTGGAATTGCTGTGTGGTGAGGCTGTTTATCAAGTAGAAACTAAAGAGAATGGAGTATTTTTTGAATTCGATTTTTCCAAGGTTTATTGGAATCCTCGTCTCTCAACGGAGCATGAGAGAATTTTCAAACTTCTAAAACCAGGAGATGTTTTATATGATGTTTTTGCTGGTGTGGGTCCATTTGCAGTACCGGCTGCGAAAAAGAAATGCCATGTATTGGCAAATGATTTAAACCCAGAAAGTTTTAAATGGTTGCAGCACAATATGAAACGTAACAAATGCTCGGCACAATCTAAAGTTTTTAACAAAGATGGTCGAGATTTCATACTCAATGACTTGAAAAATGATCTTGTAGAGAGATGGCAAGTTGACAGCCCAAATACAAATTATAACATACACATAACTATGAATCTTCCTGCCATGGCTGTAGAATTTCTATCAGCATTTAGAGGTCTTTTCAAAGACGTAACATCAATAGATTATTCTCAAGAAAATGTTAATTATCCTTTAGTTCACGTCTATTCCTTTGCTAAGGGCACAAATACTAAAGAATTGGTTTTGAAATTGGTGGAAAATAATTTGCAAATGTTGTTAAAGGATAATTTGGAAGGCATTCACTTTGTACGCAATGTTGCACCCAACAAAGATATGTATAGAGTGTCGTTTTATCTCACAAAGGAAATGCTAACAGAACCCATTGCTTGTGAAGCAAAAAGTGATGATAAAACTGAACTCAAGCGTAAAGCTGACAATGTAGAAGATTTGGTGGAAATTTCAGAAAGTAAAATAAAATGTTCTTAAATATTAAATGTATTGCATTTTATTTCAATTGGTTGACTACCTACATATAGAAGTCGCATTAGATTTGAAGGCAATTAATTAACAATATTGTAATTTTAAACAATTTTAAACTGTTGGATTAATGCTTAAGAAAATCAATTGATAAATCGTTTTATTTTTATTTGAACAATTATAAGAAAGCTTTGTACTATAGATAGTATAAACGCCATTGCAATTAAGCGAAAACACTTTTCTGTTGAGTCCAAAAAAAAAAATGCCTAAAAGAGGGCAACAAATTATTATTCCTTTCAGACCACTAAATTAATGGGAATTTTTAACTGATTTTTGGAATATATGGTCTCCATATCGTACGAAAATATAATTAATGTTTATATTTGATCATTTTTATATCCTTCGAGGATTTTCAGGACATACGAACAATTCATGCACTCGTTAACCTTTTTAACTTAAACGCATATTTATTGCATGCATCAAATGACTTCAAATGATTTGAAACATTAAAATTTATAATTTTTTTAGTTAAATTATGCCCCAATTCACTATTTATTAGCCATTAGTACTTTTGTAGTTGTAAACACAAATTGTTTCTTCCGCTCATTTTGACAAAACTGAAATCTGACGCAAGATTTTGGAAATAATTTAAATAATGGTAAATCGAATAGCAGAATAGTGTGAGAAACAAATATAAAGAACAATTAGCGCAATCGATGCATGTCGGTATTTTTGATGCTGATCAAATATAAACGAAAATAGTGAGACCTACACCCACCCGCACAATCGATGAATCGCAGTCTAAAAGGGTTATGAAAAACTGAAGAGAGTGCCTTAGGACAAAATTGAAGTTTCATACTCTGTATCGGTTACACTGTTGTTCAGGTTATGTATATGCTACATATAGAAACGACATGAAATAACATGGAAAAAATCAAAATTAAATTTTCTTAAAGGAAGCCCACCTTTGTTTTTTTTCAGCGTTCTTTAATTCTTACGACGATACATTTGTTCCTCACCTTAGGAATGAGACAAAATGGCTGTGAATTGCTCATTCAAAGGCCAGTGTTATACCTTCATCCTTGAATGATCAACAGCAATTGCCTCAACATTTTGCATGTTGATTGTGTGGTGAGTGGCTTCACTAAATAGGTTTAGGTGTTTTCTGCTACTTCCCAATAGGTGGCGTTTTTCTCCTGATCATACGTTTTTGTTGACATTGATTGGTGGGATAGAGTGGAATGTCAGGGAGCGATTTCTTTCTAGATGGACTTCTTATAGGGGGACTTTTTTTCCTAATATTTTAGTTTGGAAAAACCGCAAACTAACGTTTGGTAGGATTTGAGCCTGGTCCGTTGTAGTTTTTGTGCTAGCGCTCCAACCACTATACCACGAACCCCCCATTTAGTATTTTGTTTAGTTTAGCTAGAAAACTGCAACCAATCAATATAACTCAGTCTACAGTGTTCTACCAAGTATTAGATTTTCGAGTGTTTTATTTTTTACAAGAGATGACAGCGGTAACTTTATTATAAATACAACTCTTTACGACATAAGTGCTTGTTTATTTCACTGGTAGGATTCTTTAATATCTCGGCACAATTGCCTGACCGACTTCTGCTCAATTATTTCCATTGAAACTGATGTAGTTTTTGTTTTCAGCAAATCCAGTTGCTACCAATTTGGACAATTTAAAGCTATTTGGAATTATTTTTTATGAAAACAAAGTAAGCCCATACCATCATACATCCTTTAAGCTCAAGATTAAATAAATTTTTTTAAAAATTTGGCATCGTCTACAGTAAATTAATTTTAAAATTTTGGCTTTTAAAATGCATTTTTTCTCTTTATAATTAAAAAAATATTTTATTTTATAAAAATTCATTTAATTTTTTAGATAATTTTGTAAACGATAATGGGTCGCAGGTCTAAGCAAAAAAGTGGTGCAAATAAATCAGGAGCTGGTGGTGGCAGTGCTCTCAATAAATCCAAGAAAACTAAAAATATCTTTAAAGTTGCCGATGCTAAACAAAAAAAGAAACCTAAAGAAGTACAAGGCAAACTTAAAAAGGTGAGTTTATAAAAATTTATAACTATGCGTTATAAATATTATTTTGAATTTACATTTTAATATAAATATTTATAGATTAAAGAAGCGGTAACCAAGAAACAAGAAAAAGTTGATGCCAATTTACGTGATTTACATAAGGACTTAGTTATAAAAAAACCTCAAGCCTCTACTTCAAAACCACTGAAACCCAATAAAAAGCCAGCCGCTAACACCAAAAGTTTATCGGATAAATTAGGAAATTTCAAATTTTAATAAAAGGACTTAATAAGCAACTATTGCAATATTTTAATACAGGTTCTTGTCTAATGTCGTCATTAAAGTTATAAATGTAATTGTAGTTTTAGAGAAATATTAAAACAAAAGTTATGTATGTTTATAAGAAGCATATTCATATTTCATATTGTCAATTGAATAAGGACTAAATATATACGAGTATGCATATATAAAAATATATACTATATACCTAGAAAATAAATAAGAGATAAAAGATTAAAAGCGTGTAATTTTTTTTTAAATGGAACTACTGGATGACAAACAAATTCCCGTTTTCAATTAATTCCTTTAAACACTAACTTTAAATGCCTTTGAATTTAAGAGAAAACAAAAGTCAATACATTTGTTTTGCAATTCTGACATTTTTTTTCTTTTAAACGGTGTGCTTATATCCGAATTCAACTGTAGTTATAGTCGTAATAGTAGAAATTGTAAAAGTAAGAATAGTTGTGTAGCACATATTCTGGTATGTGATTTCGATAACATTCGAAATTAAAATAGAGTCTGTTATTTCAAAGACACATATAAAACGTATCTGTTTTGGTTATTTTACAATTTTAATAATCAAAGGAGTAGTGGCAATGGTTGTTAAGGTGATGAGTAAAAACAGAATTTCAAATTTCAAACACTTTCAATTTCGAACAAAATCGATTTCCATCATACACCAGATAATTTCAAATGTAAATATAGACTATTTTGTATGAATATTTATTATTAATCATATCATATTACATTTTTTATAGACTGAAATACTTGCTAAATAAATAAATAAATAAATAAATTCAATCAATGTATGCGAATAGATAACATCAAAAGATAAACTGTTGCCTCTACTAACACCATTAGCCTGATGCTTTTTATCTTATTTCTTATGAATCTGACAAAAGCGTAAATATACTAATTTGCGACAATCTCTTTAGCGTTTGTTTGGTGGTCACAAGATAATTTTATCACTTCGATGATAGGTGAGATGAATCATTTAATTTATAGAAATTAAAACCTCGTTATACCTCAACTTAGAGAAAAAGAAAAAAAAAAAAAAATCAAATCAAATAAAGGAGAAGGTAAACCAGATAAAAATTCAATGCCTTAAAGAACTTTTAAATATTTTCTATATATGTAGAATCATAACGAAACATTTTTTTGTTGGTTGTTTATTTGAATAACAAAAACAAGATAAAAATAAAAAGAAGAATACTGATAAGAATCAAATGCTTTAAAATAATCAAGAAGAAACTATATAAAAACCATAGTGGCCAGGCATAATCATAACATTCATTTAATACGAAAGTTAAATTAACGATCTTAAGTTACGGAGTGCTTCAGTATGAAATATTTTACTATTCTGGGATTAATTTGTATTTGTGCAATGGGCGGTGGCAGTTGGGCTCTTGCACCACCACATAACAATCCGGCTATAATAGCCACACCATCACCATTACCAACATTGACACAGGATTTGGATGAAATCGCTCTTATGATACCCTGGGTACCCATTCGTCGTTTGGTATTACGTTATCTCTTAAACGATGAACAATTTCAAGCCTTTGTACGCATTATCAACTCAAATGATGCCTATATTACACAAATGCGTTTCCGTTCTCAACCTGAAGTGATGAGTTTCCTTACCTGGGTGCGTACTCAAATAATGTTGTCCGGCGGCGAGTTTCAATTCGAAAGTTCTGAGGAGTCTTTACAAATTATTAATCGTACACCATACTGGTCGAACTCTGTCTCTGGCTGGCAAGGTTTTGTCAATGAGTTCATACTATACTATCCTCAGGATATGATTCGTGCTCATGTACAAATGAAAGCCGCTCAAAATGGCGTCTTTAGTCAGTTTATACAACGATTGAGAGCTTTGAAACCTGTTTACGATCGTGTCTTAGCCTTACCGGAAGCTCAACGTGTTCGAGCAGCTTTACAAGCTAAAGGCATCAATCCAGCTGAATTGGAAAATTTCATTCGCAATCAATTTGGTTGGCAAAATTTGCCATCTCCATCATTTAATACTGCTGCAGCTCCTGTTCCCATAGCTACAGTTGGTTAAGTAAAAATTAAAAGAAGTGGCATATTGAATATTTTAGCCCGATATTCTATGTATAATATTTAACAAGTTCTAATTGAAATATTTATAACTGAAAATAATTAAAAGCATTACGAAATTGTATAAAATTTGTTTGTTTCCATAGGTGTGGATAAGTTATGATGTTACAGATTATCATCTGCCATAGGTTACGTACCTTCGGATTGAGATCGATTTATGCAATAAGTTCTGAATATTGAAGAGTTAAATATCACATCAGGATGTGTTGTGGGATCCTCGATGAAGGTGACAGGGATATACAAAATAACTACTTGTAGTAAGACTTTAAAAAGTCGTGGTAACATAGCGGTTAATATGTTGACTTATTAGACAAGAGCTCCGGGTTCAAACCCCAGCTCTGACATCTTGAAAAAAAAAAGAAGAACTATTTCTTTTGCCGACTACCTCTTAGCAGATTTCTATGAATAAGCTTCTCAAGTCTATCGTTTGGAGTCGACATTAAACTGTAGGGCCCAGTATCCATGCATAAAAATTAACGCACACAACATAAGTGCTGCGAGAACATAGGCCATAACCCTGACACAGGGTTGTAATGGCCAATTATAATTTAACAAACTCCTCAATACTCGGTAAGTTCATGACTTTGTAAAAATGAATTTTAATTCTCAACATAGTCTCCTTTGATTATCCAAGGATTCTTCAAATGTTTTATTCTTTTCAAAAATATAATTTGTCGAGGTCATTAGACAAGAAATTTTTATTTCCGCCGAGTTATTTCTTTAGTTTTGGAAACAAGAAATTGTCACTGTAGGCTGTCGGAAATTGTGCGAATCAAAGAGAACTTCGTAGCGTTATTCATGAATTTTTGCGAGAAAAACTGCACATGAGTCTATTCTTTTTTCTTAGCCAAATGCGGTCGTTGTTTTTCAAGTTCTCGTTAAATTGACCACCAGAAAATTGGCATATTATTCGCTATAGCTTGTAGGTTTTAGTCAATAAATATGATTTATACAGCGTGAGTCCCAAAACAAATGTGGGCATTACTTTATTAACTGCCTACCAACACCTTGGCCTTCTTTGGCTCTGACTAATCTTGAGAAATCCACTGTTTTGTTTACCGTTTTATAACTGCTAAATTATTATTTTCGTTATTTTTTATCTACTGATACTGAAATGTAGCATTGAAACCATTTATTCTTGACCCAAGTAAGCCAAAAATGTGTGTTCTTCTCTTTAAGATCTTTATCTATTTTATATTCTACTCTTGGGTTTGTTTGTTTAAAACCAATACTCAGGGATAAACCCCTAATCATAAATGTAAGATGTTAAGCGCCTTATGTCAATGGGACAAGTTGCTGTCAATTTAATCACTCAAAGGCCAGTGTTAAAAATTCACCCCTGAATGATCAACAAGAATTGTCTCATCTGTCAGTGGATCCTGAATGTTAGTGGTGAGCGTCTTCACTAAGTGGTTAGCTGTTGGTTTCTGTTTTAAAATACAAAAACATTTTCATTTAATTTTAATAATTTTTTTATTATATTTTTTGTTTGTTTTTTAAATACATTTATTTGTGTAAAATATGTAATTTATTTAAAAAATAACAACGTATACGACATGATTATACGATTATATACTTATATTTTTTTTAATAATGAAAAATTATACTTTTAAAATAAATATTGTGGAGATTTGAGTAAGACATGCACAAAAACATAAATATTCTGAAGATTTTTAAAATAAAAACTGAAGGAAATAACATTTGCATTTCAATTTTTACGAGTAATAAGTACATATGTATGTACATATGTCTGTATGTATAACAGGATTTAATTAATAAGAATAAGAATTCAATATTAAATTTAAAACCAATTACATAATAATAATGTAATAATAAAACATCAGCATTAAAAGTAAACCTTAAACAACTACAATATGAAATAATGGTACGTGTATGGCAACGAACGAACGAACAACTATTGTTTTTTACGTCTCAACCATTTTGGTATACAGCTATTAATCGCTTCCCCCAGCTGACGATAAATCATTAGAGCCAATATGGGCAATACCAGTCTTGCATCCTTGAAAAGATATACATAGCAGGCTACGATGAACAGGACCATATCAGTTGAATAGGATAAAGCTGAACGAACTTTCTCGTGAGCTTCCTCATCACTAATTGGTGTGATATTGTTTGCAGCTACAAGTTCTTGGGAGGAGGATACTGTAGCCTTTTCCTCGTTAGCTGCAACAGGTAGGCGCTTTCTTCCTAAAGGTCCGGGTGATTTTGATTCTGCCATACGTCGACTTTTAGAAGCAGCTCGTGTACTCACAGTTGTGTCTTGACTGCCTATGCTTGTTGTAGGCCTGCTAAGTGATGGGTCTCGGGAGCGTGTGCTTGAGGGTACTCGTTTTTTAATTATTCTTTTGACCTTAACTAAACGGGATCGTCCTCTTGAATCTGTTCGTTCTTCAACCGTTTCACTTAGTACAGTAGTAGTCGTTATCGTTTCATCTTCTGCATTCTTAGGAATTTCAGTGGCAGTCTCTTCATTAGCGTCAAAACTTGTAGTTTTTGTGTCTGTGTTCGTCATAGTTGCTGGCTCAGGCTTTTCAGGTTCTTCGACTTCAACTTCTTTGCTAAATTTGTCCTCTTTTACTGCTAGAGCACTACCTGTTTCTCGTACATGCATTAGTTGTTCTCTCTCGGATATCGAAAGTCTTGGTTTATTATTAACTGGGGGTATTAAACGATCATCTGGACTATGAGAACGTCTAAGATTAATGTTGTTGTTATCACTGATATCATCATCTTCTTTTGTAGTTTGGCAGGTAATTTTCTTAAGGCCTTCTTGATCCATATAAAGAGGTGTGTGGTAGGTTCTAGTTTTAGTCACCTGCTGAACTAGTTCACTATAGTGATCCACTGCAGCATGGGCTTCTTCTAACATAAGCCGTTCAGCTTCTTTGCGTTTCTTTTCTTCTTCTTCCTCTTTTGCCTTACGCTTAGCTAATGCTTCGGCTGCTATAATAGCAGCATTTGATTTTTCTTGTGGATTCGAAATCATTTCATTCTCTTCCGTATTTTTTTCTGTGGTGCTGCGTTTGTCACGTTTAAAGAACGATTTAATGCCCTTAGTTATGTCCAGTTTATCATTGTCTGTTTTTGTGGTATTGCTTGTGGAGTCAGCTTGTAAAACATTTTCTTTAGAGGGTCTTTTAAGTATAGGTTTGGGTACAAAGTCTGGACTGGGCAAAGGTACCGGACGCGTTAATACCAAAGCAGCTTCATCTGGCGTCGGAGCTCGATAAGGTGTAAAAACTCCTGCCGACATATTGCGAGGATGGTAAGTTTCCAACTCTCGGGGAGTAGGTGATTGTGTTCTAGCCATTAACTCTGTTTTGAATTTTTCTATGGAATCATTATCAGATGAGGCCGTACTTTCTGTATAATCTGAACCCAGTTCAAAACTTTCTTCTTGGTAAGTACCACTTTTGTTATGAAAATCATCACTGAATTCTTCGCTTTCTTGACTTTCTTGACGCTTTTTTGTAAACATGGGAACCGCACGCGACAGAGGTTTTAACACTGCTATATTCTCTTTGGAACTCCATTTGTGTATACCCTTTATATCCTGAGCCATATCAGCCGATTGTCTCCTTAGTTCACTGCGTCTTTCAAAGGATAAGCGTTCTGCTTCAGTCATGGAACCCAAACGTTTGCGAATCGTAGCCGGTGCTACGTTGCTTGGAGCTGCTATTTTATCTTGTGAAATTTTTAATTTACGGGCCTTTTCAGCTTCCTCCAATTCCACAGCTTCATAGAATCGAGCCATTGCTCTTTCATATAATAATTCTGTGGAACTTACAGAACGTCGCATAGGAAAGGTATGCAGGGTGGTATATTCCAATAAAGCCAAATCGGGGGCCGAAATGGATATAGGGGGAGGTTGTATGGCATCCTCTAGATCTAGTTCGAAGGAATCTTGCTCTGAAAAAAAATTTGGAAACATTGATTTAGTGGGTTTCACAATCTCACCTTTTTATGATGAGGTTTTAATATGAAGGTTTGGAATTAAACTAAAATTTCATAGGGATTTAGTGACAATGCTGGTAGTTTGAGAAATAACTTACTGTCTTTATCCTTAACTTTACTATTCTTATCAAATACGACAAGCATGAATTCGTTGCTAGTGTGAACATCATCATGCTTGTCGTTAACAGACATTTGATTTGGTGATACTTTAGATGCCAATTTTGATGTACTTAGTGGACTACCTGCAGGAGGTAGAGGTTCTGGCGTTAATGGGCTGTTTGTAGTTGTTACAGTCGGTATTGGTGGTGCACTGATCTCAATGGTAGGGTTTTTATTCGCCCTGCCATTATTACCACAATTTGTTTCATGAAAGTTATTTGTCGACTTTGGTGGTTCTGTGTCTTCAGCAGACTTGCCCAGAGAACTAGTAGCAATGGCAATAGCCACGGTAGGCACATAGCGAGCTGGACTTAGGGCATGGGTAGTATAGCGTCTAACTTGCTGGTTTCCTGCCAATTCTACTGGCTCGGTACTGCGTTGCAAAGCTGTGGTGCTTCTAATGGCGTCTGGTGTAGACGGAGCTGAGTTTTTACGCGGTTGCGGTAATTCTTCAATATCCGGACTTAAACTATTTTTACGAGGGCTCATAAAGTCAAATATTGTAGAGTTTTCAGCAACCGGTGGCGTTTTCTGCTTAAGCGGCGACGGAGATTTTTCCTTGCTCTTTAGAATACTCGGCATAAATAAAAACTTTTTAGTTATCTCTTCTTTAGGCGAACGCTGAGGAGTTATTGTTTCTGGTTCTTTGGCTTTAGATACGCTCATTTGTAGTTTATTGGGACTTCCTGTGGGCTTATCTTCTACATGGAAAGGTGATGGACTTTTGCGTACGTCTAATTTAAGAAAAGCATCTGGAGTGCCATACGACATTTCACGGTGTAAGTCCTCACTATCCAATACCTCTGGTCTTATTTTTCTCTCCATTTTGGGCGAGAATTTAAAATTTCCCAAAGTTTCAGTGGCTGCATCAGCTACAGCTCTTTGTGGTGACAGTGTTTTACGGCGAGGAGGTATTGGTTTATTGTTTTCCTCATCCAATTTACTCTCAGATTTTGGTTTTGTAATACCACGCTTGGGATCTGGTATAAATAAAATTTCAGACTCTTCGCTAGGATCACTTACACCATAAGGATTTTCAGCTTTTACCCGGAATTTATATTCTGAACCCTCTATTAAATCGTGAAGAGTAGTGCTTAGGGAACGTGTAGTAGCCGCTTTAAGCCACACATTCCAGTCAATACGAAAATATTCTACTATATAGTTTCCGATCTTGCAACCACCATCATCTATGGGAGCTGTCCAAGATAAAGTGGCCGATTTGCCAAAGGACATATTAAGTCTTACCTTACCCGGAGGATTGGGTTTAGCTGTAACTGTGACCAAAAATGAGGTTATATCTTCACCCAACTTATTGGAGGCCCTTATACTGTATTCTCCCCTATCGTCTCTTAGAACATTAGCAATCTTTAGCATAGAATTCTTTTCAGAATTGATTATTTCAAATCTATCATTATTGTTTATAACCTCGCCTTCATGTAACCACGTTATCAATGGCGGTGGTTGACCGGCTATGCCTACTTTTAAGCGTAAAGTTTCATCGGCTTCTACTATTAGACCGTCTTCGTAAGTACGTGGCAGCCTTATTTTTGGAGGTGCTTGCACAAATAATCTCGACTTGGTTGCCACATGACCGGCTCGATTTGTCGCCGTGCACTTGATTTCGCCTTCATCGGTCAGCGCAACCTGATGTATAACCAAGACACTAGCGTCGTTATCATTAACGATTTTCGTTCGTCTACTACTAAATATTTCGTAACCATCTTTGAACCAATTTATTTCGGGTGGTGGTTGTCCCATAAATTTGACCCGAAATTCAATTCGTTCATCTTCGACGGCATTAAAATCTTGAAGTTCGTCTATAAAGCGTGGTACACTTATGGCATTGCGTTGTAGTGTTACCGTTAATATATCCGATAATTCACTGGGATCAGAACGACCGACAATATTTTCGGCAAACACACGGAATTGATAACGCCAACCAGGCTCTAAACCGCTTATCGATACATCACAACGGTTAACGGGTATTGGTGTAGCCCTTACCCAATGTGGTGAACCCATACGACGATGTTCGACCACATAGCCTGTAATGGGAGAACCTCCATCGAGTCTTGGACGCTCCCATCTTAGGTTAACGACATCCGGTTGCTGATCGGAAAGAGAAATTAATTGTGGACGTCCAGGTGGTGAGGGACGCTCTGTAAAAGAAATTTTTAATAATATGAGTTAAAGATTCCATATGATAAGTCAGTTTTATTATTTACTGTGATATTTTATACGACAATTGTACTTTAACTTCCATCTGGGAATTCGTTTTTATTTCAAATCTACATCACCTACGTATATATGAGGGAAGACAAATTGTTTAAGCCTTACTTGTTCTTAGAGAGTTTAGAATATGCTTTTGAATGGTTTTAGGATTGCTTTTGAGATTTTTATGGAATTTTTAAAATATTCAGAAATATAGTTTTGTTGGCTTTTATTTCCGAGTTAAAATACTGATTTGAATGTGGAACTAGAATTGCAAGTATGTACGTCGCGATTATTTTCACAAATTTAAACAACCTCTTACATTTTAGTTCTGCAATAACTATTATTAGAAAACACTAATGAAAGTCTTAAGATTTACAATTTTTTACCTTAAATGCCCACAAAAAAATTTCAAAACGTAGAAAAACATTCAATATTTTTTTTTGTAATATAAATAAAGTTAATGCGGCTTAAAGTTTTTTTTTTCTAAAAAATATTAGCGGATCCTGTGTCTGCTTTTCCAGGCAAAATAAAAAAAGGAATTTTCTGTATATGGAATGAGTTACCACGACCCTTGTTCAATTATGCTTACTTCTGACTGATTATTTATTTTGACTATGAAGTCATCTAGTCCAAATTCAGAATCTGAAGCTTAAACCGTTCTAGAGATACAGATGCAATTTCAGATTTCAACCAAACATTAATATATGTAAACCCTATAGATCCTAGTATCTACTTTCTTCAAAAGTTTGGTTGTGATCGGCCTACGTGTTAAGGCGCTAATTATTATTTATTTTTTTCTTGATAATGTTACACAGCCTACCAATAATGTCAGTAAAATTCTTACAGTAGTGTGAATTGGCAATTTTTATCTGACAACGTTGCCAGACTAGGCAGATTGTCAGGCCACCCAATTGACAACAGTATTTTCAGACCGCTGACAAACGTATCAACATCCATCAATACAGTTGTTAGATTAATTTCAGACGTTGGAAGTTCGTTTTTTACTGACTCCCAGTTGTTCCAGTTTTTAACATCTGACAACTATTTCATTGTCAGTTAAAAAGTTTTTGCACGTTACATGGTAAAATAAACTTTATTCGTACGCTTTTGTATTTTTTTGTGTGTTTTTTTTTTATAAAATTTAGCTGATTTTTTTAATTAAGAAAATGGATGAATCGCCTGACTTCGACGTATACGATAATTACTTTGAAACTATTGACTTTGACAACGTTGCCACATAAATTTATTGTGGTATATTGGTTAGAGCACTCGCACAAAAACTTAAATGGCCCAGGTTCAAATCCCAGCAAAGGTAAAAAACTAAAAAGTTTGTTTGAGGTTTTTCAATATTATAGTTTAAAAAATAAGTGGTCCCCCCAAAAGTCCATCTACAAAAGAACCGCTCCCTGACATTCCACTCTATTCCACCTTAACCGTTGACAACATACAACGAATGATCAGGAGAAAAAGCGCCACCTATTAGGAAGTAGCAAATAACTGCTAAACCTGCTTAGCGAAGGCACTCACCGCAATCAACATGCAAAAAATTGCTGTTGATCATTTAAGTGATCAATGTGATTAATGATCAATTCACAGCAATTTGTCTTATTCCCAAAGCGCTGAATACAATAAGAGAAACAAAATATAGATTCTGTCATAATGTACTGTTTTTCCCACAAAAATTCCTATACAATGCAAAACATTCAGGAGTTTACCTCTGATTATTGTTTTCAATAAACGAACAATTGTCTGACCAATGATAGTTTAAATATATAAAATCCGTATAACCGGTTTTACTTTTGAAAACCGAAACTGGGAACTGGAACGAATTATAGAATTCGATATCAAGCGAAATTTCATATAATTTTAGAAGAATTTACTCAGAAATTTCGTTTGATATCAAATGCCGTAATTTTGCCCCTGATCTCTTGAAGACCACATTTTTTAAATATCCCAAGTTTTCCAAAAGTTGAGTGTTTTTCAACTCTTTAACAGTAATTCAGGCCAATCGGTAGGATATCACATTGCTATCCATTAACTAAAATTTTATTATTTATTTATTTTTAGGGGGGGATGATTCCATCAATATAATGAATTACTATTAGAAAATAATTCATATTTAAGAGTTTGCGCAAATATTTCCTTGGTTTCCTTTCTACCGGAATTGGTAATAAAAACAGAGAAAAAAATGTAAACAAAAGCAAAAACAAAATAAACTGCCAGGAAAATGAAAATTCAAAACAAAAACAAAATATAAAAGATTTATTTAATAGTTTAGGAAAATTCGCCGATCTCTGTAAAATTTCTTTTAATCTCTTGAATACATATTTTTAAATTTCTCCGCACATAAGAGTATAAAAAGTAAAAGAAAAAGAGAAAGAGAGACCATACATATGTTTATTTAATTCATTATTTTTTAAAGAGCGATTATTTAGAAATTTACTTTTTTATACGGCTCACACACATTTCATTTCCTTATTGTTTCAAATACATACATACATATAAGATTTCTATTTCTTTTATTTTTATATGTAAAAGAAAACATATTTTAAATAAAAGAAAAGTAAGAATAAAAATAAAACAAATTTTAGATACTAAATACCTACTGCGGCCAAACAGCACACATTAAAACATTAAATGGATGAAACGAAGAAAAATTAAAAAAAAAAAAAAACTACAAAGTCAACCACTTGAGTATGAAAAAATATCTAAAAATAACCGCAATTCTAGCGCTCCCACTAACATTTTTAGCTTTTTCATGTCGAATATTTTTAAATGAATGAAAAATTTTTTTTAGCATAAAAGTTCATAAAAGTTGCGGAATAATTTCACAGTAAATGCATAATATTTTTCATTAAAAAAAAATTAATTTCTGTTATTTCACCTGCAGATTTCCAATGAACATTTTTCTTTGGACGGCCACTTTGATTATGTTGTAATTTGCCTTGTTGATTGCCCATATAAAAATATTTCTTTCTTATTATATTTCTTTTTTCTTTTTTTTTTTTTTGGTTATAGTATATTATAAAAAAAAAATAACTTATTTATATGGAAATGCACTTTTTTCTTTTCTAATTTGGAAATATTTTCTTTATTTTATGATTTTCCAAAAGGTTCATTGTTTGAACCCATCGTTTTCTTTTCTTTTAAATTAATATTTTGTTCCTTTTATAAAAATATATTTCTATATGTATTTATTTCTATTCTATTTTATTCTATTTTTTTTGTTTAATATCGGCCACAGCATTAAATAATTCCGTTTATACAGCCAGCGAATACCGAGCAACGCAACACACTTTTCAAAATAATTTGATTTTTTTAATTTTTCATACATCTCTAGTCTGTCTGGGCCGAATTTTCCTCACTTGTTTAGCAAAAGTTGTTAAAAGATTCAAGAAAAATTGCATTAAAATGTTCTTTTTACAAACAAAAAAGAGAGAATCTTTCTATTAAAATGAAAAAAGAGAAACACAAAGTCTTTATACGAGTACATACATATTCGAATTGCTAAATGTGATTGAAGTACAACATATGAGAAATGATTTGAAAAGTATTTGTTTTTCGAAAATATATGTATATTTACATACATTCATATATACTCGTATATTGAATGAAAATATTAAAGAGCAGCATAATATGTTCATATATACATATGTATTTATGAACACTAAGAGGAAGGTATTCTAATACAAAGAAATTTTCTTTGAGAGAATGAAACGAAACAAGCTTTTACTATTTCAGATTGAATAATTTTTTAAAAAAGACAAATTCTCGATCAATTTTCCTCAAGTTACCAAAAAATTATGAATCTACATGGATTCTTTTTTTGTGTTGCCGGAACAAAGATATTAGTATCTTTGTAAAGGATTTAATGTCCTGAGGTCATTTTCTTTGTGATTGCCCAGGTGTGACAGTCAGAAGTTTGAAGATTTTTGTGGTGCTTTTTTTTTAAAGCTTGGCACAGTGCGCAAGCCTGGATTCCCCCGATTTACTCTGCTTTATAGACATCTCTGTTTGGCTGTAGTTCATTTTCGACTTAGATGAGTTCAGTTCGGTCCTGTAATGGTACGAAAGCGGCACCTTGTGCTAATTGTAGTTGATCGTGATTTGGTTAACTTACCATCTGACCTACCTACCTAATGTCCTGAGCCATATTGCGTGTTCAGTTGTTAGCCAACCCATCGAGATTTCCTCTAATGGGCGTGGCAAATTTTACTCTCCTAATGAGGCGATTACACTCCTATTTAACGACAAAATTCGAGCACGGTTTAAAGGATTTTTTTTTTGTAAAACAATCGTACAAACTTAAGAACGACTGCATCACAGAGTTATAAGAGATACTTTGCAGCATTCCACGTCATATTATTAAAAACTCTACATTGGTTTTGGCTGTGTGGTTTTTTTAGTATTGTATCAGTTGTTATCCCAATTACCATTCTGAAATTGCTGTCTGTCCTCGAAAAAAAAAAACGTTATACGAGTTTTATTGACAGCTGACAACACAACTGAATTTCAGTTGAGTTGTTTGACACTAAAGTCTTTAGTTACGGTCCTATTCGTGCTGTTCTCAAGCTCAAAACCAAGCTATGGTATCCATTTAGCAGAGCCATCAGGAGCAGCAGTTGGGTTTACGTTCAGTGAAACCTCTATTTGTCTAAGTCCGCTCAGCGCTAATTTGGTAAAGAATGGTTCATACTGGAACCCGGGCTATTACACATATTTTTACTAAAAAAATGGCTTTAATTCAAAAGAGATGAATTTTAAGATATAAAATTAAAAGAAGACAAATGGTCTACTTTCACGGGCCACTGCAGTATTAGAAAGGCAAGTTGTTATTATTCAGTGTTTTCATGCTTAAATTCCACAGGGTCTGTAGATATGAAGAGGAGGTCCTCCCTATGTATTTCATCTCATGTGTGAGCGTCTAGCTCTTGCAATGAGATGACAAAAGTTTTGATCCTCTCATTTCCTATAATTTTTTAATGAACTCTGCAAAATAAGAATTAACTGAGTCAGCAGTTTTATAGCCTATTTTATATAGAATGTCGAAAGAAAATCTAAGCGAACGAAAACCCAATAAAGAGAAATCTAAATCAGTTTTAATTTGCTTAGAAGGCGAACGAAAGCATTATATATCGACATCGTGAAATGGGCTCTTAATTTGGAGGCGGGATTTTTTCCTTTGAAGACCGAGTGATCCTTGTTTTTTTAAATATTTTACAAGTTTTCAACTCAGTGAGAAATAGGGTCAGTTTCTTTGTTACTAAGCCATGAGGCCAGTTTTCAAACCCCAGCTCTGATGCCCTAAAAAAAAGAAGAAATTAAAAGGAATATTTCATTATTTCTTTCGGCTACTACCTCTTAGCAGTCTTCTGCCAAAAGCTCTGAAAGTAACTGATTGCCATGAACGAGTTTCTTAAATCTGTTGATCGGAGCCGACTTTAAACTGTAGCTCCCGTTACTCATAGATACAAATTAACACACACAACATGAGTGCTGCAAGAAGCTAGGCCTTAACCCTGAAACAGGATTGCAATGGCTAATTATGTATGTATAAAGGAATGTATGTCTGTTTCTGTTACTTAATTATTGATTAAGAATTAAGAGCATTTCCATCATTCACGTCTTCATATGGGTTTTGAATATCATTAATGTCGTTTCGTATTTAAACTTTAAGTCAGCGAAGCTGGTGATTAATTCAGTAATTAAATAATTTTTAAATGCATTTTAAAATTTTTCGTTTCTTTTTGAATTAAAGCCCTATTTAGTGTGTTTGAAACTCTGGAAGACAAGTGCATACAACAAATACAAGTAAAACAACACAGAATAACCGATATATGAATGCTTTACGGCATTAATTAAAAAAGAGAAACACTTGTTTTTCTCATATTTCATTCATTGATATTTAGAGTTGAGTTTACAGCGTTGACCTAAAAACATTGTTTGTTGTAATTTGATGTTGTTTGCATAGAAATCGTCTTTCTTTTAATTTCAATAAAAACGGAAACTATACTCGTATTTTACATACAACCAGAGTCAACTTTTAATAATCCGAACCAACTATTTCATGCAACATCATCTTCATTGGGATGTTAATGCCGTTCAAACCACAATGTAAATCCGGTTTTTTAGGTTCTTTTTTATCTTTATTAAGTTTCTATTAAATTTATATGTAAATTAATTAATATTTAATTCCCCTCAACCCCATTTAACACCATCGTCTACAAATTATACTTCTTTTTTTCGTTTTTTTTTTATACTTTTTCTTCTTAACACAGTTGCATAGGAAACCAGATTCTGTCTCGTTAAATTAAATAGAATTACACATGATTGTAACGCTGTAACATGTGACAAATAAATATTTATTTTAAAATTCCATCTTTAAACATGTAGTTGAGTTGATAATTTTCTTCTTTGTAATGGATATTCTCACTTTAAAATAAAGAAATTTTAATTTGAGATTTTCTGGGTGGTCTAATTTGTATTAAAAATTGATTTTTTAATAACAGGGGCTAAAGGAATGTTCAATGGACATCACTTTCATTCTTTGTTTTTTACAATAATGACCTGACAGATTTCATAGGAAATATTGGAAAGCCATCAATGCATACATACATACATAACTGGCCTTTACAACCCAGTGTCAGGATTACGGCCTAGCTTCTCGCAGCCATCAATGGTTTGACTAAATTTGTTGCTTATAGATCAGATGTTGCTGTAAAACTAAATAGAACAATCTTGGGCACCCTTTCGGAGGTACTCAGAGAAGAGAAGTCAATAAATCGCTTGATTACTATTAAAAGATAAAAGGGATACACAGTACTTTACAATGAACTGTATGTAAACAATTTTGTAATAGTGATTTCATGGCTTGTAAACTTGTGCCAAATGTTGTTTTGAGCCTGTCCCATTACATCACACTATTTTCATAATTCCATAAATTTTTGTATACATTTTACGCTTTATGACAGATTACCTGTACGGTAAACTAAGGTATTACCAAATATCTGATAGGGATATTCATGCATTTAAACAGGCAATTTTGCGCTTATCAGTACCGCTGCAATAAGTTACTTAAAGAAAAGCGCCAACGTTGTGTCAAGAGCAGTAATGTTTACTTATCTTGTTTAATAAAAACCGCTAAATAGCCATAATAAAGAGAAATAAAATCACAAAATTGACCAAGAAGATAAAAATGCAAAAGAAAAGTCAAGGCATTATAGGGTGCATTTGACATACCAGCTGAGCTATTTTTTTTAGACAATTTGTGAAGAGAGTTGTCAATTTTTTCTTCACTTTATATAAATTGTTTTTGTTTTCGTAGTTTTTGTTGTGCTTTTTTTTTGACAGTTCTTTAACATGACCAAAATCAAAAAGCCATGTTGCTTTTGCTACTGTTTTATTTGTTGTAATCTCAAAGGCTCCTTATGATAAGTCAGCCGTGAAAAAACTTCACCTCTATACGCGTTTTCAACATTGGATTTTCCAATTTTCGACGGTTTTCAAGCATAAATCGGCCGATACTGCTGCAACGTGAAGTTCGATATTCGTACGAAGTTCATCAATCGTCGCTGGTTTGCGATTTCCATTCATAGTAACGTGCCGGTCTTGATCATCACAGAAGAAGTACGGCTCAATGACGCCGCCGGCCCATAAACTGCACCAAACCGTAATTTTGCAATGATGACTCATGTAGTACGTGTAAATTGCTGCCGACCAATAACGCGTATTTTGTTTTTTCACGAAGCCATTCAGTCAGAAATAAGCCTCGCTGAAGATGATTTTTCGATGAAAATCCGAATCATTTTCAAGTTGTTGCTCAGCCCAATTCACGAACCTACGACGCTTCTGGTGGTAAAGCGGCTTCAGTTCTTACGTCAATTTGATCTTGAAAGGATGTAGGCCAAGATCTTTTCGCCCCTGAGTGGTCAAATTGACAGCAAGTAGTCATATCAAACAAAAAAAGGGGTATAATATATAGACCTATGAAAAAAAATGTATCTATCTCCCATATTCCAATACAATGCACTGCATGAGTAGGGGTTCACACCTGAGTATAGGTCTTAAAAAATAATAGCCACTTTAGCGGCTTATTCTGCAAGTGTATATTATATGAGAGATTATATAAGTATGTTATGTCTACTCCTAGATACTTATAATTGTTAATAATCTCTATATTTTCTTCACCATAATGCCAATTTACGATCGACGTTATTTCAGTACCATTGCGAAATACTAAGATTTTCAATTTATTTAAGTTTACATTTAATCTCCACTTAAAACAGTACTTGTATAGGGAGTTAATCATATTTTTTGTTTGCATTTCCCTGCAGGCCATTCAGTTAACTTTCAATTAATTTAAATCCAACTATTTCTCAAGTAGTGGTGGTTTACACTTGGATTACTTTTACATGAAAACAACTAACTATTTTAACATTGCGGTGTCTTAGGAAGTAGTCAATTGTCCGACTCTGCACTACTTTCAATTAACTTTAAAGTTAGTTACCTAGCCGTTAACTCAAAGTTAACTTTTTGTAGCTAGCTATAAACACTTTGGTTTTGGTAAGTTCTGGATTACAATGTAGTTAGCTTATAGTCGGCCCATAAAAGTGAATTATAAGTTAGCTTTATTTGTAGTCGACTACCAATTTGCTGGCAGGGTTTATTCACTGTATCCTCTACGTTTACACCACCAGTTAGCTTTCGAAGTAAATTATTAACATAAAGTGAAAGTAAATGAAGAAATATACCAGTATGTGAAGAAAAAGGATTTCGTTTCCGTACTACCAAAGTCATATAAAATTCATCTTTTTTTATTTGTATTTTAAAATTTTTATAATCAAGGAAGCACTGGCAATGTTCATTAAGGCGATAAGTAACAAAAGAATTCCAAACCTTTTCAGACTTTGAGGTTTTAGTTTCCATCTTATACCAGAATGATAATGAACAAATTTTGAAAAAATAACGATGATTTCGTAGTATCTGATAAGAGTTCAATTGTTAAACAAGTAAGCTTCTTGAGAGCAGTTGAAAGCATTAAAACAAAATCGATGCAAATCGGGTGACAATCTTTATCAATATCCGCACACACTTGATCAAGACCTAGTCCACAAAAAGCAAAACAAAAACAGTCTCGACTGCTTCTTTATTATTTATTAAGTTTTATTTATTGTTATTCAATGTCGAATTAATTTCGAACTGACTAGTTACGCTTAAGGTAACGTAGACCAGAATCTCTGGTGGGTTTCGTATATGACTCTTGAGTGAAACTTCTAAAGGAAACATTTTTTTTGTTGGTCCAAAAATAAGTGCATTAATAAGGCAGAAATTATTTTTCATTTCTTAATCCAATACATGTTGTCCCCCCAGGTAATATACCCATTAAGTACTTTCCGACTATTTTGTAATTATTTCACATGACAATTTGCAATGAAAACGTTTTTCAGACATGTCATTCTAAAGAATTTCTTTTTTTTAATCACTGTTTTGTTTTTGTTCTCATCAAAAAAGGGCATCGATCATATTTTAAGTAGAAGGGAAGTACAAACAAAGTCTGCAACAATGTTGCATATCCAAGTCAACGATCATATTCATTAAACCAAGTAGTACGGGAGTACTTATAATGCATTTTTATGCGTTTCATACAACCGTTTGAGCTGTTTTTTTGTTGTTGTTTTGTCTGGTTTCTCCTACCGGCCCTACTACTACTCCTCCTAAAACTGGTCTCTTAATGGCAGAAGTTTAATTTTTTTTCTGGCTTTAAATTTTATCAGTGAAAATGAATAAAAGTTTGTAAGTTTGTTGCTATTTATGATGTTGTTTTGTAAGTAAAACACAAACAAAACAAAAAATCTATAAAAGGACTCTAAGTACTCGTATGTATCCGCTTACAATTGATAATGAATTTTTGCTTTTTTTTTCAAGGGATCTTTAAAGAGCCGTAAGTTGAAGCTATTCAGGTTATGCTTTTTTTGCTTTTTTTAAGTACGCACGTGTAGGCTAAAATGTTAAAATTCTTTATATGCAATGTTGATAATTTAGTAACTCTCAGAAGACCTGACAGAACGTTTATTTTTTTTCGTATTTCTTTCAAGGGTTTTTCTAAATTTTCTTCTGGCCAATTAAAATGAAAGAAAGGTTATTTCTTTTTATTCATGTTGGCCTATTTTAGCACATGCCTCTATTCAATCAACATTGCTAAAGATAATTATTTATTTAAATTTAAAGTTATTCATGCTTAATTATTCTAGGTTACTCGTATAAAAATTATTATTAAATTTAAAAGTAAGTTTACATTTAATTAAATGTTTTTTATTTATCTATTGTTATTATAATGGAACAGTTTACAAGTGTTAGAAGCTAAATTTATGAGTTACTACTATATTTCAGCATATATAAGTAAAATTTAAAATACAGAACAGTTAAAAAGAATTAAAAATAATTTAAAGGAAAAAATGATAGAAAAACCTTTGTTAGTTATCAGAAGTTGATTTGTACTAGAGATACAGTACGTTTTACCAGAGTGGGCAAACAAACAAAACATTTCGCAAAAGTTTCAACAAAGTCATACACTTTTCAAATTTTTTTTAATGGTGTTGTACAAGAGCAAAACAAAAACAAAAACTTTCTAAATGAGAAAGAGCGCAAATGAAACAATTAGCTTTTCGCTCTTGTGCGTGCTTTGTTTATTGTTGTTTTTTTCTCTCTTCTTCTTCTCTTTTTCTCTTCTTCTATCCTTTTTCTTCTCATTAATTTTTTGTTGTACCTACGCACATTTGAGTTAGTGTATTTGTAGTACTCAAAACAAAAACAATATACAAAATTAAATGGGACAATCTTTCTCACTGTTTCTGTTTTATTTTTGTTTTACTCATTGTAAAGAATACAACAAAATGAGATCAAACGTTCAGTTTTGTTTATTTTCCTACTCTGCGTTTTACACAGACACTTTACTAGTTTACTACAGTAAACTAAGGAGTGTCTTCAGATAATGTTCTGATTAAATAATACTGAGAATTCCTGTATCTGTTGATAAATGCGAGATTCTGGGTGTCAATTACATGCCTAATTGTCTGATGTGAGTATCTCAGGTAAAGGTCCCGAGTTCGGTATAAGCGGGGAAGTTTGTGAATAATTTTTAATGCCTTGTTTTGTGCCACTTGCATAAGACACAGCACCCGTAAATTAGTATTGGTCGGATAACAGTTTTATACATACATACATATATAATAATATTGTTTTTCGGATTCAGCTGTGATCTTTTGCTTAGAAGTGGGTAGAGAGCTCTATAGCATTTAGTAGCTTTTCTCCAAAATGTGTTCAATATTTGTTGCTTACGTCAGTTTTCTGTCCAAATACACTCCCAGATATTTAACAGCATCAGTAAAAGATTCAACAGTGTTTTCGTGCTGTAATGGGATTTTAGGAGCACGTTTTGGAGATTTGTTAAAAGGGAACAAAATGGCCTGTGTTTTATCTGTGTTTATTTTAATCTTCCACTTTTTATAATACCCGTTACAAGTACACTGTAGCACATTTTTCAATGTTGAACCAATTGAGATCCCCAAAATCTGAAAGCTTATAATGGTAGAAGAAAACCTCTAGCTGGGTTTTGTTTCCTAAAGTTTTTTTTTAAATTCATTTTTTAAGTTTTCGACTGGGCTGAATTTTAGTACAATTTTGAAAAAAACATGAGAAGAGAGAAAAGCAATATTTCGGATAGTTCACAAGATACTATATGTAGACTTAAGAATCAGTAAATTTTTTTTCAAAATTGTACTAAAATCCACCCCCTTCCAGTCCAGCTTTAAAAATGGATTACAAAAACTTTCAAAACCCAGCTAGGGGTTTTCTTCTACCATCATAAGCATTCAGACTTTGGGGGTTTCAATTGGTTCATGATATTAGTGCCGCACTGTGGTACCGAGTAATATAGAGTGCACCCAAATGAGATTACTCAACGTTATCGAGTAATTAAAAGTAGCAGAATTTGACACCCCTAATGTACTAAAAGTTAACTGCGGAATCGACTTTAAACTGTAGGTCCGGGTACTCATGGATAAAAAATTAGTACACACAACATGGGCTGCTGCGAGAGGCTAGGACGTAACTCTGAAACAGGGTTGTAATAGCCAATTATGCATGTGTGTAGACCTTTTTTAGACCTTTTTTCTCATGTCCCCACGAGTTCAGCATCACTGTTTAAACCAACACAAAAGTTTATAGCACAAAATTCAACTAATTAATCAATACATTCTTTTATATCACTGTATAGCATATTAAATATTAACGAAAAAACAAATCTTTACCAAATCATTGACATTTATGAAACATAACTTAAAATCTATCCATCTACAGATGGTATTACCATTTGATTACGACAAATTCTATTAATTAAAGTGTTTTTTGTTTTGTTTAAAATTTTCTTTAATACCCATAGCAAGCTTACAACTTCAAACTTGTGTGACAGAACCAATAACAGCTAAAACTTCAAACTTCCCACATGTTTTACACATAAAACTTTAGTCTTCTCTTGGGTTTACTAATAAATGGTCGTTAAAAACGGTTGGAAAATAAGAAAAAAAGCGGTAATAAAAATATAAAAATTGAAACACGATGCGAAATTTATTTATTTTTAGCTGATTAAAGAAAAAATAAAAAATAAAAGAAATATCAAATAAATTGAAAAA
The DNA here is from genome assembly GCA_963576795.1 of Metopia argyrocephala. NCBI lineage: Eukaryota > Metazoa > Arthropoda > Insecta > Diptera > Sarcophagidae > Metopia > Metopia argyrocephala. The sequence continues at coordinate 43,942,400 of OY756210.1, forward strand.
GTGTTTATAATTGAGTTTTACAAAAACAAGTCAAATAATAAAAAGTGTACGACAAGAAGTTGCAAATGTTGCTTGAAAATTCCTACAAATAAATAGAAATAAATAATAAAAGTATTCATACAAAATAGAAAAAACAAAAAAAAAAAAAAAAAAAATAAAAAAAACACCGCAATGTGTAGGTTGAATATCAAAAAAGAAATAAAAAAAAATCCAACCAAATATTTATTTTATCAACAAAATTTGAAACAGGTTTCGAAAGTCACATTTTAAAAAATTATAGATTTAAAAGTTTAAATGACAAAAAGCAACTTATAAATTTACTTTTGTATTATAAATGTTAACCATATAAAAAAAAATAAATTTAAAAAATAAATATGTACATGTACTTCGATAATAAAATATACTTTAAGTTCTTTAAAGTTTATTTTTGTTAAATATTTATAACAATTTGGTCAAGTAAAAACATGCTTTTAACGTTAAAGCACATTTTAAAGTTAAAACAAGCTGAAGTTCAGCTGAACTTGTGTAACGTCAACTTTAATTGAAACAGCTGTTCACTGTTTACATAAAAACAATAATAAAATAATTAAATAAATTAGCGCATATTGTGTTTTCCATTAGACCTTCTTATTAGAAACCATGTATGTATGGTTGCCCTTATGTTTCATGGTTTTCAGGTGCATATTTATGCACACCCGCAAACATGTTGCCACCCACTCTATTGGTTATTTGCATTAAAATTTATAAAATCATAAGTTTTTTTGTTGTTTTATCATACATTTTTCATAATCGAAAAGCTTTTATCGTTTTTTTATATTTTCCTATAAAATATTTTACTTTTCTGTCATATTGGCTAGCTTGCTAAATGCATGCAGCGCGTTCGTCAATGCAATCCTAAACATTTCGACAATGTTTCTTTATGCAACTCTGTTGCGCAAGAAAAAGCAAGCAAGACATCATACTTGGTAACTATGATCGAAGGAGATTTGAGACTTACATTAGATTCTCTAACACTGCAGACTCAATGGACATTTAAGCAAAATAGGATTCTGTGATGAGGCAATCGAGTCATCAGAGCACATATTGGGTAGTGACGGGACAAGGGTAAATACCCAAATTGTAAATTGGGTATTTACATAAGCACTATTTAACTAACTACTCATATCGAGTAGAGTGCGTGATTCCTGTTGAAGTTGAAGGCATAGCATCTTGAGTATCTTCTAGTGAAGAATTATTAAAATTTGCAAATAAGTGCATGCTTTTTGCTGAAGATGCTAAACTATTTTTAAAAAGCAAGTTGCATTTGCACTATATATATATTATTTTTTTGCTCTTTGTGTTGCTAAACGGCTCCTTTTTTCTAAATGCAGCTGTGGGTACTAAAGAAACGTTCAGTAGTGGCCAAAGTACAGGGAGCTGTTAAAATTCGAACAGCTAATTTGCCTAATTGTGTGCTCTCACACATACATCTCGAGGCAAAAGTTTTTTTTCTTTTGTGTAGCGCCTGTAACATTATGTGAATGATTTCCAATGCATCTAGCGCCTTAGACGTATCAAGATCACTCCCTGGTGTCTTAGGATCTAGCAAATTCATAGTTAAATGTGTCGGTTTTATGGTTTTTTAAATTGTGTATTGAATATGGTTGACAGGTCAGTTTTTTCAGCATTAGCATTCTATCAACTCTAATTCGGCTTCTATAAAAAAGTTTGCAAATAGTTTCTTTTTTTGGCTTTTCCATTATTTAAAATGTAATTATCAACACGCGTACCTTATTTCATTTACTAATGGATTGAAACAAATATTTATGAACGAATCTATAAAGCTTAGGTTTCGGAATTGTAAACTTTCTAGTTGCTTCAGCATTGAAGCATTGCATTCAGCCATTGCTCCCACTTATTGCATTGAATAGTCATAAGCACGCTGATTATTTTTGAGTTTGCAGCAGCCAAAACCGCCTTATCTGTGCAAAAAGCAGCAAGATATGTATAAACAAAAAATAAATAAATTCAAATACTTATATCTACATTTCTTGTTCTCTACGTAACAACGAATGTTCGTTATTCAAATGAGTATTTACCCGAAATTAAGTAAATACCCGGGTATGAAAGTGGGTATAAATGGGTAAATACCCAGGTGTAAACCCATTTCTATTACTTGGTACTTGTCCAGTATTGATGCATAGTAGGAAAAATGATCTTTGGTGATTATCAAATATCGGGTAGGGAATTATCAGTGTTGGTAACGGACGATATTTTAAGATTGGGCAGAGGGACGAAACTGGGGGAGAAATCCTAGTTTAGTTGAGGTCAAATACTTTTAGTACCTCATGGGTGAATGAATTAAATAATGAATGGCTACTCAGGAAGATAAGTACTTAAAAGTGGAAGTTGTATGGAAATTTGCTTTTAGCAATTGCACATGAAAGTGCAAGTGCAAAAAACTCTATGAATCAAACTTTTTCACTAACACACTAACATTTTTCAATATACGAGTGGCTTGACTTGCAAGAAATTTTTCGATGAAAGTAATTTTTGGCACTTCCAGTACGTAAAATGGCAGCTGGTTAAACAGTGTTGCACACACAAGCATTAAAAAGATCCAAATTTGTGATATATAGGAACTCAATCAATACTGTTTCGCTTTTAATAGTTTTTTAGGTATATTTAAATATAATTGTACTTATTTTTTAATCATACATACACAAGACACTTTTATTCAAATACGAATATCGCTAAAAAAAATTAAAAAAAAGGTTTACCAGCAATTGTTTCGCCAAAAAATATTGCCTAGTTATATTCTGGGAACTCTTTCATTAAAAGTAAAAGAAAACATAACAATGGCAGCAAAGCATAAATTAGAGCGTAAAGCGCGACACTGCAATGAGTACATTAACTAAAAGCGTCAAGAACAGTAATGTTTATTTATCTTGCTTGATAAAAACCGCTAAATAACAATAATAAAAAGACTTAAAATCACAAAATTATCTGAAAGCAGCTAAAATGGCATCACTTAACAAAATGGCACATAAAGTTGTAAAAGGAAAAGTTCTTTAATAGTTCTTTACTTTCAAAATTGGATTTATCAATTGATAAGCGTTAGCGCCGCGCTATTTGGTATGGTCTCTTACGTTTTGTATGAGCATGAGTGTTTTTGACAGATAGTTTGCGCTTTAGGCTCTAATTTAGGTTGGCCTGTTATTAATAGTAATGCTGGGTCTATATTTTTTTCTATTATATATACCACATCAGTGCTGATCGGTCTGTTAAGTTCAGACATTGCTGGATGAGAAGGTGAAATATGCAGATGTTATCCTGAAGAAACAGCTTTTAGTAATTTGATACAGAAATCTTGTCAAAAGATAAAGAAAACGCATATTAGCAAACTATGTATGTGACCATTTCTACTCATTCTGCTTGTACAGTATATACGCCGGACCCATTTCCACTTTGGCAAGGAGTGGTGAAAAGGCCTAAACCGCTTTACGCTTTAATTTAGTGCGTAAATTGTTTACACTTTCTTGTGTAAAGCTTCCAAAATTTGCAAGTCGGCATTAAACGATTCAAGATGTTTCGACAAACTTTATTGAGCAGAAGAAGTGTTAACACACTTTTGACAATCTCAAACATACTATAGCAATAGTACTCAGGCATCTGAAAAAACACCCGTTATATATTTTATATGTAATTTTAACGGCCATAACTACTGCAATTAACTTGCATCGCTACTCGTATATCCATAGTGTATTTTTTTTTAATTCTTTCTTTCTCGTACGTAAAGACGTTTTAGTAAACATTTATTGTAACGGCTGAATGAGGACATTTATGTATTTAAACTATTTGTTTTGTTGTAGTTGTAATAGCTTTTTCTGTAATTATTATTAATAAAACAAGAAAAAGTAAAATAAGAAAAACTTATTTAAGCGTAGACAACAAGGTAATCAGTCGAGTAGTTTATGTGGTAATAGCAGTAAAAATTGCAGATATTGCAGTAGAAAAAGATCTCAATATAGTCGAGTTGTTTGTTATGGAATGATGTGCTGATGTTGTTGTCCATAGCCAGTGATGGTTAAGTAATCAAGTAAAAAGCGATTGTTGTGACATTAAATTAAAATGAAAAATAACATGATAATATTGGGTTAGGGAACAAGTAAATTACAGTACACCATGTTAGAATAACTCTTTTATAAAATTTATTCGAAATGTAAGCGTAAATAAACAAATGTTTTATCACAATTAATAGCACAATTGATTGCTTAATAGAAAATCCATTTCTTAATGTGATTCATAAACTCTTATATAATAGCAAAGAGAAACATTCAAAATCCTGAGTTAAAACACAAAACTGTTTTGTATTCAAAACTGAAGATAACCTATCTGAAACCAGCTTTTGCGAGCCATTTTCGTGCTGAAGCAACCTAAGATTTCTTTATAAATAAATAACATTTCATTAAAAATACTCCAACATAAAATCTTCCCCATGAAAAACCACCCATACATTTAATATTTTATAGTAGTAAGAGATATTTAACGACACAAATAGACAAACAAACCCATTTTTATGCATAAAGAATTTCAATTATTCGCTACTTCTTTGTGTATTACTCCCGATGATTACGCACTGCCTAACAAATATCATTTACTGTATAAAATTTTCCAAGAAGACTACTATTATATTTGATTTTTATTTTATTTGATTTGAGATTTTTCAAACTACACCCGTTTAAGTCACTTTCAATTGGTACCAAAAGAAGAAAATAACAGACAATTGAAATGGGATCCAGATAATTTTTACGGCATGTGTGAACTTCATTAAATCTGTGAGTTTTAAGTACTTGGTGTGTCATATTTTTCTCTCAGAGATTTAAGTTTCCTCTAACAATGATGATGGCCTTATGCAAAATATGGGTTTGCACAAATACAAATCAAATGATTAGCGTCGTTAGCGTATAATAGCAATAAAAGAAGTCTGAAGTGCGTACTGTTACGTTACTATACCTGTAGGACATTTAACTTCTATGAAGGAACAATATGACAATATTTCTTTAGTATTAGAAAAACTAAAATATGATGAACAAAGCTGAAAAATGTCTATAGATTTGAGAATGGCAAATTTGCTTTTAGGACAACGGGCAAGTTATACTAAATAACCGTGTTTTATATGTTTGTGAGACATTTGCGATAAAAACTACAATTTGACTCAACAGGTGTGGCCACTGACGGAGTTGGCCATCTTTAATTAATCGTAATCGAACTACATTTCCATCACTTTATATAAAACTTGATATTTAAAGCAATTTGTTAAAGCCCTGAACAAAGACAGCCAATATTTTGTTTATATGGTGTAATAATATTCGTATTATTTTTATAATGTTAATGGCCCTGGATTGCAAATCGGACTCTCTTAAGTTGTGGATTTAAATCGTCGTCTGAATCGTAGGAATCTGACTCTGATTCAGGCACGTTTCTTCCAGACTGCCCTCTATTGGTAGGCTTTTCTTCCTTAAATGCTTCATTAACATCAAGCAGGGTTATCTTGTGTGGAGTCACAGCATACCTAAAATGAATTAGAAAAGAAATCAAGCAATGCGTTGAGTTTTTTGCCTTTGTACCGTTTTTCCATGGACATTGTCGTTTGGTGAAACCGTTCTCCTTGCTTATCGGATCCCATTTCTTTAAATCGTATAGTTGTATCGTAGTATCATCATATCGTTGTATCATTGTATTGTCGTATCGTATAATCGTATAGTATCGTTGTATTGCCGTATCTTTTTACCATCGTATTGTCGCATAGTTGTATAATATCTATCTAATCGTTGTATCGTTTTATTTTGGTTATTTTTTCGTGTTGCACTGTGAGTATATGACCCAAAATAAACGAACTAGAAAAACGAACCTGGCAATGTTTCCTTTTTGTGATTCCAAATTTTCTTGGTAATCATAAATAAGAAACTTAATAGCGCATATTAATAAATCATAACTTTAGTCGGAACTTATTAAATGTAAACTAGTCATACTTCAAAACTAACGCAGCAACTGCTCTCAACTGGTATATGAAATGCAACCCTGATTATTAGCATACATAGAATAAAAAATGTAAATATGTAGGTACCTTAAAGAGATACTTAAAACAGTTAACACTTAGTGATCATTTATGAATATGCGCCATTCTGGTGTCTTAAAAAACATTCTATAATAAGTGCCATAGAAACTTTAAAAAATCATAATAAAAATTCTCAACATAACAGGAAATAATTTTTACTCTCAACCAATAACATTAAAAATATATGTTTAGTAAGTGCTATTGATGGCCAACAAACTTTTTCAAGCATAAACACTTGAATAACCAACCCATCACATCAAACTCGTACAAATATTGATCGATGCTGTACATTTTCACTGACCATAAAATCTATGGCAAACTTTGAGCCTGTGATTAGTATGCGTTTGTGTGTTTGTTTGTTTGTCTAAAATTCTTAGAACAAGAAAAAAAAATTAAAATTAAATGAACAAAATCGTTGTAAGGCTAGTCTTGATATTGTAGTGTTTGTTAGATTCTTGCTGCTGCTGACCACAACCTTCTCGATTGGTTTGACACTGAGTATGTGGTTTGTCAACTAAATTTCAAAAACTAAAAACTCTACTAAAGAATACAAAACAAACACAAGCAAAGAAACAAATTAAAATAAATTATGACAAGAAACAAGATTCTTAGCGGTACTGTTGTTCAACCGCAACGAAAACAACTGATTTTTCAATCGTTATTTGTTCGATTATATTACGCGTGCGCAACTTTCGCAAACAGCGTTCAGCTCGAGAGCACGCTCAATATCGGTGTAATGCTATACAATACGAGTACATACATACATACTTTGTATAATAATACTGAAAATTTAATACAATTTTATGCTAAAACAAACGCTTTCCCTCTTGTCATCTCAATATTAGATTACAATTAGTTTTTCCATTTATCTGGTTGCTCGTATAGAAATATTGAAGGTGATAGTTGGAGTCATTGCATTTTGCTTGCTACTGCTTGATTTTTAAGAAACAATTTCTTGTTTAAAGTCTTATTTAAATACTGGTTTAACACTTTAAACAGAGAAAAGGTGTTGAATTACATTTTTTTATTAAAAAAGAAAGAAAGAAAAAAAAAACAAAAATAAAAAGTGGGTTGAGTAAATAACAGAAGATCAGTTTTTTTTTGGGGTTTTGTTTAATAAATTGTTTTCGTATTTATTAACTGATATTTTCCAGTAGTATTTGTTCACCACATTTATTCCATTTACAGCCATTCTGCCCTTAGGGGAAGTATATTTTTGTTGTTTTCTTAAGACAAACCGTTTAAATTATGATTTTGATTTGAATAAAATAATATTTTAGCACCCCTTTAATGGAATGTGATTTGCAGAAGTAAACTTTAAAATCATTCCTAAAAGAAGTGGGTCTTCTCTTTTAATGCAGATTTCTTCTATTCCTTATAAAAAAGTATGTTGGTGATATTTTTATTGAATACAGAGAGCAGCAGAAACTAAAAATGTTGTTGATATGATGAGACTTCTAATTCATGTGTGTCACTTTTAATACGAGTGCCTCAAGAGCTCAAGCCAAGTATTAATTTTATAACTGATTTTTAACAGCGAAATATGTAAAAAATTCCTCCGATGAACAAAATTTGTTGAAACAATTAAAAACATGATTGTATTTTTTTAACACAAGAGAATTGCCGTTTTGATCAAACAAATTATTGCTTCAATTAAAAATTAATTGATAACAATTATATTTTTTGATTATAGAACAGACTCTGGTGCAGTTGACTAAAAGATAGAAATTCCTTTTGCTCCAAATTTTGGGGGTTCGTGGTATAGAAGTTAGAGCGCTCACATAAAAACTCAAACAGCCCAAGTTTAAATCCCAGCAAAAAGGAGAAATGAAAAATAAAATGTGCGTTTTTTTTCGAAATTATAATTAAAACAAAAATTACTTATATCGCTCCCAGTACCTACCTTCTCCAGAAGATGGAGAAGCGTGATGCGAGTACATACATAAGCCAAAATTCGCATCCATTTTTATATTTACCCTTTAACTACGGAGGTGAAATATTTTTTCATAGTTATTGACGTGGGATAAATTTTACCACCTTTTGTTTTACCAAAAAAATTAGTCAAAAAAAAATTTTTTTTTAATAATTTATTTTTAAAAGAACAAGAAAATACATTTTTATATAACATGATTATAAAAATAAAAAAATCAAAGATTTAGTATAACAAAACAGGGACTCAACAGCGCTCAACTGAAGAAAATAAATTAAAAAATCTAAGGACGGGGTAAAATTTACCACCACCTTAGTAGTTAAAGGTTAAAGAAAGCTTTTATTTTATTAAATCATGCCAGTGCCATAGAGTTGTAATTTTTTACTGGTAAGAAAGAGTAAGTAAGTAATTTTTTATGACAATCGAATATATAAAATTCTCGTGTCGCGGTGCTTGTTGCCAAACTTCTCCGAAATGGCTCTACCGATTTTCATGAAATTTTGTGTGTATATCGGGTAGGTCTGAGAATCGGTCAACATTTACTTTTCATACCCCTAAATGTTAAGGGGACCCGCCCCAAAGGAAAATTTATGCCTCACCTAAATAACGTACCGACTTCGATGAAATTATAAACTAGATAGATCTGCGTACCGTAGAACACATATAGTTTAAGATTTTTTTTAAGTACTTAGAGTGGCGATACTGGTAATACTTCTCCCTATCGCCAACTATCAAATTGAAGTACAGAAAATGACGGATAATCATTTATTAAAATTATTAGTAATGCACACATTGATTGCTCATATCAATGTTGAATTTTGCAGTTCAGTGAAGAGTGTCAAATATATTTGAACTAAAAAATTTATCCTAGAGCAAATTTATATGGCAAAACAACGTTTGCCGGTTTAGTATGATATAAAAGGACACTTTGTTAATACTACAATAATAATTAAAGAAATTTTTTTAATAAAACACTTCAGTTGTAGAAGTATTTTTCCCGAAATTTCACCTTCGTAGCCTTATATTTTACACAATATTTCTTTCTAAAGACCAAAATTAGTTCATTATTAATTTGTATTTACGGATATGTGAATGTGGTCTATATAAAAAGGAAACATAACGTCGTGCGGGAGTTTATGTGCTCTATTCGCCATTTCATATACATATCTCGAGTTAATGATGCCAATTTAGGTTTTTGACACCAACATTTTTTAAATCTGCAATCTGTTTTCGGCTGTTCATCTCCGAAACTGGACAAGATATCCTAAAGCGAATTGCATATGGCGGATAGAGAATATAAACTCCCGCACGACGATATTGTAAAAACTTGTACAATAGTTGCCCCACAAGACAGAATAATTGTGTGACTACTGTGTTGGAATAAAAAAATTTGTTTTAAATGAAATCTCAGTCGCAGAAAATTTAATTCGGACTACTTTTTCTGAGGTGCGCCAATTTAGCATAATACAATGTGTACTATATTGGTTTATTGCGACAATCATGTTACATTCCGTATAATTTCTATAGTAAAAAATACATAAGTGATGTTTTTTGTTTTTGTTTTCTTAAAATATGATTTTTAAATATTTTATTGTAAAACATACAACAACTTTACAAAAAAAAAAAAAAAAAAAAATAATAAAAATGAATTCTTCAGATATCAAAAATATTTTGAATCTAAAAAATTAAATCACATTCTAAACCATTTACAGCGGCAATTACCAAAAAAAAAAACAAAAAAAAACTGAATAAAAACTAAACTCGTTCTACAAAAGGGGAACGCGGGAGCGTTGTGAGTTGAATATTGAATTGTGACTTTCGACGCATTTAAAGTGGGTCTCAAATAGCACGAGTAGTGCAACAAGTATTTACAACAACATTTTGTTTTTGGTATTTTTTTTAAAGACACCAAAGGCAATCATAAGGAATGCAAGTATCTATGAATGTATGTATGTATGTATGCATGACCATATGTATGGATATGATGAATATGCATATATTTCTATATGTATGGTAATACTTACATACTTTATCTATGTATATACTCGTACATTTATAGTTTTTACTTTATGGCACTTTTATGTGTAACTGTAATTTTGCACTCGTAAACTTCAAACTAAACTGGTATGTGAGGACTTAAAGTCGGTTCCATGCAGAGTACAGATGAAAAATACGTGACACAATTAGGAGAAACATTTTATTACACTAAAAATAGTTTAAAAATAGCAATAAAAAACAATACAAATTAATTCAGAATAAAACTAATTTTATGAGACTCTAACATTTCGTGTTTTCGCTGTGGGTTAGTATAGGAAAAAAGGAGAAAAATTTGATTTTCTTAAACTCTAACAACTACATATTTCGAATATCAACTCTATTTCAGTTCGTAGTATTAATAATTAACACAATACATACATACATATTTATGCCGGGTGGTTAAATTTTAAGGGCTGATGTTGAATGTGAACCAAACCTAAACGTCAAGTTTTTTCTGCAATTTATTTTAAATTTCTCAATTTTAGACTAACCATGGAAAGATACACAATCGAGCAACGCTTATTATGAAAATCAAAATGCATATCGTGCACTTTGTTGTTTTTTCGGTAAATTTAATCGTCCAAATGTGCGTACAATCGGAAAAAATGTCCAAAAATTTGAGTTAACCGGGTCTGTAGGAGATGTGAAAACACCATTGCATGCTCGTACAGCTCGTACTGCAGAAAATTTTGCTGCTGTTCGCGATAGTGTGGCTGTAGAGCCGTCCACCTCAACTCTCAGTCGTGCCCAACAATTACATCTCTCACGCTCGTCGTTGATGAACATTGTGATGTTGGCAATATGTGGTTTCAACAGGACGGTGCCATTTGCCACACAGCTAAAGAAACAATGGATCTTTTGACAACGACAAATTCAATAGCCGTGTCATCTCACGTGTTGGCGATGTCAATTGGTCGCCGCTGGACTTCTTTCTTTGGGGTTTTTTGAAAGAAAAGGGGTACGTCGATAAGCCAGCAACAATTCAAAAGCTAAAGGATGAGATAATTCTGCACATTAACGGCATAGAACCTCAATTATGCCTCAGCGTCATCGAAAATTTGAACCATTGAGGTAGCGGCGGCCATTTGGCCAATATTTTGTTCTATACATAATTGAACCATACCAAGTTATCATAATAAAAAGAAATGACAACAATTTCCTTAAAATTTAAGCACCCTTTACATACATACACTCATAACAGCACCCATGTGGTACTTGTCAATTTTTATCCATGTGTACCGGGATCTACAGTTTAAAGTCGACACCGAACGACAAACTTGAGAAGCTTGTTCATGGCAATCAGTTATATTTTTTAAAAAAACCGATAATTTTTATTTTTCATGTTTGTCCTTCTCTGGGATTTGAACCTGGGCTGTTTGAGTTTTTGTGCAAGCGCTCTAACCACTATACCACGACCCCCAAATTGCAATACTGGGGGATTTTAATGCATTAAGAAATGCTTTAATAGCCTCCTTGGGATTGATTTTAATTATTAGACTTTCTATAATAATCATCTTGAGATCTAAGAAAAATTGTGTTCAATTTAAAATAAAAAGTGTTCACATTTCTGGAATGCTCACGCTTCTGGATATTCATGTTTTCGCTGTATATGTGTATATAAAACATAGTTGTTCTTATATTGTAATGCATTAAACAAACTTGCAATGCATTGAAAATCGTTAAAGAAAAAATTATTGCTTTTGTATTCGTAAGTATTGTATGCATATCGTAGGGTATTTAATACTGTAATCGTATGCTTTAAACACATGTTAGCAACAGCAATTTGTGTCAAATTGTCAAAAGTAGTCGCAAATCTACAAATTTATGAAAAACATAAAAAATATAAAAAAACAAAGAACTTAAAAATAAGCCGGTGAAAATCAGTCGGTGATCAGTGGAAAATCTAGAAAATTTAGGAAGAAAAAGCAAACAAAAAATTGCGCAGATAAAAATACTATACGTGCGTAACAAGGACAGACAGACATGTTGTATGAAGTCTTAAGTCAACTCAATTCAAGTTGTCAAACGTGTTCATAAGGAAAACTTTTCAAGAAGCATTTGCAACATAAATTTTAAAGCAAATAAAATGAGAAGAACTCTCTTTTAATTCAACAAATTTTTTTGTTTAATTTTTAGATTTTTCGTTTGTAACTAAACTTCAGCTACAGACTTACAAAGAAAAAAAACAGGAGAGAAAAGAAAATGTTTCATCTAAAAACCAGTAGTGATTTGTGAAAATTAAAAGAAAAATAAAATAAAAAAATAAATTATTGAAATAAAAATTAATTTAAACACTGCTTAGTGAGTGAGTACAGTGTTGCATGTGTATAGAATGGAAGAAGATGTTTTAAATGCTTTACAAACTCGCACCGCCTATTTGACCGGCAGTTTTGATCGTGATGGTAAAATAATATTTATTGTCAATATAATTAACGATCTTCAGAGTTGGCAGCGTAAATGCTTAGAATTATCGATAAATTACTTAAAACGTTCATTAAGGTAAGTTTGCACGTTTTTTCTCTTTACTTTACTAATGTTTTTTCTATTTTCTATTTAAAATATAAGTTTGTAGTCTTCAGAGTTCCTCAGTGTTATAAAAATTATGTGTCTAAGTGGTGTTTTAAAGTTGATTTATAAATGTTTTTTTGTTTTCTTTTTCTTTATTCTATAATTCTATTAAAGTTTGCTATTGTACTCGTATTGTTTACTGTTGGATACTGTTTAATAGAATTCTTATTTAGAAGAAGAATTTGTTAACCGTGTTTACAGTAAAAAAATAACTTTCTAAACCTTAAAAAGTGCTTATAACTCGTATGTAGACAAATGACAACTTTCATTAAAATAAGAATTTAGGGCTTTATGCGGAACGTTTTTTAACAATATTATCGTGCAAATCACACAGAATCGTTCTTTTTGAATTCCTTTACAAACAAATCACGAATTTGGGTTTATTACTTACATATATAACTGGCCATTACCACCCTGTTTCACAGGTACGGCCTAGCTTCTCGCAGCACTTATATTGTGTGTGCCAATTTTAATTTCCATGAGTACCAAAACCTACAATATAAAGTCGACTCCGAACGTCTCTGCTTAACTGCCATCCCTAAATAAAAGCGGCAAGCGTTTTCTAGCTGTCAAAATTTCTCATGCCCATACAATTTGTATGGGGCATCCCAAAATAACGCGGCGGCAACACTTTGCAATTGGAAAATCCAATTTTGACAGAGCGTTTAATAGTAAAGTTGGTCGCAAAAGGAAAGTATAATGTAAACAAATAGGAAAAAAACAGGGTTGTGATATAAAGATATGTTATTTGCATAACCATGTTTTATTCGTAAAGGCAAAATATAAACAAAATAGAAGATAATAAAAATTAATGTAAAATAAATAAATAAAATATAATAAAAATAAATAAAATAGTACTATAAAATTTAGTTTGTGTTAAAATACCAATAGAGATATGCAGTTTATTACTAAAATAGTCACAATTGTTATATAAGCATATGTTTTTGTATTACCCTGTTTTTAATGTTTTGTCAAATCGTTGCCGCTCTTATTTAGGGATGGCGGTTCAGAGTAAGCGCTGAGCGTTAGAAAACGTTCCGCTTGCCCCTTTTATTTAGGGATTGCTCTAAGGGACTCGTCAGGAGACTTTTTCTTAAAGATGGTATTCAAAACTATAAATACTTATGTTAAAAAAATTATAGACTAAATGAGAATCATTTTGTTTTTAAGAATCAAGCAAAAGAATTTACAAAGCAATACAATTCTGTTTTAAAAAAAAATCAAATTCTATTTCTCTGTTCTCCCACGGCAAGCCATCCAGCGGTTATCTTAAATGTCTGTAGCGAACGAATAGAAAATCAACAAGTTTTTTTTTTTTATTACTTACTTACTTACTTAGCTGGCCATAACAACCCGTTAACGGGTTTCGGCCTGCTTCAGCACTAGTCTCCAGGCGCTTCTGCTTAGCGCGCGCCTTCTCCAGTTGGTCACACCAATCGATGACAGGGCTTCATCAACCTGGTCCTTCCAACGTAAACAGGGTCGTCCTCTACGCCGACGTCCAGTGACCTTCGCATCGAAAACTTTCTTCGCTGGAGCAGATTCTTCCATCCGAACAATGTGGCCGAGCCAGCGTAGCCGCTGGATGTTAATACGCTGGACAACACCTACATCGCCGAGGAGCTCATACAGCTCATGGTTGGTTCTAATGCGAAACTCATCGCCATGCCTTAGAGGACCAAAGATCTTACGAAGAACTTTTCTCTCGAACACCCCGAGGACCGCTGCATCGGCACAAGACAGCGTCCATGCTTCCGCACCATAGAGAAGCACCGGGAGAATAAGCGACTTGTAGAGTGTTAATTTCGTCGCACGAGAGAGGTCTCTATTACTAAACTGCCTACCGAGACCGTAGTAGCACCTGTTGGCCAGTGTGATTCTTCGCCTGATCTCTAGACTGACATCATTTTTGCTGGTAATGGCGGTGCCAAGATAGATGAATTCCTTGACCACATCGAATGTATAGTTGCCGGCTGTAACCTGGGAGCCGATACGATCAACATCCCTACTCGTCGACAACATGTACTTCGTCTTGCTCTCATTTACCGCCAGACCCATTTTAGCAGACTCTCGTTCAATAGCATTAAAGGCTGCGGTGACATCTCGCTTGGTATGCCCAATGATGTCTATATCGTCTGCATACGCAAGGAACTGGACACTTTTGTTAAAAATAGTGCCATTACGATGGACACCCGCCTTTCGCAAAACACTCTCCATGACGAAATTGAAGAGGTCGCAGGATAAGGGATCGCCCTGTCTGAAACCTCGGACGGTATTAAAAGGCTCGGAGAGGTCTCTTCCTACCTTGACGGAGCTGCAGGAATTGCGCAACGTCATTCTGCACAGTCTTATCAATTTTGCAGGAATACCGAGCTCAGACATTGCTGCATATACGCGATCCCTTATCGGGCTATCGAACGCTGCCTTATAGTCGACAAAGAGGTGGTGTGTGTCGACTTGACTTTCATGGGTCTTCTCCAGGATTTGGCGCAGTGTGAATATCTGGTCAATGGTGGACTTACCAGGTCTGAAGCCGCACTGATAAGGTCCAATCAGTGAGATGGCGAATGGCTTCAGTCGTTCACACAATACGCTCGTAAGAACCTTATATGCGATAGGGAGAAGGCTTATACCCCTGTAGTTGGTGCATATTGTGGGGTCTCCCTTTTTCAAGATCGGACAGAGGGCACTGAGATTCCAATCATCGGGCATACTTTCCTCCAGCCATATTCTGCAAATGAGCTGGTGCATGCACCTAACCAGCTCATCGCCTCCATACTTGAAGAGTTCAGCCGGCAGACCGTCAGGTCCGGCTGCTTTGTTGTTCTTCAGTCGCCATATGGCAACCTTGACCTCTTCATGGCTGGGGGACGGGATCACAACGTCATCATTGATTGGGTCCGGCACAGCATCTCTAGTAGCGGAATTTGTATCATCATCGCTTTGCAGTAGATTACAGAAATGCTGTCTCCATAATCTCAGTGCACCATGTGCATCTGTAACCAGATTACCATGTTCGTCTCTGCAGGAGGTTGCTCCGGGTTTAAAACCAGTAGTAAGACGCCTTATCTTCTTATAGAAATTTCGAGCATCATGTCTACTCCTGCACATCTCGATTTCCTCACGATCACGCCTTTCTTGCTCCCTTTTCTTTCTTCTAAATAGGCGTCTCTCTTCCCTCCTCTTCTCTCTGTACACCTCCACAGTTGCTCTAGTAGTGGTGGACTGCAACGTTCTTCTGTAGGCAGCATTTTTTGCCGCAGTGGCCTCACGACACTCTTCATCGTACCATTGGTTTCTGCGGGGAGGACGCTCAAAACCAAGGACTGTTTCGGCAGCGTTGCGCAGAGAGTGAAAAACAAAAAATATTTCTCGCTATACATTCAAGATTATATGAACTATACTGCTTATGGGGATAAGCATATCTCTATCGCCATTTCGTCGCTGCTTAAGAGACTCGTTAGTTTTTTTTTTTTAGCAATTTTATCGTAAAAATCCCACAAATGGCGATTAATATTAAGAAACTTTTAAACAAAGTGTGAATTAAATAGTTGATATTGAGTCTACAGAAAAGATGTTTAGTTCTGCTGGTGTACAATTCCTTCACTTTATTCTTTGATTATAAAGAAAAAAAATTCTTCGCAAAAAAAAAAAAAAAAACAAAATAAATTTCTTTAACAGAATTTAGTTCTGACTTAATTAAGACGTTACTAACGAAACTGTTGTTTTGATATTCATGCAGAAAAAATTTGAATTCAAAATTTATTTTTTTTTATTAAAAAAATAAAAGGAAATTATCAGGTATGCTCTGTAAAACGAAATAGAGTGAAATTGTGATCGAACTAAACTTAATTGAGCTAATTATTTTTAAATTTTAATAAACAAAGAACATATGTTAACTGTCATAAAGCGATTGACATTTTCAAATACCAGCAATTTAAAATTTAAATTGATTTCTATTTACCGATGGTAACCATGTAATTAAAAAACTTTTAAACTAAAATTATAATCTTCTATTTCTCTTCAAGTGTTAAATTTGTTAAGGCTTTAAATAAAAACTAAAAACGCCACTCATTAATCATAAACTTATAATTTCTTTTACAGTGATAATATTCTACAAAAGGGCGTTACGATTATTGTGGATGCCCAAAAGACCACAGCCCGTATAAATCGTCAGCATGCACGTTTTATTTATAATCTATTTCAAGGTCTAACAGTCAATCTATTTCTAGTCAAATCAGAGGGATTTTGGGAAAAACATGTTGAAACCTGTACAAAATCACACACAAAAGAAGAGGTAATCTATTGATGGATTTCATTTTGCATTAGCATTAGAAATAAAGAATTTTATTAAAATGAAAATATTCCCATAAATATATATATTTTTAGCCCATTGTATTATCTAGATCTCGTTTAATAAAATATTTCGATTTACAAAGTCTGCCCGAAGAATTGGGCGGTAGTCTACAGTTTAACTATGATTTATGGCTGCAACAACGTAAGGTAGACATACAAAAATTGACATTCTTATTAAAGAATTTGTTCTACTTTTTAGTTTTAAATTTAATTTTTTTGTTTGTTTGTCTTTCCCTACAATCATTTTTAGTCTATTGATGAGTTTGTTAAGTTTTATGACAATTGCTTATTAGCCATGGAAAGTTTACAAAAGTTATTGCACAGCCATAATAAATCAATACGAGCTACGGAAGCGGATGTGGAGCTAAAGAAAAACTCACAACTGCATGCGACAGTGCAGTGCAACATTGAGACTGTCATAGAAATGGGTAAGTTTTGTGAAAACTTATTATAAATTTTTTTGCTTGCTTTCTGCTTTTTCTTATTGTTTTGTATACAAAAAAAAAAGCAGAAATTTACATAACTTTCTATGCCATAAATCTTTAAGGCTGGTTTGGCGTGTAACCATTATTCATTTGAGTTTTAATATTGCCAGCACAGTTACAAAAAAAATTAGTTTTAAATGTAAAACTTAAATATTAATGAGCTTTTGTCATGAAGTTCTTAATAAAATTATATATTTTTATATATATTTCTTTTAATTTTAAACAAGTTTTATGCTCTTCGTTTCTATTTTTTGTAAAAATGTGTTATTTTTTTAAATTATTTCAGACTAATTGATTCAGTTTTTCAAGAGAGAAACAAGAGTAGAAGAAGAAAAAGATTTAGTTTTTTTTTACTTTAAAACTATTAAATAATATTGTATTGTAAATCAACATTAAAAAAGTTAATTAATACAATAATGTTTAAGGGGGAAAGAAGTAACAACAAAGATGTTTAATGTTTATCTTGTTGAGTGTTTCGTGTTTGTTTTCTAAGTCTTCTGTTTTTTTCTCTTTATTACATTATACTTGACTAAGATAAGTTGATTAGGTGTGCTGGTAAAATATGTTTTACTCTAATAGTCTAATGCCCGTATTTATAAAAACTATTTAAGGTTTATTGAGGACATATTTGACAAATTTCTATGCAATACTTGTCAAATAAACCCTTAATAAACCTAAAATAGTTTTTATGAATACGGGCATAAAACTGTAATAGTACGCGACAAAAAAAAATTGGAAATTCCTGGAAAGTATAAAAAATTTTCTGGTAACAGAGTGCAACTGTGAAAATAATGCACGAACTTCACAGTAGGGTAATAACTTTTTTTGGACAATATTCTCCCCAGGGGTTTTCTAATGGCAAATATTGTATGAATGATAAAAAAACTATTTCAGTTCAATTTGGTAAAAAAAACCTTACGCACGACAGCGATTTCTAAAATGCCTTTAATATATTTTTTTTAATTTGTTTTAATAACAATTTTTTTAAAATATGGTTTATACTTATGTAAGTATGTAAACAAATAATAACAATAAATGATTAAAAGTAGGTATTGTAAGATATAAACTTTAGGTTCAAAGTACGCGATGTTTTACAAAGCGGATATATATCTTGTACTATTTTTGTTACACGTTCCGCACAAATATTACTGCGTAGTTGATTTGGAATTGTAGATGGTGTAGGTACCCAATATCTGAGGAAACACTCGTGGGCTTTCGTAAAATTTATTAATGACTTGTTTAACCGTTCAAAATCATTTTCGTGGAAACAGTGGTCCGAAAACCAAAATAAAATAAATGAAATAAAATATGTGAAAACAGATTTTTTTTATATAAAAAACTGCAAACAAATAGCGGAAATTAAAAGCAAATTTGGAAGAAAACTATTCCATTGACACGAAAACGGACTTTACTACTCAGCATCCCTTAATTATCAAGATGTGATGGTCAGACGTTAAGGCATCAAAAAAAGTTTTTTTCTTAACTTTGTTTGATTTAAAACTTTAACGCGTTTGGTGCGTAACCTTTTTTAACAATAGCGAAAAACTAAAAACGCATTCTTAATATTTGTCCATGCCGTACACGATTTTGTCTGGTCATTTTAGCTTAAGAGAATTGCAGATTAGGGCACCTGTACTCGGTTTGGTCAACTTGTCTACTGTAGTGAAGACTTTACTGAACAAATTTTAAAATATTTCGTATGCAAAAAATCATTTTTTCTTGCACTTTTTTGCAAAAATATATGACAAAATTGTAGCCACTGTAAATCTGAAGAACTTTTGTGAACATATCAATACAATCTAGATGTGTCTAGGCATCAAAAATAGCTTACAAAGACCAATTTCTACTATAAAAGTGTTATTTTTCATTATTTTTTTAAATCTTTTTTTTTAATTTTTAAAAAATAGTGAAAAATAGCATTTTTAGAGTACAAATTGGTCCTTGTAAGCCTTGCTGAATCCACATGTCAGCCAAGATCTGCTCTTTGTCTTTGAAAGAGCATAATATGCAAGAAGTCCAGGATGCACTTTCTTAAACGAGTACGAATTTTGATAATAAAATCCAATAGTCTGCAAGTGTAGTTAGTTTGGTTAAGTTACCAAGACCAGGACAGGAACATGTCACACAGCTAAGATGCCAAAAACTGTGCTGCTAAAAAGAAAGTTGTTCAAAAATCAGCCATTACAAGCTTTTGGGGTCTTTAGAGCAAATTTTTGTTTTCGTAGGCAAGTAACACATTTAACATTTCTGACCGGCATTTGTTTTTCCAAGCTTTGAATTGCAGCCTAGCTTACCACGAAATCTTTTTGGTTCAATCCATAATAATAAAAAAACTTCTAATGCTTTTTTTAATTAAATTATTGCTCTTAAACTAATGTGCTGTAGATTATTGTAATAAAAAAACTCTATTCGTTTATCTTACAAATTGAAACAAAGATTTGCAAATTCATTAGATTTTATTGCTAAAAAATCGTTGTTCACTACAGCAGGTTTGTGTCTTAAGTCTTTTATTTTTTCTTAAATATGTTTTTTTCCTTCACTGGTTTCATAAAATTTCAATAATCTCTTTCTAATGAAAATAATAATAATAATAATGATAACCATTAGAAGAATCAGCTATCAAGTCGAAAACATAATTATCTGTTTTAGTGTTTTTTTTTTTTGTTTTGTACAGATTTGCTAAAATAGAAATGATAGGTAACGTAATAGAAGCAAAATTCCATAAAAACTCGCCTTGAATATGTTTGTATTGTAGTGTTGTATTTGCGGTGATTGCCTTTTTTTTTATTTCAAACATGATTTTTGCCTTGCGGCTTTAGAAATCATTTTTAATGACAGTTGTTTGCGTGTTGTCAATGCTGTTGTTCTGGTTATATGCTGTTGCCAATTCTCCGCTAATTGATATTGAACAGTTATATGCTGCTTTCAATAATAATATGTTATAACATGCATATGTGGTGTGTTATGGAGTGGAGAGTTTTATTTGCACAAAAAAATTTACTACTTTGAAATGAAATATTTGAAATAAATGTAACCTTCACTTAAAGAATTGAGAATAATTCTGTTTTACTAGAGTGCAAGTTTTTTTTTCTGTTGAATAATTTTGAAATGATTTGAACAAGTGATGTTGTTAACACATGAAGGTGACATGCCGTTAAATTATAGCAGCAATAAAATAGATTACAATTTGAAAAATAAAAAAAAATTTTTCTAAAAAAATGTGTAGGTAAGAAAGAGAAGTTATGTGAGGATACAGTCTAGATTCTAATCAGCATATTGGGAAGCGTTTGCTCTTCCATCAAGAAT
Source organism: Metopia argyrocephala (assembly GCA_963576795.1). Classification (NCBI taxonomy): domain Eukaryota; kingdom Metazoa; phylum Arthropoda; class Insecta; order Diptera; family Sarcophagidae; genus Metopia; species Metopia argyrocephala. Next base: position 43,963,182 of record OY756210.1, read on the forward strand.
AAATTATTGAAAAAATGTGGCAAAATTACAATAACTGGGCTACGAAATGCTACCCATTAATTTATATTTGAGGCATTAAAGTACTTCGGACTGTGGATCTATTGCTGTATTTATAATGAAAAGTTAGCAACTTGTTAGAATATAGGACAGAAAACTGTTAAGTTTATCACCCGCTATAGACTAATACTTTATAATATTCCTTACTGTCTGTTAGATAACTGGTCCGAGAATCCAAAAAATTAAAGATCTTATACGTTTGAGTAAGAATTTCCACGGCTACATACATACATAACTGGGCTTTACAACCCTGTGTCAGGATTACGGCCTAGCTTCTCGCAGCACTCATGTTGTGTGTGTCAATTTTTATCCATGAGTACCGGGAACTACAGTTTAATGTCGACTTCGAACGACAGACTTGAGAAGCTTGTTCATGGCAATTAAGTAATTACTCTCAGAGCTTTTGCCAGAAGACTGCTGAGAGGTAGTCCACGTATAGGAATGACAAAATTAGCCACTACGTACAACGAGCTGCTAACTTTTTATTATAAATAAGTCTGCTGTTATACAGCCCTCAATTTGACCGGGATCAATAGAATAGCTCCCCCAGTCTCGTTGCTCTAACGAACTTTAAAATGTCAGCCGGTGCCAACCCCGAGAATTTCTTATCTAATAACTGATAGTCACTAAGCAACCTCTTCATACTGTGCAACAATGCTGCACAATTGCCCAGTATGTGCTCTGATGACTCGATCGCCTCGTCACAGAATCTGCATATATCGCTCAAAGCGATTCTGATCTTATTTAAGTGCAGTGCCCGGTCAGAAGGTCCGCTAGTATTCTCAGATAATTCCTAGACAACCCAATGCACGACTCAAATCTTCTCTTATTATAGTTACTGAGCAAAAGTTTAGAAAGTCTAAGGCCAGTCTGACCGAGGAAGAACAAGTGGCTCTCCGTGTCTTCTTTTTGCCTTAGTATGCCCCATCAATAGTATAGCTGCTCCCTTCCTGGCTAATTTATCTGTCATTTCATTCCCCTTAATGCCCGCATAGCCAGGGACCCAGCATAGGCTGACTTTATTGTTCCTGCCTAGACGGTTCAGTTTCACTAGACAGTCCCATACTAGCTTCGAGTCGATTTCATAAGAGCCAAGTGCTCGAATGGCAGCCTGACTTTCGGGTAGTATGGCTATTTCCAGTCCTTTGTACCCTTTATCCAGGTTAAATTGAGCGCATCTTTCGATGCCACAAGCCTCCGCCTGGAAAATGCTGGCAAGTTTCCACATGGGTTCCGCATATTTCGTCCCAGATCCAAATATCCTTGCTCTTGTGCCGCTCTCAGTCTTTGACCCATCCGTATACCATCGTATAGTACTCTCTCTAAAAGTGTATGCAGCCTCTATGCTGCTCCATTAACTCTTACCACTCAGTTCCATTTTAAACCGCTTCTCAAAGTCATATATTTTCCCAATCCTGTCCCGTGGATCCCCTATCCAAATTTAAATTAAATATGTTTTCAAAAATATGAGAAAGTAGTACCAAAAAATTAAAATATAAGTGTATTAGAAATCTTTAAATAACATACTCTATAGGAAAATGTATGGACACTACACTACGCATGTGATTGGTTCCTACTGTTTAGGTTCTAATGCTAAAAAAATGAAACGGACTTGACACTTTTACAAGTTGATGTCGTAGGAAGGTTGGTCCAATTGATACATTTTTGAACGTGTTGATAAGTTTTCGATCTAACCTAAATTATCCAGTGCACTGGCTTTTTTCACTAACACTTGTCTTTTTATGGTTCTTAAACGCACGCATAGTCCTCTCCACTGTTTACGTATATAAATATTTGATAAATTGGTTATGTTTTTATCATTTTCAAACCAATTTAATGATATAATCACTTGCCCGTGTTCACGACCATGAACTTTTGGCATTACTTGCGTTTTCACAAGTCCTGGGACAAGCATATTTAGATTATTTGTCTCAGAATTTCCAGTAAATGCACCATGTATAAGGTGCACTTATTAAAAGATACCAAATAACTGGATACAAGTAATTACATAATTATAATTCATTTCGTTGGGTCTTTATTAAATAAAAAAATATTCTACGGGTTTCTATGCTTTAAAAAAAATTATATTAAAAATACTCTTTAGATACGCGTTTTTTTGTAACCTGCTATGTATGCGCTCACTCATTTAGTACCACAAGTATTGGTAAACAAATAAATACATTTTTGATTGCTATTGTTATTGCTATTGTACGTGCTTAAGGTGTTGCCAAAGCACTAAAAGCCCATTTATGTTCATGTCAAACATGTCATTTGTCTGGGTCGGTTATTGTTATTTTCATACAAAACAGATATAAAACATACACGTAAATACGCATGTGCGTGTGTGGTAAATATTATTATTCATATGGTTGTTTTTGTTACATTAAATTATATCGCGAATATTAATATTTTGTTTTAATTATTCTATAATTAAAGACTTTAAATATTTTACTTGGAAAAAACATATTCCTCAAGAATATTAAACATAAATATAACAAAAATAAAAAAAAAAAATAAAAATATATAATTGCCGAATTCACAAGACAACAGTGTATGCTTGTTGTTGGTAATTTTCATGAAAAAATTCTATACACTCATACAATTGTTTTTCATGTGTTTTTAAATTGTATTGGTTCCTAAGCTATTAAGGTAAAGTGAATGTCTATTATTAAAATAAATACAAAAAAAATTTATTTATTGTCAGCAGCAAATTTATTTAGAAGAAAAATATAACGAAGTATATAAATATAGAAATGAAATTAAAGTTGATAAAGTGATAAAAATATATATTAAAAAGACTTTTATTTATTTGTGAATAGTGCCTTGCTTCTTCTTATGTGATTTTTGACGTTTTCAATACAACGTACATGAATACAAGGATACACTAGGTGTTCACAAGCGAATAAATAAAAATTGTTTTCAATACAACATACAACGATACAGAAGCTTGTGAATTCGGCAAATATAAATTAAAAAAAAACCAAAACATAAAAAACACGTTGCTTCCCTTTTAACTTTTAAAAACACAACACAATGAGTGTAAGACAACACTAAAAATGTAGAAAACAACAAATTAAAATCAATTTAACACAATAGCAACGTCGATTGTTGTTATAGAATACCGAACAAAAGTTAACAGTTATCAATAAACGACAATATTCCCAACTAGAATACCGATCTGCAAAAAAAAGACTTAAAACGGTGTTGTCTTCTATCGATGCCGCCAAATAGAATAAGAATGATTAAAAAAGTACGAACATATTAACGTTTCCATCCCTGAAGAGAATAACAAAACAAGCTGTTTTTGAGTAATTTGGTTCTATTTAAAATTTGACCGTGTAAACGCATAATTATGATGGAATTATAAGGTGGCATAAACTTAGTTTTATATTAGTGAACGTAAAGATAAAATTAAAATATATGCTTCAAACAATTATTTTGTCAATTATTGTATTACATTTTTTACTTTCTATGTTGCAACATATCTTACAACATTTATAAAGAGTTTTTTTTTTGCTTATTTTATTGCTTTTAAAAAATTAATGTATTGCTAACCCATAACCCTCAAATCATGGTGGAATTACTTACAAGGTGGTGTTACCAACCCAGCTGGGTTTTTTTTTTGGTCATACCGCTCCTGTCAAAAGTTTTGTTTATATTTATGTTTTGTTTACATTTTGCTTTGTGTGTATTCGTGTTTTTGTTTTGGTGTAGAGACATATATGTTGTTAACAATACATACACACACTTGTGACATGTGCTTTTTTAATTCACCATACCTGCTTTTGACATTAAAGAGCTGTGAAAACAAAAACAAATTCCCTGTTGTTTTTGTACTATATTCACCTGCCACCACCTTGTAAGTAATTTCACCATACCCTCAAATATATTGAGTTTTTTTTATTTTGAATTTTTTGACATTTTACATACACATTGTAAAAAAAACAATGCGTGTTGTTTTTGGCAAAATATGGGTTGTTGTTGAATTTATATCTCCTTATTAAATAGGTATAATATAGTCAAGGTGTTTGCAACCCTACCTAGATTTTATGATCTCAATATGTGTTTACCTTTACATGTCAAGAAGTCTGTTACGAATGCCCTTATAATGTCTAGAATAAATTACTGCTCAGAGGTTTACTCTGGTAAATCGTGATAGGATTGAGTCACTGATTCGCAAGATTGCCAGATTTGTTTACGGACTTACGATAAGAGCTTGTGTATCTTATTTTTAAAAAAAGTTTTTGAAATTTTTATTTAAGGATTATCTTCAATTTCGTTTATTGATATATCTGTTTAAGATTGTAAAATTACCAGGGAACTCAGTTTAAATGATATCTTTTACTAGATCTTTAAGAAATTCTCAATTATTTATTCCACGCAATTTTAATAGTGTTTTTGAACAGTCGTTTGCAACCCTACGTAGAAGATATGGTCTCAATACGTGTTTACCTTGTTATGCGAATGGCACAGTTGTGGAATGCTCTGCCAAGACAACTTCGTTCCTTCTCTTTTCCTGTTGCAATGTTTAAGCGCATGATGACTAGTGCATATAACAGTAATAATAACTAATGGTTGGTTTTACGTTCATTATGATCTATCATCTGAAATTATCTAGATGTTTCTAATTTTTCTAACTTATCTTGTTTTTTTTTATAATTTTCTAAATTACCTCGCTTTTTCTAACATTTATAGTATTTTTATCTTTTAATATTTTAAATTGGTCTTAGTATGTTAATTTTTAAAACTGTCATATAATCTTTATTGGCCAAAGGGCTATGTATGTATATATTACAAATGGAATAAATAAATAAATACATAATAAGGTGTGGTTAGTCAACTAGCTGTCTATTCATAGTTGCCAGTTGAGCCTGTCAGAATATATTGCAGTATAGCCATTGAGGTGAAAGCTGTCAAAACAAATTTCATTATTGTGTTTGTTGCAACACTGCTGGCATCTTATAATCAATTCTTTTCTGAAAATAGTGGGAAAAATGGTTTTTGTACTACCCCAATACTAATCAGAATCTGTAAAATAAATTTAAATTATTTTGTCTAAAACTGAGAAAAAGAAATTTTTATTACTGGTTTTTTACACCTATAGTAAGAGGTTTAGATAAAAATCGACCTTAATTGGTTTTTTATCTGGGACATAAATCTATTACTTTAAATTTTATGAATTTTTTGACCAAAAATGGACATAAAAATTGTTTATATTGGATGGGAAAGTAATTGATTTCAATTCTATACATGTTTTTAAAAATTGAGACGAAAAAAAATGCTTAAATACTTTAAACTTATCTGAATTACCCAATTCACAAAATGTTATAGTTGTCGTAGATCGGTAGAAACTATGACAAACTACAACTATTGTACATAATGTTGTTGGTAATTTCCATGTTAAAAACTACTACAACATGTACGACAATTTTTCCTATGTTTCCAGAGTTGGAAAACTTTTTTTTATTTTTATTTTATTTTTCAAATGTATTTTAAAAATTGTTTGATATGTTTTTCCTCTCTTCTTTTTAAATTTTTTATTCAAGAAATTTGATCTACAACAATATTTACGACAAGGTGTTCACAAAATGAAATGCCATTTAACTATAATCTACAACAATATAACATTTTGTGAATTGGGTGAATGTTTAACGTTTACCCGAATTAAACTACTTGAGATTCTACTGTAATTAAATACTTGTAATAACGCGATTTAAGGACATCATATTGTTGTCTATTTTGCAAACAAGTTTTAATGAGAAATAATTATAGCTGGAAAATAATCTTTCAAAGCAGGCACAACTAGTTAGAACAAATGGCATACAGTTTACAGGTAAACGCCAAATTATGACACCAACTTAACGTGCGTACTCGTATTAATGCTTGGATTTTCAGATAAAAAAATTCTAGAATAAAAATAAAATTTTATTTTCTAAAACAAATTAAAAACGAATTAAAAATAGCCAACGACATAGACAACTACTACACAAACCGCCATGTCATCACACAATGGCCATATCTGACAACGTTGCATGTATGAACACTTGAGCACTGAACTGCAATCGGCTGTACATATAAAAAAATTTAGGCCAAAAAAACCTTTTTCCTACTCTCTTTAACCCGCAATGGCTGTTTAGTAATAAATTATTCAAAAGTTATTAATTTTTATAAAAAAAACTCAAATGCTAGTCAAAATGTTCTCAGCACAGCGTATGTACAACTTTTGTCCATATATTGTGGCACATAGGGTGTAATAAGCTAAGCTTAACCAACTTTTACTTACACGAGTACACGTCTATTTATTTTGATAAAAATATTTTATTTTGCACAAAAAAGACACAAAAAGTGTTCAAGACAGCTTTAACAATATAATCTTTAACTCCAGATGTTAATGCTTTAGAAAATTGAAAAAGAAAGTTGTAGAGAGTTTCACCAGCATCAGGTTAATTAAGATTATTTTATAATGTTTGGGAAACAGCCACAGATGTAAATCATTTTCAATTTATTTTACATTTTATTGGAATTTTTATTTCAACATTTTATTTGTTTTCTTTTATAGGCAATCGCATATTGACTCGTTTCAATGAAGTCTATGCACCAACTCCGCCTGTAGACTCTCATCTAACAGCAAATAAAATAAGTACAACAACAACAAATGACCATGATGTTCATATACCTGTTGCAACCGCAAATGGTTTGATGATGAAACGCACTTTACCGCCAGACTTGAACTGTGAACGATCACGTATAGAAATGCGTTTAAATGAAATTGAAAAACGTCAAACAGATTTGCGTACTGCCTGGTTAGAACTTTTAAAGACGGTCAGAGAGGCTCGCGAGTTGGCTACTTTAGAAGAGGGCGTGGCATTTGTTACAAATTGGATTTTAAATACTGCTGAACAAATGTTAAATCGTCAAATGGCTATTGGCTGTGATGTAAAGGCCTGTGAGAATTTGCGCTCAGCTCATGATAATTTTGAATTGGAATGTCGAGAGACCTATGGTTTCTATGCGGAGTTACTTTACAAAATAGAATCTTATTCGGGCTGTAAAGAGACAAATATCTATCGAGATCTGTTATCGCAAAAGGAATTCATGCAATTTGTCTGTCGTTCATTTGCAACACGCCTAGAGAGAAGACGCAATATTTTAATAACTTCGTTAAGATTTTATCGTTTGGTAACTGAATACTTTGAAAAAACCACAGAGGTATTTGAATCACTAGTCATGGGTGGTAGTGGTGGCAAAATGATGGAAGATTTGATGCAAGCAAAAGGTACTTTACAAAAGCTTAAAAGCAGTCAACAAAATTTAAGTGAGTAAAACAGAAATATCCATAAAAAATCATCATGTTTAAGATATTTAATAATGAGTGACATAATTTATTTTTATTTTTGATTTTTTACAAAAACAAACAAACAAACAGCCTCCATTGAACGTGAATTAATAAAGGAGGGTGAAAAATTAAGTGACATGCTGTCAATGCCCGTTAAAGATGCACTCGGCCGTGACCTACACATTGACTATAGCGATGATATTTGTAATGTACGAGAAATTTTAGATACAACATTGGCACGACGCAACATTTTCAGCGATAGTGTGGAATTACAAAAACTCACCTTGGAACAGGTGACACATATTTATACATACGAACAGGATGCCTGTATGGCCATCAAATGGTTGGACGATTTATACAATGTCATGATCAAGTGCCATTCGCATGTAGGCTGTAATATACACGAAATACAGGTGCAAAAGGATGAATTGCAAACATTTCAAGAAACTGGAAAGGTAAGTTTTATATTGAAACTTTATTTTTGTTTTCTGTTTTTCTTTTTTCTCTTCACCAAAGAGAATGTGAGTTTCCTTTGGCAGTATGACATTGCTATAGGGTTACCATATCAAAAAGAATTCATGAAAATAAAATTGAATTGTAAAGTAAGCCGTTTATTAATATTTATTGTAAAACTTTCGACATATTGTAAAAGGAATGACTTCGGTAAAGCTTCTTTGCTGTTTTTTTTCGTCTACTTTCCAAATAATATTTTACTTGAACACTTTAGATAAAAGCGTCTTTCACATTACGGCATATACAGTGAAGATTCGTTTATGATGTCTTTCAATGTCTTTCTTTCTTCGTAAGTAATACGGCAGAATATTATAATTCTATTTGATTAACAAATTTACAAAACTGATAGTGCTCTCTAGAACTTTTCGCCATGTTGTTTACCTCAGTCATTCTATAGGTTAGAATTGGTCTGATACCTGGACATGTATAGATATACACAAATTTCGATTCAATGATCTACTAAGTTTTTCAGTGCTACATAAGTTAAAAATGTATTCTAAAACACAGACCTATATTTCTGATATCAACGGGGTGGATAGCAAATTTAATAGTATTAATGTTTAAATGTGATTTAGGCCGTATTTCGCCAATAATTCTTCGTATATTGATTTCCAGATATTCAATTGTCTTTGGTTCAGTAAAGTAAATAAAATGGGGTTAAATAAAACATCAAAAGTTTCTTAGTAAGTTGAGTAAATCAGATGAAACACGCGCTGTGTGATTCCATCCTGTTTGAGCCACATGTCAGCAAAATTAATGCCAACTTATTGAGATACACACAACTTTAAACTTTCATGTCAAACGTTAACGGTTTTGAGGAAAAATCAAGATCATAAACATCAGTAGCTTATAAAACGTGTTTTGACAAAATCTTGTTTCTCGTTGCGGGAGAGAAAAATAAACATAATAGAACGGAAGACGGCGACGGCAATACTTGTCATTGTTTGCTTATATATTTATTAATTTATTTGTGCATAAATTTTTATAAAATAAAATAAAAAAATTTTAAACTTCAAAAACATGTTTTTTTTGTTTACAATGATGTTGTGAACACCGCTAAATATTTAAAAACTATGGCAGCATCAGATAGAGAAAGAGAGTCAGAAATTGAGAGAATAAGAAAGTCTGCAATGAAAATAAAATAGATTTTAATTTTATGCCGTCCCGTACTACGTTTTTTACTTCAAAATCGTATGATAAACCGCAACGCAACATATTATCGTTACATTGTGTTCAGACTCTCAACTAAAAATGAACGTCAATACGACATCTTATTTTCATAGGATAGATTCAGTTCAAAAAAAAAGGCTGATAATAAACTCAACTACTTTAAAAAGCGTAAACAGATAACAAACATTTTATATTAAAAACAAGAATAAATTTAAGTTTAAATTAATGACAAGTGACAAGTTTTCAAAATTTAGACATTTCTGGTAGGTTTTCGATATGCCGTGTAAAATAGTAAAGAGAGCCGTTTTAAAATGGATTAAAAATATTCTTGTCAAACATATTATTTCAGATTCATGTAAAAAGATGATTGGGTGCATTATGTTGCTTGCAATTTGATTACTTACTTACCTGGCCATAGCAACCCATTAACGAGTTTTGGCCTACTTCAGCACTAGTCACCAGGCGCCTCTTTTAAGCGCTCCGATGGATTTTAATGTGCTGAACAACGCCCAGATCGCTGAAGAGCTCATACAGCTCATGGTTGGTTCTAATGCGAAACTCATTGCCATGCATTAGAGGATCAAAGAACTTACGAAAAACATTTCTCTCTAAAACTTCCAGAACCGCTGAATCGGCACAAGACAGCGTCCATGCTTCCGCACCACAGAGAAGCACCGGACTTGTAGAGTGTTAATTTCGTTGAACGAGAGAGATCTCTGTTACTAAACTCCCTATCAAGACCGTAGTAGCACCTGTTGGCCAGAGTGATTCTTCACTTGATCTCCCTCCAGACTTACATCATTCTTGCCGGTACTGGCGTTGCCAACGTAGACGATATGTTCAACGTCCCTACTCGTTGACAACATGTGTTTCGTCTTGCTCTCATTTACCGCCAGACCCATTTTTGCAGACTCCCGTTCAATAGCATTAAAGGCTGCGGTGACATCTCGCTTGGTATGTCCAATGATGTCTATGTCTTCTGCATACGCAAGGGGCTAACCACTTTTGTTAAAAATAGTGCCATTACGATGCACACTCGCCTTTCCCAAAACACTCTTCACCACGAAATTGAAGAGGTCACAGGATGAGAGATCGCCCTGTTTGAAATCTAGCACAGTTTTACTAAATATCTAAATAGAAGTTCTTATTTCATCAAAATATTCAAAATATTTCATCAAAAATACTGGTCACGTTTTTTATACTACATGTGTCTAATAAGTCTTCAACTCACTTTATTTAGTGGTTATAAATACATAGATTCCAGAAAGTATTTTGTACAAATATGAAATTTCAAAAATTTATTTCACCCTAAACCGAAAGTATATGCAACTACTATTATATGCGGTATTAATTTTAAAAACTGAATTAATTTTTTTTAGAATTTTTTTTCCTATAAAAACGGTTTAAACCATAGCATTACGACAACTCTGTTCTGTTTGTGGCAAAATAAAACAATGCAGTTATTCTGGTTACACTCGAATGTACCAACAAATTAGGAAGCGATAGTATTTGTGGGGTATCATACCAACAATCTTTACTCACTGCCGCTGTTGTTGTCTATATTACGGTTTGTTGGTGGTATTTTTATTGTTGTTTTTGCAGTATTGGTCAGCTGTAAAATTATAGAGTGCGCTTGTTTGGCCAGTTATAAAGAAGAACTGCAACAAGCAACTGTTTTTGTATGTGCAACACTTGTTTCTTGTTCGTTCGTTACCGTTAATGGATTTGGCGGCCTGTTTGGTTTCTCACACATTTCCATTAAATTTGCAACCCAATTATTGTCTGATCATTATTGTTATGGTTTTGGTTATGCTACAATAGCAGATATTTAAAGTCAACTATTGGTTGTACTCGCACAGGAAATCAATTGTAACAGTTCTTAACAAAAGGAAATTAAAATGTTATAGAAGACAAAAAACAAAAAAAATCATTATGATTGATAGATGTAATACGAAGTGATATACTATTCAGTTATACTTTAAAGTGTCATATATGTATGCATATGATGAAAATACTTATGCCAATTAGATTCAAATACTTAAAGAGGATGAGTGCAATTACATATTTCAGGCAGGTGAGAATGAGGTTGATTTTTTCATTTTCTAATAAAAATTCGATTAACTTTAGCATTCAAGTGCTTTAGAGGTATTTTACAAAAAACAAGAAAATGTTTACAATTTTTATTGTTTGTGGCAAAATTCCTCACACTTTTAATGGACAGGGAAATACTTCACTCCATCCGGCCTTCTCAATATTTACTCTTTTGTATGGGCCGGTGCTTCAAAGTCTACTTTTGGGCTTCTCGATTGCGTTCTGGATAGGGCAAAGGTACTTAGCAACGACTGTAGTAGGGTATCCAACTCTATTGATACGTTGGAGCATCGGCGCAATGTGGAGTGCGCTTCATTGTTCTATTGGTACTACCATGGGAAATGCTTTGATGACATAAGAGACCTGATTTCGATTAATAACATATTTTTGCGGACTACTCGCACCTCTCTCAGAGCACATCCTTTTGTGGTTGATTGTCCAGTGAATCGCACAATGCATTTTAGAGAGATCTCGTTTATGGAATAATCTTACAGCAAATGTTTTTTCTGCCAATTACAATATTAATACGTTTAAATCAAATGTCCACTTTCTTCGTTCCATACTATTTTCCTAGACCAACACAATGTATGGCATGAGTAAGGGTCATCCACTGAGTGCTGGCCTTAACAATAATGGAAAAAAGTGAAAAAATTAATTAAAATTTTAGTTGATCTCCAGTAGACTAAAAAATAAAATACTAGCCGAACAGTATGATCATTCTGAAATAAGGCCCCATTTTTGTCTTCTAACAAATACGTTTATTTGTTTTCAGCAAATCCCCTTCTAAAATCTAAATACCGAACTCCAATTACAAATATTTTTATTATGAAAATAATTTCTTTAAAGCAGAAATTGAAACAAAAGCAAAGGGTTACTCAGTGAAAGGCATAAAAAATCATCGACACTGTACAAACAAGCTGTAATGCTTGTAATTTAATCTACAAATAGGCTCCTCAACGATCTCTTCTGCTCTTCTTTGTTTTTTGTTTAGTTTTTGATGGCATTTCATGCCGGCACGAATATGATTTCAAAAACAAAACAAAAAAAAATTATCTTGTTAAGGTACTAGAGCAGTGAACTTTATATGAAATTAAGAAATTAAGGCACGTGCTGTTAAAAAAAATTACTCTACAATTTCCAGAAAAACAGAAAAACATTTTGAAAACAATGGAAAACAGAAGAATACAAGAAAAGAAAAAAAATGTATGTAGAACAGTAACAGATTTTTTCTATACCTTTTGCAGAGTATTTTCAACTATGGCTGCCAATTGTTAGAGGCTTCACAAACCTTGAGAAGCACCTGCAAACTGGAAGTAACTGTGGCATTGAAAATGCAACAACAATTGGAAAAAACATGGCATAGTCTACAGGCTGTAAGTCAAGAGCATATGACACGTTTACGTGTCTCAGCGGTATTCCATCGCAGTGTCGAAGACTATTGCCAGCAATTAATAGAATTACGAAAATCCCTAAGACTTATGTTGCAACAACAGCAGGCTCAGCTTAGGCAACAACAACGTAGCAGTAGCAGTGGCATAAGTAGTGAATCCGAGTCTCAAATGCAACAGTTGTTACTACAATCTGCCCCAACAAGAACGCAAATTCAATACAACAATCAACACACAAGCCAACAGCAACAGCAACAAATGTCACACAATACAATTATTCATATTATGAACGAAGAGGGGACGACATCATTGCCAGAGAAATCATTAAACGAACAACGTGAATTGTTGCGCAAGTATTTAATGGAACGTGAAAAACTTTTAGTGGAAGTGGGTCGTATGGTACGTTTGGGAAGGTTATTGAAAACCCGTTTAAAAGAACCTTTCGTTTTGGATGCTGCTACAGGCATGAGGTTGGTATTTCACAAAGAGCATAATAATGATGAAGATTTCTCTTTTTGCATTTTTTTTACTGTTTTTTAAAAGCTTTTTTATTTCCCTCAATGCATAGAGTTTTCAAGTGATTATGGTTTTGAGATAAAGATTTTTATTGTACTCTGACATACAAAATAACACTTTTCCTATGATTTGGTTTCAAATCAAGTCAATGAACTTTTTCTCAAACAAAAGTGCCGCAAATATACTTTCAATGAACAATTATTATTCTTGTTGTTGTTGTTGATAAATTATAAGCAATTAACATTCTATGTTTGTGCAGCATTTATAAAAAGTAAATTAATGCTAATTATAAACATACTTGTAAATGCATAACAAAAATAAAATACGACATTTATGCGTACGCAAATATAAGTTATGGCAAGACACATACTTTCCCTTCCATACCACAAAACATTTTTAGACTGTAATTGCGTGCACACACCTCTTGTTTAACAGATAAATCTCTACAACAGAGCTGTAAAAACTTGGGGTCGAATGTCAGCCTGCATTGGTGGGTATATAGAAATTGGGTCCAAACCATGTGCACAATAGGAAAGCTTTTAGGAATGAGCTTTGTGCTTTCACAACGACGAAAACACAACAGTCAACCAGATGTCGACGACAACAATGCTTGCTGTTTTCCGTTTACTTTGCAACGAAACGACGATACGTCAGTGTGAAATTGTAAGAGCTTTCAAAGCTGTTTTTTTTTATTTTTATTTTTTATTTTTGAGACCAATACTCAGGGGTAAAATCCTACCAAATTGTATTGCAATTTTTTGGAAAGGACAGTACATTTATGACAGAACATACATTTTTGTTTTTTCTTATATTACTATTAAGCGCCTTAGGAGCGTGGAAAATTGCCACAAAGGCACATAATAAGGTGTGTGTATTTAGACAAAAATAACAATTCAAGAATCTTCCCAATATTTAGTGATGATATGAAAAGCTAAGCAAATTTTCAGTGCTTAAAATCGACTCCAAACGACAGATTTAAGAAGCTTGTTCATGGCAATAAGTTACTCTCTGAGCTTTTGCCAAAAGACTGGTAAGAGGTAGCCGCTAAAAGAAATATTTTTTTTCAAGATGTCAGAGCTTGTCTTAGTAAGCCAAGACACTAACCACCAGGCCACGGCAACGATATAAAGCTAAGATTTTAATGAAACTTTCATTATAATACCTGGACCTTGCCATTTAAACGTGCGGCTCTAGATTGGTTGCAGCAATCGATACTTTTGAGGCAGTCTTTGAGTGGTACTTCACAAAATTCGGAAAGTATGTCGGCGACAGCTTGAAATTTTTCAACGTTAGGAAATAATACGCGTAAACTCGATTTTTAACGTAGTACAAGGGAGTCGGTTACATTAGTATTCTGTATTGACAGTAACGATTCATTCAGCGACATTTTTTAAAAAGTACAATGACACCTCCAGATCATGAGCACACAACATAAATTTTTCCGGATACTGAAACTTTTCCAAAATTAATTTTGGGTTCTTTTAGCCTCGTATGGGGTGATTTTTTTAGTTAATGTTTCGACTGAGTGAGCAATGAGTTTTATCACTGAGGAGAATCAGTATTGAAAGTGTGCTGCATATGTATTGGGTGTTTTTTTAAGAGCTTACTTTCTGGCAATACTGTCATAGATAGCTCAACTGTATCGGTGTAGCATATTACTGTCGAACATGTTAAGTTTTGTCCATAATTTAATCATAGGCCGTATTCCAATTGGCGATGTCGTCGTCGTGTAACAACATGTTTGTAATAGATTAAAGGCAAGAGAAACATTTCTTCTTTATTCTTCTATAAAAATGTCGTCAGACGACAACAACGTCGCCAATTGGAGGTCGCATAAATCGAACAACAAATGACCAACATTTAACAACAACAAATTATTGAATTTTTATAAAAATTCATGCTCCGTTAAGGAAGTGAATTGCGCACTTTTTCCATATTATGGTCAGTTTGGGAGATCTTTAAGGCGGCTATTTTAAATTTTATGACAAAATATCGCACCAAATTTTCATTATTGGACATTATACGACAAACTTGAATGTACAGAGTGAGGATGGAGAAAAATATCGCAGATGTATGAGCCACTGTTGTTGAACCTTGAATTATAGAATCGGCGTAGTTTGCAGTAATTTGGCCTTTGCTACGTCACTATGTAACAAATTTTGCCAAAGAATGTGGGTTTTACACCATTTTTTTAAAATACAGCGGCTAAATTTTGGTGAATGGGCGCTGTGTACGTTGAATGACGATCCTGTTTTTTTATTGCACAATTGTGTTATATGGATACATGGTTTATGAGCCGGTGGTATTACTGGACCGTAGTTTTTCAAAAACAACGAAGGCAAGAACGTTACTGGGAATGTCGTGCTTTGCCGTGCGATGATTACAACAGTTTTGGTCCAAAATGAGAAAGATGGGCTTGGCTGATATGTAGTTTGAAGAATTAAAAGTCCAGTTCGGCGAAAAGTTTATTTCACGTTCGTTTGGGGACAGTAAATTGGCTGTCGAGATCATACGATTTAACGGTTTTATACAATTTTTGTGGAGCTATATTAAATGTGATGTCTACAGGGGCAAGAGCGCAAGGATTAACGCAAAAGAATTAAAAATTGAAGAATATGTTCGAAAAATACCGGCCAATATGTAGAAGAGAGTATGAAAAATTGGGCTCAGCGTATTAACCATTTGACTTGTAGCCGCTCTCAGCATTTTTATGAAACGTGGTCTTTAAATATTGAATTATAGAAATCGTTCTATCAACTTAAATGAAGATTTCATGTATTTTTCTAAATTATTTGAAATCATCTCCGAAAACTCTTAAAAAATCACGGTAAGTCAGTCGTCTTTAATTGTTGTTCGTGTTGGACTTTATGTGGATGAAAGTGCAAATGCAAATGTAAAAATAAACGTGGATTATTCGCCAAACTTTCACAAGCAAATGGCATATTTTCGGCAGTGCATACATTGCCTGACCACATCTCTAACGCTTCGTGTGTCTTTAAGTATCTATATAATCTGGCCAATTCCTTGCATAGTAGGTCGATTATAACGGTTCACTTACCAGTTTTGTAGTAAAAGTTTTAATTATTTTTATGCGTTCTTCGGTTGTTTAACGATTTGTAAGCTACAAGCCCTTTACTAAATACATGACACTTTAGATGACAGATATTTAACAGCTGAAAACCTTGTCAGAAAAAAACCATCTCAATGGATAACTCTAAAGAAACTTGTACGAGTACTTTTATTTAAAATGCGAAAAATTTGGAAATCACTATGGCTGGGTAAGCACAACTATTTAAATAGATTTCAAAATAAATTTCGGGTTATTTTACAATTTTTGGGGCCTTGGTTTGTTTCCTCTGAAACATCTACAACAACAGACTTAGCGCACACGTTTTTCTTCTTAGATTTTTCTATGTTTCGTTATCATAAATGCATGTTTTGTCTTGAATTTGCATAATTTTGTAATTTGTTTTTCTTTCTATTTTATGAGTATTTACGAGTACATATATGAATAGCTCTGCCTATTCTGCTCTATTCTATTCTATTTTTGTTATTTTGCTTCTCATATAGTATTTTGCAATCTCAAACACTATTAATTTGTCTACATTTACTAGAGACGTGTTGTATTTGTTTGTTTTATACCGTTTGTCTGGTAGACAATAATAGAGAAAAAAAAAAAAAGAATCTCAATACCCACTTCTTCTTATTCACTCGTTGAATTTGTCATTTGCGTGAGTGCGTGTGTTTATGTCAAAAGTTTTCAAACTCTAAGAGGTCTATTCTGTCTGATAAATTTAATTTTCTTTAATGAATTTGAGGGCCTACATACCATTTTATAGCCTACACAAGAGTGTCTCTCCTCTAGAGAAAAGTGGGATATTTATTTAAATTTTACTGCAAATTATTAATTTGATAATATTCGCATTTTATTGTTTTGTAATGAACAATTTTGTTAAATCAAATATTGCATGTTTGCACCAGAAATGAACAATAAAAGTGTACATTTTTTGTATTACAAATTTGATACCTTTTAAACGTAAATAATGCTACAAAACTTGTAAAAGATTTTATGTTTCTCTTATATAATTGTCACTAATTTATATATTGTAATTTATTGCCAGAATTAAAAGAAAATTCTCAAAATCAATTTCATTTTCTTTAAATTTCCAAAACTAAAAAGGAAGAAAATACCCACTCAAATGTCACTCTTATTTTGAAAATTTTTAGGTAAAAAATAGATCACGTCATTTCCCAACCAAATTGAATATAAACCATTTTTATTTTGCTTTGGCTGAGAAATAGTAAATCCAATACTATTGGGTTGGTGAAAATGTAATGTCAACTAAAGATGTGTAACATAATGATTGTTTCATGATTATATTGAAAAGAATAATTGTTTTCTTTTAATATTTTTTAAGATATGTAAATATTAAAGAAGCTTATTAACATAAGAAATAAATTTACCGAAGTTTCAACATATTTCAGATGCAGCTGTGATAACAAAAATTTTCCAAAATATTGTATAATTAAGGTTTTAAAGCCTGAAAATATTCATTAAATATTTGTTTATGTAGAACTCTGATGAGACTAGACTACCGTAGCTGAAGTTGAAAACATATGTTCAGTTTGGCTAGGGTACTATTTCTTCACAGACACCATTTTATCTTTGAATTCCCAAAAAAATTCATTGCAAAAATTTTGATCTAATTAAAGCGTTTCTGACGAAACAAAATTAATTAAAAAAAAACTGGTCTCTTTTCCTGGAGCTCGAAATCGAATCTTTAGCATATAATAGTTTATATATAACATTCATTCATTATTTAGTTAAATAATTAAAAAAATATTCATAATTATTTAAACGGCGGACAATAATCATTCAATAAAACTATCAGCAACGCAGACATTGACGTTGATAATCGTTGGGTTGTAAATTATTCACCTCTGCTGAGCAAAACATTCAATGCTCATAACAATGTTGAGTTTTGTAGTTCGGTGAAGAGTACCAAATATACTTTTATTTGAACTAAAAAAAATATTTCCTAGAAATAATTTATATGGCAAAACAACTTTTGTCGGGTCAACTAGCATATTTATAAGGTCGTTTTGCTATTGTATGGCTATCATAAATTATTACCTATACATACATATCTAATTGGCAATTACAATTTTAGAGTTATGGCCTAGCTTAGAGTTATGGCGTAGCTTCCCGCAGCACCCATGTTGTGTGTGTCAATTTCTAGCCATGAGTACCGGGACCGACACTTTAAAATCGACTACGAACGACGGAATTGAGTAGCTTGTTCATGGCAATCAGTTACTTTCAGAGCTTTTGTCAGAAGACTGCTGGGGTTTGAACCCGTAGACAATACACTAACCCCTACTACACGATAAAATATCGCGTGACATAACATAACTGGCCTTTACAACCCTGTGCCAGGATTACGGCCTAGCTTCTCGCAGCACTCATGTTGTGTGTGTAAATTTTTATCCATGAGTACCGGGACCTACAGTTTAATGTCGACTCCGAACGACAGACTTGAGAAACTTGTTCATGGAAATTAATTACTCTCAGAGCTTTTGCCAGAAGACTGCTGAGAGGTAGTCGCCGAAAGATATATTTTTTCATATATTTTTTTTTAAGATGTCGGAGCTGGGTGTCGAACCCAGGGCTCATGTCTTAGTAAGCCAACACACTAACCACTAGACCACGGCGACTACAGCTTTATATAATTGGGAAAAATTTGTGTTTGTTGACTTGGCCTGATGAATTTAAAAATTTTTTGATACCTTGTATTTGTCAGGAGGCCTTGAATTTTTGAAAGCGAGTAGTAATGATGGCTTGGTTACAGCGCGCTTCTAAAACAAAAATCATTGAAGTCTCTAAAAATTTGCCTGTATGTGTGATTGTATACTGATGTTTAATAAACCTGGCTGTATAGTGGAATAGCAAAATACTCTCCGTATCTACCATTATTATTAAGCGCCTTAGGAAAAAGACAAATTGCTGTGAATTAATCATTCAAAGGCCAATGTTATACTCTTAAATGATCAACAGTAATTGTCTCATCGTTGCATGTTGTTTGTGTGGTAAGTGTCTTCGCTAAGTAGGTTTAGCTGTCATCTGCTATTTACCAAAAGATAGCGCTTGTCTCTTGATCATTCGTTTTTGATGTCGATGGTTAAGATTTATTATTATTTTTATTCAAATATTAATTTTATTACTTTCCAGTTCATAAAATAACTTATTTTTGATGCGATTATTTTTATTATTTATTATGTATTGAATTCTTACACAACTACACATGATACTTCTTTAATGACAGCTTACCTTAGCTTATTAATATTCATTTTAATTCAAATAATCAATTGCTGAATCATTGACATTGGACATAAATTTTTCCCTAACCCATTAAAATAAAATATAATATTTTTATTTAATAAAATAAAAACACTCAAAAACAAATTGGAATAACATGACACAAAAAGATGAAATGAAATAAAATAAAATGACACCCAAAAATTACTCGGGAATATTAAGCGGACACATTTAAAATATTTTTAGTCTATATTTGAGAGCGGTCCAGCGTGGTACAAATTTAAAACGAAACTATAGAATATTACAACGAAACAACAATTAAACGCGTGTGACAAAAAAAAAAAATATCACTTTAAATAAAAGAAATATATAAGAAATAATTATATAAAGGCTAGTAAAACACTGTTTGTAATTTCTAAAAGGAAAAAAAATTTTTTTTATTTTAAAGAATATTTTAATTTATTTTGAAAAAAACGTGTTCGTGCAAAAGCAAAACCTCTTTAATAGTCTGGGCACACTTGAAGATAATTTTGAAAATTTAAATTGAAATAAATTTTTTTGCTCATTTACTTGAAATAATGTTGCCTTAAGTTTTCCGCAAAAATATTACTTTAAAAAATATTATTATTGGCAAAAAGCCCATCAACTGTCCAGCAGTGCATTACGTCAATTACTGAAATTAATTTAGTGGGAGAAAACAAAAGCAGTTTTGAAACACAAAACAATAATTCGAAGACATTTTCCACTAAAATTTAGGAACAGCTACACGATCGATCATTTGAACGGGTATTTTATTTTCAAAACGTTACAAAATGTTTGCGCGGTTTAAAAATTTATTTACGAAAAATAAAAACGAAACGGAAGCAAACGCGGACGCGGAAACGTTGTCGTGCGCATTATTAGAAGAATCGGTATACGGGGAATCGTTGTCGACGGATAATGTAAATGTAGAACCTTCAAAACTAGAGGGTTTGAATCTTCTTAAAAGTATAGTGGAAAATGAACAGAATGTTTCCAAAAGAGAAACAAAAGTTACCACGTCTCTAAGTCAAGAAGTAGAGGATTTATTAAAGAAACGACTTTCTACAGATGAAGAAAATACTGACGTAAATGGTTTAAATGCAACCACAGATGGTGAAAGCAAAAATCTAAAAGAGGCTTCTCCAAGTAAAGAGTTATTGGATTCAAAAGAAAATCCCAATACTGAAAAGATTTCCAATGAAAATGAGCAACAAAACTTGAATTTACTTCAGAGAAGTCTCGAAACTGCTTATGCTGACAAAACTCTTTCTAACTTAATAACGCGGGATAACAAACTGTTCAACACTGATAATCCCAATACGGTTGAGTTAGCGGTAAAAGAAACTGAACATCAGCAAATTTCGATTTCAGAACTAATCGGTAGTATAGATTCAAAAGAAACCGCCACTAAAAATGTCAAAGATTTTTCTGAAAATAGCAATGAGAAGGCGAAACAATTTACAGATCCTGAAATCATAATTCAAAATTCAAATCAAAACTTAAGTAACAGCGATGTATCACATACTAACGAAAAGCAAACAATTTTATCAGAATCAAATGAAATAAATTCCGATTCTCAAGTAACTGACTATCAGATTCCTACCTCTCACGAAAACTCATCTGACTGTACGGACAGTTCAAAATCTTTATCTCAGTCATCAATTAAAGACAGTCTTAAAGAAACCAAATTACAGAATTCTTCTTTCTCGTTAGAAACTAATATTTTGCCCATTAATTCCAGCATTGTGGTAGAAGATATAAACACAGAAATAACTGCACCCAGCCCTACAGTTGACAGCACAATATCAACGGGTAGTAGTAGCAATACCAGCATTTTGGATTCTTCAGGTGGTCATGATACCATAGATGGCAGTAAAATTATTGTCAATCCAATAGATAATAATGGATTGGCTTGTTCGGCTATAACGAATAAACTCACCGATATTGCTGAGGTAGCTGAAACATTAGATGCTGTCATACGAGAAGTTCAAGAAAATGTTCAATCTGCAGAATTGGAATCGAACCCTAGTCCCAGTGATAAAAAGCTGAGTACGCTAAGAAGTACAAGTAGTGAGGTAAGTTTAAATTTTTATTCCTAAATTCTAAATTTTATTTTTAATAAGAGGCACTTTAATTGGCTTCGGACTAATATCAAATACTTTTAAAAATACCAATATAACGGTAAACAGATGTTTTGGTATCCTGAATACACGTGTCTTATAAAGAACGGAAGTGTTGTATGTTGTATGAAGGTTCTGCTACTAAACAGTCAGATTTTCTTTTTTAAAGAAAAACCATTAACTTTTAAGAAGGGAGCTAGAAATGTCTTAATGGTGATTCAATCTGTTACCTCCTACTCTAAGAGCCGCTGTCTTTTAACGGTATTCAAGGGGGCAATTATTAGGTTTTTTCATTAAAAAGCACAGAAAAAACCTTTGGCCTTATTATGACACACTATTGTGACCTGCCCATGAAACTTTTTGGAATCCCCCAGGAACCTATATCCAAGTCATAACGGAGAACACTGTTTTTGGGCATTGGATAGGAAAGCGGATGCTCCTTAACTCACTTTAGAAGCTGTGGAGTAGGACTATTCTTTATTTTCTCGGCTGGAAGGACCATTGGTCTATCAGGAGGACTATAATAGTGATTTAGGTAGGGTTACATGAAGAAAACACCGAACAAAACGCCACAGTTCATATTGGATACATTTATGCAGAAATTATTCAGAATCCATTTCGATCTGAAGGGGACTTTAACTTCGAATTGGCTTTTGAAGATTCATTTAGATATGTAGTACGAATAGTTGGAAGAAAATTGTAGTCTGTCTGTAAGTTTTGTGAGAAATTTCAAGTGTAACCGTGTTCTAGTGATGCCAACGTCAGTATGATCTTCACATACTTTGTTTTTTGGAACTCGAATATAGAGCATAAGGATATTAATTTTTCAACATCCACTGTTAAGAGTATCATGCATTTTAACCCACAAAGACACGTTAAAGTACATACATGACATATTGTTTTTCTTCAGAAGATTTCCGTAGTTAGCTCTTACATTTTCAAATATCTCCGCAGAGTAACTTGAATATTCTTGACAAATTTGATCACCGAGACAAAAAAAATACCAGTTGTAACTGATACGCAACTGATATTTTGTGCACAAAGAAATGTAATCGACTACAATACGCAAACCAACCGTAGACATTACAAGTGCTGCCATTAAAAAGAAATAAAATTCCTAGCCCATGATAGATCTTACTGGAACAGAATGATCCTCACAGAAACGATAATTTATTTTGCTTGCCTCTCACTTACAAATTGAAAAATTTGCTACAAATGTAGGAATTAATTAATTAATAGATGAAGAAGAACTTCATTTTATTAAATGAAGAAAAATCAAAAAATTCTATAGGGATTCGATTTCCGATTTCCGTGTCAGAATGCAAAATTAGGTGAAAAATTACAGTTTTTAATTTGAAAATTAAATAAAAACCCACAGTTTGGACGATATCTGGGGAATTTTCTCCGCACCGCCTTTAATATAGAGTATTTTTTGGTGTGGGGTGGTGGTATGTTGGTTAGTGCGCTCGCACTAAAACTCAAATGGCCCAGGTGAAAAATGAAAAAGTTAGTTTGGGGTTTTTTCAAAATTATAATTTAAAAATAAGAGGAAGACCATCTACAACGAAACCGCTCCCCGACTATCCACTCTATTCTACCTTAACCAATGTCAATAAAAAAGGGAATGAACAGGAGAAGAGTGCCACCTATAAGTAGAGATAACAGCTAAACCTTCTTAGCGAAGGCACTCACCACACAATCAACATGCGCCACCTATTGGGAAGTAGAATATATCTGCTAAACCTGCATAGCGAAGGCACTCACCACACAATCAACATGAAAAACGATGAGGCAATTGCTGTTGATCATTTAAGGGTGAAGGTATAACACTGACCTTTGAATGATCAATTCACAGCAATTTGTCTCATTCCCAAGGCGCTTAATAAGAATATAATTAATAATAATATATGCCTTTTCCAAAAATTCCAATACAATGCACAGCATTTAGTAGGGGTTTACACCTGAGTATTGGTCTCAAATTAAAAAAAAATATATATGTAAATTTGCATGTATTTAACTAAAGACCACCTGAATATAACAAGTTTAAAACTCAATACCTTTTATTTCTTACAGGATTGGCATTCACGTTCCACCGAAGATGATTCCTTTGCTACTGCATCGGAGGGCAACTTTACGCCACATTCACATTCTTCTGCTTCCTTTCAAACAGCCTCGGGCAGAACCTCTTCATTTAGAAGTTGTGATAAAAATTCGTTCGATGCCAGCGAAGCTGACGATTCGACATTTGCCTTTGAAATGCCTGAACTCACTTCACCACTTAATATGTCTTTCGAAGGTTCCGAACAGAGTTATGTATCAGCTCAGCCAACAAATGGCGAACAAACTTATGAGGATAAAGAGAAAACACCCACCAAATTATCAGACTGCAGTAGTCAAACAGTAAATGCTCTAGAGGAGGATCAGAGCAGTATAGCTGACATAGAGGATTTGCATAGCGAGAGTGTAACACCAACACCCGCTGACACTATAGAAGAGTATCATGGCGAAAGTATACCCATTGAATCAGAGACAGAATTGGAAATAGCAGGCATATCAGATGCTCCTACCCTGGAAATACTCACCGAACACTCAGCAATGCCAATGTCAAAAACACCAGAGGTGAGCCCTACCACCACCAGCTCAATAGCTTGTACCAATCGCAATTCAAATTCGCATTTAGCCTTAAATGAGGCCCCAGACTTAAATGATCCGCAGCTTCAAAATACTAACAACAATAATAATAGCAATACCAATAAACCAAATGCAGCATGGCGCCGTAGTAAATATTATGAAAACATAACCAAGCAAACCATTAAAGGATTTTTGTAAAAATTCTTTTGTTTTTGTTTTAATAAAATTGTAATTCAAATTTACCTTGAACTTGTAGCCATTTAAGAAATGATTTATTTATTTAATTTTTTGTTTTTTTTTTCCTAAATTTTGTTTATTTTTATGCTCTATTCGATATTATTTTGTTACACAAAACGCTTGTATAAAATCCAAACACCAGCAATGTGTGTTGCTTTTTAGCATTTTTGTTAATTTTTTAATCTTTTAATAATATTTTTAGTTTTTTATATTTACTCGTATTTGTTTAATAATTTATTACGATTTGCTTGTGTTTTTGTTTGTTTTTCTATGAAGAAAAAAAAAAAACTTAAATAAATTAAAAAAATAACAAAACTAACCTACATACCATATAGATATCTATAAATAATAAGAATTCCAAATAGTGTGTGTATTGCCTTTAAGTCTTTATAATATTTCGGCCTTAAACGAAATTTGCTTTCAAATTGCAACTGATATTATAATCCTTGAAAATTTCTAATTTTATAGCCATAATTATTGCCAATATTATTGCAAATCAAATTTGTGTGCATTTACTACTCGTACATACATATGGTCGTGCAGGAGTTTATGTACTCTATCCGCCATTTCATATTTTTTATATATCTTGAGTGAATGATGCCACTTTAGGTTTTCGACCCCAAATTTTTCAAGTCTTCAATCCGTTTTCAGATATCTCGTCCAGTTTCGGGAATAAATAGCCGAAAATGGATTGTAGATTTTAAAAGTTTTGGTGTCAAAAAACTAAAGAGATATATAGAAAATGGCGGATAGAGCACATAAACTCCCGCACGATGATGTCTTTTTTAATTCTTTAATAAAGTAACCTTATATATAATATTTGTGTGTCTGTCTATCCCATTATAAAACTTATCAAACGTTTTTAGTTAATATTTAGTAATTTTTTAATAAATTTTTAGATTTACTTAAACATTTAAAACAATTTTCAGAGATATTTTTTAACTTAAACAAATAAATAAAAATATATATATATTTTTTTTGATTTATTTTAACAAATGGATAAGTTTTCTTGTATAATAATTTTTTTTCAGCGTTTTTTACAAATATGTACTTTGAAATGAACTACAGATTTTGAAAACCAAATTTGTATATTTTCTAATCATTCCGGAATTTTCTATATTATTTATTAATTGATATTTTATCTTTCATCTAAACGTCAATAGGATTATAAATATTGGAAACAATTAATGAACAATAATTTATTAAATATTTTATATAATAATTGATTAACGACCAATGTGGGTTTTTTTTATTTTTTAGTCTGAAACTGATATTCAGAATATGAGAAGAAATGAATTTAATTTTTCTTTTAAAAATCTGTTCATGCATAAATTTTAATTGAGTCAATTAAGTTTCTAATTGAGTTTTAGGCATTAGCCATACTCTTTTAGAAGTAGGGACGCTGACGAAAAAAAAAATACATCGATGTTTTTTGCGATGCGATACACAGTGGTAAGACTTCATACTTTTTTGTGCAAAAAATATAAGGAGTGGATCTGGAATATTGAAAGTTGGCACGGAGTATTATATTGACTAAATTTAGAAAATAGAAGAGTTTCAAGAAAATCGCCTTTCGGCCACCGCCCATGCTATCAAAATAGATATTTTTCGCATAAAACTTTTGCTATAAAAGCAAAAGTCTTAAAATTTAGTACATATCGTCGCAAGAATTAAAGAACGCTGTAACTGACAAAAAATCGAAAATACGTTTTTTTGCATCATTTTTATCAGGAAAAAAAACACGCGTCGATTGGTCCCGGTCTTAGATTTCTACGATGAAAATGAATTCACTTACGCCGTCTGCCTTTTGAAAAATACCAGTGTTTTTGTTCTACTTTCATACCAGTTTTTTTGACTCTGGTGAACTTTTAAGGTTTTTTCAGTTACAGAGTTCTTTAATTCCATCGACGATATACTTCTTAAAAGAATTAAAAGATGCATGCCAAGTTTCATTAATATCCGCCACGCCCATCGCGCCAACTTGCACTCTGTTAAGGGGTATTTTGGTATTTGGTATTTAAAAACTATTTTTTACAAATCAAATAATTCCGTTCCAAAGAAGAGAGAAATCCATAATTTATTTGATTAAAAAGGAATATTTTGTGTCAAAATAAGTTTGTTGAAGTCACTTAAATATTGTAAAACAAAAACTGACGAAAATTTTCACGCACCTCAGCAGCTGGCATATGTCAGATATTTCAACTGATAACTTTTCAATGCCTTTTTTTATTTAAATACAGTACTTCCTTTATAATTCATATATTCTTACACTGTTCGACATATTTCAACTTAAAAATCTTGAACCAAATGAGATCCCCAAAATCTGAAAGCTTATGATGGTAGAAGAAAAACCCTAGCTAGGTTTGAATTATTAGCTAAGGTTTTTTTATTCATTCTTAAAGTTTTCGACTGAGGGGTGCATTTTAGTACAATTTTCAAGAAATATGTAGTGATTCTTAAGACCATATCTCGTGAACTATTAGAAATATTGCTTTTCTCTCTTCAGCAAATTTTAATCTCTTAATTAGATCTAAAAATTGTGTCTTGAGATAAAATAAAAAAAAAAAACAACAACAACTGTCAAAAAACGTAAAACATCGTTATAAGTTTTTTATGTTGATGATAGAAACTATAAGGGCACTTCAAATATTTTAAAATATGTAAATACTTAGAAAAATTTATTTTTTTTTTTTTTTTTTTTTTTAAGACCAATACTCAGGGGTAAACCCCTACTCATGCAGTGTGCATTGTATTGGAATGTGAAGATGGTTGATAGAAGGTTTTTTTTTCTTTTTTTTTCATAGATTTTTGTATATTTTGCGCCTTTATTTGTTGATGAAACAAATTGCTGTCAATTTGTCCACTCAAGAGCCAGTGTTATACCTTCACCCTCAAATGATCAAACAGCAATGGCCTCATCTGTCGGTGGATGTTTAAATGTGAATGGTGAGCGTCTTCAGTATATTAGCTGTTATCTTCCCAGAAGGTGGCGCTGTACTCCTGATCATTGGTTTCTGGTGGAATAGATTAGAAATGTCAGGGGGCGGTTTCTTGCAGATGGTCTTGCTGGAGGGAGGGGGGGGGAACCTCTTATTTCATTTAAATTTAATTTTTAATTTAAATTGTAATTTTAGAAAACCGCAAATATTTATTTTTATAATTTCGTCCTTCGCTGGGATTTGAACCTGGGTCGTGTGAGTTTCTGTGCGAGCGCTCTATCACTATGCTATTTTATACAAATCAAATAATTCCGTTCTAAAGAAGAATGTTTCACGGAGAGATATGCATAATTGTTTTAATTAAAAAAGAATATTTTGTCTTAGATAAAGTCTATTGAAGTCACTTAAATATTGTAAAACAAAAACTGACGAAAATTTTCACGCACCTCAGTAGCTTCCATATGTCAGATATTCCAATTGATAACTTTTCAATGCCTTTTTTTATTGAAATACAACACTTCCTTTATAATTCAAAGAAAAAGTTATTTAGATGCAGTGTAGTCGATTGCGCTATTCTTACACTGTAGCACATATTTCAACTTAAAAATTTTGAACCAATTGAAATCCCCAAAATCTGAAAGCTTATGAGCTTTAATATAAGCTCATATAATTATATGAGCTTAATATAAAAAGACCTTAAGCTCGGAAAAAGAGATTTATTATTATTTAATAAATATATTTTTTGAATTTGAGAAAAATCGTACCATAAGTAAAAAAAATTGAGATATTACGATAATAGTGCCACCTATCGTTGTTAAACTTAAGAGAAACCTGACTCCTGACTAAACTTATATATCGTCCAAGTTTGGTGTTAATCGGTCCAACGGTTCTTGAGTTTTTGTAACACGTACCCGGCACAAACGTTTTTATATATTAACATGTTTTTTTATGTTGATGATAGAAACTATAAGGACATTTCAAATATTTTAAAATATGTAAATACTTAGAAAAATTGATGATTTTAAACATAACAAATGAAAATTAAAGACACTTCAAACCTTTTTCAATATATATTGCACTTTAGTCTTCGCTTTCGAAGCTAGTCTTATCATCTGAAAACAAGTTTCCAACGTTTCCTCTGCGCCTGCTTTGCAATACTAACAAAATAATAAATTTTCTACATAAGGAGTGAACTTGAAATGTTTTCAATATATACAAAAAATCAATATTTAGTTTGTATGGGATATATGTACCTCTTCCACTTGTCCAATTTCACTCACTTTTTAACTGATGGTTATCATTGATTGTGAAGTTATCCAGATCAAATTCAGAAACTTTACCTTTAACCATTCTCCAGATATGCTAAAATTAATATTTATTTAGTATGAGAGGCACTACGTCCAATTATTCAATTCCGCTCAATTTTTAAGTGATGATTTGCATCTTTCAGACTAAATTCACTTTACTTTACCTTTAGCCGTTTATAAGATATACATATGTACTAAAATCAAGATCAAGGCGATTTTAGGCTCACATGCTATATCGGCTTTTAACCAAACATTATTATAAACCATAAAGGATGCAATACCTACCCTCAAATCGGTTCACGCATTTAAGCAACATACGTAAGCCAAAAATTGCTTTCATATATAGAGGCGATATTTAAAAACAAATAATAAAAAAATATATTTAATTAAGGTAATAAATAGTTTTTGGGCAATAAATAGTTTTTACACGTTCTTTGTTATATATGTCCTAAGTGACCCTTGTAAAATGTCTTAAGCTACGGTCACATTAGACAAATATTTGACGTAAAAGCGTGGTAAAATTTTGTTTTATGAAGGAGTTTTTAAATAATTTTTTTATAAACAGATAATAATCATTCCGCTAAAATTTTTCCTGTCAAATCAAATCCTGTTTTAATGAAATGTCCACAAACCCTACTCACTCTTTCCATCCTCCTATAACATGAATTGCATCAGTAGGTGTATTTTTGATGTAAAATATCATGGTTGTCATATTTTTTTTTAAACAATTTTATTAAAATTATATAATTAAATTACTGAAGGCATTTTACCGACTAGACAAAGGTATGCTTATATATTTGGTACTTACACCAACAATTTACTGCATGACTAATATGACGGACACAAATATGTATTATAAGAGCTTTCATAACCACCCATTTATTAGTATTCGTATTATCAGAAAAGGAAAAATAAATGCCTACAAACAAGAAAAATTATTATCACTGACGTAACACGAAGTTCCTTAATTGTATTTTTATAAACTTTAATTATAGTTTTTTTTTATAAATTCTATTTTTTTTTTCTTTTCACTATAGGTACTCCTATAATAGTTTATTTTTCCTAAAGAATTTAATTTTATTTAGTATGGTTTGTTGTTAAAGTTTGTTGGTTTGAACATAAAAGCAGAAGTTTATTGCATACTTTAGGGATATTTTAATAAATGGTAATGGCAAGTTACACTTAAAAAAAAGAAAACCATGGAGACAACCGACCGACACTTCCATTATTATAAATATAACACTAATAAATATAACACTTGCTAAATATTATCTTTTGCGATCGAATGGTTTATTTTCGTTATACAAAGTCAGCTTAATATTTAAAAACAAAGAAATAAAAAAAACGTTTTTTAGGTGCGTTATGTTACTATATGTACTGTTATTGGTGTTGCCGTTTTGTTTTTTTTTGTGGATTTTATTTATTTTATTTTCAAAAAAAGCATAAAAATCAAAACACTCTTGTTTGATTCAGGGATGTTATAGAATCCAAATCGTTTTTGTTTTTGTCGTTTTTGAAAAAGCCAAGTCGGTTTTACATTACAATCTTTATAAGTGCAACGATTTTCAAAAGATGAGTCTCAATAAGTGCAACACTATTTTTTTGAAAATATATTTACAATGATTTCTGTTTGTATTTCTTGTTCAGAAACGTAGTTTTATAAAAGTAATCATATATCAAAGAATCCCATTTCAATAGCATTTCTCCTACGTTAGTGCTGTCCCAAACACGTTTTAAAACACAAATAAAAACGCATCAGTTTTCTGTTTTGCAGCATATGTATGTTTACACAGACTAACATATTTGTATAATTTCTCTTTTTAAAACAAAAAATTGCTCGCTACGCCAATGTTTCAGCAAGAAGACTGTTTTTTACCAGTTAGTTTTTTCTTTTTAAATAAAAAATAGTTTTTTACAAATAATTTGTTTCTTTTTATTAAAAATGGGGTATTTTCAGGTACAATAAAAAGTGGTCGATAATTGCAACTTTTTCGGTAATTGCAACAGAGCAGATTTTTTCAAGTTGCGAAAATCGAGCTCGCACTGTATTTGTGTACTTGTGTTTACAGTTTTTATTAAATCGCTGTAAAGAAAAAAAATGAGTAGGGCTGTTATCGCAATTTTGTTATTGACGGAAGAGTCCTCAGAAAAGCTGAATAAGAGGAAATTGCGATATTACAGTAATACATTTGGCTGCCTGCGATAGCGTAAATATATTTTTTATACTGTAAATTCATTTCTAAATCTGCCGAGCACATTTATAGCATATTCTCGGTTAAACAAGGAAGTTTTTTGTATGTTTCCTGACACTATAAAAGAACGCCTTTTTCGTTCTAAGATTTCGCTATTGCTACAACTGACAAATACAGTACATACATAATTGGCCATTACCAGCCTGTTTCAGAATTACGGCCTAGTTTCTTGCAGCACTCATGTTGTGTGTGTTAATTTTTATCCGCGAGTACCAGGATCTACAGTTTAAAGTCGACTCCGATCGACATATTTGAGAAGATTTTTCATGTCAATCAGTTACTCTTAGAGCTTTTTCCAGACGATTGCTAAGAGGTAGTCTCCGAAAGAAGTATTTTTTTATATATCTTTTTTTCAAGATATCAGAGCTGAGGATTGAACTCTGAGGTATCGTCTTAGTAAGCCAACATAATAACCACTATACTACGGCAATTATAACAATTATCAACTACAATTAAAAAAAACTAGTAGTTCTAGAGCATAAAGCTATTCCGAGAATATACAAGTAATTCCAAAAAAATAAAAAAAAAATTTGTTTATTTTTTTTAAATCCCCTAAATGCCAAAATTTTATTCATTCATGCAAAAGTGAATAAAAATTATTTAAATACATTCGAATAATTGATGTTGGGATAGATAAACTGAAAACTCTAATAGCCGAAAAGTTTGAGAACGATTCTCAAAAAGTTTAACTTTTGACTTGGCAAAATGGCTCTGACATTCCATGAAGTATACGTGTGATGCTTAAGGTTTAGGTCTAAATTTTAGGCTCGCTCTAAAGTTGAATTGCAAACTTGTGTAAACAGGTGTTGTCCTTGACTTTGGTGTTCTCAGAACAATACATTTTTGAAAAATTAAAATAAAATTATTCTCCAACTGTAGAGCAATGGTGTAGAGTATGAAACCAAACGATTTAACTCTTTTACTTACTAGTCATTCATGTTTCTTATAAAGCTCTTAGGGAACATACAATATGTTTGTACCTTCAAACTTATCTACTGTTGGTGTTGTTGATATTGGTAGTGAAGGAATTGAGTACCTATTCCCTATAAAATGTTTTATCACTTTTTTTCCCACTTTATTTATTTTTGTTTTTGGTCTATTCAATTTGATTTTTACCTTAAGCGCCATGCGTTTGAAATGGCGCGTCACATTTAAATAATCGTGACTTTTGCAGTGAAGCATAAAAATTGCAAAAAAAAAAAAGACAAAATAAGCAATAAAAACAAAGAAAACAAAAAAGAAATCGAAACATATCGACAAGATTATACATGTGTTGGTATAAACTATTTGTATCACAATTTAATACCAAAAACAAACAAGTAAAGAAAACAATGTAATGTGTTACAGTAAATATGCCGTAAATAAAATGAATTTAAAACACTTTTGTTGAAAAAAAAATTAAATTTATTTTATTTGAAATGAAAGGCAGAGAGAAAAAACGAAAACATAAATTCAATTAAAGAATTGATGAACGATGAATGGGAACAAATGGGCACAAATGAATGCCTGAAAGACTGAATTACCAAGTGACTGAGTGACTTTTTTTTCCAGAGAATATTGTGTTACATTTTGAATTTTTTATTTAAATGCATTTGAATTACAGCATTGCATTTTTGTTATGTGTTTGCTAATAGTAATGTGTGTAATGCAACAAGTTGTGGCATACTTATAATATTATCCCTCAAGACTCCCCCCTAATACTATGGTCTATGGTCCCTTCTTTTTTGTAATTTAACATCCAATACTTTTTAAATTTTTACATACAATACTGGATAGATATGCTGTGTTTTTTTCATAAACCACATTTACCACAATGAGGTATATAATACTCGTACTAGAGATAATGATGTTAAAGATGATTGTAATCATTATGATATTGTGGTTGGTTGTGGTGGTTGCGATGGTGGTTTGCTGCCACAGAATTATGAAATTCAATGTTGTCTATATTAAAATATTTTTATTTTCATCTTCTTTTCATATGTTGATATGCTTTTATTTCTTATGTTTTGGGTGATGATTGCAACACCCTAAAAAATAATTCCATACTCACTTGTTTATCCATTAATGACATTTTTTTTTATTCTAGAGCCGCTCGCAATAGCAAGATTATTTTGGTGATGTTTCGCAATATTCAATCAACAAAATGAGTTGTTAATCAGAATCATTGAAAAAAGATGGTACCGTTACATTTTTTGCTTTTTCTCAAAGTAAACTTTGACAAAAAATAATATAAATTATTATGGTACCATACATTTTCAATTAAATGGCTTGAATACATTTCTTGTTGAATTCTTTGGTTTAGGTTAGTTGCGCATATTTTGTACAAAAATAGCATAATAAAAGTTATAAGTGACGTGGTATAGTGGTTAGAGAGCTTGCGTACGACACACAACATCGCAGGTTCAAATCCCAAAGATAGTATCGTTGCATTCGTATTTTCTTTTCTTAAAGAAACCTACAAATTTCGTATTTGTATTTACAAAAACCATTATTAGCTCTAAATTGAATAATATTTTAATTGTATATACAAAAAAATTTATTGTATATACAATTTAGTTTTTTCTGTGTAGGACTGGTGTAAACGTCGTAAATAATACTTCATTACTCATTGCGCTGTTATAGTACCTTTTACACTAGTGGTTGAAAAGCAATTGACGCATCATCTCGTACAGGATAATGAGTAAATATAAATACATACACACATACATACATACATATATACATATTTCTATATACATAAGTAAAAGGTGTTACCATTCACGATGGTTTCAAATCGAGTACTCGTATGTGTATGTATAACACTTCCGCATTTGAACTTCCATGCTAGTTTGTGCCCAAACACAACTTCTGGTCCATGGAACACAATATCAAGAATTACGACGACAAAAATAAAATTCAAAAATGTAAATGAAATCTTCTATATATACATATGTATGTACATATGTATACTTATATAAAAATAAAGGCGGTTTTTGACATCTTGACCTCACAGCAGTCTTCTGGCAAAAGCTCTGAGAGTAACTAATTGCCATGAAAAAGCTTCTCAAATCTGTCATTCGGAGTCGACTTTAAACTGTAGGTCCTAGTAGTCATGGATAAAAATTAACACAACCAACATGAATGCTACGAGAAGATAAACCGTAATCCTGATACAGGGTTGTAATGGCCAGTTATGTATGTAATTATGTATGTATGTATGTTATTTCCGCGTATTACTCTTAAAACCCGTGTACCGATTTCAATGTTGCTTAAGAAGAGGGAAGGTACTGGGTCCTACATAATTTATAGTAATTCATGATTTATAGTAATAAGTAAGCCCCAAATCGTCTCTAAGTTGTTCTTGATTATTGTACATATATCTTGCGAACGGTAAAGCTGCTAAAACGGTCCATCGTCAATGAAAATTATCAGTTAAAAATTGGTCGGAATTGGATAAGTGGGCGTGGTACTTCCCATACAAACTAAATTATGATTTTTGTAGATCTTAAGAACGGTTAAAGTTCATTCCTTATGTCGAAAATTTTTTATTTTATTTTGCAAAACAGAAACATGATGCGCTAGTACTGTATTTGTAAAAATTTGCTCGTTATAGAAGTGTAACTTTAAAAGCCTAACAGACAGGCAGTGTTGTTAACTGTTTTTCTGTTTTTTATATATATTTTGTTGATTCTTTCTTGGATTGTTGCCTTTAAAAAAATAAATTCACTTTTAAACTATAGTGACATTCAAGCATCTAGTGGTCGCATATTCTACACGTACCTCTCTCAGAGCGCACCCATTTGTGGTTGATTGTTCAGCGAATGGCACAATGCTTTATAGATAGAATTCGTTCTTTAGCCGCACCGCTCGTTTGTGGAACAATCTTCCGGCGAATGTTTTTCCTGCCAATTATGATATCGGTAGGTTTAAATCAAATGTCCGCAAACACTACTCCCTCTTTCCCCCTTCCCACAACATATTTTCCTAGACCAGCACAATGTACTGCATGAGCAGGTGTCGTCCCCTGAGTGCTGGCCTTAACATAAAAAAGCAATGAATCCAGTTTTGGTAATTTATAAAATTTTTAAAAACTCTGAAGCTTTGACTGTGTAAAATTGAAATCGAATTCATACAACACTGCTTCAAAATATCGTTATTTTACCAAATTTTACTAACGAGTACATTTCTGCAAAAATGCATAATGTTGCAGAGTATCATAAAGTCGTCTATTATTATTATTTTAAATTTGATGTAAACAATACCCTTCACTACTCTATATAGAGTAGGATTATAATTTTTTGTGTCTTTAAATAGATTGTAAAAAAATTATTTGCTTTTATTTTCAACTTTTTTTTGTTTGCTGTTAAAAATTACATCTCAAGTATCTCTAAAATTTACTTACAAAATATTATATAATAATTTGAAATGCGTAAGTATGGGGGACTGCTAATAATTAACCATATGGACAGAAAACCCTCTCAAGTATTGTAATTCTAAGTATGACGAACTCATTGAAAATTTCAATTTAGAACATTTCATCACTTCATTTTGAATAATTTTTTATTTTTCCCATTAGTTTTTGTTTGGAGTAATGGGAATGAAATTCTAACAAATGGGAATTTTAATTTTATTTTGTCATGTCAGAAACAATTCTGCACCCTATATTACAACCTATAAGCCACACGATCATATAAATATTTGCTAGTATTTTATAATTTTGTTATAGATAGCATTGTCAGTGTATACAACACTTATTCAAATGCTACATTTGCACTTAATTATAAGTTGAGGCTTTATGTTTAAGTTTTTGAAGAAGACAATGAGAGAGACTTAATTACGGTTAAATTTCTCGGATCTACCCAATGTTCTAAAAGTTCTTAGCGATGTACCCGGATCTCTAGAGAATCTGCTTATAAACCCACTGCATTTATTCTGTGATTGCACTGTATTCTCAGTCAGATTTGACATAAATAGAGTGGACTTTAATGTGAAGTTTTGATGCACTTGACGCATAACCTGAAATTTGCACCATCTGACTACTAATTTGGCCAACAGACGATCTGCTAACCAACAAGATTTTGGTCTGCAGCAGCCAAATATCTTTCCTAGGGTAATTGGTAGGCTGAATTTGAATCTGTAGTTGGTTTTTATCTATCATGTCAGGTTATCGAGACACAAAAGAAATGTTTTTTATTAGTTTATTTAAAAATTTATTAACTTTTAAAAGTAAATGGCGTTCTATGAACGTCATTTGTATTTTGTTGGTTGGGTTGCAAGAGTCTAGCAATTGTCCCCCAGCATGTTTTTGTCACAAAATCCTTGATAAATGCTTTAAATTTTCATTAAATCTTGGTGAGCATGCTCCAATTGTATGGATGGTTTCTTATTCTCATTATGCAAAAGTAGAGCCTTTATACTATACTTTGAGCCATCGATTAATAATTTCCAAGGCTGGTTAGTTTTTCGAAATAAAACATCAACATCAGTACTGTATAGAATGAAGTGTTTTTTATACAATATGTCGCCATCCATCTAAAGATTGTTACTTTTGTCGCAATTGCAAAATGTTTCCACTGCTGCATGCGTGAAACTGGTAATTCTGTGTCTTGCCTCGTTAAATGTAAATCCCGAATTACATCATTCAGCTAAGCTTAAGTCACTAAATGGTCGTTATTATCAGTTCCATACAAACTACCACTGATGGGGAAAGATAATTCGGACTCATTGCCCGTAGCATTGGGAATGGAAATGGAACTGGTAATGGATTGTTTGGAAACAAATAGGACATTCACGTAATAATAATCCAGGAATTTTTGTTACTCTCTAAAGAACTGGAACTGAAAAATCGAAATACGTCTTCATTTCTTGGCATTGGACCACTTGTATAAAATAGTTCTGCATCTATTGCAAAACATTGTCGGTGTCCACAGTTTGTCCATATTATTTGCATATTTTAATGATTCTGGTATTGCGTATCCTTTCTTTCCAACCAAATATTCACCACACATACAGCGCAAAAATACTTTGAATTAGTTTCTCACAATCTCCTTGACATGCTTAATGAATCGCTACGATTATAAAGATTTAGAATGAATGTGGGCTTCTGTCAAATTAATAACTGTGAAATTGTAGTATCGCCGTGGTCTAATGGTTAGTGTGTTGGCTTGCTATGACAATAGCTCCAGTTCAAGCCTCGCCTTTGACATCTTGAAGCAAAGAAATATTAAAAAAAAAATATTTCTTTCGGCGACTACCTCTGAGCAGACTTCTGGCAAAATCTCTAAGTGTAACTGATTGCCATGAACAAGCTTCTCACGTCTATCGTTCGGAGTCGACATTAAACTGTAGGTCCCGGTACTCATGGATAAAAATTAAGACACACAACATGAGAACTGCGAGAAGCTAGGCCGTAATCCTGACACAATGTTGTAAAGGCCAGTTATGTATGCATGTATATATGAAATTGTAGTGTCAGTCTTGATTGATACTATAAGTATTGCCGGCATTGGAACAAAAAATTAACAAGACGTGATAGTCGAATCTTTATGCCAGATTCGAATTCAATGCACCCAGATCACTTAAAAAACATGCTTCCTTTCTGCAGTCAATGTTCTTTTCCTAATTTGCAGAAGCTCTTAAACCAAATTATAACAAAGTTACCTGAAAAATAACGAAAGGGTATAACCTTTATATTGATAAGAATTGATAATCCAACCATTAATGTTCGCAGTCGAAACAAGACAATTATTTCGAGTACATAAAGGCAATATATGCTATTAAGTGCTCTGGAAATAATTCGTTCATACAGGTTAAGTCTCAAAATTAGCACGTCTGCTCGTAAAGGTGTAGTCTTAACCCATCAAGGATATTGAGAGGTTTTTATAGCAATGGATAAAATCAGTAAGAGACTAGGTCAGTAGGGCTTACTAAGACATGGGCCCTGGGTTCCACACCCAGCTCCGACATCTTAAAAAAAAAGAAATATGAAAAAAAAATATTTCTTTTGGCTACTACCTCTGAGCAGACTTCTCGCAATAGCTCTAAGAGTAATTAATTGCCATAAAAAAGCTCCTCAAATCTGTCGTTCGGAGTTTACATTAAACTGTAGGTCCCGGTACTTTTTGATAAAAATTTACACACACAACATGAGTGCTGCGAGAAGCTAGGCCGTAATCCTGATACAGGGTTGTAAAGGCTAGTTATGTTATTGGTTGGCTAGTAAGTGAAAGCATTTAACAAATTGTTCCATTAGTAAAGAAACATGGCCGCAATTTGACATAAACAAAACCGAAAAACTAATAAGTCAATCAAGGCTGCAAAGCTGTGGCAGTTTTGTATATAAAAGAATTAGAATAATACAAGTATCATATCAAAAACTAACATTGATTGCCATGCAATTACTTGTGCAAAATAAATTTTTAAATTTAATCTTTTTTTTTAATAAAGTAGGGTATCTGTGAAAAAAGAAATGTGAAGAAACAATTTTCTAAAATTATGAATTAGTGGCGCAAATTGAAAGGAAATTTTTCAAAGCTGTCGGCATTTGTATGTTTATTATGCTGAAAATATTGTTCTTATTATTGTTGTACGTGTACATCTACACCACCAAAAGTATGCCACAACTTTCGCACAGCAAATTTGTATATTTTCTTTCCAAAACAAAACTTTTTTCTTATTAAAAAAATCACCCGCACGTTGCCTCTTTAATTTATTCACGCTAGCGATTTTTATAATTTTTGTTTTCTTTTACCCAAAAGCGTTGATAGATTTCCATTATTATTTGATTTTCGTAGAATCTCTGCTTTCTTTTCCTATTTTCATACACTTCCTCGCTTAATTGATGGTTTTGATTTAAATCTTTTGCTTACAATGATTATGAATTTACATTCACTCACCCCATCAGTTACTTGGCTTTTGATGAGATGGTTGAATGTTATTCTAAATTATTATTACACTATGCTGATGCTGTTGTTGTTGTTGCTGTTGCCGGCATTTTGTTGTAATAAAATCTACACTATTTGTTGTTTTTTTAACTGCTGTATTTAATATCAAAGTCATCATCATTATCATCATCTTAAATTCAAGCAGCAGCAGCAGCTTTGAAGATCATTTAAAAGCTTTGAAATGAATCGACAGACGGCATGTGTTTTGTGTGAATTGAGCACAAAATCATGATCGTGTGAGAGTACTTTATAGTTGGTACTCATAAATATGGATTTTAGTTGCCGGCATTTTTTTTATTCTATATATTATTGTTGTTGTTGTTGGGGATTTCAAATATAAATAATTTGTTTTGTTAAAGACACCCTACACAGAACATTTGCAGAATTTATTTGAACAGAATAAATACAGAAATTTTGAAACAATATCTAGCCGAGCAATGTCTTAAGCAAAAACAGAAAAGAGTTGAGCATGGTTATAACGAACTCTAAGGCACCACAGACATAATTTACTTAACTCGTAGCGGAAGCTGCTTACTCACAAGAAGGAAAAAAATTTATGTACTCGTGTTTACAATTATAAGTTACTATAAACAGCTGTTTAATTTCATTTCATTTATTAAATCTGTTTGGCGACTTTCCAGTAAAACAAAATATATCGTAAAAAATAAAACTATCTAAAAAAGCAAATAAAAAAAAACAACAATAAATAAACAAATAAATGAAGTTTTAATTGAAATGTGCGCTTAAAGATAACTGGAAATTATGTTTCCCTCAAAAACCTTTCGTATAATTAAAGTTGATAAGAATCGGAACATATGTTTTCATCATCTGTTGAACGTTTAAATTAATTTACAGATAAAACTGTACAGAACATAACATATAACAGGGGAAGAAATTCTTTTTGCAACCAAAATCACAAAAATTTTTAAAATCTGCAATCCGTTTTTGGCTATTTATCTTTGAAAATGGACGAGATATCCGAAACGGATTGTAGACTTGAAAAAATTGAAGCCGAAAACCTACAGTGGCATCATTAACTAGAGATATATAAAAAATATAAAATGGCGGATAGAGCACATAAGCTCCCGCACGACAGACGATATGTATCTGCATTAGCTGCTTTGTTTATCTTTTAAAAAATTGGTCAAGTAAAAACCAGTAACTTCTCTTGCACTGAACTGTCACTTTACTCTCTTTATTGCTTTTAATTTGCTCCTTATTTGTGTAAATAAACACGATCCAGAAATATTTTTTAAGCAGGCAAACAGGCCTATTACTAAATTATGAGTATTTATTAAATTTGAAATTAAGCATTTTTAAAAATTAAATAATTGTTTATTTTTCTTTTATAAATGTTGGAATTCCAAAGACAACTCGTAATTTCTATTATAGGACGTATGTACTTCTAAAAAAGGAAAGTCTATCTGGTCATTTATCATTTAAGCTCAAATGTAGGGGTTCTATTAAAGTCACTATAGCCTTTGCATAAAAATAAGTAAAACTTTACAACAATTTGGGTGGTTTGTATTTGGTTTGTGAGAGTAGAAT
The DNA here is from genome assembly GCA_963576795.1 of Metopia argyrocephala. NCBI lineage: Eukaryota > Metazoa > Arthropoda > Insecta > Diptera > Sarcophagidae > Metopia > Metopia argyrocephala. Next base: position 44,003,546 of record OY756210.1, read on the forward strand.
TGTGTTTTATTATTTAACGTTTCTTCAAAAAGTTTAAATTTCATGTCTTTGAATTTGTCATAGTTTGAGGTGAAATTGAATAATTTTTTTTACAATGATCACGATTTTCTCTAGAAGTCTATTTGTAGGAATTAATGTTTTAATACTCGTACTTTTGTAGCATTTATAAGTGATTGCAGTTTTTGCTCTTTTTTTCTTTTTTTTGCAAATATAACAAGTGATTTATTGCACAAAAAAAAGGAAAACTTTTAAGAAATCTTTCTAAAATATAAAAATAATATTTCAAGGTTTCAGACATATGTTAAAAAAAAAAAACATACGAATCTTCTTATTATTCATTAAGTTCGCATATAGTTGCAGGAAAATGCGATCTATGAGATCGAATGTGTAGGAGTTTGTTTAGCAGTGCATTCCTAATGGATATATGTTCGAAGGTTTAAAAACCCAGTGGTGGATATGTTCTTAAAATCTTTCAACTACATTCCACCTTAACCTGTGACAACGACAAACAAAGGATCAGGAGAAAAGCTCCACCTATTGGGAAGTAGCAGATAACAGCTAAAACCTACTTAGCGAAGGCACTCACCGCAATCAACATGCAACGATGGGGCAATTTACAGTAATTTGCCTCATTCCTAATGCGTTCAAATAATATAAGAAAAACAAAATATATGTTCTGTTGTCATAATGTACTGTCTTTTCCACGAAAATTCCAATACATTGCACAGCATTTAGTAGGGGATTACCCCTGAGTATTGGTCTCAATAAAAAAAAAATATATATATATACATATATATTGTCGCAAGAATTAAAGAACGCTGTAACTCACAAAAAATTGAAAATACGTTTTTTTGCATCATTTTTATCAGAAAAAAAAATACTCGTCGATTGTTCTCGGTCCCATATTTCTATGATTAAAAGAAATTCACTTACGCCATCTGCGTTTTGAAAAATACCAGTGTCTTCTTTCTACTTTCATACAGTTTTCTTTTTGGCTCTGGTGAACAATTAGGGTTTTATCAGTTACAGCGTTCTTTAATTTTTGCGACGATATGATAGAAAATAAGAAAAAAAAATTATATAAAAAATCAAAACCTATCTTAATGAACGATAACTCTGTCTATCTATTAGAAAAGAAAAGGAACAGAAACCGTAATCTTTGTTGGTCATGTAGTATCCAAACGTTGTGATAAAATATGACTTTGCAAAGCTTCATCCAGTTCAATTGAGTTGGTTAAAAGCACTATTAGCTCATATATCGGTATCATATATCAAACAGTCCCTGTTCTGAACTTTGACAATGAATGACGACCATCTTGTTACAGCTACATCTGACAAATAAGTTGTCATTAATTCAGTTTGTTTTGCCAAATCACCACGGACTGCTTGATCATTCAATAACACATGCCAATAACAAAAATTGTTTTATAACTATGGATGGAAAATTTTTAAAATATTTCATCGAAAAATCATCTTTAGCGATGGGCCGGCCTATTTCTGAATAAATGAAAAAGTGAAAAAAAAGAAAATGGTCGATTTGGCGATGATAACAATCCCCCTAAGAATCACGAGTATCTAATGAATCCAGAAAAAGGCACTGTTTGGTGTTTATCATTGATCGCCATTTCTTTCAAAACGAAGTTCGTCAGGTCATCACTGTCAAAGGCGACCTTAAATGGGTGTTCTTTGAACAGGACAGCATTACGAGGCTCCTAGCTCATGCCACATTCTATATTCTGTACAAACAATTTGAGAGCATGACCGCCGAGATTGACTTGTATGGTTTTCTTAAGTCGCAGGTGTATGCAAATACACCACAAAACACAGCGGCCAGCTTGATTTATGCCCCAGCGTCAAAGGAAATTAAACATTTCGAATGCGATGCACCCAAAGAAGGCATAGAACGATATTCTATTTCTGTAATGAAAGACTCACAACAAACATTACACATTGGGGGTGATTGTTTTTTTTTTTAAATTTTTAAATTTAATAAAACAAATAACATAAACATAAACTTATCTGGTCTTTATAATTCTGATAAATTTTTTTCTCAAACTACTCGTATAATAATTTTGTAATTGCTCTTGAATCAGCTACCACGTGAAGCATTCTGAACGAAAAACCTATACAAAATTTGTGCCATATGGCCGACTTTGATCTCTAAATAGTAAAGTTTTAATAAAAAAAAAATCATACACCATGAAATTTATGTTTCTATTTTAAATATTATGGATTAACTTAAAAGAATATTACCTTGAAAAATAATGAACAATATTTTTATGAGGCGAAACATTTTAAAAGTCAAAAATGTTCTTTAACAAAATCAAATTCAAAATTATATTGGAAGACTGTGTAAAAAATCATCATCATATTTGTAAATATTTAATAATGAAAGCGAATACCTCAAAGGCTTAATTTTAAAATTAAATGCCTAAACAAATCTCTTAACTCTATACAAGATTTTATAACTAAAATTTATTTCTTTTAAAATAAAAATAGTTCAAAGAATCAAATGTTCGTATTAGATGGTGTTTTTATTTTTTTATAACAAACATTTTTTAATTTAAGGGGAACCTAATTAGTTGTTCTTTATTGGTAAAAAACCAATTGTATTCTGTAAAATGTAATTTTTAGATGCTTGTACATACATAAATACAATCCTGTTTCAGGGTTATGGCCTAGCTTCTCGTAGCACTTATGTTGTGTGTGTGTAAATTTTTATTCACGAGTACCGGGACTTACAGTTTAATGCCGACTCCGAACGATAGACTTTTTCATGGCAATCAGTTACTCTCAGAGCTTTTGCCAGAAGACTGTTAAGAGGTGGTTGCCGAAACAAATATTTTTTCAAATTTCTTTCTTTCAAGATGTCAAAGCTGGGGTTTAAAGCTGGTATTCTTGTCTAGTAAGTCAACAAACTAACCCCTAAATAGAGTACGGCGACTACAAACAAAAATGTAATTTGTACACGCGCTTAATTGAGATTGAACTGTATATTCCTAATCGCATATATGCCTATGTATGCATATCGATATCGTAAAAAAATTTTATGAACTGAAGAGCAAATAGGTAGATAACAAATATCGGGTGATTAAATGTTAAGGGCCGATGTTGAATGTGAACCACACCTAAACGTCATGTTTTTTTCTGCATATCATTTGGCATTTCTCAAGTTCAGACTAACTTAGTTTGAAATATTGTCCAAATGTGCGTACAATCGGAAAAGTCGTGCAAAAGTTTGAGCAAACCGGGTCTGTAGGAGATGTGAAAACATGTGCTTGCACTGCAGATAGTGTGGCTGAAGAGCGGTCCACCTGTGTTCGCTATAGTGAAACACATATAGAAACGATATGTGGTTTCAACAGGACGGTGACACTTGCCACACGGCTAAAGAAGCAATGGCTATTTTGCGCGACAAATTCAATGGTCGTGTTATTTTACGTGGTGACGATTTCAATTGGCCGCCAAGATCATGCGATTTGAGACCGTTTGACTTCTTCTTTCTGCTGTAAAAAAGGCTAGATGTGCTCTTGGCTTCATTAAGCGGTGGGCAAAAGAGTTTTCTGATCCGTATATTACTAAACAGCTGTTTGTTTCACTCGTCAGACCTATTTTGGAGTATGGTTCAATCATTTGGGAACTCTCTTACAACGTTCATAGTGACTTTATCGAATCTGTACAAAAACAATTACTGTTGTTCTGTTTGCGTAGACTGGGATGGAACTACATTGATTTGCCTTCATATGCGAGCAGACTGGCATTAATAAAACTTCCTACCCTTCAGAGTCGACGTACTATGTTAAATATATCATTTATGATTAATCTGATCAGTGGGGATATATGCTGTGCATTTCTTTTAAATTCTGTTAAATTTAATATTCCTTGTCGTAAATTATGTTATTATAACCCTATTTATATTCATTTATGTAGATCTAATTACGCTCTTGCTGATCCTTTAACTAGGCTTTGCCGATAATATAATTATTTGTCACATCTTGTTGATTTTTCTTTAAATTCTTGTGCTATAAAACGGTCAATTATTGTGTTTCTTAATTATCAAATTATTTTAATTTAATGTTAATTTTATATGTAATGGTCAATAAGAATTTTTATACATTTTGGTTATTTGGAAAAAAAAGTGTACGTCGATAAGCCAGCAACAATTCAAGAGCTAAATGATAAGATAACTCGGCACGTTAAAGGCATAAAACCTCAATTATGCCTCAGCGTCTTCGAAAATTTGAACCATGGGATGGAGGTGTGCTGCCGAAGTTGCGGCGGCCATTTAACCTATATTTTGTTGCATACACAATTGAACCATACCAAGTTCTGTTAATAAAAAGAAATGACAATAATTTCCTAAATAATTTGTGTCTTATTCAAAAGCAACATTGGCTCTTAAAATCTAACCACCATTTACATAGGCAAAAGCTAACATTTGAAAAAAGAAAACATCTAATTTTTATAGCTCTTCAAGCAGCGTCTACCAGCAGAAGATGGCAAAGGCGTGTTGAATTTGAAATTTGCGGGATTAGCAAGTATTTGTTAATTTCCCCAATTTCTGGATCAAATAACACATACATATCTGTGGCATTTTGCCAAAGCACCTTAAGTCGAGATACGATAGCAAAAAAGTTTTTCAAAAAAACTCGGGGGAAAAATTATTTTTATTAAAAAATAAAATAAACCGAAATTAAAGAAAAATTATTTCTATAATACAAAATTTTAAAAACGTACACAAAAATGTTTTTTGAATAAAAATTCGTTCCATTAACAAAATTTTTTTCAACTTTTTAAATTTGACTTAAGATGTTTTGTCAAAATGCCACAGATATTTGGTTCCTTACACGACAGATACGTCAACAAAGTATTCTAATAAAATAAGTTCGTTTAGAAAGAGAATTAATTGTAATGATAACTACAAAAATTTTTGTAAAAGTTAAAGTTTCACAGAATATTCTGCTCGTATAAAAAATACATTTTGCTTTGTTTATAGAATATTAAAAATTGTGTTAAAAAAACAGTCAGTAAGAAAGGCTTTCGTTTTTTAACTCGTCTTAAATCAAATTGGTATAAAAAAATTCTTGTAAAAAGAGAATTAAGTGTACTCTAGCAATTCCAATATTTTTATCTTTTAATTTTTTGGTTGTGCTTGCAATTTTTTGCAATGATTTGAAGGAAAAAACAATCAATCTGATTCAAATTTTAAAAACTAAAGATGTATGTATTCTTTTAAATAATTTTTATCTCGACATACATACATAAGTCGATTTTTATAAAGAGTGCGAAAAAAAATGCAAAGTTTGAAACTGTGGATGATTTAACTTGAATTTACTTATAAAGGCCTTGGTTATAAATCAGTGGAATATAAACTCTGCGCTGTTTCTGAAACGATTAGTTTTTAAAAATTCAAATTATTTCGCAATTGTTTCCTTCAGTGTAATACGTATTCTGGCATTTTGTAAGGAAATGCCAATAAAATTATTGCTCTCTTTTACTGTTGTCTCAGTTAACATTAACGCACAATTAAATTTGTTTTTCTTCCCACAATATACGAGTATTCGTTATCTACACATTAAGCCAAGAAATTAAACAGAGACAATGTCGTGCTGTATAAATGGCCAAATAAACATTCTTTCTCAGAGTCTTACGAGTGTAGAAAACAAAAAATTACTTTTTGCGCACACTGATCGCATATGGAAGACCATTAAGAGACCAGATCATTAGGCCGCTACTGAGCCCAAACAACAGCCAGCCAACTAAACAACCAGAACCAACAACACATTTTTGCAGCCCCCAAGACCATTATTATGATCATTATTGAATCGCTGTTGTTGTTAACGAACGCTGTTGATAAACAAGCAGCAACAGCAAAATATAGTGACTGCGATGCGAACAACAGCCAGCGATCGATTGTTTGAAAACTTTTCTTTAGTCTCGTCCGAGTAACGCGTGTGTGCGGTACAAAAGCGTAAAAAATTAATGTGAAAATACGAGTAAAATCAAATGTAAAACGCGTGCGAATCTTTAGAAAAATAGAAACAAAAATAATCAAATCAATTTGAATCAAAGAGGTGTGATTATTTTACGTTTTATTTAATTTTTTTTTGTGTTTACAAAAGAAATTAATGAATTTTTTTTCAATATGTTACATATAGTATACATACGAGAAATTTACGTAAAAATAATTGAAAAATAAAACAAAAAAGTTTTTTTTTTTGTAAAAATTAAAAAAAAAACAATTTTTTTGGGTTAACAAAAAAGAAAATTAAAAACTTTTATCGAAATGTTTACACCTTTACAAAGTTTTATTTAATTTTTTTTTTTGAAATTTTATTACCGCTGTTGATTCGTCTTTTTTTTCAAAATAAAACAATAATAGTGCGTGTAAAAAAAAACAAACAAAAAGATAATTAAAATAATAAATAATTAGAGATTAATAAATAATTATCAAAAAAAAAAAAAAAAAATCGTTAACAAACTAAACTAATTATATGTATAGTCTTCAAATGCTTAAAAAATAAAAAAAAAAAATATTTATTTGAATGCTATAAAGAAAACCAGGTTCTATGAAAGACTTGAAATGACGTCAGTTTTGTTTTTAATTCAAGCGGATATTTAAATTGAAAATTTTTTATGTATTTTGTAATGAAAAAAGTGTGAAATTATTCAAATATTTGCTACTCGTAATACCAAAAAGCGCAAAAAGTTAAATACACAAGAGTTTACAAATCAAATATTTTAATTCTGGCCTACCAACAAGTTGCTTTTTTAGCATTCGAAATTATTTGAAGCTGAAATAGTAACGTTTACTTGTCATTACAAAATTTCTTTTTTTCTAAGGAAAACAGAGATATAACTCGCTGCTAAATTATGTGTTATACCAATAGCTAAAGTATGCATCATTAAAGGGAAGTCGTAGGATAGTGGCTAGAGTGCTGGTATACAGTATAGGTCAGCTCAGATTCGAGTCTCAGTAAAGACAAGAAGAAGATTTTATCATCACTTTGGTTAGTGTATTTTAGACAATCTTGTAGAAGATTCCACAAAAGTTCCTCCATTTCTTGGGGTAAAAGGGAAAGACTTCTCCCATTAAACTAAAACTGATTAGTTTTTTTTTGTGATGTCTATGAGACATAATTTCCGTTTTTGACTTTGAAAACAAATTTGCTGAAAAGTTTTTAAATTGAAAATCTATGTCGACAGCAGTGCGTCATAAGCTGAGACTTAAGGACTACATAGCCAAGCTGTACCATCTTTAGTACACTACTCGTATTACGCTCTTCTTAACTATTATAGAAGGACAAGGTATGCTTGTACTAACTGCAGCTGGGCCACCCTTTTCACCCTAAAGTTTATCAAAGCACGTAAACAAATCAAAGTAACTGTGAAGGCTTTATGCCCAGCAGTACTTACTATTGCTCTCAAACAAATTTCAAATTGGGGCATTGGCAAATGTTTGAAATAATTGAAAGCGCAAATGGAGAAGCAGAATGCATTTACGAAGATTGGCTTTCACAGTTGATAGTTGTAGATCAATATAGTCCAAATCTTAATTTTCTGTACACAATTGTGCTACAGACGCATTTCATTTATTGAGAGTTTTGGTTAACTATGTTGTGTGATTACAGATACCAAAGACAGAGGAACCCATATCGTCCTGTGGAAGTTTATGTGCTCTATCCGCCATTTCATATTTTTATATATCTCGAGTTGATGATGCCAGCTTAGGTTTCCGACCAGTAAAATTTTAAATTTAAATAAAATATACAATAACTCGTACTACAAGTACATACATATATTTTTGTTTTTCAATGACCTCATTTTTCCAATTAGCCATTATTTTTTAATTGGCCGTACATACATACATACGTGTATATAGTATGTTTATGTTTTCTTTTTTTTTTTTTCTTTTAATGTTTATAATAAAAGATTTTCAAAATATTCAAACAGATCCATAAACTACTCATAATATATTTTTAAATCAAAAACAAATACAGTTTTATTTATTTTTAAACGCTTCCGTAAAATTTGTGTACAGTGTGAACGTGAACACCGTCTAACGGGAACAAGCTTTTGTTTACATTGACAGAGTGTAACGTGAACAAACTTTTTTTAATTGCATATGACTATGATACAATTAAAGCCTTGTTTTACTAACCTTTAAGTTGTGTTTAGCTTGCCACTGGTTCTTGTGTTGATAGTTCACTTTCAAGGGTGCAAAACACAGGTTTTAATTTAAAATTTTATAGTTTTTTTTTATGAAATTCGACAATTGCTAAAGTGAACAATTTCACTAACATGAATTTACTTGGCTTTAATTGATTCACGTTACCGCGAGCGCACTGTAATATTATTCTAAATAAAAATAGTTAAAAAACCTTTTGTTTGTTTTCGTTTATTTTGATCGATTTTAATTTTTAATCTAAAATGTAAATGTTTTCTACAATAGGTGAATAGGAATTTTAATATTCACTAATATTTATAAGATTATATACTCATAATAACTATTATCGATTTGAGCATTTGTATTCTTAAGTAAAACACGTACCTCTCTTAAAGCACATCCTTTTATTGTTGGTTGTTAAGTGAATCGCAAAATGCATTATAGAGCGAATTTGTACTTTAGCCGCACTATTCCTTAATGGAACAAACTTCTTCTTCTTCTTTGTAAAACGAAAGAAAAATCTTCCTGTCAATTATGATCTCAATATCTTAAAATGCTGGTTACGTTTTTTGGTCTAATGTGACCGTAATATATATCAAAAGAACTGGCAAATGCTGATACTCCAATATTCCATATGTATATTCTATAAATTAAATTGACATGCATTTTTCACTTATTAATTGATTTAATTGCAATTATTTATTTTAAATTTTATTACGTTGCTGAGTTTCTACCTTCAATTGAGTATAGGAATTTTAAATAGTCGAGAAATATTTCACTCCACAAACACATTTTTTTTACAGAATTTGTAAACATTAAAAATGCACAATAAGAAAATTGACACGTTAATTTTTGATATTTTCGTAATCGGAAAATATGTCTTTAACTGATCCGGTTTACAAAGTCTTTTATCGAAATACAATATTGCAGAATTCAGGGCTAAATTTTTGTAAATAATCAAAAGTAATAAAAAATATAGCACTACTTTTGTGATTATTTCTGATTATTTTGTGTAATCTCAAGTAATCCTGATTATTTCTCAATTTCTATTTGTAATCGTGATCATTTACAGTAGAACTTCGTTATAATGAAAAACTTAAAATAACGAACATTTGTCAGGTTCCCTTAAGAAAACATTTTTGTTTCATACAAAAATGAAGAATGGATAAGCTGCAAAGCCTCTATATAACCAAGTCTTTATTCAGAATGAAAAAAAGTTATTATTAAGCAAAAAGGGAAAGTCCCGCTTTTAAAACAATAAAGACTAAATGTGATTGATTTAAAAATGTAGGCAGTTTTGTTTTGACTCAGGCCGAAATGAATGCACTAAAGCTTAAATTAATGTCCAAACGTGAACAATTTCTATAGAACGTGGTGATAAAAGTAAGCAAGAAATTGCGAAACAATCCTGTTGAAACCACATATCAGCGAGATTCATGCCATATAATTGAGGTAGGAAAATATTTCTATACTGTTCACCATTTACAGTAACATTCTGAACATCATCGTTTTGGAATACATTGTATGGGCCAATGACTCCGCCGGCCCATAAAGTGCAACAAACAGTAATTTCCTGTGTATGTGATGGTGTTTCGACAAAAAGTTGTGGATTCTCCTCACTCTAAATGCGACAATTCTGCTTATTTATATACCCATTCAACCAGAAATGAGCTTATTCGGAAAATAAAATAGAACAATTATTTTGATTAAAAAAATTTCAACAATTTGCACACGTTTTACAAATTCCAGTTATGTAACAAATATTTATACAACAGTGTTAAAAGCATTTATGAACATGCTACGACACTATGATGATTTTGCATGACATGGCATAACACTGTGTTTGATACGACATGATATAGCATGGCATGGTTTTTTTTTAATGACATTTTTACACAAAATGCTGCGTTTTGCTGCAACGCTGTAGTTCATATTCATCTGACCGAACGTTTTATTTCACAGATTTTAAAAATAAGTTCGTTGTTTTAAAGATAATAATTTTGGATTATTATTTATTTTTTATACAAATTGCTAAAAGTCATTAAAAATTATATGCCATCTAAAACCAACCAATTGCTTTCATGCCGTTTTTAATTATGGCCAAAAATATTTCAATAAATATTTGAACATTGTAGTCATTTTTAAAATTAAAATAAATTGAAATTGTGTGGGAAAAACTAACATCAAATAACACACAATGTGTTTTATTCCAAAAGAAAAAGGGGGGGGGGGTAAATAAAAATTGAAATCGTTCATTAAAAATGATGTTCAATATTACGAAAGTTTACGAACTAGAATTTATGAGTAATTCTAAAAACTACACATGCATTGTCATAAATGGCGGCAGGTTTAAATTGCAAAATTATATTTAAAAAGAAAACACACTCGTACATATATACAAATTGTATGTAAATCTGTTGGACATGAGACAATTGAAACAATTAGCAAATACCCAAAATAAATATTTTATAAAATTTATAAAAAGAAAAAAAAAGAAGAAAAATTACATACATTTTGGCAACTAAAATACTCGTACATGATAGTTTTTAAACAAAAAAAATTAAAAAAAAAGATGAAAAGTACACTTATGGCAAATTAAAATACATAATGCAGTCACAAACAACCCTTTTAAACTTACGACATAATAAAAATATTCTATAAATACATGTGCATATAATATGTACATATGTACGTAGTATGTAAATAGTATACTTATATACGTGCATGCATATATGGAGCAATCCATGTTTTCAACTTTATTATTTTATAAAATTTCTTTTGTTGCATTTCTGAAGTTGATAAATGCAAACATATGACACCGTCACCGATCATTGATTATAAAGTTTATTCAAAAGACAAGAATCTTTGTTTTCTTTTATATTTTTGTTTTAGTAGGATCACACTTTATTATTAAGTTTTTTGTTTTTTGCTTTCTTTCTTTTCTTCTATTTGTCTGTCCATTACTCTGGTTAAGCATTCTATTGCAAGGCATTTCAATAGAATGTATGTCTAGGAGAAAAATTGAAAAAAGAAGGGGTTGTGGGGGGGGGGGGGGCAGAAGTATACAATATGAAATGATGTTCTGCAATATTTCATACCCTGTCTTCTCAAGTTGTGCATATTTTATAGATTTTTGCTATTGTGGTTTATCTGCGTGTGTCATTTTACTCGTAACTGTCTGTTGAATTTTATTTTCGATTTGAGTTGTTATTGAAACAGGAGCGTAGTTTTTCTATTGGCGGTGTCGATGGACGGCAACACTGTTCTTAGTCTGCTATTACAGATCGATATTCTATTTTTTTTATTGCGACCAATACTCTGGGGTAAACCTTTACTAAATGCTGTGCATTGTATTGGAATTTTTGGTAAGGACAGTACATTTATTATTATTAATTACATATATTATTACTAAGCCCCTTAGGAATGGGACAAATTGCTGTAAATTGATCATGCAAAGGCCAGTGTTATACCTTCACCCTTGAATGATCAACAGCAATTGCCTCATCGTTGCATGTTCATTGTGTGGTGAATGCCTTTGCTAAGTAGGTTTAGCTGTTATCAGCTACTTCCCAATAAGTTGAGCCTTTCTCATGACCATTCGTTTTTTTGTTGTTGTTGACATTGGTTAAGGTCGAATTGTGTTTATTGTCTTATTTTTAAATTATGATTTTGAAAAAAACCGCAAACTAACTTTTTTATTTTTCACCTTTGCTGGTCCGTTTAAGCTTTTGTGCGAGCGCTCTAACCACTAGACCACTCTAACCACTAGACCCCAGTTGGCAATATTGCTGTTTATTGATAACTGTTTTTGGTATTCTGTAAGCAAAATTGACGGCGTTGTTGCATTTAGTTACCTCTGATTTTGTCATCGGCGTTTCTGGTGCTGTCTTGGGTTGTGCCAGTCGTGCAGTTGGTGTTTGCTTTGATTAATAGTCCAGGATTTGAGTATTTTATTATTTATTTTGTACGTTGTACATTTTTGTTTTTAATACCTCCCCTAATTTAAACTTTACTCTGCGAGCATCTTTGGGTTGATTTTTTTTGGATTATTTAGTGGCGAAAGTATAACACTGGCCGTTGAATAATCAATCAACAGCAACCGATTTTCTTGCGCTTCGCAATTTTAAATTCTTGACCGATAACAGATGCGATATTACTAAGTTTAAATTAAAGGCTCACACAACTTTTTCCCCTTTCCTTCTTATCTTTCTAGACGAACCCAATGTAATGCATGAGTAGGGGTAATCCCCTGAGGGTTGGAGATCAACTTCTAAAAAAAAACACATTAGTGACAATTTGAGAGCGAAATATTAATAAATATTTTCTGTAGTTAAAATATAGATGTTAATCTTAATTTGGAGTTAACATTTTGACAATTCTCAGGGCACCTTTTCCTTTTTGCATCAATTCTTCTGCCTAGTATGTGCTCTGATGATTAGGTGACCATTTAAATTCCCATTCTTTTTCCACTTTAATGTACATTCACTCTGCAGTCAGCAGTTAGAAGTTTCGTCAATGTTCTCAGATTATTCTTAGAAAATCGAATGTACGACTCATATCTCCTCTTATTATAGTAATCGAGTAAAAGTTTTGGAAAGTCTGAGGCCTGTCTAGCCTAAGTAGAGTAATAATCTTTCCTTGTGTTCTTATTTCCACAGCATGCCCTTTCAAACTCCACAAAGGGGCTGTGGCGTCATCATAGTGCCACAGCTGCTCCCGCGTGACCCAGAGCTTGGCATAGGCTGACCATATTGTACCTGCAAAGCCCATAATAACTTCACTTTCATAGAAGCTCAGACGGCAGTTTGACTGTCAGATAGTATGGCTTATCTTGCTCAATTTGTACCTTTTGCCGAGTTTAAATTGAGCGCATCTTTCGATGGCATAAATTTTCATCTAGAAAATATTGAATATCTGAATAATTCGTTGCAAGTCCAGCCAGTTGACATGCAGATTTAAAAGAGAATATTAAAACCCAACTGAAAAACCCTGCCTTTTTTTAGGTTATTAAGATAACAATGATACTGACTGTGGAGAAACTGTATTGATTTAGAATAAAAAAAAAGAACAAACCTCCTCCCCTTAAGGCACCTTAAAAACGTCTTTCATTTTTTCCTATGAATGTACAATTCTTTCACGGCTGTTGTCGCACAATCATTAAAATTACAAAATAAAAAAAGCACTTTTTATTTTGCATAATAATACAGTGTGAGCTTGATTTTCGCAACCACCGATTTTCGCAATAAACCAAAAAATATATTTTTTTTTTTCAAATATGAGTCTCAATAGGCGCAACATAATTTCTTATTAAATTATTAAAGCTTTTTTCTTTAAATAATTATTCTCTAGAAACGTAGTTTAACAAAATGATCATATTCCGCCAAAGAATCACATTTCAACAACATTTTTTACCCGTTTACTGCTTCTTCAATACATAAACGTGTTTCTTGTCGTACAGCGTTCATATGTTCTCTACACGGAAGCTTCGTTATAAAAGTCGTTAAGAGATTATAATTTTCTTATCGACAATACGCGCTATTTCATAAAGTTTTTCGCTTACATAAAGAAATATTCGTACAAATTGAGGTTAACGACAGCCTGACGACAAGTGACATTGTCGCCGAAATTATCACGTGTTAATTTTGCGGCAATTATTTAATCGTTAATAATTTACTTTAAGTGTTGACACTATGTGGTCTAGTGGTTAGTGTGTTGGCTTACTAAGACTATAGCTCCGGATTCAAACCTCAGCTCTAACATCTTAAAAAAAAAAAAATGAAATAAGAACAAATATTTTTTTCGGCGACTACCTTTTAGAAGTTTTCTGGCAAAAACTCTGAGAAAAACTGATTGCCATGCAAAAGTTTTTAAGTTTGTCGTTCGGAGTCGACTTTAACCTTTAGGTCCAGGTACTCATGGATAAAAATTAACACACACAACATGAGTGCTGCTGGATAAGCTAGGCCATAACCCTGAAACAGGGTGGTAATGGCCAATTTTGTATGTACGTATGTATGTTGACAATGTGTCGTGCGAGATGTTCTATTGTCATCCTGATTTTGGCGTAGGTTAAAACGATAGGATATTCTTATTATTTTTATTTTAAGAAAGTTGTTTGTTACGTCACTATTGCACATGTTGTTGTTTTAGTAAATAATTTTTGTATGAAAAATATACCATAAGAGGCAAAGTCTTCCTATTAAAAATATTATATTTTTAAATATAATAAGCAATGGTCGATCAATGCAACTTTTTAGCAATTGCAAACGTTAAGATTCTTGGATGTTAAGAAAATCGAGCTCGCACTGTATTATAATTCTGTGGCTGCTGTAGTATATTTTAAAACATTTTCCTTTATTTGTTTATGTTTTTAAATAAGTTTTTCAATTTTTACGTTTTTTTTTTTCTTATTTTGTTGTCTCATTCAACATTCAAAGTGAACATCTTGAATTAAATCTCGACATGTTGTAACGTAATGATCTCAGAACGATCTGCAACAAATTTCAACATGAATAATAAAAAAAAAACCAGGAGCGCCAGAATAAAAAGACATGAACAGAAAAGTAGCTGTGCGTTAAAAATAGAACAAAAAAATATAATTTTTTTTTTATAAAAATTTCGTTTATAGAAAAACAGAGAAGAGATACAATTCAGCAAATACTATTATTTTCGAGTGCAAAATCGAAAAGTTATTCAGAATTTACAAAAAAAAAAAAAATACTGTCGATTTTTCGTTATTCTCTATAGGTAACAGAGCAGTCATCATATAAAAAAAACCATATTTTTTCATTTATTATCTAAATTATACAATAAAGATTCTCTTTTTTGGGGAGTACATATTTTGAACGCATACTATTTTTCCCATATTTCGCTTAAATTTGAATAAATGATCGCATCGTTGATCGCACAATTATACGGGTTGCTGTGGGGTTTCTCTTGTTAAACATTTAAAGGCCGGTTAGAAGTTTGAAAGCAACGAAAGTGCGAGCATTTGAAGAAAATTAAATTTTTAAATGATTTTTTTGTCTGTTTTTTTTTTCATTGTAAACAAAAAAATTAAACTAAACGAACCTACTTTTCTTTATATTATTCGATTAAATATTTTATTCAACGAAAATTAAATTAAAAAAAAATTATTTTACGATCAAAATGCTGATGATGATTTCGACGAATTTTCTTGTTTAATGTAAAATAATAAATCAAAAGAATTGTGAAAATATTAAATAATAAGAAATTAATTAAGCCGAAAAATATTAAAAAATTTAATTCGTTATAATTATAGCTTTCATAAAAACAGAAAATCTATAATTTATTTTACAAATTAATTTTGTGCTAAAATTTTTAAAACACCTGTTGAGAAAAAAAAACCCGATACAGAAATAATATATAAGAAAACAAAAATTGTTTAAATGTTTTAACATGTTAATTAAATGGGCAGTGAATTAGCAAATAAATATTATTTAATTGCC
This sequence comes from Metopia argyrocephala, assembly GCA_963576795.1. Lineage (NCBI taxonomy): Eukaryota > Metazoa > Arthropoda > Insecta > Diptera > Sarcophagidae > Metopia > Metopia argyrocephala. Next base: position 44,019,182 of record OY756210.1, read on the forward strand.
AATTAGAGTAACCAGACGAAGAGAAAATAAAAAAAAATTTTAAATAAAATTAAATTTCTAAAAACAAATAAAAATTTTTCAATTAATATTTACAGATGCAACGGATTTTAAATATAAAAAAATAAAAAAATAAAAATAAAATTTCTTAACAGAGTGACCAGATTTTTAAACAAAATTTTTGACTTATTGATAGAAACTAATCTCCAGTTTTTAAATACGAAATTATTTGTTTAATCTGCTATTAATAGTGTACAAAATTAAATATTTAAATGTCTTATTCAAATTTTCAATTGTTATAAAAATCCGCTCTATTAATCCGTTGAAGTTTAAGTATTAAACCGTAATAACTATTTAAAAATATTTGGAAGAATGCCCAAAAATATGCTAAATTTGTAATATATTTTCTTTTTATAAACAATAGTACTGGTGGCAAAAAATTACCCACCCCGAATATATAAAAAAGAAAGTACTTAAAAATGTATACTTATGTGTGTGCCAGTTCTTCAAAAGCTATTTTAGGGTTCCTCGACCGTGTTCAGGAAAGGGCGAAGGAGGTTAGAATATCCAATTCTATCGATACTATCACTGAAATTGCTCTGTTTGAAATAAGAGCCTTAATTCCGAATAATTACATATTCTTATGTACTATTCGTATTTCTCTTAGAGCATATCCTTTCGTAGTTGATTTTCGAGTAAATCGCACAATGTACTATAGAGAGAATTCGTTCTTTAGCCGCACTGCTCATTTATGGAACAATCTTCCAGCGAATATGAATAGATTCAAATTAAATGTTTACAAACGCTCCTACCTTTCTCCCACACCTCTTATAATATATTTTCAAAACGTTATTATAATGCCCTGCATGAGTAGGGATCATCCCCTGAGTACTGGTCTCGTGAAAACAAGAACATAAAAGAGTTACCGAATGTTTTAAACCAATTAAGAAATGGTCTCACCGTCAATCATATTTGAGCCAAATATTGGCGCTTTTCTGACATTCTTCATACTATCGTTATTTTCTCAAACCAAGTGCAGCTTTACAGTGGTGCAGATACAGTGGTTACAGATAAATTGAATGGTTTGCGACCTATGGACCTAAGCAGGAGAAAAAGGGTTAAAAAAATCGTTTTTTTAAGTTTTTTGCGATTCTTCATGACAAAAGCTACAACTCTGTCTCAGAACGGTTTGCAAAATTTTCATGACTTTGGGTAAAACTGAGAGAGTTCTATTTTTTGGTCTTTTATTACGTAGTTGTGTCCATGATTGGTTATTTTTTTTTGTGTTGCACTGTGTTATTTAATGTTGAATGTATAGTCGCTGTAGCCTAGTGGTTAGCGCGTTGGCTTACTAAGACATGAGCCCTGGGTTCGACACCCAGCTCCGACATCTTAAAAAAAAAAGAAATATGCAAAAAATATTTCATTCGGTGACTACCTCCCAGCAGTCTTCTGGCAAAAACTCTGAGAGTATTTGATTGCCATGAACAAACTTCTCAAGTTTTTCGTTCGAAGTCGACTTTAAACTGTAAGTCCCGGTACTCATGGATAAAAATTGACACACACAACATGAGTGCTGCGAGAGGCTAGGTCGTAATCCTGACACAGGGTTGTAAAGGCCAGTTATGTATGTTTGTACATACGCTATGAGAATCATTGTGAGTATTATAAAACTTACTCCGTAAACACTTGCCAAACCTATAAGATCTACATATAATTGGCAATCTGAAATTCATTTACTTTGAAAATTCATGTATTATATTAAAAGAAAACGATCAGTGATGAAACGAGATGTGACTTTTAAACGTAACTTAACTGTGATCAAATTATTATGAAATTAATGTGGTGTTTCTACCGAAACTCAAGCCTCTCTATAAAATATAAATATACAAGATAATGATTTAAAAATATTACTTTTAGACCGCGATCTTACAATTTATAAGCCTTGTTGTTCCCAGATCTAAAACTTCGTATGTTATGCCCAGATTCAACTTGTCTTCCGAAGCATTACAGTTGAGTTTAATAATCTGGTCACTCTTTTTCACCTATAAAATATTAAATGACCTTTAATTTTAAATATTGTAATAACAATCACATGCGAAATAATTTTTTTTTGTGCTTTTCTTGTTTAAAATAGAGTTTAAAATTCACAACAAATTATTTTGCAAAAACTATAAAAATAAATTACTCCCAAACGACATAAAGAAACATAAATAAAACGAAAATTTTATAAATAATCTCAATAGCAGCGCACGCACGATTGCAGCTCACACACGCGTTCCAAAAAAAAAAAAAAAAAAAAATTCAAAATCGTATCGGAAAAAATTTATTTATTAAATTTTTAATATAAAAAAACAAAAGCCAGTCTTAAATATGGAACGTCATAGGACACTGGATTCATCGATGTCATCATTGTATTCGGGTTCGAATATATCACAAACACCATCTCGTCAACTGGAACCTGCATCCTACAATTATGCTCCATCATCAACGGCACCATCACCTACACCCAGTGGTATTTGTGCTGGCCAGTTAATGCCTGCCAATGGGCATAATGACACATTAAGCAGTGGAGGCGGTAACGCGTCACCAAGTGGTCTACGTGCCACCACCATTGGTACGGTGGTGGTACGTTGTGGCCCCATACAATTGGTGATAGCCCTATTGCAAGTAAGTGTTTCTTTATTTTTCTCTTTTTCATGTAATTTTACGATGATTTGATAAATGAGTGTTTTTGCATTCAAAGATTTTTCACTCTTAATCATCGTTAAGTTTAACAGTAAATTTTCAAAAGTCTTGATTATTCGGAAGATTTATACTTTATTTCTTTATTACGAGTCTTATTTTACGTTTGCCAAAGAAGAATAGTGGTTTTAATTTAATGATGCTGAAGTTTTTCTGTTTTTGGTCAAACTATAGTGCACAGTGTTGTTAGTTTTGAATGTCATTTATTACAAAGAAATTTTTTTTTGTTTAATAAGGAGAAGTAGCAGTGGGCTAACTAAGGCACGGCTACAGTATAATATGAAAAGAAATTTTTATACGAAATACTCGTACACATAGGAACAGCTAAATTTTCGAATTTTTTCTTTTTAATGTATAACTTAAAACGGGTGATTTTTTTCTTTTTGTGTGTTCTATCCGCCATTTTATGTATTTTGAGTTAATGATGCCACTTTAGGTTTTTGATACCAGCATTCAGCGGCCAGTGTTCACCCTTGAATAATCCAACAGCAATTGCCCCATTTGTAGTTGGATAGACGACTCTCCGAAGTTGACTGTGTATTGTGAAGTGGTGAGAATCTTTTGCTTAAGTAGATAAGTGTCATCTACTACTTCAAGGTGGGAGGCGATTTCTCCTAAGCATTCATTTTCATGCCAAGGTGGACAGAACGGAATATCAGGGGGCGGCTTCTTATGAATAAACCCATTGACATTAGGCGTTTAACATCTTTACACCTATCTATCTATATCTTCCACATTCCAATATCATGCACAGCATGAGTAGAAGTTTATTCCCCTGAGTATTGGTTTTAACAAAAAAAAAAAAAAAAAAAAAAAAACAAACTCTTACTCCTTAAATAAAACCTCGAAAACAGCAAATTGTTTGTTCTTCATTTTCTTTTTGCCTGGGATTTGAACAATACTCAGATGAAAAACCCCTACTAATGCAGTGCATTGTATTGGTATTAGAAAGTATAGATAGATCTGTAGATATTAAGCGCCTTATATCAATGGGAAAAGTTCCTGTCACTTTGATCACTCAAAGGCCAGTGTTATACCTTCACCTTTGAATGAAGAATGTTGATGTTAAGCTGTTATCTTCCCAGAAGGTGAAGAATAATTTTCTATACGCTTAACTTAATTTCTCTCTCTCTCTCTCTATCAAATCCCATAAAGGGTTTTAAGACAGGCCTGTGCAAAAGTAAAAATGTAGTTGTGTTGGTGAGAAAATGAGAATTACAGTGCTGAACGTGTTGGCAGCAGTATTAGCAACTGTATAAATTTTTTTTATTAAAAATTGAATGTACTATTTTATCTAAAAATTTTAATTACTGTATGAACAATTTATGAATTCTACTCTGTTATAAAAAAAAACGCTTAAATTTTTTTAATAGAAATAATAAGAGTTTCTTTTTCATTCAAATAATTAACAGCTATATGAAAATAATGAAAACGTCGCTGAAAAAATTTTGAAATATATTCCGAAATGTTCTATGATAAATATGGTATTCGGGATTACCTAATGCTTTTGAAATAATAAAATATTTGTATGCATTGCTATTAATTTTGTTCCTACTGTAAACAACAAAACAGCGTACATCCAATAAGCATGTTAACACGTCGCTGTTTCACTGACGACTGAAAGCAAGAGCGTAAGAATTCATGTGAATTAAGCTAAGGAACATTTGTCTATGAAATTTTTATTTTTGCATAGGCCTGTTTTAAGAAAACATTGGATTATGAATATTTCAGGTTTAAATTTAGACTGTCTTTGTTTAACCCGTTCCTAGCGGAGCCTTGTCGTAGTTCACAGAATAATTTTTTTTAAATTTATGTATAATTGATTGGTCTATTGAAGACTAAATAAACCATTTTGCTTTTAGGAATACAACTTTAGCACTTTTTGCTGAAAATCATTTTACGAGTAATAATAAATTTCTAAAAACAGTACCGAGAGTTGATTTATTGATCACAAAGCTTTGTGATTTTTGTAAAATTTTCCATATCAATTAGTACATATAAAATAAGTAGAAACCTTTATGTGCTCGATATTGTACAGATCTGCTTCCCTGTTGAATACCCACGCTCGGCGTTTACCGGCTTTAATAATTTTTCATACTGATTTGTCTTGTCGGTTTTATACAGTGTTTGTTTCCTAATCCGGCTTAATGTTTGTTTTTCTTTTTCCAACACTATGTTTGGTTTTTTTTTGCTGTTCAACTAATACAATTTGACATGAGAATTTAATAAATGATTTTAGATTTTTTAATGAAACTTTGACAAAAAGAAGGAAGGAAAGAAAAAAAGAAAAAGAAAATGATTTGGCCTCAGTGTTAAGTGTTTGTGTTCTGGCTTGTGTTTGCTTTTGTCATGTTGGTGTGGTAAAAGATGGCACAATCAAACGAAAAGTAAAGATAAGTTTAAATAAAAGGGCCATTATAACTGATATTGTTGACTCGAATAATAAAACATTTTAATTGTTTAAATATTGAAAGAAGCAATTTATCACACATTAAAGAAAAATTTCCCTTTTTTCTTTCTTATTTATTTACTCAAATATTTAATTGGGCTTTTAAAAGTTTAAGAAAAAAAATTGTTTTTTTCTTTTTTTTGTCAAAAAAATAAATAAATAAAAGGGTGTAGTTACTCGTATATGGTTTTATATAAAATAAAATTAAAAAAAAAGAATTAGAAAAATGACTTTAAAATAATAAAATTCCGCATTATTTGTTTAGATGCTCTAACACTTTAAAATTTAAAAATTTTGCATAAATAATGGCAAATATTGGCAACAAAACAAAAAATTAAAACAAAAACGAAACGATTTTAAATATTTGAATAAAAAACTTGTTTTTCGATTTCAATTAAATCACCACGAAACAATGCTGAGCACAGCACAGCACAGTACAGCGTATTCAAGGAAGTTTTGTTCCCTCAAATGTATACGAAAAAAAGTCATTTATTTTTTTCTACTTTTAACAGTTCAAGGTCACTGTAAACTTTGCTACATTTGAGCTCGTATGTAGAGAAACAAAACGCGCTCTTGATAAACAGGCAGAGTTTAAATCATGTTTTGTTTTGAGACTTTAAAACTTCAGTTAAACATACAGGCAAAGGCATAAAGCAAAGCAAACAAGCAACACGATTTTTTTTATGCTGGTCAACATATAATTTGTGAAAAAAAAAATTCCAAAACTGGCCAAAAGTTAAAGTTTTGCTTATTACCTTTTTAACCATTCTTCTTATGCTCTTAAAGAGTTTCTCTATAATTTATACAATATTTAGACATTAAGAACAATATACGAACATTGATTTAATCAATTAAAATTATAGGCTTCTTTTCAAAAGAATGTTTTCTTATGAAAGAACACCGTTTTTTTTATTTTTTTTTTCTAAAGTCTAAATAATAGCCCTATTTACAAATTACAGTACTGAGGATAAGTATAAACTAAAGAGTAACACAAAAGCTTATGAAAGTCATGCGTCTCTACTGTACATTATTACATACAGGGTGTCCGCTTGATAAACATGACGCCATTTTGGTAAACATTCGTCTTGACAATTTATATTTGGCAGTTGTGAAGTAGAGACGTGATAAATATAATATGGAAATATATTCGGTAAACCAACGTGCCAACAAGACGCACTATTTATCGCGTAGTGAATGATTTCGAAGAAAGAGGGACTGTAGCTGATATACCCAAGCACGGACCACAACGTACTGCAAGATCGGCTGAAAAAAATTCCTGTGTTCAAAACAATCCAATGAAATGTGTAACAATATAATGAAAAATGTTCTCAATAGGGCTCGTATTTGTAAGACTAATGGAGGCGGACTTTTATCTGATATTGTATTCCAAACATAATTGCTGACATTAAATAGAACATTTATCTATATTAGATCAATTCCCTTTCATTAAATAAAAACTTATAAACAAAATAGTATAACTTCCCGGCGGACCGCCTGTATTAACTGCTGTATTAAGAGAAAACAAAAATATTGTCGGTTTATTAAGAGCTTATTTCACAAGTACTGAGTAGTAATTAATCAAACATCCAATATATTTTATGAATATTGCTAAAAAGGCATTACTGCCACCCTGAACTATCCTCGGGTAAGTCTCTGTTCGACCACAGCCCTACGCCATTAATAAAAAAAAGATAATCTTCACTGTTAAAACAGATAAACTTTAATGATACCAGTGTTCATCAGATATTTCAAATGTTAAAAGAAGCATTCAAATACCAAGGTTTTTTAAAACGCTACAAGAAATACTTCACACTCTATAAGTCGCTTATTCTTCCGCGTATTCCCTTATTCTTCTTGTCTTGTGCCGATGGTATTGGTCTTGGGAGAGTTCGAGAGAAAAGTTTTTCGTAAGATCTTTGGTCCTCTAAAGCATTGCGATGAGTTTTGCATTAGAACCAACCATGAGCTCCTCGGCGATGTGGGCGTTGTTCAGTGCATTAACATCCAACGGCTACGCTGGCTCGGCCATATTGGTCGGATGGAAAAATCTGTTACAGCGAGAAAAGTTTTCGATGCGAAGTTCACTGGACGTTGGCGTAGAAGGCGACCCTGTTTACTTTGAAAGGACCAAGATGATGAAGCCCTGCCATCAATTGGTGTGACCAACTGGAGAAGTCGCGCGCTTAGCAGAGACGGGGGTTTGTCTTAAAGCAGGCCGAAACCTGTTAACATGTTAAGATGATGAAGCCCTGCCATCAATTGGTGTGACCAACTGGAGAAGTCGCGCGCTTTATAGAGACGCCTGAGGGTTTGTCTTAAAGCAGGCCGAAACCTGTTAACGGGTTGTTATGGCCATCTAAGTAAGTAAGCAAGAAATACTGCACTCCATCTGACCTTCTCAATATTTACAAAACCTTTATCCGACGTAGGATGGAATACAACTCTTATGTAAGGGCCGGTGCTTCAAACTCAATTTTTTTTTTTTTTTTTTTCTTTTTTTCTTTTATTGAACAAAACAATTTTATTACAATTCATTAATTTGTCCTCAGCGCCCTTAAGACATTATTGAGGAAACGTTGGCAACATTTGAACATGTTTTGAACAATAGAAACTATATATGTACATATGAATATTAATATTTCAGTTTACAATTTACTTAAAAAATTTATTATAATTAATAGAATTTTCGATTTTATATCAGAAGTGATTCAAAATTTGAATACAAATATTTCTTCAAATTAGATTTGAAAATTGAAATTCTATTGACATTTTTTATCTCATCCGGTAATTCATTGTATAATATGCTTCCCATGTAATCAATACGTTGTTTTGATTTTTCTAGTCTGCATCTCGGAAATCGCAAATTAGAACTATTCCGGGTATTAAATGGATTATGGCTTTGTGGAAAAGAAATCGTTTGAAGTTTAATATTATGTATAGATTCAAACACGTAGGTTAACACTTGATAATTATATAATCCACAAATTGGTAATATTGTCTTGCACACATCTTTATATAAGGACATTGTTGAAAAAGTAAGAGGTAAACAATATACAATCTTTAGTGCCTTATTTTGCAGGCATTGAAGCGACTTGACTTGAACATTTCTTTTATTATGAGCATAAACAACAGCTAAGTAATTTAAATGCGAATGAATTAGGGCTTGATATATCATTAGTTTAGCTTTTTCCCCTAGTTTACGTTTTAATTTATATAAAATTCCAATGGCGGGTGATATTTTCTTTTTAAGATTAGAAATGTGTAAATCCCAACTCAAGTTAGATTGTAATATGATGCCCAAATAGTTGACTGAAAGTGTTTCATATATTGAATCGCCATTAATATTCACAGAAAAGCTGTTTTCAATCGATCTTGGTCCAAAACGAATAAATTTGGTTTTCTTTGAGTTTAGTATTAACCCATTTAGGCGGGCAAATTCAAAAATTAAAGCAGCATCTCTTTCAATGTTTATTTTTAATACTAAATCATTCTTGTATGGATACAAAACGCATATGTCATCAGCAAACATGTAAAGTTGACCCCAAAGGTCTATGTTTTTAATGTCATTCAAATAAATAGAGAATAAAAGGGGACCCAATCCACTGCCTTGAGGAACTCCATAAGTCACGTCACCAACAAAACTTTTAGAATTATTTACTTCCACATATTGTTTTCTATTTGCAAAATAACTTTTAAACAGTAAGAATTCACGACCTTGTATACCATAACATGACAATTTTTGAAGCAAAATTTCATGATCAACCAAATCAAACGCTTTCGTAAAATCAAAGAACATTCCAGCTACGCCATTAAACCCTTCATCTAATCCTTTACAAATGAATCTTACTGCATTGATCACAGCATCTTCTGTACTACTTCCTTTTCTAAAACCAAATTGATATTTATATAATAGATTATTTCTCTCAAAATAATTTTGAAGTCGATCATACAAAAGCTTTTCAAAAATTTTATCAACTGTCGATAAAACCGATATAGGACGGTAATTCCCCACATCTTGTGCGTTGGTTACCTTAGGAATTGGAATTACTTTATGGATTTTCAAAACATCCGGATAAATTGATGTGTTGATCATTTTATTAAAAATAGCAACCAATATAGGTATAACTTCATCTTTACATTTTTTAACCAGAGTAGCTGTTATATTATCATTACCAGAACTTTTGTTTTCATTCAAATTCAATATAACATCTTCTATATCACCATCAACTATATAATTTAATTTAAAACGAAGTTGTAAGGGAAAAAGAGTACGAAACGAGTTAAACGCATCTCCTGGATAAACATCAATTTGTTGTTTAAGGTTTTGAATAACATCTATGAAGAATCTATTAAAACAATTAGCCTTCGTTGAGTCGCACAAAATTCTGTCACCTTTAGCATCATTTAGATTAATGTTATTGTTATTTACTCTTCCAAGAGTATTGTTAATAAATCTCCAATACTTCCTAGGATCATTTTCTGTTCTTTTCAAGCTATCGACATAGTAATCATTTCTACATTTGGTGATTGCAGCTTTAATCACTTTACTTATTCTTTTCAAAGACTCATTGATGTGCTGATTATTTTTTGTTTTTCTTCTTTTAAGTAGCAGTTTCTCTTTCCACAATATTAACTTTTGAAGATTTTTATTGATCCATGGTGAAATCTCAAATTTTAACAATTTTTTACTTTTTATGATAGTAGTTGAATGAATTGTAGCCTCTTTCATAGTATTAATCAAAGTAGTGGTAAGCTCAGAAGCGTTTAATGAAGAATATTCTGTTGGCAGGTTACATTGCAGGTACTCCTTTACTTTATCATAGTCACAATGAGTTTTTATATTTTGAATATGTGTTTTTATTCTATTTTCATTAATAACTTTACAACAGAGTATATTATGATCTGACAACTCACATTCAACTGCGTCTACCGAAATTATATCGGGCAAATTGCTGAAAACATGATCAATACAAGAATTGCTCGTAGGTCTTGTCATTAAATTGTGAGCACTGTGGCAGTCAAAGCCTTGAAATATTGACAATAAATCGTCAGAATGGGAATTTTGAAATAAATCTATGTTAGAATCTCCAACAATCACAAGAGGCATTTGGCCATAATCGTTCAATGTTTTGTCAATTTTATCAAAAAAATTAGGAATATTGCATTTCTGTGATCGATAAAATGAAATAATTCTTAGAGGTTTGTTCGCAACTTTAAAATTGTTTAAAGTTACAACTAAGCATTCAACAAAATTATTACTTTCACTCATTTCCACAGAAAAATTCAAATGGTGTCTTATGTATATAGAAGTACCTCCATATTTATCATCACGACAACAATGCACACCTTCATACCCAGGTATATTATATAATTGAACAATATTTTTATCAAACCAAGTTTCTTGTAATGCAATGACGTCCGGTAGCCTTGACATAGTGGATAATAATGTTTTAAACTGATTAAATTTTTGAAGAGATGAAGCACTTCTGATGTTAAAACTTATTATGTAAAAATAGTTAAATTTTGAATTACATATATATTCATTAAATTCATTAAGTTCTTTAAAATATTTATTATTATTCATAAAATTAAATAAAAAGTTTAAACGCATATCAAATAATAACTTAAATAATCTCAAAATTTTATTCTCAAGCCGCATCAACCTCTTCAAGATCATCTGTATCAACAACATCAGCAGCTCTGCTTTGAACCAAGGATCTTCGTTTCCAATTATTGTTTGTTGTTGCATCATATAGTAATCTGTCCACATCGTCTTCAGTTTTTATTATCTGCTGCGTTGAAAAATTAGTTTTCTTGCAAAAAACATTTCCATTCTTAACATACACATGTTGATAACCAATGTTTTTCAACGCCTTAGCATGGTTCCAAAGTTTTAGAGTTTCAGTACTTAGCATGTCATATATAAAAACTTCTTTAGTTTTTTCATTTTCCTTCAATTTTGTTTTCGACAACATCAGCTTATCTTTACTTTGTTTTGACACAAATTTCACAACAATCGATTTCTTCTCATTTGTATTTTTATAGTTTTTCTTAAAAAAGGCATCTTCTATGGAACTTTATTCTATATCAACTCCAACTTCTCTAGTCAATTCAGTAACTGCATCTATTGCATTAACACCTTCACTAACCTTAAGGCCTTTTATTAAACAGTCATTTTTTACTTTAAAATTATTTAAGACTTTAACTGAAGACTTAAGAGTTTGTATTTCAGTTTTAAGTTTCATGTTCTCTTTTTCAATTTCAATAATTTTCTGCTTATTATCAGCTACTTCTTTAAGAACTTCATCAAACTTTTCAGACATAAACTTTATCGAGTCTGTAAGCTCTTCTAATTTCTCTAGCTTTTCAAGTTTTTTTAATTCAATTTTAATTGTTGTTAACTCTTTTTTAATTTCATCATCACCCTGTTTATTGTTTTGTTTACAAGTACAGGTAGGCCTCGCTTAGCACGTACTCTTTTTAACACGGCCTCGGTCTAACGCGATTCACATTTTGGTTCACATTTTCGGTTAACACTAAAAAAGCCTCGGTTGTGCGCGGTTTACAAAAACCATTCTGCACATAAATCTTTAAGTGCTTTGTTTTTAACATCGGTTGATGTGAATTGAAATGCAACATTGAAGGCATAATTTATACTTTTAGGGCGTTATGTATAATGAAAAATTAGGAACTCGTTAGTATATGGGACAAAAAACTGGCAAGTTTATCACCCGCTATAGACTGATATTATTAAAACTTGGTATACCTTCTATTTAATAACTAGGTAGAGAATCCAAAAAATTGAATACCTTGTAGATTTGAGCAAGAATTTCGACGTATTGGAATGAAAAACTTAGTCACTGTGTACAACGACCTGCTAATTTTTTATTATACATAAGGCTGTTAAAATGTACTACGTACGGAGTTCCTTATAGTGGGTTTTAAATCTAACAGAATCTAAGTCAACTGATGTAGCAAACGCTTGGAAATGTTTTTCTATAAAAGACTGCATACAGATAATATCACAATCTTTAAAAGAACTAATCAACTCTAAGCGGATGTTGGAAAAAAATTTGGCCCCTAGATGTTGAAAATGAACCAGAAGTCAACCTGCTAGAAGCCGCAACTGCCGAGATCTAAAATCTTGCGCATTCAATCCAAGGTTTTAGTGACATAACTTCTAAAGACATTCAAACTTTGTTTAGTGATCCAGAGTTAGAAGAATCGGAGCTGATAGAAATAGTAAAACGGGCAGAAAGTAATGAAAAGGAAAATTATGAAAATCGTGAAGTATTTTTTTTTTTTTTAATATTTCGAGAATTATTAAGTTAATTGAATGTAATATTTTTGTTTTTATGCGTAGATATGGATTAACATGTGTGTATATATTATTAAAAAAAAATTAAAATTAATAAAATTTGCTTTTTTGAAAACCATGGAACGTAACCCCTCTTTTTGTATTGGTTTCTTGTATCACTTAACACGATTTTGCTTAACACGGTATTTTCATGGAACGTAACCCCCGTGTTCAACGAGGCCTACCTGTACGACAAATAAATAAATCATCTTCATTTTTAACTAACGTCTCAAAAGCTCTTCTACTTAAACCAGAACAATGAGAGTGAAAGCTTTTCGTACACCTGTCACATTGGATGTAATCGTTTAATTCCTCTTTGATCTCTTGTTCGAATTTTGCACATTTAACTATACTTTTATTTGCAATATTTCTACGGCTCTTAGACATTTTTCAATTGTTTTTAACAGCAATTGATTTATATTTTATTTACACCAGTATTTATTATTTATCACAATGTAAATCACCAAAAAATTGTTTAATTGTAACCAAAGACTTAACACCGATATAAAAGTACATTAACAAAATCATTGATTAAGCTTCTCGACCGTGTACAGGAAATAGCCGAGATGCTTATTAGCGACGGTAGACTATCCAACTCTATTAATTCGTTGGAGCATCGACGCATTGTTCTATCGGTGCTATCATGAAAGGTGTTCTCTCAAATCACATTCATTTGTAGTTCTAGTGAATAGCACAATGCCTTATAGAGAATATTAGTTCTTCAGCCGCACCGCTCGTTTGTGGACCAATCTTCCCCTAACTTTATTCCTGTCAATTACGATATTAAAGAATTTAAATCAAATGTCCACAAGCACTACTCCCTCTTTCCTCCATCTTATAATATATTTTCCTACACCAGCACAATGTACTGCATGTGGGGTCAGCCTTTGAATTCTGGTCTCGATAAAAAAAATTATTGTATATTTTTTTTATTAATTGGTAAAATATACGTATTCTGCAAATTTATGCGTAATTATTATTTATGTTTTCAATTTCTTTTTATTTTCATCGACCTTGTAATATATTTTTTTAAAAATTAAAAAAAAAAATAATTCTTTTTATAAAAAAATATTAAAAATTATGTCCAACACAAGAAAAAGCCCAACTCATGCCAAAAAACATTTTAGATTTCAAAAAATTTATACTATATACATATGTATATATGTATATATAAAAATAAAATATTTAAAAATATTATGTATTTGAGAAATAGTGGTTATTACGCGTTTTTTTTTGTTTTTTTGTCAAACATTTGTCTTAACTGAACGTAAAGTACCTTGAGCAGCTAGAAATGTTTATTGTCAGGTAATTTCTAACTATGTATAACATGCATATACATATGTATGTATGTAAAGAAATTCATCATCGAGTTGTTTTTTTTTTGTTAAGATATTGACTATGTAAGATACTGAGTAATTTTAAAACTGCTAGCACAGCATAAAATGTGTTGAAATTACTCATATTTAAAAGTAATTTTCTGCAGTTTTATTTTTTCAAAGCCGCTGAGCAGTTTTTGAGTTACGATCTAATACAGGCGCAGTAGTCGCTTTATAAACAGTGTAATATTTGCCACGCCCATTAAAAAAATCTAGACTTGATGGAAAAATACTAAACAGCAGTTCTACACAGGACATCAAATTCTTAGATTCTTATTTTACGCATTATTCCATAAGAAGCCATATTCAATTAAAGTAAAATATATAGACAATTAAATATGAAAAATAATATACATATATTTTCTTTAATAAAAATTTCTATTTTACATACATATTTCAGAGGTACAATTTTTAGCAATTGCAATTAGACAATAATTACTTGACTTTTTTATAGAAGTTATTCGGAAAAGTAAAAGAATACCGTACATACTAATTAAAATTTACAGATATTCCCCTTACAATAGACAATTCGACATCGAAAACGTGAGCGAATAGCAATCTGCGGAATTTTCATGAAACGTAAACACATCGTTACACGAGGTGTAACATATGTATTTAAGTTTTATTTATTAATTTTTAATCTGTTTCTACTTTAGTAAGAACTGTCATTACCCAATCAATTTGATTTTTTGAACTGAATATAAGTTTGTAAAAGCCTGGTCTCATAAACGAAGGCATATTATCATTCGAAATTATGCATTTCTCAAAAATGATTTCCCGTTTTGTTAAGGGCGGTACAAATGGATCGTCTGTAGCAATGAGTGGCGCATTTTTTGTACAATTCTTTAAGCTATCCAAGACTACCTCTCTGTAGTAGGTATTTATAAATTTCGATATAGTTGTTTTTGGTATTCGAAGAGGCGATCTGATAAAATTAGACCCAGTGGCACTATAAAAAAAATCAGCTTCTACTATAGTCTCATCTGTAAGGTCTCCTTTGATTAACATAATGCCAGAAATGGCAAAGAGACCGCATTTAATACGTTCTAAGTCAGCGGTTCCATTAAGTATATGAGGGGTTCTATTAATATTATTAATTTCGAGGACGTCATAGGACCAGTTGGGCTAAAAAAAGAAAATTTTAGGATATTAAAAAGAATTCGTATTTTTAAATTTGTTTAAAAGTGAAAAACTTACTTTACTTTCAATGCCATTGAAGTAAATTATTAACAGTATAGGTAGTTGTATAATTGCAAGCACTGTTTTCATGTTGAATGATTGTCTTTAAATCCACTATCGAGAGAAATATTTATAAATTTATATATAATTTATATATAGAAAAAAATAATGTTTCTCATTTCCCTATCTCAAATAATTACAACTTATTATTAGTGTTAAAAAAACATTTATTTAAATTGTTTACTATACAAAATTACTACTGATAAAAAATTAAATTGTAAAACAAAGAGCTGGAAATGTTGCAAAAATTAACAAAAAGAACTATTAAATATAGAAAAAATTAAATATATATAATAAAGTTTATGCTTTGCTGAATTCTGCTAATTTGTTTAATAACTTAAGAACACTCGTATGAATATGTCCTGCAAAATATTTGATGTTTTAATATTTAACTTCAAGTTCGGTAAGTGAAATTAGAATATATTTTTCAAAAATTTCTCAATCAAAGGAGAAAATAACATCTCTGAACCAATTGTATCCCTAGTTGAAGTTATGTATATTGTTTTCGCGCATATAATTATGAAAAGTTTTTTAATGACTCAAAGTAACGCCACAGATAATTTTAGCCCCTTCTTGGATTGGCAAAGCGTGCGCTTAAGCCTTGTTTGGCTATTGTCTGTCAGCCAGCCTAATTTGTACTTTGACTTCAAAATACAATGAAACACAGAGAACTATAACATCCTAAACAAGTAATTGTTTTTGTCATATTTCATACAATTATTAATTAACTACTAACATTACCATTTGGCCATTTTTTTTCGTCTAATGATTTTTAGTGGCTATGACGTAATTCAGACCAAATCCAGAAACTTTAGCTGTAAATGATCTGAAGAAACATATATAAAAGTCAACAGTTAGTTTATGTGGGAGGTACCACGCTTACTTGTTCACCCATTTTTCTACTGATAAATTTTACTGAATACGAAATCAAACATTTTCAACACGTTTCAAGATGGTATACAAAATTCAATATTTAACTTGTATGGGAGATACCATGCCCACTTGTCCAATTCCAACAACTTTCTGACTGATGATTTGCTTTGGCTTGATCAAATTCAGAATCTATAGCTTTAACTGTTCTCAAGATATACAAAAGTCAGTATTAAGTTTGTATGGAAGGTGCCAGACCCACGTGCCCAATTTCGCCCACTTTCTGGCTGATGATTTGCCTTGACCGTGAAGTCATTCAGATCCAATTCCGAAACTTTAGCTTTAACCGTTATCAACATGTACAAAAACCAGTACTTAGTTTGTATGGGAGTCTATCGCCCATGTTCTGAAAATCGCAAAACGCTTGAATTTTGCGTTTTCGTTTTAAAATTGGCAAACAGGTGATCTGCAAAACGAAAACGCTAAAAATTTGGCGATTTCAAATCGCTAATGTACCTTGAAGCGTTTTGGTCAATTGTATTAAATGTAAACTTTATAAAATTAAAAACAAAAAACTATAGAAAATATAAATTTAATATGATTTCTTCTAATTTGAAAGAAACTTGTACGCTTTTTTTAAGATTTTTATTAAAAGTTTATAATTCAATTGCTTTCTTATTTATGATCAACTGAATACACAATTTTGTACTAATTCACAAAAAAAAAACTCTTAGAGACGAGTATTCGTATCCAAACATCGCCATTTGCGTTAAAATCGAAAAAAAAGCAAATCGCGCGTTTATCAGAACATGCTCAAATGCGTTTAGCGTTTTCAAAATGAAATGCGTTTTGAAAACGTAGCGTTTTTCAGAACATGTTCCGAATTTTAACATAATCGACTCAGCCGTTTAGGCGTGATTGCCCGACAAACAAACAGAAAAACAAACTTACAAAAAGATTTAAAATATACTCATACATATAAGTAAATGCATATAAATTACTATTGTCCATATGAGAAGCATAAGGCCTCAATGATTTTGTTTCATTCTTGTCTACTGATGCTTCAGCTCGTTTCCCGAACGCCCTTCAAGTCCAGCTGTTTGTGTCATGTATGATTTTAACGTTCATTTCTACGTGTTCCTTGTCAGTTTCAATTTAGGGAGTTTCTAGCGAATGTCTGCGAAGTGTCTGTTCAGCATACATTTACTTTCTCTTTTCTATTTTCTTTAAATAAGCATTTACTCAGCTTTATACTAAAAGTGTTCGTTGCATATTATTTGTGGTAAAAATGTTCGCAATATTTCGCAAAGGCATCGGTCTATGAAGACCTGTAGGCAGCAGACTTGATGTCTGTGTTGAAGTATTAATTTGGTTATTAATTGATTCTTAAACGTTTTTCAGTAGTCTGAAGTATAATCTAGACTTATTCTCGGGTTCACCTTTGGACTGCCAGTTGGTATTATGATGCTACTAAGGCAGCAATTGCTTTTATTTTTTAAAACATTTTAAATATAATTCTCATTAGTATCTGCTGTCTTTAATTAAGTTGAATTAAAATAACTTTTACAAAAAATAAAAAAATAAATAAATGTTTGCTTACAATGATAGAAATCTATCAATCAAATGATTATCATTTATAAAATTTATTAATTTATCATCACAAATGAATGGTGCTGCTTGGTGGGCTAGATTGGTTGAATGCATTTCTTTTCATTTCATTTGTTTAATATTCAAGCCGTAACGCTGTTCTTCTTTTCTTCTTTTTCACCAAATTTCTCTGGTTTTCACCAAGAAAAATACACTAAAAAATTAAAAGAAATAAAACATCGACCGACCGACCGACCGACCGACTGATCGATATATGAAATGAGAAATAAAAAATAATCTGATGAAAATTGCATACAAAATTACACGTGTAAGAGTGTGGCATAGAAGAGTGGTAAGTAACACATACACATACCTTTTGTCCATGTACTGGGGATGTAAAGACTGTTCATTAATGTTTCTATTTGTGTCTCTCTGTGTGTGTGTTTGTGTGTTTTTGCCAATTTTAAAAACAAATTTTATTTGTGTTAGAAAAATACAAAACTTAGAAAAAAAAGAAAGAAAAAATCGAAATAACGGCTAAAATGTTTATTTATTGCAATTGGACCGTAAAGTATTGCCTGCTGCCAGCCTACTTGTTGCTGTTTTTTTGCTTTTAGCCAAATTGTTTTTTGTTTTTAATTTTATATATTTTCTTAAAAAAACAAAAAAAAAAGGATGGAAATAAAATGGAAAAATAAATTCAAAATTTATTTACTTGAAATGTTTATTTATTTATTAAAAAAAGAAAAAAGCAACATTTCTGTTTTTCCTATTATTGTTGTAAGTGCTGTTGTTTTAAAAAAATTGCATAAAAAGTTTTTTTTTTTATTTTTATTGAATTTTAGTTTTTCATCTTTTTATTTGGGACCGACTAAACGTCAGCCTGACTGATGTGTGCTTTTCTTTAAACGATTTTAAAAGATTCCATAGGAAGTTGCGTGTTGAAATCTATTTTTTTGATGGTTTCTTTAATGTATTGGCTCTTTCTTCCCTAGCATTTTCCTTCACTACAGACATAAATGACGGACTAAATGTTTACGGCATTACTTATTACTCGTATTATAGATTTTATGGATAAACATAAACAAAATACTTGAAATATTTCTATATTTCATTTCTTATTACGATATACTATTTTAGCGTTCTTTGCTTTATTTTGTTTATTGACCTACTTTTTGTATATGATGTTCATATAGTTTTGCAATTCATTTTAAACGAAATTATGAACTTCCCAAAAATATATGTATGAATGATGTATGTACCATGTATTTATGTGTGAAATATGATTTTTACGAAATTTTAAATTTTGTTTTATTATAAAACCTACATACAGATAAACATATACATCTAATCGTTTGTACATATACAAAATATAAGTATTTATTAAAATGTATTATATATATATATATACATAATTGGTCACTACAACCCTGTTTTATGACTACCGAGACCCACAGTCTAACCGTACAACAGACTTGATAAGTTTGTTCATGTCAATTAGTTACTCTCAGAACATTTGCCAGAAGACTGCTAAAAGGTAGACTTCAAAAAATATATATTTTTAAATTTTTTCTTTCAAGATGTCAGAACTCTTGTCTAGTAACCCAACACAATACTTACCAGTCAACGGCGGCTACATGACCCATATAAAGAATGAAAAGCAATAAAAATTAATATCCAGAAATATGAAAATTATAACGATTAGCATACACAGAAACCTGGATCTGATGTAAGATAAAAATACCTGATCTATAGAGACAAATATTTACAGAGATAAATTTGCTCTCAGCCCGCACTCCCACTTTGAATTATATAAGTACATTCATACATACACAATTGGAGTATAAAACCCTGTTACAGTGTTACGGCCTACCTCCTCACAGCACCCATGTTGTGTGTGTTAATTTTTTTCCATGAGTACCGCGACCTACAGTTTTTTTGCTCAGTGCCTTGCCAGAAGACTGCTAAAAGGTAGTCACAGAAAAAAATTATTTTTTCATATTTCTTTTTTTCCAAAAAGCCAACACACCCAATTTTAGAATACGGCGGCCAGTACATATCCACCACTGTATTTATGTACGTACATCCATATATTATTTAACTAAATACAACAAATTTGTAAGCACGAGTGTTTCTATATTTAAAAAATTTTTTTTTTAATTCGGAAATATTTGCCTTATAATAGGCAATTCGACATCGAAAACGTGAGCGAATAGCATAATGCGGAATTATCATGAAACGTAAACACACACACCGTTACAACAGGGATATCTGCATATTTAATTTTTCAATTATTAATTTTTAATCTGTCTCGACTTTACTAATAATTGTAAATACAAAATCAACTTGATTTGTTATACTGAATATAATTTTATAAAAGCCCGGTCTCACAAATGAAGGCATATTATCATTCGAAATTATGCATTTCTCATAAATGATTTCCCGTTTTGTTAAGGGCGGTACAAATGGATCGTCTGTAGCAATGAGTGGCACGTTTTTTGTACAATTCTTTAAGCTATCCAAGACTACCTCCCTGTAGAAGGTGTTTATAAATACTGAAAAAGTTATTTTCGGCATATAAAAAGGTGATCTGATAAAATTAGACCCAGTGGCACTATAAAAAACAACAGCTTCTACTATAGTCTCATCTGTAAGGTCTTCTTTGATTAACGTAATGCCAGAAATGGCAAAGACCCCGCGTTTAATACGTTCTAAGTCAACGGTTCCATTAAGTATATGAGGGGTTCTATTAATATTATTAATTTCGAGGACGTCATAGGACCAGTTGGGCTAAAACAAGGACAGTTGCAAGAAATTAAACAAAAATCGTATTTTTTAATTTGTTTAGAAGTGAAAAACTTACTTTACTTTCAATACCATTGAAATAAATTATTAACAGTATAGGTAGCTGTATAATTGCAAGCAGTGTTTTCATGTTGAATGATTGACTTTAAATCTGCTACCGGGAGAAATTTTCATAAATTTATATATAATTTTGATATAGAAAAAAAAAAACAAAAAAAAAAATTTTTTTCTCATATCACTTTAGCATTTCAAATACTCGTAATTACAACATATTATTAATGTTTGAACAACATTTATTGAAATTGTTTACTATACAAAATAACAACTGATTAATAATAAAAAAAAATTGTTTTTTAAATGAAGAGCTGGAAATGTTGCAAAAACTAATAAAAGAAATAGAATAGTATGAACCATTTGGTTAACTCTCTGAACCACGATTGGGAATACCAATGTTACCAAATTAGACGATAGTAATTCTTCGAGGTTCGCAATAAGATTAAAAATGAAGAATGATAGTTTGCTCCCAAAAATTTTATGGCAAATCTGGTAGTTTCAAACAAAGACTTTGAAGATAAAGGCCATGATACACTATCATGCACAGTCTTACGATTCGTTATCTATTTCTAACACACTTTTAAAAGACGCATCAAAATGGCAACATTTGTGAGACACTATTATACAAAATAAGATGCAAAGCATATACAGAATTGCTTTTGGCTTAAATCTTATAAAATGCAACCCTGATCGCATGGAGGAAAAGATGTTTATACATTTTTTCAAAAGATTATGAAGTCGGACAGACTTGTCAAAAAATCTGTCATACAGATGCATTTTCATACCACATTGTTATACTTTTTTAACACACACGATTTTTTTTGGACAAACCGTACGATTCGATAGGATAGTGTATCACGGGCTAAAAGCTTATGAGATACAACCAACGTCGCAAAAAACTGATTACCTATTACGTACGAGCACATGGTAAGCGAGTCTGTATTTTTTTTTAATAATGAATGCCATTGTGAAGGGTAATGATTAAGTTGATGTATGTAAAACAAGTAGGTATATAAAAAATATTTAAAAATATATAATAATATTGGTCTAATGAAATAAAAAAGTTTTGGTTATTTTCGAGATAAAATTTTTTTTGTGCGGTGCCTATTGGTCGCATTAAAACAGGTTTTCTGTATTTGAACATACGTCTCTTTATTTTAAAATTTCTTATAAAAACTTTGAGGTTAAATTTTAAAAACTATAAAAATCACGCGATGCCCTTTAGTCACCACCACTATGGTCGGACATGTCATCGATGTCGTCTAATGTGTATTAATGAAACAAAGAGAGCAATAATACCGACAAAACAAAAAACATGATAAAAATATCGGGTCTTCCAATAAGGGTGCTACAAAAGTTTTTTTTTTAATAAAACAAAAACGGTTTTGGATATCAATAAAATTATTCATTCCTGTAAAAGTACGTTCGATGCCATTATGTATGGAACTCGATTCCTTTTGCATGGCCACCACGGGCACACCTGCAGAAGTCTAGACGCTAAACCCAATTTTCGACGGTTTTCAAGCATAAATCGGCCGATACTGCTGAAATTTCACGTTCAATATTCGTACGAAGTTCATCAATTGTCGCTGGCTTGAAGGCATAGACCATAGATTTGACGTAGCCCCACAGGAAATAGTCTAACAGCGTCAAATCGCACGACCGAGGCGGCCAATTGACTGGACCATTTCGCTGAATAACACGTTCTCCAAACTTGGTTTTCAATAAGTTGATTGTGACATTCGCTGTATGGCATGTGGCGCCGTCCTGTGGAACCACATGTCCTCCAAGTCCATATCATCCAATTGGGGCTAAAAATATTCGGTTATCATTGAACGGCACCGATACCCATTCACAGTAACGTGCCGGTCATGGTCATCACGGAAGAAGTACGGCACAATGACACCGCCGGCCCATTGTGATGATTTAATCCTGCCATCTGTGACTATGGGTAATGTAAATATTGAGCAGGCTGACGCTCTTGATGTTCTGGGCATGAGAATTAGTTGTGATGTCCGTTGGAATGATCACATATTTCGAGTGTCGAAAGAAGCATTCAAGTGCTTCGGTTTTCTATACTTCACTCCATCTGACTTTCTCAATATTTACAAAACCTTCATCCGGCCTAGGATGGAATACAACTCTCATGTATGGGCCGGTGCTTCAAAATCAATTTTGGGGCTTCTCGACCGCGTACAGGAAAGGGCGAAGGTGCTTATCGGCGACGGTAGGGTATCCAACTCTATCGATTCGTTGGAGCATCGGCGCAATGTGGCGTGCGTTTCATTGTTCTATCGATACTACCATGGGAGGTGCTCTGATGAGATAGGGGAATTGATTCCGGGTGGTCGCATATTCCTGCGGACTACACGTACCTCTCTCAGAGCGCACCCATTTGTGGTTGATTGTTCAGCGAATCGCATAATGCATTATAGAGAGAATTCGTTCTTTAGCCACACCGCTCGTTTGTGGAACAATCTTCCGGTGAAAGTTTTTCCTGCCAATTACGATATCAGTAGGTTTAAATCAAATGTCCACAAACACTGCTCCCTCTTTCCCCCTTCCCACAACATATTTTCCTAGACCAGCACAATGTATTGCATGAGTAGGGGCCGTCCCCTGAGTGCTGGCCTTAAAAATAAAAAAAAAATAAAAAATAAAAAAAAACCGCACCAAACCGTAATTTTTTCGGGATGCAATAATGACTCATGGAGTACGTGTGGATTGCTGCCTCACCAATAACGCATATTTTGTTTGCCATTCAGCCAGAAATTAGCCTCATCGCTGAAGATGATTTTTCGACGAAAATAAGAATCATTTTCAAGTTGTTGCTCAGCCCAATTTACGAACATACGACGCTTCTAGTGGTCAAGCGGTTTCAGTTCTTGCGTCAATTTGATCTTGTAAGGATGTAGGCCAATATCTTTTAGTAAAATTCGCCACAACGACGTCACAGAGATGCCCAACGCTTGGGAACGACATGTGAGAGACACATTTGGGCTTTCTTCAACTGAAGCCTCAGCGGCAGCAATATTCTCGACACCACGGGCACTTCTTTGTCTCACTGGCACGAGAAGATTTTTTACTGTGCCTGTGGATTCAAATGTTTCCTTTTTTTTTTGTTTTGCTTATGAATTTGTATAGGACACAAGAAACTCTTATCAGATTTCCGTAGCTGGAGCCGAAAACAAGCTCAGTGCCACTGGTGTACAATTCCTTCACGGATTTCATTTTTTTCTTTGATTGAATACATACAAACGTACAAATTGTAAACAATAAAAAAAAAAATAAAAGTAAAAAGTTGTAAACATGCTATTGCATGCTAACATACGTATAGCGACAGAATGCGTATTTTTTTTTGCAGTTTTTTGTATGTTTAAAGTACATTTGCAAACTTTTGCTATGTGTTCTTTACTTTAAATGAAAGCTGAGACTTCAGCACCTTGGGCGAGGGGCTGCTCTATATTTCCTAGTCCGCTAAAAATGCAAAATTTTCAATTTTTACACCACAATTCTGTTGTTAGGAAAATTTTTTTTTGTGTTTTTCTTTTTAAATTTATATTTTTATCTACTCATTCTACGACAACTAAATTAGTTAAAAAAATACTTTAAAGTTATATTTACTATGTATTTTTTTATTAATAAGCTTTTAAATATTACATATTAATCTAACATATTTCAAGCGCGTTGGCATACCTCAACTTTGACTTGCTCTAAACCAAAAAGTAATAAAGTTATGAGGCTGAAATTTCAGGGTATTGTTACTCATATACATTTTAATATACTGTGAAAATTTCATCTAAATTGGAGGACACGCCAAAAACCATTTTTTTGCCACTGTTACTATAGGGCTGTCACACTGTGCAGGCCCCTGGTGTGAAGCAGTCACCAGCAACCTTTAATGTATCCCCGGGGGGAACCGGGACCTACAGTTTAAAATCGACAGATTTGAGAAGCTTTTTCATGGCAATCGATTGCTCCCAAAACTTTTATCGGAAAACTGCTGAGAGTTAGTCACCGAGAGAAATACATTTTTTTAATAATGAACCGGAGCACTCATCTTAGTAAGCCAACACACTAACCACTAGACTGCGGCGACTACTTTGATTAAATAATCATTGCAAACAACAATCTAAATTCTTAATAGAATTTTATTTCTGATCTAATTAAGGCGTTTTAAAGACGAAACAAAATATAAAGGTCTTTGAGCTCCTATGTACATACAATACATATTTTTAAGTTATTGAGGGAATTCACAAATTTTATGAGAAAAACATTTCAACCCCTTTGTTTAACAATTTAATAATTTTAAATTATTATTTCATCGTTTCTAATTTTGTATAGTATACACATGTCGTTCAAATATTAATAATAGGTTGTGATTGAATTGAAATTCTAAGGGGAAATACAAAAAAAAATGATTTTGTTTTTCTATGTAAAAACGATACATTTATGAAAATTTCCCTCGGTAGTGGATTTAAAGTCAATCATTCAACATGCAAACAGTGCCTGCTATTATAAAACTACCTATACTGTTAATAATTTATATCAATAGCATTGAAAGTAAAGTAAGTTTTTCACTTTCAAAAAAATTAAAGAATACAAATTCTTTTTAATATCCTAAAATTGACTTTTTTTTAGCCCAACTGGTCTTTTGATCTCCTGGAACTTACTACAATTAATAAAACCCCTAATAAAATTACTGGAACCGCTAACTTAGAACGTATTTCGCACTGTCTCTTTTCTATTTCTGGCACTATATCAATCAAAGAAGACCTTACAGATGAGTCTAGAGTAGAGGCTGTTATTTTTTATAGTGCCACTGGGTTTAATTTTATCAGATCACCTTTTAATATACCGAAAATAACACTTTCGAAATTTATAAACACCTTTCACAGGGAGGTGCTTCTGGATAGCTTAAAGGTTCGTACAAAAAATGCACCACTCATTGCTACAGACGATCCATTTGAATCGCCCTTAACAAACCGTGAAATCATTTTTGAGAAATGCATAAGCCGTCGATTCTAAAAGATGGTTTTTATAAACATATATTCAGTATAACAAATCAAGTTGATTGGGTAATGAAAGTTCTTACTAAAGTCGAGACAGTTGAAAAAATAATAAATGAAAAGTTTAATTTACGGGTATTCCTCGTGGAAAGCTGAGGTTATGTTCCGAGAAACTTGTGGCATTGTAATTAGCTTTATAATAGGTTTAAGAGTATGAATCGCAATGAATGTATTTTTAGATCAAGTTTATACAAAAAATGCTGCACTGTAGAGGTACCTCAAATAAAGGCGCATTACCAAGATCCGGTACATTATATTTCGTATATAAAAAATATTGCGTAAAATAAATTGCAAAGCAGAAATGATCAAAATTTGTGTTTTTTACAGAAAAATGTTAAAATTTTTCGTATTTATGGTACTTAAGTAATATATACAGTGTTGGATAATTGATCAACACACATTTCATTCTTATGTACAGACATATGCATCTTTACGTTTTTTTTCCTAAAATTTGGCGATTTTAGAAGGTGTATCACGCCTACTTGTCTGCCAATTTTTCTACTGATAAATTTTATTGAATACGAAGTCAATCACTCCAAGTTCAATAACTTTTGCTTCGACTCTTTTCAAGATGATATACAAAAATCAATATTTAACTTGTATGGGAGGTACCACGCCCATCTGTCCAATTCAACCAACTTTCTGGCTGACCGTGAAGTCACTCAGACCCATTTCTGAAACTTTAGTATTAACAGTTCTCAAAATGTACAAAAACGAGTGTTTCGTTTGTATGCGAGGTACCAGGTCCAGGTTGATTTTGAAAAAAAGCATACCCTATTGCGCTTTGGATAGTTGAGTCTATATATGTTCCAAATTTCAACAAAATTGATTTAGCCGTTTAGGCTTGATTGCCTGACAGACAAAGAGACTTGCAAAAATATTTAAAGTATATAAATGGATTAATTACATAATAGGATGAGTAATTATAAAATCTTTTTAATCCATACAATACATAGCGACACATGTCGTCGTGCGGGAGCTTATGTGCTCTATCCGCCATTTTATTAATCTCGAGTTAATGATGACACTTTAGGTTTTTGACACCAAAATTTTTAAAATCTACAATCCGTTTTCGGCAATTTATCTTTGAAGCTAGACGATATATTGGAAAACGGATTGCAGACTTGAAAAATTTGGGGCCGAAAATCTAAAGTGGCATTATTAACTCGAGATATACAAAAAATATGAAATGGCGGATAGAGCACATAAACTCCCAAACGACAATGTATTGTCTGGTTTCTTAAATATAATTTTTGTATATCCTACAGGTTTTCTTATAGACTAATGCAGAACTGCTCATCTTATATATTTTAAAGGGGCTGTTGTCTAAGAAAGAGTTTCTAGTTGGCCTCAGCTGCATACCAACATTTTATTTTATAAGTATTTATCAGAAAGTAATTAAAATTGAAAAAAGTGAGCTCTCTGAATTAGTGTACAACTAGGCAAGTATTTAAAGAGAAAAACGTAACCAATATTTTATGAAAACATTTATTTTTTTAAATTTTTTTTTTATTAAAATAAAATTTGTTTCCAAATAACTTACGAGCAAAGGCGGAATGTTTGCAGCAAAATATCTCCAAACTGAACTGATTAGGCTGTTTTCGTCAAATATTTCTCCAACGTGACCTTAGCCTTTAGCCATTTTTTTTAAATTCGGAAAGATTTGACGCATTGTTGTATAATAAGCCATACTCAATTAGAATTAAAAATATAGTCAATTAAATATGAAAATTAATCCTTTTTTTTATAAATAATTTTTATTTTATATACATATTTCAAAAGTACAATTTTTAGCAATTGCAATTAGACAATAATTACTTGACTTTTTTTATAGAAATTACTATTCGGAAAAGTAAAAGAATACCGTACATACTAATTAAAATTTACAGATATCCCCCTTACAATAGACAATTCGATATCGAAAACGTGAGCGAATAGCATAATGCGGAATTTTCATGAAACGTAAACACACCGTTACACGAGTGATATCTGCATATTTAAGTTTTATTTATTAATTTTTAATCTGTCTCGACTTTAGTAAGAGCTGTCATTACCCAATCAATTTGATTTTTTGCACTGAATATAAGTTTGTAAAAGCCTGGTCTCATAAACGAAGGCATATTATCATTCGAAATTATGCATTTCTCAAAAAAGATTTCCCGTTTTGTTAAGGGCGGTACAAATGGATCGTCTGTAGCAATGAGTGGCGCATTTTTTGTACAATTCTTAAAGCTATCCAAAACTACCTCTCTGTAGTAGGTGTTTATAAATTTCGAAATAGTTGTTTTTGGTATACGAAGAGGTGATCTGATAAAATTAGATCCAGTGGCACTATAAAAAAAATCAGCTTCTACAATAGTCTCATCTGTAAGGTCTTCTTTGACTGACATAATGGCAGAAATGGCAAAGAGACCTCGTGAAATACGTTCTAATTTAGAGGTGCCATTAATTATATGAGGGGTTTTATTAATGTTACTAATTTCCAGGACCTCATAGGACCAGTTGGGCTAAAAAAAGGACAATTGCAAGAAATTAAAAGAAATCGTATTTTTAAATTTGTTTAAAAGTGAAAAACTTACTTTACTTTCAATGGCATTGAAATAAATTATTAACAGTATAGGTAGTTTTGTAATTGCAAGCACTGTTTTCATGTTGAATGATTGACTTTAAATCCACTATCGGGAGAAATTTTCATAAATTTATATATAAATTTTATATAGAAAAAAAAATGTTTCTCATTTCCCTTTTTCAAATAATTACAACCTATTATTAATGTTTGAACAACCTTTATTTAAATTGTTCACTATACAAAATAACTACTGATAAAAAATTAAATTGTAAAACAAAGAGCTGGAAATGTTGCAAAAATTAATAAAAGAACTATTAAATATAGAAATAATTACATATATATATATATATAATATAGTTTATGAATTCTGATAATTGATTTAATAACTTAAGAATATGAATATGATATAATATTAATAAAGGGTGTGAAGATAAATTCTAAAGTTAAATACGCAAATGCATTCCACATAAATGTTAAATATAAAAATTTTTAAAAATTCTTATTTTTTCGCTAAAAATTAAAAATAAATTATTGTTTTAAACAGAACATGGAGAAAACAAAATGATTTTTCATAATTCATTAAAGAAATATATAAGAGGTACTTTAATTTCCTTGTATAACAATATCTATACCGAAGTATTTATGGGCTCTAAGCGGCATTTCCAAAGGACATGAATAAGGTCTCGATATATCACTGGATGGGCGCTAATCGGTTAGAATAAAACGTAACATTGGATGCCCTCCAGTTTAGAACGTTTGTGAGTGGAAAAATGTTTGGGTGTATGCCCATATGCGCACATATTTAAACCGCTTAATATTTCAAGTATAAGAATTACAAAAGTATTCGCATAATGATATTTTAGTTCAAGTTTCAAAAAATTTCTTTGACATTCTTATAAATATGTATTTATTAACAAATAATAGACCGACTACTCTTACTTACCTTTCACATTTTCTTTTAAAATGTTTTGGAAAGCCTGTAATAAAAGAAAGAAAAGAGGAAAAAATAAATAAATAAATGCACAAAATTTATTAACAAATTAAATTAATTTTTTAAAATTAATTAAATCATTAAATGAAATTAATAAAATTGCAGACAATTGTGAAAATGTGTGTGTTTACTACTCTTGGCTAAATATGAAAAAGCGCAGAATATCAAAAGCAAAACATTAAGTGATTCCACATAAAATAGCAATTTTTAACGGTTACAAGAAAAATACTCGTAACATCTTGCAAAATTAGTCAAACAATTTTATGGACAAATTAAATCAATTGACATGCAATCACATTGTAATCAAATGAAAATGAAAGAAGAAAGAAATGAGAAAGAAAACAAAACTTTCTTTGGCTTTTAAACATAAAAAGAAAAATCAAACAAATTATTCGTTAAAAGCAATTGGTAAAGACATTGGCAGATGTTGTATAAAATATCATATGGAATATATTCCATATGTGTATGAGCAATTTTAGACATAATAGTTATCAATTATAATGATAATGATGTCTATTATCATTAATTATAATTATTATAATTTATTATTATTATTGTTGTTTACAAGTTACTACAATTATTTCTGTTGTTGTTTTTGTTGAAATTTATATTAAAATACAAATTAACGCGCATGCTCGTAGACAATTTGAATAAAGTCAAAGAAAAAGGTCTTACAAATGCATGAACAACACGAAACGCCCCAGTTGTCTCTGTCTTAAAGACATCCTCGAGGATGTTGTAAAAATTGTAGACGACTGGTTGAGCGACAATGTCACTGAGGTTGTCGTCAATCGCACATTGTATGAACTATGCAAGCATGTTGTTTATCGTTGACAATTTCTAGGAAATAAATCATTTAATATCGCGATGTTGTCGACAACCGTTAGTGACATGTCTTAAAGCCATCCTTGACGACAATGTCATGTACGACTATTGTGCCAACTGGGTCGCCGTAAATACATACATAGTATATGTATATAAAAATGTAAACAATAATAAATGCTGCACTTTCAAAGAATGTATTTTTCCAATGTGAAATAGCTTTTTGATGCTTGATATATTTTATAAATAAGAAATCTTTTCAAAATAAAAAACAAAAAGGATTATTTCGAATTTCAAGTAAAGAATTTAAATTTTGAATAAATTAACACGAAAATTACTCATTACAAGTACAGGGTATTTTTATAGAGTGTCACAACTTTAAGTTGGCATCACTGCTTTATTCAACCACCCACTTAACAGCTGATAATTGCCTTTTGTTAAGTGTGCTTTGAAATTTCAATATAATATGACTTACACCAGAGCAACGGGTGCAAATTGTTGAAATTTTTAATCAAAATAATTGTTCTATTATATTCCATTTAAAATTTTATTCTCCGATGAAGCCCATTTCTGGTTGAGTGGGTACGAAAATAACTAGAATTGTCGCATTTTGAGTGAGAAGAATCCACAAGCTTTTGTCGTAACACCAGTACATAGACAGAAAATTACTGTTTGGGCCGGCCAACTCATAAGCTATATGTATGCGAGAAGTTGTTGAAAATTTGTGTTCCAGATTGCGCTTTGTACGCTCCAGATGTGGCGGCCACATGGCAGAAATTATATTTAAATATTAATTTCATAAAATTTTCTTTTATTAAAAATATATTTCATTGCTTCATTATGATTCAAACTTGTGTCACTCTATAAAAAACACCCATTACAAGATATCTACAGATGTTGAGAATTATCGACGAAATTTCTAAATTCCTTTACGCATAAGCAAAATCTTCTATTTCATATATAGGAAAGCAATCACCTCTAATACGTCTGAAAAATGAAAATTGGTATACGCAGAGAAATAAGCGGTAGAAAATTACTGAAATTGATAGCATTTGGTATGGAAATTCAGTTACCCAGCAGAAAATTTTTCAAATTTGGAAGCAATAAATAAAATTGTAAGCAATAATGGAAGCATTATATTGTTAAGGCATACTCTTAAGCTTCCAAAAATGCTACAGGATAAGGTATTATTTTTTATTTTTTATACTATTTGCTTACTGGTTGCAATAAATTTGCATTTTAGAGGCTCATTTCATATAAAAATCATGCATTATTGATGCGAACGTGTAAGCGATTGTTTACAATTTCTCCCTTACAAAATAGCTTACAGGTAAGCACTAATTTCTGCTGGGTAAGTCCGCTTGTGCTTACTTAGTTAACGGTTGGGAGGTCGTGGTATAGTAGTTATAGCGCTCGCAAAAAAACTCAAACAGCCCAGGTTCAAATTCCAGCGAAGTACAAAAATGTAAAATAAAAATTAGCGGTTTTTAAAAATTATATGTCCATCACAAAGAAACCTCTCCCTGACATTTCCACTCTATTACACATTTGGCAGGAGTATAGCGCCACCTTCTGGAAGATAGCAGCTAACCTACTTAGTTGAGACGCTCACCATTTATAATTAAAATCCAAAGACAGATGGAGCAATTGATGTTGATCATTCAAAGTTGAAGATATCACTTTGAGTGATCAAACGCCAGCAACTTGTCTCATCGACAAAAGCGCGTAATAGAAAAAAAATCTATCTATCTTCACATTCCAGTACAATGCACAGTGTGATTAGGGCTTTACCCCTAAGTATTGGTCTAAAAATATTGCAATAACTAGTCGGTATCTTTTTATTTTAATGACGCACTGTTTTTCTTTGATACCGTAACCCTACTTTTATCAGTTTTGTTCTTTATTTCATACTCTATCGCTCATGATTCGATAACAGGTCGTTTCTAATGTAATAACAGTTCATTCTTAATTTATTAATTTACAATTTGTTCACGATTTTATTACCGGTTGTTCTGGATTCGTCCGTTCGGGAGTTTATGTGCTCTATCCGCCATTTTATATTTTTTATATACTATCTCGAGTTAATGATGCCACTTTAAGTTTTCAACACCAAATTTTTCAAGTCTGCAATCCGTTTTCGGATATCTCGTCCAGTTTCGGAGATAAATAGCCGAAAACGCCTAAAGTAGCTTCATTAACTCAAGATATATAAAATAGCGGATAGAGCACATAAACTCCCGAAAGACGATATGGTATTTTAAGGCGTTTGTTCTTACTCGTATTTTGATAAAGTATTAAGCTTGATTTGATACCGAAAATTAACGAAATATTGTTCACGATGCCTTCTTAATTTGATACCATTGGTTCTGAAGTAGCCGTGGTCTAGTGGTTAGTGTGTTGGCTTACTAAGACGATAGCGCTGGAATCAAACCTCAGCTCTGACATCTTAAAAAAAAAAAAAAAGAAATATGAAAAAATTATTTCTTTCGGCGACTACCTCTCAGCAGCTGTGGGAGAAATTGATTGCCATGAAGAAGCTTCTCAAATCTGTCGTTCGGAGTCGACATTAAACTGTAGGGCCCGGTACTCATGGATAAAAATTAACGCACACAACATGAGCGCTGCGAGAAGCTAGGCCGCAACCCCGACACAGGCTTGTAATGGCCAATTATGTATGTATGTATGGTTAACAATATTAAAATACCTATTTTCCCTCTGTGTATGAAAGAAACAATTCTGATTTTCGTTTTATCTATAAAATCTTTTAAATATCATTTTCTAATAAAAAAAATGAGTGAAATGAAATTGAATTGAATAAAGATAAAGATGCACAGCTTAAATTTTTTTTTTCTAAATTTCATATAACAGGTGAGTGGTAATGAAGCAGCTGATAAATACTCGTACATAAAAATGTACAAATGGGGAAGGTGTGCTAAGTGTAACAGCAGAGTAATAAAGTTTACTGATGCAAAATTTTAAAAGTATTAATTTATGAAATATAGGATTTAGATTTAAACAAATTTTCTTAATTTCATAACAAAACAAATACGGTTGAAAAGTGTATCTTCTCCAAATATTCATATATTAACATAACGAGGTTTAAACAACTACCACGCAAGTACGAGTACGTTCAATGCGTTAAATATTGGTTTCAAATGCTTACAAAAGAGGGTGCCAGCATAAATGCCTTCTAAACAACCACGTATGAACTAAAATATCTTAATGGGTTTTCATGTCAAAATCACTGAAGATTTCAAAGTCAATAAAAAGATTGTCAATCAATGTTAATAAGTGACAGTCAACTGCAATATTTGTATATTAATAATTGTGGTCGTCTATGAACTGAATGCACACTCCTTAAAGTGTTTCATACATAATGGCGTTTAAGTTTTCTTTAAATCTCCTGCACCACAACTCCAGTTGAAATGTCCGATGGTGGTGATGGCAATGGACTGCATAATGACTGGGCACAATCATATTTCTAATAAAGAAATTATGGTAAAGAAATACCAACAAACTGTTGTTCAGGTATGTTGTTTTAAAATTCAAAAGAAAATGAAAATGCGTAACAAAGTTACTAAAAACCTCCAGCGGCTAGTAAGCATTGATTGTAATTTTTCTTTTCATTTTGTTTGTGAATCGCTCGTTTGCCAAATCGAAATTATTCAAAGTACTGAAAGCAAAAGCATTGCAAATCAATTTATAGATACTTTTGAAACCCGATTATAAATACAGCCATTGTAGTTTATTAAGAAAGAATATTTTAAGATATCGTACCCTACCTAACAATATCGCTTTAAGAAAACTAATACTTCCACTTGCATACATTTTTATAAGCTAAGGAGTTATACATAATAGGCATTTCACAGATTACACCTAAACTTCTATTATTTAAACTTATAAGTAATAAATTATATATTTATTGCTGATTTATTGTATATGAGCAAAACATTGAAAAAGACACTTTAAAATATGCTTATTTTATTCAAATTGATATATTTTCTTTTAAGAAACATTAATAAAAAGTATAATTCAATAAATCTGTTTTGACTTTTTTGGCTTTTGACTTTGTTTTTTA
Source organism: Metopia argyrocephala (assembly GCA_963576795.1). Classification (NCBI taxonomy): domain Eukaryota; kingdom Metazoa; phylum Arthropoda; class Insecta; order Diptera; family Sarcophagidae; genus Metopia; species Metopia argyrocephala. Next base: position 44,053,190 of record OY756210.1, read on the forward strand.
TTTAGTAAAACCACCAATGACTCGTAAAATATTCGTATTAAGATACGCTCACATTAGGCAAATATTTGCTGTGAATATATGTATTTTACTTTCTACTCTGATATGCACTACCCTATGACTGTTATTAAAGGGGGGATATCTCAAGATGGGTTCGCACAAAGCACAGAACAGATGGAGCTCTATCGTTTCATGTGCTGTTTTTAGACCTTTTTGGTCTCGGCACGGGATTAGAAGAGTGTTGAATATTTTCCCTCCTCAACCAAACTTAAACGATGTACCCGTAAACACGCTGAAAGGTTGGCAACATTCCTATTACGCATTAATAAGAAAATGTGAGATGAGAGCGAAAGCTATGAAATAAATATCGTTTCAATGAACAAACTGTCTGTGTGTTAAAGTTATACAAAACGCTCCCGCTCGTGGTATGAACAAAGCAACATCCAGCGGTAAATGGTAATCAATAAGAAACGAGAAGGAGATACAAAGAATTCATAAACTATTTATTACGTAACCCTTAACACGGTGAAATAATAATAAATGTTTTTAATGTCAATACGTAATTAGTATTAGACTTAATTATTAGTACACTCAGAAAAAAAAGTGGTAGAAAACAACCGAAATTGATACCATTTGGTATTAAAATTGAGTTAAGTCCGTTTGTGCTTACTTCGTTAACGGTTGGTATCGATTTTTTTTTTATTAACTTATGATATTTTTATACAATTGTTCACGATTTTACTACCGAAGATGCAACTCTGTATTAGGTATCTACATACTAGATCACGTAATGAAATTAACAAATTTTTAATTCTAATTCTATTTATCTATCGGTTAGGTTTTATCACCTTAAAACCATTTATTGTAGATTGTATTTGAAATAATTTCTTGTCTAAAACTGTAGCCTTAAATTACACTCTTCTAAGTTCAAAAACAAAATTAAATGCTAGTTCGAGTCAGCATCCCTAAAAATAGGAAAAGTATGAAAAATTCAGGCTAAAAAAGTTACCCAAAAATTAAAAATCTTCTAATAATTTCGTTATAATAAAAGGCGTTCGCTTTGCCCTGAATCTGCTATTGCCAGTTTTTATTTCTTATATAATAAAGTACTTTAAAATTATTAGATTATTCTATTGTATTTTATTTTTTCTTTTCATAGCATTTAAATGATAGATTTATTTTTAAAATATATTTTGAAAAAGAAACAATTTAAAACGATAAATATTTAAGCGGATTTCTAAAATTATAAAATAAACAAAAAAATAAAAAAATTAAAAATATATGAAACAGTTCTTAATTTTAATAAAAATAAAACAAAAACAATAACTACAATACCTAAAGCTATAAAAACGTTTTGAAAAATAAAAAAAATTTTGCTTCTAAATAATGACATCACTCGCAATAAATATTTGTTTTTTTTTTTATTTTTTTTTTTTTTCAAATAAAGTTAACAACTGTAATAAACAATTAAGGTTTTACAAACAACAACAACAATAATAAAACACAAAAGGTAAACAAAAAAAAATTTAATTTTAAACCTAAAATAACAACTGTGTTAAGCACTTTATGTGTTATTGTTGTTGTTATTCTAAGTTTTCATATGTAAACACATGAAAGGGAAATGAATTGTATTTTCAGGGTTAATTTTTGTTTTGAATTTTTGAAAAAATTAAAAAAAAAATTATGTTGTAAGCGAAGACAGCAGATATTATTGTTACGTTTTATTGAACTATTCTGTTAAAATTAAATTATCAAGGGTTTAGTGTTATACATTTATACCAAAATGTTTGAATTTCCATAAAAGAAAATAAATGGCGCCAATATATATTGACTTGTAAATCTACAATTATTTCTCAAGAATTGTAAATAAATTTTGGCATATTATAGATATTCACAAATTGTTTAAGCAATTTACCTAAAAATTTCGTTCGTTGTCGAAAGCCAGTTTTTCTTTAAAAAATATTAAAAAACAAATGTGTTTAAGCGGATTATTTTATATGTAAATGGTTTTGGTAATGCCTTACGTTACACAGGAAGTAGACCTTTAAATTTAGTACATATACTTCTTAGAATACGCAAAACACGCATGCTAAGTTTCATTAGAAGTACACTCTTATACCATTTAATACGGTTCAAGAATGTTTTTTACAGCACTGGCTGCAAGAACCACAGACAGCAAGCATAGTAACCTTTGTGCAGAACGAGCTGGAACTTATTTGCGCTATGCAAATCAAGGCCAACACTATATATCTTGTAACACCTAGTTTTTACTATTTTTTATTAGCATTGTTATGTTGTTTTAAAATTATTTTAGAAATCGTATTCGGTGCGGAAGGTTTTTGTTTCAAACTGATCTATTATAGCGTTTTTTTTTTATCGGTACAATATGTTAAATTTTTGGTCAAAGTTATTTGCCTACTGTACATGTTCAATATGTACTCGTATGTGTGTGACATAATGTTGTGAATGAGTAAAATATTTGGCTCCCGTACTTTTGAATGTGGAGAGCTCTCCCATAGAGAAATTATAGTTTATTCTCATTTTACCGAACTTCACCGGGAACAAACCTAATAATTTTAAGAATATATTTGTTTTTGTTGAGAAATATATTTTTAAGGCCCATAAATAATCTTTTCAACCAATTCTGTCGGCTACTCTTTTTGTTGACTTTTATTTTTCTTTTTTTATTAATGGCTTCACTTCAATTAGTTGAATGAATAATAAAAATAAAGAGATACAATAAGATCACCTTAAAAATGACGAATTTACATAAAAAAGAATCTCTTCTTTTTTTTTTGTTTTTTTTTTTTTTGTTTTGAGTATAAAAATATAAACCCCAACTGCTATTTTCTTTCAATTGAATTTAATTCAATATATCTTTTCTTTTATTTTTTAAAAGTGTAAAATAATAAATGCATTACAAAACATTTTGAAAATCTATTTTTCATTATTCAAGGTCTTGAATATTCTTTTTTTTTGTTTTTCTTTTGCCAGAAAGCCTATCGAAAATCCGTACAATTTATTATTTCACACGACAAACAAATATTATTGTCATCATAGCAGAATGACATCAGTGATGATGAGAAGAAAATATTCATATATCAGGGTAAGCAAAACTATTGCTCACGAATACAATTTTATTCAGTGGTTTTCAAATTTTCTCTTCCGACTTTCATTATTTAACTGCAAGCACAAACACAATACTTCCTTTTTGAAGTAGAAAATAAAAGTCACTCTAATTTTGTTTCGTCTAAAGCGATTTAATTAGAACAAAATCAAATTTTATGTATAGTATTCCCCGGATAATTGCCTCGTGCTTATTAACCTCAATTTCTAAATCCCCATATTTTTCTTACCATTCCTATTAAATTCCACGGTTAATTAACTTTCGCTTAACTCCGCCTAATAACTTCAAATTTATTTTCCCCAAAGAGAAATTTCTCTTAAAATTTATTCGTTTAAATACCCAAAATAATTATTTTCTACAAACTGCAGCTTAACTCAACTATGTTTATATGGGCATAAATTCCCGTTAAATTTACTTTCAAACTACTTTTTTGGTACAACCTTGCAATTAAAGTCTACCAAGTTTATGTATAAGTATGAAGTCACTTGTTTTTCACATGTATTGACGGCAGTGTATACAGGCAATTAAGCATATTCGTTTAATAACCTCAAAGAGACAGTTAACCGTATTCGTTTAAATGATTTCAAGGCATATTTGCCCAAAAGTTTTGACATTTTTGCCGGGGTTATTATCCGTGGAATGCTGTATTAAGAATTTTAATGTTTTGCAATGAATTTTGTAATAAAAAAGGAGAAACAGGAGAAAAAAACCTAGAAATGAATAAAAATTAAGCACAATAACCGAAAAATGGTTACAGTTTAACCAAATTTCCAGGTTTTCTTTAACAATCAATTCTGTTACCCCATTTGGGCTTGACGTTGAGATCTGGGACAGCCTGTATAAATCTATTGTAAAAATATCATATCGGCTTTAAGAACCTATAACTGATATTGTTTTTATAAGTATAAGCATCCGTTAAGACATAAGTATATATAAGTATAATACTAGCGGAACTGAACTAGTTTTAGACCCCCTCTACGAAGGTCTCATCAGGATAGTTTGTGTTAAACGAGTACATATAAATTCATTTTAGATATTACAAGTATCTATTTAAAGCACAATCTATTGATTAGATTAAGGGGATTATATTTTGTTAAATTCGAAATTTGTTTACGTTATATCACCTGATAAATTACACTGGTCAACACAACTCTTGTTTCCTTTAATTTTTTTTTTCTATTATTGACTACTTCTGTGGCTCTGATTATGAAAAAAATACTTGGAGATTGCCAACAGCTATATATACATAACTGGCCATTACCACTCTGTTTTAACAAAATTTTTATCGAATACTATCAAATGATCTTTTATAACATTTTCTTGAATAAAAAAACTTTAGGTAGATCTCGTTGCAAACTCTAGCAGTATGTGAGCTTCAACTTCCCTGATATCGCTCTTTCATTGTACGATGATCCTGATGAAACCTTTCACACTGTTCCTCACTAAAATCAACAAGATTTTGTGAAAATCGATGCAAATTCGAGTGCAAGAAGTGTTATTTTTATGTTAATGTTGCACCCTAGCTCTTGTAAGCTCGATAGCATGCGCTCTACAAGCTCGACATGGTCGTCAGATTACTTTTTGCCTAAGAAATTACTTATAACCAAAACATATGAGTGACAAGCTCGGAATTCGACTTCCGTCATAAATTTGTCAAAACTAGGATCTTTTAGAAGTTCCCTAATCTGCGGCTCATAAACAATATATATAACATACGGCTTATCCTGATTACACAATTTCGTTTTAAAGTATTCATGATATGCAGTTTTCACAAAGTCCGATGTATATACCTTCTTATATTTGGCATAGGGTACCAGGGCACAGACATATTACAACGTACATACATGTATTGTTTGTATGCACATACGTATTTATTTCAATTTAATTAATTTTTGTGTTATTTTGTTTGTCTTTTTTTCTTTAATTCTATTTAAAACGATTCACAGTGAACGTCTCATGCATAATAAATGGGTTATAAAAAAGAACTAAAAAAAGCATGAGCATTCAAATAACAAAAAAAGATTTTACGTGTAAATGCGTAAGTTTTTATTATTAAAAAAAAAGAAAGAAAAAAAAAACTTAATTCACAAATTTTTATTCAAAATGCATTTTCATTCTAATGCTCGTAAATGATGCCCCCGCTCTCGAAACGTAAATAATTCAGTTTGTTCACCTTAAAAAAAAAATTGTTTTATTTTATTTTATTTTTTTTTTTCATTTTGTTTCGTGCGTCTACTATTAAATGCTTTTTTCATAAAGTTTTCTTTGAAACATTTTTAATTCAGATTGTTTGTTGCTGTTGTTTTTTTGGCTTTTGGCTTTCACGAAAATATTGGGAGCACCTGTTTAAAGTGGTTAAAGATTTAAATTAGAACTAGACTGCATTTATATGTATATGTATGTAAGTAGTCGTCGTGGCCTAGTGGTTAGTGTGTTGGCTTACTAAGACATGGGCCCTGGGTTCGACTCCAGGCTCTGACATCTTCAAAAAAAGAAATAAGAAAAAAATATTTCTTTCGGCGACTACCTCTCAGCAGTCTTCTGGCAAAAGCTCTGAGAGTAACTAATTGCCATGAACAAGCTTCTCAAGTCTGTCGTTCGGAGTCGACATTAAAACTGTAGGTCCCGGTACTCATGGATAAAAATTTACACACACAACATGAGTGCTGCGAGAAGCTAGGCCGTAATCCTGACACAGGTTTGTAAATGCCAGTTATGTATGTATGTATGTATGTAAGTAAATCAGCTGTACAGCATTTTAAATATTTTGCAAAAACAGTAGTATTTATTAGATTAGTAAATAATATATTATATGATACATACATGCGAGTATTGTAATTGCATTTTTGTTATATAAGCCCGCCATATAAAAAGAAGGAAAAAACAAACACCCATTAACCCTACTTGGCTATCCTTCTTTATTTGATTGATAGCTATAGTGTGGCGCCCACACTAATTTCTTTTTTTTCCCCATAATCATAATAATTTTATAACGTCATTGTGGCACTACTGTGATTTAAATATGAGACACTTAGTTGGAAAGACGAAAATCGTTTATCAACTGTCTACTAAATCTTCATAAATTTATTGTGTTTCGTAGGTCACCATATATGAAAAATGTTATTGAGTTTAGTTCAAATTAAAATTTATTTCAGTTTCAATGTAATTTAACTTATGAAAAAAAAAAATACTTTAGACTTGAGATTTAGTTTTAAATTAATTTATTATTATATTACGATATTTTAATGCTTAATTTATAGACAATTTATATTGCAAATGAGAAACAAATTATAATTTATGAATATGAAAAAAAAAAAATAAGTAGTAATAAAAATTACATCATGAAATAATTTTCAAACAATTATTTTACTACTAGTGTATGTACGTACATACGTATGTATGTCTGTGATACTTAGGTGGCATTAGAGGAAATATACTATAGGTTTGTATGACAGTCAAACACATTTAGAACGAACACGAACATGAGGCATACAATTCAGTTCGTTAGTAACGTATAAGTACACACTTCGGTATATCTGCAGTTTCAGTAATGGCTGATATTTATTTTAATTGCAAATATTTATTTTCGATATTTCACTAATCCTTCGTATTGCTTCGTCAAGAATTATTTGCTTTAATAAATATATACAGTCGTGTCTGGATATAGTGAACCGCCGATTTAGTGAACACCTCGATATAGTGAACACCGAAATATTTATATGAAGTACTCTAAATAGTGATCTATCGAAAGCCTCTACATAGTGAACAAAATTTTAAACGTAACGGCAAGCATAAATTGCTAAGCTCTTCTATAAAAAAACATCTGCTGCTATCTGATGATATTGAAAAGTGGAATACGACAAACCAATTGATTTAGATAATAATGCTGAAGATACTGAAGAATATGGTTATTACGACCAGGGCGACGGACAGTTCGGAAATCCTGTAAGAGCTACACAGAAAAAACTAGATTGTAAATACAACAAATTTTTTTGTATATACAATTAAAATATTATTCAATTTTGCGCTAACAATGGTTTTTGTAAATACAAATACGACAATTGTAGGTTTCCTTAAGAAAAGAAAAAAAAATGCAACGGTACCATGTTTTTTCAATTATTGTGGTTAACAAACTATTTGTTGAAAAGATTACAAGACTTTCAGTAAATGTTTTTGTTGCACTATTTTATCAATCTTTTTTTTTAAATTAAATCGTCTTCGTTTTCTCCTTTGCTGGGATTTGAACCTGGGCTGTTGTGTGTTGTATGCAAGCGCTCTAACCATTACACCATCACTCCTAATTTTTATAATGTTGTTTTTGTACTAAATATGCGCAACTAACCTAAAGCAAAGAATTCAACAAAAAATTTATTTAATCGTTTTTATTGAAAATGTATGGTACCGTAATAATTTATTTTATTTTTTTTGTCAAAGATTACTTTGAAAAAAGAAAAAAATGTAACGGTACCATCTTTTTTCAACAATTGTGGTTAGCAACCCAATTGTTGGAATAATTTCAACACTTTCAATAAATATTTTTGTTAAACTTCCTTATAAATCTCATATGTTTTTGTTGTTTTTTTATAATATAAGTCTTCTTGTTTTTGAAAATATTGCTTAAATAATAACAACAATTTTAATTAGCATAATTTGTTGAAAATAAATCCTAATATTTGTAATATCAAAAAAATATTTGATTGTATTTATAAAGCACATATTAAAAATAAAATTTTACATTAACAACCCACTTTGTTGATTGAATTTTGGTGATATTTTTTTCTGTGTACTAAAGCAATTAAAAGCTTCAATAAAAAGCTATGGCATGGGCTGAAGCAAAGACCACTAACTATGCTGGCATATTAGTATTGGCATCTATACGAAAAAGCGGTCAAGAAGACAATATCCGAACGCCAAAAGCAAAAATATATTCGCGAATTCTTTCAATTATTAATTTATTCCAATGATCTCTTGAGCTTACACACAAAAATGAATTTTGAGCAAATAAATTAAAAAAAAAATATCAACCTGAATACTGTGAACAGGTCTTACAAAAATTAGTTAACTGTAGCCAGACACGATTGTAATAACAAAAATGAAAAAAGAATCTGTCACATAAAAAATTTTTTGTCTTCCAAATAACAAAAAAAAAAAAAAACAAAATAATATTTATTAAATATGGAATGTATTACTTATTGCTTATTGGGCCATTTCGTCTCTGCTCAAGTGACTCGACGGGAGACTTTTTCCCAAAGATGGTCTCAAAACTATAAATTCTTAAGTTAAAAAAATATGCACTAAATGAGAATTATATTCCATTTAGTACATAAAAAACACACAAAAGAATTTAAAAGCAATACTTATACATTCTTGCATAATTGCAAGACATTACGACATACAAGATCTATCGTGTTCTTTCATGTCTACTGTTTGTTCAGCAGGTCTTTTACCTTCCTAGTGGAAGCTAGCAAATCTGGAACTTTTGTCCACCAGAGAGACTATTTGCTTCCCATAACATATCCATATAAATCTATCCAAAACATAACATTCACAAAAAAAATGTGTTCCGCTGTGATCGCATTTCTCTGTAAATGCGTTGTCACCCTACTTTGCTTCGTAAAAAAATCCGTCAAGAGTTTAAGGTTTGGTTTACTATACTTGAGAGCAAAAGAATTGAGCCCAACTGTGGAGTAATCACCGCCTTAGCGTGTCTAAGACCAACTTGCGCATTTAAGAATGTGTGGAATTGCAAACCATGTTTTGGAACTCATTCTGTGCTGAATTATAAAATGGATTTTTATAAACAAAATATGTATTGTATAGAAAGCAATTATAGAATTTGAAATCAAATACTATAATTTAATTTCACTATTGAAATCCGGTACGCGTATGAAACTATCAAAAGCAGCAATAGGTAATATGTGTCTGAAGTAATAATTTACAATAATCGGAAGAAGGTGATTAAGAGCCATTTAACGAGTATTCTGCATTTTAACTGTGCACCAATTTAGAACTGTTGCCTACTAAATATTAAATTTTATTTTATACATTACTTTCCAAGCAAGTTTTAGTAATTAGTATTCAATATTCATTATTTTTTTATTGATTTTATTTTTATTTCACACAACAGTCCATTTACGGTATTGAACATTGTATAGACAAAATCACTATAAGTGTTGCTGAAGTATTAAATTTTTTGCCATGTTTGTAACATCTTTATAGCAAATAATCATTGCTAACGTCTGCTTAAGGGCCAATTTAAAAATTGTCACTTAAAACAAAAGTTTGACAAAATTTTTTTAATTGACTGTCTAAAAAAAGACAACAACTAAACAAAAACAAATCTTTTTCATCCGAAGCTCTTGAATTATTCTTTTATACTGGAAATATTTATGTGATCATTCCAATGGCATCACAGTTAATTATCATGCTTAGAAAGGGAGTCCACCTGCTCTATTTTTAAAGCTTTACTGTCCATATTCTTCAAAGATAAATACGTTTATTGAGAGCATATTTGACAAACATTTATGAAATACTTGTTAAATTAGCCCTTAATACTCGTGCCACTAATAATAATTTTTATCCATACAACAGTTAAGCTACGGTCACAATAGCCAGATATTTGACCAAAAAAGCCCGACAACTATTTTATGAAATTTTTTTATGCAAAACGTTTTGTGTAAACATTTTCTTAAAAACTTTTTAAAAATAAATAATAATAAGAAATAGTATAAATATAATATTTTATTTCCTTTTATACTATAGTGATCAGTGGTTAGTGTATTGGCTTACTAAGACAAGAACTCCGTGTTCAAGCCTCAGCTCTGACATCTTGAAAAAAAAAAGAAATATGAAAAAAATATTTCTTTCGGCAACTACCTCTCAGCAGTCTTCTGGCAAAAGCTCTGAGAGTAATTAGTTGCCATGAACAAGCTTCTTAAGTCTGACGTTTGGAGTTGACATTAAGCTGTAGGTCCCGGTATTCATGGATAAAAATTTACACACACAACATGAGTGCTGCGAGAAGCTAGGCCGCAATCCTGACACAGGGTTGTAAAGGCCAGTTATGTATGTATGTATGTATTCTAACGCCTAACCTGTTGAAAAAAACTCAATATTTTAGCATTTTCGCTTAAGAGAATTACAGAATTGGGCCCCAGGTAATGTTATTAGTGAAATAAGGTGGTATGGGTTTGCTACTTTGCCTTGTTTTAGTGGAATATTAAGATGCTCTACAATTGTCTGGTAACGTTATGGTAGGTCATAGTATTTGACGTTTTTCTATTTCTATTACATAGACAGCAATAGTTTTACGTCATGGATAATCGACCCTGCTTTATTTTGGCTGGTTGGCCCAACTTCTTATACGTTAATGCATTTTATTTTTTCATTCCAGATTGTTTCTGTACGTCTTGTGTAGTAACCAATTTTCTTGATTTTGATTGTATCCAGTTGCTTGCAAACATTATTAAATTCCTTAAACTGGGCGGTTTTTGCCGTTATTGTAAAAACTACCGCTTTTATTCAGCAAGACATTATGATTCGGCACAAATTCTGAAACTTGTGTTGCATAAAACATGTGTACTTTAACACTGATTGAAAAAAAATCATTGTCTTAGCTGACCTTTAGATGTTTATTATCATTTAAGTTATTATTTATTGACTGTAACTAATTAAGTCAGTCAGTTACTTTGCCTACCATATAAAACACTTACTACTCTCAGTAGTAGATTATGGTATAGAGTGCCACATAGTTGGCTTTTATAGACATTAACGTTTGGTTTTTTATTGTATTTTCCAGATGATAGTTTTTTAAAGTCTAGCAGTCTCAAACAAACAAAAAAAAACAATTTTTTAAACACTAATAATGTTTTATATGAATATGAAATTTAATAAATAAAAGTGATGTCATGTCAGTAACAAATATTCTATATATATATATATATATATATAATCGTGTGATTTTTTTTTTCTCGAACCATTTTTAGATCATATTACAGTTAAAATAGTAAAAACGTGTATAAAATTATTGAAAAAAAAGCACCACAACAAATTAATTTTTATTAAACATAAAAATAATGAAAATTAATTTTTATATTTTTTATTGGTTAATGTAAATTTTAAATTGATTTATGTGTGTTTCTAAAGGTGCAGCACATGTTAAGTGATTAGCACAAGTTTTCAAATATCAGAAGATTATAGTTTTAACAGTTTTTATGAAAAAAGAAAGGTCATTTATATTCCAGAGTTCAAAAGCTTTCATGATAGCCAAAGTATCAATATTTAAAATGTTTGTTATACATTAATGTTTTTTTTCAAATTCGTATATGAATAGAAAGCTATTTTCTGTCTCTTTTTTCTCTATCAGCTTCAAGATCATATATAATTTCATAAATAAGTTTTTGTTTTAATATATTTATGTACGTGGAGAATTATTTGCGATTGATATTTGAATATTTACAGTTTGTCCCACAATGTCGAACGTTTTCATTTGCTCGTTATTTTAATGTAAAACAGCTGTTTTGCGTCCCAGTAATTGTTTTTCAGTATGACAAGTCTAACGAAAATAAATTCTAACTTATTAGGGTCATAGTTTAATTTACCTATTGCAGCGGATCTATTTTAATCTTCGGTTAATTTTTTAAATGTCTCAAAAATAAAGCAAAAAAAAAAAAATTATACATTGAAAAATAGTGGAACGCTATTCCAATAAATAATGAGCGACTTGTTTTCATTCGCATTATTTTACGTTCGACATCGTGGTGCAAGCTATTAAGTTGATTTGAGAATAATACTTATATATAACTCGTATAATTTACCTCCAATAGATTGTGCTTTAAATAGTAATTAAAAAAATGGAGTGGTCAAATAGAGAAAACCGTATCGCAGTTATAGCACTTTTTAAGTATGGAAAGACAAAAACACAAGAAATAAAATGGTTTTCAAATGGGGTGACTGACTTACATTTCTGTGCACAATGGGTCAAAACATCGGCAAAAGTCTATCAAGAAACCGTTTTGGAATCAGTTGTAAAACCACTTAGCGATTCCCTGCTCCAAAACCAGCCTTGGACTTGTCAAAAAGATTCTGCACCAGCTCATGAGGCTAAAATGACACAGACCTGGCTTCGAAATAATTTGCCAGCTTTTGTATGCTCTAACGATTGGCCAGATGGAAGACCTGATTTGAATCCTTTGGTTTACAAATTGTAGACGGTTTTAGAGGATATGGTCTCCCACAAAAGATACCATAACCTTGATTCTCTTAATACAGGTCTGGTTTGTGTTGTAGCCAATTGATGACTGCCCAATGTGACTGAAGGCGTGTGTGAAGGCCAAAGGCGGCAATTTTGCACACAATAATCAGTAGTGTTGACAGGTGATTCCGCTTTTGTAAATTGTTTATGATTTGACTAGGGGTTCTACTGAGAATCTCTTGACCAGCGACACTATAAACTAATATTCATTAATTTGAGTAGAACAGAGAAACAAAAAATTATCGGTACAAACATTTGTATACTGCACCCTTCAGTTCTTCGTCCCCTTTGCTACCAGGTTCGTCTGTCTGTCTTTTCATTTCTAAATCCTGGCGAAGGAAAAGCGTTAAGAGTGTTTTAGCATAAATATGCTTTAAGGTTATTGTAGCCAAATCCTATGTTGCCATATTTTTGGTTTTAACAGAAATATGCTATTTAGCTGATTGCAACTGTCAGCAGTATATCACTTTGAAATTCAAGAACATTTAGACTGTTAAATATCGAACCAAAATGTAATTAAATATTTTTACACTTATTTCGGTAAAATTACAAAACGCTCAATTAGAAAAACAAAAACAAACAAGAAACTGTCATACCGCACATAGACAGCTGTACGTATAATAGCCAGTCTGTGTAAGAAAATCTGCATACGATACTTCTTTGCTAATAAAGGAATTGTGAACAATTTGTAATTGCATATTTTCCAATTAAATTCCATTTAAAATTTAATTTTTTTAACTTCGAAACAAGGAACAGCAGGAGGAAAGATTTAACAGCCTTTTTTAGGAACAAATGCTCTTCAAAACGAAAACGAGTACATTCTGTCGATAACTTAAAACAGGCTTCTAATATGTATATTCCTTAACTTAAAGAAGTTAATAATAAACAAACAAAAAAAAATTAAATTAAAGTTCCTGTGTTTATAACATGTAGTTTTTATTAATTCAGTTTCTCCTTTCTTCCGATGTTTCATGATGATAAAACCACAGACAACTAATTAAAAATGTTTATTCTTTTATAGTTTTTTTTTCATCATGTAACCTTCTACAACATTTACCAATATTTTATAATTGGAAAAGTGCGTCATCTGTTGTGCTAAATCTTCATCTCCAGGTGTGTATTGAATATTAAACAACAACAAAAAAAAATGTGTAAACAACTAAACTACTCATAGATGTTGGAGCAATTAGTTTATTTGGTTTCCTGTTACAAATTTTTTTTTACGAAAAATCTTAATTTTTGATAAAGACAGAAAATGGGTACAAAAAAGGAGACTTGAAGAAAGTTTCCCTACAAAAGGAAATGCGATTTTTAAGCAATTAGTGTCTGAATCTCTCCATAAAATTCGTATAATATGCTCAATATCATGCCCTTTTTGCTCAAACCTCTTTCCCTAATCCATGTTCGAGATCCTATTTTCAGAAAAAACTGTTTAGGTCCTTAGACTCGCCACCAACCGACGACTGCAGTTCTTCATTGTTGGCAAACATTTTACCATAAAATACAACGTCTGTCAATGTTAATTGTATATATTATGAAAAGGTGAGGATATTTGCTAATTTGCTAGGTTACGCTCCTTGCTTAATGCTGTCTATTACTTCTCAGTAAAGCTTTATTTACACCACCTAAGTTCTCATCTGAGTTTTATATCAGAAGCGCACTCAGATACACTCAGATAGTTTAATTAAAAATCAAATTTAATTTTTATTGTTTTTGCCTGAGTTCAGTTGAAAATTAACACCTTTTTTATTTTCAAAATTATTGCCGTCTGAGTTGTAACTGTTATAATCAGATGAGAACTTAGACTTACAGCTTTAAGATATATTTACACAATCTGAGTTTTATATCAGAAACGCTCTCAGATCTACTCAGATAGTTTAATTGCAAATCTAATTTAATTTTTTTTTTGTTTTTGCCTGAGCTCAGTTGAAAATAGAACTGTTATATTCTGTTATAATCAGATGAAAACTTAGGTGGTGTATATATAGCTTAAGTGGCGCTTACTCCTGATCTTTCGTTTAATGCCCCATGCTATGCGACATTTATTTTTTATACATGATGGATTTTAGTTTCGCTTTATGATTGTGTCCTTAAGCTCCTCCCGGTGGTACTTAATGTTTTCTGGTTACTCTTCCCACCAGGGGCCTGTAGTTTAAGAGTAAATGGAGTTCACCTTGCTCTGGGTGGCCTGGCACTCTATATAGAAAGTTGTTGTTGTTTAGTAGTTTCAACTTATTGGCGAATCAGAGACGACTTAATCTGGTACTACGAGCACATCAAGAGACCCAAGATTGCAGGTACATCTTTGCAGGGCGTGTAGAAGTCTTGCCTGATGGTTGGGTGCCGAACTTCGGGGTGGTTGTAGTAGTGGTTGTGGTAGTGCTGAATAGTACACACTTTGAAGGAGGGTAATGGTAGTACCAAAACTGCTAATCCTTTGCTAAGGGCTCTCGATGTGAACGGCGTAGCTTGCTATGTCCCATGGTTGGGAGTATCGACATTGGATGGCGCTAGTTTGACTGGTAGTATCTCACTCCTGCCTCTGGTCAGCGTGTGGTATTCCTAAGTACAAGACGCATATTAAGAAGTACCTTGATTAGAAGCTCGATTCATATTTTATTGACATGCATCTGTTTACTTTAGCGTCATGTACATGTCAAAGTGATATTTACCACCATGTTCTGAAATTACAGAGTCTACAAATAAAAGAGTGATGATTTTTACGTTATCTTGTATTTGTTTTTTCAATGCCTATATTTAGTTTTCTATTGATATTGAAACAGTGTTTACGTTCTCTGCCTAAGCAAACAAGGTAAGATAACAAACGAAAATTTGCAATTATTCCTTTCAGGAAAACTCTTTTTTTATGTGTTACTCTTTGTGAGGAATCTTTCTCTATTGCATGCATTCATAAATACTTGCCTTACTTACCACTTCTACAATCTAAAAGTATTAAAAAATTTATTTTCTTGGCAAAATATAATTGCTTTCTCGAGCGTTCACAATTTTTTTTATTAAAGTAATGGAAGCATTACCACAAACTAATCTGTTAAGTGTGTTATTTGATTAAATATAAACATGGTTGGGAGTTTAACGTTAAGGCCTTAACATTGAGCCTGATTTTAAAAGGATTATCGGCACCTAAGAAATTATTATTTGAGACATATTTTTGCTGCAGTTTATTTCCCAGTAACAAATTTTGATTTATTTTTTAAGTAACCAGTAGTCACAGTTGTTATGAAGACACAAAACACCATGGGATTATAATGCAAAAGATCTTTTATCATTATAAACACTTTTATTCAATCGGGGATAAGCTATTGGTTTAATGTCAGCTATTAAATGTAGCAGTGCCTTGCCACAATGATCCTTTTGGATTAGATAATATCTGTTAATACGAGTATCTATTTTGTGAATGGACTACATACGGGTAATTTTAATTGACCCAAACAACACGTTCATTAAAAAACCTTTTTGTAAAGTGTGCATTTATACGGTTTTGACAATCTATAAGTATAAGTATATTTATTAAAAAATATTTTTAATTTGTGGTTTTCATTGGCCATTAACTACTCGTATCTACAAAATATTCTATTTTCAATCTTCATTTGATATCGTATGTAAATCTATATCTCTAAATATAAATCTAAATAAAGAATTTAATGCCAAAAGATCACTCAACAACATAAAAATACTCGTACAATAACAAAAAGGGGGGAGAGGGGGAAAAGACGAGAAAAATACTTTTCATTCGAATGGAAATGGAAGAGAATCTTCAAAAATCAATTATACCACTTTGAGCAGAAGCTACTCAAATATCAACATATTGTGCTGCAAACAAAAACACAAAATACAATATCGCGTGCGAATTCTCGTTCTTGTTTATTTAGTCAAGTTGGGCACATACAGGCAAACAAACAGAGAGTCACAGGCAGTCAGTCAGTTGTCTACAAATGGTTTATGAAAATGTAAAATGATAGCAGATTGCAAATGTTAATGCTGCTGCAACACACAACAAACCACAAAATTGCTGTTGTCTTATGATGTTGATGCAACGTAGTGTGCCAGATTATCATCTCTTTTCCATTTTTTGTGTTTTTTTTTTTCTTTTGCAATAAAAACTCAAACTCATGCAAAACCTAACAACAGAAAAAGATATTGAGTTTACATAGAGTATACACACAAACATACATATTTATACATACTTAGACTATATACATACTAGGGTATTCAATTATTCGACTTTTTTCTTTGGTCGATTAATCGAGTGAGTAATTATTCGGGTTTTTTTCTTGATCGATTAATCGAATAAAATTTAAAAATTGATCGATTAATCGCATTTTGTTTTATATAAAATAACATACCAATTTTGTGTATTATTAAAACGTTTTATTCAAAAAAACAAATAACCAAAAACATAGTAATGTAATAACTTTTTAAAAATTCATTAATTTCAGTTAATTATAGTGTAGAAAATGTAATGAGATCTCATATTTTATTTTCAAACATATTATTGAAAAACTAAACCATAAAGAATAAATTAATTAATTTTAATATTTGAGATCATATATATATAACGATTTAATATATAAAAGTAATAATTTACTACTTCGTATGCAATAAAAATATTAAATAAGTAATTATAAATAATTCATATTATGAGTTAAAAATTAGTTAAAAAAATTATGCACTTCTATTAAAGTAGTCTTTTAAAAAAGGATGTAATTTATATGTTTAGCTTTCAACCGATTGTTTTCTTTAGTTTTAATAAAACTCGATTTTCAGAACACTCTCTCGCTGATTGTAGATGTTGGAGAAATTGAGAGAAGTGCATGGCAAAAAATATATAATTTTAGAAATCATCCATTAAATCATTGCAGCCTCTTTTAGGTTTTTTGAAATTTTGTACACTTTTAATTGTTTCATTTAATTGTGATAATCGATTATTTTCGTTTATTTCAATTAAGTCTTCTGCAATCATATCATCATCTGACACATTTTGTTCCATATTTTCTAAAAACATTTTCAAAAACAATTTATTTGCAAAATCTTTTTTTTTCAGATTTTGTGCAATATTTTAAAAAAGTGAAAATGTACCAGAATTTAGATATAAAATAAGTGTACTATGTAGTTTTACACGTCTTTCATTTATTCGAATATTAAGCCTTCCTAATAAATAATTTGGAAAAGGATTGTTTGCATTTTCTATTGTATTAACACCAATTGTATAATGCCTTCTAAATCTATCAATGTAGCAGAATCCTTGCCTAGCTCTGTAATAGCGACATCAAGTGGTTTAAGGGCTTTATTCAATTTTGATAAAACTTTAATTTCCATACCTGTAAAAGTCCTCAAACCAAAATCAGATAGAGCGTAATTTACGTATTTACAAATACGAAGAAAATTTTCAATCATGGTATATAAAGACGACCATCGATGCTTTACATCATGTACAAGACGAATTTCTTTTTCTATTCTTGCAGCATAACATATGTTTACAATTTCTTTTGTTTTTCATTAGATTTATTAAATATTTTACAACACTTAGGAAGTTTATTAATACCATTTATTATTTCTATAAATAAAGTATTTTTTTATATGGATTAATCGATTAATCGTAGGAAATTATTCGAGTTATTCGTTATTCGAAATTTGACTATTTTTAATTGTTCGAACAATTATTTGAACAAAATTCTTCGATTAATCGACTAACGATTAATCGTTTGAATACCCTAATACATACTCGTACATACATATATATTTTTTGCCAGCCAAAACTGCTCAAGTTCAAAAGGTTAAGCAATTATTTGAACACACACAAGACACAATTTGGTATAAATCACATTCACACACACACACACAAGGCAACAAGACTTAAATATTGTGTACAAGGAGGAGGAGAAGGAGTAAGAGGACGTTAATAGTTAGAAATCTGAGTATTTAGTGTCATTATTTTGTAAATGAAACTTAAAACCTTAGCAAAAATGCAAAACAAGATGATCTTAATCAACATAAACGTTTTGTGCTATAAAACCATACAAAAAACTAAGAGGAGTACAACAGGGTGGACATACCCGTACACATTATTTAACCATTGAACTCCTACTCCAAAGAATCGCATTTATGTGCGATCAAGTGACAAGATCAGTTAACACTCTACTCTTTCAATGGTTAGAGTTTTGGACAGGTCTTAATATGAATAGTGAAAAGGAATTCGATTTTTTTTTAAAGGAATGCTGTGTTTTTAAAGATACTCTGTTTTTTATATGAACAGATATCGACCGAGAAATTGAACAAAATGTTTTATTTTTATTATTTAGAAAAATTTTTTTAATTCTTTTTTTACAATGCACTTACACTGTTGTTGCAACATTATTTCTTTACACTGAAGAGTATGGACATATAAATCTGGGCTGCAAATAGCACTTACGTAACGTTACGTGATATGTCCATCGACTAAGCGGAATGTCATCATAACATACTTGTACGATATACTTACGGATCCCAAGTTCGTATAAAAACTACAACAGTATTTATTTTTATAAATCTATATAATTATTATATCGGTCTTGAGATCGTAAAACCTGTTTCTTTATAAGAATTAATATCCGTTAAGGAATATGTAGAAACAGTTGCGGAATTCAATTAGTTTTCGACACACGCTACGAAGGTCTCTTCAGAGTTCTTTGTTGTGTTGTACATGTGTATCTTTCTACATTATCTATTGAACTCACAATCTATCGGAAATAGATTTTTTTAACTTTTACAACACTACATACATACATAACTTCTCGCAGCACTCATGTTGTGTGTGCAGATTTTTATCCATGAGTACCAGGACCTACAGTTTAATGCCGACTTCGAACGACAGACTTGAGAAGCGTGTTCATGGCAATTAGTTACTCTTAGAGCTTAGTTAGAGCCAGAAATCTGCTAAGAGGTAGTCGCCGAAAGAAATATGCTTTTTTTAATATCTCTTTGCATCACGATGTCAGAGCCGTGGATTTAACCGGAGCTCTTGCCTTAGTAGGCAAACACAATAACCACTAGACCACGACGACATAACACAACCCTGCATATTACTTCTAATTCACAATAGATGTGGAAATATACATACATATGTATGTAAATACATATATAACAAAAATATGTATATTTAATATGACACCGGCTTTTGTTATTTTATTTAAAAATAATTAGGAGGCAGCTGGGAAATCAGAGAAAGCCATTTGATTGCAAATTTATTGTATCCTTAATATTATTTTTCAGTAATCGAATCGAATTGATGGGAACTTCGTTTTCGTCTTGGTTTTTCAGAAGTCTGTACAAGGTAGGTGGGTCGTTATCCAAATTTTTTCCATTGTAAATGACAGGCTATGGCATAGTATTTTAATTTTCTACGTTGCCAAATATTGACACGGCCATCTACATACCTCATTTAAAGCTTCTCCTTTAATGTTAGAAACTTTTCCTTAGAGCCACCTTTACCAGTCCGCTTTTTGGAAAATTGTTTCAAGTAAATTTCTTATTTGTCTTGCACTTTTTGTCAATTTTGATACGCTTTTAACGCAATTAGAAATCTAATTTTCATCTAAGTTTTGGTGCACATTTTTGAAGTCTGCCATTAGATATTTTTAAAAAATATAATAATAATATTAATAATATTACCTATTTTATAACTATTATATAGGCCTTAAGATTCTACAAGTGGTGTTCTTTATGAGAATTAACATCTGTTAAGGATTATGTATAAACACTAGGAGAACTGAACTAGTTTTCGACTTCCGCTATGAAGGTCTGATCAGGTGTTCTTTGTGTTGTACATGTACATGTACAAATTGCTTAAGACTGAAAGGGTTAGAGCATAAAGCGCAAATTAGCTGTCAGAAATTCTCATGCCAACTTTTGACAGCGCGTAACGATGTTAAGTTAGTTTCAAAAGAAGTGTTGTTTGTTTTTTTTTATATTTATCCGCCATTTTGTTAAGTAATAACATTTTAGCTACTTTCAGAAAAATTTTGTGATTTTATATCTCTTTATTATGGTTATTTAGGCGTTTTTTTATCAAACAAGGTAATTAAACATTACTGTTCTTGATACAACGTTGACGCTTTTATTTAAGTTAAGGTTACAGCGGTTACAATATACAATGTAAATCAACCATTCAGCTTTCGAAACGCATCTAAAAGTTAAAATTTTTTCAACTTTTATACGTTAGATGCGATGTCAATTTTGCCAATAACTCGTTTCATAAAAATTTCTTATTTTAACTTTTTGACAGACAATTTGCACAACACATATTAAGTACTTCTACCTTTACAGCGTTAATGATAAGCGCAAAATTAAGTTGCGCGTTACGCTATAATTTATGTTGGTCAATCAGTATATGTTTTATGTTTTTACTCTTTGGAATTAATATTCTCATTGTGTTTATTATATTCTTTATTTGTGTTGATTTCTAAATATTCAATTCATTTCTTTTAGTGTATCATCATATCAACTCCCAAATGTCAAAACTTTCTAAACGACCAATGCAAAGATGTGTTTACAGAATTGTTGAAATTGTTAAAATTCTTCATTCAAATTTAATTTCATATTATCAATTTCCTTTAATTAAATATTATGACATTATTATCAGTTCACTAAATGCCACTTAAAAAGAAACACAAAGACTGAATTATAATTAACCTGTTTTTTTAATATTAAAAACAAAACGAAACAAAAAAATATTGATATTCAAGTTTTTTTTATTGATCTTCATTTTCACATTTAAAAATTATTTAATGCATGACTGTCTTATGTCTGCAGTTATTTACGTTACAACTTCCAACTGTTTTATTACAAAAATGTCAAAAGAAATCTGCATCATGCCATACCCATAGCAGATCAAAAGAAAATACATAATAAAGCGGTATATCTTACTTTGAAAGAGAAGAGAGCCACATGATATGCTTCGTTGTCATTAAGTTTATAAAGAATTGTGAGGACAGAGACGCAAAATATTAAAAAAAAAACAAACCTGTGGTTTAAAAATTATCTTAAGCATCAGTGTATATTTTGTTTTTTATTAATTTGTGATTTTTATGCCAATTCTGTCTTATTAAACAAGTAGATCGATCGTTAATGAAGGGTTATTACACAAGTAGATGCTTTAGCACTGAAAGAAATGAAGACATGCATTTGATTTTCAAACCAAAATTGCAAAACCATATCCATCAACAGTATTATTACGTGGTTTCAAGTGAACACTATTACCACACAACAGGCTTAAATAGATTATTTTTAACTTTGGAACACCAACAGAGATCTGACTTGTTGAAAAAAAAGTATAAAAATCATTAATCCTCATAAAGACCAGCATCGTCGATATTACATTTTAAGGTCAAATTGACATTGGCGCCTGCCCACAGCACTTTAATGTCTGGAATAGACTTATGCGCTGTAGTTTTTTTTTCATATAAAATAATGACCCCATTAATTTCTTTTCCATTATTGCAATCATTTAATGGCATTTAATTCTTTCTAATCGCAGAAAAACTGCAACAATTTGTTAAAAATTTAAGCATTTTAAGCAAAATTTTTTTCTAAAACTTTGTAAACATTGTCACTTAAGCAAAACGCCAAAAAAATATCCCTCCTTTCAACTCTTTCCATTTGGTTTTTGGTTTTTTTTTTTGTTAGCGTATTATGTTTAAAGGATAAGAAACTGTCTTGAGCACGATTATGTGTATGCCTGCATCTACGATTTGTAAATTTTGTCGTCTGGTATTGGCTGTTTTTGTTATCTCTGTTACTTAGTGGAGCAGTAAATGTTTTAAAATGTTTTACAACCAACACCTATTTTTTCTTATATTTTTGCTCTTATTGATGCTTTTGTAGAATACAGACATATACGTAGAGCGAAAACGTGTAACCACTAAGTGAGTACGAATTTAAATGGGTACTACACTGTTATCATTTTTTCCCTAGTTTGCCACTATTACGTATGTGCTCAAACGAAATATTTTGCCAATTTGTTTTTCATAGCGAAGGATATATGTATGTGACAAGTGCTTAAAAAAATTAGAGAAACATTAGTTATGGAGTGTAGAGTTCGGCGGCATAAAATAAGTCGCCAAGAAATAGGTTTCTAAAACAAAAATGAAATAATACCCCAAATTTGGACACTAGATACAGTCCTAATGGAATGAAAATAGGAGCCCAAATCGCACAGTTAGGCTATGTGCAATTAATTATTTTTTATTTTTGTTTGAGGCCATCAGTCAGGGGATGACCCCTACTCATGCCGTAAATTGTGCTAGTCTATCGTAGGAAACTATAAGGGAATAGGGGAAATAGTGTGCGGACCTTTGATTTTAATTTACAAATATCGTCTCTGATATTAGTCAGAAGAAAACAAAGGTCCTACTTTGAAAATGCGAACCGCAAGAAAATCAGTTGCGGTTCATTGAAGGCCAACCTTCACCACTAAATAATCCAACCGCAATCAACTTCAAGAAGCCCATACACTAAAGCTTCAATTAGGGGAGAAATAAAAGATGACAATTTATATAAAGATGATGTTGTTGGGATAATTCTTAGTTGCTGCTCCTCAACTGTCTTTCTGGCATGGGTGACCTTGCCAGAGAACTATTGCACTCCGCTAGCTTAGCCAGTTGTAGTGTAATAAACTACACCACTACAAGTTGATTATACCAAATTTATATAGAAAAATAAAAATACTATTTTGGGACTTTATTTCATTTCATTCTTCGAGGTATTATTTCTTATATTATGATTTAACAATAAAAACAACAAAATAAAGGACTAATACAGTGAAAACAACTGTCCAAAATCGTTGTACATTCTTTTTTTTAAGACTAATTTCACTTCATTTTTGGGAACTTATTTCACCTGGACTTCTTTTACGCCACCATAGAGCTGAAAGAAGCCTAAATTACAGTAACAAAACCAGTTTTTATTCCAAAACGTGAGATTAACTTAAAAAAAGGTAAGGATTTATTAACTGGCTCTCGCATATTTCAAGATTATTTGTTCGCTTAAGTCCGTGAGTTTAGTCGATAGGGCTGCCATTTTATCATTTGTAATACCAGGAGAGCTGCGTAGTAGCCCGCTCATTAAGATGTTGGATTTTGGAGAATGTGTCAGATCTTTCCTCCCCTGTTAGAGAAAATTAGTGAACGGTCAGCGTTTTAGTATTAGAGTTTTTAACGATATATAACAATAATAAAATTTAGCTATTAGGGCTCTAACGTCACTTAGTAGGAACTGGGCATTGGTTCGGCTCTGTGGAGAAGAGAGGAGCAAAAGGTTCTTAATGGTTTACGCCATTGGCATGACGGCTGTAAAATACAAGAATCATTTAGAGAGTGGATAAACGGATTCTTTGCAGTGTTTCAAACGTACCCAATCATCTCTTGTTTTTGAAGAAATGCTGCCACTTGAAAAGATTTTAAAGCTACTGTGGCTTTAAATGTCATTGAAAAAGTTGCAGTTACCTGGTACTCATTATTTGTAATTGACATTCACTGGTTACAAATTTCGTTTAATCGGTAATTATAAAATGTAAGTGGTAATATTCAAAGTCGCCGTGGTCTAGTGGTTAGTGTGTTGGCTTACTAAGACGATAGTGCCGGGTTCAAATCTCAGCACCGACATCTTGAAAAAAGAAATATAAAAAAAAAAATATTTCTTTCGGCGACTACCTCTCAGCAGTCTTCTGGCAAAAGCTCTGAGAGTAATTAATTGCCATGAAAGAGCTTCTCAAGTCTGTCGTTCGGAGTCGACATTAAACTGTAGGTCCCGGTACTCATGGATAGAAATTTACACACACAACATGAGTGCTGCGAGAAGCTAGGCCGTAATCCTGACACAGGGTTGTAAAGGCCAGTTATGTATGTATGTATGTAATATTCAAAGCTGCTAATCAAGTATGTATATTTGAAAAAATATTTGTTAATAATTTCTACTGCTCATAATAACTCGAGCCCAAAACTAAAGCTCTACTCTTTCAGTAGTTTATAATCGTCAGTGCTTCAAAGAAAAAGAAAATATTTAAAGTGTTCCTAAAAGCATTTTGTTCAACAACTTGTGTTAAAACACCTTTTTCAATATCAATAAAAATTCTGCACTAAATACCTACTGTCTAAACTGTCTAAAACTCTCTTGCTCTTTATTCTAAAAAAAAAAACAGAAACAGGAGAGAGTGTCTTTAATGATTTTTCAAATGCAAGCTTATCTAAGTTGGTTTGTCGTTAAAATGTTTCTTTCGAAATTCTTTAAAACGTGTTTTAAGATCAGTTGTAATTCTTTTCCCATCTGCTTACAATTCGGGCTTTAGTTTCAAACGGAATGGAGAAAAGCGTGGGCGCTTTTAAAGACTTTTTTTGAGTTCTTTAAATACTTTTAATAGACACGCAATAAATTTATGTTCCTTGCAGGCAGGCATTCATGTAACCCAGTAAAGATTCTCATAAAGTGGTTGTAAATTAAATTGATTTTATGGTTCTTTTTTTTTCTATTATTTGCTGTAGTCTTGTGTATAGCAAACGGTAAAAGTTAATTTTGGTTTTTGTTTTTTAGGCATTTCTTTTATTTTTGTTTTTTAGGTTTTTAAAGAATTCTATACGTTTGGAGATTTTGTTCATATACGAGAAAATTTAAAAAGAATTTTAGAAAAGACATTTTTGTTTACATATTCGAATGTTTGTCTTAAAGTTTTTTGTTGTTATTACAGTGGATTTATTTGTAAAATAAAAAAAAAAACGAAAAAATTAGTTAAATTTGAAATACCAACAATAGATTATATATGATATTTTTTTCTCAAAATTTATTGTTTAATTATTTTAAGGTGTTTGAGGCTCTAGGTTCGAGCCCCGGAAGGTTCTGATCAATATTTTTATAATTTAATTTTTGTTTCGTCAGAAACGCTTTAATTAGATCAAAGTTAACGGCAATGAATATTTTTGGTAATTAAAGAAGAAATGATGTCCGTGAAGGAATAGTACACTACACATTGTTTAATTATTGATGGCAACTGAAATTAAGATATTACGGATGGCAACTGACAAGCAATATCTTAAAAATTTACTTGTTTAAAAAAACTTAAGTTCGACTGACATCCATAGTCGACCTATAAGTTTTCTATATACATACTTATATAAGTACTTTGTGGACTTTTGACAAATCGTCTTCTCTCTAAATCAACAACTTTTCAGTAGAGCCAAAAAACAGTTAAAAAGGCTAATAGAAGTTATTGCTTAGAAAATTAAAGAAATTTTGAGCTTGGATATTATGCACAAACACTTAATGAACATTATACGACCTTTTTTTTCCTTCTAGAAGCAATAGTTTTCTTTAAAACGACAAAAAATTAATTTAAGACTTTTTGTTAAATTTTCTTTTTTTTAAATTTTAAAGAAAAAAATTAGCTTCCACCATACAAGTCGTTTTGTCAAAATTTTTTGATCAAATTTGAAAATTATTTTAGTCGCTTAAGTCAAGACAAGTTGTTTTGTTAAAATGGAATATGAAAAAAAAGAATGAAAGAAGTTGATCTGGAAAATATATTTCGGTTTTATTGAAAAAAAAAATACTTTTAGTTTTCTCTACAATATGCAAATAATTTACAAAATATTAATAAAAATTAAATGAAATTTTTAATAGACATTCAATTTTTTAAATTATTCTTAATTCTCTGAAAGAAGTCGTTTTGTCAAATTGAAATTGGGGGAAAGTCTGAAAGAGGTCGATTAGTCAACTGCATATCTTGCGTTCCAAAGGTCGTAGAAATACGGGGATTAGACTAAAAGATGGACAAGGAAATTCTATATATACTATAAAAATATTGGAAAATTGTCTTATTTCGAGAGAAGACGTTTTTTTAAAATTCCACAGATATGTATGTGGTATAAGACGTAATGTAAAAAACATATTTGATCCATACAATTTTGTTACACTTATAGTCTTTAGAACAAACAGGTTTTTTTAATAATTGCTTTATTTCATTAATTACGCTATAATCACCGGTCAAAAAGAGAAAAAAATTATGCCTAAAAGTATGCTAATTGTGTGCTATATTTTTGTTTAACAAACAATAGTACACTTAATTCTCTGTTTACAACTTAAAAAAATTGCACAAAATCGACAACAAATATACAGGTTTGTAATGAGCTGAATACACTACTTTCAAATATGGAACCTTTAAAAATTTTAAATATTTATGAAAATCATCATGTTAAGGCCCATACATCTGGCGTATGGGCCATTAAAACGTACCTACACAATTTTGTATAATCTGTTGTGCAGTGATATAAATTGTGCTGAAAAAGCTGTGTATCGATTGGTACAAATAGTACACGGACGAGACAAGGTTAAAGAGGTTGTAAATCACCTTCTTTTTTTTTAATAGTTTTACAACATGTTAGCAATCGTTATTATAATGGAATATTCCCGTTATAGGTCTGCATGTAAGTACATAGCACACGCATCATTTGTATGGACTGCAGCAGATCTTATTTTTTTTTTTATTTGAGACCAATACTCAGGGGTAAACCCCTACTAAATGCTGTACATATAAATTTTTTCTTATAAACATTATTATTAAGTGCCTTAGGAATGTAACAAATTGCTATGAATTGTTCATTCAAAGGCCAGTTTTATACCACTCCTCTTGAATGATCAACAGCAATTGCCTCATCCTTGCATGTTGATTGTGTGGTGAGTGCCTTCGCTAAGTAGGTTGAGCTGTTATCTGCGACTTCCCAATCGGTGGCGCTTTTCTCCTGATCATTTGTGGAATAGAGTGTCGGAGAGCGGTTACTTTGTAGATGGACTTCTTGGAGGGGGGGAGGGGGGGAAGTGTGGAACTTCTTATTTTTAAATTATAAATTAAAAAAAAAAACAGCAAACTAACTTTTTAATTTTTCACCTTATGTCCATATCATAACCGAAATAACTTTTCTATATTGCCATATACAGTCATGAATATTTGGATGTTTAATTCAGCCTTAAACTTATCTTAAATAATTGATATGTTCGTCCAGCTCTATCGTCTTCTCCGCGGCTTGCTCTATAGCTAAAACCTCTGCTTCTAGAAAACCCTATTCTAATCAGCAAGCTTGTAAAACTCTGCAATGGTTAATATCTCATAAAGCAAGGGTGCAACATGTTTTTCCGACTTCAGTATACTTATTAGTCGATGTTCGCCCTCTTCATCATTTTCTCGATGGATAAAGAGACACACAAAAAAGTTGCGGCATAACATCCGTTACCGATCAGATCAGGAAGCTGCTTTTAGTTTATAATTTTCACTTCACTAAGTTATCACTGAAATTTGTTTTTAGTTTTATTTTGTTTTTATTTCCACTGCATCTGTAATGTCTGAGTCATTTGCGTTTAGACACCAATATGCGTTTCTAAATTTATTTATTTTTCTTTTTTTTTTGTCTTTTTCTTAACGAATTAAATAGACATTAAATTCAATTACGCATTTTAGACAATTTAGTTTAAATTTCTTAAATGATATCAAAAGTAAACAACAAAATTTCATGTGTATTTCGTTTTTAGTAGAGCATGACATAAATTGCTTGTCAATTGAGTTTCTGAAATGATTTACTTTTAATCACTTAAAAATTAAACGTAAAAAAAAAACACTTTTTTTTTCTAGACACACCCTTTCTTAACTACTGGTTTCTTTTAAAAAATTAAATTAAATAGACACCCACTACCAAATACGATATTTAATATTCTTATGGGGTTTTATTAATTTTTTGTTTTTTATGCCGTAGACCACCAGGCATCATTTATACAAATTTCAACAGCTTGTTTGTGTTATACTTTATCGTTTTTCAAATAAATGTCGATCTTTATCAATCAATTATGACTCTTAATTGACCACTAATATATGACATTCTGCTCATAAATCAATTGGCTTTTAAGATTTTTTTAATGATTTTTATGTTCACGGTCGCATTTTGAATTATTTTATGAGGGCAGCTTTATGAAATTTGATTCTGTATAAGAAAATGTAGTATTTGATTACTTAAATATATACTGCAGTACTGATAAAAATAAAATACGTTTGTCAAATTTAGAAGCAATGCTTGTCAAATAAACCTTTAATTAATCTATTAGTGGATATCGTCGATGGAATTAAAGAACGCTGTAACTGACAAAAAATCGAAAATACGTTTTTTGCATCATTTTTATCAGAAAAAAAATACGCGTCGATTGGTCCCGGTCCCAGATCTCTACGTTGAAAATTAGTTCACTTACGGCGTCTGCGAAATGAAAAATGTTTTTTGGCTCTGGTGAACATTTAAGGTTTTGTCAGTTACAGCGTTCTTTAATTCCATCGACGATATACACCTGCACGAAATCAAAAGCTTTTGAGATTGCGTTTAAAATCAAATAAGTAGATTTCAACGAGATTTCTCATACAAAATACACAATACAGTTCGCTACGAGATTTCGTTGCAATTTGGTAGATTTTGTGATGCAACCCTGTTTTCTATGTTAAAAATATACTTTTAAGTACTAAAAACACAATACTGTAGGAGGTGCGTGATATAGTGGTTAGAGCGCTCGCACAAAAACTCAGCAAAGGTGAAAAATGAAAAAGTTAATTTGCGGTTTCTTTAAATTTTAATTTAAAAAATAAGAGGTCGATTCCCCCCACACCTCCAAGAAGACCATGGATAAAGAACCCGCTCCACGACATTCCACTCTATTCCACCTTATCCAATGTCAACAAAAAAAAAAAAAAAACCAAAAAAATTGCCAACTATTGGAAGGTACCACATAACAGCTAAACCTACTTAGCGAAGGCACTCACCACACAATCAACATGCAACTAAGAGGCAATTGCTGTTGATCATTCAAGGGCGAAGGAACAACACTGGCCATTGAATGATCAATTCACAGCAATACGTCTCATTCCTAAAAGAAAAACATATACTATATACTGTGCTTTCCAAAAAAAATCCAATACAATGCACAACGTTTAGTAGGGGTCTACCCCTGAGTATTGGTTTCAAATAAAAAAAAATTGAGTTATATTTAAAAACTTAGCAAAATATATATTAAAACCACTTATGTAAAAAAAATTAGGTATTCAATAAAAATTAATAAATAAAGTGGACCTGACAACACGAATATTATTAGAAATGTAAGTGCAGGACAAAACTTAAGTAGTAGTGCGTGTAGCTGTTTTGTTTTGAAAACAAAAATGTCATCGTACTAGATTTAGAACGAGAGTTTAAATCTAATTGTTACATTGTATGTCGTTTTATGTCCAACTTTTTTTTTTAATGGGCACTGTAAATCATATAAAAAAGGCAACAATTTTAAAATTTGAAAAAAAAGAAAAAAAAACTAAGGGGCAAAATTTAGTTTCTTTGTAGAAAAGAAATCGCCATTAGATTGGAAACTTTTTAATACTCGTAGCTTACGCATTCAAAATGATAATAGAACACAGAAGCATTGTTGGAATGAACAATTTTTTTTTATAATCTGCCAGACAAGTTCATGACTTTACCGCGGTTACTATTTGCATGGTTCAAAGGATCAGTTATATTTTTTTATTTCTGAGGTTCACAATTGTTTGTTTCATGTAAAAATGATTTGCTTCTGGGGAAATTTTGGAACTAGAACCGATTACTAATGGACCCAGTTGGCACAACGGTTGTGCACTATATTGTGGGTAACATCGCGAAAGTGTTCGCGCAGGATACTCTGTTGTGGTGCACTTTTCCTCGAGAATGTCTTTAAGATAGAGATAACTGGGTAAATAAACACAAAACACAGTCACACATTTTTCTTGCACGACATTGTCGCCAAGGATGTCTTTAAAGCAGCATGGCCACACATCTTCAACCTGGGGCCCTATTATGTAATTCTCTTAAGCTAAAATGCTAAAATTTTGAGTTTTTGAAACAGGCTGGGCGTTAGAATGTAGAAAATTAAAAGAATTAGAAGTAATAGGAATGAAGCTTTTAAATTACAATAAATGTTCAAGAATTGTATTCATAGCCCAAAAGTCCTAAATACATACATAAGTACATACATAACTGGCCTTTACAACACTGTGTCAGGATTACGGGCTAGTTTCTCGCAGTTCTCATGATGTGTGTGTAAATTTTTATCCATGAGTACCGTGACCTACAGTTTAATGTCGACTCCGAACGACAGACTTGAGAAGCTTGTTCATGGCAATTAGTTACTTTCAGAGCTTTTGCCAGAAGACTGTTGAGAGGCAGTCGCCGAAAGAAATATTTTTTTCGTATTTTTTTTTTTTTTTAAGATGTCAGACCTGGGTGTCGAACCCAGGGCTCATGTCTTAGTAAGCAAACACACTAACCACTAGACAACGGCGACTACTATACTTCACAGGATCATTTCTGTAGTCAGTCTTCAATTACTTCTTTTGCAAAATAAAAGTCCTAAATAAAGTTTGTAAATTTTTAGCGATAGAGTTTTAACTTAGGAGAATTACAGAATGAGACCTCTACTGGCTGCTTCAAATTCGCATTTTTGTTATAGGTCGATTTGAGTTTAAAAAAATCAAAACAATTTTGATTTTCACTACCATCGCTGCATGAGTTTGAAGCCAGTTTGATCTGTGTGTGGGCAAGTACTACAAACTTAATTTTTGTTTATACTTTGCAGCGACAACCCAAATTTTTTTACGGCCTATCGCAGCTAGTTACGGTTTAGTGTATACAGTGATAAAAGAACTGACAGCTCAAAAAGTTTAAAATCAGCTGTTACAGTAACAAAAAAACAATATTTTGTGTGCCATTATAATATATACAAGTTGGAGGAGCAAAGAAGATGTATGCTTATAATTTTGCTGTGGCTATCTTGTTATACACTGAGCTGGTATGTGTGCTAAAAATTTTGTCGTGGCTATCGTGCTGTGTTGTTCTTGTTTTAGTTATTGGAGTTTCATCACCTGTATGCACTGTGGTCGTTAAGATAAAAGTATATAACAGTAGAGTAGTGTTTGATGAAGTAGTCTGCTAGTGTGACTTTACAATTAGAATATAAACCAGCACGTATTATCGAAATAAATAAATTAAAGCCTGCACAAGCATATCTTAAAAACAGTTCATAAAGATTATTAAGTTAGAAAAAGAAAAAAAGAAACCCATTTCATAAAATATTCATTTATTGAAAAAAAAAAAAAAAACAAAAAGAAATAAAAACTTTGTCTGCAAAGAATTCCATTTAAAATTAAAATTTATTATTCAAATAAATTAAAATATTACATATTATCGTCCTTTTCCATATCGATAATTTATTTAATTTTTATACTCGAATTTATTAAAATAACCATTAGCATTTGCAAGCCAACCCAAAAGCCTCTGTTTCTCAGTATCATTCTATTTTTGCACCTTTACTCGTATTTTTATACATTTCTGTCGTTTCCTTTTTTCATAACACCCGTAAAAAAAATTTAAGAAAATATTTCTTTTTTATTTTTGTGGTACTTAAGTCCCTCGGGCTGTTGTTGATGTGGCTGTTGAGTTTATGTTGCATATGGCTGATTACATGTTGTACAAAGTCGGACACAGTAAGAGTGCTCGTATGTAAATAATTTAAGACATAAATCAGTTTTTAAAATTGGCGTAAAAATTACACCGCCTTAAGCTTCTCCATAGAACAACAGATACAACTTGTATTACAATGTTTTTAAGTGTATAATAAAATCTTGATTTTATGGCTCGTGTCTTTTTTCTTTTTCTGTTTATTACGATTCACAAATTGAACATTAAAATTTTGCAATTATTTGTTACTTTTTTTTTTTTTTTTTTGAATGGAATTTAAAAATGAGATGTCTTTAGACTCTTTAGTTTGTTACGCATTTTTGTATTCTTGCAAATTCTAAAATTTGTTGAAGTTCGGAAGAAAAGAAATTTAGAATATTCTTGGGTATGAAGAATTTCCAGGGTTTTGATTTTTAAATTTTAGATTGAGCACAAGATGGTGAGCAGGACTCACTGCAGGATTTAAAACAACTGCACATTGTAGTGGGCAATATGGCCATAGAATCTGCACTTAAGTTTTTGGAGGATAGGTCGGACGCCAGATTTTTCAGTAGATAAAGCGACACTGACAGGGTTATTTTACTCTAGATAGGATCTTTCCTATACTTTCGAGCAGAAATTTACAATTAAATCGAATAATAAGAGTGAGGCTGCATACTCTTTTAGGAAAAAACAACCCGATGGTATAGGACTGGGACGGGGTTATTTGGGCCTGGGATGAAATATTCTAAAATACTTTGCAATGTTATTTTGTTTTATAAAAATGTGTGTGTATGGGCCGGTGCTTCAAACTCTTTTTTTCGGGGCTTCTCGACCGTATACAGGAAAGGGCAAAGGTGCTTATCAGTGACGTTAGAGTATTCAACTTTATAGATTCTTTGTAGCATCGGCGCAATGTAGCGCGCGTTTCATTGATCATCGGTACTACTAAGGGAGATGCTCTGATAAAATAAGGGACCTGATTTTGAATAATCACATACATTTGTGGACTACTTGTAGCTCTTTCAGAGCCCATGCTTCTGTAGCTGATTGTCCAGTCAATTGCATAATGCATTATACACATAATTCTTTCTTTAGTCGTACCGCTCGTTTAAGGAACGGGCTTCCAGCAAATGGTTTTCCTGCCAATTACGATATCAGTAGGTTGTAGGTTTAAATCAAATCTCCACAAGCACTACTCCTTCTTTCCCTATTCTCACAAAATATTTTCCTAGACCAGCACAATGTACTGCATGAGTAGAAGTCGTCTCCTAAGTGCTTGCCTTAATATAAAAAAACTGGCTGATACAATTATTCTAAACGTACTTAACCCAAGACTTGTGACACTGAGAATGTAACACACATGCATAACTGGCCATTACAACTCTGTTTCAGGGTTACAGCCTAGCTTCTTGCAGCACCCATATATTGTGTGTTAATTCTTATCCAAGTGTACTGGGGTCCTAGAGTTTAAAGTCGACTCCTTAAGATAGACTTTTAAAGCTTGTTCATTACAATCAGTTACTCTCAGAGAAAACTGAACATGCACAAGTTCACTTGTTTGAAAGAGCTAAAAATAAAAGTATAATCAATTGAAAATGCTAATGAATCACTTAGTTTAGGTTAGGTTAGGAGTCAATTAGAGCCTTCTTATGACATCGCCACAGTGTATACAGTGACAAAGGAAATGACAGCTCAAAAAGTTTAAAATCAGCTGTGTTTTGTAGTGGCTATTTGGTTATACACTGTGATGTTGTTTGTGCAAAAATTTTGATGTGGCTATCTTGCTGTGTGTTGTTCTTATTATAGTTGTTGGAGTTTCGTCACTGTATACACTGTGACATCGCCATGTAAGAATTATAGGCCCCCTTTATACAAGTAGGTATAAAGTGTTAGAATTCAAACCGGTCTCAATCACTTATGAACCGGTCTCCTTACTACTAGGCAACAGTTAATTTCCCTATAGGGTTGTTATGTGTTTAATGCCGAATGTTATCATAACTAAAATCTTATATTGCCCTAAAAAACTAATTAGTTTTACTGACAATGAGTTTAAAAGTTAAATCTAATCTCTTTTTATTAAGTTTTTAGTTGAAATTAACCAAAATAATTCCTTTCACAACTTATCCTAGATAACTAGGCAGAGAAATATTTTTTGCAATATTGTTCTTCTGTTCTTTTTACAACAACAGTAATTTCTAAATAATTAAAATCTTTTTAGAAAACCTTAATAAATCACAGTAAAAAAAATGAAAAATTTTCTTTGCAACTCAATTAACCTGTTCACACTCTGCGATTTTACCATTTATAAGCAATGAAACATAAAAGCAATGTAAGGCAACCCATTTCGTGTCACACTTTTTTTTATTTGTTTTACATTAAGATTCTCAACACTCGTTTATCAATGAATATTAATAAAGTAGTCCAGAGTAGTAACAACTACAATACCATAAAAATAGTAGGAAAAGGCACCAAATAACTAAACCATCGCGATAAAAATAACGACAAAAATACACGATTAATGGACATTGCAAATAGACAGACAAACAGACGCTTCACAATACAACAATGAAGTTTTTGAAAAAAAAAAAATCAATCCTTAAAAAATAAAAACCAAAGGAAAAAACAGCAGAACATTTAAAAACTACCAAATCAATAGGAGAAGCTGTAGCATATTTTAAACTGGAGCCATAAGAATGTTTGCCTATTTTCGATTCAGCTGTTAAAGTTATTGGGTAGGAGAAAAATTAATTACGGAAAAAAATGTTTTTTATCATTTGTAGAAATGGTATTTCGTATTTAATATGCTAACTAAACCGCTGTGTACTTTGCTACACTTATTTGAATGAAATAAAAAGTTTAATGTAATTAAGTACGCAGACAGCCACTCTCAAAAATCTGACATCGTCCACTTATTAATGACTTTTGTAGTATATTGGTAACAGGGTTGTTTGTCCAAAATTTCTAAACTTTCGCTATTATCGTTCTCTTTCCTAATAAGAAGTTAATCTGGGGCAAATTACGGCATTCGATATCAAACGTAATTTCTATGTAAATTGTTATAAAATTATATGAATTATAGGGTTATCATACCCCCCTGTCCAATTCTGCCAAGTTTTTGATTGATGATTTGGACCAAATTTAAAAACTTACGTTTTAGCGATTTACCAAGATATATAAAAGTCATTGTTTTGATTGTATCGGAGGTACAAGGCCCACTTGTCCAATTCCGATCACTTTTTGATAAATCATTTGCCTTGCCCATAAAGACATTCAGACTAAATTCAGAAATTTTAGCTTTAACCTTAGCAAATTATACAAACAACAAATTTAATATATTTGGGAGGTACCACTTGTCGCGCACTCGTCTGATTATGCCCGCTCTCTGATTTATGATTCCCCTTGCCTATTAAGTCATTCAGATGTTCTGTCGATACCTTCCTTTGAAAAAGTTAGAAAAAGTTTAATTTTCTTAATACTCAGGAATCTTGTATTTTGGAATATATCTGGAAACTGGGTATTCTACAGCTATCGAGCAAAATAAAAGGGAAATGGTTCATAACATGAATTGAATTCATTTGAATGCATAAATTGGAATGTATCGCGTGTGTTTTAAAGAGTATCACCACCCACTTAACAGCTGATAGTTACTTTTTGTTAAGTTTGCTTTAAAATTTCAATATGAATCGACTTACACAAGAGCAAAGCGTGCAAAAAATGGAATTTTTAATCAAAATAATAGTTCTATTCTATTGATGTCGATTTTGAATTTCCGATCAAAATTTTATTTTGTGATGAAGCCCACTTCTGGTTGAATGGGTACGTAAATAAGCAGAATCCACAAGCTTTTCTCGAAACACCATTGCATCCACAGAAAATTACCGTTTGGTGCCCTTAATGGGCCGGCGGAGTCATTGGCCCATCTGTATTAAAAAACGATGATGGTCACTAGATTACTGTCAATGGTGAACGGTATAGGAACATGGTTCCAAATATTTTCGTTCCTCAATTACGTGGCATGAATGCGGTTCCAACAGGACGGAGCCACATGACACACATCTGGCGCTACAATTGATTTACTTAAAGAAACTTTTGATGAAAGAATAATGTCACGTAATGGCCCAATTAATTGGCCACCAAGATGGTGTTATTTAACCCAATTGGATTATTTTCTTTGGGGTTATGTTAAGCCACTTGTCTACGTCGATAAACCACATTCAATTGAACACCTGGAAATCAACATTCGAAGAGTTATCACGAAACACGGCTGCAAATGCTGCGAAAAGTTGTTGAAAATTGGTGTTCCAGATTGCGATTTCTATGCGCCAGCCTTGGCGCCCACATGGCACAAATCATATTTAAACATTAATTTCATAAAGTTTTCTTTTCCATAAAGTTCGTTATATTGATATTAAAATATATTTCATTGCTTTATTATGATTTAAACTTGTATCACCCTATAAAAAACACCCATTATATGTATATGTATAGGTCACAAAAAACTCTGATGAGATTACCACAGTTAGAGTCGAAATTATGTTCAGTTCGGCTGGTGTACAATTCCTTCTCGGATGTTTTTTTCTCCCTTTAATAGAGAAATCATTGCAAAAATCATTACATTCATTTAATAGGAATAAATTCTGAGCTAATTAAGGCGTTTTATGATGAAAATTAAAATTACATTTAAAAATTTATACAGTACCAAAACCATTTTTGTCTATAATTTTTTCTCCTACCTACTATTCATTTAAAATGAATTCACCACTCTGCTCAATTCTATAAAGAGAATGCATTTGGCTGGTGGAAGTTCAGAAAGTGATGCAGTTAAAATGCTCTTCAACTTGACTTACGTTTGTTTTCGTAAAACATGCTAGACAGGCTTTACAAATATTTTTCTTTATTTGTTCAGAACCACTAAAAAAACAACAACAATAACAACAAGATGATTATTATTTACTTATAAATAAACATCATTATCATTGTTATTGTCAGTTGTTAACGATACCAAAATCAACATTAAATCTTCGGTAGCTATTAGTGTGGCACAGAAGAAGAACAACAACGGCATACCGCGGCAGCATCATCATTATCATCATCGGTAGCATTATTATCGCAGTTAAAAAGATTCGTTGTGGTTTAAATGTTGTCTTTTTTATTTTTCAAATCAGTTTCCTCCAATGGGATTTGATTGTTTTTTTTCCATTTATTTGTTTTCATTTGTTTTCTGGTTCTTTTGGATCGGATTTTTTATGGTCTGGTTTGTGTATTTCGATTTTGGTAAGTGCAGCATACGAGTACATATAACAACAACATGTTGAAAAAATATGTGCAATGAAGGTCAGTTAATATGATCATATATGGGTTTGTTTTAGATAAACCGTTAATTTTTTGAATCATTGTCGACCAGACCATAGAAATAGAGGAAGTTGTAAATTTTATTAAAAGAAATAATTCTTTTTTGCTATTTGTTATTTGCAGAAAATGCTAACAGAGTCGTAGCATTGGTATTTCTTTTTATGTACACGTTGCAATGAGGATTAACCCTTAAATGGACTCATTAAGAAAATCACACAAATGCGTTTTAAACTGAACAATAAAATTCCTTAAAATGTTAAGTAAAATATGAATCACACTACTTTAATCTTTTTTAAAAAATAATAAAACAAAAAATGTTTATGAAACAACTTTGACGTCCTCTAAAGGGTTAAGAAAAAAAAAATTAATTAAAAATTATGAATTAAAATTATTTACTTAAATGTATTAAAATTGGTATTACACGTTTAATATATTCTAAACGCGATGTATTAATTTAACGTGTAGGAATGTAATATTGATGGATTAGGTTTGGATCGCAGAATAACACAATATTCCGAAATTCGGTTAATAGAGCGCGATGCAAATAGCAGAATATATGTATAATATGTGGAAAAACTATGTTGTCAAAACTAATGTTTGTTTTCAGAGCTGTTTCGTACTTCAAATTAGAAATTTTGGTATGTTTCCCATATCTTAGCTGTTCTGCCTTCCATTTCCTAATAACTTTTTCTGTTTTATTGCGTATAGGAAAATGTTAGCGGAATCAAACTGAATCAGTTCTTTTTAAATAATACGTCCTTTAAACGTTTAAACACATCGCTTGTAATGCACTATTTGAAATGTTTTCTTTTTCCTCAACTCTTCGAACAAAAGTTTAATATTCTAATACAACTCTGTCCTAGGAAAACAAATATTATTCAAGCCATCGTATGACAACCCCAGGAGTCTATTGTTTGCTCAGCAGACAATTATGGGGTCGAAAACCTAAAGTGGAATCATTAACTTGAGATTTAAAAAAAAATATGAAATGGCGGATAGAGCACATAAACTCCCGCACGACGATATGTGTTCCGCTGTTTTTGATGCTTGCAAGCGAAATCTACAAACATTTCCAGCCATTTCTCAATAAATGCGCTACCGGTAAGAAAATCCATTAAGAGCTTCAGGTCCAGCATTTTACACCTTAGAACATCACAATTTCATGCAGTAATCATTCATCTGTAAACTTCCCAACGTTGACAATCGTGGAAACTGGTGCCACACAGTGGGGCTCTGAACCAATATGTCATAGATGCTCTCCTAGCCAATGCATTGGCAGCCTCATTGCCGCTTAGTTCACGATGTTCAGTTACCAGTTCCAAGTAACAACATTCAACAAATTTTGATATCAAACAATAAGCGACAAGCGCCCGTACGACACCTTGGCTTTCTGAGAAAATATTAATTGCTTACCCGCTATACACTTATTACAAGGTTTCAAG
The DNA here is from genome assembly GCA_963576795.1 of Metopia argyrocephala. Classification (NCBI taxonomy): domain Eukaryota; kingdom Metazoa; phylum Arthropoda; class Insecta; order Diptera; family Sarcophagidae; genus Metopia; species Metopia argyrocephala. Next base: position 44,091,890 of record OY756210.1, read on the forward strand.
ATCACAGTAGAATTGTCAAAGTTTGATTTATACGAATCTATATAACGATTTGTTTATATGACAGACCTTACACGTAAATTTCGGACGGTGTTGTGTACCAATTAAAGGACAATATCAAACCATATCAGTAAAAGATATCTGCAAAACTGAACAGATTACTGTAAGGAACTTATTGTTCAAAAGTTACATTATATTTGCAATTATTGTAAATTTGTTTCTAAGAAATTGCGTGTTTTTACCCGAATAAATAAAGCTTATATTTTTACCTTTAATGGAATTCTATTCAAGAGCTTTCATGTCAAACATTTCATAGTCTTACAACTTGTTTTGTATAAAAATCACAGTTGTTTCAGTAAAGTTGCGTCAAAAATTTCATCTGAATTTAGGGTTTGTCTGCCTATTGGTTAAAACTATAACAGTAGAAACGGGAATATCTTATTATAATCTCTCAAGATATAAAAAAAAAATCAAGAAACCATCAAGACTTTTGAAAATGTTTGTGTTTTACTTTTGGAAAATTTTAATTAAATTTATTTAATTGCCATATTTTAGAGTACCGAAAAATTATATATAAAAGTTGTTGAACTTGAACCAAAGATAACAACATTGGGTGCAAATCTTGATGAATCCATAAGACTACAAAAGGATCACGATGAGACTCTTAGGAATGTACAGGTATGGTTGAACTACAAATATTAAGACTTTTTTTTTGTTTTTAATAATCTAAACTTTGTTTATGTTCAGAATTTACCCGGTCCCATGGAAGAATTTGTACACAAAGCTGATAAACTATTGGCCAGTAAACGCATTAGTTCCGAACTAGTCAATGCCATGGCCGATACTTTAAATATAATATGGTCAGATATTTTACACCTGCTTCAAGATCGTCAAAATATTTTACACATATGCACAGAATTCCATGACAAAATGTTGCAATGCCAACGACGTATGGATCAGTTAGAGGTAGCCTGCATAGACACCATGATACCTATTGAGGTGTCGGCTGTACAAGAGTTCCTTTCCAAATTCAAACAGTTACGCATTGACATGTTAACAGCGGTTATGGCTGCGCTTAAAGACGGCAATGAGTTATTGGCTCAATTGCAAGAACTAGAAAATATGGAGAGTTTAGACACTAGACCCGAACATATCAAGCGTGATGCGACGAGAGCATTGCATCAAGTGCAGCAATGGCTTGAGGCTTTACATGACAGACGCAATGCTTTAGAAATTGCCTGGCAAACAAGAAAAACTCAATTAGAACAGTGCTTAGCTTTAGCCTTGCTGGGACGAGAACTCATAGAAGTGGAGGCTGCTTTAGTGCAACAGCGTAATGAAGTCACCTCCATGTTTAGTTTGGGAGAGTGTGAACACACGGCCAACATTGCTTTACAAAATTATCGCGAGTTTAAGCAGCAAGCTCTGTTGTTAAGGGATCGAGCTTTAAAAATTACCAGAGCTAAAGAAAAACTACAGTCTTCGGGCACTTTCACAGGTGATGAAGCTTGTGCTCGGGCATACAATGTGCTTAGTGCCTGCACCGAACATTTAGACATGGTCGATCAACGTGAGCACTGGCTACAACAATCTAGAGAATTCTTTTCAAAGGCTGATAAGACTCTCAAAGTGCTGGAAAAACTCGAAGTTGAGCTGTCTAATGTAAAACTGCCACCAAATACGGCAGAAAGTTTTGCCATGTATGCCAAAGTCCATAGAGATGTGAATAATTTCACTGAGGAACCTTTACGTTTGGGTTATAGTATCCTAGATGAAGTAGGTCGTACTCAGCCCGAAACTCAGGGCATTAAAAGAGTGCTGGATGAAATTGAAAATCGCAAGGCTTATATAGAAGGCATATGTGCTCATAGCAATGAGGATCAGCGTAAAGTTCAGCAGGCGCTTAAAGAATTCTTGGCTCAATATAATGATTTAGTAGAATGGCTTATGTCATCTGGTCAACAATATCTACAGCAAAATATACATATGGGCAGAAATCTAGAGCAAAGTAAACAGTTTCTATTGCAACACCATGAACTTATGCAGGATCTGGAGGTAATTATAATGCTGGTATCCCTAAACTTTGAGAAAAAACTAAAGTAACATAAATTTTATTGTTTTTATTTTTTTAGATCAAAGGTGAACTTATAAACCTATTATTGGAATCAATTAAAACCCATTTGGAATCTTTAAGTGCCCAACAGCGTTATGATGTGGATTCCAAAGCTGAATCTTTACATAAACACTGGATCGAATTAAAGGATTTGGTTTTAAAACGCGTCGACTGTGTTTCTGCTTTAATAGAATTCTTCGAAAAAGCCAATGAATTTAATAGTCAATTGGAAAGCTTAAAACGCCAGTTAACGCAAACACCGAATGAACAGAAACTTACATATCTACAGGAAACCTGGAAGATAATACGTTCCGATTTTGTTAATCTCAAAAATTTAGGCACAAGATTTTTGCAATGGAAAGTATGTAAAATAATTTTCCCTTTTTTATTTACTTTATCTATATAAATATGCACACAATTGGAATTCTTTTTATAAACAAGACAAAATTTTTTATTTTACTAATGCCGTTTAATGAGCTTTAAAAAAATATTTGCATGCTTCGAGTCAGTATTTGCATGATTCCTAGTTTTCTAATTTAATAAAAATATTATAAAAACTTACCTCTTAAGCAGCAAGAGCAACAGTTTCTTAAAAGAAGAAAAAAAAAACTTTAAAATTAAGATGCTGAAAAATTAGCATTAAAAAAAGTTTTAAATTTAAACTTAAAACGAAGCACACACACAACTATTAATGGCCAGTTTACACTAGACTAATGAGTATGTGTTATCACATGCCAATAAAATAAAATAAAATATGAGTAGTCGCCGTGGTCTTGTACTTAGTGTGCTGGCTTACAAGAGCTCCCGGTTCAAACCCAATATATGAGATTTTGAAAAAAAAATAAATATGAAATAAATATTTCTTTTGACGGCTACCTCTTAGCAGGCTTCTTGCAAAAAGCTCTGAGACTAACTGATTGCCAAGAACAATCTTCTCAAGTCTGTCGTTTGTAGTCGACTTTAAACCGTAGCACAGTGGAAAATTTTAGTCCTTATCGGATCAAAAATCTGTAACTTTTTTGTTCTTGGAGATAAAGTTCTGAAATTTTGCACGAACAATCTTGAGTGTACTTTCTATAATTCTGTAAGGTATGAACCAAATTAAACTAGAACTTATTACAGAATAAAGGTAAGAAATTTATTTTTTTGCATATAGAGATGACTTGTACATGCATTTGGTACAAAATCGCTATTTTGTGGTTACTTCATCAGTTTAAGCGTATCTTCATTCAAACCTTTTGCAAGTTTGGCGGATGGTTTTCTTACACTTGTTAAGATGTTGAAAACATTAATGGCTCATAGCGAACATTTTCGAGAGAGATGTAAACGATATTTTTTGTAGTCTTTATTGCCCTACTCTTGTGCGTCTTGGAACAGCTGACCAATAGGCAACACTGCATGTATCAATATTTTGTGGAGAGATGATGACATACGATACCAGTTGTATTTTATATATTATATACAATCCTGCTGTTTCTATTGCATATTCGTCAAATTTTCCAGGGTCTATTATTAAACCAGACATTAATGGCTCATAGCGAACATTTTCGAGAGAGATGTAAACGATATTTTTTGTAGTCTTTATTGCCCTACTCTTGTGCGTCTTGGAACAGCTGACCAATAGGCAACACTGCATGTATCAATATTTTGTGGAGAGATGATGACATACGATACCAGTTGTATTGTATATATTATATAAAATCCTGCTGTTTCTATTGCATATTCGTCAAATTTTCCAGGGTCTATTATTAAACCAGACGAAAAATAAAGCTTGAAGAATAATGTGAAACTTTTTTTTTAAATCTTTATCTACTCCATTTATATCATTACCATCATTGCTGTTACCACTTCCTTGCCTTAGCTTATCAATAATTAATCCCAACTCTTTACAAAAACGTTTTTGTATATTAGTTTCTTTACAGCTTTATGACTTTTAGTTAACGCTGAACATTTTTGGAATTCACTATTGTATCCAATGTGCAAAATCATTTCTGTACATTTTATTCACGTGTGGAGGATCAATAGGCCATACTCAAAAGCATTTTCATCTTCTGGTCTTGCAGGTACTCTCTCTAAGTTATTCATTTGAATAGGTGTCGCTTTGAATATGATACATGATGCACTTAATGGAGTATTTGTTAAAACTTGTGCTACTTTACCATCAATCATTGTAAGAAACAGTTTATGGTTTACGGCAAAATTTTTTTGTTCTTTGAGGTAATAGTTGGTGACAATAACTTTATTTGAGTTTCAATATTATCTACCACTTCTTTCGTTTTTGCTGGTTTCTCTTTGCAAAGTTCTATTGAAATGGGGAGACAATATCGAACAGATGAGCAGACTGGATTTTCCCAAATAATATCACCTGTTTCTTCGCTTACTAGTTTAATGGGTACAAAAGATGTTATAAATAGATTAGCATCAGAAATTATATAAGATTCCTCTGATAAAGATTTTTTATATTCTGAATGACCTGACAAGCCATCACAACCCGATTTACAGTAGGGGTTAGGTTTATTAAGCTTTTATTATCCACAGCATCAATCACTAAAATCCTGGTTGAAGTGTGATCTTGTAAAGACTTAGCTCTAGCATAAGTATTTGTTACTTCTAGTAAACCTGGTTAAATGCATCAACTTTTTATGCTTTCTGAATTTTATGGTATGGAGGAAGAACAATATATTTTTTTCCATCATAAGATAAAGATCAATAAATATTCTTAACGCTTCTAATTAATCGAAATATTCAACCTTTTAGGAATCTTGCAGATTTTTAAGAACCTCCTTCTTTTCAAGTTCAGAAGAAGAAAACAATGCAAAGCAACTTTAGAAAAAATCATTTGTTCAATTATATAAATAATTGAGTTTTTTAACATTATTGAATGTAACTTCTGTTTAGGCACGAATATGCAGCTAATATTTTTATAGTATATTATCAATATATTAAGCTTTAAAATTGTATACATATAAGTGCAGAGCTAAGCAGAGCTCCTAATTGAAAGCCTTACCGAAATTTTTACCTGCAGCCGAAACAACATTACATCATATAAGAGCTAAAATTTCAAATGTTTTCACTAAAACCTGATCCATTATTTATAAAATCGAAATCTAAATCAAATTACCTTTCCAAAAAGGTATATAACTCCTTAATTCTAATGTGAATTAGATTAAAAATATGCTCTGAAATATGTTTTATTCTTATAGTAATAAATCGTTGTCGTAAAAAGTTGTGAACACGATCTTTATTTCCGAGTATTACTACTGACCAAACATCAAATATTTTCCTTAAGTTATTAAGTTCAACATCTTAGCTTGTCGATAAAAAAAAAATTATGGTGTAATTCGAACTTTTTTAAAAATGAATTATGGGCTGGCCTTACTCTACGATTTTCCACTGTGCGTAGGTCCCCATACTCATGAACAAAAGTTTATATACTCAACATGGGTGGTGCCGTAGAGAAGAAGTTAGGCCGTAATGCTGAAACAGAGTTGTAATGTAAAATTTTGAATGTATGTATGTAATGAAAAGCGAAATAGTACGTATAGAAATTTGACAGTCGTTGACTTTAATCAAAAGCACAAGAAAAACTTCCATTTTTTCCAATAAATATTTTTTTTAACAAATAATTACAAAATAATAAAAATAAAAGTTCAAATTTAAAATACTTCTTTCTAATTATATAAATTTTAAATAAATAACACATATCTAATATATAAAATTCTCGTCTATATATATAAAAGAAAGTGGCGTTAGTTACTACGCTTATAAATCAAGAAAGCCTGGATCGATTTCGATGATTCGTAACAATTCGGAATGGTCTCTGGCCAAATAAGAAGAATAGCAAAAAAAAATTTCTAAAATATTCCAGAAAAAAGATATTATAAAGAAAATTCTTTTTCCCATACACACATCGTCGTGCGGGAGTTTAAGTGCTCTATACGCCATTTTTTAAATCTCGAGTTAATGATGCCACTTCAGGTTTTCGACCCCAAATTTTTCAAATCTGTAATCCGTTTCTCGTCAAGTTTCGGAGATAAATAGCCGAAAACGGGATGCAGATTTTAAACATTTTTGTGCCAAAAACTTAAATTAGCATCAATAACTCGAGATTTAAAAAATGGCGTATAGAGCACTTAAACTCCCGCACGACGACATGTGTTCATATAGAACACATTTTATCTCTCTTTTAAAGAGGTGTAACACATATAGCTTCCAAGCTTAGTAGGAATACGATCTCCCTAAAATATTACCTGCACATGATCCTCTACCTGTATTTTAAATATACACAAAAACAATACTCTCTAGGCAAAACAACGTTTGCCGGGTCAACTAGTTTGTTATAAAAACTACTTAATTGAAAACGGTACAGACAACTTTTTCATCCCTGAGGATAATAACAAAAACAGCTGTTTATATAGGCTAAGTTCGGGTAATATGGATTACAATTTTGTATTTTGGATATTGTGATTACAATATGAGGAGGCACTAAAAGAATTGTGCTCTTGTGTTGTGGTAGATCTGTTGTCTATATGTACTTCTGTTCAACTTAATATTTCATATGGTTGCGTAGAAAAATTGTATGTCCGAAATTTTTAAAGCACTTCATATAGCGTAACATAAAAACTTGGTGGGTATTGTAAACCACCTTAGACGAATTTCAATATATTTAATGGAAACAATATTTTAAGTTTACTCGTATGTATGTGTATTTATGTAGCAATGACAGGGCCAATAAACTCTATTAGTTAAAAATGTCCCATCACTTTTTTTTCTTATTAAGGCCAGCACTCAGGAGACGGCCCCTACACATGCAGTACATTGTGCTGGTCTAGAAAAATATGATAGAAAAGGGGATAGAAGTGCTCGTGGGCATTTTATTTAAACTTACTAATAGCATAATTGGCAGGAAAAGCATTCGCTGGAATTCCGTTCCATAAACAAGCGGTACGACTAAAGAACGAATTCTCTCTATAATGCATCGTGCGATTCACTGGATAATCAACTACAAAATGATGTGCTCTCAGAGAGGTACGAGTAGTCCGCAAATATATGCGATTATACGGAATCAAGTCCTATATTTCATCAGAGCACCTACCATGGTAGTACCGATAGAACAAAGAAACTCACGCCACATTGCGCCGATGCTCCAAGAAATCGATAGAGTTGGATACGCTACCCTCGCTGATAAGCACCTTCGCCCTTTCCTGTACACGGCGCAGTATTTGTTGCTAAAACAAAATGATAAAACGCATAAAAACAATCACTGCTGGATGAGATAGTAAACCTTGCAATTAAATTTAGAAAACCGTATGTGATATTAGTTTTCTTACCTGGCAAAACATTCATTCCTGTCATATCTTTTTTAGTTTGTAAGAAAGACCCTAGTCCATGTCACACGCAAATGTTATCCGAAAACTTTCTATTTGATTTTTTGACAATCAGGCAATAAGTATTGGAATTCCTTAAAACTTAAAGAATAGTATGAACTAACGTTAATATAGCAGCCTGGATCTGACTTAAAAACTATTTTCTAAAACCAAGTATCTTTTTAGGACTCTCAGATTTGATATAAAAATTTTAAGCTCAAGTATATAAGCAAATGGCCAGACGATCGACCATGTAACTCGTTTATAAAGAATTCGTAAAATTTCGTACCACGTAATACGTACGTTAGTTTTCCTTTACAAAAAATCCCTTAATAAAGTCAACTCTGTTAAACGAATTCGGACGCTGGTGTGCAAACAGTGTTAAGTAAACAACATAAGGGTTTTTATTTCCCGTGCAATTGCATTTTCCAGGAAAACAAAATTAAGTAGTAAAACAAATATACCTAAGTAGTATTATATATCTACAAATTTGCTGTCTTTTTTGAACCAGTTTTTTACATGTGTTTTCTGAACCGCTTCTACCCAGTAAAAAGAGGAGTAGGTGTATAATTGTTTTGTAACTATAAATTGGGCATATTTTTAAGCACTATTAAACTCCATTCAAGACCATGCAACAACAATTTTAAATTTATTTTATTTTAAATACATAGTTTATGGTCAATATTTGAGGAACCTACAGGATTACCTATAACCAGTTGTATTAGGCAGGATACCATTCTCAAATGGCAACAACGCTGGAACGCTGAAGAACGAGGAAGATGGACAGCGAAACTTATAGCCGTTCATTGCAACCATGGATTAACTCCATTAAACAAAAAGTTGAGAAATGCGATAAAGTAGTAGGTATTGGTTGTTAAAATGCTTGTTATAATACACATTCAAATATATAATGTAGAATGAATAAAGAAAGAACAGCCAAAAAATAATCGTCAGTAACGTTACAGTTTTTATGTGCTTGACAGAGTTAATCGACTATAGGGTCATGGATAAATCGAAAATCTGGAGAGGTGGACCATTACACCATTACTCGCGGATATTTTGGAAAATATCTGCACTAAATGCGAAAGTGTGACTTCTCTTTCTGCATTTACGAGGAGGATAAAGATGTGAATGACGATGCGGAGCACATCATTTTCGATTGCAGGCGCTGGAATTGCTATCGAGCGAAAAAAGAAAGACCTTGAAGCTATTGAAAGTACGGGTCGTGGACGCAGGACAACCCAGAATGTGGTTCTGCGGTGGTATTCTTCTCCTGGTGAGGATAGATTTACATAAAATAAAGTCCAATAATTGATGCTAATTAGTAATTCAAGATATAAAATGATTGTTAAAATTAGCTGGTCCTGGCATATCCGTATACATTTTGTGATGTTTTTCTTTTATCCGGCGGACGTTGTTCTGCCTGTTCTTTAGTCATAATTTATTAGCTACACCCTCTTACCATGCCCATTTCTTTAGTAGTCTATTAAGACTATATTTCTTTCCGCGACTATCTTTTAGCAGTCTTCTGGCAAAAGCTCTGAGAGTAACTGATTTCCATGAACAAATTTCTCAAGTCTGTTGTTTAAAGTCGACATTAAACTGAAAGTCCCGGTACTTATGGATAAAAATTGACACATACAATATGGGACAAATGTATGGATTAAGATTATTGACGAGAAAAATACATAAATATGTATGTAAATGCCAAAATTAATTGGTGTAGCTTAAATAAATATTTTTCTAGGCATGTAACTCTCAAAAAGGGCGTGTCAATCCGCCCATTTTTTGTCGAATATATGTATAAAAACCTTGTAGATGTAATTTAGTAATTATGGCCGTCAAATAAAAGATCTTGCAAAGGCCTCTCTTTGGGAGTTTTTTTTTATAAAATAACCATTATATGGAAAGTTTTCTTGGTTATTCTAGGTTTACAATATCTATTTGCAATATGTATGTACATTTGTATATATGTAAATAGTTTCTTATTTGCTGTCGGTTTTTAACTCTGCACAAATATTTCAAACCTTAGGATAGCCAAAAGTTGAGGCTTTGTTTTATACATTTTTTTCTTTTATTTCAATTATTTAAAATTCAATACGATAGTAATATTATATTTAAATAATCCGAGACGAATGACTTAGATCTTTGCTCGGTGTAGTACATATCAGAGACCAGGGTCTCTGGTGAAAATCGAACCCACTACTATTACACTACCACTAGACCATTGGGGCACTCAACTTTTATAAAAATATTTGTATGTACGTAGACAATTCAAAATTTGTTAAATCTTTGGTATCTTTGCAAATCCTATAGCAAATAAAAGTACTACGAATTGATTTATTTTTTGCCTGACCACTTTGTGGTACCCATACTGTTAAAAAAGTTTACATATTATCCGGTCTAAATGCATATTTAATCCAATTACACTGTTCAACACGAAAAAAAATTGCGAGATTCTGACGATTGATTCTGGTAGAGGAGAGTAAAAAAATATATACGTGTGTCGGCGTTTTGACAGATCACATCGGAATTTTATTTTAGAGGCAGTTAAAATTTTCCATCTCTGGCCAACTCTTGCAGCATATCGGTGTATAATACTATGTTTTCCTTACATCTGAGTAAAAAGTTTGAAATTGTTGTACAGCGTTATTAATAAGAATTCCCCAGGAGGTTTTTCCCTTAGCAATTATTACAAATGAATTTATAGGGGAAAAATATGAGAACAAAAAATTTTTCGCGGAATTTTTATTCCTAATTTTGCTGATTATTTCTTAAAAAACAAATAAATTTATTATTAATATAGAAAAATGACGTTAACAAATCATGCCCTTCTGCCAATAATTTCCTCTTTACACTTCCAATAAATATGCCCACAAAAAGCAACAACATACCACATACGTATGGCCAAAATATTTCAATGAAACCATTCGCTAGAACATGCTACACACAAACTTATATATAAGTATATGGTATTTATTAAAAAAAAGTAAATTTTTAATAAATATTAAAAATAAAAAAAATTATTGCTTTGCTTTTAAATGCTCACACTATAGATGAAAAAAATGATACAAACTTTTTGACAAGCCATAAACTGTTTCACCAAATGGCTAGTGAAACATCTCATCTCATCGGCAACCTAACCCCACCATATGTCCAGATACAAATATTATTAATGACTGCTCCAGTTTATTTTCTGTTTCACTATTACGCTTTTTTTTCTTTTATTTTTTTTTTTTTTTGTCTTTGAAAGTCAATATTCTTTAAAATAAGTTTTCCAAGAAAATACACTTGAAAGCAGATGCCTGTGAACATTGAAACTCAATTCAAATATTTTTCACTTTCTTTTTATTACATTTATTGCCAAAGAATATGAAAAACATTATCCCGGAAATTGTAAAAATTTCAAGAAACAGCGAAAAAAAAGAACAACTTAACTCCTCTTTACAGCGAGCTCACCAGTGTTTAAAGTGTTGAAAGTATTGTTTGACATAAAATTTGTGTTGGAACTGAGAAAAAAATATGTTTTAAAAATTGCATGAGATTGTGAGTTTTTTTAAGTTACTTTTTTTTTAACTGAAAGCAAATCTTCACAATAAATTTCATATTAAACGGTAAACATGATGCACAATGGGAATTTTATATTTCTCAACATAATAAATTTAACAAATATATTGTTATATACAGGGTGTCCGCCAGGGGCCATATTCTGTAATTCTCTTAAGCTAAAATGCCAAAATTTTAGGTTTTTGAAACAGGCTGGGAGTTAGAATATATAAAATTAAAAAGTTTAGAGGTAATGGACATGAAGTTTTTAAATTACAATAAGCGTTCAAGAATTATATTCGGAGCCAAAAAGTCTTAAATCAAGTTTATAATTTTTTAACGATAGAGTTTTAGCTTAGGAGAGTTACAGAATAAGGCCTCAGGAGGGTATAACACTTTGTGTTGCCGCCCATTTTGGTAAGCATTAGTCTTAACAGTTCATATTTGGCAGTCGTAAAGTAGAAACATGGTAAACTTATTATGGAAAAATATTCGGTAAACCAGCGTGTTTTACAAACTACTACTGAATAGTATTGGACTCTGTAAAATTGTTAACTGGCCGGCCAATATTCTGTCGAAATAAATAAAAACTTTCTATATTTTTAAAAACAATTTTTGTATTTTTTTTTTTCTTATTTTAAGCAACTGCTGCTAAAATGTTTATTTTCAAAAAAAAAAAAAATGTTGATTAATGGAAAACATGATAAATATTTGAAAAAAAAGACGAAGAAAAATAAAAATAAAATACTGGTCACAGAAAACAGAAAGAAAAAATATCACTCAAAATATTCTCTTCAATTCAAAATTTGAGAAAATAAATTTTTTATAAAAAGCTATCGCAGAGTTAGTCTTTCCATTTGATCGATATTTTTACTCAGTGCCTTTGCTTTCCCTATAATATTTTATAGAAATTACTGAAAATAGATGGAAATATCGTATAAAGCAGAATACAACTTTTTTTTAATGGATTTTATATGCTAGTGCTGAACAACATAAAACATCCATCCATCCATCCAACCATCCATATACACATTGGCCATATTATTTTGGTTTTAAACCAGAAAAATATTTTTAAACTCCAAACGAAAAAAAGAAAAAGCGAAAAACAGCCACAGAAAATTAAAAGAAAAAGAAAAAACACTCTCTCATGTGTAAACAAAAAAATCTGTGCATAAGGATGGGGTTTAATTATAATCGGTGAACGACGACATGAATATATACTACATTTGCATTTAAATCAGTGATTACCATTTCATAGCACAATTGTGCAGAGAGAATTTAAACGTATTGCTTACGCTCTTTTATTTTTTTCAGGTTTACTAAAAAAAATTTATCGATTACACTCAAAAAATATTTTATGTTAAAAAATGTAATTTTTATATAAACAATAATAGCTTGGTTAGTAGGTTATGATCCAAAATTAGATCCTCGAAACTGTCATATAAATATGTATATATGTAGAAGATTTTATCTTAAAGCCCAGTTATATATGAATATACTTGCACTTTTAAAGAATATTTTTTAAGAAGAAGAAATGGATTTTTTATTTTCTAGCAAATATATAAAAACATGCCCTAAATATAGTCAAAAATTTTTAACTTTATGTATGTATGCTGATGAAATGAATGTCAGAATAGCGTATATTACTAAAATTTTTCTATGACTGTAAACAAATAAGTTCTCTCAATTTCTTTTTTCGCTCTTACTCACTAATACACAAACAAAAAATTTTTGGTAACCCCTGATTTAAATTGATTTCAAAGTTCAAAAATAAAATATTTGTTGAGTACATGCTGAGCTCGATTTTTGCAATTTGTAAAAAAAATTTTATTTATTTCAGAAAATTTTATAGTAAAATTAATGTTGCCATATTTAATTAAAAACAAATGTACATAAAAGAAATGAAAAATTAATGACATTTCTTTCCAATTAAGCAAATAAAAGTTCAATAATATTTATGGTAAAAACAAGTGGATAGAAAACTATTATTATTTGCGAATTATTAAGCAGACTACTAAAAACAATTTGTGACATTTACGGGAGCAAAGTAGCGACATGTTTTTAAGTTAAAGATAAATCACAGAATGAAAGTGTGCAAAGCATGCGTTAAACGGAATCCAATGAGTGCATAGATGAAATAGCCGGCTGGCAACTTTATGGCCTGAGTATTCTAGAATTCGCATGGGAAGTTTAGTTGGCTGGAACGCCTAAGAATTGCTACCCCATCCACCATTTTAACCAGATCTGATCAACATTAAATTATTTTTACTTACCGACCTTTAAACAATGCGCGCTGAAAAGAAATTTAGCACTGGTGCATGGATAGTGGCTTATTAGACAAGAGTTCTGGGTTCAAATCCCACCTCTGATGTCTTGAAAAAAAGGAAATATGAAAAAATATTTTTTTCGGCGACAACCCCTTTGCAGTCTTCTGGTAAAAGTTCTGAGAGTCGGTCGTTCAATGTCGTCTTTAAACTGTATGTCCCCATACTCATGAATAAAAATTGACACACACAACATGGGTGCTGCGAGAACCTAGGCCGTAACCCTGAAACAGGGTTGTAACGGCCAGCTCTATATATATGTTCGAAGAAAGAAAAATCGATCTATAAAATTGGTTTTGAAAAATTGTATGACCGCTATAATCGTTGATTCGCCATCAAAGAAAACTATAAATATTGAATAATAGAATGGAATTTTTTAAACAAAACACATACATACATACATACATATTTACATATTATGTATGAGTATGTTTTAGCCTATTGGCACAGTTAACTTGTATAGTAACAAAATGTATTTCATTTCTTATAAAATCATGCATCATTTTTCTCACTAAAACTTTGCTTTCAGGCCCGTATTCTATTGTACATCTCTACAGCCATACCATAGGGTATTCAGTTATATTTCAAAATTTCGGAGTATTTGCATGCTAAAACAAAAATATATTTCAAAATCTCTATTTATGTGTGTTGCGGTTGGAAATAAACTTTTTTTTATTTTCTTTTGTTAGATAAAATAAAAAACAACTAAACTAAAACAATAACAATAACAACAAACATAATATAATACATAGAGAAACTACAACAAATACAGCAGGAGTACGACTAAATTAATCTTTTCTATTTTTTTTTTCTTTTCATTCCCTGATTTTTCTTTTTTTTCGATGTCTATTTCTGGTTGACGCTTTATTCGTCTGCGTTCTTGCATCGCATAAACATCGGAATTGATTTTTTTTTTGTTTTGGAAAAAAAATATTAAAACGAAACAAAACCAAAAACAAAATTTCATTTTAACGCATCAACGAAATTTTTGTAGATTTTGGATCCATATCTCGATACAAAATCCTCAGCAAATGCTGTCGAAGACATCCTAAATGGTTTTAGTAGACAACAGATCGATGTAACAACGAGTTTAGAAACTTGGACAACACATATTGCGGAAAAACGTCAAGTCGAAACGATATTGGAAAAGATCATGAGTGATAATGAAGAGGTGAGTAGAGAAAAAAATTCAAAACTTGATTGATTGTACAATTGTGATTGAAAAAAAAAAAAACAATTAATTTTTAATATAAAACATGAGCTATACAGAAATAATAAAAAATAGAAAAAAGTGATATAAAGTGAATAAATACTTTTCAGTTTATAAGATATTTTTTTTTTAATTTTCTTTTAAAATATTAAAAAAAAATACGAATTGAAACAAACAACACCTACATTGAGTTGAAAAAGGAATTAAGTAAATAAGAAATGATTTTTAAAACATCCTATAATTACGGATAAAGAGATTTACAATAAAAAAAGCTTTAGCTTGTTACAGTGAAGTTTGTTTTTTTTTTAATGAAACAAAAATATGTAAAAATTATCACCAAATTATTGGGATCCAATAATATTATTCGTGTAAAATTGTCAGGATTTATGTGAAAGATCCCTTTAAATAATTTAATTTTCTCATTTGAATTTGAGGTCTGAATAAATTTGTGATAGTTTTTATAAAATAGAAAAATCAATAAAACCTAAAAAAGGACATAAAACTCTAATTCAACATTAAATGCAGTCTAAAACACAATTTTATCCTCAATTACTGTGTGAACGTTTGACAGCTTTTAGGGCAACCCATTTAAAAAGATCACGTGTTTGCGTTTTAAATTACTACCCAAGAATTTGTTGATTTTATTCAATATTTTGGTTTTCTCATAATAAGCAATTAAAGTCGATAAAAATTTCAGCACGGAAGTTTCATTTCCATTTAAATTTGTTTTAAATTTGTCAAGAATTTGATATTTTTTTTTATTTTTTTGCCAAAAGTTATCTGCATTAAATTAAAGCCCCTATTATCGGTAAAATAAATAATCAGTTGTTGTGAATGACAAATCGGGATTTTAATCAAAATTAAATAACGAAATATCAACTGATATTTAAATGCTTAAAAACCTTAAAACCGAACACACTTATTCGTAAGGAACAGAAAATATAAATACTCGTACGAATTCAAGTGCTACTACGACAATTATGACAAATTTTTACGAATAATCTATACGAAATACGACAGCCCAGTAGTGGACTTCAGTAAGCACTGAGTGTATATAAAACTATCAGTTTTATAAGTATACACTCCAGGGATGTATTTTTAAGGAAAAGTCCATCCATAGGAAACCGCACCCTGTCATTCCACTCTCTTCCACCTGCCATTAAGAAAAATCCCCACCTACTGGGAAGATAACAGTTACCGAGTGAAAATGCTCACCACTCCAGGGTCAATATACAGCGACAGATGGGACAAGTTCTGTTCATCACTTAAGGGTGAAGGTATAATACTGGCCTTTGAGTAATAAAACTTGTCTCTGTCTTATTCGTAAGGCGGTTAAAAAAAACTATCCTATTAAAACTCAATTCGAATACAATGCACGCATAAGTAAGGACTTACACCCTTAAGTATTGGTCTCAACAAAAAAAAAAAGTAGGCTAACACTGAAGGACGCAATGACACATTTTGTACAGCATTCTTACTTTACTTACTTACTTAGCTGACTATAACAACCCGTTAACGAGTTTCGGCCTGCCTCTACACTAGTCTCCAGGTGGCTCAGCTAAGTGCCGGCCTTCACCAGTTGGTCATACCACTTGATGACAGGGCTTTATCTACCAGGTCTTTAAACGTCAACATGGCAGTTTTCTACGCCAACTTCCAGTGACTTTTCAATGGTGCAGATTCAATTTCTCCATCCAAACAATATGGCCGCTCATACAGCTCATAGTTGGTCCTAATACGAAACACATCGCCATGCCTTAGTGAACTAAAGATCTTGGGAAGAAACTTTCTCTCAAACACTCCCAGAACCGCTGCATCGGCACAAGACAGCGTCCATGCTTCCGAGTATTAATTTCGTTGCACTGCCTACCGAGACCGTAGTAGTACCTGTTGGTTAGTGTAATTCTTCGCTTGATCTCCAGCTTATGTTGTTCATCATTATTAAGAAAGAAAAAAATAAATGCTTTGTTGTGACCAATGCAATACAACATTCACGAGTCGTGAACGTTAATCGGGGCGGGCCTGAATGTTTAATTTTTACACCAATTGGGTTCAAATAGGTTTAAGGATTTAATTGTACAAGTAGACATGGCATCTCCTTCCATACAAAGTTAATATTAATTTTTGTACACTTAACTTCAGAACGGTTAACGTAAACATTTTTTAGTTAGATCTCTAAAAATCTTAAGTAAAAAGGTGGGCGGTATTGAATAAGTAGGCGTGGTACCTCCCGCACAGAGAAAACAGTATTTTTTTTTTATTTTAAGAACGGTAATATCTGAGATTTCTAAATTTGGTCCAAATAGTTTAAAAACACAAATCGTCAGTTAAAAAATGATAGGAAAAAAGTGGGCGTGTTGATTTTTGTATATTTTGATAACGGTTAAAACATAAATTTCGAAATTTAGTATAACCAACTTCATTGCTATGTATGACGAAACAATTCAAAGTTTGATAAAATAAACCGATATGTGATAGAAATCAATTTCGATCGAAATTGAAATCGACTAAAATTGTTATATGACTTTGAAAATTCAAAGAAAATCATTTTTCATCACATACCAGAATGTGTACGAGGACGTAAATTGAAAGAACAAAAGTTTTCAGGGCTTAAATCAAGGGATTACTGTATACGAAATGAATATGAATTATTCCATTATTTAGAGTGTGTATAACGCTGTTGGGTAATAATTAATCTCGTTTACAGAAGTATTACTTTTTCGAAGTTCCAAGAATGACAGAAAAATGCAATTTCGGTCTCGGGTTAAACTTAGTTAGCCATTGTCCAGTAGCTTAAAGTTTAATTACGTATAAAGATAGTTTTAACTTTACTATTTTGGATATTTTTAAATAAAATTATAAATATTTTTTTAACATTTACAGACGGCTACAAAAACTACCCGTGTGGATACCCAATTGTATCCAATATTTAGTTCCTCATCTCTAGATGCCAATCAATTGCATACAATGACACAAGAGAAACTGAAACTTGTATTGCTAGATATCGATCAGGCTCAAAATGAAATACAGGAACGTGTTCATACTACACTCGCCATACAAACGAAAGATCCAGAATCTATGGAAAAAATCGAACAAGTTATTAGTAATTTACGAACTCTTAAAGCCAAATTGGATGGCATACGTTACGATTACAAGACACTGGTCGAAAGTGTTTTACAATTCTTAGAAAATGTTACAAAAATGCGACTCGAAATAGATGCATATTTTCTAAAGCAACAGCAACAATACCAACAGAATAGCAATGATGCCATTGAACGTTGCATTGCAGAACATGAAAAGTTCCGTGATATGGTTATGGATAAATTTAGATCGCTTATAACACAATCAGAACTTCTTATTGATCGTGTACGTGCCTTAGAACCACCAGGTGCTAAAGAAATTGATACTGATCGCATATTGAAATTGCTGGAGAATTTGCGTGTCTATTTTGAATCCTCAAATAGTGAGCGTATGTCCTCATTGGAACGCTTGGAAAAATTGGAACAATTTAAAAATGATATACTGGACATCAATCGTAGTTTGGATAGTGTCTGTAAACAGTTGCACGAGATTAATAATCAAAGTGTTGATAGTTTGGCAGCAGCCAAAACAACTTCATTGGCATTTGAATATTTTGAACGTACCATAGAGGTGAGTAGACAATGTGCGGAGGTATGAAATTGAATGGTGACTTAATTTTAAATTTCATTTATTTTATTTATTTTTTTATTTAAATATTAATTGCCGTTAACAATAGAATTCAATGCCAAAATTTCTAAAACCTACAAAACATGAAATACGTTGGGGTATTTATCTGCAAACAATTGAGGTACTGTTTGATTGTTTGTTTGTTCATACATGTAGTGTCTGTCAGTTATTGTCACAGAGATATTTGCTAACCCAGCAAAATTTTATGTAAAACACTGCAATTTATTTTTATTACCATAAATATTTGCGGATAGAAACATAGAAATTATAATTGATTTAAAAAATATTTACAAAAAAAAGTTTATCTATTTAGTAGGGTCAAAAATACTGTTACTACGAGTAACAGTATAGTTGGGCTATAACATAAAAACTAATGAATGATTTAGGAATACATTTTTTTATTTATTTATTAATACGTATTGTATACAAAAATCTTAGTTTTATTCAAAAATGTACGACTTTGGCTTTCACACACGCTTTAAGTCGCGTTAGCCAGTCATCAATCGAACCTTTTCTATTGGAAAAATGGTTACAGTACGAACCAGAGCTGTCTTAACAGAATCAATATTAAAACCGTCCACAATTTGTAATCTTCGAACAATTGTATGCACCTGTAACGAATATGAGACTAATGGCGAGCGGGCGTAGCGTTTTGAAAATATTATTTTTTTTCCTTCCACTTACATGGCTAAAGTTAACATAATTTCAAATTCCCATAACTAACTAACGCTATAGAGGTTACGTTTCATAAAACATGTGCTAATAATAGGGTATGTTCAGTTTTACTATTCTAATAGCTATGCTCAAAGTATTGTAGTAACAGTTTTTATGTCCCTACTAAGTACATTGGTTTTTTCGTAAGAAAAAATTGAAGCGCTTGCACACAGTTCAACAAATTAATTTTTAAATATTGATTTCACATTCACTTGAGGTTCTGAATCTACATGAATTTTAGTTTTTCACCTCTGCCTCTTAAGATCTGTACAATGATTTCTAAATAAAAAACCAATGATTCCTTGACATAAAAATAAGTTGTAACAAAAACAAACAAAAAATTTTTGCTGGGTTATAATGCTTAAAAGAACAATCAATATCAATTTAAAATAAAAAAGACTGTCATTTAAAATTTATTTGATTTTGTCCAGTGCTTCTGTCAGCCATTTAATCAAATGTGATCATTTTGTTGTATTCAATGAAAATTATATTCCACATACGTGCCGTCATTTACAAAAATACAATGTTTTCGCTTTCCTTTTTTTTTTGTTACTCGTATAAGAACTATACAATGTATATATTTTATATGTATATGTATGTATATATGTAGTATGACGTCAACTTTAATTTTTCTTTCCATAAATGCTTAACGAATTTTCTGCAAAAACTATCCCATAAAAACATATTCGAGTGAGTACATACATATTCGTTTTTATTACTTGGTTTTATGGTTTGGCTAAATTGATCATGTCATGGTGCAGAATTTTCACTGATAGCGAAAGTCAATAAATATTTGCAAAAATTTCAATTGAATTACAAATATTTTTTGCATTCAAAACATTATTTTTTGCTTTGCTTGTTTGTTTACAATTACAAATTTTTTCTTGGATATGTATGTGCAGGAATACAGGGTATTCGCCGGAAAGGTATATACTACTTTGTTTCGGTAAACATTTTTTCTGTCGGTCGAGACGTGGCAAATTTATTATGGTAAAATATTCGGTAAACCAACGCGTTTTAATCATTAAAACATTTTATCAAAATCAATAATCGACTACTGTGACGGTGAGAAAGTTACATGAAATTTTTAGGAGAAACAACGTGCCAACAAGACGCATTATTTATCGTGTAGTGAATGATTTCAAAGAAAAAGTGACTGTAGCTGATAGGAGCACAACGTACTGCAAATCCGGTTCAAAATATTACTGCTGTTCAAGAAATTGTTCAAAAGTGTTCATCCATTAACCTCAATTCGACGCCGTGCTCAGGAGCTGGGTCTTCGAAGAACAATTTTGCGCAAGGAGTTTTCATTTCAGTTTCAGTTGACAAAAGAGCTTCTTCCAGAAGACCATTTAACGCCGCCATACATATGCCAAAAGAATGCTACAGTGCGCCCATGACAACCCCGAGATTCATGAAAAAATTATAATGAGCTACGAGGCACATTTTTATTTGAATGGATATGTGAATAAACGGCATAGTCAGTTCTGGGTAATAGAAAACCCTCAAATTACTCATCAGTCATCTTTGCATGCATTAAAAGTAAGAGTCTAGTGTGTAATTGAGTCTGTAGGAATCATTGAATCTTACTTCTTTGAAACTGAAAACGGCGTAACGGTAACTGTCAGTGGGGAGCGATATCGTGATATGATTGATGACTTTTTAACGCCACAACTACATGACTTGGGATTGACTAACATGTGGAATCCTGACTACAGCCAGGATTAGAATGGAATTACTGCGAGATCTCTTTCCACAACAAATTATTTTAAGGAATGGTGATGTTGATCGGCCTACACGGTCGCCTGATTTGACTGCTCCGAACTTATTTTTATGGGAATATTTGTAAAGCAAGGTTTATCCAAACAAACCGAAAACTCTGGAGCAACTCAAATAAAATATTCGTGATGAAATCAATAAAATACCGCGTGAAATGTATGAGAATGTAATAAAAAACGTACTCAAATGGACTCGCATTTGTGAGACTAACAGAGGCGGATATTTATCTGAGATTGTATTACATACTTAATTGCCGATTTTAAATAAAACATTTATCAATATAAGTTCGATTACCTTTTATTTAATCAAAAATTATAAACAAAGTTGTACACCTTCCCGGCGAACACCTTGTTCATTTTAAGCGTCACCATCTAATTTTCGTATGTCAATAAAGTTGTTTGTTTAGGTAGTTGTTAGTTACAGAGTACAAGGAAGAAATTGAACACAAAGAAATGTACACAGAAGAGAGATATTTTGGGTTTCTCTATGTGATCAGATTACTTTCGGCCATTCGTATGTCTCACCATTTTACTTTCTTGCGTATCAGACAAAAATGAAAATATTTAGTGATTTCCCTTTAAATCAGTGATGTCCAAAATTCTCTTGCCCTATAACGCGTGATAGGAAAACAAATTCTGCTTACGTCGAAGTCAAACACGTACATAATAAAAAGAAACATTGTTACTCTTGCTCTTTTAAGATTTTAGCTTCTCTCCAACATAGTGCAGGGATGGATAGTCCATATTTTATGTATCAATTTTATTTAACTGAAATAATTATTCATTATTTCCTCCAAATTTATGTGACCTCGGTACTCCTTTATTCTTAATAGATCGGTCACATGTCTATCGGACAATCGATTACGCATTTTACTCAGAATTATGAAGAAATATTTATGAAGTTATAAACAGAAAGTAATTCGAACATTCCCATTCCTGGTAGAAGTAAGCAGAGTCTTTTCTCTGCTTCATACACAAGCGCAAGTGTGTTTATGTAGTAGTGGACATCACTGCTTTAAATAAATTTCTACTGCAGACTTGTCAATATACATATACACTCATATATCATAAATACTCGTTAGAATACAGCTTTCATTTAACTTGCCTGGGTTTTTAAGATATTTTTATCGATCTTCCAAGCAGAGCCCATTGTGAGTTTGACGTATATCGGTCACTTATGATATATAAAATTACAACATAAAACCAATACAAAAATTTTTGTGTATGTGACTTTTCAACATATTTCAGTGGCTTCAAATTACTTTGTACATATTTATCATTGATTTTCCCATTTTGCAAATATGCATAAAATTATTTACACAAAAACAAAAGAACCAATCTATTTATTTTATTCTTTTACAAAGTGATATAGTGGTTAGAGCGCGTGCAGAGAGGTTCAAATCCCGACCGAGGTTCAAATCCCAGCGAAGTAGAAAAAAATTAAAAAATAAATTTGCGGTTTTTCAAAAATTATAATTTCAAAAATAAGAGGTCCCCCTCCCCCCCTCCTTCAAGAAGTTCATCTTCACAAAACCGCTCCCTGCCATTACCAGTCTATTCCGCCAAGAAACGAATGATCAGGAGTACAGCACCACCATTCACAATCAACATCCAGATGGGGCAATTGCTGTTGACCATTCAAAGGTAAAGGTATAACACTAGCCTTTGAGTGATCAAATTGACAGCAATTTGTCCCATTGAAATAAGGCGTAACATCATCACATCTATCTATCCATATCTATATATTCAATATTCCAATACAATGCACTGTATTAAGTAGGGGTTTACCCCCGAGTATTGGTCTGAAAAAAAATGTAGGAGATGGGGTATTTTGTTCCTCGATTACTTAGACTGCATTTATTTGGGAAAATGAAAGTGAAGAAACGACAAAGTGAAATGTGTAGTACATGAACGTTTAAACCGAACATTTTTTTGTTTCTCTTTTCTACTTTTCGCAAATTTTGCTTGATTCTTCATATAATTTTTCTCATTTCACTGACATTTTTATTCTGTTGTGCATGAAAGAAAGAGAGATAAAATATTTGTGAATGTCTTTAAGTTTTATAAGGTAAAAGCTTTAGGCAAGAGAAAATTGGTATGGGAAAAGCATCTGTCATTCAATTTTCCAAATGTGAATGTAGATTTAGCGTGGATTCAGTGGATGCCTGAAAACAGTCTTTTAATTTTCTTTAAATGAGTCTTCCAAAATCAAATTATGCATCTCAAATCGTGGGTTTTATGTTTGTATGTCTTCTTTATTACAGTTTCAATATTTCTTTATTTTCCCCTACATCAAAAGCATGTGCAAGTGAGATAGGCAGACAAAAAGTAAAACAGAAGAATTCGTGTCTTTTTTTAAATTCATCAACTCCGCCGTCTGCCTTTAAATACTCCCTTCGACAATGAACAGAAACCCCTGCGTTTGACGCACGAAAAAAAAGTCATGCAAAACTCATTGTCTAAATCCACGGTTAGAAAAGAGACAGGAATTATTATATGACGAAGAAAAAAAGAGTGAGGTGCGATTCATTAAGACAATGCATTGTGTCATAAATCAATAAAAACAATGGAAAATTTTCATGAAATAGGCAACGAATTTCATTATTCCCCAAATCTGGCCCCCAGTTAGTTTTATTATCACTCCAGAGAAATATAGCACTGAGGTAGAGGTAATCGGCTAATGGAAATCGTACTGTTGTATAACAAAGGTATCGAAAAAGACAACTACAAATTTGAACCTTTGAACTTTTCAGTCAAAACTAAAAAAAAGAATTCAATTAAAATTCAATAATTAAAAAAATTAACACCTGCACTTAAAAAACAAAATTTAAGTGAAAAAAACAGTCGACGCTAGAAGTCAATCAGCTGAATTGAAAATGAAGTTCTGTGCTATGTTTTTAAGGCGCATCAGACAACATATTTGCTTACTTTGTAGGATTTTAATTATGTATGTATGTCTGTATATACATACATATATATGTAAGTGCTAAAAACATATTGTTGAAATCTTTTTTATTTTTTAATTAATTTTCATATTCTACGAGTATCATACCATTTAGCAGCTACAAGTTAGTTGAGTGCATAGTGAGTGGATTCATTTCTTATTTATTAAAATACAGTATTTAGTAAACACTTACCCATTGTGCAATATATAGCAACACATACAAGTAACATATTTATGGATGGTTTATCCTTTCAACACTTCGGGTACATGCAGTCTTGCATCAGTTCTTGTTTGCTCTTGTTTTGCTTTCAAATAAAATTGACAGCTACAGCTGTCGGTTGACTTGCTGACTTGCGCTTGTAATTAGAGAACAAATTTATTTTCGGCACAATTTTTCGACAGAAAAAAAAAGAAGAAAAGAAAACAGAAACCGTTTCTTTAATGGTTTTTGTATAAAAAAAATGTGTAAATTGGAGAGCAATGCTGTAAATAAAACGAAAAGAAAAGATAAAATAATTAATGCCTGCAATTGCTAGAAGCATCTTCAAATACCTACTTATACTCGTATATATATTTTAGAATTTAGTGTTTTATTATTTCTTAAATGTTTTATGTTTAATTACGAAAAAAAAACTATCAAATCTGTTTGCAAAATATTAAATAATTGGAATTTCTTTATAGTTGCTCGAAAAACGTATTGAAAAATTCACCGAAACATCAACGCAACAATTATTGATCTCAAATCCCGAAAGTGAAGCGTATGCACGTGAAGAACTTCGGAAACTAAACGACAAGTGGCAACAATTCAAGGAGCAGGTTAAAAGTAAACGCAAATCTTTGGACCAAGCTAGCGAATTTTTTGAAATAATAGAGAAGGTATGACAAATTTGTTGGGTTTTTCCCTTTTTCGCCCTTTTAAAGTATAACATTTTCCATGTTCTTACCAACAGATTGATGCCGAATACCATGAAATTTGCTATTTTTATAATAGTGTTTCCAATAAGATACCCTATTTGCGTGATCCCGTAGAGGCTTCCAATTTGGTGAATGATATTGATCGCTATGTTAACGAACGTGAAGCACCTTTAAGGGAAAAACTAGACAACGCAGCCAAGTGTTCACATGACATGACTAAAGTCTCCCAATTATATAATGATGTTATGACCATATTTCAGAACTTCATAAAACTTAAATCGGACATTACTATTGTTCAGGAACGTTTAAAGCATGAGGTACGTCTTAAGGAACAACGTGAAAAGGAGGCCCGAGAACAGGCTGAACGTGAAAAAATAGCCCGTGAAGCAGAAGCTCGAGAACGAGCGGCTCGTGAGGAAGAAGCACGTTTGCTGGCATTGAAAGAGCAGGCAGAACGTGAACAATTCGAACGAGAAAAGAAAGCACTTGAGTTGGCGGCACGTGAACGCGCTATACGCGAAGACGAGCAGCGTTTACAAGCAGCACGTGAACAAGCAGCCCGTGAGCAGGCCGCTTTAGAACAGGCTGCCCTACAAGCCAAACAAGCCCGTTTAGAGGCTTTGCGTGAAGAAGAGGCTCGTCTACAGGCTGCTCGTGAAGCAGAGCAGGCTCGACTTAAGGCTTTACGTGAAGAAGAACAGGCTCGTCTTAAGGCTTTGCGTGAAGAAGAAGCCCGTTTGTTAGCCTTAAGAGAGCAAGCTGTACGCGAAGAAGAATTTCGTTTACAACAGTTAAGAGAGCAAAACAAACGTGAAGAGGAGGCCCGTCAAAAGGCCTTAAGAGAAGAGCAAATTAAACGTGAAGAAGATGCCCGTCTGCAAGCAGTTAGAGAACAAATAGATCACCAACGTACTGTCACTGAAAATATACGCAAAGATGTTCAGATTAATCATATCTTTACCGAAATTAAATATTCTTCTCCTCAATTTACAAAACAATTAAAGGACGCAGTAATACGAGAAAATGATAAATTTACTTTTGAATGTGAGGTCAGTGGAAATCCAGAGCCAACAGTTGAATGGTTTAAAGATGGCATTTCCATAGAAAATAATCCCGATTATAAGACCAGTTTCAATAAGGGACTTTGCCGTTTGGTTATTGAGGAAACTTTCACTGCCGATTCCGCTAGATTTACTTGTCGTGCCTCTAATTTAGTAGGTAATGCCGAGACTTCAGCTACACTTTCGGTACGTGAAAATGCTGCTGATGTGCAAATGATTGCACCGCGTATTGTGCGCTTCTTGGAGAGTGGCAAAGCGAAAGAGGGATCTGCATTTGAATTCTCTTGTGCCGTAACTGGTAATCCTTTGCCTACAGTTCAATGGTATAAAAACGACAAATGCATTGATGATTCTCCAGATTATATTATAAGTTATAATAATGGTGAGGCAAAGTTACGCTTTGAGGAGGTATTTTTGGAAGATGATGCCATCTACACCTGCAGTGCTTCAAATCCGGCTGGCATTGAACACTGTTCGGCCAGTTTAATTGTGGAACGTAAGTGTGAATAAAAATGTAATTCTATACAATTTGTTGAAATAATCTTCTTCTTTTTTCTTTTTATTAACAGCTTTGGAACCCACCGAAATGCCTCATTTCAAAATACCTCTTACGAATGCTATGGCTCGCGTGGGTCAGAAAATTAAATTGGAAGCCTTAATTGGTGGTATACCACGTCCGGAAATTTATTGGCTACATAATGGCAAGCCCTTTTATCCTCGAGATATTAAGGTAAGTTTAATTACATAATAATTAAATTACATAAATCAGAACGCATTTCAAAACCATTGAATTACAATGCAGATAATCTCAATGCTTTTAATATTTGATATTCTATTGAATATTTTTCGTTTGCTGACTTACTCAAGTGGCTTGTAACAAGCTAATAACTGTTTTTAATGACTTGTTAGTTGGTGAGAAGTCTGTGTATTGATTATATAACATAAGAATTATATCTTCATGTTAAAATGGGGTTTTCGATAATTATGTTCGAATATAACTGCCATAAAATTCGTAAACATTAAAAGGATGATGCATGATGCATTTTTAAATAAATAACTATTTTTCATGCAGTTGTTGCTATTGTTCTTCTTCCAAATTTGAAAATTATCGTTTTGGCAACACTGGTTTAAACAGCTGAAGCACGTTTCGTGTCTTATTTTACTGTCAAACATCTTCAGTTTGGTCTATAATTTAAGCATGAAACGAACAACGCTTGCAAATCATTGAGTTTTATTATCAAAATGCGTGATCTGTTAAGAAAGTTCATCGCGCGCTTCTTCCATTTTATGGTCAGTTTAATCGACCCACTGAAGCGGTTATTCGCACCAAATTTACATTGTTGGACATTAAACAACCAACACGCTTTCGTAGAGTGCGAAATGAAGAAAATATCACAGCTGTATCGGCCAGTGTTAATGATGACCATCAATTATCGATTCGTCGCCGGTGAGCGCTACCGTGAGATGATATCCAACTTTTTTTGCCCAAAATGCAAGAACTTGACTTGCATGACACGTGGTTCCAACAAGACGGTGTGCCACAAGCCACACAGCGCGCGTAACAATAAACTTATTGAGAGGCGAGTTCGGTGAACATTTTATTTCACGTTCGGGACCGGTCAATTGGCCGCCTAGATCGTGCGATTTAACGCCTTTAGACTATTTTTTGTGGGGCTATGTTAAAGCCCGCTTCAATTGGCGCATTGTAACACAATATTGAAGCATTTATTCGTGAAATACCGGTCGAAATGTTGGAAAGAGTATGCCAAAATTGGACTAATCGGATGAAACATTTGAGGCGCAGTCACGGACAACATTTGCATAAAATAATCTTCACACATTAAATTATATGGACCGTACTATCGATTCAAATAAAGATTTCATTAATTTTTCTGAATTTTATGTGTTTTTGTTTTTTTAAACTTTCCTATAGCTCTTAAAAAATCACACTTTATAACAGACATATGTACCAACATTACAGAAAAAAAAATTGCGAAAATCGAACATACGTAACTCATAATATTTAAAAATAACGGTTACAATTTGAGCAGACCTCGTATATGGATGCTATCATTATTCAGAAGTCCCTATAGGAGGCGAATCTTTTCTGATTATACAGAATACGACCGCAAATTGACTCTGACAGAAACATACCCATAATTGAACCGACTTCTGTAGCTTCACTAACCGTGATTTAATGTTTTTGCATTTCTTGAACGTAAATTTTTATAATTAAATTATGTTTACACCCCTTTTCAATTATTTTTTCTATAATATCGTTTGTCCAACAACAAAAAACCAACGGATTTGTTTACAAAATATGTGAAATTCAATAAAAGTGTGGAAACATTGTTGAGAGAATAAGAAATAGAGAGCATAAGAAAAATCGCTGTTAAAATAACTCTTTCAGACCTGCCACTAAATTAATGTGAATTTTGTACTCATTTTTGGAAAATATGGTCTCCATATCGTACGAAAATATAATCAATGTTTAGATTTTTCCATTTTTATATCCTTCAAGGATTTTCAGGACACGCACAATTGATGCACTCGTTAACCTTTTTAACTTAAACGCATATTTATTGCACGCATCAAATGACTTCAAATGGTTTGAAACCTGAAAATTTATATTTTTTTAGTTAAAATATGCCCCAATTCACTATTTATTAGCCATTAGTACTTTTGTAGTTGTTAACACAAATATGTCTCTCCGCTCATTTTGACAAAACTGAAATCTGACGCAAGATATTCGAAATAATTTAAATAACGGTAAATCGAATGGCAGAATAGTGTGAGAAACAAATATAAAGGACAGTCAGCGAAATCGATGCATGTCGGTCTTTTTCTATTTTCGTTTAAATAGTGAGACCTAAACCCACCCGCACAATCGATGCATCACGGTCTGAAAGGGATAAAATAGATTCGATTTCACGACTGCATTCTATAGAGTTTTATGTGTCAATTTGTATGGGAAAAAACATCATGCCCCAGTTCTGTTTCAGCATTTACTTGTGGTTCCAGTCATTTCCTTATTAAAGCAATACGGCGATTTTTCCTTGGTTTAACCGAAGGAAAAACAAATAATAAGAGTGTGGATGAGCAAAATTAAATATCAATAAAATTTAACGTTGATCGATAAAGAGAACGACAGGAAAATTAAAGGAAAAAGTAAAGTCATGAAATGACATATTGGACTTCTGAGATATTATATTCGTCTCACAAAAATTGCCCTGAAAAAAAAAGACTGCAACGAAAAGTTCTACGAATACCCATAAACCCATTAGATACTCACCACATCACTTAAGTTTTTAAATCATAAAAATTATTGGCCACGAAATGTAAATATGTACCAAATTTTCAATCTTCTATTTTTAAATAAAAAATTAATAGCTTTTAAAATTTTGTAAAAAATAACAAAAAACAAAGAAACGTAATGAAAATTATTAATTATTTTTTTATTTTTTTTAATTTGTTTATGATTTATTTATTCACTAAATACGAGTATGTATTAAAAATTACGACTAAATCAAAAGATTTGGAAAAACTAACAAGGAAAGGAAATTATAACAAGTTATGGACGATTTGGCGATGCTGTACATGCAGAATTATATTCCAATTTTCGATAAATTGTAAATATTTTAATACTTTAATCCCATCATGCATACATATATGCTTACATTTTTAGAAATTAATGAATGCTTGATTTAAATACAGACTGGGGTTAATCAAACCTAGTCCTCTAGTTAATACTAGTAATATGCGCAGATATGTACGAGTATATATAGTTCTATGGAATTAAATTCGTGTTTATATTTCGACTTAATTTGCAAATTATCCAAGTTCATTTTATTTCAATAAAATGTTGGTTGAGTTTATAATTATATGTATGTATGTGCATATATACAAATATTATTAAGAATTATTCAAACAAAGTCCTATTGACCGCTTTAAGCGATTTAGTTCTCAGTTCTCACACAATTAAAAGGAATAATTTTCATAAAGTTTTATTATATTATGAAAGAAGAGTTTTAATATTACACGCAACAAATGCAATAATAAACCCACTATATGTATGTGGCGTGGTGTAGGGTACAACAAAAAAACTAAAAATTTGACGTCAAAGACAAAAACAAAATAATTGTCACAAATATCTAGAAAGCAAAGCAAAAAAAAAAAAAAACAAACATTTGAACTAAATTTTACGATAATATTTAATGACAAACTCAAGGCAAACCCATACTGTAAACAAAATGTTAGACAAATTAAAAATTAATGGAGAATATTTCAAAACTTTTATTTCAAAATAATTGTTTAAGAATTAAATCATCAAAATTTTAATCGTTTGTTAAAATTTTTTTTTGTACATATTCACGTACATATAGACAATTGCTTCTAATATTTTGAATCAGATTAGAGAATGGGGAATAGGCAAATGCTTGAAACTTTGAAATGCTCAAGTGGGTCTCATACACATCAAGGCGGGGATCCAGCCGCAATTTGGGCATAAATCTAATGTTCTGAAGTACAGACGGCCAGACCTAAAAATCCTAACGATTCTAGTGTGAGAGCGCATTTGAAGATAATGTGGATCACAGATGTAGATATTTGTAGACTGTGCTCACGGGCAACCGAAGCAGCAGAACACATATAATGGCATAACTCAAAAGAAGCGATTCTGAGATAAACGCTATTAAACATTTTAATTTAGCCAACCTGATAGAAAAAGTACAAGACACTTTTGATTGCCCGTCAATGAAAAAAATAGATAAAAACACAATTTTATGATATCTAAAGATATAATTTAAATTACAGTTCGTCTTATATTTCTGCATTATTAACTCAAAAAAATGTGTTTTTTGAGTTATGTATGTCGCTCTTCTCGCAAATAAGCGATATGTACTCAAAACTTTTAGTTGACCACACTGCTTTATTTGACAAACGATTTAGCAGCTGATAATTTGTTGCCAATTTAGAGATTTCCAAGCGAAATGTAGAGTTTTTAAACTGCCAACTTGGGACAATTAGCATTGTAGGAGGTTAGTCCGGAGTCACATTATGGAATTTTTCTCCCTGAAATTTTTTCTTATTCATACATTGAAATTATTTTTACGGAAATTGAAGGTTTTTATAAAAACAAAACAACTACGAATAAACGAACAAAAGATAATTTCAGAGCACATGAAACACTATAATCGATACCGTTCTTCTCTCCACCCTCTCCTATAAACTCAGAGCTCCAGAGAGACAAATGTCATAATATGACCACTGATGCCAGATGTGACGATTTATCGTCATTTTGACGATTTTAAGTGCCAAAAACAACTAAATGACGATTTGATGACGATCAAAATGAAAAAAATTATATAGTTTAACATTGTAGAAATTTTTATATTGAATTGTGTAACCAAATTTTAAAACGGTTTGATTTTGAAGATAAATTTAAATATTTAAGTATAATCTAATAAATTGATAATAAAAATCTATCAATTTTTGGAATTGTCAAAGCGTTTCCAAATTTTGTAAATAAGGAAGAAGTACAAATGTTGGATTCTGAATTCAGAGAACTCCAATTATTAGATTTGAAAAACGTATGTAATAAAAATGAAACAAACTTATTAAATTTTTGGAAAAAAGTTTGCGGATTGAAACGAAATGACTTACTTACATATTTCCAACTTTAAAAATATTTATTAAAAATATTTTAATTTCACCACATTATTCTGCTAATGTGGAAAGAATATTTACCAAAGTAAACATTAACAAAACAAAATTGAGAAATCGATTGGAAAAAGATACACTTGAAAGTATTTTATAGATTATTTAAAATTAAAGAAATCAAATTGTTTTTATACTCCAATTAAACCAGATTTATTAAAAATGTATAATAATGTCATATATTTATGAAATATATTTATAAATAAACTTACGTATATTCTCAAATATAATTTTAGAAAATTTCAAGGACCTAATAAGATCTAAAATTTATATTTTTACTTTTATTAGTAATTATTTTTCAAAGTACAATTAGAAATTATTTTAATCGTTTTTCGTTAAAATAATTTTTTTATTTTTCTTTTATATACAAGGCAAAACTATATTCTAAAGTGCATGTGTATATCTGTTTGTTTTTTGCTAATAAAACCTAAAAAGAAAAACTTTTTTGTGTTTTGACGATTTTTTTAAACTTTTTGATGATTTTTTAAAACATGATGACGATTTGATGCCCAGAGTACCTGGCAACTATGCACCAGACTTACAACACGTATTTTCTTATGGCATATATGCATGCATACATATATTATTTCTACGAACCTAGTGCAGTCCTCTCCCATAGAGTTGCCAAGAAAAAGAGATATCGTGGAATATTAAACTCAAAACTTAGAAATACTTGGCATGCAATAAAAATTCTATGACTTGGGAATAACTTAATTTTTCATATTGCTGGATTTTTAAGTGTTCCTTAATGTTTTACTTTCTAAGTGTTTTAGTGTCGATCAAATTAAATGCTAACTTCTTAATTTTAACCCACAATTTATTCAATTTGATCAATTTATTTGTTTAACACATACAATTTTGTATATGTAATTCCAGACAGAGCTTTTGCTAAGTATATTCGTATGGACTTAAAAAAATTTTAATACATAGATTTTTTCTGGTTGATTTTGTATTAAATTTGTATTAATAAAGAAATACATATTTAATAGCCTAGTAGGTCCATAGTTAGCTTCTTATACGTTTAGGTACCTGTAAAGTCCTCTGCATATTCATTCCTTTCGAATAAATTTTTAATATAAATAAACGACATTTAAATTGCAATTAAACTTATGTTTTCAACAAAAAAATTACTTAAAGAAGCCATAAGGAAACAAGTATCCATTTTTTAAACAAAGAAAAAAGCATATTTATTGCAATGCTCTTGTTTATTTCTGTAATATATGAAATAAAAAAATTAAAAACCTACAGAATAAAAAAATTTAAAATAAACATTTTTATTTTACTGAAATTGTAAAATACAATCTTCGTCGTATAACATCCACTATTTATTACAAAACAAAAAAAGAAAGATGAAATAGATGACATATCAATGACAATAGCAAATAGACGTCATACTGTATTTGTGTCAAGTTAATTCAAATTAAACATTAAATACCAAAGACTTACTTTTAGAATACTCGTATCAGGCACTGTACGAGTGTGTGTGAAAATGTATGGTCCTCTTATTTTGTAATAAAATTTGACTGATAAAATAATTTATTGCCAAAATAAACATTTTAAAGGTTTACATATATATACCTTACATATGTAAGGTACATACATATATACATACTTATATATCTCATAAAAGAAAAAGCCATTTAAAACGTATTTCTAAGCAACTACAGAAAATATTAAAAATATAAAATTAAACATAAAAAGCTAAAACAGTTTCGTGTATTGTATTCACCACATGTTGCAGAGGATGCCAGTAGTAAAACATTAGTGCATTAAGAGTACTGTTTACGAAAGTTATCTATAATTAATATCGGGTGGTTAAATTTTAAGGGCCCATGTTGAATGTGAACCACACCTAAACGTCAAGCTTTTTTCTGCATTTCATTTCCATTTCAGACTAACTCAATGGGAACCATGGAAAGATACACAATCGAGCAATGCATTAAAGTTATACAGGCTTATTATGAAAATGGCCGTTCAAATCAAAATGCAGATTGTGCACTTCGTGATTTTTTCGGTCAATTTAATCGTCCAAATGTTTGTACAATCCGAAAAATCGTGAAAAAATTTGACTAACCCCGGTTTGAAGGCAATGTAAAACACCAGTGCTTGCTCATATAGCTGGTACTGCAGAAAATATTGCTGTTGTTCACAATAGTGTGGCCGAAGAGCCGTCCACCTCAACTGCCCAACAATTGTACCTCTTATTCTCGTCGTTGATGAACATTATGCATAAAGACTTTCATTTACAAGCTAACAAGATGCAATTGACTCAAGAACTAAAGCCTCTTGATCATTTCAAACGTCGTCAATAGTCAGAATGGTGGCAAGAAATGGCAATGATCAAGCCCCGGCTCTGACATCTTGAAGCAAAGAAATATTAAAAAAAGAAATATTTCTTTCGCGACTCTTTCTTAGCAGTCTTCTGGCAAAAGCTCTGAGAGTAATTAATTGCCATGAACAAGCTTCTCAAGTCTGTCGTTCGGAGTCGACATTAAACTGTAGGTACAGATACTCGTGGATAAAAATTAACACACACAACATGAGTGCTGCAATCCTGACACAGGGTTGTAAAGACCAATTATGTATGTATGTAGTTGCCAATTACCATATACATACAATTTGTAATGGTGAATGCTAATTATCAATTACTTGTAATTTGTAATGTGAAAATATCAAAATCCATTCGTTTAATTCGTAGTCTGTATGCCTCGCGATGCAACTTTTCACGTTTCGTATCCATAAAGTAACACAGATTTCACGATAAGCTGACTGCATATATCGTTTGATCTGCAGATAGAGTCTAAAAGCCCAAATGTTTGCCTTTCTGCGTTAATTGGGTTAAAAACATTACACTTGCATCCAGCCGTTTTGTTGATAAAACTTCTTAGGTAACGCTACGAACAGAACCGTTTGGTATGCATGTCGTTGTGCGGGAGTTTATGTGCTCTGTCCGCCATTTTATATATCTCGAGTTAATAAGGACACTTTAGGTTTTTGATACCAAAATTTTGAAAAT
The DNA here is from genome assembly GCA_963576795.1 of Metopia argyrocephala. Taxonomy (NCBI): domain Eukaryota; kingdom Metazoa; phylum Arthropoda; class Insecta; order Diptera; family Sarcophagidae; genus Metopia; species Metopia argyrocephala. The sequence continues at coordinate 44,126,297 of OY756210.1, forward strand.
CTGCAATCCGTTTTCGGCTATTTATCTCCGAAACTGGACGAGATATCCGAAAACGAATTGCAGACTTGAAAAATTTGGGGTCGAAAATCTAAATCGAGATATATAAAAAAAAATATGAAATGGCGGACGATATGCTGTAAGTAAGCCCTAAGTGCATTCTAATGGTTATTATTAGACTCACATAAGTTGCTATTTTTTTATTATTAAATTACAATTATGTAATTAACTACTATTAATTATTACACATTTCAGTAATAAGTAATTGTCCCTTACTAATTACTTATAATAGTAATTGAATAACAAATTGAAAAATTTAATTAAATACGTAAGTAGTAAAATTTAGTTACAATTATTTGTAATTGATAGTTAGTACACTACATGCAATGTAATTAATAATTGAGAAACTATTGGTTTAATTAAAGACAGAATACTAAATTGCATTTATTTTAATGAAAAACAGCTGTCTAATAAATTCTTATAGGAAAGTCAAAGAATAGATAAATACTTTTGCCAATCTAAGACCAAAATATAGCCGTATTATTGTCAGAAGTGAGTTATTTCAGTTAGAATTAGGTAACTAAACTCATAAATAATAATTTTCTGAGTAAAAAAATTATGTACAATAACAATTTATGTTATAAATCCTAAATGGACGTACTGCAGTGAAAATAGAAACTTTTACAAGTGGATTATTAAAAGTTTTCAACATTTCTACCTATTGAAAGAACAATAAATATTAAATAGTTTCATGACATGCAATTGTAATTTTTTACAACATCATACTTTCATTTGACAGCACTGTTGCAAAATGTTCAAATGATTTTTAAAAGAAAATAAAACTGGCAAAAATATAATCTATGGGTCTATAATTGCTGCGAGTAATGAATGTAAAACGTTACACCATAACAATATTTTGGCAAATAAAGTGTTCGTGTGCCTTTAATTTTCAGCATATTCGTTTTAATGCTGTAAAAATATTATCGACATTCGTATTTTTCAGAGGTTTTGTGTTCTTAGCCTAACGGCTGGTCGAAAGAGCTCAACGCAGATCGTGGGTGGTAGTGTTCTGGTTCTATCAAAATTCATTTTATTTTTTCTTTTATGCTTCTTCTTGTTCTACAAACGAGTATTTGTGAGTGACCAACAAAATATTTCTTGTATTTTCACCACAGATTTCATGTTGGGGTTTCGAGTATTTAATTTTGTTGCTTGTATGCAAGTGCACACATAAACACACACTTCATTCATTCATTTTTGTTCTGATTTTAAATTGAAATTTTGTATATAAACAGTATGTAGTTGCAATAAAAAATTAATACTCGTATATATTAATTTCACAAACAAATTTTATGTTTCTGGCTACAGTTTGCAATACATACTCGTACATACAAAATACGATATAATTTGTGTTTTTATTTCTATTAAATCTATACCAAAAATAAAGAAAAAATAGAGTACAGATACATAGTTTAAGTAAACATTCAGATCATCGTTATTTTGTTTGGTTGGATATAAATTTATTTGAAGTTTTTGTTTAATTTGTATGTTTTACGAAGAGAAAAAGAAAAAGGAAAACTGGGTGGTTATAGTTTCACTTAGAACTGCACAAAATAGAAGACTAATGGCCTGTTTCTGTATGCCAAACAATTTCAAACGAATGAAAATTTGTATGAAAAGTGCTCAAAATTATTAGAAAAATTTGGTGTTTTTCATACAAATTTTCAATCGTTTGAAATTGTTTATCATACAGAAACAGGTCATAAATACTGTCTTTAAGAAGGTTTTAAAAAAATAAAAAATAAATTTCTATATGATATTGCACTCAAATATATGAGATTAGAGACCAGAGGACTTTTGAAATATTTTTTTTTATTCAAACTAATCATGCTATTCAATAGCACACGTATGAGAACAAAACTGTCTAGCAAGAAGAAAGTTGCTATAAAAAGCTCTAATATACCGGTATTTTATAAAAAATTTATTGTGGCCTACCTTAGTTAAGCCAATTTTTTGTGGCTGGTTTTCGTGAATGAAGGCTGTAACTAGACAAAGAAAATTTAAATATTAATTAAAAATTAGTTTGCTTGATGAAAGACAAAAACTTCTTGCGAAATGAAGAACTGCAAATCAAGTAATACTTTCCAAATATTAATAAAATTCTTGAATACGCTCTAAAGAAAGAAAATTGGATAGAATTTGAATTGAAGCGAAATTCGAATTGTTGTGACTACACTTGTGGTCATAGAATTAAGCTCCTCACGTAAATTTTTTTTTGTTAAGACCAATACTTAGAAGAGTAAACCCCTACTCATACTGTGAATTGTATTGGAATGATGAAGATAGATAGATTTATTTTCCAATCTTTTGTCAGTTGATCAGTCCATGGCCAGTGTTATACCTTAACCACAGTGTATACAGTGACGAAACTTCAACAACTATAACAAGAAAAACACACAGCAAGATAGCCACAACAAAATGTTTGCACACACAACCTCACAGTGTATAATAAGATAGCCACAACAAAACTGTGTGCACTGTGTACACTGTGCTTTCATCCTTGAAATGATCACTACCAATTAAAACTTCTGTCAATTTTAATTGTGTATATATTGTGAAGTGGTGAGTATCTTTGCAAAGTTGATTGATTGGTTATGATCCTTGCTTAGTTCAGTCTATTGCTTACCAGTAGATGGCGTTTTCAACTGATTATTAGTTAAATGCCAAAGTCAAAGGTGGATACGGTAGAATTTGAGGGGCAGCTTCTTAAAGGTGGACTTCTTTTTGCTAATGAAAATTCAATGAAAATTTAATTTGCCGATAATAAAAAGATGGTGGTCTAGTGGTAAGTGTGTTGGCTTACTAATATGATAGCACGGGGTTCAAATCTCAGCTTTGACAGCTTGAAAAAAAAAGAAATATGAAAAAAATATCCCTTAGCAGTCTTTTGACAAAAGCTCTGGGAGTAATTGATTGCCAAGAAAAAAGCTTCTCAAATTTGTCGTTCGGAGTTGACTTTAAACTGGAGCTCCCGGTACTTATGGATAAAAATTAACAGGGTAGTGATGGCCAATTATGTATGTATGCATGTATGTATGTATGTAATAAAAAAAATTATAACATCATTACAGCAACATTTAAAAATAGTGACTTATATTTTATTCAAATTAAAACTATTTTTAATAATCTGGAGATCAAGAGTTTGAATCTCTAACAAATTGTTGATAATTTTTTATTAATTTTGTTTCGTCATGAAACGCTCGAATTAGTTCAGAAACTAAATTTTCAAGGGGATGATACCCGGCTGGGTGTTTCCTTAGTTTTATTTTATTATTTTTTATCTAAGGGCACTGCAGCGGACGTTAGCGTCCAACTAAAGCTATATTTACACCACCTAAGTTCTAATCTGAGTTTTATATCAGAAGCGATCACATATAGACTCAGATAGTTTAATTACAAATTCAATTTAATTTTTATTGTTTTTGCTTGAGCTCAGTTGAAACATAGAACATTTTCTACTTTCAAAATTATTGCCGTCTGAGTTGTAACTGTTATAATCTGTTATAATCAGATGAGAAACTAAGGTAGTGTAAATACAGCTTAAGCCTCAATTAGTCCAGACATAACGTAAATGTAACGTACCAGCTGACATGACAACTAAATGGGATAGACGTGCAAATGATTAGTCGAAATTTAACGTATGTGAAGGAGACGTAGGTTTCTATGGCTTTAGAATTCTCTCTACGATTTTACGACACAAATACAGGCAACTGACACAAATATGTACGAGTACGCATTCATAAACAAATGTGTGCCAACATAACAATGAAAACGGATTCTTCAATTTTGGAAATGGGAATTATGAAAATAAAAAGAGAATTATTAAAATTAATGCTTTTTTTTAATAAATTATACGTAATATTATTAAAATATACATAAAAGGACACAATAACCGTATTATGACAAAAATGTTTAAGAAGATCGATACAAAAATGTTCAAAAACGTGATAGGCGGATAATCTATTTATTTAAATTTATAATTTATATGAAAAAATAACAATTTTGATTTATCTAATTTAAATTTTTTTAATTATCAATTCCGAGTTTGTAAAATACGTCTTCCTGCTATCCTCCATCAATTCATTTTTGCTCCGAATTATCAGAATTACAACAACTAGTTTATTTATCTTTTTTCATTTACTTCCATTATGTGACATATACGACCACAGCAGAGGTGTTTAGAGGGTTCGGCTGGTGTAGTACAAAATAATCTTTTCAAAAATAATTTCAGTGCGTTTAATAGAATTTAGTTCAGATCTTTTGTAATTAACCCCTTTTTATGACCAGACAATTTAACAAAATAAATGAAAATAGAACTAGAATTTACAGACAAATTAAATTATTATCAATTAATTTTTAATTGAATCAATAATAACTTTAATCAAAATTACAATTCTCTTAGATGTTAAAAAGAAATCAATAAACTTTTTAATTGTTTCAACAACTTTCGTTCATCAGAGTAATTAAAAAAGAAAGTAATTAAATGTGCTGTTTTCATAATTAGAATCATTTGTTGAGATTTATCAATGCCTTGAAATTTTGTTAAAACCTTCAGCTGGTTTCTTATGACGATCGTAAAACTAAAGAACTGCAAACGTAGTTCTGCACCCTGTTTGCATTGAAAATATTGTTACGATTACCCCGCACTATTTTAAATCTATCTGTCTTATATGCCGCCTTCTTCTTAGCCATGTGTTGAGCAATATTTTCATATTTTTTTTCACTTTTTTTGATTCTTTTTGTGTTTGTCTGCACACCACCGGATACATTCACATCCCCATTAAAAACACATTTTTATTGTGTAAATAAATAGAAAATAAAAAATGTTTTGCAAAAATACAAAAACGAAAAAAAAACATTTTTTTTTTAAATTAGACAAATTATTCAAAATGAAATACAAAAAGATTTCAAAGAGAAAAATTAATGTGAAAAATTCAGAAAAAAATATAAATTGTATATCAAAATATAAAATGTTAGCACAGAATAAATGTATGATATTTAACATTTTCTATATTATCAATAGATTGCAAATACATATTCACCACACACCACATACATACACACACAATCTTGTTTTTCTTTCTTTCAAAACTCACCATAATTCATTGGTTGTTAATAAATTTTTTTTGCAAATTATTTTCAGTATGAATACGGTCGTGTAACGGTTATAATCCCGCAAGCTTATCCGAACGACGCCGGAGTTTATGTATTGACTGCAAAAAATTTAGCAGGTGAAGCGTATAGTTCGTGCAACGTTAACGTTAAAGGACGTCTACCCAACGAAACATCCGATTCGGAAATGGCTTCCGATATGGATGTAGAGCCAATCAAACCCTCAGTACAATTAGCCTTGAAAGATGTCTCAATATTTGAAGGCAAACCAGTACGTTTGGATTGTGTAATAGTGGGCCAACCTGAACCAGAAGTTATTTGGTATCACAATGACAGACCCGTTAAAGAATCGGCTGATGTACAACTGCTATTTCAGGGTGATAAATGTTCGCTAATTATACAGGAAGTGTACCAAGAAGATAGTGGCAACTATAAAGTGGTGGCCATTAATTCGGCTGGTGAAGCCTCAAGTGGTTGTGAATTGAAAGTGACACCATTGAATATAGCCGAACCAGCTACAAGAGCCCAATCGGAAAGACAATCACAGGCCAAGGAATTGGAACCGAAATTTGAAAAATTCCTAAGTGATGTGTTAGTTGATGAAGGTGAAACTGTTGAAATGGAAGTTGTCACGAGTGGCGATAAGCCTATGACAGCCAAATGGTACTTAACCAATAAGGAATTGTGCGATACCGATCGATTACTGATTGAATCAAATTCTGCTGGTGGTGTATTCAAACTAACCATACGCAGTGTCAATAACGACGATAAAGGTGTTTACACTGTCAAAGTATTTAATAACGCAGGTGAAGCAAAATGTTTCTCCCACTTGAATGTTAAGTCCGTGAATGTGCCAGAAAGTCAACGTTCTCAACAGGTGGAGATTGTAGAGCAAAAAACCTGTCCTGAATTTAAAGAGCTGTTCTCTGACAAAACTGCCAATGTGGATGATGTGGTGAAATTCGAGTGCATAGTAAAAGGTAAACCCACACCAAAGATTCACTGGTATTTTAATGATCAGCCAGTGCATGGTCATAATTTTCTTGTTTCCACCAGTGGTGAACGTGAAGTTTTGACTATACAGAAAGTAAGTTCCGATACAGTAGGCAAAATTAGTTGTATAGCTGAAAATGAAGTGGGTAAGGCCACTTGTGTAGCATTTCTGGGTTTAGTAGGCTCTGGCCTAGAGTATATGCCAGCCCAAAGTCATATGCAAACCATGACTCAAGAGCACAACACTGATTCATCACGTGTGACTATTAAGAAGCAAACATTTACCACCACTTCCACCTCACAAGTTAGTTCGTATGAAGGTAATATGCCACAAACTGAAATTCACACCTCATCGGCTCATATCGATCAGTCACTAAAACAGTTGGGTACACAAAGACCAGAAATTTTGGAGTCTCATCATTATCAGGAATTACACAAATCCAAAGATATGTCCTCACCACATGTGCAACAAAAATCATTTGTACTCGTACAATCAGCCTTAAATGGTACAACAGCCGCCAACACCAACAACATTGTACCCAGTTCACCTACACGCACACGACGCGAAATAGCGCCACGTTTTACAACACCTTTGACGGGTAAAATTGTCGATCAGGGCGCCGATGTAAGTATGGAAGCCATTTACGATGGTTTTCCATCACCCGAAATTAAGGTGGAAAAGAATGGTGCTCAAATTTTTGATACGGATCGTGTAAAAATAGCAAATAAATGCAATCGCGTTACTATCGACTTAAAACAAGTCAATGTAACAGATGCTGGCCGCTATGCAGTGACGGCCAGCAATTCAATAGGTCAATCGACCAGCACAGCTGATTTAGTAGTGAAAAGTAAGTAAAAATATATATTTTATTTCCACTTATACGAGTGTAATACAAAAAAATAAAAATAAATAAAAATATGTGTAGAGGCCATTAACAACTAAGAGAAAAGTGCTTTAGTAATACAAATTAAATTAAGAATTTGTCAAGTGATGTAATGTGATAATGGGGGTGGGATGTTGAATCATAATTTTATTGTTTCTGACTACTAAGTTGACAAGTTCTTTTTCTTCTTCTTCTTTTTTTTTTTTGTATGAATGTATTCGAATAAAGCAAATTTTTATATGTATTTGCGTGATATACTATATGAAACGGCTATAGAAATCATTTAAGCTTTTTTCATTCGGATTAAAATTTGCCACAGTGTTCTACAGAGAGAATTGTGGGTTTAATAGACAACAAAAACGTTGCACTAAATCGAAAATACGATCTTCCCTACTCTGGTGGTATTTTTAAAATTTGCATTGCACAGAAATTTGTCAAACAAGCGGTTTATTTTGTTTGAATAAAACAGATAACCAAAGTCAGTCGGGTTTTAATTTAAGCCAATATGCTGAATTCTCGCTACAATTTAACTGGTTAACGAGAACTTACACTATTAATTGTAGTTTTTGTAGGTTTGGTAATAAATATCGGAAATAAATATTTCTTTATATAGAAATCAATGAGATTTTAGTTAATAGTAAAACTTAAAAAGGGACTTCCGGGATGCTAAGACGAGCACTACAGTGATCAGCTAGTGGAGGTGTCAGCAATAGGTCAAATACTAGACACTTAAGCAGGTCTAACGACCTAGCCTACCGATTGGTTGGCAACTCTTTCTTCGGATAAACTTATGATTGCAGAAATCTATGAACGATGTAAGAACGAACTGGGTAATAAGTTTACAGGCTACATACTCTTTTAAGGAGGAAACAATCCGGAGGTATACGGGGGATATTTGCACACAAGAGGGATAAATTTGGACATACACCGAAATATTCTTGCCACCATTTTTCGGTGATTGATAGTTATATAGACAAAAAAAAAGCAGGAGATAGCCATACCATCTGATAGTCGCACTGCCAACCGAACGCTTATCTAGAATTTAGTATTGGACTGTCTGGTGAGACTAGGAGTTATTATGTATTTCGATTGGAACGAATTTTCAAAAAAAAAAAAAATTTGTATTTATTATTGTTTTTTCGAATGAGAAATGTCTTTCGATTTGAATCGAAATACAAAATATCCTTCCAAAACCCGGCTGGGCAGAGACAGATCAGACTATGCTGAGTTCCTTTTCATAGGGTCACTTATAAAAATAAAAAGACAGATATATTTGCCAGAAAGAGAACGTTCATGCAACTGATGGGTTCATAAACCTTCTGTGGAATGGAAAATAGAAAGCTTGCAAGGGCAGACTGTGGAAAAAAAATTGGGTACTCTTCTTGGGCTAGATCGGTCTTAGACTTTACGAATTTCTACTTGGTGTCTATGATCGAAAGAAATTTGAGTCGTGCCTTAGATTCCCTAGGGATAATCTAAAGATATTAACGGGACCCCTAAGCGTTCACCGTAGACTCAATGGGCATTTATATAGAATAGAAAAAACTTCGAGTTGTTTATGAAAATTCTATTACGGTGCAAGCGAAGCATCAGAGCATATACTCTGCACATGTGTAGCATTAATGTAATGTAGTAAATTGAGCCTTAGTTAGGCAATTGTCAAGTTTGGCTCCGGCCGACATTTTGAAATTCGCCAGAGCAACGTAGCATGGTGGAGAGATTTTCTGTATAATAAAGTAATCCGTTACAGAGATCTATAAATCTTAGATATGAGCCGTCAAAGAAACAATAGAGTTTACTTACATAGGTCGGGTCGCTGGAGATTTAATTATGCTGTCACGGGCTCTGACACCTCCAGAGTATACTCCATGATTGACTCATGCTTTAGAGGACGTTCACTTGATAATAGCATAGTTGGACGAAATCAGATACATAGGCTTCATTTTGCGTAAACAGTGTATATAGTATATTACCTATACATAAAACGCACGTATAATTAATTATATGTATGTATAGGTGAAGGTCCACACCATGCGTTCTTGCATAGATGCGTATGATACTTTGTTCTGAATTCAAGTTATATGCAATGCGTTTTATGCGCCATATTATTTTTTTTAAATCAGCTGTAGTGTTAATATTGTTAAAAAACAAAAACAATTTAGGCAAAATGGAAAGTGAAATTGAGATTTTAACAGAATTTTTGGAATTCACTGCTTTCATATTTATAATATTTGGTGCTACAAGGGCCTACGAAAAGCTTGAAAATAACACGAGACGATTTTCTTAAGTGTCTCCTCCATAGCACTAGCATAATAACAAATACAACAGACAGAGATGGTACTCAGTACTTAAACGTAATCGATAATAGAATAGAATACTTTTTTCTTGAAAGTTATTGCAACCTTTTTAATGAAAACTTTTTTTATAAAAAAAAATTTTCTACAAAGGAATCCACCACACAAACATACATATTTAACGATAACATTTAAAATAAAATAAATTTGTCATCCATGACTATCAAAAACAGCTGATATTTGTTCACAACTCATGCGACGGATACTATAGTACAAAGTAAACCTAGTTTCTTGCGTTGATACGTCTATGCATTCTATGCGTTTTGCTGTGCAATTTGTCACATACCATTACGTTGATACTACTTTTTTGTCAGATGCATAAAAAGGACAGACACATAAATGCATGGTGTGGACCTTCAATTTATGTAAATACGGGGATAGATTATTACAGTACTTCCGTCTTTAATCTCCTAAACAATTACCCATCTCTGATTATACGATAAATCTTTTTTAAATTGCAAATTATTTTAACAAAATTGCAAATAATCAAATTTTTCGTATGCATTAAATAAATAAAAAAAAAAATAAAAAACATTTGTAGTTAAAGACTACTGGGTGTAGGAAGACAAACAAAATAAAATAAAATCTATAAAATTCTGTATCATTTTATAGGCAATAAGACAAACAAAAAATTTTAAAGAATAAAAAAAAAGATTTCCTTTTGCCAAAATTTTTCACAAATATAAACAAAAAACTAACCGAATTTAAAAACGAATTTATGTATAATGTTTTAAATATTAAATTTATTTTTTGTTGTTTTTCTGTTATGATTCTTCAAATCTTTATTTAAAATGCGACTGTCAATATATTCTATAAAGATAAATGACAGCCAACACCACTATAAGAATAATAATAATAAAAATGGTGGCATGTGTCCCTGACCAAATGAAAATTCAAAGTCTTTTTGCAAAAATTAATAAAAATTTTATATTTCGTTCTTGCGTTTTTTAATAGACTACAGCAAAAAAAAAAAAAAAAAAAAAAAGGAATCGAATATTGAAATATTAATTGATATTTAGATCAAAAGTGGGGGGAGGGGGAAGAGACTGGGTTCTTGTTTATTTAGCAAATGATATATATTTCATATCTACTTATACATCTAGAATAATAGACTTCAATCATTTCTATTTTTGTTCATTCATTGGTAAAAAAAAAAATATTTATTTATTGGCTGGATAATTTTATTTATTTTTTTTTTTGAAAAAAAAAATTATTTGGTAATATAAAATAAAATTATTTACTGATAATCATGTATGCACATACGAAATAATTAATTTTTTCTTTTTTTAAATTTCATATTGAAAGGCATTTCAAGAATTTTTTATGAGAACATACTCATACACTATATGGACGTATGCATTAATTATTTTGCACTTTTATATATTCTTGGAAAAGAGAAAATATAGAAAAAAGTTATATGCTAATTACGAGTATTTAACAAAAATTTATTGACTCATGGGCAACCCCCCCACATGTACATAAACAGCTGTTACACAGATGGCAATAAATTTTTAACTTTCTCTTTTAGACCGACAAAATGAAAATAAATTTTTTCCCTGTCAGACTGTCAAGAATTCTATTTGTTTCTAATAGGAAAAAAATGACAGTTAAAAAACAAGAAAAATAAAACCATTTGTCTTCATTATTGAGTAAATTCTATGACCCCTTTAAGTCAATTAACACGGAATATACAAAAAAGTGTATTATTGTCGAACAATTTTATAAATTAATTTTTTTTTAATAAAGTAGGATTTAATAACCAAAAAAAAAAAAAAAAAAAATTTAATGTCCAAATAATATGTCAAGGCGAACAAACGCTTACTATGTTACCTAAATTAGGGCGTAAAGCGCATAGTAATTTTGCGCTCACCATTTACGCAGCAATGAGCAACTTAAACAACAGCGTCAACGTTGTGTCAAGAAGAGTAATGTTTACTTACCTTGTTTAATAAAAGTCGCTAAATAGCCATAAAAAAGAGAAATAGAATAACCAAATTGGTCTGAAAGTAATAACTAAAATGTCATTACTTAACAAAATGGTAGGCAAACATGTAAAAACATACAACAAGAGTTCTTTTGCAACTAACTTCACTTATTTACAGGCTGTCAAAATTGAAATTTCCAATTGCAAATTCGAAATTATTAATTTCGTTGAAATTTACGCAGTTGATAAAAATCATTTGTTTATATCCAGATTTTTATAGGTTTTAGAAGAACTCACTCAATTAGTCACTCATCATCTTTGCACCAATTTGTTTTCTAAACCGAAAGCATTTCGGAAGGATTAATCAAATAAAATGAGAATTGTGGGATTTTGCTTAAAACAACTGGCGAGAGATATAAATACACTTAAAATACACACTTTGGCGAATATATCCACATTAAAACCACCATGCAATTCGAGCTCAAATACGGCTTTTAGTCCACGGAACTAAATTGAAAAATATATCATAAAACTACTTACTTTGAGCTACATTACCCATTTTTAAAATACTTTAGAACCTTATTCTTTAGGGTTTCTTCGTTATACAATTGTGATACTGTTTTAACACTAATGTTACAACAAGTGTTTAAACACTGAAGGCTTAGAAGGCCGGCAGTGCTGCCAGCTGTGAGTTTTTTTTTATATGTTTTAGTGTTTAAACGGAGATTCAAATGCAGATTTAATGCTATTCTCCATTTTTGTCCATCGTTGCATTTTTGTAATTCTAATCTATTGTATATGTAAAAGAATTACAAGCCTTCTTTTTTCGTATTGTTCTCTTGTCGGCAGTGTTGACTAATATGGATAAATGTAAAAAGGGAGCACTGACAAAATTGTTGTAATTCCGATTATCCGAAACGACTGACAATTAAAAAAATGCAAAGATGGAGAGGAAAAGAGACTACATATGTAATAGAAAAAGAGTGATGTGTTTGACAAGACTACAACCAAAGTATTGCATAGCATGTAGAAAAACTATAATTCCAATATACGATTTATGAAGAAAAATGCGAGTTGAATAGTTGATGATTATCATGAAAGTGTACTGGTTACAAAGAACTCTGAAAAGGCTAGCATAGTTGAAGTCGAAAACATGTAGAATTACGTCATGCAAATAATTTTCTTTTGTGAATAGGAAACAAACTGAATTCATGTAATACAATATAGTTGTGAATTAAGTAAATTTAATTAAAAATAATTGCAAATCTGACAGAAATTTGAACTTGGATTTTTGAAACATTTACAAAAGAATTTGGTGGAATTTTTTCTTTTCTTCAAAAACCAATTACTATGCTTATCCGTATTTAATTTTAACACTTTTAGCACGACTTAAATTATTTGGGTTCTTAACTTGATATAAGTAATATTTAAATTATTTTTAAGCTGTCTGTTGAGAATCGAATCCACGACTCTGGGGCCTTTTTCTGTAATTCTCTTAAGCTAAAATGCTAAAATTTTTAGTTTTTGAAACAGGCATGAAACTTTTAAATTACAATAAGCGTTCAGGAATTGTTTTCGTATCCAAAAAGTCCGAGAGAGTTTTAACTTAGGAGAGAACAAGGCCTCAGACATTAGAAGACTAGTATACATAATCCAGGTAAACGGAGCAACCAATTCAGTAGTGTTTTTTTTAAATCAACGACCGCCAACTAAATAATATTTAAAAAAAAATTATACTAAAACCGGCAGCGAAAAACTATTCTAAAAATTTTGCTTTGAACATCAACCATTTCTACACCGATATTATATGCTATATGTATAAGTAGCAAATTATTTTTATATTTTAAGAGCCCATCTAATAGTTCTAACCTTAAATAGCCAATCATTCATATTTGTATTTAAATTATCTCCCAAAATTTTAATTTCTAAATTTCAGAAACCATCTTTCCACCTGTTTTCGGCAGGCGTTTACAGGCACAAGTTATTAAAAAAGGTGAAAAAATTATAATGGAAGTCGAAGTAACTGGTTTGCCAGAGCCCACTGTAGAGTGGATGAAAGATGAGAAACCTCTGAGTGAAGCAGGTTTATCAGCTCATCGTCTACTAAATCAAGGCAATACATATAAATTGATTATAGAAAATGGTAAGAAAATATATACATATATACATATATTGTGAGGTGAAATGCAAAAAGGAGCAACTATCAAAAAAAAAATTATCATATTACAGGAAAAGCAAAAAATTTTTTAAACAACCAATGCTTTTTATTGAAAATCAATCAAAGTTTTCGTCATAAAATTGTCAATTTTGATCACAGATATGAAAGATTTGGTCAAGACATGCAGTTTAAGGCAGATTTAGATGGTAAAATACAAGTCAAATTTTTCTGTAGAAGAGAAAGAATAGTATCGTGTAAACTTGATATGTAGAGAGAGAGCGTACGACATTGAGAGAAAATACTGATACCGTACGTACGGCTCTCTTTGTTTTTTGAAATTTTTTAAAAAAACCATCACACTTCATTAGATCAGGGATGCATTTTTATTATTTATGTTGAATGTATTTCCAATGTATGTAAATTTTATGTGCACGTGTGAATGTGCATTTTATGTTTTCATTTTACTTTGTTTGGTTTTTAACCAACCGTATAAACGTACAAAAATATCTGTCGCCAGATTTTTATTCTAATTTTTTAAATACGGATGGAATTTCATAATCGGCCTTATTCCAGTTGGCGACGTCGTAGTCGTCTGACGACATTTTTGTAGCAGAATAAAGAGAAAATGTTTCTCTTGCCTTTAGTATATTACAAAAATGTCGTCGTCAATTGGAATACAGCCTAATATTTTCTCTTTGATCTTATGTACGTATAGTATTATCGTCTAAACTGCTTTTAAACGACATTTATTATAATCAATCCAAATATCTACTTTGAATTTTTTGTTAGTTACGCTTTTTTGCATTTCAGTTAACGATATATAAATACATAAATACAAACACATAAACGAATGTATATTAAATGTACGTATTTTTTTTTTTTTATACTTGTCTAAAAGGACAAGTTAGCGATTCTGGCAAATACATGGTTAAGGCCACTAATGCAGGTGGCGAAGCCAAAAGTATTGCCGATTGCGCTGTCCTAGAGCCATCACCTGAACGTATGCAAGAAGTGGTCAAAACTATTGTCTATGAGACGCCCAGTGAATTTAAATCTGAAGTAAGTTTGCATGTGAATATAAGAAAATGAGATGAAAGTTTTTTAGACATAAAAAGAGAAAGAGAAGCAGATGATTTTTCTTTTATTTTTTTTTTAATTAAATAGTTTTTACCCTACCAAAGTTTGATATCTTTAGGATATAATGCATTTGTAAATTTTTCTTTTTTTTTCTTTTTTTTAATATTTATTTTATTTTTAATTATATATTTTGAATTATTTATTTTATTATACATATATACATACAAATGGATTTAAAACAAAACTTGTAAACCTTTTCAATATACAATATTTTAAAATTTTCATTAACAAATTTAAACATTTTTGTAAAATTTTTTCTTTATTTTCATAAATTAAATACAAAAACAAACCACGCGACTTGTTCAATAAAAAAAAATCTACGAAAAAAATTTTGAACTGTGTGTTTAAACCTTGAAAATTTAATGCCATATTAAACGCTTTAAAAAATTTTGAAAAAATTTTTGAATTAAAAAAAATTAAACAAAAATTCAAAATTTGTTGTCTGGAATACGTAACTTTTGCTTCAACCCAAATTGTTTATTTCGAAATGCTTTTTGTTAATTTCTTAAACAAAAACAACAACAAACAAATTGTCTATTTGTATTGTAATTGTCCTACATAACAACAATAATAACAACTACAATATTTCAATACCTAAAAAAAAAAACAAAAATAATAATTACAACACTGAATATTAAATAGACGTTTAGCAAAGAACCCGAATCGTTTGAGACACAAAAAACAGAAATAACCACCACATCCAACGATTTGCATGGCTTATCTGAGTCAAAGATCATAACTGAGCATCGTTGCACTACTGAGGCAACCATGCGTCTAGAACACAAGTCCGCTCACTTAGATTTGCCGGAATTGCAACAACGTACGGCCACTACCATAACTACCACAGTTCCCACACAAAAGGATATCACACAAGCCAGGCCTACCGAACCAACAACAACAATAAACGAATACACAACCACTACCAACAACTCCACTACTAACCAGGATGTAACCGATTTCAGTCATCAGTTGGAAGAACTAACGAAGCTTTCCTCCCAGTTTGATAATATGAAAACTAAAATTGGTTATACGCAAACCCCACCACCAGTACCACCTAAACCTCATCCTCCTGTAACAGCCACTTTGGCATCCTATCCAAATGAGCATTCTACGAATACTGGCTCAACAACATCAACATCTACGGAAAAAAAATCATCTTCATTTGAGTATTTCAAAAAGATAGATGAAGTGGTAAAAGAACGTGGCCCAGCAGAGCAAAGCACTTATAAGAAGTATGATATAAACCAGGAGATTTCAAATGGGGTAACCAAACCTGCTACAACAAGTTTGGAAGAAGAGTTGAAAAATTTAAATTTGGTGCCTGGATCACCTCCGGAAATTTGCTTTATAGCACCGCAAACTGAAAAAACCATCAAGCCCACGGTAAATGAAAAAATCAAACAAATCGAGGAAATGCAAATGTCCACTAAGGAGCCGCCGCAAGGTGGTGTATCCATATTTCCGCCTCAGACCACAACTAAACTTAATGGCACAGCTGCCAAAACGCCTTTAGCAACAGAAACCTATAGCCATGATACGATGTTAACGAAATCCGTTAAAGTAGAATATGGTCAGCCCATAATAAGACCAGCTGCCACTCTACCCACACCAGCTCAACAATTTACCCGTTCTGCTTCTCCTAAGCCCTCCGCAGAAGGCTTAGCCATGTCTAAACTATGGACTCCTAATCATGTAAGTGGTTATGAAAGTGCTACCAGCGAGTTTGAACAATACAGTGATAAGCATGAAAGCAAAGATATAAAAATACAGAAATTAGCCACGCCCACACAAGAACTAAGTGCACCTTTCTTAGTTAAACAGGCCACACAAAGTGTAACTCCCAAAAGTCGAGCCAAAACACCCATAGATGGCATTGAATTAAGACCGGGAACACCACCAGAGATTTGTTTTGCCGGCCAGCCAGAGCAACGCCGACAATCCTTAGTGGAGACTATGGAAAAGACCATAGAACAGAACCTCATACAGGGTGGGCCCTCCAAAGTTTTGCCCCACTCAGTGCCAACCATAACACCTTCAATGGCCAGCGCAACGAAACCAATCTACAAGCCACCACCGCCAGTAGTACCTATTAAGTTGCAACCACCACGTACGGGTGAATACTATGAAAGCGACTATGAAAGTGATCGCTGGAAATATAGTGGCAGTGAATCGGATGAAAATTCTTTGCGTCAACCCCAAAAAACTTATCCAAATCAATTCAAGACCAATGGCTATGCTGCAGATACCGAAGAAATCTCAAACTTTTCAAAAATGCAATCGTCCATGATGGAAAATCGGTCTTCTTATTTTGAAAGTTCCACTTCTACTGCCACCAATGCTCCCGACCTGCAACCACAAACACCTGCCCAACTCTATTATACTGCCCCAAAACCACAAGATAAACAAGAATCCTTTGCTTCCGAAGAAAAGAAATACCATCATGAGGATAAGGTTCGATAGAAAAACTAATACAGAGAAAAACTCTATATTCAATTTCAATGTCCTTTTAATGTTTGCAATTAATTTGTTTGATATAAAGTAGCACTAAAACCTCTCTGTATAGAGAAACACAAAGAAAGTCACCTATCTACAGTCGATTTTTAAGTATCTGAACGCCAAAGCTTGCTTTTTTTTTTTTTTTTTTTTGTATCTAATCTTAATTTTAACCTTTATTTATATATATTGTAAATTATTTAAATGTTGATGTTGTTAAAGTTGTGTGAATGTGTTATTATTAGTCGAAAGAAAAAAAAAATTTTGTAAAAATTAGCATTTAACCCTCGTTTTCATGGTCATTATTAAGCATTTACTAACACAATATCCATTTTCGGAAAAGCCCACTTACACTTAATTAAAGTTTTTCTTTTTTCATTCTTGATTTATTTTTTATACATTTTTTTTCTGTCTATTGAACTAAAATTCGGAAGAGAATTAAAGCTTTAAAAAAAATTCATTTATAATTGAAAAGCTGTCACTAAACTTTATTAGTTTTAAAAGTTCTACACCTAAGAGCTTTTAGCTTTAAAGCTTTATTGTTAAGTACAATCTGTCAACTCTTAAGTATTTAGAATAGTGAAAATCACAGACAACGCTTAGATGGATTTGAATATATTTCACTTAAAAAGTTCACAATGTAATAAAAATGAAATTAAATTAAAATTTCTACATTAAGCGCCAAAGCTTTCTGTCTTACAGACCAACTGTTAGAATTCTACTATTTCCGTGTTTGAACTTTTTCGGTTTTTAGTTCAGAGATCTTCTGAGAATCAATATCGTGACCACAAAACTTTAAAGCTTCTAGTCTACTAATAACATAAAGCTTTCAATTTAATTGAATACCTAAAAGCTTCCCAACTGCTTTTAAACCTATAAACTACACACTTACTTGAAAAAGACTTGATAGCTTTGTAACTATTTTTTAAATCTTTAAAGTACTAATTCTTAAAAGTTCTACAGTATTTTG
Organism: Metopia argyrocephala; assembly: GCA_963576795.1. Classification (NCBI taxonomy): domain Eukaryota; kingdom Metazoa; phylum Arthropoda; class Insecta; order Diptera; family Sarcophagidae; genus Metopia; species Metopia argyrocephala. The sequence goes on from OY756210.1 coordinate 44,144,379, forward strand.
CTTAGAAATCAGAAAAATTTAAATTTTTTTTTAAAAAGCTAATTTTTAAGGCCATTCTAAATAACTTTAAAAGTTGATTGCTATTCTATTTACATTTAAGAACTTAGTTTCTCATAAAGTTTAATATTAACTCGTATTATTGAAAGAAAATCTTTTACCAGGCATGTTTTCGGTAAAAGACTTTAACTGTTAATTATTTTGTACAGCTGTTTTAAGCCACTAATATTAGTTAAATTGTTCTTTTTTTTTTTTTGTTGTACGCCTTGTTTGTTCTCTGCATATCTACATAGTTTCTCATATTTGCAGTTCATAGCTTTAAATAATTTTTCTCTTTGCTATGTTCAAACAGGATTACAAAGTAACATCTATGACCAAAAATATTGCTTATAATATGTCATCAACTTCTACAAGTGGTCCAACAAAGTTTCAGTCAACTGTAGCGCCCAGTCCCACACCAGTGCAACGTAAAACACCTGCTGAGTTCAGTGATTACAGCAGTGAAATCGATGAGCGTTTCCGTTCCGTTTCACGTAACTGTGAATCGGATACTGATATAAAAGGATATCGGGTTGTATTTCCACCAACACCAGTGCCCAAAATAAATGGTCATAAATCACCTGTAGTAGTAGTAACACCCTCACCGATGGAATTTGAATCGTTACCTGAAAAACCCAAATTCGAGCCTATTAGACAAGAACACAGGCAGGATATTAAAACTGAGACTAAACAACAAATGTACAGTTTTAAGCAACAGCAGCACCAGCAGCAGCAACAAACTCAACAAGTTTTTAAGCCCAAACCAGTAGCTGCCAAATTTTTGGCTGCAGCTCAACAACAGCAACAACAACATCAACCACCACCTCAACCACAATTCAAGCCACAGCCTCAATACAGTCACCAGCAAGCCACTAATACTCAGCCTACCATGTATTATAATGCTATAGCTGGTACTCCCTTGCATATGGCCAAAATGGCTACAGAAACGAAAAACGTTATGCAAATGAAAGAGTCCTCGGAAAGCTGCCAGCGTGTAGTTAATATGCAACAAACTAAACGAATAATACATTTTGATTCTCAAAAGCAAGAGTCTTCAACTCACTTGCAACAGCAGCAGCAGCAACAGCATCAAAAGCCAGCTTTAGAGCCGTTTCCCTATAGTCCCACTCCTTCACCACGTTGCACACCAGCTACACAACGTATACCACCGCCACCTACGCCTACCAAATTTATACCCGGAGACTTTAGAGAATCCGATTATGATAGTGAGGTAGAAAATGCCAAAATTGCTCCTCTCTGGACATCCATGGGTGAACAGGGCCCCTTACGCTACCGTCATGTTGAACCACCACGTCCAGGCAGATCGTGCAGTCTGCCGCGCACCTATGAACGTGTTCTCTCCCCCATGGAATTTGATCGTGGCCCTGAAATGCCGTCTAAAATACAAATCGATCCAAATTCTTTACGCCAACAAAGAGGCACAACTGTTATTAGCCCCTCTAATCGCACTCAGTCACTAAGCCGTCATTCTTCAATGCGCACAAACCAGCAAAACTATCAATCAACGCTGTATGAGCAGCAGGAACAACAGCAAAACTTCTCACGAGACGATATGAATTTAAAAGTGGGTTCACCACCCCGCTACGGCTACATACAGTCACAGGCCGAGCAGCAGGCTAAAACTATGAGTTCGACATTCATGCAGAAATCTCATAAATTTGTGGAAAACGTTAAAGAAGATTTACAGAAAATTACTAAAACTTCTCTGGTCAATGGTTCCTCACCACCTGGTTTTAGACCTGGTTTCAAAAGAGCACCCAGTGAGGGAGACAACAAACCTCAAGCATATCGTGATGAGTCCAGAGTTTCACAATATGGTAAGTTTTTGAATAGACTTTTGTATGAACATATCGATTTAAGTTTAATTAATGGCTCTATACTATGGCCATATTGGTTGAAAATAGAATTTTTTTCAAAATTTGCCTGCTAACCCCATTTTATTTTGTTACTTTTTATTTAATTTTTATTTAATTTTTAATTATTTTTTTCTTCGATGTTTTCCTTTCACCTTTTGTTCCCTATTTTGTTTACATATGTATGCAGGTACGAAATGTGTTGATCCCAATACTGGTTTAATATATTTTAAATATGATTTCGGTTATGAATTTGGTATATTATTCCCCGGCGAAGGTCATAAGTTTGTGGCTAACAAGTGGAATAGTTGCCAATCATCGTTACCCTCAACTTCTACCCCGCAGCAATCAAATAAACCTATGGGTCGTAAGTCACCCTATCCTTTACCAGGTGGCCACGATTTAATTATACCTGTACGTCATGAAAATTCTTTCAACTCTACAGCAACCCCAACACGCTTTACAGCACCAAGTGGTTATTATTCTGATAACGAAACCACAAAATATTCAAGGGGTCCTGCATATAAGACGACCTCATCGTCACCTGCTATGAATAGACAAAAAAAACGTTACAGTCTACCAAATACCCAGGTGATCGATATAAATATTGATTATTTACATAAAAACGATTCCTTACAAAACTTGTATCGTTTACCCTATGCAGGTTGGTTTTACGTATTTAAATGAGAAATGAAACACAATGAGAAGATGTTTTATTTCATTTTATGTTGTAGTTGATGTTGTGTTTGTAATATTTTTTTTTTTTGTATTAAGAATCGATGAAGCTTATACCTTGAAAGCTCTCATTATTAAAGTCATGTTTGTAAAAAAGAAAGAACGAAAACATATGAACTATTTCAGTTACGCTTTCAACTCCTCTATTCATCACAATTTCTATCGCGTGAAATTGCAAAGCTTTACTGTCGTTTTCATAAACAATAAAATACGGTTGTCAAAGTTTTATTTGACAAATTTCTATCAAATACTTGTCAAATAAGCCCTAACCAAACCCAAAATATTTTTTATGAATACAAGAGTTAGTATTTTGATTTCCCTATCCTTATAGATATCATTATAACTTAAATCAGTTTCTTCATACTATCAAATCATTTGCTAAAGAAGCAACTATCTTCCTACTTTAGAAGACTAATAAGTTTTGATTTTGTAAAGCATTAACTGTGCTAAGGATATCGCCAATTTTTTCAACATTATCTTCGGAATCACTGCCTCACTCACTATTCATGGTTTTCTCAGTTAAAGTAACTAAACTAATAGTGTCGTTGTCGATTAATGGTTAATTTAAATTTGTAAGAAATTGTTCATTTTAAAAACGCATAAATTTGAATCCGCATAAAACGAGACCTATATATTGATTTGTTTGTTTTAAAATATTTGGATACTGCTTTAGGTAGCATAATGAAACAGAACGGGAGCTTGATGATATTTTCCATGTAAATTGACGCTAAAAACGCTGCAGAATGCAGTCGTGAAATAGAATATATTTTTTAAATGCTGCAGGCTCGGGTTCGAGCCTCAGGGAAAGTGACTAATTCTTTAAATGAATTTTTGTTCCGTCAGAAACGCTTTAATTAGATCAAAGATAACTGGAATGAATATTTTTTGGTAATTAAAGGAGAAATGACCGACTTAAAATTTATTTGTTCAAAACAACGCAACAAATTACGTTCGCCTTATATAAAAAACATTCTATTGTACAAATACGAAACTGTCATAAGAGTAACATACATAACTTTATGTATGTATGTTGATGTAATGCTGACATACATTGCACCATATATTACTAAAATTTTTCTATGGCTGTAACCATGGTGAAATTACTTACAAGGTGGTGGCAGGTGAATATAGTACAAAAACAACAGGGAATTTGTTTTTGTTTTTTCAGCTCTTTAATGTCAAAAGCAGGTATGGTGAATTTAAAAAGCACATGTGAGAAGTGTGTGTGTGTGTATTGTTAACAACATACATGTCTCTACACCAAAACAAAAACACGAATACACATAAAGCAAAATGTAAACAAAACATAAATACAAACAAAACTTTTGACAGGAGCGGTATGACCAAAAAAAAAAACCCAGCTGGGTTGGTAACACCACCTTGTAAGTAATTCCACCATGGCTGTAACCAAATAAATTCTCCCAACTTCTTTTTTCTCTCTTACTCACTAATACACAACTAAACAATTTTTGGTAACCCCTGAAGTAAAGTCACACAACAGTTTCTATCATATTCTTCTTTTCCAGGGTTGTCAGATAGTTTTCAATTTTTATCCCCAATTTCGAAATTCATATCCCCAAAAATCCCCAAAAACTTCATTAGTTGATCCCCAAAAATCCCCACATAAACTGCATCAATAATTTTGCGTGTATACATATATACATATGTGTTATTTGATATGTAAATTTGGAGTCTGTGCAGATCAACTTAACATTTTGCAGACATTCTTTTTAAACCAACACCTCTGGCTCGATTCGATGTGTATCTCGGATCCTTATTTTGTTGAAATACCGATCGCTGTGCCATTTCATATTCTGCATAAGACATCATGATGTATTTTGAAATATTTGTATAGTATGTATACGCCATCTATTGTACCTCAATTCTAAATAGATGTCCTGTGCCAAAGTATGGAAAACATTCCCATACCATAAAGTATAATTGGAGAAGTAATTGTGGTCGGACGTAACTGAAATTAGTTTGTTTATCTTCGAAGATAGTAATTTAGCTGTAAGAAGACCCTCTAATAATGAATTCCTCCGCAATAAAAACCATTAAAAACGGTGGCGGAATCGTAATTATATGGGGATGTTCTTATTTATATGAGAAAATAAATTAAACTAAAACCAAGAGAACACATTGCAAAAATTTTATATGAAAATATGAGTTTTAAACAAGTTTATAAGCAAATCTTGAAAATTGAGATTCTGTTGATTTTTTTTCATCGTGTGTTCAGAATGTAAGAAATCTACAATATATAATTAAATAAGCAAACAAATTTTAAAAATCACCGTAAACTTGTCGATCATCCCCAATAAAATCCCCATCCCCAAATGAAATTTTGTATCCCCATTTCAGAAAAAAAATCCCCATTTTGGGAATAAATCCATAATCTGACAACACTGTTCTTTTCTTACCATCATTGCTCTCATTTTGAGACACAAATTCTCTCAACAATGTACCAACCACACTGTTATTAAATTTTATACATTTAGTAAACAAAGACATATGTATGTCTTTTTGGTTTTGGCGCAAATAATAATAAGAACAAAATAAAATCAAAAGAACATTTGAAAGTTTAGATAAATTAAGAAAATTTGCAATTTGTAAATGAAATGACTGATTTTATGGAAAAAATAATTGGAGAAGGGCGTAAATATGTTTAAATTATAAAATAAAAATTCAATTTTTAACAAAAACTCTCATAAAATTAATTCTTTAATAGCTTTATATACAAGAAATGTAAAAAGATTAAATGACAGTTCCTGAAGCTGTAGTCGTCGTTTTAATTAGGAGACAGCTTTCGCTGAGAGTCGTATTCCGTTTCATCCTTTAAACTCACTTGAAGGCCTTAAGCACAAAAAATATGTGATCATTATTTATAAATGTTATGTTTCAAATTTAAAAGGACAAAAGCAGTTTCAAGCCTGCTGTGGTATTGATGGTGCATATACAAAAAAAAATTATCGAATGACATTGTGACTTTAAAATCAGTTTTTTTGTTATTTATTAAAATTGTTAAAATTAAATACAGACTCGTAAATGACCATCATTAACCCCCCTCTCTTAAGCTTGTCAAATACATTAAACATCATAAGTATGCGTTCAAATAAATTTTAAAATTAAATGCATGATAATTTTATTGTTATTGTTGTTATTTTATATGTTAAAAAACAAAACAAAAATGTTTATAAAAAACATTTGGGGGATTCACAATGTGCCCTAACACGTAAGTCTAATATGATCATAAAGTTGTAATTATTTTTACATATTACTTAGAAATATGTAAAAATTAATTAAAATTTTATAACGATATGTCATAGTAGGAAACCCTGTGAATCCCTCATAATATATTTCTTTTCACCAAGAAACAAAAAAAAAAAGTTAAATGCTGCATGTTTTAAGTTTTTGAAAATGTGTCTATGCTTGCCTAAAATGCCAAAAATAAGTTTAATAAAGATTAAAAAAAAAAAAATAATAATAATAACCAGAATATATTATTTTGAAACGAGCTTGCCCAGCTAGCTGTAAGTGTTTGTCTTTACATGTGTTGTTCAAAAAAAATATTTAATATTTAAAAATTAAAAATATTTATATTTTTTTATTTTTAACAAATAATCCAAGTTGTACCAGACCTGCCACAAGATGTACCAGTTAATGCTCATTTAAATCGTGATGATTATCCACAAAAGCCGCCCATGTTTATAACGGTAGGCATGAGATTGTGATCAACAGTTTATATATTTTCATTCTAAAATTATTGTAATATTTCTACCTAAATTAGCCTCTTAAGGATAGAGCAGTGGTAGCTGGGCAACAGGCACGTTTCGAGTGCATTGTTCAGTGTCATCCTCAACCCAATGTTATGTGGAATAAGAATGGCTATCAACTGGAGAGCAACTATAAACATATATTGGAATATAGAAATGGCGTTTGTCGTCTAACCATACCTCAAGCATATCCAGGTATTATTTTTATATTAATATTATGTTAAAATTTTTAGATATTTAATTTGTTTTACTTTTTTATTTATTAACAACATTTCAGATGATGCTGGTACATACTCTTGTTCTGCTTCAAATCCTTTGGGAACAGCTACCACTACCGGTTGTCTAGAAGTAACTGGCAAATATAATGCGACACATCGCTTTTAATTATTACTTTTTCTATTAATAAGTTAGACAGTTTATTTTTTTTTTATTTTTGATTTTATTATTGAATGTTGGTAGTTTTCGAAACGATATAGAAAATTCAAAACTATAGTTTTAAGCACATCAAGCAATTTGATTAAATTTATGGCTCAATGAATACTGATAAGCTAATATCATTGCTCTTGATAGAGTGTGGAGATTTTTATTTCTCATAGGCTCAGATAGTCCTTGATAAAAGCCCATAGTGGTCACAGTGCTTTCTGGCAGCGATTAATAGCAATAATATTTAATTAATTGATGGATTCACAAGGAGTGCTAGTATGACACCACATTGTCAAAAAATAAAAAAGTTACAAATTTATGACAATATGCCACATTGGTATCACAACCTGTGAATACCCCTAACACAGTTTTTAGTTTTTTTTTTAAATTTTAAACAAATATACTAAAAGAAAAAAATTAAATAGAAAAAAATCTTGCAAAGCTATTTCCGATATTTTTCTATGCAAAGTGTTCTTCACAACATTTGAAAAACGAACCAACATTTCAAATCAGAGTGTACGTTTCTTTAATTTTAAAACACATTATATTGATATTTTTCTTTACGATTTAATTTGATTTAAATTAAATAATTGTTTTGTTTTTAAACATCATACTTTTTTAAGCGAAAAACATTATATTGTAATCACCCAAACCCTACAAAAACCCATTGTGCAATTAATTACTTATATTTTATCGTATAACAGTATAACACAAAACGAATTTTATGTACCAAACCGAACAGTTAAAATACTCGTAATTTTCTAGCAAATCAATACCGGATTTAAATCAAAACGACCATGTTTATTATTATCATTTTTTTATAATATTATTCAAAAGTATTACACAAAAATTATGTAATTAAAACGTAAAATTATATATATATATTCATCCCCCCTTTATGAATTATTTTCAAATAAACATAAATTTAAAACAAAAATTTTAATAATAAAACTTTAATTCAAGCAAAATATTTTTGAACAGCTCTTACAACACATGAAGGAAATAATAAAAACTCTTAAATACCAGGCTATAAAACAATTCCTACATTTATTTGAGAGATAAATACAGTGCTCGCTCGCAAATGTGAACTAATTAAAACTGGCGTTGTTCACTTTTACGAATTGTTCACATTTCCGAATACCGAAAATTTTAAAACAAAATTATACCATATTGTAAACAAAAATCAATACATATTTATGAATTTTTTTATTTTTGAAATTATATCAAATTATAAATAAATTTGTATATATTTATACGTATGAATATGTTCATAATTACTCATACATTACTCGCACATATACTACATGCACATGTACACCTAAAACGGGGATCCCGCAACTAATAAACACAGAATTTTAACGTTTCATATTTAAAAAAAAAGAAAATTCTGTTCAAATTATAGGGCTTTTTACATTTATTTATATTTTAGAATCGTCAATGAAGCAAAAAATATGTTCACATTAAGCGGTGTTCATATAATGCGGTGTTCACATTAGCGCGCGTGCACTGTAGTTTCATTCTGTAAAGCGAACTTTTCAAAACGTTTGAAAATTTTTATTTATTTTAAACAGAAAAATAATTTTGGATTTTTATTTTTGTTTTCGTTATAAATTTCAAAACGTTTCTAAATTAATTTTTTACAGAATGAAGGCAAAAATTACAAGCTTAAGTCATCAAAACCTTACTTAAACACCCTTTCAAATTTAAAAGTTCATTTTATTTTGAGCAAAGAAATTTATATTCCAGCAGGGTCTTTCAAACTTTTACCGTTGATAACGGCCATCCTGCCACAGCTCTTTTTGTTAAATTAGTTGCCATTTATTCAGTCTGTTCTGTCAAATCACTAAGAATGGTTATTAGCATTCAACAAGAGGTGTAAATAATAAAATTGGTGATCTATTCGGGTAATGAAAAAAAATTTGTATCCAAAACATTATCTTCTTACGAACATTTTTGGATGAATTTGGGAGGATAAAATACCACTTAAAAGAATATCTACGGGCGTTTAATGCTTCTACAAATAGTCAATGTTTTGTATGGATTTTGGGCTATTGTATAAGCGATTTGGCTGCCAAATTAGTGTAATTTAACCCTGTTAGACTTTTGAGGGGGTTCCTTCAGTCGCAGTTGTATGTGTATAAGCCACAAGCCACAGCAAGGTTCTGAAAGCCAAGGTAGCCTATGCCAGAGTAATGGAAAATTGGACATTTCAAATGCACTCCACCCAGAGAAGCTATAATGAACATTCGGATGATATTTTATATATCAAACATAATGTCATAAATAGGTTTTTTAAACCAATAAAAAATTTCTATGATATAATAGGCGTCATGCATACACAATTGGCCAGAATTACGAAATAGTTTCTCACAACACCTATAGTTTGTGCGTCAATTTATAGCCATGAGTAACGGGGCGGGACCCATGGACTCCGAACGACAGACTTGAAAAGCTTGTTCAAAACAATCAGTTACTCTTAGAGCTTCTGCTAAAAAGTTACTAAAAGGTGGTCGCCGAAGGAAATATTTTTAATATATTTTTCGTTCAAGGTGTCAAAATGATAAGTTCACCTTAACGTTTGTTCACTGAAGACAAACTGTAAAATATTAGGTATGATCAGCTTATTCTAAGAAATTATACGTTCAAATAAGTCAGAATAAGAGTAGTGTAGTGTTGACAGCTGATTTAATTTTATTAATATCGTAATTGATAAGAAAAATTTTAGCGGAAAGGTTATTTCGAATCGTGCAGCTAAGGAACGAAGTCGCTTTATAATTGCACTGTGCGGTTCGCTCGACAATCAACTATAAAAAAGAGTTAAGAGTAGTACGTATACGATTATTCGAAATTATTACAATTTCATGAGAACACCACTCATGGTAGCACCGACATAGCGACAATGCTACAAAGAAAAGATAGAGTTACATGCACTACTGTCGCTCTGTTCTGTACCCGGTTGATAAGCCCCAAAATAGACTTTGAAGCACCGGCCCATACATGAGAGTTGTATTGATCTTAGGTCGGATAGAGGTCTTGTAAATATTAAGATAGTCCGATGTAGTTAAGTATTTCTTTTACCGTTTTAAAAAACTGAGACATTTGTATGTTTCTTTTCACATTCGAAATAGACGACATCATCTCCACCACGCCTGGTCGTGCGAAAACTATAAGAAGTCGTGCATGCATTAAATTTGGCTCCACTCGGAGATTGTGAATGTTCTGTTTTCTCACCCCAAACAAATTAAAACCAAGTAGTTTTTATTTTTTGTATCGCCTTCTTAAAAACATTCTTTTAAAAAGCAATTACTTATAACGAGAATTTTGGCCGTCAGATATGCCATCTATTGGCAAACAGTATAATTCGGCAATGAAAATTTTAATAGATGGCGTTACTATACTCAAACTAAAAATCATTTTACGCTAATTAACTAACACACATACGAGTACATATCACAAAAATACTGACACATTGACATTTGAAAGAAATTTTAATACACTGAAAAAATAGAAATTTTTTACATGAAAAACTTACTCGTATACAATTTTAATTTTGGCAATTTTCCAAGAAATTAAAACCATTAAACAAATAAAAACAAAATTTTATTTTAAAAATGAAAAAAAAAAAATAAATAAGCTGCAGACAAAATTGTTGACATAAGAAAATATTTTGCTGTTGCAAAAACAAAATGGTGAGTGAATAAACATTATTTGTATTATTTGTTTAAACAATTGTTTATTTCGAGTTTTTACAGTGGGCAAAAAAAAAAACAACTTGTACACTTATTAAGTGGAAATAAATACAAAAATAGGTAAAATGGTTACATACGTTATCATATCGGTAATCGTACGGTACACAATTATGTGATGCATCAATCGATTGAACGGAATGGCTTTGTTATTTTACATACATAATTGGCCATTACAACCCTGTTTCAGGGTTACGGCCTAGCTTCTCACACCACTCATGTTGTGTGTGTTAATTTTTATCTATGAGTACTGGGACCTACAGTTTTAAAGTCGTCTGTGAACCATAGATTTAGGAAGCTTTTTCATGGCAATCAATTACTCCCAGAGCTTTTGCCAGAAGGCTGCTGAGAGGTAGTCGCCTGAGATTTGAACCCGGCGCTATCGCCTTAGTAAGCCACCACACTAACCACTAGACCACGGTTAAGTAAGAAAAAAGTAAGGATTTAACTGAGAGATCGAAGCCATCCCATGGTTGGAAATCTATTGTAGCACTAATATTCTTTACCAGTTTTTGATCGGCACCTCGTTTAGGTTTCTTTAACAGGAATTTCTAAAATGCATTCTGTGCTCTGTGAGATTTATTAGTTGTAAACAGGAATATGCGATTATTCGGATTTAATTTTTTATTTCATTAGAACACCTCCTGTGAGAGTGCCAATAGAACAGTGAAACACCCACTATATTTGGCCTATGCTGCAATGAATCGATAGAGTTGGATACCCTACCGTAATTGATGAGCATCTTCGCCCTCTTCTGTACGCCGTCGAAAAGCCTAAAAAAAGATTTTGAGGCTCTAGGTCGGACGAAGGTCTTGTAAATAATGCGAAGGTCAGATGGAGTGAAGTATTGCTTGCACCATTTTAAAAAACCGAGGCACTTGAATGCTTCTTTCGACATTCTAAATAAGTGATAATTCTAATATGTATCGCACCTTAATTCTTATGCCCAGAACAGTAAGAGCGTCCGCTTCCTCAATATTTACATTACCCATGCGCCACAGATGACAGGATTGTATCATTATCACCATGCCTAGTCGTGACAAAACAACATTGAGTCTTCCGCGCATTAAAAGCAACCCTGTTCACGCGACCCTAGTTGGAGACTATTTACAGGACAACTGTGAAATAATAAATTGCTATACTTGACTTAGTAACTGTACACGATTTTTTATTGCTCACTGTATGCATGTACAATGAAATCAAGTGTAAAAACAAATCTTGTAAAAATCAATGGAATAATATTTTTGTTTATTTCCCATTTATTTCCTGGTTATGATTTTCAATAAAACTTAAGAAATATTTTTGGAGAAATGCTAAACCAATATGGTTGGCATCCATCAAGGTTCTACTAAAGCTAGGGTCACATTAAGCAATTATTTTACGAAAAAAGCGTAGCCACTATTTATTTATGACAAGATTTGCTTTTAATTAATCGAAATAATATTTCTTTTTAAATAATTTTTTAAAAAATTTTTCACACAAAACAAAAGTATTCCATAAAATATATCCAAAAACACAACAGTTATACTTTTCAAATATTTGCTGCATGTGACCGCATCTGAGATGTGTAAAAGCCTTTCAAAAGTTAATTTCAAGGCACGAAGAAAAGCGCCCTCAAAAAGCAAACGCTTCTTTCATAATTTTTTTTCTCATCAACAATAGATCTGCACACAAGACTGTGCTTTTGGCTAGAGGTGTAGTAACAAACTAATAACAAATGCGAAATCCTTGACATTGCACGTTTTATTTGTGATTGATAAACGTAATGGTGTCGTTCACATTTGGGTTGCTTTATAAAATCTCACAGAAACAAAAAAAAAATAAAAAATTATAAAAAGGCGACACCTTAGAATGTTTGTTTATAAGAAAGACAAAACAATATTTTTTTTTTATTTAAATATAATTGCAGTATTTAATTTCTTATTTATAAACGAGTACGAAAATATATGTTTCGTAAGAAAAGAAAAAATAAAACTTGACAACTGACAACAGCCAGCCGCTAATTAAAATATTGTAATGAGAGGTTTTTTTGTTTTTTTTTTTGGGCACACGCAGTTTCTACATGTTGAGGGACAATATAATAAAAATATCATAATGCACTACAATAGAAAATATTAAGTGATACTCGTAGCTGTCGACCTTTAAAAAAAGCCATCCTACAGCCACTTTTCATTATATCGAACGCTTTAGAATAACTTATTGAGTCGAACTCCAGCGTTTCTTGTTTTTTCAGATATCCCCACAAAAAAGAGGTCTCGCAGTAATTCCATTCTAATCCTGGCTATATGCGATGTGACACAGTCTTGTTGGAACCAAATGTTAGTCAAGCGCAAATCATGCAGTTGTCTAGCTAAAAAGTCATCAATCATATAACCGCAAAATTTTAACCGCATACAGATCAAGGTCTTTGCTTAGAACTGCTGGAAACTCTGGTGAAAATCAGCCGTCAATGGCTCTGATATTATAGCTCCCTCAAACTGTGCAGAAAGGGAGAGTCAAATGAGTGAATTCTACGCCGAGCATAGAATAGGTACAGCCCTAGAGCTATTGATTACTGAGCTTTTAATCCAACTTGGGCCAGTTGAATCTAGCAGTGAAGCATGAGTTCTACTCGATCAAGGATTTGTCAACGCCTAATAGATACACCTCATAGTCATCACACAGAAGTTAGAGAAATACAAACATTCAGAAATAAGACAACAATCGAAAGAATTCATTGGCAGCTCACTTATACGGCACGTCCGTGTGACTAAGGACCCATACGAGATTTATACCAAATTGTTAACCGGTTTGATGTTATTCTTCATATTTAAAAGGGATACGACTGCCGTTTAGCTCAGGCCTGAAAAACGCTACAGTAATTTGAGAGACGGAAATACATCCAGACCAGAAATTTCGAAAAAATTCGACTGCCAGTGCCACCAAGATCGTGTAATTTGACACCATTGGATTATTTCCTTTGGGGATATGTGAAGTTGCTCGTCTACGCCAACAAACCAGAAACGTTAGGGGACTTGGAAGCCAACATTCGTGGCGTTATTGCCAACATACGGCCCCATATGCTCGAAAAAGTGGTTGAAAATTGGACCTGTAGAATTGGCTTTATTCGAGCTAGCCGCGGCGGCCACATGCCCGAAATCATATTTAAACATTAATGGCATAAAATTATCCTTCCAATAAAGCCAAATTGATGGACATTAAAACGATTTTCTTGTGTTTTATTTCAATTCGAAGTTCTATACCTCTAAAAAACACCCTGTAGATACCCACTGAGAGATTGTAGATTAATTAGTCAAATTCATTTACAGGATTTTCAGCAAAAATGAAAGTGTGCCCGAGAAAGTAGTGTGTTGGCTCTGTCACGGCATTAAATTTAATTGCAACACATTGACTCTGTAGTCGCCGTGATCTAGTGGTTAGTGTGTTAGCTTACTAGGACGAGAGCTCCGGTTCAAGCCACAGCTCTAACATCTTGAAGCAAAGAAATATTTAAAAAAAATAATATTTATTTCAGGGACTACCTCTTAGCAGACTTCTAGCTCTCAGAGTAATTGATTGCCATGAAAAAGCTTCTCAAGTCTGTCGTTTGGAGTCGACAATAAACTGTAGGTCCCGCTACTCATGGATAGAAATTGACACACCCAACATGAGTGCTGCGAGAAGCTAGGCCGTAATCCTGACACAGGGTTATAAAGGCCAGTCATGTATGTAAGTATGTACTCTGTTGCCTGACAAGCAATCTATATGCAAACCAGTTGAGAGTTAAAAAGTGCTTTCAATGCAGTGGTACTCATTACACCCATAATTTCTAATACAGAAGGTCTCCTAACTTTGTTAACGTATATGGCATGGCAATGTGTATTTAGGACTGTCTACTAGAAGACTACTACACAAAATAATAGAGTATCGAAAACACCACTACTCTCTCCAGCTTTTTCAAAAGAAAAGAGCAGAGGTCTATGCTTTAGTACATCATGCTCTATTCACTTTGGGAATAAGTGTAATCTCCCACAATTTGCCGATTTGGCTCAATTTAGTACATACATACATACATACATAACTGGCCTTTACAACCCTGTGTCAGGATTACGGCCTAGCTTCTCGCAGCACTCATCTTGTGTGTGTCAATTTTTATCCATGAGTACCGGGACCTACAGTTTAATGTCGACTCCGAACGACAGACTTGAGAAGCTTTTTCATGGCAATTAATTACTCTCAGAGCTTTTGCCAGAAGACTGCTGAGAGGTAGTCGCCGAAAGAAATATTTTTTTCATATTTCTTTTTTTCAAGATGTCGGAGCTGGGTGTCGAACCCAGGGCTCTTGTCTTAGTAAGCCAACACATTAACCACTAGACCACGGCGACTACAATTTAGTACAAGTCACGATAAAAAAAGAAAAAATTATCACTATAAAAGTTAGTCATATAGTCAGTCAGTCGGTTGTGCCGATTTTACAACTTTTTTGCATTTTATTTTTTTTTTTTTTTTGCATCTTTGTTAACAAATGTAAATACAGTAGAAAAAACTGAAAAATATTTTTTATTTAATTTTTTTTTTTTTTTTTGTTTGTTTGTTTTCAATTAACAAAACTGTTGAACAGTTTAAAAAATTCGCTTGTTTATTTGTTTTTGTTGTTATTTTTGCAGCACTGCCAACGTTAATGGTACAGAAATTGGCTCAAGAACCTCATTAATCATTCTATTTAAAATGATTTTTCAATTAGTAATTTTTCTGAAAATAATTTTCAAAAATAATAAGCGTCTTGGTCTAACACGACATACAGTGCACTCGAGGTAACGTGAACTATATAAAACCTAGCGAAATTATTCACTTTAGCGCTTTTCGAATTTCATGAAAAAAGTATAAAATTTTACAATACATATAAACTTGTGTTTACCCTCTCCTGAAAGTCAAATTATTTTATTAAATATAAAACTAAAACAAATCGAAATCAGCAGAAAATCATGGTTGTGATTTTTTTCGTTTTTCCAAATTTTATAGATTTCAGGGGTATGGTACCATCAACACAAACATTGGCAAGCTAAACACAACATAAAGTCAGTTGCAATAATAAAAATGATTCACGTTATAGAACATTCCTAGTTTGTTCACGTTACCTCGAGTTCACTGTATTTCTCTGTTTGTAAAATTTCAAAATGCTTTTAAAAGAATATGTTAAAGAACCAAGTATTTGTCACAAAAGTATTTTAAAAGTTATGAAATATACATATACATATATAGTATATTACAAAGAATTATATTCATTGACAGTGAAAGTTCAAACTGATTTAATTCAAAAATAAATCAAATATTCATAAATTTTGCACAAGCAGACATACTAAACTTTTTTCACAAAATTGAACTCAATACCAGGCTTTGTCACTGCACAGCAGCTGGACTGTTTAGGATTGCATAAAAAGTGCAGTTTCGTTGGAAAGAAATGTTGACTATGTTGTTCCGTACATGAATCAAAATGTTGAAAAAACTTGTTGCAGTTAGAAAAAATGTTGATATGTATTGTAGATTTCACATGTTTTTCACAGCAAGAACAGAGTACTACCTTAGAAACATTATTTCGCAACTATTTCAAACGAAATAATTTTATATGTATTGTAATTTGACAGCTTTTCGTACGAAATTTTGAAGTATAGTTAACAACAGTACCAATCTTGCAACGTTAACTTATGTAGTGTATGTACTTACGGCATTATGTTAAACATTATAAACATATAAACAATTTAGTAGTTACAGAAACTGATCTACAGACATGTGCCGAAATTAAAAACAAATTTATTTACAATTAAAAGAAAGTGTCAAAAATATGTAAAAAAGAAAAAAAAAATTTAAATGTTTACAATGCGAGAAAACTTATGTACATATTTATAAAAATGTATACAGATGTATTTATTTATAGGGGTTTTCTGCCCTGACATTCCGACAGAAAGTCAGTTGTTGATATTTCCCAATTTACCAGGATTTTTTCCCGGTATCCGGAAACATTTTTTCTACATGATTCTATTAATTTCGTAAATATTTGTTTACTTTTTAGGAAATTTATTTAAAGCAAAGTTATATTTTATTTTTTCCTTAAATAACATCTTTATACAATAGAGGTAATCACGTTTCTTTGCAAACGCCATTGCATGTCTTGCACAAGTATAAAACCTAGCATTTCCTAGTGATTACGGCTAAGATGTTTTTTTAAAGAAATTTATGCATGATTAATTAAACTTAATTGAAACATATTGGATATGTATTTTTAGAGACATTTGTATTTAAAATTTGATTTCAAACACATTTGGATCCTATTTTCTTTTTGGATAAATACGGAATTCAGTGTTTATACATACAGCCCTGTTTTCGGGCTACGGCCTAGCTTCTTGTAGGACTCATGTTCTATGTGTTAATTTTTATCCATGAGCACCGGCACCTACAGTTTAATGTCGAATCTGAATGGCTAAATTGAGAAACTTTTTAGTGGCAATCAGTTACTCTCAGAGATTTTATCACAAGGCTGCTTGCTCAGAGGTAGTCGCCGCAAGAAATATTTTTTCTAACTATTTTTAAGATGTCAGAGTAGTGGTGTGACCCCGCAGCTCCTGTTTAGTAAGCCAATATACTATCCACTAGAATAAGGCGGCTACAGTGTTAATATCGTCTTAAAATAAATGTAAGTTTTCGAAAATTTCATTTCCCTTAAAACAAAAAATTTTGTTTTTTTATTTTGATAAAATTGCAGAGAAATTCCGGGAAACGCAAAAGACCGGGACATAGAAAACCTAAATGTACAGACGTATGAATATACGAGTATATATATATTTTTTTTTCTTTTTTTTTTGGCAAAAACTGAAAATGATAAATATTCTTTTGCAAAAAAAAAAAAAAATTATAATACAGTGACCTTGTCATTTAAAATTTTAAAAGGAATATTTCATGAATTTATTCAAATTATGGCATTCTTTTATTTTTGAAAGAACTTTTAAAATTTTAACAAACATTTCGTACATAATATAAAATTAATATAATTTTTTTAATATCAGAAGCTTTCAAATGCAATATTAATAATAGATATAACGTTTTTAGGCTTAAGAATATTTGAAAAAAGAAAAATTTTACTTAATGAAGAATGAGGAGTATTTTAAAACCACTATGCTCGCTTGCAAAGCTATTTTTTTAAAGATTGTTTGTTAGAATCATCAAAATGAGGGGTGGGTGGTATAATGGTTAGAGCCCTCGCATACAATTAAGAATATAAAATTTTCGGTTCATCGAGATTTTAATTAATTTAATTAATAAGGTTTTCTGATGCATCGATGTAAACTCTTAATGTATGGGATGGCAAAAATTATCCAAAAATTGTTTACGTAAACTTGCAAAAAAAAAAACTTGTATCAATTCTAATTCAGTTGAAAAGAAAAACACTTCGGAAAACTATTTGGCCACTCTATAGCAAGTATACAAAACTCCTCAAAACTTTTTAATAACCAAAAAATTTTATCTCGCTTTCTATTTCATTTCATTCCATTTATTTTTTGCAATTTAAAAATATATCATGATCTCACGTTTACTATACAATTTTTTTATATAAGAGTATACATACTATATATATACAATATATATATTAATGAGTTTTAAAGAAAATGTTTATTAATTTTTATGTTTAAAATAAAATTTTTTTATTTTCTAATTGGATCTAGCGGGGGCGTTATTTAGATATAATTTAGCTGAAACAAAACATATTCTGCCTAAAAGAAAATATTTTGATTTTGAAATTTTCGCATTTGTTTTTCGACAGCATTTTGCAAAAAAAAAAAATAAATAAAAAAATTAGACTTTTATATCAATAGACTTAATAATTGTGTCGCTAAAATTTGTATTTATGTTGTGTACCCTATATGGCCTTGTTAAAAAATTTAGGTATTATTGTTTTAACACCAGCTACGAAACATGTAAAATATTTTTTTCTAAGACCAATACTCAGGGGAGTAAAACCCCTACACATATAAATAGATTGAGTGTTTTTATTCCATTAAGCGCCTTACGTTATAGTATGGTGAGCAATGAGACAAGTTGCTATAATTTTGTGACTCAAAGGCCAGTGTTATATCTTCACCTTTAAGTGATCAATAGCATTTGCCCCATCTGCCGTTGGATAGAGACAACGCCTCGTTGTTAAATGTGAAGTGGTGAGGATATTTGCTAAATTGGTAGGTTACGCTCCTGGCTTAGCTCTGTCATCTACTACTTCCCGATGCCAATGCCAAAGGTGGGTAGAGTGGTTAGGGGGCGGCTTCTTACGGATGGACTTCTTAACTTCTTTTCTTTAATTAAAACTTCAAAAAACTGCAAATTTAATTAATTAATTAATTAAAAAAAAAAAAAACAGCGACTTTCTGTTCAAAAATTTTAATACCATCAAACAAAAACGTATTCACTACTGACACAAAACAATACCAATGTTGTTAAATAAACAGAAGTTGTCTAAATTCTTCCGGTCCATTGCAAGATATCAGAAATGTTGTTTGAAGCTTCAAAACACTTTATTTGTAGTTATTTGAAAAACATATAGGGTGTTTTTTATTGAGGTATAGAACTTTAAGTTGGCATCACTTTTTTAACTGGCGGCCATTTTGTCAGCTGTCAAGTGATTAATATTTAGTTTGGTTTGCCATTTCATCGTGAATAGGTTGAGAAAAGAACAACGCTTGCAAATCGTGCAAATTTATTTCGAAAATAATGGTTAAGTTCGCGAAGTTTACCGCAAGCTCCGTCCATTTTATGGTCGACATAATCGTCCATCAGAGCAATTAATTCGGATAACCATGGATCGTTTTCGCACTACGTTTACTCTATGTGATAATACGCATCCGCAGAGACGTCGAACAGTGCGCACCGAAGAAACAATTGCCGCTGTAGAGCAAAGTGTTGAAGAGAACCCGAATGAATCGATTCGCCACCGTGCACAGCAATTGGAGCTTTGTCCATCAACTTTATGGAAGATTTTGCGCAAAGATCTTGGCTTGCGACCTTACAAGATCCAGCTTGTGCAAGAATTAAAGCCGCGAGACCATGCAATGCGTCGTGATTTTGGTGTATGGGCCGAAAATGAGATTGATCTCGATGCTGATTTTCATCGCAAAATTTTGTTCAGTGATGAGGCTCATTTTTGGTTGAATGGCTACGTCAACAAGCAAAATTGCCGCATTTGGAGTGAAGAGAATCCACATGAGACCCTTGAGACGCCATTACATCCACAAAAACTGACTGTTTGGTGTGATCTATGGGCTGGTGAAGTCATTGGGCCATACTTCTTCCGAAATAATGCTGGAGAGTCAGTTACCGTTAATGGAGACCGGTTTAGAGCCATGATAACCGACTATTTTGTTCCCGAATTGGATGGCATGAATGTGGATGAATTGTGGTTCCAACAAGACGGCGCTACATGCCACACAGCGCACGTCCCAATCGATTTATTGAAGGAAACATTCGATGAGCGCATAATTTCGTGGAATGGACCTGTCAATTGGCCACCAAGATCGTGTGATTTGACACCATTGGATTATTTTCTTTGGGGATATGTGAAGTCGCTCGTCTACGCCAACAAACCAGAAACGTTAGGGGACTTGGAAGCCAACATTCGTGGCGTTATTGCCAACATACGGCCCCATATGCTCGAAAAAGTGGTTGAAAATTGGACCTGTAGAATTGGCTTTATTCGAGCTAGCCGCGGCGGCCACATGCCCGAAATCATATTTAAACATTAATGGCATAAAATTATCCTTCCAATAAAGCCAAATTGATGGACATTAAAACGATTTTCTTGTGTTTTATTTCAATTCGAAGTTCTATACCTCTAAAAAAACACCCTGTATGTTAGTGGTAATCACTTTTAGTTGCAAGGGCCTTTAAAAATCTTGTAAACGTGGAAATCTTTTTTTATTGTTTGCGGTGTTTGCTATGTTTGCTAGATGTGTAAAGGCGTTTGCAATGAAGAGTGATTACCACTATTGAATATATGAATATATGAGGAGCAAAGCAACAGGACAATGTATACTTTCGTGCATTTTTTTGGCAAATTGGTTCTTTGTTTTTTTTAAATAATATTTGGGTTTGTAAAAACATCTTGTTAGCATAATTCTTAAAAAATGGATTTTAAAAACTGTGTACTGAACATAAAGTACTTTTTCATTTTGTTTATATCGTCGGTTGACAGGTAAAACTCACTAAGTGCTATGTTATATGACTACAGTTAGTGAGTTTTACTTGTCAACCGACGATATCAAAACGTACTTTTTCTTATGCTGCTTATTTCCACTTTGTTTGTGTAGTTGCATTTTTAGTTAAAAGAAAGACATTCGTATCATTAATTTTATTAATATAAAACAATTTTTCAGTTTGACGTTTTCCTAAGTCATTCCATTTTCTATAAAATTTACTGTTAAATAGTAAAATTATAACAACAATTGGTTGAACAACGAATAGTTATTAGAATAATTAAAAAATATTAAAAGATACTGTAGATGAATTTAATGATTGGTTGGTTGAAAGGTTAACACTGCAGCTTATACACGTACGTCATCTATGATGCCGTTTTGAAAAATACAACAACACTCGTGACTAAGTTCAAAATGTTTCTCATATTCAGTCCGTTGAATGTCTCCCGGATCAAAACCAGATATCGCCACAATATTCTATATTAAGTCCAAACCGAGAGTATAATGACGATGACGGGTTGCAATTGCCCGAAGTGTTTAACTGTATTCTTCTCCCCAGCATTATCCGGTGAGAATAGTTTTCAATCTTCCAATGTCTAGTAGATATCGCCATTAAGCACTGGAAGCATCCTTTCTACTGTGACACAACAGCGATCTAGTACGTCTAATGTCAAAAACCAGCCAAGTCAGCCTTGAGATCCTGCAGTAGTCACTAACCATCCACCTGACACTCGTTTCCCTATAGAAAAAGGTAAAGATACCTTTCTTTAAAGAGCCTATTGGAGGTGCTAACGCAGCAGGTGAGAGAAAGTAGAGAAAATGAATTCACATACATATGAAAGAATATAATTTCAGTATGCGATTTCCAGAAAAGTGTGAGTTAAATAGTTGATGTTTGGTCTTGAATATGCACAGGACACAAAGAACTCTGATGAGACTACCGTAGCTGGAGTCGAAAACAATTGTTCAGTTTGGCTAGTGTACTATTCCTTCACGGACATCATTTCTTCTTTAATTACCAAAAATATTCATTGCCGTTAACTTTGATCTAATAAAAGCGTTTCTGACGAAACAAAAATTAAATTATAAAAATATTGATCAGACCTTTCCTGGGGCTCGAACCTCGAGCCTACAGCATATTAAGATATGAATTCAATTGAATTGATTTAATCGAACCAACACAAAATGACTTCATTCCATATAATGATTTAGAAGTCGAGACATTCACATCGTCCTTCAACCACTACATATTTGTAGGTAATTATGCCAAAATTACAAATATTTATGGCTAAAATTCCCGTCAATCTTTACCGATATTAAAGCATAATGGCCTGGTGAAAAAAAAAAATAAATAAATAAATAAATGGAAGTAGACTTTTTTTCAAAATTTTTATGGAGTACAAAGGTTTCAAGTCAATACAAAAAGCTAAAAATTTATAGAAATATTCGGAAATATTAAATCTCTATTTACCGTAAACTTTCAAACAAAAAGATTTTTATCAATTTAAATTAATTAATATTTAGTGGCAAATTTTTCAATAGGCAATTTTGAATGGTGCCAAAACTTATAATTTTTTTTAGTTTTTCAATTTGTGCAAAAATTCATCGCATATTTGAAATGTTGGAATTTAATAATGAATATAAACACAGGGTGTCCGCCGGGAAGATATACTACTTTGTTTTGTAAGCATTAGACTTGACAGTTCGTATTGAGCAGTCGTGATGTAGAGACCTGGAAAATTATGGAAAAATATTTGGTAAACCAATGTGTTTTAAACGTTAAAACATTTTCTCAAATCATTAATCGATTACTGTGACAATGAGAAAGTTACGTGAAATATTTGGGAGAAACGACGTGCCAACAAGTCGCACTATTTATCGTGTTGTGAATGCTTTCGAAGAAAGAGAGTCTGTAGCTGATAGGAATACAACGTACTGCAAGATCGGTTTCAAAATATTACTGCTGTTCAAGAAATTGTTCAAAGCAACCCATCAACCTTAATTCGACGCCGTGCTTAGGAGCTGGTTCTTCGAAAAACAATTTTGCGCATTTAATCAAAAGTAATAAACAAGCAAAGTAGTATACCTTCCCGGCGGACACCCTGTACATATCTATATGAATGTAATATATACATATATATTTTCTCATTATTATTTTTTTTTATTAATTACAGTTGCTGGTAATTTATTTTTTTGGGGTTACTTTGTTGTTCTTCCGCATTTTGTCATTTAAAATAAAACATAAATTCTAAATAAATGATTTTTTTAATAAATTTAATACTGCAGGATTTCTTTTGTGAGAAACTCTTGTAAATAAATTAAATTTAATACGATAATATTGGCTGTATTTCAAATATTTATAAAAGCTCTTAATGAAATGCATAAATATAAGCAAGTACGAGTATGTATGTGCATTGACATTTCCTGAATTAAAGCACACGTTAATAAAGCGTTAAAGCAAATATTGAAATAATTTGATGTAATTGACTGAATAAACTATGAAAAGAAAATTACTTAAATTAAGACAACATTGAAATAAAAAATATTTTGTTAAATATTTCGTAATGTTTCTCAATGTTATAAACCAGAGGTGACCCATCAAGCTACTTGATAGTCTGAGCAAATTTTTTTTAAATTTTAAATTTTCGCAACCCGCAATTAAAAACGTATTCCTTTTAATGCATGTTGGCATTAAAAGAATTCTTTTACAGAAATTAATATATTCATTGAGAATATTTAGAATAATAGAAGTACAAATTCACAAAACTTAGTGAAATCTTTATTTGAATCGATAGTACGGTTCATATAATTTAATGTCTGAAGATTATTTCATGCAAATGTTGGTCGTGACTGCGCCTCAAATGGTTCATCCGCTTAGTCCAATTTTGGCATATTCTTTCAAACATTTCGGCCGGTATCTCACGAATAAATGCTTCAATGTTGTCTTCCAATGCGTCAATTGAAGCGGGCTTGACTGTATAGTCATGAGCTTTAACATAGCCCCTTAAAAAATAGTCTAAAGGCGTTAAATGCACGATCTAGGCGGCCAATTGACCGGTCCCGAACGAGAAATAAAATGTTCACCGAACTCGGCTCTCAGTAAGTCCACTGTTACGCGTGCTGTGTGGCATATGGCAACGTCTTGTTGGCACCACATGTCATGCAAGTCAATCTCTTGCATTTTGGGCAAAAAAAAATTGGATATCATCTCACGGTAGCGCTCACCATTCACAATTACGTTACGATTCGCATCATCTTTGAAAAAGTATTGTCCAATGATGCCACAGACCCATAAACCACACCAAACTGTGACTTTTTCTGGATGCATTGATAGCTCTTGGAATTCTTCTGGCTGGTCTTCACTCCAAAATCGACAATTCTGCTTATTTACGTAACCATTGTGCCAAAAATTTGCTTTGTCGCTGAACACAATTTTTGGATAAAAAAAGTGGATCTTCGGCCAACTTTCCATTCCCATTTTGATAATAAAATTCAATAATTTGAAAGCGTTGTTAGTTTGTAAGACGATTCATGCTTAAATTATAGACCAAACTGAAGATGTTTGACAGTGAAACAAAACATGAACCGTGAGTTAGCTGTTTAAACCAGTGCTGCCAAAAAGATAATAGCTAAAAAATCACCCTTTTCAAGTATATGGAAGGTACGTAGAATCTACATTAGGCGCCTTGAATGTTTCTAAAGTGGCTGTACGTGGTACAGTACAAGGTGGTGTACTCTCACCTTTAATATGGAACTTCAACCTTAACATATTACTGAGAGCCTTGAATAGATCACATGCTGCACAACAATCGCTTATGCGGATAATGTTGCAGTGGCAGCTTTGGACGAAGATCCAATAATGCTTTCATAGATTTTTGAATCGTCATTAAAAGTTTTATCTAAATGGTGCAACGACTGTGAGCTGGAAGTTTATAAAGTCATACATACGAAATCCCTAAATTCGCTACCTTTTGGGTCAGTGGAATAGGTTTCACTTTACCTGAAGTTGCAAAATACTTTAAAATTATATTGGATAGGAAATGAAATTGGCATGCGAATACATAATCCAGAATCATTGAGGCCACAAATGCCCTATACTACTGTAAACTGGGGTTTAAACTCTAAGAACGTTTACTAGCTATTCGACTTTGTAATTAAACCAACTCTTTTATACAAACCCGCGAAAGGAAAACCATTGACTCAGGTTCGAGCGTAGTATGAGAAAAGTGACTATCATTATACGTATAATATGTGCTCTAAGTAGCACAGCAACTAAGGCATTATTTACCATCTTAAATTAGACTTCAGGCCACTTCACTGCCAGATCCTTTTTTGAAGTTATGGTGTGTTCCTTACAGAGTAGGGGGAGATTAAGCCTTCTTAAATATGCTTGGATTCACTAAGATTCTTTAGACATTGCTCGAATGTGGTATGGGGTTAATAAAGGATTTCATGGAGAAATTTCGTATTGATCCGGGATACATCCTAAAATAGGTCAATCTGACAAACTGTATATGAGGGACATTCTGACCAAGATCGCAAGTGCTGTGGTACTTTTCAAAACGGCGTTTTATAATGCAAAATGACGCTCATGTGGAGCGGCAACCTTAAACAACCAACCAGATTCAAAAACCTGAGTTTATCTGTTTTGACTGTCAGCGTTCACTACACCACGCTATCCCCCTTTATCAATATATATAATTTACTGTGCAATATCAATACTTTGATCAAAGTATAGAAGACGTATGAACAATTTGTGGAATGATGCATGTCGTTAGATTTATGTCACGACATTAATATTACAATTCTGGGGGATTACTTTGTATTCCGATACGAATCGAAAATGCTTTCGAAAGAAATTTCCCATTCGAAAAACTAATAATAATGAATACAAAATGTTTTCGAAAATTCGTAAATTTTTACGAATTCGTAAAATATTCGATATACAAAGTAACAAATGTTACAAATGAACTCATTAATTTGTATGCAACTTAGCCGACGATCTATAAACGAAGTTTTTTTTTTTTTTTTTTGGTTTAATTTTGCAACACAAAAAAATCACTTTTTTTCGCCCCTTTCTTTTCAGATCAGTGCACTCAAACTGATGTCTTACAAATAATCGAAAACCAAGAAAATGAGCCTAAAAAAACCAATGGCCACATTAAATATCACACTATTGAAAGGGACGCAACATCAAACAGTGATAGTCAACATCACAAATTGCAAAAATCTGCTTCATTCTCTTCTTCATCAGACAATTCTTTGGCTTCAAGTTCACCCAGCAGCGTATCATTGCGTTCCTCACCTACACGTTCCTCTTATCGCCTGCTTAAAACGGATAACATAAATACATTCCAGAAATGGGAAACCACTGTCGAATCTATAAGTTATGTGACCACAAAAACTGTATCTGTATCGGGATTGCCAAAGGATGATGATGTGAAGAAAACAGTGACCAGCATAAATGACAATACAGAGACTAAAAGGGAGAAAATAAATGGATGCGCAAATGATGGTACAGCAGAGAAAGGTAAGTTAGAACTGAAAAAAAAATTATCAAAAATGCATGTTCTTTCAATTTTAAGCATAATTTCTTCTTGCCCATCAACATGCCATTTTTTGTGTGTCTTTCAAACATTTTTAAAAAACTTTATATGTGTCCATCCTTTGTTTCATGTCACAAGAACGTTCATACTTTGCATTTGCATTTGTTTCATATTAAAAAGGTTTTATTTTTTCTTTTTATTTTTTTAATTTTAATTTCAAATTGAATGCCATATTCATTAGTGTAGGTGTTGATTGGTGTTTAATTGATGAAAAAAATAAATAAATGCCACCGGAAATATTATTCAAAGCATTTCATTAATTAAATTTCAAATTTCGAAATTTCTCTTAATCTCTTATAACGTTCAATACGAAAATTAATATTCAAATAAAAATTAATATTGAAACAGGTGCTTTATGCTTAAATTTAATGAAAATATTGTTTTATAAGAAATACACCGTAAACATTTAAATAAGTCTATTTAAATACACTGGCCACCAAATTTGAAACAAAAAGAAAATTTGTTTGCAGAAACGATGCATATTTTTTACCTAATCTGGGTGAGCTGAATTCGAATCTGCCATAAGAATTGGGCTATCAAGTGTGGTTAATTTTTTTTTCGCACGCTGTCTATACTTACATTATTAATCAATGCTGACACTACAATTTCACGATTATTAATTTGACAGAAGCGTTTAAGCATGGCAGGAAGATCGTGCGTTACTCATTCAAGGTATTTTAGCACTGTATGTGTAGTGAATATTTGATTGGAAGAAAATGATACGCAAAACCAGAATCCTTAAAATAGGCAAATTTTTATTATTTTGGTTTTGCGGTCAGAATTTTGGACAAATCCTGGACGCCGACAATGTTGTGCAATAAATGCAGAACTGTTTTATACAAGTCGTCTAATGGCAAGAAATGAAGATCTCTTTTGATTTTTGAACTCCAGTTCTTGGGAGTGCATTAAATAACCACAAAACCAATTATTGTTTCTGTCTAACAAAAGTTCCTGAATTCGATACGAAAACTCGAAAAGAATTACCATTACCAATCCCAATTTCATACCCAGCGCTATGAGCAGTGATTCCAAAACTTTTTTCACCAACAGTGGTGAAACACGCCATTTAGTGACTCAAGCTGAGCTAAATGATCTCATACGGGATTTGCATTTAACAAAGCAAGAAACAGAATTGCCAGCTTCGCGCATGCAGAAATGGAAACTTTAGAGATAGAAGCTTGGAATTGGCTCTATACTGTACTGATGTTGAGATTATTTATTGATGTCTCTAAAGACAGTTTACAGGATCCTCTTTTGCATAATAGAAATGAAAAACCATTCATAACAATTGGAGAGTGCTCACCAAGATTTAATGGAAATTGAGCGAATTTATTAAGGACTTTGGGACAAAAGCAAGAGGGGAGACTATTGTTGGACTTTAATACGTGTAACTGAACTAACAAAATACAAACGACGTTCAAATAACGCCATTCACGTTTCAAAACGAGCTTTCTCAGGGACCGCGCTGTAAGAATGGTTATAGACGGTATCACTTCCCATTAGTTTAGATTAAATTCGGAAATACCACAGGGCTCTGTTTTGTCTCCCATGCTATTCCTAATTTTCCTCAACCATCTTCTTCTTTTAACTTTCTATCCTATCTAGTCTTTCGCAGATGACAGCAATATTTGTCATTCATATTAAATTCATAGTAGGCCGAGCCTTTTGGAAATTCAAGTGAAAAGGCAGAATATGAATAAAACACTCTCAAATGACGTGCAAATAATCTCGGAATGGAGTCGCGCAAACAGGGTCGAATCTAATGCCCGTAAGACTCAATGTTGTTTTATCGAGCATAGACGTTGTGGTCATGATGCGACCTTGTATTCTGTGATTATAGGTAATGTAAATATCGAGGAGGCGGACGCTCTTAATGTTCTGGGCATGAGAATTGTAGTGTCGGTTGGAATGTTCACATATTTCGAGTGTCGAAAGAGGCTTTCAAGTGCCTCAGTTTTTTAAAACGGTGCAAGAAATACTTCACTCCATCCGACCTTCTCAATACTTACAAGACTTTTATCCGAGTTAAGGTGTAGTACAACTCTCTTAAATGGACCGATGCTTCAAAGTCTATTTTGGAAAGAACGAAGGCGCTTTTCAGCGACGGTAGGGTATCTAACTCTATCGATTCGTTGGCGTGCGTTTCATTATTCTATCGGTCACATATTTTTGCGGACTACTTGCACCTCTCTCAGAGCACATTCTTTTTATAGTTGATTGCTCAGTGAATCGAATAATGCATTATAAAGAAAATTCGTTCTTTAGCCGCAACGCTCGTTAATGGAACAATCTCCCAGCGTATATTACGATATTAATAAGTTCACAAGCAGTACTCCTTCTGTCTCCCTTCCCATAATATATTTTTTGAGAGCAGCATAATGTACTGCAAGAGTAGGAGTCATCCTCTCAGTGCTAGGCTTAATAATAAAAAACAAACAAACTAATAACTATTTATATAAAAAACAAATAAAAACATTTTTTGGAATCTCGAAAACCTGACATGATAGAGAAAAACCGATTAGAGATTCGGATTCCGCCCACTAAAGTACACTAGAAAAGATATTTGGTTTCTCCAACAGTGTTGCCGTTTTGGTTATTTTTAACCAAAATTGGATACTTTTTTCTTCAATGTGTATATATGGACTTTTTTCTCATTTTGGTTACTTTTTGTTTCAATGAAATTAATAAAATATTTCGAGAAATAATTATTAATAAATATAATAACTATTCAAAGAAAATATTTATTTCTTTTATTTTATTATTATTAAAATTTATGGTTATGTAAAATTAGAAACAATTATAAAAGTAGAAAATAAAGCAGATGTAAATCTGTGATTATTTACTGATTAAAGATACAATATACATACATACATACATACATACATACATACATACATACATACATACATACATACATACATACATACATACATACATATGTCAATATGTACAGTTTTGCGACAGTTTTTTGACTAGAATTGTATCGGTATAATCGAGTAATGAAAGGAAAACTGCTTAGAAATGTAATAGAGTATAATCTTACAAATTCGAACCGTTCAGAAGTTATAACATGCAATTTCAAAATATTGGACACTTTAAAATTAGAACTACAGATTTTGATTTCTGGATTTCTCGCTCATTAAAGTATAATATAAAACGGGGAATCACGAAGTTATTTGTGGTGTGTACAAGTCGGTAAAATTTAATATCTGATGTACAAATTTGGGCCCGGTGATAACTGAAGTTCAAAAGGATGATTTTATGTTAAAAACCAATTCAATACCTAATAATTAAAAACCTGTTTGAAAATTTTCTATTAAATTATTATGTTTTATTAATTAAATGTTAATATGTAAATAAAAATTGTTTTGTGTTCAAGAAAAGCTCACAAAACTAATTCTTATTTAACATTTTCTTAAAAAAAACTGTCCAGAAATTAGAATTGCCCGGTGCACAAAATGGTTATATTTTGTGAGATTCTACTGTATTCTGATAAAAATGGCCACTTGCTAAAAATTTTCAAATGTAATTCAAAATAAAATAGTTTCTAGTTTATAAGTGCTTATATAAGCACATTTGACAGGATTCATTTATACTATATAAGTACATACAATATGAAAGGGTTGTCACCATTTATCAACATTTCTCAATCAGCATATTTTCTCGAGAAGCATTGTCAGCCATAAATAGTTCTTGATACATACTTTGGAATGGCTTTTTAATGATAAACTGAACTTCAGCTCAATTCTTAAAAACATTGAAACAGTCGCTACAAAAAATATTCCTCTACGATAAATATTTTAATTTAAACTCAAAAATGTATAACGTGTAGTCTTATTTTTTTATAAGTAATTTTTTTACATATTCTAGCAAAACTAATTGATTTTGGTAAATTTCAATGCAGACGTTTAACTGAAAAAAAGCAAGAAATTTGGATACGAATGATTTTAATATTTTTGGTTACTTTTTGATCAATTTGGTTACTTTTTTGTTGAAATTTGGATATAAAATATTGAAGGCTGTGGCAACACTGTTCTCCAATCCAAAACCTCTTCGCCTAGTGATGTTTTTTTTTTCGAAAATTAGTTACACAAACTCGATGTTTTTAACAAAAGTTGGCTTAATGGATGTTTTATTTTTTAAAGGTATGACTGCGTGCAGTTCTTTTTTTTACATCACTATTAAAAATTATCTACAGATACCATGACATTAACGGTAGTCGAAAATCACTCAAACAACCAAATAAATAACAAATAAGCGACATGAAAGAAACAAAACAAAAAATATGCAGACGATATCAAATAATACAGCACATGTGCGTAACGCATGTGGAAAATTGACAACAATAGTCAACCACATGCAGTACGTTTTCATTATTTTTCTCTTTTTGCTAAATATAGAGCAAAAGCAATAGCTAAAGCTCTTGAATGATGCATTTTCTGATTGAAAACCATATACATACTCTACTTTATACAGAATAATCATGGGCATACTCATGTTTTTATTTAGTAAAGGACTACATATTTTGCATTGAAGAGATACATACGTACGAATGTTATAATTGAAATACGGCAAGAAGAAAAAAAAAAAAAAGAAATACTTATACTCAGTTAAAGTTAACACTGCAATATAGATGAAATAAAGCAAAAAGAAAACTTATTTTACCACACGCTTTTCAACCACACGCACTGTTTGCGGTTGAAATATTTCTTTTTTTTTTTGTTATTGTTATTGGTTTCATGTACAATTTTCAGACTATTTGCTTTTATTCCTTGACTGACTGACACTTTTCTTTTTTGGGTTAACTTTTTCTTTTATTGTTGCTGTGCAGTTTTTTTTTTTTTTTTTTTTTTTTTTTTTTTTTTTGTAGAGCGATTTGAGATAGAAGTACATAACATGCATTGCGCTCGATGTGCGTTTCGCACGTCTGTAAAACAAAAAACATATAAAATAGTGTTATTTCATAAGGCGAGTTACACGGAAAATTGACAACGCCTCTAACGTATAGAAGTAAGCAACTTTTAACTTTTATAGAGAGATTTAAGATAGAAGTATATAAAATGCATTATGCCGTTGTGCGTTTCGCTCATCTGTAAAACAAAAAACAGTTAAAATAGTGTTTTTTCATAAGGCAAGTTCCAGGCAAAATTGACAACGCCTCTAACGTATAGAAGTAAACAACTTTTAACTTTTATAGAGAGATTTAAGATAGAAGTATATAAAATGCATTATGCCGTTGTGCGTTTCGCTCATCTGTAAAACAAAAAACAGTTAAAATAGTGTTTTTTCATAAGGCAAGTTCCAGGCAAAATTGACAACGCCTCTAACGTATAGAAGTAAACAACTTTTAACTTTTACAGAGAGACTTAAGATAGAAGTATATAAAATGCATTATGCCGTTTTGCGTTTCGCTCATCTGTAAAACAAAAAACAGTTAAAATAGTGTTTTTTCATAAGGCAAGTTCCAGGCAAAATTGACAACGCCTCTAACGTATAGAAGTAAACAACTTTTAACTTTTATAGAGAGATTTAAGATAGAAGTATATAAAATGCATTATGCCGTTTTGCGTTTCGCTCATCTGTAAAACAAAAAACAGTTAAAATAGTGTTTTTTCATAAGGCAAGTTCCAGGCAAAATTGACAACGTATTTAACGTATAGAAGTAAACAACTTTTAACTTTTATAGAGAGATTTAAGATAGAAGTATATAAAATGCATTATGCTGTTTTGCGTTTCGCTAATCTGTAAAACAAAAAACAGTTAAAATTGTGTTTTTTTATAAGGCAAGTTACACGCAAAATTGACAACGCATTTAACGTATAGAAGTGAGAAACTTTTAACTGCTGTGGTACAACAAAAGTTTATAATTTATTATTTTACCAGCCTAAACCCGGCTAGAAAAATCATACGTCAGAAAGTATACGGAAATGGAAAATTGCTGTTAATTTGACCACTCCAGAGCCAGTGTTATGCCTTTACCCTTGAATAATCAACAGCAATTGGCTGATCTGACGGTGGATCTTGTATGTGAATGGCGAGCGTCTTCAGTAGTTTAGCCGTTATCTTCCCAGATAGTGTCGCTGTACTCCTGATTATTCGATTCTGGTGGAACAGACTGAAAATGTCAGGGAGTGGTTTCTGAGGATGGACTTTTTAGTGGGGGGAGGGAAACGTCTTATTATTTTTTTTTTAATTTTAATTTAGAAAAACCTCAAATTTTATTTTATATTTTTTGTCCTTTTTGTCGGTTGTTTGAGTTCCTGTGCGAGCACTCTAACAACTATACCACCACCCCCCTAAATACCAAGTTTTTTTTTTGGTTTCACCTAGAAAATTTTAATTCCCACATGCCACAGTAAACGAATCAAAGTTAATCGCTGTAATAATATGTGGCGAATTGGAGCTCTTTTCTCCTTTAAAGATCTTAAGGAAAGATTAAAAATTATTTTAATTTTCAATAAGTATTTAAAATTGCCTTTTACATGTGAGTCGTATCTATGTAGGGTATTGATTTATAGACAGTTTTATATTTAAAACAAATAAATATTTATATAGAATGAAAGTATAAAAGACAAATAAAATCATTTACAATTTTTACACATTTAGTCATTTTGGGAAGATATTTAAATACAATTGCTCTCACTCTCGCTCTCTCTCTCACGCTGTCACACTAATATGCTATTTTATAAGTAAAGTAATTTGATATCACTTTCAATTGTTTGTTGTTGTGGCAACTCAAGAAGTTGTCTAAAAGTCAATTTCATTTACAGCGGCAATCAGTCTTAAGTATATCCCATGGCATCATTGCTTTTTAATAGTCTGTATAGAGTTGTCAGAGGGGATTGAAATCAGCGTAATGCAATCGAATGTGTGTTACTGTGTGGTGGCCAAAGACAAAAAACAACATCAGGCTTTAGATTAATAGCTGTGTTATATGTATAGTACACATCAGAGATCCCCAGCAACGTTTTAATGCCTTCTTTTAGATAATAAACCAGACATATAAAAAATATAATTGAAAATGTAATTGAAACTTTTTATTCATTTTTTTACACAAAAATTTTTGTTGCATTGGTTTAGTTCGCTTACATTCTTGTCTTGTGTTTTATTTTAAACATCTGTTTTGTTTATTCAAATACTCGTAATTATGAAATCTTTAAAGGGGAGTGAGTATGTAGTATACAGTCAACCACCATTTATTGTGTTTTCTTTTAATTTTTTCTTTTTTCTCTGCGTTGATTTATAGACAATTTAGCATCGTTTTAACACACTTTTTTAGTGTTTATTTATGCATACTTGTTTTTTATTTGTTTTTTGTTTAAAAAAATTATTGAACATATTGTTAAATGACCTTGTTTTCACTTAAAAGGCGTTTCTTTCGGGAGATGTTCTATAAAAAATTATTAAAATATACAAATAGATGTAAAATGTATGCTCGTTGATTGCATACCTCGAAATAAACAAAAAAATTTCTGATTTAATATTTAAAAAAAAAATCTCAAACATAAAATTCAAAATAAATCGGAGTAGTATGCAAAAATATATTATAGGCTTACAAGTTTATAAGAAGATTTTGAAAACTATTGCAAAGAATGTTGAAACTTTAGTGAAAGCGGCATGGAAACCGTATTTTTTTATCAAAAAACCATCAATTCAAAGGGCTACAGCCAATATTATTTTGCTTTCAAATAAATGTTATGAAATAAACGATATATAGTTTCAACAAAACGATGTCAGGGACCACAAAACACGAACGATTTTGTCTTTTGTTTTCAAGTAAATTCTTCAGACGCGAAGTTTTCCGATTTGGTGACGTCAATTGGCCACCAAGATACAACAATACATACACACATACATACATAATTGGGCATAACAACCCTGTTTCAGGGTTAGGGCCTATCTACCTGTGATAACCACATCGTGTGTGTCAATTTTTCACCATGAGCACTAGGACCTACATTTTAATTTCGACTTCGAACGACAGACTTGAGAAGCTAGTTCATGGCAATCAGTTACTTTCAGAGCTTTTGCCAGAAGACTCCTAAGAGGTAATCGGCATATTTCTTTACTTCAAGATCACACTGTGCTCGAATTCGACACATTTTAAACACGAATTCGGCCGTTTTTAGAAGTTAGCGCTCGTATTCGCGATATTTGCGATTTCAAATTTGTATGTTAAAGTACAAAATAATGGTATTTTTATACTTTTGGGATAATTTTTAAATTTAAATCAATTCAAATCTGTTGAATAAACACAAGATTACATGACATTCTTACTTTTTTTTAAATCTATTTTTTCGCGAAAAATCAATACAAACTGCTACGCTCAAAGCAGATTGATTAAAATAAAAGTTAGCGAATATTGCTAACACGTATTCGAATTAATTTCAAACTCGAAGCAAAAAAAAAAAAAATTGCGAAAACAAATCAGGAAAAAAATTCGCTAAAATTTCCTATTTTTGATGTGCATATTTAATCAAAATTTCTAAATTTAAAATGAAAAAATGGTCAAAAAAGTATAAAAATATCGTTTTTATAGTACTGTAGCGTACAAATTTTAAATCGCGAATACGAGCGCTAATTTCTAAAACGGGATAAAGCCAGCAGGATGCCCAGCTTGTTAAAATTTGCGACTAGCACAGTGCTATCATTAAAAATGATTTCAAGCGAATTATAAAAATGACGTTATGACCTTAACTGAAGTTTGCAGTCTTCTCGTTTTTTAATGGATACTTTTTTCCCATTCTAGTCAACTATTTTCATTTATCCTTTCTCCATGTTTACGAGTCAAGGTTTAATGGTGATAAAACGCCTTCATACACTTTTTTATGTTATTAAAAGCAAATGCGCCACAACTCTCTTCAACATTAACTTTATGGTCAACAAGCTAGGTACAGCAATTTTTCAAAGGTTGGACTGAGACATTTCAACTCAAACTAATGTATTACATAGATGCGGTCAATTTTTTGCACTGTAATCGTTTATTTTTAATGTGTTGGAGAAAAACTAGCGTGACGCCTTAAAACTTAAAACGTATTGCTTTTTAACTACTGAAGACATACTTATATTGTACATCAGATCGGCTAGTTTTGAAAGCGCCCTCGTAAGCAGTTTTCTCTTGCTTAGTCCGCTTGATTTATGTTCATCATAACTACCTCTTTTAAATATACAATAACCGAAATGCTAGAATTTTATCTATAACTTAAGATTTTTGAGGTTTAGTATTATTTCCCATTATTTTTCGTTTGTTTTCATTATTCATTTATTTAAAAAAAGGTAACAAAAATTATACGAGTTCTTATAACAGAATATCGGAAATCATACTCTGGGGGTAGATATGCCAGGTTTGTTATGTTTACAAGACTTGCAAGGGCGTTTGCAACTAAGAGAGACAAATGCTTTAAGAAAACGGATTTATAAGGGCTTAAATTTAAAACAGCATAAAATACAACATATCCATATAGAAATAATGATGTAGACAATTAAAAATTTCAATAATGCTGTAGAACTGGTCAAGGTTATTTGGAAAAATATTTTAAAACGCCAATCAATTCAGAAAAATTATATAATTGTTCGACCTGTTTCCAAATTATTCAAATAATAATAAGCAAATACTTTTTTCAAGCTCAAGGTCAAGTTTATTTTTAATTTAATAATCAATATTTCGATATCCTTCGGATATCATCTTCAGGATTTCTAAAAATATAATAATAAATATAAACAGATAAAAATACACTGAAACCACTGTTCTAATAAGAAAATATCAGTAACAAAAACAATTATAAAAATACCGATCATATAACAATTTACAAAATGTAAACAAACTCAAAACATCAGTAATAAAAATAAAACAACAATTCACATAGGATAAAAATATACACCAAAAAGAACTTACAAAAATTATATAAACAACAAATTTAAAATTAATGTATATGGGTATCACTGCACCGACGTTATCACATTACATATTATACTAATTATTGCTAATATTTCCCCTATTTATTATATATCTATAACTATGAGCACAATTCTCGGTGTCTGTTTTGTAGTTCATTCTCCTCTCCTTTGGTGTATTTATTATATGTAACATCTCCAAAGTAAACCGTTTTTTATATATATTTTCTCTCTGTAATATTTGCACCTTCTCCAAATCTGGTGTATGATTATTATCTGCACAGTGGTAAATTGTAAATTGTTATATGATCGGTATTTTTATAATTGTTTTTGTTACTGATATTTTCTTATTAGAACAGTGGTTTCAGTGTATTTTTATCTGTTTATATTTATTATTATATTTTTAGAAATCCTGAAGATGATATCCGAAGGATATCGAAATATTGATTATTAAATTAAAAATAAACTTGACCTTGAGCTTGAAAAAAGTATTTGCTTATTATTATTTGAATAATTTGGAAACAGGTCGAACAATTATATAATTTTTCTGAATTGATTTATAAAAACGGAGAGCACGCCGAATTATGGTTTACAACAACATTAAACAGAATAATAGTTACCTGAAGGGTAACATAAACAGACAAAAAGCACTGATGAGACAACAAATTAACACTATGTCTACCATTACATTTCTGATAAGATGCAGAAAAACGGGTATAATACCGAGATTTTTAAACAATTTGACAAAAAATGTTAAGATAATTTTTGACGACAAAAGCTTGGCGAATAGTAGTATTAATAGGGCGTTAAATAATATATTGGACAATTTTCATCGGAAACTTTTAAATTTTTTGATTAAAGCGAAACATGATACCCTGAAAGATACAAAATTACAAATTGAGAGGCAGAAAGAGGTGATAAATGAAAGTTTGACAACGGAGGAACAGAATATATTCTGGAAAAGTGAAGATATTATATATAAAAAGGCTAGTTATGAAATTAAACAAAGACACAAAAATAAATATGAACGATTGAAACATGAACAAAATGATGAACTTGAAATCAAATTGAATAAAGGTTGGTTTATTAATAAGACAAAGGTAGATATACCTAAAGCTTCCCAGTGGCTTCTATCACTGGGTGAGAAATTTGCCATTCCAACAGAAAAGAAAGAATTCCCCCTATTTAAGATGATAGCTGACGTAGAGGACTGTATCCAAACTATAGAGGATAAGGAAGAGCAAGAGACAGCAAGGACAAAATTCACATCAATGTTAGAGGATCATATGAACAAAAAATATCTATCAAGACGAGAACGTTTCATACTAAGAACAGTTCATCAGACAAGAAGTTTTCTTCGCAATAATAAGAATATTGCTATACTGAAGGCGGACAAGGGAAATGTCACGGTTGCAATGGAACATCAGGACTATGAGAGTAAAATGGATAGAATCGTAAACGACATCATGACATATAGAAGAATAAGAAAGGATCCAACATCAACATTACAGACAAAGAATAACAGCCTTGTGGATGAATTATTTGCATGCAGAAATATATCCGAGATAGAACGTAAGAGATTAAAAAGTGACGTGGCATGTGCTTCGAGAATTTATGGACTACCTAAGATACACAAAGAAGACTGCCCATTACGCCCTATTTGTTCATCTATTAACTCACCCTCCGAAAAACTGGGCCAGTACGTGAAAAATATTTTAAACAGGCTGACGGAAAATTCAAATTTTAATATTAAGGATTCTGTGCAATTTAGAAATAAGGTTAACAATAGTACAATAGATGAGGACGAGAAGATGGTTTCATTTGACGTGGTGTCACTTTTTCCTAGTATTCCAGTGGACTATGCTATCAGATTGATAGAGAGTAAGTGGGGTGAAATAGAAGGGTATACGAATATACCGCAAGACCTCTTTCTAAAAATTTTAAAATTTTGTGTGAAGGATAATAGATATTTTAAATATAAGGACAAATGTTATACCCAATGCAGAGGATTACCAATGGGTTCGCCGCTTTCGCCTGTTGTTGCGGACATTGTTATGGAGGAACTATTAAAAACATGTTTGGACGATTTGGAAGAAAAACCTAAATTAGTAATAAAGTATGTAGACGACCTTTTTGTAATCGCTAAAACAAGTGCAATAGATGGAATCCTGACTAAACTAAATAGTTTTAATAAAAACATAAAATTAACCATGGAGGACGAGATTGATGGAAAATTGCCCTACCTTGATGCGCTGGTTATAAGAGACAAGGGGATACTAAAAATTGATTGGTATCAAAAGCCAACAGCATCCGGCAGACTCATAAATTTTAATTCAAGCCAGCCTAAATATATGATTATGAATACTGCCATGAATTTTATTAAACGGGTGCTTTCTATCAGCGATGAAATATTCCATTTACAAAATATTCAGAAAGTGATAGAAATTTTAAAGAAAAATGACTTCCCTAGAAATACCATTGACAAACTTATAGCTAAATTTAGAGAAAATAAAGGACGACTGGTAGAACAGGAGAAAACTGAAAAAGTGTATAAATCTGTGATATATGTTCCTGGATTTTCGGAAAGATTGACGAATACGAATATTTTGGACAAGAATAGATTTAAAATTGCTCAAGCATCAAATAATACTATCAGACGACTATTTACCGACACTAAATCAAAGCTGGAGACAATGGATAAATATAACGTAATATACAGAATAAATTGTCTGGGAGATGGTAAAAACAAACGCCAATTTTAGAAAAACAATCGTAAAATAAAAAAAAAAGAATTTCAAGTGGTTATAAATTTATATTTAAATTTTTTGAAAATATTTAGAGGCTTTTCTATGTTTTCTAAAATATATAAAAAATATACATAAAAAAATCATATTTTTAGAATTTACAACCATTTTTTTCATTCAAATTTTGAAATAAAATTGAAAATTTCTATATTACATACATACCTACCTACCTACCCACGTAAATAAAATTTTTATTTAACTTGCATGCACTTTCTCTCTGGCACTTCATAGTACTCGTACATAATTCCTTATTTCTCTTAACACTATAAAACACACGTTTTCAAACACTTTTCGAAAACATATTTGCATTACATTCGAACTCCTTGTTTTATTAAAAAAAAAAATATTTTAATTAATTTCTAACTGATTTTGTTTTTTTCTCTCTCCCTTTAACTTTATTTACAGCAGTTTAAATAATTTGGAAAATTGTTTAAAACTGACGTTTATATTTTATTAAAAACATACAAAAAAAAAGTGTTGTTTGTATAAAAATATAACTGCCTACCACAATACTACTACCCTGTACTACCAAAATACTACCCACTCTACTACAATATTTTCCTTAGGATATGGAAAACAAACACTCCTTTATTATGCATTAAAAAATATATTTATATATTGATTTATATTTAACAATAATTAACTTTTAATTTTTAAAATAAGCTAAATTTAAAATAACTTTTGCTAACACAAATCAAAAAAGAACAAAAATTATTAATAAAAATTTTATAAAATTAACAAAATAAAAGATATACATGCAAATAAAAAAAATTTATTAAAAATTAAAAAACAAAAATAAAACCTTATTGGGTATCTTCTAATATTACAAATTAAATACTGTAGAATAACAAATGGCTGATACCGATATTGCAGTTTAGTTTCATTAAATTTTTTTTATTCATTTTGACAAATTTCTTTATAATATTCATTGAGGTGCATATATACAAACCATGCTATTCTCGAATTTGAAAGATAATGAAAGCTGACAACAACTATCGAGAGCCTTTCGTAATGATTTCGTTCGGTGTACCAAATAAAAAAAAAATGCACAAATGGAAACGTACATGACATATTGCTACGTATTACGCTTAAGAATTGCTTGATTATTATTTTTTTTTTTTGAGGGGGGGGGGGGGAAATAACTCCTACTCATGCAGTACTTTGTGCTGGTCTAGCAAAATATGTTATGAGAAGGGGGAAAAAGGAAGTAGTGCTTGTGGGCATTTGATCTAAACTTACTGATATCGTAATTGGCAGGAAGAACATTAGCTGGGAGATTATTCCATAAACGAGCGGTGCGGCTAAAGAACGAGTTCTCTTTATGTACGATTCAGTGGATAATCAACTGCAAAAGGATGTGAGAGGCATATTCGGCCATCCGGAATAAAATAATTTATTTCATTAGGCCCCTTTCCACGGTAGTATCGATAGAACAAGGGAACGTTGGATGCCCTACCATCGCTGATAAGCACCTTCGCCCTTCCGTGTACACGGTCGAGAAGCCTCAAAATAGACTTTGAAGCACCGGCACATACATGAATGCTTCTTTCGAGGCACTTGAATGCTTCTTTCGACACTCAAAAAATGTAACCAATCCAAAGAACAACACAGTTAATTCGCATACCCAGAACGCCAAGAGCGTCCGCCTCCTCAATATTTATATTATCCATAGTCAGAGATGACAAGATCGCATCATTGCCACAACGCCAATGCGTGATAAAACAACATTTAATCTTGCGGGCATTAAATTCAACCCTGTATGCGCCAACCCATTCGGACATTATTTGCAGGTCACTTGTGAGTATATCCAAAAGCCTCGGCCTACTATAAAATGAATTGGAAGGAGACAGAACAGAGCCTTGCGGTACCTCCGAATTTAACCTGAACTCGTTGGAAGTGAACCTTCAAAGTTTTTACAAATTTCAAACTTACTAGAGAGGAATTTCATTGCCACTACAAAATAAACTCGTACTGCCCGCAGGAAAAAAAAAGAAAATTTTCATTATAAAATCCTAATGAATCCAAAATCATGAAGCATAAGCCGTATATACATATGTTTGTATGTGTTACAAGTGCTCCCCCAAAAACTCAAATAATTTAGATAATGTAAGAGTTAAAAGCAATAACAAAATTTATAATTCATTAATAACTTGGACCAAGTGTGGCCTTGATAGAAAACAAAAAATGTTTAAAATGAAGTATGAAAAATTCATATAAATTTTATCTCTGAAAATAAACACTAAAGCAGTAAAAACACCATTCTAATGATGGAATGAAGCAAACAATTTATTAGAATGCACAATTTTTAAATAACTAAAAAACGTAAATCGCCTTCAAAGTAAACAAACTCAACAGCAATCTAAAATAGCACATTTCGTTATATACTCGTCTGTATATATTCCAACTTTCTTTGAAGATAATTAGAAACAAAGTATTTAAGAAAAGAAAAAAACAATAAATTTTATATGAAAAACGGCTAAATAAACGAGATAAAACACTAAAACAAGAGAAAAAACAGAGATAAAAAATAATCGTTTTTTATTACGAGAGCAGTTTGATAATTCTTCACAAAAAAAACTGTTGTATTTCTCACAATAGCTTCCTCAAGTTCGATCCAACTTTCTTCTAGTTTTGAGAAATCCTTAAAGTAATCAGACTTCCAAGGCTTTTACCGACGAAAACAACATAAAATATTTTTGAATGTTCATAAAGTGTAGTCGACATAGCTAAGATTATAAAGACAACAAGTGTTTACTACGGATTTTAGACTTTATTTATGCAGAACCCTATTGTAGCATTAATTGGATAGAAGTGAGAACAACAGTAGATCGATGGAAACACTTTCTTAGAGTCGCTAATTGGTGGGTCTGGGACTGCGTCAGGCACAGGCCGATGTTCGGCAGTCAAGTATTGGTGGTATAATGGGTTGAATACCGTCTCAGGCGTGAGGAGAGCCCAAGATTGGACCCGATGAAGAACAGATTTGTTCGTGTCAAGGATTTAATCTAATTTATATGGTAAACAATAAATTTGTTGTTTAATCATTTGTCTATGTATGTGTATATGGGGATAAAAAATGCTGGTGGACAACTGTGAAAGAACGAGCACCTTCGACGTAGCAATTAAGTCTGAGTAAAGGTGATCATATGATACATCATTCATGATTAGGGCAGGACACAAATGTTCAATTTGGTAGCAGAGTTCGCCTTTGATAGAACTATTGAAAAAGTACAGTTTTACGGCGGAATAAGTACTCGTATAATAATAACGTGTTAAACATATTATCGTACAAGGATAAGCATGGTATATATTCTGGATTACTTCAAAAAGGGAATTATCAGTAGCGAAAACGCTTCGAAATATCCTGGAAAGTTTGACCATTCTTAACTGAATGGTCAGAAATCGAAATTCGTTTCTTGGTGCTTAGCGATTGGAACTATGCTTTGGCATAAAACATTTAGGTGAGGTGTCGGACCGGGAGCATTTGTCCACTGAGTGTTTACTTCAATGTGAGTTAAATCTAAACTGGTAAGTTTGAAATTGAGAATTCTGCATATGCTTGGAACACTGGAACGCTTAAGTTGGCCTTAGACAAGCTAAGGCGGTGATTACTACACAATTTGGCCGAAATTCGTATGTTCTAGAGTATAGTAGGCCAGACCTTAAACTCCTTACGGATTTTCTTAAGGATCATTGCAGTGTGAAAGCGCAATTACAGAAAATTACAATCAGATTTTGTGCTTACTGGTATCAGAATCAGCGAAATACTTACTGCATGAAAGTGGCGTTCTGAAGAGTTTTAAATGTATGTATATGGTCTCTGTTGAGGAGATATTCACCAAAAAAGTTTCAGACTTGATGGCGTTCATTAGGAAGGCAGTAAGTCTGCGGAACAAGCAATAGACTCGAAAGGAGACAATTGATCTTATAGCTTACAGGGTCTAAAGTAAAAAATAATAATTACTAACGATTGTTACATAACGTTGTTGGCAAATTTGAAAAATAAAATTACAAAAAGAAAGCCCCGCTTAAAGAAAAAAGTGCTGCTTCATCAAAAGAATGCCCCAAGTCTCAAACCATTGTATTCTTTTCCATCGTATTCTTCATATTTAATCTCCAGTGGCCTTCTTCTGTTTTCATACTTCAAACAAAGGCTCGCTGTAATGAAATTCAGCACTGAGGCAAACATAATCGCCAAACCTTAGGCCTATTTTGAGAATAAAAAGAAATACTGGACGCCATATATTTTACTACTAACTTGTTGTCTTAATTGAATAAAAAAATCTTCGTGTATAGTGTCTGCACTATCGTACATTCGTTTTTAAAAGATCAGCTTCATCTTAATGTCTCATGTGAGTTTAGTTGTTCCACTGCGTTTGACTGATAAGGTTTTTTTTTTCAATTAAGATTTCAAGTTAGTTTTTTTTTCAATATCTCTAAAAAAAAGTGGAAGCAACTGATCAACACATCTTGGTCAATATCAACTATATCACAAGACAATAGCTAGCAAGGAACCTATTGCACTCAAATTACAATAATTTACAGAATCAGCAAGCGGACTAACCTTCTTTTAAATATTCCAAGAAAATTAAAGCAAAACAGATATGTGAGTTATATGTACTATCCGTAAAATTTTATTTTATAAATAGGCCACTAAAAATCAGGTTGTAGAACAATAGCTATAGATTATTTATATAAATTAAAAAAAAATTATACATACATACTTATGTATATACTCAATATAGGTAGAATGGAAGAATAAAAAACAACAAATACTTTGTATGCAATTCCATGGAAAAACTTCTGCTCTAATAAGAAAACAACAACTAACAACTACGTATTTAAACATTTTGGTCAAACGGTGGTCTTAACGCTTATTTTAAGCTCTAATATATGTTTACGTTTCTTTTTCTTTCTAATAAACAAAATTATTTCATTGATTAAGAAAATATCAAAAAAGAAAAAGAAAATTTTAAATAATTTAAAATGATTTATTGTTTGCAACGTTTGTTTAAACATTTTCAGCAATTTGTTAAAACAAGCTGTAATACAGACAGAATGTAATTCATTTAACGAATTTGAAATGTTTTATTAAAAATATTAGGGAAATGCAAAATGAAATTCTGTTCTATTTTAATGGTTTGGAAACTAAGAGCGAATAAAAAAAAAATTCAAACTAAAAGAGTCGCCGTGGTCTAGTGGTTAGCGTGTTGGTTTACTAAGACAATTTCATCAAGAATATTTTGTTTAATTTTCTCCAGCTTTTCTGATTTCTTTGCATAAACCATACTTATCAGATATCCACATAAAAGGAGCAGTCGGGAGCAGTCAAATTAGGCGACCGTGGAGGACAATCAACATCAACATTCCTTGTAATAACTTTTTGTTGAAAGAGTTCTCGCAGTAATTCCATTGTAATACTGGCGGTATGCCATGTTGCACCAACCACATATTAGTCAAGCCCAAAGCATACAGTTATGGTGTTAAAAAGTTTTCAATCATATCACGATATCGCACCCCATTGACAGTTACCGATAAGCTGTTTTCAGTTTCAAAGAAGTAAGGGCGAATGATTCCTCCTGACCAAATTGCAAACAAGATTGTCACCTTTATGGGTGCAAAGCTACTAATCAATAATTTGAGGTTTTTCCATTGCCCACAACCGACTATTCTGTTTATTCACATGTCCATTCAAATTAAAATGTGCCTCGTCGTTGATGGATTGTTTTGAACACTTTCTTGAACAGCGGTAATGTTTTCAATCGATCTTGCAGTACATTGTGGTCCATGGTTGGGCCTATCAGCTACAGGCAACTCTTTCTTCGAAATCATTCACTACATAATAAGTAGTGCATCTCTTGTTGGCACGTTGTTTCT
This sequence comes from Metopia argyrocephala, assembly GCA_963576795.1. NCBI lineage: Eukaryota > Metazoa > Arthropoda > Insecta > Diptera > Sarcophagidae > Metopia > Metopia argyrocephala. The sequence goes on from OY756210.1 coordinate 44,189,358, forward strand.
CTCAAAAATTTCACGTAACTTTCTCATCGCCACAGTAATCGATGATTAATTTTGATAAAAGGTTTTAACAATTAAAACACGTTGGTTTACTGAATATTTTTCCATAATAAATTTGCCACGTCTCTACTTCAAGACTGCCAAATATGAACTGTCAAGACTAATGTTTACCAAAACGGCGGCGAAACAAAGTAGTGTACCTTCCCGACGAACACCCTGTATAAATATTTCTTTCCCCGTCTAATTTTTAGCAGTCTTTTGGCAAAATCTCTAAGAGTAACTGATTGTCATGAAGAAGCTTCTCAAATCTGTCGTTAGGAGTCGACTTTAAACTGTACTCATGGATAAAAATTGACTCATACAATGTGGGTGCTGTGAGAAGCTAAGCCGTTACTCTGAAACTAAAGAACTGCACAAAATTAGTCAAACTTAATAACACAGTGCAACACACCAAACTTCGGAGGAGGTAAATTTTTTATATTGCAGTCTTACAACTGAAACTATTTTCAAAAATAAGTCTCAATAAGACCAATCTAATTTTCATCGTGAATTTATAATAGCAGTACTTCTTCTAAGCAATCATCCTTGTAAGTGTGTGTAAACGTAGCAAATAAAAACAAGTCTAGGCTGATATGCTAGGTAAGCTACGTTTACAAGGTTTATAGGGGCGTTGGCAACGAAGAACAACTACCTCTATATTTTTTGAGTTTCTTAATGAAACTCTCGATTACTCGTGGAAGGCGAACGAAAGCATTCTTTCGAGTTTATGAAATAGGCCTTAAATATTATCCCAATTATGATTTATCCAATCTCGGTATAATAGAGATCAAGATTTCATATAAAAAAGTTAAACAAGGCCAAAATATAAATGCGATTTATTTGTTTTCCTTACAGGCCCATTAATTAATTTATAAAATATTTTTATACAAGTATGTAACAGACAAGCAATAACAATTCTAAATGGTTCCTGTATTTTAGCCTAAACTGTATTGTAGCTGAAAATACGAGTAAAATTAATTTATGACCACCACAAAACGTAAATATACGAAAACATTCTCACCGTTAACAAAACGCTCCAAATAATGAAAAATTTGTTGTTTAATTTTTATTTTTAACTCAAGCCTAGAAAGAGTACAACGCAAACCAAACTAAAGCATTTCAACCAGGCCTGCCATATTTTTTTTTTTTTTTTTGCCTTAATTTTACCAATGTGCCGATTTGCCGATTTTTGCTTCAAAAATGCCGATTTTTTCAACAAAGCTTAAAATACTATATTTGTTCTAGTATATTTACAATTTTGAACAATACTGAAATATTTGCTACAATTATGTATCAAATAGTCCAAAAAGATTGGATCAATTTCACATTTGGAAGATGCTAGAAATAAAATCAAAAAAGTTACTGTATCCAAGTCAATCCAGATGGCTATCTAGAATACTACATTTACATGAAGCCTTAAAAATTTACTTTTCGTTGGCTGCCAATGTGGATCAAATTGATACAACAAAAAAAAATATTAAAAGTTTAAACAAATCAAATTGAATATATTTCTTTTTAAAATATATTCTTAAAATAGTAAATAATATTAACAGAATTTTTCAAAGTGAATTAACAGAAATACATAACCTGTACAAAAAAACGGTATTCTAAAAAATAAAAACATTTATTTAACGGATTTTATGAACACAAATAATATTTTTGAAATTTTAGATTCCGAATTCAGAAAGTTTAAATCTTTGAATTTGAAGAAATTTTTGAAGGACTTGAAATAAATTTGTAGACTTTTTTGCAAAAAAAATTTCTGAAAACGAGGGGATGTAACAGTTGCATTTCCAGTGCTGTCATAGTTTGTACGACAAATTATGATCCTTCCACGATCTTCAGCAAATGTGCATAGAATTTTCAGTAAACTCAATCTAAACGAAAAAAAAAATTTCGATGTTCGCTGGTAAATGAATCACTACAAGGAATTGTTTTTTCTAATAACACTATGCGACAAATGAAGACTTTTGGAAAAATACACGAACACCACAGTAGAGGTTCAATTGTATTACCAAAAGTTAGTAAATAAAGTTAGATCTTGAAAATCCTTTGAGGTCCATAAAAAAAATTGGTGGTCAATCTGACCAAACCGAGTACAGGGTTTTACTAACCTTTAGTAGTATAATCGAACCTATACTTGGATTCCGTGCATTTTTTTCACTGTCGCACTGTGTAATTATTTAAAATTTAACAATTTAAACTGTTTTTATACTGATGTTAAAATAGGTTTAAAAAATTGTTGAACTCAAGTATGCATTTATAAAATATATCTTCATACAAAAATTTTAAACTTAATAATTGCAATTTGTAAAAAGTATATTTTTTATTGATTTTTATTTTATTTTCTATAAATGTTAATGCTGAATTGTTCTGTTTTTGTTAATAAAAATAGGTGTATGGTACTTAAAACGGGAAGTTTTAATTTTTTGCCGATTTTTTTACTTTGAAGTGCCGATAATGCCGATTTTTTTTTCGAAATTTGCCGATTTTCAATTAAAAGCATCTGGCACCCCTGATTTCAACTAAAATTATACGTCAGAGTGAGAATATAGTGACAAGAGTCATATAAAAACATTACATACCGACATTGTAATGCTATTTTATTATCGTATGTGTACAACAACAACAACAACAAAATATTTAACTTTTACCACTTTTATTTAGACGTAAACTATTATGAGTTTTCTTTAAAGATTATGATATTAAATGATGATCATGATGATGGTGTTGTAGTTGTAGTTGCTGTTGATGTTTTGATTCAAGAAACTTTTTAAAAGTTGGTTGGATCGTTGGTTACTTAGTGGGTATTACTGAGTATTACTGGGTAAAATGTTAAATGGTTGGATGATCATATTGTATCAAATACTTAAATAAAATAAAAAAAAAATTAAAAAAAATGAAAAACAAAAAGAAAAATTTCTTGATATGCTCATATATTTCAAGATAAGTGTGAGGATGCATAAAATACGTACGTATATAAATAAAAGTTAAATGAAAAATTAAAAAAGATAAGTACGTAAAATTATTTACAGTTGACACTACAATGACGAAATTTGAAAAGAAAATGCAATTCCAAAAACATTTATACTGCCATTATACAATTCGATAAGAAGAACAATAGTGATAATGTGAACTGATTGATTTAAAATTTGAAGGGATTACTTCTACTATGATGTAGATGCTCGCTAAGAGAGCATTTTATAAAATTCGGTCAATAAATGGGTTGACGTTGAGTTCTGGGACATCCTGTATAAACAAACAAGTGTTTTAAATTATACTTTTTATTTAATTTGAGTAGAGATAGTGAAGCTCGCCGGAAATTAGCTAGTTCTCTATGTAAACACAGACAGTGCAAAGTCGACTGGGTTTTGTTGGTCTTTCTTTAAATCACGATTCGTTTTCTAAGCAAATACTTGCCGTATTCTACCGTTCCCAATATTTTTTAGGCGTTATAGCCTAATGTATCAGTTTTAATAAATCGAGCTAAAAAAAAAATAAAAAATTTTTAACCGAAAGCAACTATTATAGGCTTCTCTGGCTATACCCCCACCGAAATATATTGATTTTTTTTTTTCATTCTTTTCAATTCTGTTAATACTTTTGTCACACTTGTAACAAATCGTCGTGCGGGAGTTTATGTGCTCTCTCCGCCATTTCATACTTTTTATATAGTATGTATCTCGAGTTAATGATGTCACTTTAGGTTTTCGACCCCAATTTTTTTAAGTCTGCAATCCGTTTTCGGATATTTCGTCCAGTTTCGCAGATAAATAGGTGAAAACGGATTGCAGCAGATTTTAAAAATTTGTTTTCAAAAACCTGAAATGGTATCATTACTTCGAGATATATAAAATACCGGATAGAGCACATAAACTCCAGCACGACGAAATTCTTTAAGCAAAAAAGTGAGGAATACAAAAAATATTTAATAAACTTTGTAAAGGGTGTGCCAAAATTAAGGCAAGATTTGAATTGGCAGTCATTTTTGCAGTAAGTTATTGACAACCGTAAAAGAAACCAATTTGACAGCTGAGAGTTTAGAGTTACTAAAAATGGAGCCTTATACGATACAACAACGTGTTTTTATAACAGAACAATATTTTAAAAATACCGAAAATACGATGGATGCAGTTCGAAAATTTCATACAAAATGTGGTGAACTAGTATTGTTCGCCAGTGAGACGTGGATTCTCCGAATCCCAAATCCAGTGTATGGCGTGTCTCCAACTGATGCAGACTCCCTTAATTTTTCAATAAATCTTTTCACAGTTGACGAGATTAAAAAGCACCATCTTGAAAATAGTTTGTACAAAATGTTCAAATTACAACCCTGTGTCACAGATACGGCCTATCTTCTCGCAGCACTCATGTTGTGTGTGTTAATTTTTATCCATGAGTACCTGCGACCTACAATTTCAAGTCGACTCCGAACGACAGATTTGAGAAGCTTTTTCATGGCAATCAATTACTCACAGCGCTTTTGCCAGAAGGCTGCTGTGTAGCCGCTGAAAGAAATAATTTTTTCATATTCATTTTTTCAAGATGTCAGAGCTGAGATTTGAACCCGGCGCTATCGTCTTAGTAAGCCAACACACTAACCACTAGACGACGGCGACTAATGTTTAAACTGCAGTCGTGAAATTTACATTATTTTTAATATATTGTTCAACAATATCAACATGTTGTCGTATTGTATTACAAACCTTTGAAAAATTCTCATGTTCAAACAAAATGTATGAGATCAACCCAAATAGCGCAGAATTGCAATCGGAATATCAAATTTTGACAGTGCGTAATGAAGTAAAAGTAAGTTGCAAAATAACTGTTATTGTTTTTCTTTCACAATTTTATTTGTCATCTGAGCTATTTTCAGATCAATTTTGATAAATTTTTTCTTTATTTTGGTTTCTATCAAACACGGTAAGTAAACATTACTGTTGTTCTTGGCACAACGTTGGCGCTTTTATTTAAGTGAATGATGAGCGCAAGATTACATTGCGTTTTACGCTCTAGTTTGGTCTATAACCCTAAGCTCTCAGCTGTCAACTGTTCTTATTTCACGGTTCCTAACGATTTACTGCAAAAATAAGGGCAAATTCTAAATCGTGTGTTAACTTTTAGGACACCCTTTTCTTTATAAAATCTTATTAAAAAAATTTAAACGAATTTTTAAAATTGTTTAAAGAAAAACTTACCATTACAAAATTAACTACGTTCTGCCAGTGCAATCTGTAAACGAAATAAAACAACAATAAAAGCGTTTAATTTATAAAAAACTTATATGTGTTTAAAATTATAAAGATAAAAAAAAATAATAACAAATTGCAAAAAAAAACGAAACAAAAAAAAAATCACATCTTCAATGAAAATCTTTAGACAAACAGCTAAACAGTAAAATTGTAAACTTGGCGCAAATCAGCACGTAAAACGTTAATAAGCGCGCATTTCAAACGAATCTCTTAAGTTAGTTTTCTTCACTTAATCGTACTTAAAATAATTGTTTTACAAATATTCAGAACAGATATTAAGAATTTAAAATAAAAAATATATAGAAAATGAAAATAATTAAGGAACCTTTGGTTCCCTATGTTCACTTAACAAACAAACAAAAAATTAAAATTGGAAAAAGAGAAATCTTAAAAGAATATAAATTCATAATTTAATTAAAATTTATTTAAAAAATAAAAAATATCTTTCACCATATAGGCGAATACGAGTATTTTGTATAGTGAATTTTAAGTTAAAAAAAAAAGAAAAATATATTCAAAATTGTAAGAATTTGTAACAGTCGAGTTCGTACTGAAAGTGTTTAAAATTATTTATTAATTTTAAAAAAAATTCGAATTTGTTTTACATATTTTAAAAGAATACGTTACAATTCAAAGGAAGTATACTTCTGTTGCCTTTAAGAGAAAAGTAAATAAAAAAGAAAATAAATTAAGCTTTTGCATACATTGTAGGAAAATAATTGACATAAACATTTTAAAACTTAAAAGTTAACTAATTTGAGGTTGCTGATTAAGAACCTGAAGTCAAATTATAGACACCGTATCCCAGCTGGCTGGATAGTCATAAAAATTTAAATTAAAAATTTAATTAAAAATTTATGCATTAGATTGGATTTTTAAACCCATCTTCTTATAAGTTTTACCTTTTCGTTTGCACTATAACATTTACCTCATCCTAGTACAACTACGAATCCACTTGTCAATTACATGAATTCTGAATGCAGCAACCGCTTTTTCGAAAACGAAAAACGTGGACCTCCCAGTTTGTTTTTTACGTACGGAAATAAAAAGAAGTCATCCGGTGCCAAATCAGGATTATATGGCGGATGATCCATCAAATCAATCCCTAAGATTTGACTTAATGGTGTTGTACGATGGTTCTCTTTTATATTAGGGGATTAGAGAACAAAAACGAATATTAATCATCAAAAATCAGTTTATAGTTTTTCAAAATATTCCCCATGCAGTTCTATACACTTTTGCATGCGTTTCAACCTATTCTCGAAGCACTTTTACCACTCTGATGGAGGTATCTCGAAAACATGCATTCGCTTCTTCAGGTGTAGAAAAACGTTGACCTCTTAGTTTGTTTTTTACTTACGGGAGTAAAAAGAAGTCATTCGGTGCTAAATCAGGACTATACGCTGGATGACTCATGAAATTTATGTGTTGGATGCTCCAAATGCAGTTGTTTGAGTGATCCGTCTTCGGTGGTTGGTTTTCCTGATATCAGGAAGTTTTTTCGAATAAACAGGCGACCATTTGCTTGGAAGTGCTTCATGCGCGAACAACTTTTGTTAGATTTTGTTCATCTTGCAGCATCCATACAGTCGACTGGTGTTTGCTTTCGGGCTTATACGCGTAATTCCGCGATTCATTACCTGTCACGATGTCATAGACGAGTTTCGATGCACCGCGTTCGTATTATTTGAGCATTTCTTTCGAGCAATCGACACGAGCCTTTTTTTTTTTTTTTGAGTGATTGACAAATTTTTTTGACAGTCAAATGTTTATGCAATATTGAATGTATGCTGGGTCCCACTATTGCCTAAAGTTGTCTGAATCTCACGATAGGTCAACATGACTATCTTGCAATATTAGTTCGAGCACACCATCAATGGTTTCCGGAAAAACAACTGATTTCGGACGACCTTCACGAAATTCATCTTGGACTGAACTACGACCACGATTGAATTCACCCTATCATCAATAAACACTGGTCCTTGGTGGAGCTTCATCGACAAAAGTTCATCCATGCACTGGTGCTGAGTAAAAAATACTCGCACGATAATGTTCACGATTTAATTCCATTTGGAAAGCGTTTACTAAAATAATGGCATACGCAGTCTAGAAAATTTGAAGCAACTCATCATTACTTATATATGAAGACCAAAAAGGCATTTCATCTGCTTTGGATGGTTTGATAGATGACCTGCATTTGTGAACGGCATATAAAATTTTACAATATGCGGCCTTATCATAGAAATTATCGTTGAAATACATATTTTTAAAACTATTGAAGAAGTGTTTCTAAAACATTATTATTATTAGGTCTTGAGTCTAGTCTTCCATTAAATATTTCCTTTTTAAGTACTCGTAATATGAATGTCATTACATTTGCAATACTCGTATTACTAACTGAACGAAGTGGCTTAGTTCAATTCCTAGGGTCTTAAATTCCTTTTCTGTTAGATCTGAAATATTTTTATTTTCGTGGTAACTTACTTTCACTACTTGGTCGTGGAATTAAGAAGGGAAAGACCAGAAATCAATCTGATCAACCTCTTCAGCCTTGCTTATATATTTTATTTCTTTAAATTTAATTCATTGTATATTTAGTATTGCCCCAAATCACTCTTCGCTGTAATTACCTTTGAATGTCTTATAGATGTAGGAAACCAACACAAACAACAACAAAATTTAGGCCTTGCCAGACTTGCAAAGACACTAACAACGAAGAGTGATTACTGCTAATAATTTTTTTTTTAATATTACTTTTGCAGCAATTTTTATAGAGATTAATACTTTAAACAAAATATTTACATAAAATGTTTCCATCAAATGCTCAAATATTTTATTAAAAGATTTTTTTTTTAATTTTTTTGTGCTGACAAAAAAAATGTATATTTATTTATAATCCCAGTAGGACAGATACGATGTGAATATAAAATAAAATATAGTCCAACAGTTCTGATCCCATTTAAATTAAAAAATTCAAAGCTTCTATTGAATTTTAACAACGCCACGCCTTTGTAACCAGCACAGTAGCAGATAGAAAAATAAGTGTGAATGTGAAAAGTGAATTTTTCTTTTTGTTCGTTACACAGCAATAACGTTGTACTAAAAATATGTTCATAAAACTTTTTGACAATTTGACAATAACAAGACAGGTGGCAAATGTTTTGATGGAATGTTTGTTTATAAATACCGAAACAAATCGAACACACGAAACTAATTATTTTATATCCTATAGACGATACGTTTGTGTAACTCAAGTTAAAAAACAGAAAGAAATTGATAGATAAATATAAAGAGAGATTATTTCACGAAATAGTGGAAAATATTTTTGTAAAGTTTTAAAAACAATTTTTTTTTTTTTCATTAAAATAAAAAAAACATTAATTGTCGTAAATGATGATACAAAAAAATTTTTTTTAGCATAAAAGTTAATAGTTAAGACAGCAATAAAAATGTTTTTTTAATACTTTTATTATTGTTAAAAAAAAGATAAATACAGTCAACTCGGGTTAACTGGAACTAATTTTGACAAAAGCAGTTAATATTTTCAAAATTTCTCACGATTTCAAATGTTAAACTCTGGAAATTTTATAAGTATGTATTTACCAACAGATATAATGTTTTACTAAAAAATGTGAAGCAAATAGTTTGTAGCACTTGTATAAATATTTCTAACTCAGATTAAAATCACTGGATGCCACTTTCCATATTTCAAGTAATTTTGAGCATTTAATTCTAGATTTTACAGTTTATTTGATGCAAATTCTTTGTTCCATTTTCCTCCACAGCAAAAAATCGCCGTACAAGCAAAATGCGTGTTAGAAACAAACTTAACTCTGAACCTACATAAATATTTTAGTACATATCGTCGCAAGAATTAAAGAACGCTGCAACAGACAATAAAACGAAAATACGTCTTTTTGCATCATTTTTATCAATAAAAATATACGCGTCGATTCGTCCCGGTCCCAGATTTCTATGATGAAAAGAAATTCACTTACGCGGTCTGTGTTTTGAAAAATACCAGTGTCTTCTTTCTACTTTCATACAGGTTTTTTGGCTTTCGTAAACATTAAATGTTTTGTCAGCTACAGCGTTCTTTAATTCTTGCGACGACATGTTGGAGACAAGTGAAATGTCAAAATTCATCTTTTCTATTGTACTGAACTCACATTTCTTTAAAAATTTTACGTTTCGTAGCAATATTCATTGGACGTAATTAATTAAATTAAAAACAGTATCATTGTTTAGATGCACTTGTTTCTAAACGATTTGAAATTATTTAATTAAAACGATCCCTGAACTTAATGTTGAATTTAAAGTGGATATTTCTTAAAACGGTAACAGCACAACAAACAAGTTAATTTATTACGTTCATATAAGGAAAGAATTATTTATCATTCAGCTTGATAGTTTTTAGAAAAAAGTTTTTGAAATAAAACAATAAAGCGCAAACAAAATTTGCGAAGAAAAAAATTAAATTGAAAACAAATTTTAAAGATTCTGAAGAAAAACTATGCGATTCAGCATAATACTAGAAAAAGAAAAACAAAACTATTTCATTCCATTCTCCATTATCACAAGCAAAACAAGCATTATGGGCGATTTTATGAAAGAATCTCGACTTGAAAAGTTTTTTTAAGGTGTTATAGCTTTTGGGAAAAGTTTTTCAGCTAAAAAATTAACATCTTTTTTTTTTTGTTTTTTGTTACGGAGGGCAACGGAACTTGAGTTGCGTTGCCAGTTGTCCAAATGTTATTACAGATGGCAACTGGCAACTGAAAGCTGCCATATTTATAGTTCCTGTGTAGGTATTCTATGTCATAAGGAGTCAAAAACTAAAAAATAAATATATTTTTTGATTTCATTTATGAAATTATACCACAGACAACATGGTTTGAGCCATTCCCACAATAAAATCGTTGCTGTGGGATTTCTGAAAATTGCCTTCTGAAAAAACCTTAGAGCAGCACAAATTTTAAATAATAGACAAAGCAAAGCAAGGATTAAACAACTTAGCAAAGATTCTCACCACTTTACAACAGGCAAAGAATTAACATCAACAGATGAGGCTGTTGATTATATCAAGGGTGAGGTGAAGGTATAATACTGGCCTTTACGTAATTAATGGATAGCAACTTGGCGCTTAAAAAATTGAACTATATCTTTCAACATTCCAACAAAACTCAAAACATGAGTGTTGGTCTTACAAAAAAAAAAAAAAAAGATACACATAACTGTTCTTTATCCATACTTTAAAGAAATTATAAGTTTCTATACTTACAGTACAGGGCTAAATAAATGCTACTTTCATTTCTTCTTCATTATCATAAAACAAAAGATCCACCGAGCTCGTTATATTTAAAGATAATTTATTTTTAAAATATTCACACCACAAAAATATTTACTTTTTCATAGTTGCCTATGTATATGTCAAAATGGCAACTAAAAACAGTTGCCATACAGAAAATCAATTTTTAATTCAGTTGCATTGCGAGCTGGTAACGCATCTCACACCCTCTCTCACGCAACGTTTTATTGAAATTGCTTGCTTTGACAGCGCAGAGATCAGAATCAATCATTTGACCCGATTTTAAAATCTGCCAAGGCACACAGCATTTCCTTGACTGATGCAAGTTCGGGTTTTAAAACTACTTTAAAGTTTTAATTTTAAGTTGCTTCATACATTTCCGCACACTAATTTATCCTACGCGATCCAGTTTTCATCGCATCTCATCAATGGCTTCTAAAATGTTTCGATGTCGTTCGGTTTTTAGGAGTAAATCATTGTTAATTCAATGTTTCATTGTTAATTCATGTGACTTCCAAATATCTAGCTTACTTGTGTATCCAGCTTTCTTCAAGTAAAACGCCAGCAAGGAAAATTGTTGAATTTTGATATTTTCGAGGTACTGCTAGGCTACATATGTGGTAGAAATATAAGCACAGGAGGGTTAAATTTTTGGCCTCTTATACATATATGAGCGTCAATTCGTGTTATATGAAGTCGTTTCAAAAACGTAAACACTTTCAAAATGCTCTCATATACAGCTCCTCAGATTAAGGTATTATCTAAGGGTGTTTGGGGATTAGTAACTGTATCTTCACGATATCCTGTATAAACCCCAAACCAAAAGTATCATGAAGACGTTCAAATAGGGCCGGGCAATTACAAAGAAAGTGCTACACCGTCCTCCTACTCCGCATCAACATATTTATAATAGTGGCCTTGTTCATCCAAAGTTTTTTCGAATATTCTTTGGATATACCTAGTAGTTGCATAATTACTGACACAGTGTAAATCGCTCCTTAAGTCGACAGGTTTTTACAACTAGTATTTATACATCATTTTTGTGTAAAAAGTTTTTGGCGTTCGTGGGTTATAATTATGCAACGGGGAGATATCGAAAACCGTATTGTAGTAATTGGCCTAAAAAAATGTGGAATGAAATCTGGAGATATACGAACGTATATCAAACGTTGCAGCTGCTCGGGGTAAATCTCAGTTTTCTTTATCGTGCTGTGAAACTATTTCAGGATACTGGTGGATTAGCAGACTGTCCAAGATCTGGCCGCCCGCACTGTGTGCGAACTCTCAGAGCCGTGAAAGCAGTAAATAATCGAATTTATCGAAATCCAGTTCGAAAATAGCAAATATTGTTGCGTGAGATGAGTATAATATGACTTGGGACTTCGTGCTTATAAGAGACACACGGGGCATCTACTAACAGCGGCTTTAAAGAAGAAACGCAAGCAAAAATCAAAAACATTGATTCGCCAGTACGTCAATAACGGTCACAGAAAAATTCTCTTTACTGATGAGAAAATTTTAACTGTGGAGGAGTCGTTCAAAAAATAAAATGATAAAGTCTATACTCAGTCATCTCTACAAGCAAATGAATTGGTTCTCAGAGTTCCGAGAGGTCACCATTCTGGTTCTGTGATGGTATGGTGGGAAGTCGCCTATGATGGCGTCACCAAGCTCCATTTCTGCGAAAAAGGTGTTAAAACAACTTCAAAGGTGTACCAATCTGACGTTTTGGAAAAGGTTGTAAAGCCGTTAAATAGCACACTGTTCAAAATCGAGCATAAACCACTCAAGACTTGTTAAAATACAATATACCAAATTTTATTTGCACAGAAGATTGGGCAGATTGGTCCAGATCTGAATTCTTTAGACTACAAATTACGGTCAGTTTTAGAAGGCATGGCCTGTACTACTCTCCACAAAAATTTGGATTCTCCGCGCAGTGAACAATTTCCCCATGGAGGTCGTGCGTACTGCAATAAATGTTTGGCTTGTAAGACTTCGAACGTATTGCAGGGGAAATGACGGCCATTTTGAATAGTTTTTCTTTTGTTGTATTCTTAAATATCTAAAAAACCAAAATACAAAAAATTATTAAAAAATCTCTTGCCGTTTGTTTTTTATCAAGAAAAAACCCTAAATGTGGGTGCTGTGAGAAGCTAGGCCGTAACCCTTAAACAGGGTTGCAATAGCCACTTACGTATGTACATATGTATCATGAATTTAAACTTTAATATTATATGCTTTTAGGTTAAAGTCGTTATATATTTTAAGAAAAAATGGCTAAAATTTTGCTTTAAAATTTCTGACTCTAAAATTACAGACCCTGAGGGATTTTAGAATTTCACAAGATTTAAGATTTAGTTTTTTTATATATAAATTGAATTTTTAAGTATGCATCATAATTAGATAAAATAAAGTGAGTTCATACGTTTTATTTTCATCTAAAGATTTGTCATTAAAACACATATTTTCAGAATAACACAATTATTCATAAAACGAAAGAACAAAGCGAAAAGAAAATCGAATTTTTCTATCTCTAGATATTTGTGGAAATTATAATCATCAGTTTTTTTGTTTTGCGATACTTATTAGAAAGTATACTTATTTACAGATAGACGTACATACATATATTCTACATATTTAAATACATACATAAATACATTTAATACCTGAGTCTTAAAAAAAATTATTCGATGATGAAGATGCATTTGGCATCGAAAATTTGTTATACTTTTCCAAATGAATAATCAAAGGAATATTTTGGTGAATCGAAACGAATTTCTTAAGCACTACTAAGAACAATGGAAATTTTTTATGCATCTTATCACACACGGTGGTATGTGGTGCTAAATGTTGTTAATTTATACAAACCAATCCTTT